>JAZHRO010000063.1:59110000-60360000 GCA_037157565.1 Thalassia testudinum
GTTGCTACTCGTTGCTACCACCCTGATGCCATTTGATCATCTTGCTCAGGCTATAACACCTACACACAAGAGTAAACCAATGCTCTGATACCAAATTTTAGTGGCATAAGAAGTGGGGGTTGAATTGTACAAAAAAAAAAATTGAATCAATCGCAATAGCACACAAGTATTTAGAGAGGAATTTCTTGCGGGAAAAACCTCTACCTAAATCTCTCAATCTAGGATTTTGCTCCTACCCAAGTGGGAATTACTAACAACAAGTAATATTACAATTCCCCTCTTTCTGGACAAACACCAAGAAGAGTATTGCCCCTCTACTAAGAGGAAACAGGAAACCCACAAACCGGGTACCCAAATAAACTATCAAAAACAATATAATTCCATAAGCCTTGAATAAAAGAATAAGAATACTCCCTTATCAAACCTATAAGTAGCAAGAATGTTTGCTCTCAAAGGAACAACAGCACAAATAGAGCAAAAGAGCAACAAGAGAGCACAAGATCAAGAGCTTTGTAAGAAAATGAGTATGATGTATATTTCTTTGTTGTAAATTCTTAAGGCTACCTATGGGGGTATATATAGGTGTAGGAGGTCAGATTTAAGCATAGGTAGTCACTGAAATTTGAATTGAATTGAAATAAATTAAGATAGAACAGCTACAATGCATTTACACAAAATCTAACTGTATCAGACGTTTGAAAAATCAAGATAGACATCTAAAAAGACTATTTCAGACGTCTAAGAATAAATCGAGATGTTTGAAAAAGCTCTAGAGAAAAGTAGTCGTTACTATATTTCACAAGATCAATTACAGGGACATCTGAACAAAAACATAGACATTTAAACATGTAGTTTCAGATGTCTGAAAATAAAATTGGATGTCTGAAAGGGTTTCAGGGTCAAACTGATTGTTACTAGAATGAAATTGGATCCAAACAGGTATCTAAAGATAAATAATCAGACGTCTTATTGGACATCTAGACAAAAGGTTAGACATCTTAAAAGGAATCATTAGACATCTGAATGAATGTAAGGAAGTCAGATAGCCTACAACAGTCCAAAATCAAAAGAGAAACCGTCATAATCAATTGCGATCAATTTGATCGTTAGAAAGGAAGTGAACATTGGTTAATTTCAAATGACTCAAGAAGATGATAGACGTCTAGAAAACACCTAAGATTATGACCATTGTTCTATTCGATTAAAGAGATCTAAAAAACTCAAGGAGACGTCTAAAAGACAATAATAGACGTCTGAAGAGGATAGCAAATGTCTGAAAAATCTAGATGACATGAATGAAGACTCTAGACAAAATATTGGACATCTAGAGAAGTAGATCAAACATCTTAAAAATCATACTCAAACATCTGAAGGGAAAATGAGACGTCTGAAAAATCAACAGAAGTCACTCTTTACAAAATCAAGGATACCAATATGAATATAAAAATTCTAAAGACATCCTAAGGATAATTCAAGGCTTTATATAATTTAGACAGATAAAATAAACTATAAAAGAAATACTTTTGCCCTTCCTTTTCCTCGATCCTTTTCTTTAAATCCTTCCTGCAAAATGTTAGTCTATTCCAAGAAAATAACTCATTTGTCATTATCAAAAATATAATTATAAACAATTGAACAATAAGTGAAAATCTCCACTTGCTTGAAATGAGGTTGGCGTAAAGTGGGAGGTAGGCCCTAGGTTGATCCGACAGAGTCAAGAGGTCATCGAGCAGATTCGAAAGAAACTCATTATTGTACAGAGTCGATAGAAAAGTTGCATAGATCATTGGCTAGAGGACATGCAGTTTATGGTTGGTGACTTTTTCTTCCTCAAGTTTCACCAATGAAGGGAGTACAGACGTTTGGGGTAAAGGGTAAGCTAGCATCGAGATTTGTGGGTTTGTTTGAGATATTGGAGTGAGTCAGACCAATTGCTTATAGACTTGCCCTGCCACCCCAATTAGCCAGCATCCACGACGTCTTCCATATCTCCAACTTGCAGAAGTACGTGTCGGATTTGAACCATGCTCTTAGTTATGAAAGCATGGGGATGAGGATGACCTAACCTATTAGGAGTAGCCAATGTAGATAGTAGATCATACCAATCGAAGGCTATAAAAGAAGGGGATCACTCTAGTAATGGTCTTATGGAGGAGTCAAAAGTACAAGGAGGCAACTTGGGAACTAGAGGCAGAAATGAAGGAGAAACACCTGGAGCTTTTCACCAGTAAGTCCATAACTCTCTGGGTTATTTCTCTTTAAGGTTGTTATTCCTCTTTAAGGTTGTTATACTCTCAACACAGTTTTCGCTCTACCTACACCTTTGCTTGAGTTTCGGGCACGAAACTCTCTTTAATATTATTATATCTATAACATCCCAAAATCTAGGTTCCAAGTCATTTCAGAGTGGTTTGGGTCACTTCGAACCCGTAGACACGATCGCGATTCGATGCAAGTACAAGCACCTCCTAAAACATGCCACAAAGGCATATTTTGGGTCAACCCTAGTCAAACCTCATCAAAAGGGTAGCACGTATGGTACTGTTGGATTCCTCTCATCGTAAACTTTCCAACAACACTTGTTTTGCATGAATCCGAGGTGTATAGCTCATGTTATGACCAAAATAAGTCAAAAAGGACCTAAATGTAAGATGAACTAACCTAAGGGGTAATTGTGATTTTTTTCCCCACTAATTATTACCCTAAATAAATTTTAGGTATATAAATAGGTCCCCTTGGGTTTTGGGTCATCATTAATTCCTAAGGCCTCCAAAACCTAAAGAGAAAGAGAGAAAGAAAGGTTTAAGATTTCATTTAGAAATCTTAAATCAAAACTCCAGGGACCTGTACGTGATTTTGAAAATTGTATGCTTCCTACCACAAATTTTGTGAAGTCAACGACGGTAGAAGATGTGGGTCGTTCGATCTAACGGTGGGCTTCTGATTCATGACACGTGTCGTGCCAAGGAGCGCCTAGGGCACCCGTGCCTAGGAGTGTTAGTGAGTGAAGGGGAAGGCACAAACATAGAAGATTGCAGCATGCAGCATGATTGGATGGGCGCAAGTGCACTCAGCGGTATCCAATGCACATGGTGAGAGCCAATCAAGTGCTGACATGTGGCCAACGTTGACCGTTGACCGATCTGCCTGAACCAACTAGTTCAGGAACCCCTAGCATTATTTTGAGTGGTTAAAGGCCTTCTCGACCTAGGATTTCGACAAATAAGGTAACATTAGAATCGTCTCAATGCGTACTATGTGTTGGTGCTATTTATTTTCATTTTTTATTACTGTTTCCTTAGTTAAAAATCAGAAATGTTCCTAAGTGATTCCAACCCTATTTTTTGTCCATGTAAATCAGGACTTGTCCCCGGTGCGTGTGTGGATTACGAGGTGGGCATGGCCACTATCCTTAGGCCCTATGTGCACAGTTTGGAGTCACCATGACCTTCCAGTAATGCTAGGTAGAGTATTCTCCTATTCTCTTATTCCCGTGTCATTTTTTGGTAACCGTGGACCTGTTTTGCATGGTTTTGCACGTATACCACGTTGATTGGCATGAGATTGCTCTTTTGCTTAGTCCAAAACCTTTTTAAAGATTTAGCTTTGATTTTTGGGTGCTTTATTATGAAATAATTAGATGTTATGCAAATGGTTAAGAATTAATGACCAAATGTACCCCTATCATTGTACGCATGAAACGAACTTCGATTTATGTGAAACAAGTTTTGTTGCATTGTTAACTGATAAATAAAATGGGACCACTGTGATAACTTGGAAAATACTGGTGAACGGATGAGTTGGGGAATAAGGTGAATATCTGGAAATCCTAAAATAAATAAACTTAACTATTAGTATGCTTTGGTTTGATGACAATAAAAGATATAGTTATCTGGAAATGACTAGATAATCAATACGACTGTTTAGTCGGGACTTAGAGGATGAGCAACTGGTTTTAGCCCTTCTACTTGCCAAAATTGGCTGTAGCTTTGGTCTTTCAAACCAGTTCTAGGATGGTTTAAAGAGTTGTTGGCCTCCCTACGACTCTTTGGTTAGGCTTAACAGCCAAATGGGATAGAGGGATGCATGGCTCAAGGTTGGGAGTGGTTTCTTCTCGGGTAGTGGGTGGGTCATTGGCTATCTGTGGTTCAGCGTACATAGTGCTTGTACATGTTCATGCTACACAACGTAGTCACCACCCCTTTCCGCAATGACCCAAGGGTGATAGAGCATGGTGACTCGATGGGTATAAGTTGTCTTCTCGGCCAAGAGGGTGGCTTATACCGATCTTACACCTCAGGAAGTAACACAAGATCATCTCGTGCCCCAAGATGTTGATTGATAGATTGTAGACTGTAATAATGCGAACTTAAGTACATAAATGAAATTAAACAAGTAATAATTAATAAATGGAATAATTGTTGATGTAGTGCCCTCCTTCTTTACTTTTGTCATTATTGCTACTTTGTTGTAGTTGTTCTACTCTACTCAGTTTTTACAGACATGTTTCTCAAGTTCCGTACTCAGGTGTTGCTGAGCAATCGGGTACAGCGGCTGCTGTTGGTTCGTCTACTGCAGGACCAAAACCTATTGTAGGAGATGATTTGTTCTGAGCACTAAGGGTTTTTAATTCTGTCCTTTTTCCGATGATAGACTTTTCTTTCCTATCTTTTGGTGATTATACTCGAGCACTTGTTATTTCCTGCGTTCTGTGGTGGATTCTTCTTTATATTTTGTCAGCACTTTATTCCTTTTATTTAATGCATTATGAATGAATGTTTGGCCATTGATGTTCTATGATTATGTGCTGGGTGACTGCGATCTTGTGGTTGATTGTGCTTGTGGTTAGCACACGGCGACTCAGGTTTCATCGGTTGGTAGCACTCAAGTCATCACAAGGTCCTTTGTCTCTTCAAGGGATAACTCCAGATGTAGACACAACCATTTAGGTTAAAATGTCTATTTATGCATGTTCCTAGGCTTTGATTTTCATTTCATAATATAAATATTGCATAGCATGCATCATTTTGCATTTAGAGTAGTTGTGTATATTTTAGGTTAATTATGTCCTTTTATGGCTAGGAGAGAAGGAGATTTAATTCGGAGCCTCGGATTGATGATCCAACCATATAGATTTGATCAAGATGACGATCGGAGTCCTGTAGCACCATATGCAATCTGAGGAAAATCAATAGTCAAGGGACTAGGTGACACAATTTGAAGCTTCAAACAACAAATCCGACCGCACAAATGGATTCGAGTCGACAATCGTAGCCCAACGGCAGAAAAATCAACTCAATCCGACATCTGTAGCAGCCCCTGTAAAGGAAAGAAGATGGACGGCCTAGATTGTTCCAGCAGCGCAGCATGTGTGGCTTCGCGCACGTGCACTGCTGTGCTAGTGCGATGGAGCGTGCGTGCGCATGGACGACCTAGATTACACCACATGGCACAACACAAGCCGCCCATGCGCACGCAAGTGCCACCGCACTCACACAGCAGTGCACCCATTCGTGCACGAAGCCACACACGCATTGCAGCACAACAGGTGCGCATGGGCATGCGCGAAGGCAGCGGCAATGCATGCAGGCGTGTAATGCAACGCAAGGCATGGGTGCATAGCATACGGAGGCTCACGACATGGGCACGCAGAGCGCGCGCCAGTGCAACGGCAACGTAGGTGCAAGGCTATCTTCAGCAACATTTGCGACAGATCACCAGCGACGTTTATGACCGTCACTAAATGTCCTATATACGAAATTGATCCTTTCCTCCACTATAAAAGGACCCCTACCCCTCATATTCTTCTTCATCTCTTCCTTTCTTCTCCTCACCACCTCCAAGGCTCTCAAGAGAGCTTATCCTAAGATCAGGATGCTCCTCTAGAGTAGAATCAAATATTTCCCCACCTCTCATCCCCATTCGTGGAGCATCCCCAGCCGTCCTCTCACCTCCTTCGGGAAGAAGATCCTTGCCGCAATGACATCCTGCACTGTCCTCCTTCCTTTGCCACCGTTCTCCCTCGTCTCGCTCCTCACCACCTTCATCCAGGCGCCATCAGAGCGAGCCATCCTCTAAGCAACTATCAAGGGGGACTCTTCTCATCTCCATCGATCTTTACTACTTTCTAATATAGTTTTTCCGCTGTCATAGCTGTAGGAAATATTTGTTCATCAATATATTGATATTTTCTCGCTCTCTCTATCTCTCTCTTATATTTTGCAAGTAGATTAGTTAGATAATGTTTTCATCGATCTAATCTGTTGCTTGATAAAACCACCAAAAAAAATTATAAAAGATAAAAATGACAAAAACAAATAAAAATGAAATGCAGATTTTTTTAAACCAAACGTTCGCCTCCCTGTGTTCAACCCGAGACTCATCTCGAGTTTCAGTTATAAATATTATCTGATCGACAGATTTTTTCGCAAATCAAACTACGACGACAGGTTTTCCAAACTCAAACCTTTTTGCAAAGAATCTCCACCCTCATCAACTCCTCAAGTAATACATATTGGCTTTGAATGTCATCCCAGATTCTCAATCCAGATGGTATAAAAACCTCCTCTAGCCTCTTGTCTACTTGAGTTGAAGGTTCCTCAATAACATTAAGTCATGTCTCAGGTAGGTTTATATGGGAAATAGGTGTGTCAAATTTGTAACAATCACCAAATATAAGAGGGTCTTGGTCACTAAGGATGGGTGAAGGCTCCCCCTGGAGAATTGTGTAAGAGATGGTGTAGGCATAGTTACTCGAACCTTATTCATCTATCAGAGGAGAATCAGTAATCTCAAGGTTAAGTACATATGGGGATACCATCCTCCTAGGAGTTGGAGTTTTAGGTGAATCGGGAAGGTAATCGATAATATTCTCACCATCCTCAGGTGTATTAGTTACTACAAGGGGTTCCCAAGTTTGGGGAGAATGATCTTCAACATCAAAAGTGGGTAGGAATCCAAATTTAGTTAAATTAATCACATCCTCAACAGGTAAGTCATCAAAGAACATATAATCCCCTCGAGATTCACTTCAAACTCTAAGTCTGAGTTCCTTCATTGGTTGATCATCCCCCTCTAAAATAAACTTTTCGTGTCCCCGAGACCAAAATTGATCCAATTCATCTAAATCGTCTAATTCAGCATCCATTCCCTTAAGGTCACCTATGTTGAGCACATGTAAATCTTTAGAATGTTGTATATTGGTTGTTGGTTCCCTAAGTGGAGGGTCAGGGATTTTATCATTTCCATCCAATATGATTCCCTCTGATGCCCAAGAGTCATGAAATTTATTAACTTTAGAATTGCAATCCTTAGGGAAATCTAACTTGGGTGCAAGGTCCTCAGAGGGGTAAGGTGTAGGCTCAAAATCCCTAGGATGGGGGTAGATACCACCTCAAAATCAGGAATGGGAGTTGGGTTGACTATTTGATTATGACCCTTTTCATCAAATGAAACAAAAATACTATCATTTGAGTCGAGTTCATCTAATGGCACCATCTTCCCCTTAGATTGGCTCCAATAAAGCTCAGGTGAAAAATCTAAAGCTGGTTCATCTTCCTCTAGAGGTCTGATGATGGTATTTTCGTGAATTAAAATTAGGGTTTGAACAACTCGTCACCATAGCTCACAGAAAACATCTATCAGATAAAATTTATAACCAAAACTCAAAATGTGAGTCCCGAAACGTTTGGTTTTGAAAGATACGCGTTTCTCTTTTATTTCTTTTTATTGTTTTTATCTTTTCTAATTTTTTTGGTAATTTTTATCAAGCAAGAGATTAGGTCGATAAAATTTTATCTAGCTAATCTACTTGTGAAAATATAACAGAGAGAGAGAAACAATCATGGATTTCTAATCAAATGTTTTTTTACAACTATGAAAGCAGGAAAGATTACACTACGAAAGCAATAAAGATAGAAAGAGGTGAGAGAATCCCCCTCGATGGTTTCTCGGAGGACGACTCGCTCTAACGTCACCTAGAGAAAGGTGGTGAGGAGCAGAACGAAGGAGGACGGAGCTAGAAGACAGAGGGCGGGGTAGGATGGCATCGCGGCGAGGATCTTCCCAAAGGGCGGTGAGAGGATGGCCATGGGATGCTCCATGAATGGGGATGACGTGGGAAAACTATTTTCTTTTCTACTCTAGAGGAGCATCCCAGGCTTGGGACAATCTCTCTTTAGAGCCTTGGAGGTGGTGAAAGGAAGAAAGGAAGAGATGAAGAAGAAGGGGAGGTGTAGGGGTCCTTTTATAGTGAAAGGAAGAGGGTAGTTCATGTAGAGGGCATTTAGTGACATCAAAGGCATCACTGTAGATCCACGCCAACCAATCCCCTAAACGTTTCTAAAGCTTGTTGGCTCTCGTGCTCTATCCCCATTGGAATCTGCTGGAGGAGGCATAGCCGATGGATAGAGATCTGAGGGATTAGCTGCACCCACTGATTGTGCCCCTTTGAAAGCGCACCCGCTGGCCTTAAGGAGATGCACGCTCGGCACTGGATCAGCATCAGATGGCTGACAATGCCAATAGACGTCTTAAAATCACACCCGCGTTTGATAGTGCAGGTGATTTCATGTGATCACATGTGTATGCGAATCTAGCCTACAGGATTGCACCGCATGGATGCCTCAGGGTCGCTCAAAGAAGATCTGATGGCTGAATTTCAATTGCAACGACAAGGAGGGCTCAGGGGGACTTGAACCCACGCCCTTTGATCTACGGAGAGTGCTTAGCCATTGCTCTAAGCCATCCCTTGAGTCACAAGGAGGAGTGCAGTGCGGAGGCTTCTCACCCGTTAGACAAGATCCAATGGCTAGGAATGAAGGTGAAGATGATGTGCAGGTGCCTTCAGTTGCTGTTGGCCGATGTTGGGTGGCCTGGATGGTGCCACATGGTTCCATCTAGGCCATCCATCCTCTTTCTGTTACAGAGGGTGCCATGGTGCTTGGATTGAGTTGATTTTCACGTTGCCGAACTGCTATCGTCGCTCCGGATCCATCCGTACAGTTGGATTTTTCATCCAAAGCTCGTATGGATGTCGCATTGCCCCCTGGCTTTTGATCTTTCTCGGACTTCATATGATGCTAGGGACTCTAATCTAGACAATTTCAGAGGCATTAGACTCCGATCGTCGTCCTGATCAGATCCATACAGTTTGATTGTCCATCTGAAGCCCTAAAATAAATCTTCTTCTCTCCTGACCATGAAAAGGACCTAATTAACCTAAAATATACACAACTACTCTAAATGCAGAATGATGCATGCTATGCAATATTTATAACATGAAATGCAAATCTAAGCCTAAGAACATGCATGATTAGGCATTTTAACCTAAACAGATGTATCTATATCATACCCACATGTCTATCTTTTGCTAATTTCTAACAAAATTAAACTACATGCCATGTATAAAAACAAAATTAGGACTCGATCACTTAGGCCCAAGTTGTTTATTAACAATTGAAAATTTCAAATAAGGTCCTAAACTATGAAGACTCAACAGTACCCGAGTGTCTGCCAGAACGCAGATTGTCCAAGTCCTCACCTTATTTGAAAAGGGAAGATACTTTTTTTTTGTTTTTCTTCTTTTCTCTTTTTTTTTGGACTTTTAGAGTTTGAGAGTTTCGTGATAACTTTTTACGGCTACCCAACCTACTCAAGACTCGAAAAGGATTCTAAGTGCTAAGCATCTAGTAAAAAGAGTGAAAGACTCACTAGGTAGCCATTAAAACGGACTTCGGGTTTCTACGACCCTAAGTGACCTTGCCTAGAGGTTTATCTTTTCGAACAGTAGCTTTCTCCATACTTCTTTTATTTATAGGGTCAACACAAGGGCAAACCCAGTGTATATCTCCCTCATTTATTCTACTTCCCTACTTCTTCCCTAAGTGTTTTGGGAATTATTGTGTATTTTTGTGAGCTGGGCTTTGGACAACCAATTAATGGGCTGTTACCCACGGTAACTTGCCAACCATACTCATACGGTGAAGTGTGGTTATATTTATTTTTTTTATTTTCTCCTTTTTCTTTTTTTCTATTTCTTTTCTTTTCTTTTTTTTCTTTTTTTCCTAAGTAGATGGCTTCCCTGACCTAAGATTTACCTAAAGGCAGTACGACGAAAATGGTCATTGTTGGGCTTTAGACAACCAGCCAATTGGCTATTACCCATGACAACTTGCCAGCCATACCACCCTATATAGTTCATTAGCTACCCAATTTCCGAAGAAACCACCGAAAAGTGAGTCAGTGCAAACAGTGTGCAGATGCTTAGGCTTAAAGTCCCCTCAAATCAGAGGGCGGGTTGATAAGTCGTATACTTATCACCGTAATTTACTGACCAATTTAAAATAGAGTTACTTGGTGAGGACTCGAGACTAAGTCCATATTTGAGTGGACACCCGAGCTAATTAAGCCTGAAGACCTGAAGAGTCTAAGTGTTCAGGTCCTATTGTATCGTTTCCTAAAGTTAATAACTTCCAAATGTCTAAGTTCTCTTCTCTTAATTTCTTTTTTTTTCTTTTTGAATTTTTATTATTTTTTTTTAAGAAACTAAAAGAAATTCTATGGAGTTAACAAAATGATTTTAGGAATTAATTATCCACCCCCCATGCCTAAATGATGCAATGTCCTCATTGTAAAAATAAAGACTAAAAAGGGCGGAGTAAACAGAATATCACTTGAATTTTGTGAAAATCCGATCAACTCCGCAGAGAGAAGAGAGTATACACACGCTAAGTTTAATGCCTTTAGCTAGGCATAAAATACATACAAGGAAGAAATGGAGAATTCACAAGTGCGGGTCAGAATCAAAATCAAAAGATTAATCCTTAGACCCACCAGTAGAAGATGTCCATAGATGTGGACTAAGTTGTGGTGCAGACCCATGCCCCAGGGTCGAGTAGTTCTCAGGTTTTGGATGAAAATTACCTAAAATCGAAGATTATTGTGCTTGCGAGGTCGGGGCTACAGTTTGGTGATGTGCAACCCAAGACTAAAGTGTCAGACAACGGATTGATCTGATTCATTAAACTCAGGTGTCCACTTGAAGTTCAACTCAGAAAAATAATTAGTTATTCCAAGCTTGGGTCGCACATCAAAGGTATCGTAAGTATCCTAGTAAAAAGTAGGTGATTTCAGGTCAACAAGAGCCCTTAGATCCAAAATCGTAGTTCCCTCAAAAGTAGCTTCCTAGATTTTTATTTCCAACTTCCTATCCTCCAAGATTAAGGTTTCTGAGACCTCCAAACCATTGTACACCCCATCCAAAATACCCAAGTCCAACAATTGTGGTTGAATCAAGATTGACTTGGGACAATGATTTCCAAATCAAAATCAATCCCTTCAGGGTGTGGTTGATGAATGGGGCTACTGATTGAATCTTCTAGTAAATGAGGATTCAAATCCTCCAAGTTAGCCCCAACCGAATCCAAATCTTCAATGAACGGGCTATCAAATGGTTCGTCATGCTCCTTAAGCCCATTAGTCTCACTAAAATCATTCTCCTTAAGCTCAAGTGAGACTTCACTAAGAGATTCCTCACCCTCAGAATCAAAGAATTCATGATCCTCATTTATATATGTCTCAAAATCATATGTCAGTTCATGGTCCATAGAGATATATTTTTCGTCATTCCCTGGCTTTGGGATCTCTGGTGAGAAACTTGGTTCATCCTCAATGGGTTGCTTTAGCCCAACCTAGTCATCCCCGATCTCAGAACATGTCTCCCTCCCAACAGGCACCTGAGCAGGTTCAGACGTTGGCTCTCCTAAAGGGGGTTCATCTTCAGAATCATCCCAAGATTGGACTAGGGCAACCACAAATTTCATCCTCAATCTCGACAATTTCCCAAGTAGAAACTCACCCAGGCCCCTATCCCTAACATGTTGGAGCAAATCCAACAAAGAGTTACTCAACTCATCAATCATTTTTATGATAGGCTCCAATGCTTCAGTGCATGGTGTTGGCTGGGCTTCTAAAGATTGTATGATGTTCCTCAAGTTAGCCAACACCCTGTCTTGGATCTAGTTCACCTGAACCGAATGGTTAGGTTCAAGTTTGGGTGGGTTTGGGTTCATTCTAGGGGAGTCAAGATATTGAGGTTCTCGGGTTCCTCCTTAATAGTAGGTCATCTCGAGTTGTTCAAAGAATGGTAGTGACCTATATTCAATGGAATACTGGGGAGGGTAGGTGTTATAGTCAACATATCCTTCTTGATTGTAAATTAGGTTAGGTTGATCATCAAAGGATGGAAATCTATAATCATTGTAGCTCTGGGAAGGATAGTAATCATAGTCTTGTTTTCCAAGGTTAGGCCCTAGACACTGAGATCCGAATTCATATCCCCAATCAAAGTTGTTCCGGCTAGGAGATGGGTAGTCATAAGTCAAGTTGGGATAGTAATCATCTTGGGGATAAGTGTTGGTAGGAGGGTAGGATGGGAAATGCATGTAAGATATGGAAGGATACATGGTAGAATAGGAGGGAAATCAGAAGAGAGAAAGGATCCTTACAATACAAGCAATCAACCCTATCCTTAGGTGAGTTAGCCTAAAGACCTACAGACTCCCAGGACCCATCTTGAGATTATAAATGATTTAGTCTACTTCTATCCAGTCAATCCAACTAGTTAGAGGGAGGGGCTGGGGAGAAGGTTCTTCCTTTGGCTTGCCCCTCCGGTTCTTAGTGTACCCCCCAGCCGCGATCGTTTGACACTACTTCCCTAGGTAGACATCAGATGGACCAGCAAAAGCAGATTAATCAAAAAATCTCATTCTGAGTCCTAAAGAGTGAATCAATCCTTAAGGCCAACGTCTACTCAGTTTTAATTAGCCTTGGGATGGTTGTGCTCTTGAAATGTGATGGGCCCCTTAGATGGGTTTTGCCCTTAATGATAAACTCAAATGTGTGTGCGTGCATAACCAGGGTTTGCAAACAAGGTTATTTGATGATGTGTCTTTTAGGGTTTAACCTTGTTTAGTAGCTTTTAGGGTTTAATCCTTAGGTTGGTTCAATCAGGGTTCAGTAGAACACTCCAGGTTTTACAAGCACTGGTGATGATGTATTCCTTTATAAATAAGAAAAACAATGTAGAGTGCCTGGTTTAGCCCTAAAAATCAACCCGAAGTGGCAAGCTACTAATGAATCACCTTTATCTAAAGTGGTGCGGCCCAAACAATTCAATCAATTGGCCTGTTGCACCACCTAGTTAAGGCACACAAAAATGTTTGACCTATTCAGATTTCTACTCACTTATTGGTGTGTTAAGTTAGGGTGTACCAAATCCACAGGTCAGATTCTGGTTAAGTGGCAGAATCGATGTGAGGTGGTGTGCCTTAAGTCGAGAGTTGTGGGTGTTAATGTGTGTCTCTTTCAGAAAATCCCACAATAGAAGAGTATTTTTTTCTATTTTAATATATATATGCGGGGATGAGATGGGTAGAGGTGGCAAGCAAACAACCAAATCTATCCTAGGGTCTCTACCCACACTTTACTCTAATCTACCACCTTCGGCACCTCGACCGGGTTCCTACAAGACAAAAAATCGAAGAAGAAAGATAGGTTAGAAAACTATGTAAGTAATGTGGGAAAACGCGAAAAGACCAAAGAGCGTTGCCTCTCCGGCAACGACGCTAAAATGATGACGGCATGTTTCCCGAATTAAAATTAAGGTTTGGAGAACCCATTGTCATAGCTCGCAAATCATGTCTATCAGATAAAATTTATAACCGAAACTCAAAATATGAGTCCCGGGTCGAACACGGGAAGTGAACGTTTGGTTTTGAAAGATACGCATTTCTCTTTTATTTCTTTTTGTTGTTTTTATCTTTTCTAATTTTTTTGGTATTTTTTATCAAGCAAGAGATTAGGTCGATGAAATTTTATCTAGCTAATCTACTTGAAAAAATATAAGAGAGAGAGAGAAACAATCATGAATTTCTAATCAAATGTTTTTTTTACAACTACGCAAGTGAGAAAGATTACACTACGAAAGCAATAAAGATACAAAGAGGTGAGAGAATCCCCCTCGATGGTTGCTTAGAGGACAACTCGCTCTGACATCACCCGGAGGAAGGTGGTGAGGAGCGGGATGAAAGAGGACGAAGCCAGAGGACGGAGGACAGGGCAAGATGGCGTCGCAGCGAGAATCTTCTTCCTGAAAGGCGGTGAGAGGACTGGCATGGGATGCTCCACGAATGGGGATGAGAGGTGGGAAAACTATTTTCTTTTCTACTCTAGAGGAGCATCCCGGGCTTGGGACAAGCTCTCTCTAAAGCCTTAGAGGTGGTGAGAGAAAGAAAGGAAGAGATGAAGAAGGGGAGGAGTAGGGGTCCTTTTATAGTGAAGGGAAGAGGACAATTCGTGTAAAGGGCATTTAGTGACATCAAAGGCATCGCTGTAGATCCGCGCCAGCCAATCCCCCAAACATCGCTAAAGCTTGTTGGCGCTCATGATCTATCCTTGTTGGAACCTACTGGAGGAGGCGTAGCCGTTGGATCGAGATGTAAGGGCTCATTTGCACCCACTGATCGCGCCCCTTTGAAGGCATGCCCACTGGCATTGAGGAGATATGCGCACACCACTAGATCAGCATCGGACAACTGACAACGCCAGAAGACATCTTAAAATCGCGCCCGCGTTTGATCGTACGGGTGATTTCACGTGATTGCACGCATATGCGAATTTGGCCCACGGGATTGCACCGCGTGGATGCCTCAAGGTCGCTCAATGGAGATCTGACGGCTGAATTTCAATTGCAACGACGAGGAGGGCTCAGTGGGACTCGAAGCTGCACCCTTTGATCTGCAGAGGGCGCTTATCCACTGCGCTAAGCCATCCCTTAAGTCCCGAAGAGGAGTGTGGTGCGAAGGCTTCTCAACCGTTGGATCAAGATCCAACGGCTGGGAATGGAGGTGAAGATGATGTGAGGGTACCTTTAGTTGCTGCTGACTGGTGTTGGGTAGCCTGGATGGCACCACATGGCACCATCTGGGCCATCCATCTTCTTTCTATTGCAGAGGGTACCATGATGCTTGGATTGAGTTGATCTTTTCATTGCTGGACTGCGATCGTCGCTCCATATCCATCCGTATGGTCGAATTTTTCATCTGAAGCCTGTATGGACATTGCATTGCCCCCTGACCGTTGATCTTCCTTGGACTTCATATGATGCTATAGAACTCCAATCTAGACGATTTTGGAGGCGTTAGACTCCGATCGTCGTCCTAATCAGATCTGTTTGGTCTAATCGTCCATCCGAGGCCCTGAAATAAATCTTCTTCTCTCCTGACCATAAAAAGGACCTAATTAACCTAAAATATATACAACTACTCTAAATGCAGAATGATGCATGCTATGCAATATTTATAACATGAAATACAAATCTAAGCTAGGAACATACATGATTAGGCATTTTAACCTATATAGATGTGTCTATATCAAGGTCATATTTCATGATTTATGTCATGATCAAGGCTATTCCTCAAGAATTGGTTCATAGCCTCCATTGAATTGTGCGAACTAATCATAAGGATCATCAATCATGGATGATTCAAGATTAATCATGGGAGGGTAGTAGATATGGCTGATGTTTTCCTGTAAGTCACCATTTTCCCTCAAAATGACTCTCCTAATTTGATTTGATTCATCTAAATATTTCTGCATTTCCAACTTCAAGGAGTAGAGACTATCATGGTAAGAGGAAAATTAGGTTGGTTATTAGTTGACCTAGGAGTTGTTATCCAACCCTGATAACGAGAATCATCAAGAGTGGGGGGCTTGGGTATAGTCATGAGTAGGTTGGGGATGGGATATCCCTCTCCTAGGTTCTGCTCGTAGTCATAGAATTTGGGATTAACCAAACCAATACTCCTATAGTGGTAGTAGAAAGGATCCCATTGTTCATCAGGATATCCATTAGAGGATGGGTAAGTGCGGGTCATGGGATTGGGATAAGGTGTTCGAGGGTGAGGGTAAGAAGCAATATAGTTGTAATCCATTTGAAAACAAGTCTTGAAAAACACCCACCACAATCAAACACAAAGCAATGGGACTCTCCTCTTGTTTAGAAATCAATTTGGTCTTTGAGCTATCCTCCAATTCTACCCTTCAAAGTTGTCACATGGGATCAAGTTCATGCCCATTCATTCCCACTATAGTGGTATAAGAGGGGGAATTGGACTTGAGATCCTTGACAGGCTCCTTGGAGAAGAAAGGAGGTCAGTTACTTTATCTCTTGGTGGCTAAACAAGTTGCACAATCAATTACGTGTCTTAGGCTGACGTTCGTTAGTGCTTTAAGACCTACTCACAAAGAAATTTAGCCTCTAATAAGGACTGCTCACCACTGTTGCAATGTGAGAATTGTCTTTTATAAATACACATCGTAGTATAAGACGAAAGTCGCAACAACACTTAAATTTATAAAACTTGAAATCAAAAAATGAGTTCGAGGTCATTCACAGGGAGCAAATTAGCAATTCAATCACTAATCACAATAATGAGAGGAGATATGCAAATGTATTCAAAATGATGCTCAATGCATATATTATATATAATATAGCAATAAAATCAGGAATGAGAGTGCAAAAAGATTAGGTTAAAATTGTAGTTTGAGCCACCAATTTAACCCTACAATTAAGCTCTAATTAACTCAAATAATTCAACAGTACTTCAATCAAATGTCCACAGTAACCAGTGAATCAAAATCAATCAAGCACCAAATCAAATAACAGTGTAAGGCCCAGACACCTTATCTTCACACCTCAGTAAGAGCGAAGTCGCAACTGCAACAGAGGCACAAGGGCCTCTCCAAACTCAACAGCGACTAAGTGTTGAGAGAGAAGAGGGAGGGCATAAATCTCGAGGCCACAGTGCAAAACCTTTCCCCCTCCTCAAATTTCTCTCCTTTAGAACTCAGTCAAACCTGGTTATCCAGGTAAATGGATCTAGTGCCTAGACCCGCGGGCGTGATAACAAGCGAGGGTGCGTGGACAAGCACTTGTATAGTGCGTGCAGTGGGGTATGCGTTTGGGGACCTCATCCCCGGTGCATGCTGAGGCGAACAACTACCAACAGCAATTCCACTTATACACTGAAGTCACTCTTGAGACGCACAATGTGGGACTATCCCCATGTCTATTCTTCACACAACTTCGCGCACTTGCAACCGAAGACCCCTGTGGCAATTAGAGTTGCAGCTACTATGGATGTGCTCAGTTGAAGACCTGGAAAGCTTCCAGGATGAATTCCACAGGTCCATGGCGTTGCAGCTTAGTTGGAGATGGTTGGAGCACTGCGAGCAAAGTCAGAGAATGCAGCAACAGTGACAAATGTTCGTCAAAGCCCTGAAATCCAAAACATGTCCTTGCGACCCAATTAAACACGTTCAAAAGCTTCGCGAGAACTTGGCGAAGGTGCTCGTGGTGGTTTAGTAGCGATTGGAGGCTAGTGGACCTCTATCGAGGTTGGAGAGGGAAGTCCGGTGGTAGGATGCCCAACAGGGAGATGGGGAGTGAAAGCCTAAAATGTCTTGAGGGATTTCACTCAATGCGACACGGTAGAGGTCGTGAAGGTGGTGGAAGTGGATTTGGTGGCCTGTAGTGCCGACACGAGCTTGTCGAAGCTCATGCCGACCGTGGGGAAGACGAAGGTGTTAAGGGTGAAATGGTAGTCAACAGTGGAATTTGAGTGGATAAAAGCGAAGAGAGGGTTAAAGGAAGAGAATAAAGGGAAGGAAGAGGAAGAACAGGGAAGAGGAGGCGCTGGCATTAGCTGGCCAGTGCCAAAGAAGATGAGGAAGGCGGTGAGGTAGAACGGCGACGACGAAGAGAGGGAAGACTCCCGTTGTGGCTGGCGAGGACTGAAGGAGCGAGACGAAGATGAAGAACCTCCCAATTTGATTGTTGGGAGGCTGGATGAAGGGGATTGGAGAGAGTCGCCAAAGCTACATTCTGGAATGGTTGGAGAGGAGGAAGAAGAGGGTTCAGGCCTTGAAATCGAGCTAAGGAGCATGGTCTTGGTATGAGGGTCTTATATAGAGCTTCAGAACAAGTTCTAAACGAAGAAAAGGGCTTGATTGGGCCTCTTTTAGGAATCAAGAAATCCCACAGATTCGTGCATTCGCACTGTAGATTCCGATGGGAGGGGGTGAGATTTGCGGAATATAATATGAAAGTGCGGAAATATAAATATACAATCTCACAAAAGACAATCACGCAATTTGCACAACTATTTTTAGGTGGAAACCCAAATCGGGTGAAAACCACCACCAAATCCTCTCGAGTTATAATTTTTCGATCGACCGAGTAGATCAAAATCTACTAACCGAACTACTTTAACGAGGGTAGTTCAATCTCTATACAAGACGCTACAAGTACGAGGGTAGCGTTCCTCAAACCCCTTCTCTTCACGAGAACATTTTTGTCTCACAAAGGAGACAGGAATTCGCAAAGCGAATACCAGAACAAAAACAAATACAAATATCCTATAGAGCCACAAAGTAAAGTGAATAATACTAACTTCTATAGGCAAAGAAGAACTTCCCTTAGATGAAAGTGTGTAGGCATGATCTCGACAGAGTATTGAAGCTCTCAGATGTGATGAGTGGGGCTTTGGAGAGCAAGATCACTTCTCTTCTTGAGAATAGCTTCTCAATGACACAAATGTATGTGGAAAATGGTTTCTAATGGTGTGTATTAACAAGGGAGGGCTACCCCTCTATTTATAGGTGGCCTAAGAAGGCCTTGGAAGGCTTCCATAGTCATTAGGAATTATCTCAAGGCGAAATAGGCCACAATCTGATTCTGACAGGCCATCAGACGTCTGAAAGTCATGTTTAAGACGTCTAAAATCTAGATCAGACATCTAATACTAGACAGGTTTCCTTACTGACTTGAGTCACACCTAAACAAGATTTTAGTGTAATTCAGTCAGATGACATATCAGACATCTGGCACTAGGTTTGGACGTGTAGAAATCTAATTTATAGCGGGAATGGATTTCCCAAGGTTCAAATGGCTATATTCATCTAGGAAAGCGATTTTGGGTCAATCGAGGCAAAATGGCTACTTACCAAATGTCTGGAGTCGTCTAAGGACATTTGATAGAATATCAAAGGTCAAAACCTCAACGATCATTTTCTAAGCCAACGTTCCACTAATTGGACATCTGGCAAAGTCATCAGACATCTGCTAAGACGTCTGAACTAAGGGTCGATCATCTAAAATCAACAGACAGAAGGTTCTAAGACCAGCCCTAAAAGTTTGGACGTCTTATTCAACATCCAGACATCTTAAAGTTCACTATCAGACGTCTGATTATCAGATTAGACATCTGATAAGGCTATCTGAAGCCTATTCTGGTTTTCTAAGTCTTCTACGAAAAGCCTAAGTATCCTAAGGTTGTGCAAGTGTTCCTAGGACTACTACGAGGGTACTTTGAGGCTCTTTAACATGAATCTAAGAAAGAAAAAAAATAAAGAGTAACAAAAGAAAAATACATAGAATAAGATAAAATGAAATCTATCCTGTTATTGTCTTCATGCCTTCTTCAAGCTATCACTCATCACGAAGCTCTATCTCCTCCATCAAGCTCCTCCAATCCGCCATAGATGCGATCTTGAATTCCATCTTTACACTTGTATCCATTTGTAATTATCCTGAAATCTTGGACTCAAAGGCAAATGTTAAATAACAAGTGTTTTGTTATCATCAAAATAAATGATCGTGGTGCCCTTGTACCAACAATCTTCCCCTTTTTGATGATGACAAAACTATAAATAATAATGCATAAAAATCTCCCCCTTTTTGACATTATCAAAAAGGTTTATCCAATTTTAATGCTCCTAAAACTTTCCCTTAAAACATGCTCTTCTAAACTTGAGTTACTCTCATTTAACAAGAATAATATTCTCCCCTTTTTTTAAAAC
This sequence comes from Thalassia testudinum, assembly GCA_037157565.1. Taxonomy (NCBI): domain Eukaryota; kingdom Viridiplantae; phylum Streptophyta; class Magnoliopsida; order Alismatales; family Hydrocharitaceae; genus Thalassia; species Thalassia testudinum. The sequence continues at coordinate 59,129,921 of JAZHRO010000063.1, forward strand.
AACAAGAGAGCTATATGATTATCTCCCCCTTTCTAAAGGAAATATAGCTATATTAACAACTCCCCCTTAAAGATGGACAATTATTTCACCAATTTTAACTCCCCTTATTTATATGCTATTGATAAAGAGATAGGGAAAAAGGGATTACCTCACCTACCATGGCCAATAGAATGGCCCATATGGAGGTGGATGCCAAACCGGATGGGGCTCCCATTCGTACTTTGGAGGTCCTAGCATCGGCGTCAGTCTCCAATCGAGCGGTCACCGTGAGATGGCTCGAACATTTGTTCATCGTCTCGTTGGTCTTCTCTTCTCCTTCCTCTGTCTACTCCTTGGTCCTCCCAATTCGAGATGATCATTCCTGATCTTGTAATTCCAATCCTTGATGTTGTAACCTCCCTTGAAACCTACAAAACAAGATTCTACTTGAACTTTCGGTATCCAAGTTAGCTTGGATCCAGATTTGTTAGTTGGTCTCCTAAAAGGAGATCCTTTCTCAACCTTAGGGCTATAAAAATTATCTAATTTGTTTACCAACTTATTAGATTCTTCCCTAAGGCATGCAAGTTCATTTTCAATAACATACATCTTAGTCTTTAAATCAAAAATTTCTAATTTTAAACATGTATTCTCCTTAATCAACTCAATATTTTCATTTATTAGATTATTATTCTCTAATAAGAATTTTTCATTATTAGAACTAGAACTACTTTATAGGTCCTTAAGTTATTTTTCTAGCCTTTCATTTTTTAATTTAAGAAAATTAAGATTCTTTTTAATATTTTTTATTTTCTGCTTTAAGTAATTTACTAATTTCAAATAACACATCAAAAGCATCTTGAAGTTCAAAATTTACCTTATTGTCGCTGTTGTCATTGTTGTCACTGTCGCTTTCTGCGACTGCCATGAAACCCATGCAAGCGGTTTCATTCTTCTTCTCAGGATCTTCCTCTTCTTCCTTCGAGCTCGAGTCGTCCCAAGTTGTTTGGAACGCCTTCTTCTTATACTTCTCCTTCTCCTTCTCCTTCTTAAGAAGAAGGCACTCAGGTCGAAGATGCCCTTTCTTGTTGTAATGGTAGCAACATCTTGGGCTACCTTGCTCCTTCTCTTTCTTTTCTCTCTTAAAATCCCTACAAACTTGAAAATTTTCTTAAGTAAAACTTTAAGGTCTTTGTCATCGAAACTTACCTCATTGTCTGAAGCAGCTTTGAAGGCCAGACTCTTTCTTGGCCTTGGCTCCGATGTGTCCTTCTTCATCTTCGTCTCATAGGCCATGAGATTGCCTAAGAGGTCTTCCATGTTGAGTTCCCCTACCTCATTTTCCTCCTCGATGGCGGTAACCTTCTACTCCCATTCTGGTTCAAGGGAACGGAGTAGCTTTCCTTAAAGCTCCCCCTTAATGAAGGTCTTACCTAAAGCTTTCAAATCATTGACTATGAGAGTGAACTTAGTGTTTATCTCACTTAGTATTTCATTAGTTCTCATAGAAAAAGATTCATAATCTTGCGATAGGATATTAAATTTAGAAGCCTTTACATTGGAGGTACCCTCGTGAGTTACCTCTAATGTGTGCCAAATCTCGTATGTGATGGCGCACTGCGAGATTCGGTTAAACTCCTCCAGGCTCAATGCGTAGTAAAGAGTGTTCATCGTCTTGGCATTGAGAGAGAGCTCCCAGACTTGCTGCTATTAGTAGCCCCCTGCAGGTCTCTCTGGGATGTTGAATAGGGTCTCGCATCTTGCCCAAAAGGCAAAGTCATTGGCTTGAAGCCATGTCCTCATCCTTAGCTTCCAATAGGGGTAGTTGCTCCCGTCGAAGAACAGTAGACAGGTCGTAGACTGCCCCTTGGAAATCCTTGTGAAGTTGCTTCCCTCCATCAGATCTTCCTCAGATGTAACTCCTAAAAAGCGGAAACCTACTCTGATACCAAATGGAGATTCCCACGGGAGGGGTGAGATTTGTGAAATATTATATGAAAGTGCAGAAATATAAATATAGAATTTCACAAAAGACAATCACACAATTTGCACAAGTATTTTTAGGTGGAAAGCCAAATCGGGTGAAAACCACCACCTAATCCTCTCGAGTTAGGATTTTTCGATCGACCGAGTAGATTAAAATCTACTAACTGAACTACTTTAACGAGGGTAGTTCAACCTCTATACAACGATGTTACAAGTACGAGGGTAGCGTTCCTCAAACCCCTTCTCTTCACGAGAAGATTTTTGTCTCACAAAGGAGACAGGAATTCGCAAAGCGAATACCCGAACAAAAATAAATACAAATATCCTATAGAGCCACAAAGTAAAGTGAATAATACTAGCTTCCCTTAGATGAAAGTGTGTAGGCATGATCTCGGCAGAGTATTGAAGCTCTCAGATGTGACTAGTGGGGCTTTGGAGAGCAAGATCACTTCTCTTCTTGAGAATAGCTTCTCAATGACACAAATGGATGTGGAAAATGGTTTCTATGTATTAACAAGGGAGGGCTATCCCTCTATTTATAGGTGGCCTAAGAAGGCTTTGGAAGGCCTTGGAAGGCTTCCATAGCCGTTGGGAATTATCCCAAGGCAGAACAGGCCACAATTAGAATCATTAATGATTTTGACAGGGTCATCAGACATCTGGGAAAAAGATAAGACATATGGAAGTCATGTTTAAGACGTCTGGAAACTAGATCAAACGTCTAATACTAGACGGGTTCCCTTACTGACTTGAGTCAGACCTAAATAGGGTTCTAGTGTAATTCAGTTGATGACATATCAGATGTCTGGCACTAAGTCAGGATGTCTGGAAACCTAATTTATAGCGGGAATTGATTTCCTAAGCTCCAAACGGCTATATTCGTCTAGGAAAGCGATTTAGGGTCAATCGAGGCAAAACAGTTACTTATCAGACGTCTGGAGTCCTTTAAGAACGTCTGATAAAAGATCAAAGGTCAAACCCTCAACGATCATTTCCTAAGCTAACGTTCCACTAATTGGACGTCTGGCAAAGTCATCAGACGTCTACTAAGACGTCTAAACTAAGAGCCAGTCGTCTGAAATCAATAGAAAGAAGGTTCTAAGACCAGCTTTAAAAGTTTGGACATCTGATTCAACATTCAAACGTCTTAAAGTTCATTATCAGACGTCTAGTTATCATATTAGCTGTCTGATAAGGTTGTCTGAAGCCTATTCTGGTTTTTCTAAGTCTTCTACGAAAAACATAAGTATCCTAGGATTGTGCAAGTGTTCCTAGAACTACTATGAGGGTACTTTGAGGCTCTTTAACATTAATCTAATAAAGAAAAAAATAAAGAGAAACAAAAGAAAAATGCATAAAATAAGATAAAATGAAATCTATATATTCTTGTCTTCATGCCTTCTTCAAGTTATCGCTCCTCATGAAACCCTATCTCCTCCATCAAGCTCCTCCAATCCGCCATGGATGCGAGCTTGAATTCCATCTTACACTTGTATCAATTTGCAATTGTCCTGAAATCTTAGACTCAAAAGCAAATGTTAAATAACAAGTGTTTTGTTATCATTAAAATAAACGATCGTGGTACCCTTGTACCAACAATGATATTCTTGCTATGATTCAAGGTCCAAGATCCTGATGGAATTGATCTCCATCTTAAGAATACAAATCCCAACAAATTTGGTGGGATTTGGTGGTAATTTGATTGGGTTTTAACTTGGTCAGAGGTGGGTGCTTGCCTTACTGATCACCAATGGCAGTAAGGACCAAAGTGTGAAGAAGATGATGAATCTAGGGGGGTAAATGCAATAAATTTCGAAAGCTAGGTGGTCGGGCCCCGATAGGTTGTGTTAATATGGTGATTTTATCGTTGAAATGCGTATAGTGGTTAACCTAATTCGAGCTAACCATCTCTTTACAAACTTTTTCTACCTGGCCTACTTGATTTTATCTTGGTCACTTTTAGGCCAAGGGTCGAACTCAAGGAAGTGGGATTAGAAGAAGTTTCTACGCATTTCCTACAACGAATCTCTTCCGTTCGTTTATTGCGTTTTTGGTATTTTTCTATTTAAGAATTTTTTCTGATAATTTTTATCCTTGAGGTACACCCTCAAAATCAGGTTTTTGGCTTTGAGCCAAATTAGGGTTCCAAAACTAGTCTTGCTATTCGCAAGACTGAGCACCTACAAGTCAAGGATTATCTTTTCTCTTTTATATATATTTTTTTTTGTTTATCTTTTTAATGGCAAGAAAGAGAAATAGAAATAAAGTAAATATAATATATGTATATATTATATATGTATATAGGGGTGGGGGTGGAGGTGGAGATGGCGTGTAGCACGGTGTCGAGTCGGTCGTCGTCTAGAAAGACGCAACCAACAGGACGAAGTGCCGCGTGGAGTGTAAGGTGGATTGGTGGAAGATGAGTGCGAACACGCTTTCTGTATGCGTGTATCGGGGAATATCAGCAACTTGTGCAAATATTCCCACGATACAACGTATGGTAGGTAATATGAAAATATATATGTGTGTGTGTGTATATATGTAAATATATATCTATATGTATATATGTAGATATGGTTATAATTATATAGGTGTATATGTATTTATATATGTATATATATATGTATATATATATAGAGATATAAATATATGTATAGATAGATATATATGTGTGTGTGTGTGTGTGTGTGTGTGTGTGCATATATAACTATATAGATGTATATATATATATGTATATATATATAGTAATATATGTATATAGATATATGTAGATAGATATATATATATATAGTTATAGATATATATGTATATATGTATGTATATTTGTATATATATATATATGTATAAATATATGTATATATATATGTATATATATATATATAAGTATATAGATATATAAATATATATATGTATGTATGTATACTAATACTTAAGTATATAGGTACTACTATATGTATAGATATAAGTATATATATATATGCATATATATATGTATATAAATATATGTATATATATCAATATATATAAGTATATAATAGTGTATAGGTGAGTGGGTGTGTGTACGAGAGTGTGAGTGTGTGTGTGTATGTGTCTGCAGAGAGAGTGAGACAATGTTGTGAGAGAGAGAGAGAGATCGTCTGCTGAGTGAAGAAAAGGCGAGTTAAGCCGTCTGATGCTTCAGGGCCGACGTCTGGTGTCCACGCGCACGCGCAGGCACGTAGGTGCACGCTGGGAGGGAGTGAGTGCAAGGGAGAGAAGCCACAGTGCACTGCGCTGCGCGGTAAGGAGGGTGCGGGTAGACGCAGGCACTGGGAGCGGGCGCACGCAGACGCTGAAGCGGGCGGGCGTACACGAGCGAAGGCTCACACAGGATCGGGTGCTGGAGCGGGTGCAGGGACAGACGCGGGCGCGAGCTAGTGCAGGTCACGGCGTGCCGGTGACCAGTTAAGTGAGAAACTTACCGGTCACCACACTGTAGCCACAGTGTTCCGCTGAAACGCGTGAACAGTGGCTACAGTGCACGGTCGGCTTGCGCGACTACCTGTGCCCGGTGCTGTGAGTGGGGGAGCTGCTGCGCGAGCTGGCGTGCGTGCGGAAGGTCTGCGCTGGCTGGGCTGCGGGTGAAGGAGCGTGACAAGGCATGCGGAGAGGGGTGCAGGCGGCCTACTGGCGTGCGCGGTGGAGCTCCATGACAGGGCGCGCGATGGCCGGCGCCTTGCTACTGCTGCTGCGGAGCTTGAGCTTCAAAGCTTAAAGCTCCTGTGGCAATGGCGGGGTTGGCTTGAACGGCGAAACAGAGAGGAGATCACCACGCCCACCGGCTCTTTGATGAGCTGGGCGGTGGTGGGACTCACAGTGGTGGTTGTGCACCACTGTGAGGTGCTCCTGCCCGCAGAGTAGCTCCTCAAGGAGGAGAGGCTACGTATGGAGGGGAGAGAGGAGGAGACGGCCAGGAGAAGAAGGTGCTATTTGTGTGGGTGGACCAGGCTCCCTTTGCAAAGAAGAAAGAGGCATGCACAGCCATGCCCTGGCTGTGCATGGCTGTTCATGCTGTGCATGCGGCTGCAAGGAGTGTTTGCCACAGGGCAAGCTTTGCAGAGCATGACGCAAAGAAGAGCTGCCATGCCTTGCAGCCGCGGAGAAGAATTCAAAGTCAAATAGAAATAAAAAATAAAGATGGAGATTTTGCAAGGCAACACTTGAAGAATTTGTTAATTGCAAGGCCATTTTATTCACTCTCCTCCCCTCTCAAATAAATGCATGCATGCGTGTATTTTTACAAATGCAACTATGGCTACCTAATATGCACTGGCAATGCTAGGAAATAGCACAAGATGGCACAATTGCAGGTGTATTTTTGCTATGCAATCATACCCCCATGCCTATCTTTTGCTAGTCCCTAGCAAAACAATTTTCTTGTATTGTATTTAGAAATGATCTTAAGCTGAAGATTTTCTTCTGAGACCCCATAGGTGTGTTTATTTGTTGGATATTGTGAGAACCAATTGCAGAGAAAACTACCAGTACTTTAAGTCTCACATGACATAGACCATCTCTCAACTAACCAAGACTCTTAATATTTAAACCTTAAGTACGATTTCCAAGATTCAGGAGGTTTTTGCCATATTCGAGAGCTCAAGAGATTATGGCTTGTGCTTAGTGAAGGATCAAAACTGACCAGATGAACATTAAGACTCAAGCCCAGGGTTTCACGAATTTTTAAGTACAGGTTGGTCCCAGTTTCAGCTCGTGTCTTCGGATTGACCCTTAAAAAGATGACAGAAAACTCAACTCCCATTTTCTGACATTTGTGGCTCAAAGAAAACAGGGTATTTGTAACTTTCCCTAAAGAATTTTTGTAGGGGGAAGACTTTACAGATATTTGTGAGATATACTGACTTATTTGCATCTCTCTTTTTTTTTTTTTGAAACACATGTCAGTATATCTCTTACAACATTATTTGGAGGAGCACATTTTTCTTTTTGGTAGGAGAGTTTCATTTTGGTGGAAAGAGTCACTCCTAAACACAAGACTAAAACCTGGGATAAAAAGTCTACCTGCACGCACAGGTAAGGACTCCACCTTCCCTAATGAACACTAGGGTTGGATCTTATGTTCACCTGATCTTTCTTGATATGTGTAGTGTGAACCAAGATTACTTAGGCTCTCAAGTAGAAGCAAGCCAACGGATCCTGTACTGGTGTCTCAGGTACAAGAATACATCCTTAGTTAGGAGAGATTCCGATCTATCTTGTCAATGCTCAAGTGAATTAAGCCGAGCCTGAGCGAATCAAGCTTCTGTGGCCTAGAAAGCCTTCAAAACAGCGGTTGAATATCCATAAACACTTATTATATTTTTGTTTCAGCCTATAGATCATTACTAAACACCATTTTTTTTTTATAGATAGATAAATGGAAACTGCATGATACCATAAAATACCCAGATCCTATGGATGCCTATCCACCCCCCCATGCCAAACGATGCTATGTCCTCATATGCATGCAGGGAAGGGTAGAGGAAGGACGAAAGATCGGGTAGCGAGAGCTGAGGTGCAGGGTATACTGCAGGGTGGTAGGGTGGGTGGATGGTAGGTGGTGAGGTGAAAAGTGAAGTGAGCGTGACAGTGGTGTGAAAAGTGATGGTGGATGGTGAGTGTTGTTGGGGTGCCTCCCAACGAGCGTTGAATTTAATGTCCCCAGCTAGACTCAAAATGAGGCACAAAATTAGTTACCCTCCAGTAGGGTAACAGTTTCTCCAACGGGGGCAGGTTCATGAGTAAGATAGGGTTTCAAACGCTGCCCATTGACCGTAAATTTATGCCCAGATTTGGGATCTTCAATCTCAACGGCCCAATTGGGAAATGGTCTCGAGACCAGGAAAGGACCAGTCCATTTGGACTTCAGTTTCCCAGGAAAGACTTTAAGCCAGGCATTATAGAGCCAAACTTGCTGAGATGGCTCATATTCCTTCCGCCAAATACGGCTGTCGTGAAAAGCCTTAGTGTGCTGTTTGAAAGTTAAAGCAGAATCATAGGCTTCACAACGGAGCTCTTCCAGCTCCTGGAGTTGGAGTTTCCTTTCTCGACCACACAGGTCTGGGTCGAGGTTACATTGGCGAACTGCCCAAAAAGCGCAATGCTCCAACTCCACGGGCAAATGATAAGGCTTCCCGTAAACGATTCTATAAGGAGACAAACCAAGGGGAGCCTTGAAGGCGGTCCGATACGCCCAAAGTACGTCAACCAGCTTGTCGGACCAGTCCTTACGGTCAGGCCGAACCGTTTTCTGGAGAATTTGCTTGATTTGCCGGTTCGACACCTCTGCCTGGCCGTTCGTCTGAGGATGATACAGGGATGCTATATGATGGTGGACTCCGTATTTCCTCAGAAGTGTCCGAAAAGAAGCATGGGTAAAGTAGCTTCCTCCATCAGAGATAATGGCACGACGGATCCCAAAGTGCGCAAAGATGTGGTCTTTGACAAATCGAGTGGATATAACATGGTCAGCACGACGCGTGGGAATAGCCTCGATCCATTTCGAAACATAATCAACAGCCACGAGAATAAATTCAAAGCCGTTGGAAGGAGGAAAGGGACCCATGAAGTCAATTCCCCAAATGTCGAAGATTTCCGCAGCTAGGATGGGTTGCAAGGGCATCATGTCACAACGTGACATTCACCCTAACGACTGGCACCTAGTGCAATGTTTGGCATACTTGTATGCATCCTGGTGAAGGGAGGGCCAAAAGAAACCGCACTGCAACACCTTGGCTGCAGTTTTCCTCCCAAAGAAATGGCCTCCGCAGGCCTGATCGTGGCAGAAGGATAGCACACTGGGGAATTCACTGTCAGGAATACAGCGATAGATGATTTGATCAGCACCTATCTGAAAAAGAAGTGGATTATCCCAGAAATAATACTTTGCTTCTGCCATGAGACGCTCGGGCTGGTTTTTAGGCCAACCACGTGGAAGGGATCCAGAAGCAAGGTAATTGGCAATGTCGGCATACCAAGGTCCACTTGCCACATCAATTGCTAATATGTGCTCATCAGGAAAAAGTTCATTGATCGGCAGAGTAAGTCCACTATGGTCAGGGTCCAGTCTGGAAAAATGATCAGCCACAACATTCTGGGCTCCGGCCTTATCGCGGATCTCAATGTCAAATTCTTGGAGCAGAAGGATCCAACGAATCAGTTTAGGCTTGGCATCCTTCTTATGCATGAGATGGCGAATGGCCACGTGATCGGTGAAAACAATAACATGTGAGCCCAGAAGGTAAGAGCGGAATTTCTCCAGCCCAGAGACGACCGCCAATAGTTCTTTTTCAGTGGTAGTATAATTATGTTGAGCCTCGTCCAACGTCTTACTGGCGTAGTACACCATGAAGGGGTGTCATCGCGTCTTTGTCCTAGGATGGCTCAGACTGCAAGGTCGGAAGCGTCACACATGAGTTCAAAGTTGAGGGACCAATCAAGTGGCTAGAGAACAGGGGCCTTAGTGACAGCACTACGCAGCTGCATGAATGCTCGTATGCAGTCGGGGCCCATATCGAAGGGTACGTCGGTCAATAGGAGATGAGTTAAAGGTCGAGAAATCTTGGAGAAATCTTTGATGAATCTCCTATAGAAACCGACATGTCCCAGGAAGGAGTGGATTTGCTTGACAGAGCCAGGCACAGGTAAATCAACAATTACATCAAGCTTAGCTCTGTCAACCTCGATACCCCTATCGGAGATGATATGCCCAAGAACAATTCCCTCGTGTACCATAAAATGACTTTTTTCCCAAGAAAGCACGAGGTTTACATCAATACATCTCCTAAGGATATGGGTCAGGTTGGCAAGACAGTCATCGAAATAGGGTCTAAAGACCGAAAAGTCATCCATGAAGACCTCGAGAAAGTCACCCACCATGTCATGGAATATCGCCAGTATACATCTATGGAAAGTTGCTGGCGCATTGCAAAGTCCAAACGACATCCTTCTAAATGCAAAGGTGCCAAAGGGGCAGGTAAAAATGGTTTTCTCTTGGTCCCGAGGGTCAATTGCCACCTGGTTATATCCTGAGAATCCATCCAGGAAACAGAAAAAAATTTTTCCCTCTAACCACTCTAGGATTTGGTCAATGAAAGGTAGCGGAAAGTGATCTTTCTTAGTTGCAGCATTGAGTTTCCTATAATCTACACACACTCTCCAAGATGTAGGAGTGCGTGTAGGGATGGATTCACCCCTGTCATGTACACGGATGGTGAGTCCCGCCTTTTTGGGCACAACGTGAATTGGACTCACCCAAGGGCTATCACTAATCGAGTAGATTATACCCACATCTAGCCACTTAATAATTTCCTTCTTAACGACCTCCCGCATGTTAGGGTTGAGACGTCGCTACATCTCACGAGAAGGTCAAGCCTCCTCCTCCGCATATATACGGTGAGTGCAGTAGGAGGGGCTAATGCCAGATAAGTCTGATAAAGACCATCCAATGGCTGCCTTGTGCTCCATAAGGACCTTAGTTAGTTTTCACTCTTGCTCCCTGGTCAATTTTGAACTAATATTACAGGGAGCGTTTCATTTGGTCCCAAGAAAACATACTTAAGTGTATTAGGCAGCTCTTTTATCTCGGGAGTGGATGGTGAAAGGTCTGGCATTTCTTGGGACGAGAGTGTCCCAGGCGAATCAGAAAACAAATCAAGAGGAAGAAGTTGGCCCTCAGATTGGCCAAGAAGAAGGGCTTCTTGGATAGATGGATCCAAAAAGGAATGGCCCCAGTGAGTAGTATGCGGGTTCAAGGTCCCAGTGTGGAATTGCAAATCCGCCTGATTTGGCGGGAAAGAAAGGGCAATCCGGTCTTCAAGAATGTGGACCAGCAGTGAGTAGCCCGGATATGACTCAGACCACGAGGTATGGGAAGTGGAGGAAACCTCGTCAGAAGTCTAGCCAAGAGAAGGTACGGGACAAGGGAGGGATGGGGGAACGTCACAATATGTGTTGGTCAGGCAATCGTCAATGTTTACAGGTAATCCGCAGCAGTCAGAACAAGTCCCAATTAGTCTGATACACGTGCTGATGGCCATGTCCTAGTCAGACGTGTCATCCTCGATGCAATCGCAATCAAAGTTCTTGGCTGCCTTGAAGATGTTAAGCTTGAGCTTTTCAAATCCAATGACAATCTCAATACAGCCTGACTCGCAGTCGATATGGGTGCGGGCTGTGGCCAAGAAAGGTCGACCAAGGATGATCGGACAATTAGAAAGTGAGCTAGGAACTTCCATGTCTAAAACAAGAGTCAACAGAAAAACAGAGACTATTGACCCTAACCACCACGTCTTCCACCACACCCTTAGGGATTTTGACAGAATGATCTGCCAACTATAACGTGACGGGGGTGGGTTTCAAATTTCCCAAGGAAAATTTTTCGAGCATGATGGTTGGTATGAGATTGATGGATGATCCTAGATCAAGTAGGGCACGGTCAAAATTTCAGCCTTGGATGCTACAAGAAATAAGCAGTGTGACCGAATCTTTCTACTTCGGTGGTAGATTTGACAGTATAGCACAACTCGCATGAGGCGAGAGAACCACCGGATTCTTAGTCTTCTTTGACTGTCGCTTGGGTGTTGTGTAGTCTTTTAAAAATCGGGCGACAGTAGGTATGTGGTCGATAGCCTCGAGTAGGGGTACCTTGATTTCAACATCCCTGAACAAATTACGCAGGTTATCAAAGGCCTACGTATCCTTCTTCTTGCCTTTTGGCTTAGCCTCAGGGAATGGAACTGATTCTGACACCAATTTGGGTGTATCGTCCTCTCGCGAATGCGGTGCGCATCCCGAATGAGAGGGCGATGAAGAAGACGGGCCAGGGTCAGGTTGATGAGGATCAACGGTCTGCTTGCTGCTCCTCGTAGTAATCGCATTGGACGATGCGGGTCTAGTGGGATCATATGGCGGAGGAGGGTTCACAATAGGGACATAAGAGTAAGGAGCTGCAGCGGGATTAGCTTGAAATCCTGGTGGAATGCTCGAAGCCTGCAGAATCTGGTGAACCTACCCCTGAGAAGGTCGTACTTGTGGTTGAGGACCACGGGGTACGAAATTTCGTGGGTTTGGAACAGGTTGGGCTAAAAGAGTGCCCTGAGATCTAGTCGCCATGCGTAGTTGACTGATCTCAGTATTCTGCTACGCCAATTGGTGCTGAAGAGAGGTCATGTTCTCTTCATGCCATTTTGACATTTCCGTCATCATTCGCATCAATTTATCAAGAGGACTTGATGTGTGTTCTGCTTGCGGTACGCAAGGACCCGATGGCGGATTCGCCATAGGATTAGACTGGGCCCTTGGGATGATGGGTGTGGACGGTCACATTGGTCCACTCGTGGGGTTTTGGCACTGCGGGTTGTTGGACCATGCAAAGTTTGGATGATTTCGCCACCCTAGGTTATAAGTGGCAGAGAACGGGTTGTTCCCTAGGGCGCAAGCGTCTTCTATGCCAGAAGATGCGTCCGCATGTAAATATGCGTCCGAGCACACGAAGGCTTGGTCCTCCGTGTCAAAATACTGGCTTGCAGAAGCCAGATCCACATGACTTACCAAATCGCTCGGCGCGACACTCAGTAAGGAAGGTCTTACGGGGTTTCTCGGGATAAGCCTAGTATTGGAAGAATTGGAATTGTGACAAAGTGGTGAGGTGAGGGTGTTTGCCATAGAACGGGCGGGATTGGCCAAAAGCTCGTCCAGCTTCTTGTGCACGACAGAGACTTCATCCAATTTTTGTGCGATAAGGCTGAGATATGTGGATGAATGGGAGAGTCCCGTGTCAACTTCGTGGACATTTCGGGCAGGCTGGTACAATTAAAGGCGACAATGGAGGCATTGTTCACTGAGTTTTCGCTCATATTTTCAAATAATTCGAATGATCCATTCTCATCTTTATTCATAAAATTCCCTCCGCAGGAAGCGTCTGCAATCTACTTCAAAGTCTCATTTAGCCCATAGTAGAAAATCTGGGCTATATGCCACTTAGGCAAACTGTGGTGCGGACACTTCTTGAAAGGTCATTGTATCTCTCCCATGCCTCATGAAATTTTTCACCATTTTGTTGCGTAAATGAAGTGATAGCACGGTGAAGCGCATTGGTTCGCCCGATTGGGAAGAACTTCTTGAGAAATGCTGTTCGCATCTCTTCCCAAGAGTGGATGGTCCTCCCAAGGGTGCATAACCACTGCGATGCTTTATCCCACAATGAAAATGGAAACATTTTCATGAGGACTATAGGTAACCTGATATTTCTTAGTTTAACCGTTTCAGCCAATCGGGTTAAGTCTTCCAAGTGGAGAAAAGGATCTTCACTTGCAAGACCATGGAAGTGAAAATTTATCAGGCCAATTATGTTAGGTTTCAGTTCAAAGTCGTCCTCGCCCATGGGGACCCGAATTTGTCCTATGGTCTCTGTAGCAGCGGGATTCTGATAAGAGCTAAGAGACCTAGGCTCCTCCCGTTCGGGAGGGTTCTACATTTCCTCCAATGTTTCCCTTATGGCTTCAATTTGTTCATTATACATTTCCATTTGGGCTTGGAGGCGGGTTATGGGATCTAAGGCTCTACCACCTGGTTGGTTTTGAGGGTGGTTTCCTCCCTCGGGATTTGGGGGTGGGCGTGCAACCATGTTTGTGGAGGAGGAGGATGATGTGGCTTCTTTTCTAAAATTATTAGGCAATTCACATAGTTCAGGGTTTTGTGACCTCCTCCCAAACATGCACTACCGCAGGAAGAATTGGGGAGATAAGAAGGGAAAAGAGATGAGAGAAATGATGCCGCAAAGGTACACTTGATGACAAATCAATACAATCAAATTCCTAACATCTACAGTGTGCCCTTAGAAATAAAGATCTAAGTTACCTACTATCACGACCTACGGAACCAAATGCGAGCACCACGGAACCACCGGACCAAATTGAAAGGCCGTTTGCCCCAATCTTAGACACCCGATAGCACGCAGGAACCCTCACCAGCACGTAGGCGCTACACGCAGGTAGTTAGACCTCCAATCCTCGATAAGGGTCAAGTTACTACCAATTTTAGTTAGAGGCTTAGAATCAAGTGCTTCTGGAATATGAAGGGCGTTATTTACAAGTAATGCCCAAGTGATTGATTTTACAAAGTGTGTAAACCATGCATGCAATGAGGAAATCTCCTCGAATTGAAGTTTTCATTGGTGAATGGCTTTTAGAATTCAACCTTAAGTAGTATGGATTTTAGGATTTCACTGAATTACCAATTCAACCAATCTACGGGTTTTGAGAGAATACAAGTTTTTTTCTAAGCCCAACAAACCCTTCTTCAATGTCAATTGGTTAATGCATGCTAAAATGCAATGGGCTTCCCTAGATGGAGATTTCTATGTGTGGATGCACGAATCAATTTTAGATTAGTGTGAAAGGGAGCCAAAGCACTTTAATTCAAGTGCTCCCAATCACCAGAATGATTTCCACACACAAGGCTCAACCAGAAGAGAAAAAAAAATCAAATTGTTGGGGTTGAAATATTCAAGATCGAATCTTAGGCACGTGAAAAGTCGTGGTGGGGTTGGAATCAACTCAATTCCAAGTCTCCCCACCAAAAAGGTGATCCGAAATTGCAGATAAATGAGGCAAAAAGGGGTGGCAATCAATCTTTTTATTTGCCTCAAAGAATACTTCACACAGCGAAAGATTCAAGAATCAAGATTCTTGGATCTTCGCTATGCGAAGTTTTGTGGGAAATCCTGAGGTGGTGGGAGTGATGACAAACAATCAAACAAGTTATTTTTAATCCACTTGCCCCAAGAGATCCCAAGAATTTTTTCTAGTTTTTGTTTTAATTTCTTTTTTATTGAGGTGACAAGTTAACCTAAGTTGCTAAGAAAGAAAGACTTACTTGTTCAGCAATGTGTGCGAAGCTCCAATGCGGTGCTGGCATCTTCACGTTCTCGTTCCCGCCTTGGATCTGCCTACGTCTCCAACTTCATCTGCCTGTCTTCTCCTTACAACAGGTTCACCTGCACAGCAACAAACAAAAACACCCGTGAAGAGAAGGGTGTGAGAAGAGAAAAATTAAAGGAATGGAGTAAAAACTTACTTGAATACGCACTTCCCCGACAACAGCGCCAGAAAAGATGTATGGTCGGGCCCAGATAGGTTGTGTTAATATGGTGATTTTATCGTTGAAATGCGTATAGTGGTTAACCTAATTCGAGCCTAACCATCTCTTTACAAAATTTTTTTACCTAGCCTACTTGATTTTATCTTGGTCACTTTTAGGCCAAGGGTCGAACTCAAGGAAGTGGGATTAGAAGAAGTTTCTACGCCTTTCCTACAACCAATCTCTTCCGTTCGTTTATTGCATTTTTGGTGTTTTTCAATTTAAGATTTTTTTCTGATAATTTTTGTGCTTGAGGTACACCCTCAAAATCAGGTTCTTGGCTTTGAGCCAAATTAGGGTTCCAAAACTAGTCTTGCTATTAACAAGACTGAGTACCTATAAGTCAAGGATTATCTTTTCTCTTTCGTATATTTTTCTTTTTTGTTTATCTTTTTAATGGAAAGAAAGAGAAATATAGTATATGTATATAGGAGTGGGGGTGGAGGTGGAGATGGCGTGTAGCACGGTGTCGAGTCGGTCGTCGTCTAGAAAGACGCAACCAACAGGACGAAGTGCCGCGTGGAGTGTAAGGTGGATTGGTGGAAGATGAGTGCGAACACGCTTTCTGTACGCGTGTATCGGGGAATATCAGCAACTTGTGCAAATATTCCCACGATACAACGTATGGTAGGTAATATGAAAATATATATATGTGTGTGTGTGTATATATGTAAATATATATCTATATGTATATATGTAGATATGGTTATAATTATATAGGTGTATATGTATTTATATATGTATATATATATAGAGATATATATATATATGTACATGTATATATAGTTATAGATATATATGTATATATGTATGTATATTTGTATATATATATATGTATAAATATATGTATATATATATATAAGTATATAGATATATATATGTATGTATGTATACTAATACTTAGGTATATAGGTACTACTATATGTATATATATAAGTATATATATGTATATGCATATATATATGTATATAAATATATGTATATATATCAATATATATATGTATATGTATATATATATAAGTATATAATAGTGCATAGGTGAGTGGGTGTGTGTACGAGAGTGTGTGTGTGTATGTGTCTGCAGAGAGAGTGAGAGAGTGCTGTGAGAGAGAGAGAGAGATCGTCTGTTGAGTGAAGAAAAGGCGAGTTAAGCTGTCTGATGCTTCAGGGCCGACGTCTGGTGTCCACGCGCACTCGCATAGGCGCGTGAAGAGGCGCACGCTGGGAGGGAGTGAGCGCGAGGGAGAGAGGCCGCAGCGCACTGCGCTGCGCGGTGAGGCAGGTGCGGGTAGATGCAGGCACTAGGAGCGGGCGCACGCAAACATTGAAGCGAGAGGGCGTACGCAGGAGAAGGCTCACGTGGGATCGGGCGCTAGATCGGGTGCGGGGAAAGACACGAGCGCGGGCTAGCGCAAGTTGCGGTGCGCCGGGTGACCGGTTAAGTGAGAAACGTACCGGTCATTGCATTGTAGCCACAATGTTCCGCTGAAATGCGTGAACAGTGGCTACAGTGCGCGGTCGGCTCACGTGACCGCCTGTTCCCGATGCTGAGTGCCGGAGTCGCTGCGCGAGTTGGCACACGTGCGGAAGGTCTGCGCCGGCTGGGATGCGGGTGAAGGAGCGCAACAGGGCACGCGGAGAGGGGCGCGGGCGGCCTGCTGGCGTGCGTGGTGGAGCTCCACGATAGGGCGCGCGGTGGCTGGCGCCTTGCTGCTGCTGCAGCGAAGCTTGAGCTTCAAAGCTTGAAGCTCCTGTGGCAATGGCGGGGTTGGCTTGAACGGTGAAACAGAGTGGAGAAGACCACCACGCCCACCGGCTCTTTGATGAGCTGGGCGGTGGTGGGACTCACAGTGGTGGTTGTGCACCACTGTGAGGTTCTCTTGCCCGCAGAGTAGCTCCTCAAGGAGGAGAGGCTGCGTATGGAGGGGAGAGGGGAGGAGACGGCCTGGAGAAGAAGGTGTTGTTCGTGTGGGTGGACCAGGCTCCCTTTGCAAAGAAGAAGCCATGCCTTTTTAAAGAAGAAAGAGGCATGCACAGCCTTGCCCTTGCTGTGCATGCGGCTGCAGGGAGTGTTTACTGCAGGGCAAGCTTTGCAAAGCATGGCGCGAAGAAGACCTGCCATGCCTTGCAGCCACGAAGAAGAATTCAAAGTCAAATAGAAATAAAAAATAAAGATGGAGATTTTGCGAGGCAGCACTTAAGGAATTTGTTAATTGTAAGGCCATTTTATTCACTCTACTCCCCTCTCAAATAAATGCATGCATGCGTGCATTTTTACAAATGCGACTATGGCTACATAATATGCACTGGCAATGCTAGGAAATAGCAGAAGATGGCACAATTGCAGGTGTATTTTTGCTGTGTAATCACTAGGGTCTTAGGTGTGAAGAATAAAGTTTTAAGGGACTAGATTAAAAACTAGGTTAAGATGAACTCTGATTGGGCCCAAATTTTGGTAATAACCTAATTTAGACCTAAAGAATCTAATGATGAAGTTGAATTTGAGTTTTAACCATGTTTGACTAGGTAATTTGCACAGAAACCCAAATTAGGGCAAAATCCCATCTAAAGCTCTGTCCAAGGTGAAAATGGGTTAGATGGTCAAACTAAAGGTTTCAAACCTCTTAGAATATTTTTCTATGAATTTTAGGTAATTTAGATAAATTTTATTCTGACTATAACCTCTTCAATTTAAGCAAGTCTAAAATTTGAATTTTACGTGCTATTACGATTCTTGAAATGCGTGAAACCCTGTTTCTGTCAGCGCTGACCTACCTTTTAGACTTTAAACCACATTTGACCTTTATTTAACCCCTGAGTGATCCTGTGGTTAATCTGTGCTTGTGATATGCTGTTAAAATTATAGAATTAACCCTAATTTCCCGTTCTTCTCTTAAATCAGAATAATATGGAATTACAACCCTCAGATGATTATGTAGGAGCTTTTATCAATCATACTCAACTAAAAGTGGCTAGTTAAGGCCTATGATGGTGTTCCCATCAACCACAAACTCTCCAAGGTTGCGTGATATGACAAACTTGATGATCATTGGCTAACTTTCTTTGTGTTGCAAGAGGATGAGATAGAAAGAAGTTTCTTGTGTCCCTTAGTGAAGTGCTCACGTGGTGCTCATGTGTAACACACCAAAAATCAATTTGCTTTGAAAATAATCTCACACAAGTCCATTAATCAAATCAAGTGTGATTTTTCTTTTAAGGCCTAATTTGATTAACAGTCCCAAATTTTAGAAGATGGCCACTTAGTTAATAGCTTCAATCAGTTTAGTGGTCTTCGAGGCATACCCGATTCCAGCAATCTCCATGCAGAATGCAATTCAGTGCAATCAAATAAAACTAGATGCTGCTCAATCATTCCTATATGTTCGTCATGAAATATGCAACTTCTAAGCAGGTAGCTCGAGAGTCTTTTTTAGTAAAGCTAGCAAACAAGTAGCTATACTAAATAATCTTAAGTCTACCATGCGATAGTCCACACCATAGACAAATAACCTTAATTGCTAAAGAAAATGGGAACAGGTTCTTGAAAAATTACCCCTAAACAAGGGCCTAAAATAAAGTGGGGACACACCCCCGAAAATTAACCTTGATGCTACAAGGGTGAAAAGGCAATGAAATAACTAGTAATATAAGATTGATTCTACTACTAATCAAATAGGTGACAACGGAGAATCCGAATCAATAAGTCTACATGACTGTTCCCTTCTCCTCGTGCCTTCCCGTGAGTGGAAAAATCCTAGATCAACAAATATAATCAAATAACTATAACCATACATCAAATTTTTAATTAACTCTATCTCATTCATCTATAAAAATCAAAGTAATTTATAGCACAAAAATATGTCATCTTCATGGGGAGGCAAGTACACGTATAGGTTCAAGATTCAAATATAATAACGATCAATAATAGTTCCAATAATTAGAGGAAAATAAATGAACTATGCAAATAAAAGCAACCTTAGTAAATAGAAGTGGATAGAGAATCGTGGTGAAAACATGTGGCCACGGACGCGATGTGGTGATAGGAACGTCCCAAAGGACTCACAGTCACGAAAAGATGAGCCATGTGCTATCACCACTTGGACCAGAGGAACTGTAGGTGCGTGGTCGTCACAATCGAGGACGAAGTCGTGGTGCGGTCGCAGTGATGGTTGCTGTGATCAACATGGAGGAGCACGGTTGATGTTATGGTGGCAAGCGCAGTTGGCAATGCGCGGTGTTGACGTCGAGGAGGAAGATTGCAGTGATGGACAACGCGGTGCGAGAACGAAGTCGAGGGCGCGATTTTCATAGTTGTGGCTGCTTGGTCCGCCAATGATGATGGTGATGGTCAGACCTTCTTGAAAGGGAGATCAGAGAGGGTGCACAGGGCGACCGCTATGGTCTTGTAGTCATGATCGATGGGATAAAGGCTAGTGCAAGGAGGATGTTGAGGAATAGGGATGTGGTTGAGAGCAGAGTCGAGGGCATTGCGCTATTGTCTCTATCATGGTGGAGAGGGAGGGAAACGATAGGCGATGGTGTTGCTGCATCAGGCGTGTGCGTGTCAGTGTCAGTTGTGAGGGCGGAGAGAGGTCGAGGGAGTTTGTGTATGGTGAAGAGTTGAGGAGCGAAAGATTAAGAATGGTGGTGGTGGGTTTGCACTGAAGGAACGTGGGGGGCTTTTGTCTCTACTATCGTGAGCAGTGGGCAGAGAGGGAGATGGTACGAGAGAGAGCGAATCAAGGAGAAGGTGGGGCGTTAATCGAGAGAAGGGAGGAAGGTAAGCGTGTGTGCATAGAAGAGAGGGAGCAAGAGAGATGTTGAGTGATCCCCTCGGTGTGGCTTTCCATCGGAGAGTAAAAATGAAAGGAAGAGAGATTGATGGGCCTTAATTAACGGCAAAGAGAGAGGAAATTGGAAGGGGCAGCAGCGTTCTGATTGGAGAGAGAGAGATATATATGAGATCGACAAGGGTACAAAAATCAATTAAAGAGAGATACGAGTGGCTACTACCAAATTGAAGAGAGGTGGGTGTCAATTGAGAGAAATTAAGGGAAGGTAATTTTAGGGAAAGAGGTGGACAAGCTCCTTTCCAAATAAAATTGAGAGATAATTTTAGTGATCATAAAGAAAGGAATCCTTCGAGATGGTCTTCCAAAATTGAGGCTCGATGCCTCTCCAAAAATGTTCACCTTGCATAAAAAAGAAGCAATTAATTAAATTTCATGACAAGGTTCATAAAATTAATGAAATGCTGGAATGATAATTCTAAAACTTAAATAATTTTATCAATGGAATGTTTGCTTTAAATTAAATTCTTGTCTCAAAAAATAATGTACTTAGGCTCTAATTTGGTCCACCAACATGGACCTATCAAATGGTCCCATGCCTAAGTTTTGCTAGTCCTAAAAAAAGTCATGTGGAGAATCTAGACCAGAAAATGTCATCAGGATGCCTTATCGTGCCTCGCCTCTAGAGACTAGTTTGAACTGCTATCCTTAGGCCTTAAGGTACTCATGTATCAGTCAAGATATAGACCTGATTGACTTCAGCTTTAGATCTCTGACAAAGGTTTCTTAGGCTTTCAATGCCTGCCCAAGGGTTTATTGACCCCAGAGGTTAAAGCACCCGTGCATTTATGCAAGTGGTCTTGATTCAGCTCGTCAGAGATATTTTTGAGATTTTTCTTTTTGTTCTTTTTTTGTGATTCCTCTTAGTCTAACCTCAAATTGGCTCTCAATACGGTCTGTGTCAGATTCCTTGTTCCCATCATCAAATCTCGAAGGGTCCCTGACATTCGATGCTTCAGGATAGCACTACCCATGGCAACCTTAAAAACCCTGGCAATCAACACTTCGTGATAGTGTCACCCATGGTTAACTCTTAACACTTTTGTCAGTACTATTTTATTTAATGCATTATGAATTTCTATTTGGCTATTATTATTATTTTATGATTATGTGTTGAGTGACTGCGATCCTGTTGAATGTCGGATGCTATCCCGTATCCGATGACTCGAGTCTCATTGGGTTCACTTGGTTGGTGGGACCTAAGTCGTCACAACCTTAAGGAAGGGGACTAAAAATGATGTTTGGCTCTCTTGAGAGAAGCTTGTTGTAGCAGCAAAGAACAAGCTTTGATCCTTAAAGTCCTTGAAAAGCTCCTTTGTAGATCCAAAGAAGAGAGATCTAGGGTTTTAGAAAGGGGGCATTTAAGACTAGAGGCAAGGATGTGAAGAATACTCACATGAGTCATTTAAGAGAGAATAAAGACCCTTGGAATCAATGAAGGGGCTCAAAGACCAAAATGCCAGTCAACAACATGAGTCGTTTAAGAGAGAATAAAGGCCCTTCGAATCAATGTAAGGGGCTTAAAAGCCAAAATTCCCCTCAACAAGAGCATCCCTTCTCAAAAAGCATAATTGCCTAAAATTAATCAATTAATCTATCTAGTTAATCAATTAATTTTTGGATTTCGAGTTTTAAGAGACTTTAAGTGTATGGTTGAAGGATGTTTTAAAAAATAGGATAATTTTAAGCTTGCAAAGAATCATTCTATAAAGATGGATGGAGATTAGAGTATTCAAAGATCACAAAGTAAAAATATCAGGAAACCGCAACATGTTTTGGATTTTCTTGATATAAAAACAATCAATATGAAATTAATTGATTAACTTAATCATTTAATTTTAGAGACATATGAAAAAAAAAATCAAACAATATCATTCAAAGTACAAACACCAAAGTTCTTTGTAATGTGAGTGAACCTATCTTGTGCAAAAGGTTTTGTAAGAATGTCAGCTAGTTGTTCTGAAGTCTTTATAAATTCTAAGTTAATTTCTTCTTTTAAAACATTAGTTCAAAGGAAATGATGGCATAGATCAATGTGTTTAGTCCTAGAATGATGTATGGGATTTTTAGACTAGTTATGGCTCTAGTGTTATCATAAAGGATTTTTGCTTTTTCAAAATTCAGTCCTAGTATTCTATGCCACAAAACAAATTCATTATTAGAAGCAACCAAGCATCAATAGTATTAATGACCACTATGTTTATATCATTATTTCTTTTTCCTTCCAAAAGAATTTCATTGCTATTTTGCTCAATAATTTCGAAAAAAATAGAAGTAAATAGAACATTGATAAACTCTTGTTCATCATCATTCTTAAACACACTTCATAGCTAGTTCCTAGGTAGTTTTCACTCGCATTATAGTTTTAGGCATGCATTATGCATACTTGCATTTTTAGGAGCATTGAATGCATTTGCAACATTTTAGCTTACTTTGTATATTTTTGGGTTTGTCAGGATATGCGGGATTGCTGCAAACATGTAAACCCTGACAAACTAAAGGGAAAGGCAAAACCCTAAAGAAGAAGAAGTTTCCAGCACCACAGGAGTTCTCTAAGCTCCCTTGCCAGCTCCAGTTAGCTTATCTTAGCTCATCCTAGCTCCAACCAGCACAACTCAACTCAGATTAGCTACTACCCCTTAGCTAGCTAGCTATTAAGTCCACATTCATCTCCTCTAAGCTCCACCTCAGCTCCTCACATCTTTATACTAGCTCAAGACTACTCAACCTAGCTCCACTTAGCTACTAGCTCTCAGCTACCTAGCTAAGCTGGGTACCTAAGATCATCTCCTACTCCTCTACCTACCCTCCAGCATATTGGTGCTAACCCATGCCTAACCACCTCCATGACCTCCCATTTTTTGTGACAAAAATGCATGTAACCACCACCACCTTGGCACCCTTTCATTTTGTCACTAAAACACAAAACCACCTCCTCTCCATACCTCTTCACTTGGAGCCAAAAATTCTTAGCCCTCCATTAAGTAACCACCACTCTTATAGCCCTTGATCTTAGGGCCAAAAAGAACCATAACCACTACATAAGGGCCATCCTTGGCACATCATTCTTCTACCCTAAATACATACCATAAACCTTGGAAGAAGAGTGGGACGTGGAGACTGGGAGGGAAGAATCACCACCCCCCTCTAGTCATTACGCTCTCACTCTCTCTCTCCTTTGGAGCCTCGCCAAGGAGGTCCACCATTGGAGGACAGTTAGGAGGAGGAGGGTGGACGTCCATCCTTGGCTACTGGGAGAACATCATTATCTTGGGAGCAAAGAGGAGCTCGAGAGCTTTCAAGTTTGGAGCGAAGATTGTGTGCCTCAAGCATCATTTGGAGCCTACTACTACTACCTTTTTTTCACTTTTGTATTTTTATTCTTATGTAGTTATGCTTTCCTCTACACTTGAGAATTACTTGTGTAGAACCCTTCCACACAGTTGAACTTCTTAAGTGTATTATTTTGTGAATTCTTCTTTATTTATAAAAATTCAATTGCCTTTCAATTCGAGTTTTTATAATTTCTTGCTTCTTAGTTTCATTGTTGTTTACACTACCTACTTAATTACCGTAGGCCACAATTGCCTAGGGTGAGTTTAGGAAGGTTGGGTTTTATTTCTGCATTTCATTCATGCATTTTTCAAAAATCCCAAATTCTTGTTACCTTGGTTTATAAAAGCCTAAAAAAAATTGCAAAATAGAAAAAGAGAGAAGATTTTGAGAGAGTAAGAGAGAGTTTGATATATTTGATAACTACCTGCCTCCTTGGATGACCTGAATACTCATCCGAGTACTCAGTTTATAAATTTAAAAGTGCAAAAGTGCATGTTACAACGACACTTAAAACTCTCTTTTACAAATCATGTGTTTTCTCGCACTAAACATCAAATCCCTTGTCACATTTGTATAGGATTCTAATGCATTCATTGCCTTGGACCTAATCATAAGGCTTGTCTTGTGATCTCCGACGTAGCCTTCTTCAGGTCTCTTGGCTTGATAAAGGGATTCTCCACCATATCCCAAATGGAAAAGTTACTTGACGTGCCTTCGTGCGTGTGTGTTAAGAGGTGTCGTTATAGTTGCACTTGATACGTCGGTTTTAAAAGAAGTAAACGGAGGTGAGTCTGAGTGTCGATCTCAGGGAGGCGTGGAAATCGGATTTTGTTTACCACTTGTCACGAAAAAGGCGGAGTTTTGCTTGCGAACGAAACGGTTTTGAAAAGCGAGAGATAGAGAGAGTTTAGGGTTAGAAAGCTCTTGGTTTTGATCATGCACTTTAAACAGGAATTAAAAAGGCAACTAAATGAAAAATAATTTCATTAAACATGCATTCATAGTTCATGGTTTACAATATTAAATACATGCTTCAACAAAAGTAAATGAAAGCTTAAAAGAGAGAGAGAGAGAGGTAGAGAGAGAGTGGAGAGCGACGAGGCAGCCACGGCGGTGGAGGAGGCTCCGTCGGCGGCTCGTCGTCTCCGGCGATTACAAGAGTGCCTAAGACTAGCTAGGAGAGGAGTGGAGTAGTTGCAAGTGGGAGAGGATGCCTTGAATGGTGGTAGAAGGGGGTTTAAATAGAGTTAAGGGCTTCCTAAAAGAAGAATGTGCTTTAGCGACATCCATAACGTCGCTAAAACCGCTTCAATATACGTCGGTGAAGGCCTTCTGCCGCCGGTCAGCCGCCCTCCCCTCTCTCTCTTCAGGCGCGATCCGTGGCTGTCGAACGAGAGCCGTCCGATTGATGATCGGACGGCTGAGATCCTCCCGCACCTGCGCTAGGATCGCGCTTCGGGCGCGCGTGCGCGCGCGCGTTTCCGCCCGGCGTGCGCGCGCGCGTGGGAGGTGGGGCGCTGTCGTCGCGCCGCGTGCCGCAATCCTGGCCGCTCGCTTCTGATCGCGCGGCTCAATTTTTCCGCGCCCTTCGCCCGCAAATGATTTTCGCTCCGCGCGAATCGAACACGCGTCGCCGCGACGCGGGCGTGCGCGCTAACCGTTGCGCCACGCCCGCGCTTTGTCGCGGCGACCGCGGGCGAGCGCGCGGATCTCGGCCGTTCGATCGAAGATCAACGGCCGAGATGCGTCCTTGGCTGGCTTGGGGGCATGCGGGCGGCGGGGGCGGGGCGACGTGGCGCGTTCTAGGCCGTTGATCTCCAGATCAACGGTCAGGATTTCTTGGGCCCATTGTGGGAGCTCTGGATGTCGGATTTGGCCGATTTTGAGTCCGTTAGACTCCGTTCGTCGTCCTGAATCCATCCGTGCGGTCCGATTGCTCATCTGAGGCCTGCTTTGACAAATGCTTTACACAAATGGCCATTAATACAGTTTATAAGCAATCTTGGTACTTGATGCATGAAATGCTCCTATTCTACTTTATGTTGTGCCTTTTATTCTAAAAATGGGCCATATTCAACCTAATTACTACCCCCTTGCGTGGTGTTATCATACCCCCATGCTTACTCCTTGCTAGTCCCTAGCAAGGTTTATTCTAGCCTTTATTTCTTTGGCGAATTCAAGAAGTAATTGCTTAGGCACTTCGTTACTTGTCAATAAGAGGAACTATACGAAGATCTTAATCTACAAAGACTAAGCAGCGCCCGGGTGTCTGCCAAAATACGAATCGCCCGAATCCTTGCTTTGTATATATAACTATACTTATGTATACGTATATATCTATATATGTCTTTTTAGAATTTTTAGAATTCAGTGTGGGTTGGTAACTTTTTACGGCTACCCAACCCACCCAAAACTCGGTCAAAACCCTAAGTGCTAAGCATCTTGGTGTGAATGTTGTGATAGACTTACTTAACGGTAATTGAGACAGACTTCGAGTTTCTACGCCTCTAGGTGACCGGAAAAGAAAATAAATTTTTGCCTGAAGGTGTATTTGTTCGATTGGTAGCTTTCTCCCTGCGTTCATTTTACTTGGGGTCAACACAAGGATTTTCCAGTGTATATCTCCCCGGCTTGTACTACTTCCCCGCTTCTTCCTTAGGTGTTTTTGGTCTTCTTTTTTTGTGCAATTATTGAGCTGGGCTCTGGACAACCGACCAATGGGCTGTTACCCACGATCACTTGCCAGCCATACTTGTGCGGTGAAGTGTGGTTTATTTTCTTTTCTTCTTTTCCCTTTTTTTTTTTTTTTTTTTTAATTATTATTTTTTTTACGTAGGTGGCTTCCCTAATCTCAAATATACCTAGAGGCAGTGAAAAAGAAATGGCCTGTGGCTGGGTTCTGGACAACCTGCCAATGGGCTGTTACCCACGACAACTTGCCAGCCATACCACCCTAGAGAGTTCATTAGCTACCCAATTTCTGTCAAAATCTCCGAGAAGTGAGTCTGTGCAAAAATGTGTGTAGATGCTTAGACTCAAAGTTTTCCTGAGTTAGAGGGTGAGTTGATAAGTCGTATACTTATTACCTTATTTATTAAGTGGATTAGAATAGCTTAAAGTTGCAAGGGTTCGCCGCTAAATCCATATTTTAATGGACACCAGGGCTAATTAAGCCTGAAGGCCTAAAAAGTCTAAGTGTTTAAGTTCTTTTTGTATTATTTCCCACTATTGACAAGTTTCTAATGCCTAAGTTTTTCTTCCTAAATTCATTTTTTTTTTTTTAATCAATTAATTTATTCATTCAGACTGATTAATTAAGCTCAGGATTATGCAGTTTACCATCCCCCCCATGCTTAAGTTGAACAATGTCCTCATTGGCAGATGCATGGATGCAAAAGGGTTCAAAAAGATAGTACCTGAGTGACGTAAACTACCAGATCAGTCTGAATCCGCTGGGTTGCCTCCCAGGAAGCGCTGAGTTTAACGCCTCCAGCTGGGCGGTGCCTGGTGTCAGCCCTCAACAAGGGTGACACTTTCCTTGGGGGGTACCTGGGCCAGGAAATGCTTCAATCTTTGACCATTGACTGTAAAGGTGTGCCCGGTATTAAGATCGGCGATTTCGACTGCCCCATTGGAAAAGGGCTTGACCACCCGAAATGGTCCTGTCCATTTGGACCTAAGTTTCCCTGGAAAGAGTTTCAGGCGTGCATCAAATAGCCAGACTTGTTGGTTTGGCTCAAAGGTTTTCCTATGAATGAGTCGGTCGTGGACGGCTTTCATTTTCTCCTTATATAGCCGACTATTGTCAAAGGCGTCCCGACGAATTTCTTCAAGCTCAGATAATTGAAGAGTCCTTTGCGCACCAGCTAACTGGGGATCCATGTTACATTGCTTAACAGCCCAGTAAGCCCGGTGTTCCAATTCGACAGGGAGATGGCAAGCTTTGCCAAAGACCAAGCGGTAAGGTGACATGCCTATCGGGGTCTTAAAAGCGGTCCTGTATGCCCACAGGGCATCATCAAGTCGTGTGGACCAGTCTTTCCTGTCAGGTCTCACAGTCTTCTGTAAAATGTTCTTGATTTGTCTGTTTGAGACCTCAGTCTGCCCATTTGTTTGTGGATGATACGGGGTGGCAATGCGGTGGTTTACCCCGTATTTTCTAAGTAGGGCACGGAACTGGGAATGGATAAAATGGCTTCCACCATCACTGATCATGGCCTTGGGTATTCCAAAATGGGAAATGATGTTCTTCTTTACAAAGTCCATGACCGTCTTGTGATCGCATCGTCGGGTGGCGACGGCTTCAATCCATTTGGAAACATAGTCTATCGAGACCAAGATATACTCGAAGCCGTTGGATGGTGGAAAGGGGCCCATAAAATCGATACCCCAAACGTCGAAAATTTCGACAATCAAAATGGGCTGAAGGGGCATCATATCTTTTTTGGTCATTGTCCCTAGTGTTTGGCATCGTGAGCAAGTCTTGGCAAAGATGTGCGCATCCTTGAATAGGGACGGCCAATAAAATCCAGACTGCAAAACTTTTGCAGCTGTTTTCTTGCCAGAGAAATGGCCGCCACATGCTTGGTCATGACAAAAGGAAAGCACACTCTGAACCTCGTCTTCGGGGAGGCACCTCCTGATGATCTGATCAGCACAGAGGCGAAACAGCATGGGATCATCCCAGAAATAGTGCTTGGCCTCAGCCAAGAACCTGTCCCGTTGCTGTCTGGACCAGCTGTGCGGGGTTTGTCCTATAACTAGGTAGTTGACATAGTCAGCATACCATGGCATTTTCTTGTCTTGCACGGCTAGGATGTGTTCATCAGGGAAGGTATCAGATAGAGGTAGGGAGGGTCCAATGTGGTCTGGATGAAGTCTTGACAGGTGGTCAGCCACCACATTTTTCGATCCGGCCTTGTCTTGGATTTCCAGGTCAAATTCCTGCAAAAGCAGGATCCATCTGATGAGCCTGGGTTTTGCGTCCTTTTTGGCCAACAGGTGCCGGATGGCTGAATGGTCGGTGTAGATAGTCACGTGGGATCCCAGCAAGTATGATCGGAATTTTTCCAGTCCAAAGACTACAGCAAGCAACTCTTTTTCTGTGACCGTATAATTACGCTGGGCCTCGTCCAACGTTTTGCTCGCGTAGTAGATCACCACGGGCTTCTTGTCTTGCCTTTGTCCCAGGACAGCGCCTATGGCAAAATCTGATGCGTCACACATAATCTCAAAATCCTGGGACCAGTCTGGGGGTTGAAGTACAGGTGCGGTGG
This sequence comes from Thalassia testudinum, assembly GCA_037157565.1. Taxonomy (NCBI): domain Eukaryota; kingdom Viridiplantae; phylum Streptophyta; class Magnoliopsida; order Alismatales; family Hydrocharitaceae; genus Thalassia; species Thalassia testudinum. The sequence continues at coordinate 59,158,524 of JAZHRO010000063.1, forward strand.
AGACTAAGTCCCGGAGGGTCTAATAAGCCTGGGTGCAATCAGGAGACATGTGGAAAGTTGCGTCGTTGGCTAGAAGGTCGGTCAAGGGTTTGGAAAGTTTGGAAAAGTCTTTGATGAACCTTCGGTAGAAGCCAACATGTCCTAGGAAAGAACGAATCTGTCGGACCGAACTAGGTGGAGGAAGTTTGGAAATTAAATCAACCTTAGCTCGATCTACCTCGATGCCCTTATGCGAAACGATGTGTCCGAGGACAATTCCTTCTTGAACCATAAAATGGCTCTTTTCCCAACTTAACACCAAGTTAACCTCGATACATCGTTTCAGGATTTTCTCCAAGTTGCTCAAACAATGGTCGAATGAATTCCCGAATACAGAGAAATCATCCATAAAGACCTCCAAGTATTCACCCACCATTTCTGAAAAAATGGCTAGCATGCAACGCTGGAAGGTTGCGGGTGCGTTGCATAACCCGAACGGCATTCGACGGAATGCAAATGTGCCATACGGGCAAGTGAATGTGGTCTTTTCCTGATCTTCCGGAGCAATTGCGACTTGGTTATATCCTGAATATCCATCCAGGAAGCAAAAATACTTCTGCCCTGCCAATCTTTCAAGGATTTGGTCAATGAATGGCAAGGGGAAGTGGTCCTTCTTAGTGGCTTCGTTAAGCTTCCTATAATCAATACACACCCGCCATGCGGTGGTGGTGCGGGTGGGAATGGATTCGCCATGATCATTAGTGACAACGGTGAGCCCAGCCTTCTTTGGAACCACTTGAGTGGGGCTCACCCAGGGGCTATCAGAAATAGGGTAGATGATGTCGGCGTCGAGCCACTTGATAATTTCTTTTTTAACGACCTCCCGCATGTTAGGGTTTAACCGTCTCTGCATCTGGCGGGAAGGTCGGGCCCCGTCTTCCAGGTAAATCTTGTGGGTGCAATAGGTGGGGCTAATTCCTCTTAGATCTGAGATGGTCCAACCAATGGCGGCCCGATGTTCTGAAAGAGTTGCAGTCAACCTTAGTTCCTGATCCTTGGTTAGATGGGAATTAATAATCACTGGGAAGGTCTGGCCAGGTCCCAAGAAGACATACTTGAGATTCTCGGGCAATGGTTTAAGTTCAGGTGCGGGTGGGACCACAGTCGATGGGAATGGAAAGGGCGGTAGTTGATCAACATTGATTTCTTCAAATGGTGTCATGTGATGATACTCAGCCTTACAGAGGTCCACAGGTAATGATGGTGGCGAGTCAGAACTACGGGTTTGGTGGTCTGAGACAGAATTGAGGGTAAGGCATTCCTCGATTAAAGTTTCCACGGGATCATGTTCCTCAATGTAATCACAATCAAAAGACTTTGTTGCCCGGAAGATATCTAATTGCATTTTCCTGTCTCCGAAGGCGATTTCCATACATCCCGTGTCGCAATCGATGTTTGCTTTAGCCGTGGCTAAGAAAGGTCTGCCTAAGATTATGGGTGCGTTCTGTAATTTTTCAGGGACTTCCATGTCGAGCACCAAAAAGTCGACTGGGAAATAGAAGTCCTTGACCCGTACAATCACGTCCTCGACAACCCCCTTCGGGGTTTTCACTGATCTATCCGCCAGCTGGATGGTGACAGGGGTTGGTGCCAGCTCCCCAAAACCAAATTGGTGGTACAAGGTTGTGGGAATTAGGTTGATAGAAGCACCTAGGTCCAGGAGCGCTCTATCAAATGTCATGTCCCCGATGTTGCAGGAAATCAGGGGTGCTCCTGGGTCAGTTCGTTTGAGTGGAAGGTTGCTTGATATCACGGAACTGGCTTGCTCAGAGAGTACAACCTTCCTAGGTGCTTGAGGTCTCGGCTTACGCTTGGGTGTACAGGCATCCTTTAAGAACTTGGCGTAAGCGGGGATGTGTTTGACAGCGTCTAGAAGCGGAATATTAATCTGTACTTGTTTAAAAATTTCCATCAGCTCCTCAGTTTCCACAGTATTCTTTTTTCTCTTGATTGTTTCCAAGGCCTCAGGATAGGGTGTCTGGATTGGTTCCATGTTTGGGTCCTTGGTTGGTGCTTCTAAGTCGGGTAAAGTCTCGGGGAGAGTCGGCCATTTGGGATCCTGGGTTTTGGTGCCGCTTCTCAAGGTCACCGCATTCGCAGAGGCATTGGGGCCATGGGGTGATCCTTGAGAAGATGAGGATGAAGAGGCGCCAAACCCAGGAGGTGTTTGTGGAGCCGGTTGGACCATATGAGCCTGCCCGGGGTTGCCTTGGAACCCTTGCGAATTGGGGCCTCTGTTAATTATGTTTCGCGGGTTTGGTTGTGGTTGGGAAGGTAGAGATCCTTACTGTTTACAGTCCAAGAGTTGGCTTAACTGTCCCTTTACCAAGGCCATTTCCTCCTGATGTTTTTGGTTCATGTCAGCCATCATCTTTATTAGGGTGTCCATTTGGTTTTGTGGGGGAGGGGCCGCCCTATTTTGGTTATATTGGGGTCTAACTGGTGGTCCTTGCTGATAGGGGGGCAAGTGTGGCTGTTGGTTTGGCCTGGGCTGGTTTTGGAATTGCGGTAGTTTCTGGTTTGTCCAACCAAAGTTGGGGTGATTACGCCAGCCGGTGTTGTAAGTGTTGGAGAAAGGGTCAGGTTTTGCATATCCTTGGACGGCTTGCACATCTTCTAGAATAGCCGATGTTGATGAAGAAGGAAGGGAGTAATCAAGGGTCGAGGGAGCAAAGGTCCCTCCTTGGAACATGGTTGGGGGTTGTTCCAGGTTTAGTTGGGTGAAGGGTTGGACCAGGTCAACATTATGTGCTCCTTTTGCTAGGGTGAAAGTCTGCAAGGGGTTCCTGGTCTGGTTTAGAAGCTCATCAATCTTCTTGTCCACCAATTCCACTCGATCCAACTTTTTGGCAATAATGTCCATGTCAACCATTCCAGAATTTGCTTGCACCTCATAAATCCCACCACGGGGTTGACTGGATCTGTTAAACTGGTTCATGGAGGCATTGTTGAGCGAATTCTCGCTCATAGACTCAAAGAGCTCAAACGCGCTCTCCTCATCTTTGTTTAGGAAGTTTCCCCCGCATGAGGCATCGACGAAGTTCCGTAGGTTGCTATCCAGACCGTGGTAGAAGATCTGGGCCAATTGCCACCTTGGAACTTCGTGGTGTGGGCATTTCCTCAAAAGTTCATTGAATCTTTCCCACGCCTCATGAAATTGTTCCCCACCCTGGAGTGTGAAGGTAGTGATAGCTCTTCTGAGGGCATTGGTCTTTCCTATGGGAAAGAATTTCTTTAAAAATGCATGCCTCAGTTCCTCCCAGGTGGTGATGGGTCTACCTAGGGTTCTAAGCCAATGAGAAGCCTTGTCTCTTAATGAGAAAGGGAACATCTTGATTAGAACAATATCAAGGCTAATGTTCCTAGGTTTTACTGTTCTTGCTATGCGGTCGAGATCTTCTAGGTGCTGAAAGGGGTCTTCATTTGAGCTTCCATGAAAGTGGCTCTGGATTAGACTTAATACATTAGGTTTTAGCTCAAAATCGTCTCCCCCTTCGGGGATCCTAAGGTGTGGCTCGACTCTAATGGCAGAAGGGTTATAGAAATCACGGAGGGGTCTTGGCTGGTTCTGAAATGGTGGTAAATCAAGTGGTGGTTGTCCTGGTATGTCATTGAAAGGTGGTGGTTGTTCTTGCGGGTTCTGTAACCGTTGTATGGCTTGCATGATGGTGTGGATTTGTCGTTGCTGAAGCCGATGGTTAGCATTGATTTGAGCCTGGACGACAGCCATAGCATCTGGTGGGGGTTGATCTTCAGCCTCATCTACCCTAGGTTCAGCCATGTTTTCAACAGAATTACGTCGCCTAGATTCCTGCCCCAAAACACACAATTCAGGATGCAGTGAGCGCCTCCCGTGCATACACTAGAGAAGAACTGGAGGGGATGCGGAGGGCGACAGATGCGAGAAATGTGTTTCAATCAAGCACGCAAGCCTAATCCTTATGGTGTATTCCTTAGGAGACCTAGAAATCTCACAAAGGGTGATTAAGTCCGTAAGCACTGGACTTCCCTTCTCAAGGCTAACCTGGCCAGGTTGATTACGAGGGGATTGCAGGGAAGGTTCTTCCTTTGGCTTACGCCTCCGGTTCCATAGACCCCACAACCACGGTCGTTTGACACTGCCCCGCAGCCTAGTCACCAGATTCTACCAAGGGAATGAAAGCCAAGTGCCTAGCAGACAAAACCTCACCTTTTGAGACTTAACTCAGTCCTGCCTAGGGCACGTCTACTCAGTTTTAAAGGGCTAGGATAGTGCTTGTGCTTAGGGTGATGTGATGAGGCGTTGATTGGGGTGGTGCCTCTTAATGTTCTACTTTCAAAGTGTGTGCTTCTAGCAAAACATGATTTTCAAGTAAGGATTTGTTAAGATATAGTGTCTTTTTAGTGTTTCATCCTTACTTAAGTACTTTTTAGGGTTGACGTGTCTTAATTTTTTTCAAACAAGTTTCAGTGGGCACGTCAAGTTCTGCACACAACTTAGTGAAAGTAGATTTCCTTTTATTTTGTAGAGGCTCTAAAACCCTAGTGTACTCATCCTGATAATCATGCAGCTTCTATTAGATGAGTCAGTTTTAGGGTTGAGTGGTGCGGCCCAGGTCAACTCACGGTGGCTTCGCAAACACCACTCAAGAGAGAAAGAAAAGAACACTCCAAGAATTTGTCCAGTATATTAGAGTGTACATTTTTTTGTAGGGTGGTGTATTAAGAATGTGGGTCAAGCAATCATTCGCCATGCCAATTTTTTTCAGTTTTTATGATTTTTTTAGCTTTTTCACGCAAGCAAACAATGAGAGAGAGAGAGTACTCACTATCGGTCCTCGAGGCGTCTACTTCCTTGCTACCATAGTGGAATGCGTCGCTTCGCCGTCCATGCGCCGAATTCCTGCATCCGTCAAGTAAAAAGGAAAGTAGGGCATTAGACGATATGAGAATGAAGGTGGAATGGAGGTGATAAAACAAATCCGTTGCCTCCCCGGCAACGGTGCCAAAAACTGACGTGCCTTCGTGCGTGTGTGTTAAGAGGTGTCGTTATAGTTGCACTTGATACGTCGGTTTTAAAAGAAGTAAACGGAGGTGAGTCCGAGTGTCGATCTCAGGGAGGCGTGGAAATCGGATTTTGTTTACCACTTGTCACGAAAAAGGCGGAGTTTTGCTTGCGAACGAAACGGTTTTGAAAAGCGAGAGATAGAGAGAGTTTAGGGTTAGAAAGCTCTTGGTTTTGATCATGCACTTTAAACAGGAATTAAAAAGGCAACTAAATGAAAAATAATTTCATTAAACATGCATTCATAGTTCATGGTTTACAATATTAAATACATGCTTCAACAAAAGTAAATGAAAGCTTAAAAGAGAGAGAGAGAGAGGTAGAGAGAGAGTGGAGAGTGACGAGGCAGCCACGGCGGTGGAGGAGGCTCCGTCGGCGGCTCGTCGTCTCCGACGATTACAAGAGTGCCTAAGACTAGCTAGGAGAGGAGTGGAGTAGTTGCAAGTGGGAGAGGATGCCTTGAATGGTGGTAGAAGGGGGTTTAAATAGAGTTAAGGGCTTCCTAAAAGAAGAATGTGCTTTAGCGACATCCAGAACGTCGCTAAAACCGCTTCCATATACGTCGGTGAAGGCCTTCTGCCGCCGGTCAGCCGCCCGCCCCTCTCTCTCTTCAGGCGCGATCCGTGGCTGTCGAACGAGAGCCGTCCGATTGATGATCGGACGGCTGAGATCCTCCCGCGCCTGCGCTAGGATCGCGCTTCGGGCGCGCGTGCGCGCGCGCGTTTCCGCCCGGCGTGCGCGCGCGCGTGGGAGGTGGGGCGCTGTCGTCGCGCCGCGTGGCGCAATCCTGGCCGCTCGCTTCTGATCGCGCGGCTCAATTTTGCCGCGCCCTTCGCCCGCAAATGATTTTCGCTCCGCGCGAATCGAACGCGCGTCGCCGCGACGCGGGCGTGCGCGCTAACCGTTGCGCCACGCCCGCGCTTTGTCGCGGCGACCGCGGGCGAGCGCGCGGATCTCGGCCGTTCGATCGAAGATCAACGGCCGAGATGCGTCCTTGGCTGGCTTGGGGGCGTGCGGGCGGCGGGGGCGGGGCGACGTGGCGCGTTCTAGGCCGTTGATCTCTAGATCAACGGTCAGGATTTCTTGGGCCCATTGTGGGAGCTCCGGATGTCGGATTTGGCCGATTTTGAGTCCGTTAGACTCCGTTCGTCGTCCTGAATCCATCCGTGCGGTCCGATTGCTCATCTGAGGCCTGCTTTGACAAATGCTTTACACAAATGGCCATTAATACAGTTTATAAGCAATCTTGGTACTTGATGCATGCAATGCTCCTATTCTACTTTATGTTGTGTCTTTTATTCTAAAGATGGGCCATATTCAACCTAATTACTACCCCCTTGCGTGGTGTTATCATTACTAAACTAAATAAATATCTCCATCCTCTAATTTTAGTAGGTGTAATTTGATCCATCAACGTAAGGAGGCTTGGTTGTGGATTGTCCATTGTTTCCCATGGTGGCAATCGCTTTTGCTCCCATAATTCTTCAATGGGTTATTACTCATGGTGATACTTGCTCTGATATAAACTGAAAATGGCACAAGAGGGGGGTGATTTGTGCTTAAAAGAAAAATATAAGCAATTAAAAATAATCAACCATAAATAATGGACACAAGTATTTAGGAGGGAAACTCACCAAGGGAAAAACCACTATCTAGATTTCCCAATCAAAGATTTTGTCCCTAACATCGTAGGAATCACAAAAAACCACACCACTAAGAACAAGGGTGGTGTTCTTCTAGTACATAAACCCCTCTTGGGCAAGCCCTGAAGAGAATTTTGTTCATCTTCCTCAAAGAGGAACATGAAGCCTGCAACTTAGGCACCTATTGTACAAGAATAAAATGAAAATGAAAATTATACAAGTCCTTTAGAGCTAATAAGTGAATGAATAAGGGCAATAGGACTTAAAAATACTCCCTTATAACTTCTTGAATTTGGAATGTAATTGTTGAGTGCAAAGGAAGTATGAGAGTTGTTTGCAAGTGGAGTTGAAAATTGAGCACTTTGTATGCTAAAATTATCTCAAGAATGTTTTGAGTGTGAAAGAAAGTGGGAGTTGTTATTTCATAAAAATCCTTCATAAGATATTTATAGACATGAACTAAGGCTTAGAAACCATCATATGATTGTTTTAGAATGTTTAGAATTTGATTTGAAAGATGTGCATGTGAATAGTCTCAGATAGAAAAGAATAGTTTTCAAAAACTTTGAAATTAATTGATTAATAGAAACATTAGTCGATTAAGACACTATGCATTATTCGATTAATCGCTTGTAAATTATTTGATTAACAAAGTTATAGAAACTTTGTTAATGTTTAGGGCTTAATCAATTATTCGATAGTCTAAACAAAAGAAAAAAGAGTAAATTAATTTATTTAATTTCCTATAAATTGTTCAATTAAATGACTTCTAGAACTTCCGGATGGTGTGTTAATTGATTAACTTAATCGACTAGCCAACTGTTTCAAACGTTGGATTTTCAAAAACTTGCATCTTTTTGTAAAGGGGTGTGTTAACTACCATTTTAGAAGTTCTTAAACATTTAATTAACATTTAAAACATATTTTAAGGTATTTTCTACTTATTTTTAAAAGTAGAAACCTAAAGAAATGTGAATGGTGAATGATGAAAACATGTTTATATTACATAAAATACTATTTATGCATGTTCTTAAGCATAGAATTGCATTACATACTATAAATATTACATAGCATGCATCATCTTGCATTTAGAATAGTCGGAATAAAATGGAGGTTAATTGTCTTTATGGTCAGGGACAAGGCGGCTGTTTATCGAGGCCTCGGATAGAAGATCCAACCGTATGGATCTGATCAGGGCGACGATTGGAGTTCAACGACTCCAAGATCGCCCTGATCAGATATCCGTAGCATCAGATAAAGACCAAGGAACCTTAGAAGATCAAGGGCCAAGATGGTGTTAATCCACACTTCAGATGATAAATCCAACCGTACGGATGGATTCGGATCGATGATCGTAGCTTAACGACGTAAAAATCAACCCAATCTGATACCCGTGGCACCATCTACATCACCCAGAAGATGGACAGCCAAGATGGCGCCACATGGTGCCATCCCGACCGCCCAACCGGCCGCACGCAACTGCTAAAGCCCTTAGCGCCAACGCCTCTCCGCTGTTGGATCAAGATCCAATGGCTATGAAGTGCCCGCGCTCAAGTTAAGCGCTCAACGCAAACGCACCCACAGCGCGTTGGTTAAGCGTCTTAACACAATGCTGAGGTGCAGGTTCGAGCCGCGGGGTGCTTCAATTGGAGCAGGCGAGCGGGTGCTATCGACCGCATGATGGAGATCGGGTGGTTGTGTGCTCCCAATCGGCTGAACGCGCCATCTGACGCGGCGAGGGGACACGGCATCTCACGCGTTGAGGCGCGCAAATGAGGCGGGCGATGGAGCGCTCTCAACCGTTTGATCTCACGATCGAACGGCCGAGATTGGAAGATCGTGGACCCACGTTGAGGTGCGGGGAGGTGAGCGGGTGCACGCGAGCCGCCCACTATGGCCACGTTCAGGCCTTTAGTGACGGATTTATCCGTCACTAAAGGTCTTGAATTAATGATTTTTAACATGTAATGACCAAATTGCCCTCACTCCTTGCAACTATAAAAGGAGACCCCCTCCATACGAAATTTTCATCCCTTCTTCTCTTCTCTCACCCCTTCCAAAGCTCTTAGACCTTATCCCAAACCTGGGATGCTCCTCTAGAGTAGAAATTATAATTTTTCCACCTTCGTCCCCCTTCGTGAAGCATCCTGCGGTTGTCCTCTCTCTGCATTCGAGAAGTGGATCCCGCGACGACGACGACGACGACGTACTTCTTCGTTCCCATTCTTCCCGCTTCGTCCTCCTTCCTGTTTCGTTCCCCGTCTTCCAGGCATCATCCCGTCCGGCTCGTCCTCCAATTGATCATTGAGGAGGATATCTCTCTCTCCATTCTTTTTACTGCTTTCTAGAGTAGATTTCCTGCTTTCTAGTGTAATCATTTCTCGCTTTCTAGTCGTAATGAGCAGTGTAATGAACAATTTTTCATAATGAAACCCATGTTTATTCTCAATCCCTTTTGCTTTTATTTATAATATTCTCTCTCTCTCTTCTATTTATTATTTGTTAAATAGATAGATAGTTTTCAATCAGCTATTCTGTTTCGAGACAAATAAAACAAACACGTATTTTTAATCAAACGTCCACCTCCCTGAGTTCGACCTGGGATTTCTATTCCGGTATAAATTTTATTTGTTGAACCCGAGTTCTTCGCTATTCAAACTACAACAATAGTTTTCAAAACCAAATTCGATAACATAGTAACCCATAGCTTCAACATTTTGGCACTGTTGCAGGGGAGGTGACACTCTTTGATTTTTTTCATGTTTTCCAACTTACGAATCATTTACCTCACTTCTCTCATTTCTTATTGTGATTGCAGGTACTCTTTTGAGATGAGCAAAAGCGGTAGATTGGAGCAAAGTGCTGTTGAAAGTTCTGTAAGTTTTCCCCTACCTCCTACCCATTAGTTTTCATTCTACCACATAATAACACAAACATAAATCAACCTAGGTGTTCTTATAAACTCTAAGGTTAGTTTTGTTTATTTGTTTGACACCTACACCCACCTCAACCTCCACATTTAAAAAGAAAAATTAAAAAAATCTCACAAAGGTACACAACTTCATCTGATTTTCAAACCCAACCGATAAACTGATCTTTGGAACCAGTACACACATCCAACACATAATTGAGTAGAAATCGGATTAGGTAATCACTTGTGTACCTAATTAAGTGATGCAACAGGCCAATTGTTTGAGTTGATTGGGCTGCACCACTTCAATTAAAATCAACTCATCAAGTAACTGCCGCATAGGTTCAACTCTTAGGGATTTACCAAGCACTCCACATTCTTTTAAGTTTCAAAGGAAAACATCTTCACCTGTGCTTTCAAAACCTGGTGTGCCAACAAAACTTGTTTGAAAATATCTAAAGTTGAATCCTAAAAGCTACTAAGCAAGATTTGAATCCTAAAATTCATCGCATCAAAAATAATCTTGCTTAAAAATCACTAGTTGTGCACGCACACACAAATCAATCAATCATTAAGGGCACAACCCAGATAAAAGGCCCATCACATTCGAAAGCACATTCAAACCTGACTCTAAATAAAACAGAGTAGACGTTAGCCTTAAGGATTCGACTTGCTCTTCGGAGCCCAGAACAAGATTATTTTCGATTAGTCTATTCCTACTATTTAATCTGATGTCTAGCTAGAGGAGCAGAATCAAACGATCGCGGCTAGGGGGTACACTAGGAACTGGAGGCGCAAGCCAAAGGAAGAACCTTCTCCCCAGTCCCTCCTTCTAACTGGTTGGCTTGACAGACAGAAGTAGATCAAATCGTTTCTTTATCTCAAGACAGGTTCTGGGAGTCTGTAGGTATTTAGGCTAGCCAACTTAAGGATAGGTTTGATTACTTGTATTGTAGGGCGCCTTTCTTCCTCCCGTCTATCATGAATCATGAATCCTTCCACATTTTATATGCATTCCCGCTCTTTCCCTCCCGTTATGAGTTATCCTCAACATGACGATTATCTCGACTCGTATTGTAATCAACCACCAGTTAGTTGGGATAACTTTGATTGGGGATACAGTTCCGGACCTCCATATTTAGGATCTAACCCTGAACACCATTATTGTGATTTCTATCCTTCTTCGAGCCACATTGATTATAGACAACCTAATACGATCTACAATCAAGGAGGATACACTGATCCTTACCCATCCTCTGAATACACTGCCTTTAGGTCATCACCACCTTTTGAATAATCCGAAATAACCTATTATCAGGAAGGGTATCACGAATCTCAATTCGGTAACTCCTCTGCACTAATCACAAACCCACCCAACCCTGAAACAAGTCATTTGGTTCAGGGTAACCAGATTCAAGATAAGGTTTTGGCTAATTTGAGGAATACCATACAATCTTTAGAAGTTCAGCCAATACCTTGCATTGAAAAATTGGAGCCCTTGATTGAAATGATTGATGATTTGAATAAATATTTGTTGGATTGGCTCCAGGATGTTAAGGATAAGAACCCGGGTGAGTTTCTACTTGGGAAGTTAGCGAAATTGAGAATGAGATTTATGGTTGCTTTAGTTCAATCATGGGGATGATTCCCAGGATGAACCCCATTCAGGAGAGCCAATGTCAGAGCCTGCTCAAGCACCTGTTTGGGGGGACACATGTTACGAGGCTAACCAGATTGAATTAGAGCAACCAATTAAGGATGATCCGATTTCTTCACCTGAAATCCTTGAGCTGGGGTACGAGGAAATGTATGTCTCCATGAATCAGAAAGTGACGAATGATTTTGTGACGTATATCAATACAGATTTAGATTTCTTTGAGTCTGAGGGTGAAGAATCAAGTTGCGAAGTCTCACGTGAGTTTACAGAATACGATTTCTGTGAGACAATTAGGCTTGAGGAATCCGATAGATCATATGATGACCCAATAACTGAGGAAACTGATCTTATTGGGGCTCACATGACGGTTTAGAATCACATTATCTGGAGGATTCAATCCAATGCCCTAATTGTCAGTTACACCCCATTGAGCTTACTGACGATTCTGTTTTTGAGATTATTAGACCCAAGTCAATTCTGATTCAGCCACATCTTTTAGACTTGAAAATTTTAGACGGGGTGATTAATATACAAGAGATCCCAGAATTTGACATTCTGAAGGAAGATAGGAGCTAGGAAATTTTGATTTGGGAAGCAAACTCTGAAGGAAGTAGAAGACCAAGTCTAAGCGTTCCAATTAAGCTGAAATCATCAAACCAAGACCCTTACGACATTTGTTATGAGGATGTCTAACCCAAGCACACATTCATTGATTATCCTTTGGAGCTTGATTTCTCTGTAACCCAACTTTTTGGTCTTGGATTGCATCCTCATAAATCGCAGGCCCGACCCTGCTTGCATACTAATTTTAGGTTTTGGGTAATTTTTATCCAGAACTTAAGATATTCTCGATCATGGGGTATGGGTCTGCACCACAATCTGGTCCACATTTGTGGACATCTGCTGGCAGGTCAGAGGTTTCATCTTTTTATTTTGATTCTGACCTACACTTCTGAATTCTTTACTTCTCTTCTTTGTATAGTGTGCCTAGCTGAAGGCACTAAATTCAGCACATATATAGTTTTTGTGCATATCGAAGCGGACCCATCATTCATGTAATACAGGTGCTTTCTACTCTATTCCACTCTATTTTATATCTTGTTAATACAATGAGGACAATGCATTAGATAGACATGGGAGGGTGGATATTCATCTCTAAATTAATTCGTCAGCTCCATAGATTCGTTTTATTTTCTTTTATTTACATATTCAAAAAAATTGTGGAATTATGAAGGAATACTTGGACATTACGACTTTTCAATCTTAGGAAATATTACATTAGGATCTGAACACAAAGACCCTTTAGGTCTTTGGGCTTAATCGGCCTGTGTATCCACTAAAATGTGGATTTATTTTTCGAGTCCTCACCAACCTGAATTCTATTTGAATTTGAGTAAATAAGTTTAGGTGATAAATACATGACTTATCAACCCACCCTCTGATTTGAGAGAACTTTAAGTCTAAAGCATCTACACACTTTCTTTTCACTAACTTGTTGATCGACGATTTTAATGGAAATATGGTAGCTAATGAACCTTCTAGGGTGATATGGTTGGCAAGTTATCATGGGTAATAGCCCATAGGCAGGTTGTCCAGAGCCCAGTCACTGGATCATTTTCTTTTTACTGCCTTTAGGTAAATTTTAGATCAGGGAAGCCACCTACTTAAAAAAAGAAAAAGAAAAGGAGAAAAAAAAGAAAACAAAAGAAATAGACCACACGTCGCCACACGAGTATAGCTGGCAAGTTGTTGGTGGTAACAGCACATCGATCGGTTGTCCAGAATCCAGCTCAAGAAATACACTGAAAATTTCCAAAACACTTAAGAAGAAGAGAAGTAGAATAAACCGGGAAGATATACACTAGATTCACCATTGTGTTGACCCTATAAAAATAAAAGTAGGGAGAAAGCTACCGATTGTAAAGATACACATTTAGGCAAAACTCTCTTTTTAAGGTCACCTAGAGGCGTAGAAACCCGAAGTCCGTTCTAATTATCGATTAACGAGTCTATCACATTCACAATAAGATGTTTAAAACTTAGGGTTCTCATCAAATCTTAGGTGAGTTGAATGGCCATAGAAAGCCACTCTTTAACCCTAAACTCAAAAATCCAAAAAAAGTTAGAAAAGAAGAAAAAGAGAAAAGGAAATTTTTCTTCGAATAAGGTGAGGGCTTGAGGCGATCTGCATTTTGGCAGATACTCGGATGCTGTTGTGTCTTTGAAAGTTCATATCCTAAGTAAAAAGTTTTTTAATGTTGAAAATAACTTATGCCCAAATAATCCAACTTAATTCTTTTATAAATAGCATGTAGTTTTTGCTAGGGGCAAGCAAAAGATAGGCATGGGCGTGCGATGTAAACATGTTTATATTATATAAAATGTCTATTTAGGCATGTTCTTAAGTATAAAATTGCATTACATACTATAAATATTACATAGCATGGATCATCTTGCATTTAGAATAGTCTGAATAAAATGGAGGTTAATTATCTCCTTTTATGGTCAGGGACAGGGCGACTGTTTATCGAAGCCTCAGATCGAAGATCCAACCATACTGATCTGATCAGGGCGACAATTCGAGTTCAACGACTCCAAGATCGTCCTAATCGGATATCCGTAGCATTAGATAGAGACCGAGTAACCCTAAAAGATCAAGGGCCAATAAGGTGTTAATCCACACTTCAGATGACAAATCCAATCGTACGGATGGATTTGGATCGACGATCGCAGCCTAACGACGTGAAAATCGACTCAATCCGATACTCGTGGCACAATCTACATCACCCAAAAGATGGACGGCCAAGATGGCACCATGTGGCACCATCTCGACTGCCCAACCGGCTGTACGCAAACGCTAAAGCCCTTAGCGCCAACGCCTCTCCGTCGTTCGATCAAGATCCAACGGCTGTGAAGAGCCCGCGCTTAAGTTAAGCGCTCGACGCAAACGCACCCACAGCACGTTGGTCGAGCGTCTTAACGCAATGCTGAGGCACGAGTTCGAGCCGCGAGGCACTTCAATTGGAGCGGGCAAGCAGGCGCTATCGACCGCACGACAGAGATTGGGTGGCTGTGCATGCCCAATCAGCTAAACACGTCATCTGACGCAGCGAGGTGACACGGCATCTCACGCCTTGAGGCACGCGTATGAGGTGGGCGATGGAGCGCTCTCAACCATTTGATCTCACGATCGAATGGCCAAGATTGGAAGATAGTGGACACGCATCGAGGCGCGAGGAGGTGAGTGGGCGCGCGCGAGCTGCCCACTACAGCCACGTCAGGCCTTTAGTGACGGATTTATCCTTCACTAAAGGTCTTGAATTAATGATTTTCAACATGTAATGACCAAATTGCCCTCAATCCTTGTAACTATAAAAGGAGACCTCCTTCATACGAGATTCTCATCATTTCTTCTCTTCTCTCACCCCTTCCAAAGCTCTTAGAGCTTGTCCCAAACCCAGGATGCTCCTCTAGAGTAGAAATTATAATTTTTCCACCTTCATCCCCCTTCGTGGAGCATCCTGTGGTTGTCCTCTCTCTCCATTCGAGAAGTGGATCCTGTGACGACGACAACGTGCTTCTTCGTTCCCATTCTTCCCGCTTCGTCCTCCTTCCCGTTCTGTTCCCCGTCTTCCAGGCACCATCCCGTCTGGCTCGTCCTCCAATTGATCATCGAGGAAGATATCTCTCTCTCCATTCTTTTTACTGCTTTCTAGAGTAGATTTCCTACTTTCTAGTGTAATCATTTCCCGCTTTCTACTTGTAATGAGTAGTGTAATGAACAATTTTTGATAATGAAACCCATGTTTATTCTACATCCCTTTTGCTTTTATTTATAATATTCTCTCTCTCTTCTATTTATTATTTGTTAAATAGATAGATAGTTTTCAATCAGCTATTCTGTTTTGAGACAAATAAAACAAACGCACATTTTTAATCAAACGTTCGCCTCCCTGAGTTCGACCTGGGATTTCTATTTCGATATAAATTTTATTTGTTGAACCTGAGTTCTTCATTATTCAAACTACAACGACAGGTTTTCAAAATCAAATTTGATAGCGTAGTAACTTGAAGCTTCAACAGTGAATAATGTACTTATAGCTCTTTAACGAAAATTCTAAGTAATAAAAATTTCTTTACTCTTGAGCCTTGCTTCTTCATATCAGGTCCTTAAGCATTCTTTAAGTAGTTCTTAAGCTCTATCTTCATCATAACATGTAGCTCATATATCTTTGTCTTTGGTCATCACACATTCTCATAGATTATATAACTCCTTATGTTGACTTAATGCTACATTAAATAATGTTATAGCTCATCCACATGATATGTCTTATTTTGCTAACATCAAAATTAAGGTTCATTTATGCCCAACACTAACATGCCACTGCAAACATGCCTCATCTACCACTAATTACATAGAATTAATGTAAGATTAGAAGTTAGCCATAGTCAAGTGTTGAAGAAGGTAAATAAGGCAATGGCGAGACAAAAACATGGTGAAGACCTTTAAGAGTGGTGAGCAAGTTTACCAATGTGTTTTTTTGTCCTACGATTTCAAGTTGAAGGGTGCAACATTGGAGTCGAGTGCTAGAGAGGTAACGAAAGGAGTGAGGATGGAAAGAAGCAATGTAATGGCATTTTTTTGAGGGTTTATGATATCATCTAGAAGTAAAGACTACTATTTCCTAATGTTTTTAGTTGAATATAGCAGTTCACTTTTATATAACAAAATTCGAGTTGTATTTGCAAAGATAATCGTAATACCCATGATTTTTAACCACCTTAAATCATGGTGATTATGTGTTGATAATCACTTTTAGAAGAGGGAGAAGAAATGGGTCTACAAAAAGGAAATAAACAAGAAAGGGAGTTGGAGAGTAAAATAAGAAAATAATTTACATTGGTTTGGTAGATTGAAAATAGATTTGAGTAATCAAAGTTTGGTAGTAAGATATTTTAAGTGCATTTAATAGGTAAGGGGCTAGAGTTTATCTTTCGACTCCATTATAGTCACCCAAACCCAATTTGGTTGTCCAAAACTATAATGTTTTCCATTGAACCAAAGAGAATTTGCACATAATTTCATATTGATTACACTATTACTTGTGGCCAATCAAACTTTTAGGCTGGGAGAGGGGCTATAAAAACCCCTTGAGCTCCTTTGAAAGAATACCTATTTTGTGTGAATTGACTTGTGACTCCCATCTTGGATGGCCATTGTGCCTTCCCATCGAGATTCCTAAAGATACATTGAGGCAATCAATGAATGAGAGTTGATGCTGCAAAGAGGACAAAGACTATGTGTAGGGAGTATCAATTCAGTGGGTAACATGAATGATAAGGAACAATCCATCCTTGATATTTTACATTTAAATGAAACATACATCGAAGAATATCTTTGATTTTGACTCGATATAGCCATTTCGCTAATAATCTTGAAGTCTAAATGACTATTGAAAATTAGAAAATGACTCCTGCACTCTCAATTGTCATCCAAATGTCTTTTTGCTACATAGGAGAATATGTAGTTGTTTTATTGTCATAAAAGTGAAAGATCTAAAAATTATGAAATTATAGCCTAAATACTAGAAATTAATCTACTATAAATTAAGTTTAAGGGTTAAAAAACAATGGAGAAAAAATTAAATGTGGATCTATGGAGAACAAATCAAAGTAGAAGGGAATTATTCTCCCTTAAGGTCAACCATACTTTAGGTCTAGGTGACCAAACTATAGCTTGGTCAGCAAAAACATGACCTAAAAGAAATGGAGGGTTTACAGACTTTGGTTGGGCAAATAAGATTTTGGTTAACCAAATTGGTAAGGAATAAATTGAATGAATATGAATTCATAGGCTAAGAGGCCATAACATTTGGTGGTGAGATTAATAAAATGTTTGTGGTCTGGGATTGGCATTCTCAAGTGTTGATGGACATGGATTTTGAGGAGGGAATCCTTATGCTTAAACAAAGATTGTTAAGGTAAAAGTATATGTGGTCCTTCAGAAGTTCAAAGGAAATAATCTAGTGACTCTTGATTTATCAATGACAGACAAAATATGTGTCAGTTATTTGATAGAGTAGGAATCTCCATTTGCTTAGTTAAGCTAGAACCCAAAGCTAGCAACTGATTAGATGAGACTATTTGCCACACTAGTCGCTAGACTAGATGGTACTCAAGTTTCTTGATAGTAAAAGGACCTCTTGCAGAGGTGCTACAGCTTAGGAGTGTAAGGGTCGAGGGCTTTGAACGAAACAACAAGACTCACTAGTCTTGATGAGCTCGTCCTTGGAATTAGTCTCAACATGACGCATGGTGCGAAATTAAATTTGGACTAGAGAATTGATTTGCAAGATTGGACAAGAGGAGAAAGACCCGTGTTGAGTAATCTTTAGTCTTAGATCTAATTTGGTAGTAGACAAAGTTGGGTTAGTTGAGGAACCTATGAGTTCCGTGTGGTATGGTTGCTATTTATTGGAGGTAATGAGTCATATGTCCAAGAAAGCTTACCACCACCTAAAGTTAATAGAATGAAATAGTGTAAAACTTTGAGATAATAGGGTTTAGGGGATGATCAAGGTCACTTGGTTGAACTTCAATTAGTTGAGTTCGAACTAAGAAATAAACCCACATCAATCATAGCAATAAAGCAATTGCATAAGAATAATGAGTTTTTACCAAGTTCCACATTAAAATGAATGCATGTCCTAGGGAAGTAGTAGCTTCCAAATTATTAAGTCAAGTTGTAGAGTATTAGTGTAAGATTACAAGATTGTGTGCCTCAGGTAGGTGGGTTGGTCTCCTTATATAATGAAAGGTCTAACCATCTATTACAAACATTAATGGCATGATTGAATTAAGTGCACTGCATTCAAGTAATGGTTGCAAGAAATCAAAAATGGAATCGCACATCAACTCCATAATTACAAACTAAGAATCCTTATTGTGGTTATGAGATCATGGACAATGTGGCTCCCTTAGGCAGTGGTTCTTCAAGTGGCTTTGTCTTCTTAGCTTTCCTGCCTAGATTGTTAGCCTTTCATAGCTAACCTTCCCTTTTTGACCATGTCTACCAAAGGTTATGAAGTTAATATTTTAGCTGGCATAGTCTTGGTAGCTCTTCTTCTGTGGAGGGAGCTTCTATTGGGATTTTGAAGGTTAGGTGGGTCTCTTCATAGGGATTGTTTCTATTAGTATTCTACTAAGGAACTTTGGTTGATCTTCTAATGGTCTTCCATTAGAGAATTCAAGTTGATTTGTCTGAGTTGTAATTTTACCAAAAAGTAACCTCTAGTGGTTTTGTTAGGGCTTATTGGGTCTTAGTTTAGATTGGATAGAAGGGCTTTTGGCATCTTGAGCCTTATGTCATGTACCGTACATGTAACTTGATTAGGAAGGTCAAATCCTCCCTCATCAAGTAATAAATGATAAATCCAGGATGAAGAATAGGGAGAAAAATAGTAAAACTAAGATAATGATGGTAAGCCCTAATAAAGAATGTTAAGAAGTTAACTAAGGAATCGGGTTTCCTATTGTTGATAAGAGTAAGGAAAGTTGTGTTGTAGGCTTAGGGTTACACTAGTATGGCATAGATAGTGAGAAAGTGATGTGACAACCCTAATAAGGAACTAATATACTTGCAATGGTATAATATATAAGGGGTTAAATTGAAATAGCCACGTAGTTAATGTTCTAAGAAGCTAATCAAATTAATGATTAGTTAGTTAATGCCTTTCACTAGATGCAATTGCTCATTACATTCTTTACCCTCTTTCTACTTAGGTTGGTGTGGAATGTTGGCACAATTACTTGTAACTAAACAAAGAATTATCAATTGGAGAGGAATTTTGTAGCTTTGTTTTGTTTGTTTATTTGATTTATACAATTTATGCATTTTGTTTGTAATATATAGTAATACAACCTTCATCGTAGAAGGAACCATCATACAGATTAAGCAAAAGATTTCATAGCTATGGGGAAGTGATAATATATAATTAACTTTATGGTGGCATATGTAATATTATGAGGGAAATTATGTGATATCAAAAGTTTACTTTGGCATTTATATAAATATCCATAATTTATATCCATTCTTTACTAGTATCCACATGCCATAAACTCATACTATCTTTCATAGATATTCATAGTTTACAATGCAACCCTTACCCATTGATCTTTAAAATTGGAACCTCTGATTCTTCTATGTTTGAAGTAGTGACAATCAACATAAATGTAAACTACAAGATACACTACAAGAAAATGTGCAAAAGGTGACAAATAAATAGTGATAATCAGCAACATTTGTCATTATGTTTAAATATAACAACTTTAGTTATTTATTACAATTTTTTTAGAAATAACAACGATTTTAGTTACTCATTATGATTTCTTTTAAAATAGCAACGATTGTTTTGATTTATCGTTATCTATTTATTAACAACAAAAAAAATTGTTGCCATCCTATTTCAATTTAAATAGATAATAAAGAATGCTTTTTATAATTTTTCAAAACCCCCTAATAAACTCACTCTACTCCACCCTTCCCCCCAAACCCTGCTCCTCCCCTCACTCACAGAGTCGACACCTCGACCCTACCTTGCTGAACCTTCAATCCTACCATCGATCCCTCGACCTCAATCCAACAAGCTCTCTCACGTCGATCCCTCAACTTCCACCGCTAATCCCTCCCACCATCAATCCAACAATCGCTCGTGCGATCCTCATCCTTAACACATCGTCGCTACCATCGTACCTCCTTTAGCAAGCTCTCTGTTGTATTGCCTCTACTGCCACTGTTATAACCGGGCATCAAGCGTCGTTTAAGACGTCTGGGAAGCGGTCTAGACGTCTGGAAGCCTTCCCAAACGTCTGGAATTAAATTTTTCAACGTACGAGTTCGCATCTGCGTGCATGCGCGCGCAGACTGAACCTGCCACCCTCCTCTTTCCTCTCCCTCCCTGCAAACGTAGCTTTCCCTTTCTCTCTCCCCGCAGCTGCCTTCAATTACGCTTCCCCTCTCC
This sequence comes from Thalassia testudinum, assembly GCA_037157565.1. Taxonomy (NCBI): domain Eukaryota; kingdom Viridiplantae; phylum Streptophyta; class Magnoliopsida; order Alismatales; family Hydrocharitaceae; genus Thalassia; species Thalassia testudinum. Next base: position 59,178,838 of record JAZHRO010000063.1, read on the forward strand.
CTCACCCCCACTCCATCGCCTTCTTCTTCTCCCTGTCAGCGAGAGAGCGCGAGCAGGCGAAAGCGGCAGCAGCGGCTGCTGCGAGTGTGCGGGGAGGAGGGGCTGTTGCGAGAGGAAGAAGGAGCTCGACGCGAGGGTGCGAGCTTGCCGGGGCAGCTAGAGCCGACCGGCAAGAGAGTAGAAAGCATGTGGTGCCGCGGAGGAGCTGCTGCAGCTTAGGCAGCAAGCGGACGCGGCGCGGCACGGCCGTGCACTACGGGCGAAGAGCGAGAGGGTTCTAATTCTGGGAAAATTTCCCAGAATCAGACGTCTGGACTTAGGTCCAGATGACGCAGGAGACGTCTGAAGGAAGGTCCAGACGTCTGACAAGTACGTTATTTTTTATCCCTTCTTTCACGTGTACGGCCATGCAACCGTTCCGCCGAAGTCTCCTGCACCCTTTCGTGACAAGAGCAGGTGTGTGTGTGTGCAGGACTTGTTCGGGAAGGCGCAAGGGTACGCCATCCCACACGGATCAGACGTCTGGGCAGAGCACCATACGACAGAGAGGGCCTCCAGACGTCCGGGGTAACAATCGGACGTCTGGAAACTAAGTCCAGACGGTCTAGCGGGCTTCTGGACATCTGAAGGATTACGCAGACCAAGGTATGACCTGAGCTACCTTTTAAGACGTCTAATTTTAGACAGACTGGTTGTTTTTAACCATTTAGGGTTCGTTCGGAGTCCGTTTTCCGCGTTTCAAGTTTCGTTCTTCCCAGATTTAGCTCCTCTACCTGTTTACAGTAATTGTATACTGTTTTGAGTAGCTCCTTGTCTTTGATCCTTGTGTTATGACCCCATTCCGTTACTGCTCTGGGGGTTGCGAAGGCGCACGGGCTTGCCGATTACGCCCCCAGTACTCCCAATTTCGCGGGTAGAGTGGCCCTTTCAATTATTTATTAAAAAATTATGCAATTGTGAAATAATTAGTAGAGTTTAGGGTAATGCATGAACCCTACGATTGAACAACTAGATTGAATGATAGATCTTAGGATATTGCATGAATCCTAGGACTGAAAAACTAAATTGAATTATAGATATTAGGGTATGGCATGAATCCTAGGAGTGGAAAACTAGCTTGAATGCATATACATTGCAATCTTGGAAAAGTAGAAAGGAAACGATAACTGCCTGTAATTGGTTAATAGCTACCTGATTTTGAATGAATAATTACGGTTGGGAACATGGGCTATATAAAGCTGAAAAGATGAAACCTAAATTGGCTGAGCACGAACCCTACGGGAAATTAGGAGTAGAACTCCTGGAAGGTGAATGGAATGGAATTGGGGAAGTGAGATGGCCCTTGAGTACAAAGTACCAAGGAGAGCGACTGTCCCCCTGTTTAGTGCAGAGCGGAGCTAGCCGCCCCAGGGACCCGGGGTTAGGTCTGGCCACTTTGTACCGACTTTTGGCCCTCGTGTACACAGTACCGAGGAGAGCTACTAGTGTAGGGAGAGCACGAGCTACCCCATGGGCCCCGGGGTTCTGTTAGCCCTCCTACACCAACTTGTTAGGCCCACTGGGCAAATCAGGGTAGTCAGGCGAGGGTACGCAGACTGTGGAGGGGCAAGACCCCTGTTTGGTTACTGTGGAGGGGCTGGACCCCTGTTACTGAGAGGGCTCTGCCCTATACTGGATCCGTGCTGTGCTTTTAGCGCACCCATTAACGGAAACGACTGACCACGTGCCAGTGCGGGGTAGCTACCCATGCTTTTATCGCGCGTGCCGTAGTCACCGTTACATCTGTCAGTGACCTTGGGGTGGTTGACTGAGGGTAGGACCACCACGGGAGACTCTTCCGGCCAAGAGAACACCACGTGTTACTTCTACTTTTCGGAAAAGACTGCAATCAAGATCGTTCCCACGAGGAACATTCAAGATCAAGAGAAGAATCTGAGGGATAATTCAATAATGAGTAAACGGAAAATATAAAGAAAGAAATTTAAAATATAACAGCTACTGTCCACCTTACTGTTTCTTAGCTTTTAGTTGCCACTCTACTCAACGTTTCGCTGACGTGTCACCTTGTTACCTTTTCAGGACCAGGTGTTGAACAGTCAGAGTCGGCGGCTGTAGAGGGCGCTGGGCCTAGTAGAGCCCAGTAGTGTTACTTGTGTAGTACCCACTGTACTTTTCTTTCTGTTGTTGTGAGTAGTTCTATTACCTCAGTACTCTTTTCATTGTATGCTTCATGTTTATTTTCTTTACTGTTGTGGTGGTGGATACTATAGTATTTCTTTCTTTACTGCTGTATTTTGTTACTGCTAGTTATATACATGGTGAATGTGGGTTACTTTATTGCTCTTTTGGTTACTTTCTCGTTGGACGACTAGGTCTTAAGATCAGTAGAGTTGGTCCGATTCTCGTGTCTCGTAGGGATTCGGGAATCGGGTTGTTACAAGATGGTTTCAGAGCAAGGTCATCACGAGAAGTGAACCAACTGACTGGAAAATAACCAATTCACGTGTCTGTAACTAGAGTAGCCACCACAATGTTTCTTTTGACATAAGCTCTTAGACTTCTTCGTTAGATCTCGTTCCATATTGACGTGTTTCCATTCTGTTTTCGCGTCTCCTTGCAGGAGATGCCTCGATGCAGGACTAGTGAGGCAGGCTACGGGCGCGGCCGAGGACGAGGTCAACGGGGTAGGCATGTTGCGGTCGACCTCTCAGTGGACCAGCCACTACTCCCGGGCATTCAGGCCCAGGGCCTCGCCCAGCTGATACGAGACATAGTGCGAAAGGAGCTCCACCCACCGCCACGAGTGCCTCTCCCTAGGGCTACGGAGGGGGAGTCCTCTGTGGGACCACGCAACGAACGTGGCGCTAGACGCAGGGGAGGGGATGGGCCGCCACTGCCCCCACCTTCCTCCGACACTTCGGTGCACGAGGCTTCTTTACCTGGAGGTGCACTAGCATCCCCACTGCAGCGACACTTCGAGCTTTTCAGGTAGTTCCGGAAGCTGAAGCCCCCCTCCTTCAAGGGGGATGAGGACCTGACCGAGGCAGAGGATTGGCTCGAGCAGATCGAGAAGGTTTTCGACACCCTTCGCCCCTCGGTGGAGTGCCACGTGGCCTTTGCCACGTACCAGCTGGAGAGCGCGACACACCGGTGGTGGAGGGCGATTAGGGGACAGGAGAGGAATGAGCCGACCTGGGACTGGTTCGTCACCCTCTTCTGCGAGCAGTACTTTCCCCAGACGTGGCAGGACCAGAGGAGGCGGGAGTTCCACACTCTCCGCCAGGGGACGATGACCGTGAGCATGTACCGCACGCGTTTTCTGGAGCTGTCCCGCTTCACAGCAACAACAGTAGCCACTGAGGAGGAGCGCCTTTGGAGGTTCACCGAGGGACTCCGGCTTGTGATTCGGGGGTATGTCAAACCCCTGAAGCTGCCTACATTCTCGAGGGTGGTGGAGGCAGCTATGACCTACGAGGAGACCAACCCGTCCGCACGAGATACTGACAACGGGCGGAAGAGGCCCTATCAGCCAGACTTTTCACAGGGTCGGCGAGACAGGAGACACGTGGCACCCGCAGGACAGCCATCACATTTTGCAGGGCTATCAGTGGCCTTTAGGGGCCCTCGACAGGGGCCAATTGCTAGCACTGGACCCCCGCCCAGCCGACAGCAGGGACCCACTGAGGGCGGGAGTCGGGTTCCCCTCTGCTACCAGTGTGGCCAGCCGAGCCACATTAGGAGGGGCTGCCCATCTAGGGCAGGAGGTCAGCAGATGCTTCCCGCGCCGAGCACTGGAGGGCGAGTAGGAGGTCGCGGTTTCCAGGTGCGAGGAGGAGGGCAGCAGTCACGAGGAGGGTACCGGCCAGCAGCTACCCGTCCGACGCAGAGTGTGGCTGCTTCGTCCGCACCTAGGGCTGAGGGGCGTATCAACGCCCTAACACACAGAGATGCCAGAGCTTCGGGATCAGTGGTAGCAGGTATGGTTTCAGTTTCCAGCAGACTCATTTACATGCTTTTCGATTCCGGCACTACGCACTCGTTTGTCGCCGCCAGTTTCGCGGTTAGTCTAGGGCAGGATTGTGTGCTGTTAGAGGATCCGTTCGTGATCAGAGGTCCGAGTGGTCAGCTGTTTGTAGCTGAAGAGGTGTATACGCAGGTTGCGATGTCAGTGTTGGGGGACATAACCTTCCCGCTGACCTGATTATGATACAGATGGAGGACTTTGGTGTAATTCTGGGGATGGACTGGTTGTCCGCTTACCACGCCTTGGTGGACTGTTTTGAGAAAAAGATCGTCTTCTCCATATCGGAGTTTCTTTATTTCGAGTTCCACGGTTAGCCAGTGGACGGAGGCTTCAGGTGCATTTCTGCACTTCGGGCGGCGAGACTTTTGAGCCGGGGGTGTGAAGGCTTCCTAGCTTGTGTGGTACCAGAGCCCAGCCCTGTGGCAGACTTCCAGAGTATCCCGGTGGTCAGAGAGTACCCCGACGTGTTCCCAGACGAGTTGCCAGGACTACCGCCTGAGCGTGAGGTCGAGTTTGAGATCTCACTAGTACCAGGGACCAGCCCCATCTCTACCGCACCATACAGGATGGCACCACTTAAGCTACGAGAGCTTAAGTCTCAGTTGCAGGATCTTTTGGAGAAGGGCTTTGTGAGGCCCAGCGTGTCTCCTTGGGGAGCCCCGGTACTATTTGTAAAGAAGAAGGATGGTACCCTACGCCTTTGTGTGGACTACCGACAGCTGAATAGGGTCACCATCAAGAACAGATATCCGCTGCTGAGGATCGATGACTTGTTTGACTAGCTGCGAGGTGCCACGGTATTCTCCAAGATCGACTTGAGGTCTGGATACCACCAGTTGAGGATCAAGGATGCAGACGTCTCCAAGACAGCTTTCCGCACCCGGTACGGACACTACGAGTTTCTGGTCATGCCGTTTGGGCTGACCAATGCCCCCGCTGCCTTCATGGACTTGATGAACCGGGTGTTTAGACCATACTTGGACCAGTTTGTGGTGGTGTTCATTGATGATGTGCTCATCTATTCTCGAGATCAGACGCAGCACGGACAACACTTGCGGATGGTTCTGGACACACTGAGACGACGTAGGTTGTACGCCAAATATAGCAAGTGCGAGTTCTGGTTGAGGGAGGTGACATTCTTAGGTCATGTGATCTCTGGGGATGGCTTGGCTGTGGACCCAGCCAAGGTCAAGGCAGTGCTCAGGTGGGAGAGATCGCGTACGGTTACTGAGATTTGCAGTTTCCTGGGACTGGCAAGCCACTACAAGCGGTTTATCAGGGGCTTTACACAGATTGCACGTCCTACGACACAGTTGACCCGGAAGGAGGTGCCCTTCACTTAGATAGACGCCTGTGAGGCATGTTTTCAGGAGCTGAAGGAGAGGCTGACCTCGGTTCTCGTGCTCACCATCCCAGACAGTAGTGGCGGGTTCGTTGTGTACACGGATGCCTCTTTGCAGGGATTAGGGGGTGTGCTCATGCAGAGGGATTACGTTGTTTCCTACGCTTCGCGGCAACTGAAGCCCCATGAGCATAGCTACCCTACCCACGACCTGGACTTGGCAGCTGTCGTCTTCGCGCTGAAGACCTGGAGGCACTACTTGTACGGTGAGACCTTCGAGATTTTCACAGATCACAAGAGCCTCAAATACCTGTTTGATCAGAAGGAGCTCAACATGAGACAGAGACGTTGGTTGGAGCTCCTGAAAGACTATGACTGCAGCATTTCCTACCACCCGGGAAAGGCCAACGTGGTGGCTGACGCCTTGAGCCCGGAAGGCGCCCGCACACTTGGCCAGTTTACAGGTGCAGAGTTGGAGCCTTTTGGAGGAGATGGGTAGTTGGTGACCCCTAGAGTTACGGGGGCACTGTGGGGCAGTAACTATGACGCGACAGACGAGGCCAGAGGTGATGGATCGCATCATCACAAGGCAGATGGCCGACCCATACTTGCAGTCCTTGCGTGACAAAGTACTGTCAGGAGACCCTGGAGACTTCTCTTTTACCGACAAGGTGCTACGCATGAGGGGACGTTTGTGCGTTCCCAGAGACGAGGAGCTGTTGAGAGAGCTCCTGACTAAGGCACACGGTTCCAGATTCATCATACATCCCGGAAACACGAAGATGTACCATGACTTAAGACACGACTTTTGGTGGAGAGGGATGAAGCGAGATGTGGGTGAATTCGTGCAGCAGTGTTTAGTGTGCCAGCAGGTGAAAGCCGAGCATCAGAGGCCTGCAGGACCACTACAGCCACTTCCAGTGCCGGAGTGGAAGTGGGAGAGCATCACCATGGACTTGGTGGTAGGCTTACCTGTTACCCAGCGAGGACACGACGCAGTCTGGGTAATCGTTGACAGATTGACGAAGACGGCGCGTTTCTTGCCGATCCGAGTCACCCTGGGACCAGCACAGTTGGCAGAGAGGTATATCCGCGACGTGGTACGTCTACACGGAGTTCCGCGGGAGATCATATCCTACCGGGATACTCGCTTTATGTCCCAATTTTGGGCTGAGTTTCAGCAGGCCCTAAGGACGCGGTTGAGGTTCAGTACAGCTTACCACCCCAGACGGACGGACAGTCTAAGCGCACAATACAGACACTTGAGGACCTTTTGCATGCCTGTGTACTGGACTGAAGGGGCTCTTAGGAGGAGCACTTGCCCCTGGCAGAGTTTGCATACAATAACAGTTATCACTCGAGCATCGGCATGGCTCCCTACGAGGCTCTGTACGGATGGAGGTGTACAGCACCCTTGAGTTGGGTTGAGGTGAGGACCAAGTGGGAGGTTGGCCCCAGGCTGATCCAACAGAGTCAGGAGGTAGTTGAGCAGATTCACAGGCGACTCCGCACTGTCAGGAGCAGGCAGAAGAGCTATGCAGATCGGAAACGCAAAGAGGTGCAATTTGAGGTTGGGGACCACGTTTTCCTTCGTGTTTCCCCCATGAAGGGCCTGCAGCGATTTAGGGTGAGAGGGAAGCTTGCGCTGAGGTTTGTGGGGCCCTTTGAGGTCCTGGAGTGGGTTGGACCCGTTGCTTGCAGGCTTGCCCTCCCTCCTCAGCTTCCTGGTGTGCACGACGTGTTCCACGTTTCTAACCTCAGGAAGTATGTCGCCGATCCCAGTCACGTCCTGAGTCACGAGAGCGTCGAGGTGGGCAACGACCTGACCTATCCCGAGCGGCCAGTGCAGATTCTCGACAGAGCCATCCGCAGTCTAAGATGGAAGCAAGTACCCCTGGTTAAGGTTTTATGGAGGAGCCAGCGGTACGAGGAGGCTACCTGGGAGCCTAAGGCTGCGATGTGGGAGCGGTACCCGGAGCTTTTCGCGGGTACGTGTTTTCGGACCGACTTCGGTCCTCTTTGAGTTTGTTATGCATATATCGTTCTTTTTCGCACCCTAGTTAGAGTAAGTTTCGGGGACGAAACTTCCTTTGAGTTTGTTATATTATTATAACCGAGCATCAAGCGTCGTTTAAGACGTCTGGGAAGCGGTCCAGACGTCTGGTCAGACGTCTGGAAGCCTTCCCAGATGTCTAGAATTAAATTTTTCGGCGTACGGGTTCACGTCTGCGCGCATGCACGCGCAGACTAAACCCGCCGCCCTCCTTCTCTTTCCTGTCCCTCCCTACAGATGCAACTTTCTCTCTCTCTCCCCACAGCTGCCTTCAAATATGCTTCCCCTCACCCTCACTCCACCGCCTTCTTCTTCTTCTCCCTGTCAGCGAGAGAGCGCGAGCGGGTGAGAGCGGCAGCAGCGGCTGCTACAAGTGTGCGGGGAGGAGGGGCTGTTGCGAGAGGAAGAAGGATCTCAACGCAAGGGTGAGAGCTTGCCGAGGTAGCTAGAGCTGACCGGCGGGAGAGTAGCGAGCATGTGGTGCCGCGGAGGAGCTGCTGCAGCTTGGGCAGCAGACGGACGTGATGCGGCACGGCCGTGCGCTGCGGGCGGAGAGCGAGAAGGTCTGATTCTGGGAAAATTTCCCAGAATCAGACGTTTGGACTTACGTCCAGACGACGCAGGAGACGTCTGGAGGAAGGTCCAGACGTCTGACAGGTACGTTATTTTTTATCCCTTCTTTCGCATGTACGGCCATGCAGCCGTTCCGCCGAAGTCTCCTGCACCCTTTCATGACGAGAGTAGGTGTGTGAGTGCAGGACTTATTCGGAAGGCGCAAGGGCACGCCATCCCACACGGATCAAACGTCTGGGCAGAGCACCAGACGACGTAGAGGGCCTCCAGACGTACGGGGTAACAATCGGACGTTTGGAAACTAAGTCCAGAAGGTCCAGCAGGCTTCTGGACGTCTGAAGGACTGCGTAGACCAAGGAATGACCTGAGCTACCTTTTAAGACGTCTGGAAGAAGTTCCAGACGTCAGATTTTAGACAAACTGGTTGTTTTTGACTGTTTAGGGTCCGTTCGGAGTCCGTTTTCCGCGTTTCAAGTTTCGTTCTACCCAGATTTAGTTCCTCTACCTGTTTACAGTAATTGTATACTGTTCTGAGTAGCTCCTTGTCTTTGATCCTTGTGTTAGGACCCCGTTCCGTTGTGGCTCTAGGGGTTGCAGAGGCGTGCGGGCTTGCCGATCACGCCTCCAGTACTCCCGATTTCGTGGGTAGAGTGGCCCTTTCAATTATTTATCAAAAAATTATGCAATTGTGAAATAATTAGTAGAGTTTAGGGTAATGCATGATCCCTAGGATTGAACAACTAGATTGAATGCTAGATCCTAGAATATTGCATGAATCCTAGGACTGGAAAACTAGATTGAATGATAGATCCTAGGGTATGGCATGAATCCTAGGAGTGGAAAACTAGCTTGAATGCATATACATTGCAATCTTGGAAAAGTAGAAAGGAAACGATAACTGCCTGTAATTGGTTAATAGCTACCTGATTTTGAATGAATAATTACGGTTGGGAACATGGGCTATATAAAGCTGAAAAGATGAAACCTAAATTGGCTGAGCACGAACCCTACGGGAAATTAGGAGTAGAACTCCTGGAAGGTGAATGGAATGGAATTGGGGAAGTGAGATGGCCCTTGAGTACGAAGTACCAAGGAGAGCGACTGTCCCCCTGTTTAGTGCAGAGCGGAGCTAGCCGCCCCAGGGACCCGAGGTTAGGTCTGGCCACTTTGTACCGACTTTTGACCCTCGTGTACACAGTACCGAGGAGAGCTACTAGCATAGGGAGAGCACTAGCTACCCCACGGGCCCCAGGGTTCTGCTAGCCCTCCTACACCGACTTGTTAGGCCCACTGGGCAAACCAGGGTAGTCAGGCGAGGGTGCGCAGACTGTGGAGGGGCAAGACCCCTGTTTGGTTACTGTGGAGGGGCTGGACCCCTGTTACTGAGAGGGCTCTGCCCTATACTGGTTTTGTGCTGTGCTTTTAGCGCACCCGTTAATGGAAACAACTGACCGCGTGCCAGTGCAGGGTAACTACCCGTGCGTTTATCGCGCATGCCGTAGTCACCGTTACGTCTGTCAGTGACCTTGGGGTGGTTGACTGAGGGTAGGACCACCACGGGGTACTCTCCCGACCAGGAGAGCACCACGTGTTACTTCTACTTTTCGGAAAAGACTGCAATCAAGATCGTTCCCACGAGGAACATTCAAGATCAAGAGAAGAATCTGAGGGATAATTCGATAATGAGTAAACGAAAAATATAAAGAAAGAAATTTAAAATATAACAGCTACTGTCCACCTTACTGTTTCTTGGCTTTTAGTTGCCACTCTACTCAGCATTTCGCTGACGTGTCACCTTGTTACCTTTTCAGGATCAGGTGTTGAGTAGCCAGAGTCGGCCGCTGCAGAGGGCACTGGGCTTAGTAGAGCCCAGTAGTATTACTTGTGTAGTACCCACTGTATTTTTCTTTCTGTTGTTGTGAGTAGTTCTGTTACCTCTGTACTCTTTTCATTGTAAGCTTCATGTTTATTTTCTTTACTGTTGTGGTGGCATATACTGTAGTATTTCTTTCTTTACTGCTGTATTTTGTTACTGCTAGTTATATACATGGTGAATGTGAGTTACTTTACTGTTCTTTTGGTTACTTTCTCCTTAGACGACTGGGTCTTGGGATCAGTCGAGTTGGTCCGATTCTCGTATCTCGTAGGGATTCGGGAATATCGGGTCGTTACAGCCACCATTCCATCCTCGACGCATCACCACAATCGTGATCCTTCCACTGCCGCCCCAAGCTCTACCCTTGCTAAGGTGAGTAACTCATTCCATTACCATCCATTGAGAGGTTTGCCTTTGTTCCCCGTGTAGGTTCTGATGGAGGGATGAGATGTGTGTGATACAAAATGATGCGGAAGTAATGTAACAATCACACAAAATGCAATCACACAAGAACATAAAGGATTTTCAGGTGGAAACCCAAACCTGGGTAAAAATCGTCACCTAAACCTCTCAGTTTAGGATCTTCCGATCAACCTAGTCAATCAAATCCCCTAACCGAACTACTTAAACGAGGGCAGTTCAACCTCTTACAACTATGCTACTTTGAACCGAGGGTAGTGTACTTCAAATCCCTCCTCTTCACAAGGAGTATTTTATCTCCCAATGGAGACAGGAATTCGCAAAGCGAATACCCAACCAAAAATAAGTTACAACAATCCTATAGAGCGATAAAAAAAATATATATGAAATATAGCTTCTATAGGCAAATGGTACTTTCCTGAGATAGAAGTTGGTGTGCGTGAACCACGGAAGGCACGAAGACGCTCTCAAATATGTGAAGGCGAGAGAGCGGGTGTGCAGCGAAGATGGTGCTCCCGGATTTGTAGACTAAGGCTTGGAAAGCAAGATCACTTCTAGATGATTTCTTTCTTCTCTTGGACACAATATGAGTGGAAGTAGTTTCTCTGGGTGTATGTTTCTTAGGAAAGGTCATCTCCTATTTATAGAGCTTCTAAGAATGTTCAAGAAGGCCTTAGAAAGGGCTTATACCTGTTGGAGTCAAATTTAGGGTAAATCAGGCTGAAATCAGGGTCATAATAACTCTAACAGAGTTATCAGACGTCTAATTTCTGGTCAGACGTCTAATGCATATTTTGGACATCTGCTCTAAAGGGTCAAAGTTCCTGATTCTATTGGATCAAAACAAGGAACTAAGCGGACGTCTGAGATGCCAATATAAGACATCTAGTACTAAAATTAGACATCTAATTCTAGGTGGGCTTGTTCTTATTTTGATCAAATCTAAATAGGGTTCTAAATCTTAAGGGTTACATGACATACTGGACGTCTGTCATAAGGTTTAGACATCTGAAAAGAGGATTCTCTGTGGGAATTCGTTTCCCAATATTCAAATGGTCATCAACATCTGACAAATAAGGATTTGGGTCAGATTAAGTCTAACAGTTCTTTATCAGACATCTAGGAGGCTATATAGATGTCTGAAAGTGTTATAAATATAATTTAAAGGTAATCCTCGAATATTCTGCTCTAACAGACCAACAGTCCTATTGTTGGATGTGTGTCAGGGTCACTAGACATCTTCTAAGACGTCTGGACTAAGGGCTGGACATCTAGAAAGTAAGGCATAGAGTAAGGGTTCCCAGCCTAAGTGTTTAGACGTCTGGACAAAAGGTCAGAAGTCTTAAAGTCCAATGTCAAACGTCTAAAGTCCAGATTGAATGTCTAATCAGGTTATCTGAATCCTATTTTGATTTTTTAAGTATTTTCTAAGATTATCTAAGAATGTCTCAGTATCCTAGGGTAGTGTAAGTGTTCCTAGGACTATAGGTGTTACTCTTTGGGCTCTTTAACAATGAATATAAGAAAATAAAAGAGAAAATAAATAAAATGTACAAAAACAATGATAAAAGGACATCTATCATATTCTTCTTGTGCTTCATGCTTTCTCTCCACGCGAAGCTCCATCTCTTATATACCTCTATCAAGCTCCTCCAATCAGCCATGGATGCGAGCTTGAGCTCCTTCACACTTGATTTTATTTGCATTATTCCTGAAAACTCAAACTTAAATGCAAATATCAAATAAAAAATATTTTGTTATCATCAAAATTAATAATTGCGGTGCCCTTACACCAACAATCTCCCACTTTTTGATGATGACAAAATCACATATAATAATCAAAAAATTCTTCCCCTTTTTAATATTATCAAAAAGGTTTAATTAATTTCAATTATTTATCCTATTACTCTCCCTTAATATATGCTCTTCTAATTTGGGTTAATTCCCCTTTTTGACAAAATAAAGCATGAATAACATTCTCCCCCTTTTGTCATAATAAGATACTTATTCATTTTATCCATTAACTCCCCTTTCTAATGAAAATATAACTATATTTATTTTAAAATCTCCCCCTTTTTAATAGAGTCCAAACATATAAGAAATATTTTTCTATCTCCCCCTTAATGATTGACATATAGCATATAAGTTTTATGTCCCCCTACCTAGATGTTGTTTATCAAAAATAGGGTAAAGAGATTACCTCACTTACCATGGCCAATAGAATGACCCTTGATGTGGATGCCAAAAATGATGGGGTTTCCATCCAAAATTTGGAGGTCCAGGAATTGGTACCAGTCTCTAATCAAACAATTGACGCATAGCGATTCGATCACTTGCTAGTCATCTCATTGGTCTTCTTGTCTTCTTTTTTGGTCTACTCTTTGATCCTTCTAATTCGAGTTAACCATTCTTCATCTTGTAGGTCCAATCTTTTACATTGAAATCTTCATTTAAACCTATAAAATAAGATTCTAATTGATTTCTCGATATTCAAGTTACCTTGGATTCGGGCTTGTTAGTTGGTCTCCTTGATGGAGATTCTTTCTCAACTTTTTGTCTAAGGCTACCCTTTTCATTAGAGAAATTATCTAATTTACTCATCAAATTATTAGAATTTTCCCTAAGACATGCAAGCTCTTTTTCTATAAAGCTTATTTTAATTTTCAAGCTAGAGATTTCAGATTTGAGCAATGCATTCTCTTTAATCAATTTTATTTTCTCTAAGATTAATTCGTTATTATCTAAAGCAAGACTATTTCTTTCACATTTGATTGATTCAAAAGAGGCATTTATATCTAAACCTTTAGCAACAAGATTATCTAATTCAATTTTCAAGGTCCTAGATTCCTTTTTCAAATTTTTATTCTCAACTTTCAATGCTTTACTTAAAACATAAAGTTCCTCTAAAGTTTCTTGCAACTCATTAATAGAAAAAGGGTTTACCTCCTCTTCATTGTCAGAGTTCTCACTTTCACTTTCCGCGATTGCCATGAGACCACGGCAAGCAGTTTCCTTTTCAAATTTTTCTTCTTCTTCCTTTGAGGTTGAATCATCTCACATGGCTTGAAAAGCCTTCTTAAATCTCTTTTCCTTCTCCTTTTTCTTTTCCTTCTTTAGAAGAGGGCATTCGGGTTTAATATGCCCCTTCTTGTTGCCATGATAGCAATAAGTTGGACTTTCCTTCTCTTTCTTCTCCTTCTTTGATTCCCTAATCTTAAGAAACTTAACAAATTTGTTAGTTAAAAATTCAAGTTCTTCAGCATCGAAACTTACCTCACTGTCCGATGCGACTTTGAAGGCTAAGGTCTTTCTTGGCTTTGGCTCTAGTGTGTCCTTTTACTTCATATTCACCTCATAAGCCATGAGATTGCCTAAGAGATCATCCATGTTGAGCTCCTCTACTTCATTCGCCTCTTCGATGGCGGTGACCTTTTATTCCTACTCTGGTCCAAGATAATGAAGAAGCTTTCCCTGAAGCTCCCCCCTAATAAAGGTCTTACCTAAAGCCTTTAAGTTGTTCACTATAAGAGTGAATCTTGTATACATCTCACTTAAAGATTCATTATTATTCATAGAAAAAGATTCAAATTCTTATGAAAGAACATTAATCTTGAAAGATTTTACCTTAGAGGTACTCTCGTGAGTTATCTTAAGTGTATGCCAAATCTCATATGTAGTGGTGCATTGCGAGATATGGTTGAATTCCTCCAGGCTCAACGTGCAATATAAAGCATTCATCATCTACATTGAGAGATAGCTCCCGAACTTGTTGTTGGGAGTAACCTACCTCAAGCCTCTCCAGGATGACGTATGGTACTTCGCACCACTGTCATATCGTATAGTCATTGGGTTGAAGCCATGTCTTCATCCCGAGCTTCCAATACAGGTAGTTGCTCCCGTCGAAGAATGACAGGCAAGCAGTAGACTACCCCTTGGATGGTTTCGTAGCAAAGATGCTTCCCTCCATGATCTCACAAATTGTGACTCCATGAATGCAAGTACATGCTCTGATACCATTTGTAGATTCTGACGGAGGGGGGGTGAGATGTGCATGATATGAAATAATGTAGAAATAATGTAGCAATCATACACAATGCAATCACACAAGAACATAAAAGATTTTTAGGTGAAAATCCAAACCCAGGTAAAAATCACCACCTAAACCTCTCAATTTACGATTTCCCAATTGACCTAGTCGATCAAATTCACTAACCGAACTACTTAAACGAGGGTAGTTCAACCTCTAACAACCAAGCTACTTTGAACCGAGGGTAGCATATCTCAAATCCCTTCTCTTCACGAGGAGTATTTTGTGTCGCAATGGAGATGGAAATTTGCAAAGAAAATACCCAACCAAAAACAAGTTACAACAATCCTATAGAGCCACAAAGAAAATATATATGAAATCTAGCTTCTATAGGCAAATGGTACTTCCCTGAGATGGAAGTTGGTGTGCTTGAACCACACAAGGCACGAAGACACTACTTCCCTGAGATGGAAGTTGGTGTGCATGAACCACACAAGGTACGAAGACACTCTCGAATACGTGAAGGTAGGAGAGAGGGTGTGCAGTGAAGACGATGCTCTCAGATTTGTAGACTAAGGCTTGGAGAGCAAAATCACTTCTAGATGATTTCTTTCTTCTCTCGAACACATTATGAGTGGAAGTAATTTCTCTAGGTGTATGTTACTTAGGAAGGGTTCTCTCCTATTTATAGAGCTCCTAAGAATGCTCAAGAAGGCCTTGGAGAGGGCTTATAGCCATTGAAGTCAAATCCAAGGTAAATCAGGCCAAAATCGAGGTCATAATGACTTTGACAAAGTTATCAAACGTCTAATGTCCTAGTTAGATGTCTGATGCATATTTTAGACATCTGCTCTAAAGAGTCAAAGTTCTTGATTCTATCAGATCTAAACAGGGATCTAAGCGAACGTCTGAAATGCCATTATAAGACGTCTAATACTAAAATTAGATGTCTAATACTAGGCGGGTTTGTTCCTGTTTTGACCAGATCCAAACAGGGTTCTAGATCTTAAGGGTCAGACAACATACTAGACATTTGTCATAAGGTCTGAACGTCTGGAAAGAGGATTCTCTGTGGGAATTGATTTCTCGAGGTTCAAACGGTCATAGACATCTGACAAATAAGGATTTTAGGTTAGATTAAGTCTAACAGTTCTTTATCAGAGGTCTAAGAGGCTCTACGAATGTCTAAAAGTATTATAAATATAATTAAAAGATAATCCTCGAATATTATGCTCTAACAGACCAACGTTCCTATTGTTGGATGTCTGTCAAGGTCATCAGACATCTTCTAAGATATTTAAATTAAGGGCTAGACATCTAAAAAGGAGGGCACAGACTAAGGGTTCCCAACCTAAGTGTTTAGACGTCTGGACAGAAGGTCAAACATCTTAAAGTCCAATGTCAGACGTTTGAAGTCCATATGGGATGTTTGATCAGGCTGTCTGAAGGCTTTTTTGGTTTTCTAATTGTTTTTTAAGATTATCTAAGAATGTCTCAGTATCCTAGGGTAATGTAACTGTTCCTAGGACTACAGGTGTTACTCTTTGGGCTCTTTAATAATGAATCTAAGAAAAATAAAAGAGTAAATAAATAAATAGTACACAAACAATGATAAAATGACATCTATCATATTCTTCTTGTTCTTCACACTTTCGCCTCACGCGAAGCTCTGTCTCTTCTATACCTCCATCAAGCTCTTCCAATTCGCCATGGATGTGAGCTTGAGCTCCTTCACACTTGATTCCATTTGCATTATTCCTGAAAAGTCAAACTCAAATGCAAATGTCAAATAACAAGTATTTTGTTATCATCAAAATTAATGATCGTGGTGTCTTTGCATCAACACCCCCATCGTAAGTTTCCAATAGATCTCTAGTGTGCAATCAACTCATATTAAAGGTGTAGGGAGAGATAATGTGAGGTGATTAGGGAAAGTGGTGGAGGGGAGATCATTTTGATTGGAAATAGGAGGGGTAGAGGAGGTATCTATTCTAGGGCATGTTGGTTAATGATGTAGATTTGATTAAATTGGGCCACTAACAGCTACTTCCAATGATCTTATGCTTGATATGGTTGAAATAGTACTTCTAATGGATGCTAAGGTGGAGGAAAAGCAATTTGTAGTAGTGTTTAGGCAGCAGTATAAGTCGATATTCCATCATCCCACTTTGCTTTTCCTACAGCACTTAATTGTTTGCTAATCCCTTCATGGTATTTGTTTGAAAGTTGAATGTACTGAAAACACACAGGCTATTTATAACCTAGAAGCATATATTGACCTGGATTCCAACCAAAAAGATAGTTGATAGATGTTTCCAGTGAAATCTGATTTGGATGAATTAGTCATCACTAATTGAAAGTCGAAAGGGGCCTGTTGCACCACTCTGCTTGTCTGAGTATGCTTGATAAGAATCTAGGAAACTTTTGCTTCCTTTTTCATCTTTTTTTCCTCCAAAAATTGATGGATTAGAAAGGTGTTTTGGCAACTGATTACTTGGAAATGCACCAAATTTTGATGCTTCTTGAATCAAGTGATGTTAAGTATTAACCAGGGTGAAATGTTTAGGTAGGTAGATTCATCAATCTTCATTTTGTTTGGGTTTTCATAGCAACCAAAATGACTAGACCTGGGTGGAACATGTTGCATTTCCCTCATTTTTTTCATTAGAAGAATACTTCCAATTACTCAATGATCATGCAAGGAAAGGGATAGATTGGAGCCAACATGTCATGTTTGAGTGGAACAGGTTGCTAAAGCTATGGAAATGCCATAATGTGTTGTGTACTCGGAAACATATGGAGCTTTTTTGCTCGAAAAATGAAAGTTATTTTGCTTGCAAACCTTCTATGCATGAACTTGGCTTCTTTCATTTTAAAAAAATCATTCAAAAGAAACCAAGCATTACCATACATGAGCGCAATATGTTTTTAGAAAAATACAAAGGCCAAGAGAGAAGTTGTGAAATGCATCATGGATTTCTACCTATTAAGATGTAAGGACAAGTAGGTAGCAAACTTACTGCTCCATTGTGCATTGTACCTCTACTACTGTCTTTTTCGTGACTCATTCCATTTTGTTCTTTTAAGTAATAGTTTCACACCCTCTCATCTTTGCCCTCTTTATTTATTGAGTGTAATAACTTTGCTTTTGTTTTTTTTTGGGCTACCAAAGGAGGAGAGAATGAACATTTTTCAATAATTTGTAGGATTTTCTATTCCTTTTCAAGTAAATAACGAAGTGAGTATTTTATACTTTTATCCGTAGTGAATTATTTTTTATCAAGTGATTTCTTATTAATGATCTTAACTTTTTTTCTAAGTTCCCGATTTGTCAAAGAAGCTATCAACCAATGGCACAAAAAAGCCACTAGTAGGTTCTTGTCAAAAATAATTTTGTTGGAACATTTTGAATGTCAAGCTTTTATCAAAACTGTTATACTTACTGTTAGGTATTTTTGGTTGGTTACAATCTATGATATTGTAAATTACATCGGTTAAAGAAGGCTGAAATTAGTATTAATTTTAAATGTACCCTTTTTTAGGACTCAAATTGGGATCACTGTTTAGCTGATCATACAATAAGTATTTGTTTAGTGCTTCTGTGGCAATCAGTAAGTGTCTGTATTCATTCCTTTGTTCAGCATTTGCTTTCTCTAGAATGGTCGTGATGTTTAAGTTTGTTGTAGGTCCCTTAGTGTTAAAGTACATGGCAAAATAATAAAGACCAAAAAAGGAATTAATTTGACCAAAAAATAACCAAGGAAAAACTAATAAAGGCATCAATGGCATTAGCATAGTATATTAGCATAGCAATTTAAGGTTGAAAGACTAAATAAATAATAAAGGAAAAGAAAAAAATCTGACTAGAAAAGGAATCAATTTTTACGCATGGCATACTAGCAAAATACCTTAAAGCACAAACTTTTTGTTTTATTTGATCTCAAAGTTTTTTTGTAGGTCGAGGTTATAAAGGTAGGGATCATGATTAATCATAAGAGGGTAGCTAAGCTGACTAATTTCCTCATTGATCTTTTTATTATTCCTCAAATCTCCCATAAATTCCATCATTTCCTTTTGTTATTTCTTCCTTCTAACATAAAAGAAGAGAGATTCCTGTCTAAACTAGGAGGATAATCAAACTGGAGCTCTTGTGTCCTAGGAGTTTCAATCCAACCCTAATAGGTATAATCATGAAGGGTAGGTGGGTTGGGTGTTTGCATTCTAGAAGGAATTCTAGAGGTGAGGAATCCTGCTCCTAGGTTCTTGTCATAATGGTTGGAGAAATCAAACCAATAATCCCAAGATGGGAATATGATTGATCCTATAAATTGTCATTACCATCAAAAGATGAATAAGCTCGTGGTAAGGGATCATGATATAAGGATGGAAAGTATTGGCTCTAGAAGTTTGAAGGATAGGAGTAAGGGGGGTCCATGACTTTCAATTGATTGATTTAAAACTCCCTTTGGGCTCAGTCCAATCCAAATTAAAAAAAAAAACTTCCTAGAGAGTTCTACCAAACACACAACACAATAATGCAAACACAACGAGACTTGTTTGTAGTAGATTGTAGGTCTTTAACTACCCCTCATTCCCACTCACAAGTTAGTCAAAAAAGGGTCAAGGTTGTGTCCCTCCATTCCTACTGAGGTGCTATAAGAGGTTCGTTGTACCTTGAGGTCCCTAACTAGGCTTGTTTGAGAAAGGTTGAGGTCAATAGTATTAAAATAGGTGGCTAAACAAGTTTCACAAAAAATTACACTTCCTTGACCGACCATCATTTGTGCCTACAACTACTCACAAGGGAATTAAGTCTCAAATCAAGCCTACTCACAAGAAACCAAAGTTCTATGGTGAGATAGACTTATTGATTTTCGACTAAATTCCTTTGTGGTGCAAAGAGGAGAGGTAGAAATTTTCTAGTGACCTAAGTGTAATGTGCACTAGTGCCTCAAGTGTCCACACGCGCGCATTTTGAGTTTTGAAAATCTTACAATTCAAGTCCTTTAACATGCAATTTTAGGTCACTGATTTTTAAGTCCAACCTCTTTTAACTATCTCAATTTTTAATTATGTGACCACTTGATTAATTAGTTCAGTTAATTAGTGGTCTTAGGAATTATGTCCAAGAATACAATGCATGTCACATGTTGTATGCTAAGTATAGAAGACACACCTCACTTTCTTCATGCAAAATGTTGTGAGAAGTTAAGCTAGATCACCTCATTCAGCCCTAGGATGTTTGTCCTAAAATATGTTGCTCCTAGAAAAATCTTCTCATGATTTTTTTTGTCATTTTTTGTTTTGAGGTGTTTTTTTTTTCTTTTCTTTGAAGTCAAGCAAACAAACTAACCTACTTATCTAAGCTAACTAACACACCACAATCACACATAATTATTCTACCCTAAAGTTTAAATAAATGGGAACACACTCCAAAAAATGTAGCCCCCACATGCAAGGGCAATAATGAACTGAAATCAACTGAGAACAAGCTCCCAAAAATGCAGCCTCCACATACAAGGGCAATAATGAACTTAAATCAACTAGGAACAAGCTCCCAAAAATATCCCAACATAGGTCTAATAAAGTAAGAATAAAATCTAAAAGTCTAATCTAGACCTAAACTAAACTATGCTAAATTCTGAGGCTGAATCCCTTTATCCCTCCTTCCATGTGATTTTGAAACAACAGAAAATTAATGGTGAAAACCAAATCAATCCACAAAAAAGTTCATCCAAATTCCTGCAAACATGATCTTTACTAAATATGTCATTCAAAAATTTTTGTAAGATTTAAAGGGGTCTCTTAATAGAGAGAAGCAAAATCTTTGTAACACAAGAATTCAAAGTACCAATAAAAACCCCTCGTCAATTAAGCACCAAGCCAAAGATCCAAACCGCAACCAAACTTTTTGAAATTTTATGTATTGGAACTAGGTTGAACAAGGGAAAATTGGAGCATGTGTTCCAAGCCAATCAAAAAAAATAAGCACTTATGAATAATTCAAGCAAGTCTAGAATTCAGAATCGAAAAATCAGACTAACCACCAGTCATTAAAATCCATAATTCTCACTGAAAATGGCTTCAAAAACTTTCAAAGACTTTTTTTTCCAGAAACCACATTCATCAAGGAAGCTCTGGAAAAAAAATTTTGTCGAAATCCAAGCCTTCTAGAAAATATGAAAATTCCTTAAAGTTGCTGCACGGCTGCAGCAATTCATATCGACAGTCTTGCATTCATTAATTCATAACTTGCGGCACACTTGTCAGTCAAGACACAGAATCTGAAAAACGCGGAATATGCCACCACCACCGGAATTTTATCTTCGCATATACACAGAGTTAGGACACGAAATTCGTAGGCGTGATAACCCATTTCACACCAACATTCAGTAGTCGTTTTAGAATTTTCGGCACACAAATCCAGGTTCAAAAAGAGTCGGGAAGATGTATATCAGAACAGTCCTTGGAACAGAGTTTAAAGATCATAACTTGTTGGGATAAATTTTTTAAATCTTTAGGGATTTAACTGAAGTTAACATATCTCTGACTTAGGATGAACCATTATAATATTATGTCTCAATTGAACTTCATGTTGACTGGGTACCGATACTGATATACTAGTACCAGTATCCATGGTTTACTGTCATGGGTTCCATATTCAATGGGTATCAGTACTGATGCCAAGTACCGATACCTATGAATTACTATTTGGAACTCAAGTCCAAATGAGTACTCGTCCAATACTCACCATGTACCATACTCATGATGAGTACCAATACTCAGTGAATACTAGTATCCCTCCAGGAGCCAACTGATCTCAACGAGTACCGATACTCATGAGTACTGGTACTTGTTGAGTACTGGTAATACCACCTATAGCCTACCCGTACCGATACTCATAATGAGTACCGGCACTTGTAAACTACAGGTTCTGGTGACTTCAAGTCCAGAACCTGAACTGGGACTCACTTGTACCAGTACTCATGATGAGTACCGATACATGCAAGTACCAGTATTGGACTTAAAACGTCCTGGAGTCGATCTGGAGCTAGCAGTTCCAATACTTATGAAGAGTACCGATACAAGCTAACTACAGTTTACTTTAGTGTTTGTGAACAGTATAGCAACAATATCAGTACTTATCTTTAGTACCGGTACTTGTTGATGGTTACGGAAATATTTCTGAGTTTTCTAGGAACATGAAAGGTGAAATCTAAACATATATGCGATTCGTTGATTATGTAACTTAACAACAGCTAATCAGCACATGCATGTGCAAACATGATGGATATAAACAAACACATATACATGCATCTCTGTTCTCTTTTGAATCCATTTATATACATTGAGTATAGAGACATACCTGGGTTCGTTACCAATGCAGAACAAGAACCCACGAGTTAGGCTCTTTCAAGGGCGTTCTCACCTTCCTTAAATCAAGAGTAATCAAGGGAAAGTCTTCCCCATGAAGGTGTTAACCCTTGGGGACCTAACCTCTCTATTTTAATAATTAGGCAAAACTAATTACTAATAGTAAATTATAAATCTGCCCATCGAGGAGTTGTAATTGCAAAACCGATCTCTGCACGTACAAACATAACACCATCTCCTTGCATTTTATGCCCATGCCCTCAACAAAATCTGATTTGATCACTTTAGTGGTGAGCATTATATGACAGTCCTTTATATATTGATTGATTATATGATTACCTAAGGCATATATAAGGCCATACGTTAGATTAAATCCAACAATCTCTCACTTAAACTATATATGCAACATGTTAATCATTCAACACATAAAACCAAATTTAAGCTCAACTTTACTGTCATTTCCGAAATACATATCTAAAGAATCCAATTTACCAATTACACTAGTAATAGAGCTAAGGCGGCTTTCGCTACATCCCAGTAACTAAACCATCAATGACCATGTATACTAATGCAAAAGGTAACAAAAAACGTGTGGATGCACAGCATGGAAATTACATGCCAATGTGATCAATGCATGCCTATTTCCAACTGATCCTCCGAATAGAGATCACTTCTAAAACCAAAGCCAAAATTACTTCTCAGAATGGACAATCACAATTACTTAACTGAAAACTTTAAGTTTTATTTATTTCATAACAAAAATGAAGCTTTACAAAACTTTATACATAACCAAAATACTGAATAACTAAATTACTAAAATTATCTATTATAAAAATGAGCACTATATAAATTACAAACACCCACTAAAGCTGAAATTTCTGTAAGGACATAAGACCCATAGAAGCTATGTGTTCATGGAACATCTTGGGTATTATTCCTTTAGTAAGCGGTTCCGCAATCATGGAGTCTGTACCGATGTGCTCTATAGACAATTGTCCATTCTGTATCCTTTCTTTAACAACCAGGAACTTGATCTCAATGTACTTCGATTTGAAGGAGCTCCTATTGTTATTGGAGTAGAGGACTATTAACTAATTATCACAAAACAATTGTAGTAGCCTATCAATGCCATCTACTATGCGCAGCCCTGATATAAAGTTCCGTATCCATACTCTATGAGTGGATGCCTCATAGCATGCTATAAATTTTACTGCCTTAGTAGAAGATGCAATAAGAGACTGTTTTGCGCTTTTCCAAGAGATGGCACCATTGGCAAGCATAAATACATATCCTGAAGTGGACTTTCTGCTATCTTGGCACCCAGCAAAATCTGAGTCAGTATAACCATAAACTTAAAGCTTTTCTGACCTACTGAAGGTGAGTATATAATCCCTTGTCTTCTACAAATATCTCAGTACTCTCTTGGCTGCTCTTCAGTGGCCTTTTCCTAGGTTTGTCAAGTATTTGCCCAACATGCCTGTAATGTATGCCAAGTCTGGTCTAGTACAGACCTGAGCATATATTATACTACCAACAGCAAATGCATAAAGAACTGTTTGCATCTCCTGTTTATCTAAATCACTTAAAGGGCACTGATTGAGACTAAACTTGTCTCCCTTGGTCACAGGAGTGTCCAGTAGATTGCAATCTTGCATGCCATTCTTTTGAGTACCTTATCTATATAGCTTCTTTAGGATAAACCAAGAATATGACGAGAACAATCTCGATATATTTCAATTGCTAATACAAATGAAGCATCTCCAAGATCTTTCATGTCAAAGTGTTTTGCAAGAAATTTCTTGGTGTCTAAAAGGATATTCATATCATTAGTAGCAAGCAAGATGTCATCAATATATAAGACCAAGAAGATATACTTGTACCCACAGAACTTATGGTATATGCATTCATCAGCGAGATTCACCTCAAAACCAAACGAGAGAATCACCTGATGAAATTTAAAATATCATTGTCCGGATGCCTGCTTGAGTCCATAGTGGATTTCCTTAATTTGCAAACTATACTCTTTGGATCACCCTTAACAAAATATTCAGGCTGAGCCATATAAATGGTTTCCTCAATGTCACCATTAAGGAATGCAGCCTTTACATCCATCTGATGCAACTCAAGGTCAAAGTAGGCCACAAGTGCCATATAACCCTCAATGAATCCTTAGAAGAAACAGGAGAGAATGTCTCCTTATAGTCAATGCCCTCCTTTTGGGTAAAACCCTTAGCGATAAGACGTGCTTTGTATTGCTCCACTTTTCCTTTCGAATCCCATTGGTTTTAAAAACCCATTTGCAACCAACGAGTTTCACACCTTCTGGTAGTGGAACAATATCCCAAACGTCATTGTCTTTCATTAACTTCATTTCTTCTTCCAAAGCCTCAATTCACTTTTCATGATTCGGACTTTCCATTGCCTGACGAAAGCTGATAGGATCATCTTCCATCACCCCAATGTCTGTTTCATGCTCCTAAAGGAATACCACATAATCATCCAAAATGGCACTCCTTTCCCTAGTGGACCTCCTTAATTACACATTTTCTGTATGTGTCTGAGGCTGCTTTACAGGGACTAAAACTGTATCATTATCTTTATTGGTGTTATCTTGAGGCATGTCAAAGACATGTTCCTCATCAACTTGAGTAACTCCAGGAGAAATAACTATGTTTTCCTCTTCAAAGACAAAATCCTTAACCCTATCATCTTGGGCAGACTCAACACATTCAAATGACTTGACATTACCAGACTCAAAAATAGCCTTAGTTGTGGGATCATAAAATTTACATCTTCTTGACCTCTTAGAATATCCAACAAAATAGCAACTAACAGTCCTTGTGTCCAGTTTCTTTTCATTTAGCCTATAAGGCCTAGCATCAGCTAGATATCCCTACACATGAAAGTGCTTAAGACTGGGTTTCCGCCTAGTCCACAGCTCATATGGGGTTTTGTTGGTTACCTTAGTTAGGATTCTATTTAGAATATAAGCTGCAGTGTTTAAAACCTATCCCCAGAGCGAATCTGGTAAGGAAGAATGAGTAATCATACTCCTTACCATGTCTTTAAGTGTCCAGTTTCGTCTCTAAGTAACACCATTCATAGTGGGCAAGCCCGACATGGTGTATTAAGGGATGATACCGCATTCCTCTAGGAACTTGGCAAATGGTCTTGGACGTTATTCGCCTGATCCATCATATCTACCGTAGTATTCACCACCACAGTCAGATCTAACAGATTTAATCCTTCTGTCGAGTTAATTCTCAACTTTGACTTTATAACTCTTGAACTTGTCCAGCGACTGTGCCTTTTCATGAATTAGGTAGATGAAGCCATCCGTATAAATCACATCCAAGACACCATTTGACCTCTTAGCTTCAAACTTCCTATTATTGGTTTGCTTTCCCTTGATACATTCTATACACTAATCAAAATCAGAAAAGTTTAAGGAGTCTAAAATTCAATTTGACACAATTCTCTCTATTCTCCTTCTAGAGATATGACATAATCTCTTGTGCCCTAAGAAAGTGCAGTTCTCATCTACATATTTTCTTTTCACACCACGTATAAAGGAAAGAGAAGTTTCTTGAAATGAAGCAACGGTATCCAAACAATACATATTATCAATAGCTGAAAAAAAAACCAGAACCAATTAATCTTGAATTAAAGAAAATATCAACTTTTCCATCTCCAAAATTACAAAAATAGTTTAATCTATCAAGAACATAAACTAAAACTAAATTGCGCCTGAAAGACAGTACAACAAAAGTATTTTCTAAATCCAAGTACATTCTAGTTTTCATTAATAATCTAAAAATTCCTATTGCTTCTAATGTAACTGGCTTCCCGTCTCCCATATAGATGAACTACTCAACCTCATTTGATTTTCTGTCATTCAAACAACCCTATAAAGACACATTAATGTGAGTAGTGGCCCCCTGAATCCATCCACCAAGTATGACTTAGTACTAAAACCAAATTACTCTCTGTACAAACCAAACTGAGAGCCGTACCTTTCTTAGCACGTCAGGCGTGGTAGTTGGTACAATGCTTCTTTTGGTGCCCCTCAACTCCATGGAAGAAGCATCCTGACTTGGAAGACTCTATAGCCTTCCCCTTCTGCTTCTTCTGTAAAGTGGTATCCGTAGCTTCTGTAGTCATTTTCCTTCCCTTGCCTTTGTTATTAAAGGAAATGGCAATGTGAGCACTCTCTGTCTCATCATGCTTCATTCTTTCTTTCTCTTGCACACAGTGCAAGATGAGCTCATTCAGAGACCAAGTCTCTTTCTAACAGTTGTAGCTCACCTTGAACTAATTGAAGGAGGGTGGAAGAGAGATTAAGACCAGATGCACTAACAAGTCCTCTAAGAGATCAAGTTTTAGTGCTTTTAACTTAGAAGCTATATGGGACATCTCCATAATGTACTCATGTATATTATCATTCCCCTTATACTTCTTTGAGATAAGGCTTGCCAAGAGTGTACCAATTTCTATCTTTTCATTATTGGCAAACCGTTTCTTAATATCGGTAAGAAAATCTTTAGTCGTATCAATGTCATCCGACATTGTACCCCTGAAAGCCTCGAGTATGGCCTTCTTCATTATCATCATTGATATCCGGTTGGACCTCTCCCATCTTTCCTTCTCCTTTTGTTCAGAAGTACTCATGTCTGTAAGAATGGGAGAGGGTTCCCTAATCGCCAAATCTAAGTTCATAACCCCTAGGACAATCAACAGATTTTCCTTCCAGGACTTAAAATTCGAGCCACTTAACATGGGTATGGAATTTAAGGTAGAAGTAATGTTTGCGGAAGATGTTTCTGAAAAATAAATGCAGATAAATAGGAAATCAGCTCCTTTAAGATATAATGTATCTAATTAATTTAATAATCCCATCACATGTTTTAGTTAACTCCATCAAGGGTCTCATCTTTGGACAAGAGGTTGATTTGTAATTAAAGACATGGTGTGGTATGTAATGACTGTTAGTTCAATTCCAAGTCAGTCATAAACCTTCCTTTAGACCGATTCGATGACTACCCAAAAAGCCCAATAACCAAAACACCACTACTCCCACGCAAACGAGTGAAAGTACAATGAGTATACACTTTCCTTTGGGCCAATGCACATTCACTTACTAGCACCCATTCATCCATTTATTACTCATGGATAATCTCACTATTCACAGGAGAGCTCACTTTGGCGAAATGCTGCTTCAACTAGGTTACCCTAGAATAATGTACCTTATTAATCAGACTAAACTTAATTATACTAAGCAGAGAGTGGGTTGGCTCTAATACTACTTGTTGGGATAAATTCCTTAAACCCTTATGGGCTTAACTGAAATTAACCCACCTTTGACTTAAGATGAATCATTACAATATCATGTCTCAATTGAACTTTATACTGATTGGGTACCAGTACCGATACCCATGACTTACTGTTATGGGTTCCATATTCAATGGGTACCGGTACTAATGCCAAGTACCGATACCTATGAGTTACTGTTTGGAACTCAAGTTGAAATGAGTACTCGTCCAGTACTCACCATCATGAGTACCGGTACTCAGTGAGTACGGATATCCCTCAAGGAGCCAACTAATCTTAACGAGTTCCGGTACTTGTTGAGTACTGGTAATACCACTTGTAGCCTACCAGTACCGGTACTCATAATAAGTACTGGTACTTGTAAGCTACAGGTCCTGGTGATTTCAAGTCTAGAACCTAATCTGTAACTCACTTGTACTGGTACTCACGATGAATGTCGGTACATGTAAGTACTAGTAAGACATCCTGGAATCGATCTGAAGGTAGCAGTACCGGTACTCATGAAGAGTACTAGTACAAGCTAGCTATAGTTCACTTTAGTATTTGTGAACAGTATAGCAACAGTACTAGTACTCATCTTTAGTACCGATACTTGTTGACGGTTACAGAAATATTTCTGAGTTTTCTAGGAACACGAAAGGTAAAATCTAAACATGTATGCGATTTGTTGATTCTGTAACTTAACAACAGCTAATCAGCACATGCATGTGCAAACATGATGGATATAAACAAACACATATACATGCATCTCTATTCTCTTTTGAATCCATTCATATACATTGAGTATAGAGACATACCTGGGTTCATTATAAATGCAGAACAAGAACCCACGAGTTAGGCTCTTCCAAGGGTGCTCTCACCTTCCTTAGATCAAGAGTAATCGGGGGAAAGTCTTCTCCTGATCTTGTCGCTGCACAGCAACCATTCTCTCTATTCTCTCTCAACACATGATGGGGTGAAGAGAATGAAGGTGTTAACCCTTGAGGACCTAACCTCTCTATTTTAGTAATTAGGTAAAACTAATTATTAATAGCAAATTACAAATCCACCCATCGAGGAGTTGTAATTGCAAAATCGATCTCTGCACATACAAACATAACCACACCATCTCCTTGTATTTTATGCCCATACCATCAACAAAATCTAATTTGATCACTTTAGTGATGGACATTATATGACAATCTTTTATATGTTGATTGATTATATGATTACCTAACGTATATATAAGCTCATACGTTGGATTAAATTCAACACATCTAACATAAATCACTAGACTAAATGCAATCTAACCTAGTGACTAAACAAAACTGAGATATGAGGCTAGCCTCCTCCGCAAAGGTGCCACTAATCACATCGCTTGCCAATAATATTTGCAATTGAAATCGAATTTGAAATTCATTGTTGAATTGTGGTGGCGAAACCAAAGTAAGTGAGTCAGAAATAAAAGAGTCAAACCACGTATATCAGAATAGAGTATCGAATCAGTGAGGCTAATCAAAACACACATCTCAATATCATTTATTTAATCACGTTCATTTAACCACAAACATACACATTCGAGAAAAATAAAAACATAACGCAAAACAGTAATTGGAAAGAGATAACAGCGGAGCTGAGGCACTCCCCTCGTGTGCGGGAAGCGCAGGTGGTCACAGCGGGGGTGCGCACATCACTCACCCGCCTCGCACTATCACTGCTAGGGGGCGCGGGGTGAACGCTGGTCGGTTGAGCTGCAGCAGGGGTCTTGGTCGGCGATGATGGTGGCCGGCTGCGGTGCGGGAAGCGCAACATGAGGGGCAGTCGGTGGTCCTTGCGTGCACAGCGGAGCTATGGCGAGGATGGTGGTGGCTACCAGCCTCTTGGTGCCTTCGCAGCCCCTCGCGGATGTGAAGCTCCAACCTGAGCTCCATCCTCTGCCATTGGAGGCGTGAGCAGCGGAGGGGAGCTTCAGGGAAGTGTGGCCGGGCGTCGGTGGAAGACGAGGTGGAAGGAGATGGTGGGTATGATGGTGGCCAGCGATGGTAGAGGAGCTGCCAGCCTCTAGGCCCTGCGCAGCTCCTTTGCGGGTGCCCTCTCCGATCGAGAGGCTCCCACCTCGCACCTCTGCCGTCCCTCATTTTTATGTGAGCCATGTCGCTGGAGTGGGAGCGTCGGGTCTGTGGTTGGGTCTGCGGGTTTGGGGTCTTCGGTCGGAGGTCTGTGGGAGAGTCCGGTGGTGTGTTGTCCGTTAGAATAGTGAGGGGTATCGAGTGTGTTGTGTTGGTCCGGTCGGTCTGGGATTCGATCGGTGGCGTGGATGGGCAAGAGCGATGGGTGAGCTTTCGGATATGCGATGGATGGGGAGTGGCCGCGAGAGCCCTAGACGATGGGTTTGTGGTGAACAGCCCCTGCACGGAAGTGGGATATACTCAGGGCCTACCTACGCTCTTGGAATCGAGAAATGGGGAGCGGTGGTGAGTTCGGTGGGTCTCGGGTCTGCCATGGTCGGGTCGAGGGTCTTGGAGTGGAGTGTCTTTGGGAGTGAGCTGATCTAGGAGGTGGGAAAACGATAGGACTAGTGCGTGAGGGTATTGGGAAGTGGTGAAAATTGTTGTATTTATTTTTAAAATAACGAAATGCATGTAATTACTTATATATATATATATATATATATATATATGATAGATTATAAAATACAAGAAAATGTACGTGAACTTCAATCTTAATGTAAGCATTTATTTTACAATTAAATTTAAAAGTTAATACAACCTAAAGTTTCAAGGGCAATCAACTTAGGCTTATATGAAATTTATCTGGGGATGTTGTTCAACTTTTCTCCAAAATAATGTACAAGATAATTTCATGAGATATAAGTACTCTTATCGAGTCATATGATCCAATATTTTTATTATTCTGACTTGGACTATGTTCTCTTCTAGGACATTTTTCCCTTCAGCCAAACTATGGCGATCTTTTTCTTTTTTTGTTGAAAATGATAAATTTCATTAAGGGAACGGAAAAAATACATAGACACTGCCCCAAAAGGATAGGATAGAGGATACCCCCAACACCTCTCAGAGAAAGGAAACATAACTCTCCCTCAAGGGGGAAAATTCAAAAACTAAACACCAAGAAGTAAAATAAAAAAAAAAGAAACAGAAAAGAAGCATCCAATAATATCAATTCCGATGCAGAAAGATCATACACCACGTAGTAGATACTGACTTCGTGGGGCTTATCAACTTCCTTCACGTCACATTTGCCTCTACTACTGTTATATGATTTATGAACATAGGAATTAACACATCATAGGTAGGATGAATGTAACAAATTGAACCTAAAACATAAAAATATATCATACAACAAATTGAGCAAGCCATACCCTCTTTTTAAGAGCTCTCTTCATTATCCAACTCTTGCTTAGATGGTCACATGGAGTAATTTGCTTACATACAATCTATAGCAGTTGTGGCATGCTTTCTTCTCTAGTTGCTTTCTTGTCTCTTCTCTTGGATAGGAGGCACAGATGCAAGATGCCCTCAGAAGGGAAGCATGAAATCAGACTAGTAATTATCCAAGATTGAGCGTGGTTTGAATTCATTATTTTGAAGGAAGAAGAACGAATTCTACATGCTGATTTAATAGTCTTTGGCATTTTAAAGGCTGGGAAATTCTTGTTAAGCAAAGAAGATAGCCAAGAATTCAACTTCCAACAGTCAGCAGAAGGTTTAAGGCAATTCAACTTCCAGTAGATGAAGGAAATATGTAATCTCACTAGCATGAGGAAATTTTATCAAGCCAAGAAAATTTGAATGTAAATAGATCCATTTCTTTTTTTTTTGTTGATGGTAGTTCTAAGTTCAAGATGAGGCTTTCTAAGGTGGAAAAGGTAATTAAATTTTTCTTAAGTTCCTGAGGCCAAAAAGTAAGATTGGTTGCCTCAATTTTTAAGGGTGATACTTGTGATTCATTTTGGGAGTACAACTTATGTAATTTGGCAAGATCATGGAAAGACTTATTAGTGGAATAAAATCTTATTTTATGTATTGTTAAGACCCATGTTGTTTGAACCTTTTAAGATGTCTGAACTTTAGGTTAGACGTCTGGACTATGGGTCAGACGTCTGGACACATTCCCAGACGTCTGAAAATCGAAAATTTTGAGTACGAGCTCGTGTCTGCACGTGTGCTACGCGTAGACAATACTCTCGGTTTTCCTCCCCTTTTCCTTCTCTCTTCTGTCCTCAGCAGAACCCTAAACCCCACCTTATAAAACCTCTCCTCCAACTTCGTTCTCCCAACTTCTCAGCCACCCGCCACCTTCCTCTCTTCTTCCTAGAGCGAAGGAGAGGAGCAGCATGAGAAGGAGAGAAGGAGGTGAGCTTGCAAGCTCACGTGGGAGCTCACCGGTGAGCGCACGTCCGGAGCGGTGCGTGCGCAAGGCGGAGGAGTGCGTCGGGGAGGTCCTCCCCGACACTGCTGCAGTCGGAGCTACAGGCAAGGGGGCACGGCGCGGCCACGCACAGTGCGAGAAGGCAGAAGCAGGTTCTGGTTCTGGGTTTTCCCAGAATCAAACGTCTGGAGCGACATCCAAACGACGGAGCGGACGTCTGGAGGCGGTTCCAAATGTCTGAGGAGAGAGTTTCGTAAAGGTATGTCTCTTTGCGGATACGGCCATACAGGCCGCTTCGCCAATCCCTTTTTGCATGCCCGTTTTGAGAAGATTGAGTATCTGCATGCAGGATTCACTTTGGGAAGGCGCGGGATACGCCCTCCCACGCTTTTCAGACATCTGGGCAACATAACAGATGACGGGAAGTGCTTTCAGACGTCCGGAGAGGTGGTCGGACGTCTAAAGTTGGGTCCAGACAGTCCAGAGGAGTTCCTAGACGTTTGAGGATTGGCGTAGGGCTTAAGGTATGACACTGGACACTTTTAAGACGTTTAGAAGTTGTTTCAGACGTCTGATTTGAGTCAGAAACGCTACTTTTGACCCGTTTAGGGTTCGTTTGAGGTCTGTTTTTCACAAATAAGATACCGATGTTTTCCGTATGAATTCCTCTACTTGTTAAAAGACTTTCTATATTGTTCTAAATATTCTCTTATGATTGATCCTTGTGATAGAATTTCGTTTCGTTGCGGGTTCGGGACTTGCTGATTGCACAGCAAAAATACACCAACAGTTGTGTCGTCTTGTGTTATTTCCTAGCATTGACAGTACATATTAGGTAGCCATAGTCGCATTTGTGAAAATACACGCATGCATGCATTTATTTGAGAGGGGAGGAGAGTGAAATAAATGGCCTTGTAATTGACAAATTCTTCAAGTGCTGCCTCGCAAAATTTCCATCTTTATTTTTATTTCTATTTTATTTTGACTTTCTTCTCCGTGGCTGCAAAGCATGGCAGCCTCCTCTTCGCACCATTCTCTGCAACAGCTCTCCCTGCAGCCGCATGCACAGCCAGGGCATGGCTGTGCATGCCTTCTTCCTCTTTAAAAGGGCACGGCTTCTTCTTTGCAAAAGGAGCCTGGTCCAACACCAAAAACACAGTAGCTTCCCTCCTTTCAGGCGGTCTTCTCCCCTCTCCCCTCCATACACAGCCTCTCCTCCTTCTGAGGAGCCACGCTGCGGGCAGGAGTAGCTCACAGTGGTGCACAACCACCACTGTGAGTCCCACCACTGCCCATCTCATCAAAGAGTCAGTGGGCATGGTGGTCTTCTCTCTCTGTTTCGATGTTTAGCCATTTCTGCCATTGCCACAGGAGCTTCAAGCTTTGAAGCTCAAGCTCCACAGCAGCAACAACGCACGCCTCCAGCGCGCGCCTGCAGGCCGCCCTCACCTCCCACCGTGCACCTTGTCGCGAAGTTCCGCCCGCGGCCCAACCCTCTCCGCGCCAGCCAGCAGCCGGTGCAACCTCTTCAACGCGCGTGCCAGCCGCTCCACACCGCCCACACTCACGGAACCACTGGCACCAGGTCGCGCGAGCCAAGCGGCACTGTAGCCATTGTTCACGCTAGTTAGCGGAACACTGTGGCTACAGTGCGGTGACCGATAAGTTTCTCACTTATCCGTCACCCTGCGCGCTGCGACCGGCTCCAACCGGTCTCCGCACGCCCGCGCTCGCATACGCCCGCCCGCTTCAGCACCCGCATCTTCGCCCGCTTCTTCGCACCCACACCCACTCACCGTGCAGCGCGGTGCGATGCGGTCCTTCCTCCCAAGCCCACTCCCTCCTGCATGCGCGCACGTCTCCGTGCGCCTACACTCCTGCGCGTGGGCGTGAAACACCAAACGTCGCCCGCTGCTCCCGACGGCTTAACACGCACCTCTTCACTCCAACAGCGCGCTCTCCCTCCCTCCCTCTCTCTCTCTCTCTCTCAGAGCACTCTCTCACTCCTGCAGACACATACACACACACTCACACTCTCGCACACACACACTCTCACTTATACACTAATATATACTTATATATATATATATATATATATATATATATTTATATTTATATACATATATATACTTATATCTATCATATAGTAGTACCTATATACCTAAGTATTAGTATACATACATACATACATAAATATATATATATATATATATATATATATATATATATACACATACAAATATACATACCTATATCCATATATATCTATAACTATATATATATATATATTTATTTATTTATCTACATATATCTATATACATAGATACTTATACTAATATATATATAAATATATATATATATATACATATCTATATCTATATATATATAGTTATATATACATACATATATATACAATTATAAATATATATAATACATGTACATACATCTATCTATACATATATTTACATACCTATATATATACACCCACATATATATATATATTTACATATATACATATACATATATATATTTTTTCATATGACCTACCATAAGTTGTATCGCAGGAATATCTACACCAGTTGCTGATATTCCTTGATACACGCGTATAGAAAGCGATTTCGCATACATCTTCCACCATCCATCCTACACTCCACGCGGCACTTCGTCCTGTTGGTTACATCTTCCTAGACAGCGACCGACTCGACACCGTGCTACACGCCATCTCCACCTCCACCCCCACCCCTATATACATATATAATATATACATATATATATACTATATTATCTTATTTCTATTTCTCTTTTCTGCAATTAAAAAGATAAAAAAAATATACAAAAGAGAAAAGATAATCCTTGACTTGCAGGTACTCAGTCTTGCGAATAGCAAGACTAGTTTTGGAACCCTAATTTGGTTCAAAGCCAAGAACCTGATTTTGAGGGTGTACCTCAAGGACAAAAATTATCAGAAAAAAATCTTAAATAGAAAAACACCAAAAACATAATAAACAAATGGAAGAGACTCGTTGTAGGAAAGGCGTAGAAACTTCTTCTAATCCCACTTCCCTAAGTTCGACCCTGGGCCTAAAAGTGACCAAGAGAAAATCAAGTAGGCCAGGTTAAAAATTTTGTAAAGAGATGGTTAGGCTCGATTTAGGTTAACTACTATACTCATTACAATGATAAAATCACCATATTAACACAACCTATCCGGGCCCGACCACTTGCTAAGGCACATGAGCTTGTCGTTCAAGCCCCCACTACTCCTAGATTTACTGGTAGAGTGGCTTCTCCTTAATTTAATTAAAACCTAAATGCATGTGTGGAATGAATGATTAGAACCTAAAATATGGCATGAATCCTAGGACGAGAAACACTTGAAATGTCTGTAATGGATGATTGAATTGCAGTCTTAAATGAGTAGATAGAATGATAACAATTGCCTGTAAATAAATAACAGTTGCCTGTGAAATGTAAAGTACTTGTGCTAGCAAACTATCGTGTGTAAATTCCTGTTATATACGTTAAATGACATAATACGAGTTGCATGTATATAAATTGAGAATGGTAACGTGAATGATAAAAATAAGAGCTACCTATGAATAACCTGTGTACGGAAATGTGAACGATAGAAATACAAGTTGCATATGTATAACATGAGAATGGAAATAGAAATGATAAAACTTTATATGGCATGGCCTAAGGAATATGAGCATGAACCCTACAGGGAAATAGGAGTTGAGCTCCTGAAAATAAATGGAATGGATCTGGAAATGTGTTGGGAAGTGTGCTAGCCCTTGAGTACGTGATACCAAGGGGAGCGCATGTTACCTCTTAGTGTAGAGGGGTGCTTGCCACCTTCGGGTTGAGACCTGGGGTGGGTTTGGCCACTTTGCACCGACTCGGTGGCCCTCATGTACACTATACCAGGGAGAGATACTAGTGTAGAGAGAGAGCTAGCCACCCCATGGGATCCGGGGTTCAGCTAGCCGCCCTACATCGACTTGTTAGGCTCACTGGGCAAACCAGGGTAGTTAGGCGAGGGTGCGCGGATTGTGGAGAGGCGAGACCCCTGTTTGATTATTGAGAGGGGCTAGACCCCTGTTACTGAGAGGGCTAGGCCCTATACTGGTTCCGTGCTGTGCTTTGGGTGCACCCGCTAATGGAAACTACTAACCGCGTGCCAGTGCAGGGTAGCTACCCATGCGCTTATCGTGCGTGCTATAGTCACCGTTACGTCTATCCGTGACCTTGGGGTGGTTAACTGAGTGTAGGATCACCACGGGGGACTCTCCCGGCCAGGAGAGCACCACGTGTGCCTTCTACTCTTCGAAAAAGACTGCAATCAAGATCGTTCCCACGAGGAACATTCAAGATCAAGAAAAGAGATCTGATAAATAAACCAATGGGTAAAAAGGAAATAACCTGTGAAATAATGAAATTGGAAAACAAAAGCTACCTATCCACTTTTACTACTTTAGTTAGTTGGTTGCCACTCTACTCAGCGTTTGCTAACTTTGTGTACTCATAACCCTTTTCACGTCCAGGTATTGAGCAGCTAGAGCCTACGGCTACAGAGGGTGCTGGGCCCAGTAGAGCCCAGTAGTTGTAGCTTCTTTGTTATACTTCTTTCTGTTGTAGTGAGTAGTCTCTTTCACCTTTGTACTCTTACATTCTGTACTTTATATTCTTGTACCTGGTTACTTTTCTACTGTTGTGGAGGTGTGTACTGTAGTAGTTTTACTTCTTTACTGCTGTACTTTTGTTACTGTTAGTTGCTTAGTATAGTAAATGTGGTTTACTTTCCTGCTTTTTGGTTACTTTCTCGTTGGACGACTGGGTCTTAGGATCAGTCGAGTCGGTCCGGTCTTGCGTCCTGTAGGGATTCGGGAACCGGGTCGTAACATGTATGATTTAGGAAGCACCATTCCATGTCCATCTATGGACTAATTAGTTGTAGGGCCCTATTTATGGCATGAGCAACATCTGGTTCTTGAATCAACTATGGTGGAAATTTGATACCAGCTCTAAACTGATTTAGACCACATGATAAGCTATTTGAGTGGATTACCATGATTCCTCAAAAAAATTATTAAACTCAAGAATTGTTATGCATGCTCCATTTCAATTCCACATGGTGACTTATGGATTAGTTTAGAATTTGTTTGTTAATCATAAGCATGGTATATTGGAGCTTATGATCATGATGTAGATCACATAACAAATAATGACTATATTGCCCTCATTCCACCAAAGTGCACCACTTTTTGTGATTTTCTAATGTAGGGAACATAAAGAGTTTGAAAAATAACCCATTTCCAAATGATATATGTGATTCTACTTCATCTATCCCTATCAAGCAATTAGACCTTCAAGCTACTCTCATAAGTTAATCATAAGAGCAGAAACTTGCTTAGGATTCAAGCTTGAAATTCCCCCAGAGCCTCCACATTTAATGTATGGCCATTTGTTCATGGGAGGATATTTTACACTAAAGAATATCTCAAGTTACATGTATGTTAGCAAGAATATTCTGTAGTAGATACCTTCTAGATCATCTACATCATCTTCTATTTGAGTCTTACTAATTTCCTAGACCCTCCATCATTACATTATTTGTAAGTTAGCTTAGTCTTGTTAATACATGATGAATCATCAGATACATATTTGGCCTTGATCTTACACTGTAGAAGGCATCCTTTTCATTTCATGAATGGTTGGTGATGAAAACCAAACCTTGAGGACAAGGTCTATTTGATGAGGAGAGTATTCATAGGTCTATAGTTAGTTGAGAACTTCCTTAGTAGCTAAGGTAGTTAGTGTTGTTAAGGAGAAGATATATGGAGCTCTCATATCTCCAGTATAAAAGGGAATGTTCTTGTATTCTATATAGATGTCATGTTGAAGTATATGAATCACTTTGTCCAACAGGCATATGTTTGGCTATGGTGGGCTTCAATTATTTGTTGGGTTATTGGTATCCTTCCCCTCCCTTTTCAGACCTCCCTAGAGCTACTTTGTTTTTAGTGAGGTCAAGTTAATTGGATTCTTTCTGATGTTGTGAAGGAGGAAGTTGATCATGCCATAGGATTTTTTTGCTTACCCATGTGTGAGTATGCAACAATCATTTACTATTCCCAAATACAACAAATTTAATCTTGCAGCACTTTCAACAAAGGTTGACTGTTTTGTTTCCAAGATATTATTTCGTTCAACATACTGACTATAGTTTTAGTACTTCTAACAGTTCACATTTTCATGCATCCATAAACACTCTTAGTTTCCTTCTTTGAAGATCTTTTCCTTGAAAAATATTGTTAAAACTTATGATGAATACTGATGGCTTATCTTTCAACATCGATGGTTCTTCTAAATTAGTTACATAAATCCTTTGTCTTAGTTCATTACATTTTGTGGCCTGGACATAATTGTCATAAAGGAAACTTTCTTTCACAAGATTCAATTTTAGGATTGAAGGGAAGTACTGTTGGATTTAATCCAACGTATGGACTTATATATGCGTTAGGTAATCATATAATCAATCAACGTATAAAGGACTACCATATAATGCCCATCACTAAAGTGATCAAATTAGATTTTGTTAAGGGTATTGGCATAAAATGCAAGGAGATGGTGTGGTTATGTTTATATGTGCAGAGATCGATTTTGCAATTACAACTCCTTGATGGGCAGATTTATAATTTACTATTAGTAATTAGTTTTTCCTAATTACTAAAATAGAGAGGTTAGGTCCCCAAGGATTTCTATCTTCATTCTCTACATCTTCCCATCGTGTGTTGAGAGAGATAGAGAGACAAGTAGTGGCTGGGCAGCTGCTAGTTCCAGAAGAAATTATCTTCTGATTACTTTTAATTTGAAGAAGGTGAGAATACCCTTGAAAGATCCTAATTCGTGATCTTTTGCTCTATAAACACCATGAATCCAGGTATGTCTTTGTACTCGATAGATGTGAATAGATTCTGAATAGATTAGAGATGCATGTTTATATGTGAATCATGCTTATACATGTATATATTTATACCGTTGTTATTCTGTCGTAGAATGATTAGATCACATCCATGTTTAGATCTAAATTTCTGCATTCCCAGAAAACTCAAAAGCCAATCTGTAACCGTCATGAGTACCGGTACTCAACGATGAGTACTGGTACCTTTGGCATACTGTTTACAAACTATAAACTGAACTGTAGCCAGCTTGTACTGGTACTTTTCATGAGTACTAGTACTGCTGGCTCTAGATTGACTCCAGGACATCCTAAGTGCATAACTGGGACTCACATGTACCGGTACTCATCATGAGTACCGGTACACATGTGTCATAGGTCAAGTTTTGGACTTCATGTCATCAGGACCTGTAGCTTACAAGTACCGGTATTGGTCACCAATACCGATAGTACCGGTACTCGTTGAGACCAGTTATTTCTTAGAGGGATACCAGTACTCACTGAGTACTGGTACTCATCATGAGTACCGGTACACAGCAAGTATTGGACGAGTACTTATCTGAATATGGGTTCTAAATAGTAACTTATAGGTACCGGTACTTGGCATTAGTATCGATACCCATTGGATACAGAACCTATAACTGTAGATACCGGTACTGGTCTACCAGTACCAGTACCTAGTTAGTATGAGGTTCAATTGAGACAAGATGTTGTACAGGTCCATCCTAACTCAGAGGTGGGTTAATTTCAGTTAAGCCCCTAAGAGTTTGAGGAATTAACGCCAACAAGTACCACTTGTGTGCAGATAATGACATTTTATCCATGAGCGAAACCA
Organism: Thalassia testudinum; assembly: GCA_037157565.1. Classification (NCBI taxonomy): domain Eukaryota; kingdom Viridiplantae; phylum Streptophyta; class Magnoliopsida; order Alismatales; family Hydrocharitaceae; genus Thalassia; species Thalassia testudinum. The sequence continues at coordinate 59,218,022 of JAZHRO010000063.1, forward strand.
AATCGACATCCACGTCTCCTACTTTTCATCATTGATTTATGCAACAAAAAGCCATAAATGACATTAGCTCTTATTTTCATTGACACACTATTATTGGCACGATAAAAAGTTAAAAAGATGAAGAGAGCACAAGGAACAAAAAGTATAAGATGGGTAGGAAAGGGATATTTCAATAATTGAAATGTCAAATCTGTAAATTCTTTCTAGTCACTTGTGTTTGTATCTTAGTGTATGGTGTTTTCTAATTAGTGGGAGATTTTGTGATGTTGATAATATTGCAGTTTTGTTTATGCATCTCACTTTGATGCACTTTTTTGTGATGCAACCTTTACCTATTTATTTTATTTGAAGGATCATGGACATCGTGTTAGGTTAGCAACCGATGCAAATTTTAAAGATTTTGTGTTGCCGGTTAAATTACAATTCTTTCCCTGGGGCGATGATTTGAAACTTCTTGCTGAATGCATAAACAATAAATTCTCTAGATTTATTGATATAAAAATGCTATGGTGGTTCATCTTTTATGGAAAAGATTTGATTAAATTTGTAGTTAATTATTTCATATATGGTTAAAATCCAAGGCTTGTCTCCTCAAATATATTTGCAACGAAACTTGTCCATAATTTTGTAGGTGTTTTTTTTATAAGGTTTTCATTATAAAATTTTAATTTGTAAGGAATGTTTTAGTGAATATTGTAAAATAATTACCCATGCTATAGGTAATCAAAACAAATTATAAGTATCATGAATTGAGTGTTGATGATTAATAAATTTTTATAACCATCTTTTATTGCAACAAATTAATCATTAGGATATTCTTTATAAAATAGCAAAGAAAATCCTTGTTAGAAGAAATCAAGACAACGTAAATATTCGTTGCTAAATTTAAAGTATGTAACGATTTTAACAACGATTTTATTCGTTGCTTGAACTTGCCAACGAAGATATTATTTGTTGTAGATTTAACAATGACTCGTATAATAACAAATATGATGACGAATAAATTATTTGCTGACAGGTCATATAATAATGATTTATTTGTAGTCATCTTCATAAAATATTTGTTACTTTTGACCCTTTTTGTTGTAGTGGTGTCAAAACTAGGAAGATATCAACATAAGAGAAGCTAAATCTCACTTGATTTTCCATAGCATATTTTCTTTCTGCTATGTACATTAAGCAACTAATACTTGTTGAACAATTGTTACATTAAATATGATGAATGCTAATATTTGTGACACAAAATGAACTAAACTAAATAAAAAAGCAATCACCTATTTTTTCTTAGTGTTAAAACTTCATCGAGGTCACACAACTTCTTCCCAACTGACTTATGTTGACCAGCACATGCAAAGGGAAGTAGCAGAAAATACTTGATCACTAGATTCCATCATCTTCAGTGATTTAAAAATTGCATTTGCTTAGAAAGCACATTGGAATATAAGTTGTCCCAATTGTGATAGGAAGTTGGATATAGTAGAAATGCTAAAAGACAAGTATGATTTCATTCCCATTTTGAGCAGATGATATGCCACTACATGATCCTTGAGTACCCACCCAATAGTTGGCCAGTAATTCCTTTTAGATTGTTCACTATATGGAGCATCGCAAGAAAAATGGTTTGCAAGCTAACCTACTTCCCACATGTCTTGTGTGCTCTATAGATCACCAAAAGTCTTCACAAGAACATTTCCCATCCTAAAAATGATGAAACCTATTAACATCTCCAACCATAATTTCTTGCTATGCAATATTTTCCATTGTGAGAGCATGTGGAAGTGAAGTAGGCCTAAGCGTGTGGATGGTCCATGCATGGAGATCAAGGGAGAGAGACGGAGAGTTGGCAATGAAGGAGAAAGGAGGGAGTTGTTGATGATAAAAGATGTTTATTGCAAACTCAAATCAAACAAATAATTGTTGATAGCTATATAAAGAGATCTACTCCTAAAACAACTCTCAATCAAATCAAATCAAATCAAATTCTAATGGCCAATTAATCAAGGAATCCTTAATTATCTCATTCCTAAATTAGACTCCTACTAAGTAAAAAAAATTGCCACATGCGATACAAAACTTGGCATGCAAGCCACCAACTTTAATTCCTAAACAGGCCACATGGCCTTGACATGGACCCTATGACACATGTCCTCCTGGCCTGTCTACATGGCAATCCACATAGAACCACACCTTTACACTCCCCCACAAGTTGAGGCCAGAACAGGACAAAGACATGGTCAACTTGGCTCGATGATGGTGTAGCCAGATGCTCCACCATCTTTTGATGTGATATCAAATCCTCTTACCACCTTTGTAATCGTTGCTTGTTTGGCAACCAATAAAGTCGTGGCTGTTGAAGTAGTTGTCTTATCTTTGTATAACTTCATATATTTTCTTCTATAACTTTTTCTTCTTTGATGCGTCCTTGGTCTCTCTAGAGGACACCTAGGTCTTGCGCTCTGCCATCTTCATCTTCAAGAAACGAGCCTCTCTATTCTATGCTTTGCGTAAGGTGCCAGATATGTGAGAGAGATAATTTCTCAGGTCCTCTTCTCTTCTCCTTAGTCCTTGTATAAGGTGCCAAGGTCCTTCAAGGAGTTCATGAGAGAACTCCCTACATTAAGCGAAGATGCCCTGGACTCCAGGGCCTCGATGTTGTGTGGAGATGTTCATGCACAAGAGAATCTCCTTATGCATAAACTCCCTTCTTCCTCGCTTCTTCTTGCTCCATGTGTAGGGTTTAATGGCCTAGACCAATGGCTTTGGTACCATGTGAGAGCATGTGGAAGTAGAGCGGACCTACATGTGTGTGGATGGTCCACGCGTGGAGCGTGGAGATCGATAGAGGGAGAAAGGGAGAGTCAGCGATGAAGGAGATAGGAGGGAGTTGATGATAAAAGATGTTTATTGCAAACTCAACTCAAACAAATAATTGTTTATCTCTATATAAATAGATCAACTCGTAAAACAACTCTCAATTAAATCAAATTCTAACAACCAATCAATCAACTAATCCTAAATTATCTTATTCCTAAATTAAACTCCTACAACAACAACAACTAAATTTTTTCCCACACTAACTGGGGTTGGCTATATGGATTCTTTGCTTCCACACATATCTATTTTGAACCATTTCTGGACTTAAATTGAAGTAATTGAAGTTATACTTTATAGTTTCCTTCCAACACTTTTTTGGTCTTTCTCGCTCTCTCTTAATAGGTTCAACCTCCCATCTCCTAACTGGAGCATTTAGTGGCCTTCTTTGCAAATGTCCAAATCACCTTAAACACGTCTCTCTCATTTTATCCTCTATCAGTGCCACCCCAACCTTGTCTTGAATAGGCTCATTTGAAATCTGGTCATTCCTTGTATGACCATACATCCATCTTAACATCTTCAATTTTGTTACGACATCTTTTGCATATGCCTATAGTTAATCGCTCAACATTCAGAACCATACAGCATGGCAGGACTTATAGTAGCTTAATAGTACTTTCCTTTAACTTTTAAAGGGACCCTCTTATCATAAAGAACACCCGATGCACCCTTCCATTTCAACCAGCCTGCATTAATTCTATGTATAACATCTCCATCAATTTCACCATCTTATTAAAAAATAGATTCTAAGTATTTAAAAACATCTTTCATTGGGGTGCATTCTTTTCTAATTTGTACATTCATCTCTTCATTATTCTTTCTACTACTAAACTTATATTCCATATACTCAGTCTTTGTCCTACTTAAGCATAGCCTTTAGCTTTTAGGGCATCTCTCCAAAATTCAAGTTTTTTGTTTACTTCATCTCTTATCTCATTAACCAACGCAATGTTATCAGCAAAAAGCATACACCATGGCACCTTAGCTTAGATACATTTTGTCAACTCATCCATGACCAAGGTGAAGAGGTAAGGACTTAATGCTGATCTTTGATGCAGACCAATATTGATATCAAAGTAGTCTGTCAATCCATCCTTTGTCCTTATACAAGCTGCAACTTCATAGTACATATCCTTTATAAGGTTGATATATAAACCGATACCTGTCTCTTTTCCAAAATTCTTCACAAGGTATTTCTTAGGACAGAGTCATAGGCCTTCTCAAAATAAATAAAAATCAAATGTAAATCCTTCTTTTTAGCTCTGTAGATTTCCATCATACGTCTTAGGAGATGTATTGTGTAACGAGCGCGTGCCCCAGACGCCTTTTAAGACGTCTGGGAGGTGGCCCAGACGTCTGACCAGACGTCTGGGATCACATCCAGACGTCTGACCAGACGTCCGGGATAGTTTACAGACGTCTGGAGAACAGTTATGTTCGCACGGGAGATTCGTCTGCGTGCCTGTGCGCGCAGACCTGCGATTCTGCCCTCTTTCTCTGCGGCTGCAGGCGGCTGCGACCGCCTTCTCTCTCCTCTCCGCGCGGCGTTAAAAGGGGGCGCGCCTCCCCTCCCGTCTCCACCATCTTCTTCCTTCTTCTCCTGCCTGTGCGCGAGAGCGAGCGGACGCGAGGGCGCAACGGCAGCGGCAGCCGTAGTGAGCGCGGAGGAGGTGCGGCGTGCGAGGGCGGGGCTCTGCCGTGAGGGCGAGCTCGCCGGAGCGGCTTGGCCGGCCGGCGGAGGGCGCAGGGGGCGCGGAGCATCGCGGAGAGGGACCTGCTGCGGGCGGAGCAGCGGACGCGCGAGGTGCGACGCGGGCGGCGTCGCGAGCGGAGGTCGAGCAAGGTTCTGATTCTGGAAAAATTTCCAGAATCAGACGTCTGGGTTGATATCCAGACGGCAAGGTCGACGTCTGTAAGATCATACAGACGTCTGAAAGGTGAGTTTCCGCTTTCTTCTTCCTTCTTGTCGACTGACCGTACTGAGGGAGGGGGGGTTGGCTGTGCGCAGGTTCGCTGATTCGTCATCCTTTGCGAATCAGACGTCTGGAAGTTGTACCAGACGGCGGGAGTGACCTCCAGACGTCCTGAGGGACCATCGGACGTCTGGGATCTAGGGCAGACGTCCCCGCAGACTTCTGGACGTCCGGGGAACCAAGCTAAACAGGTAATTCTCTGATCCACCGTTTAAGACGTCTGGAAGGAGTTCCAGACGTCTGATTTTGCACAGTATCATCTTTCTCGACCCGTTTAGGGCCCGTTTGGGCTCCATTTTCCGCGATTCGAGTTGCGTTCGTTTCAGAATTAATTCCTCTACCCGCCTACAGTAGCTATACACTGTTTTGAGACACTCCTTGTGTTTGATCCTTGTGATAGGACCTCGTTCGGTTGCAGTCTTGAGAGTCGCGGAGGCGCGCGGGATCCCCGATCACGCCCCCATTACTCCCGTTGTACCTGGTAGAGTGGCTTTAAGTATTAATAAAATCTGTTAAAGTATGGAACCATAACTAGAACCTAGGGCATTGCATGAATCCTAGGAATGAGAAATATATGGAATGATAGCTCCTAGGTGTTGCATGAATCCTAGGGCCGGAAAACTAGATTGTATGATAGATCCTAGGATATGGCATGAATCCTAGGATGGAAAAACTAGTGGAATGTATATTACTGCAGTCTTGGAAAAATGGAAAGGAATATATAAAGCTGCCTGTAAATTTAATTAACAGCTGCCTGTTATGAATAAAGAAACATGTTTGAGATCATGGAATTTGAGAACGTGAATCTGGAAAGTGAAACATATGATGTTCTGAGATAAAGAGCGGGAACCCTACGGGGAATTAGGAGTGGAACTCCTGGAAAGGAAAAGGAATGGAACTGAGATGTAGTTTGTACTGTCTCTTGGGTACGCAGTACCAAGGGAAGTACCTGTACCTGTTTAGTGCAGAGTGGGGCCAGCCGGCCCAGGGACCCGGGGTTAGGATTGGCCGCTCTGTACCGACTTGTTGGCCCTCGTGTACGTAGTACCGAGGAGAGCTAGTAGTGTTAGGAGAGTACTAGCTACCCCACGGGCCCCGGGGTTCTGCTAGCCTCCTTCATCGACTTGTTAGGCCCACTAGGGCAAACCAGGGTAGTCAGGCGAGGGTGCGCGGACTGTGGAGGGGCAAGGCCCCGGTTTGGTTACTGTGGAGGGGTTGGACCCCTGTTACTGAGAGGGCTCTGCCCTGGTTCCGTGCTGTGCTTTGGGCGCACCCGTTAACGGAAACGACTGACCGCGTGCCAGTGCGGGCTAGCTACCTGTGCGTTTATCGCGCGTGCCGTAGTCACCGTTACGTCTGTCAGTGACCTTGGGGTGGTTGACTGAGGGTAGGATCACCACGGGGGACTCTCCCGGCCAGGAGAGCACCACGTGCTACTTCTACTTTTGGAAAAGACTGCAATCAAGATCGTCCCACGAGGACATTCGAGATCAAGTAAAGGATCTGAGAAATAAATGAAATGGTGAGAAAAATTGAAAGATGTGAATAAAGGAAGTAATAGAACATAACAGCTACTGTACACTCTACTGTTGCCTTTAGTTAGTTTGCCACTCTACTCAGCGTTTTGCTGACGTGTTACACTCGTTACCTTTTTCAGGACCAGGTGTTGAGCAGCCAGGGCCGGCGGCTGCAGAGGACGCTGGGCCGAGTAGGGTCCAGTAGAGTTACCACAGCTTTGTACCCCTTTTGTTTCTGTTCTAGTGAGTAGTTTTTGTTTCCGCTGTACCTTCTTTACCTGCAGTTTTTGTTATATGATAAATGTTGTTTTACTGTTGTGGTGGTACCTACTGTAGTAGTTTCTTTCCTTACTGCTGTACTTTCTTACTGTTAGTTATATTCATGCTGAATGTGGTTTATTTTACTGTCTTTTGGTTACTTCCTCGTTGGACGACTGGGTCTTGGGATTAGTCGAGTCGGTCCGGTTCTCGTGTCTCGTAGGGACTCGGGAACCGGGTCGTTACAAGATGGTATCAGAGCAAGGTCGTCCCGAGAAGTGAATCAACTGACTGGAAAATAACCAATTCACATGTTTATAGCTAGAGTAGCCACCACAACATATCTCTTGACATGAGCTCTTAGAAGTGTTGTTAGGTACTGTCTGTTTTGACGTTTCCGTTTTGTTTCGCGTCTCCTTGCAGGAGATGCCTCGTCGTGGGACTGGCGAGACTGGCCGCGGGCGCGGCCGAGGGCGAGGTCGGCGAGGTGGACGTGCTGTCGTTGACGTCTCGGTGGACCAGCCACCACTCCCTGGCATCCAGGCCCAGGACCTCGCCAGACTGATACGGGATATTGTACGAGAGGAGCTCCACCCACCGCCCCGAGCACCTCCTCCTGGGGTTGCAGAGGGGGAGTCCTCTGTGGGACCACGCGACGGACGCGGCGCTGGACACGAGGGAGGGGATGGGCCCCTGCCGCCCCCACCTTCCTCCGACACTTCTGTACACGAGGCACCTTCGCCTGGAGGTGCACCAGCACCTCCCCTACAGCGCCACTTCGAGCTTTTCGGACAGTTCCGGAAGCTGAAGCCCCCCTCCTTCAAGGGGGATGAGGACCCGACCGAGGCAGAGGACTGGCTTGAGCAGCTGGAGAAGATCTTCGACACCCTTCGCCCCCCGGTGGAGTGCCGCGTGGCCTTTGCCACGTACCAGCTGGAGAGTGCGGCACACCGGTGGTGGAGGGCGGTCCGGGGATAGGAGAGGGACGAGCCGACGTGGGACCAGTTCGTCACCTTCTTCTGCGAGCAGTACTTTCCCCAGACATGGCAGGACCAGAGGAGGCGGGAGTTCCACACTCTCCGCCAAGGGACGATGACCGTGAGCGCGTACCGCACGCATTTCTTGGAGCTGTCCCGCTTTGCAGCGACAGCGGTAGCCACTGAGGAGGAGCGCCTTTGGAGGTTCACCGAGGGGCTCCGGCCTGCGATCCGGGGGTATGTCAAACCCCTGAAGCTGCCGACGTTTTCGAGGGTGGTAGAGGCAGCTATGACTTACGAGGAGACCAACCCGTCCGCGCGAGAGACCGACGGCGGGTGGAAGAGGCCCTTTCAGCCAGACTTCTCACAGGGCCGGCGAGAACGGAGACACGTGGCATCCGCAGGAGAGCCGTCACGTTGTGCAGGGCCATCAGTGGCCTTTGGGGGCCCTCGACAGGGGCCAGTCGCCAGCACCGGACCCCCGCCTAGCCGACAGCAGGGACTCACTGAGGGCGGGAGTCGGGTTCCCCTCTGCTACCAGTGTGGCCAGCCGGGCCACGTCAGGAGGGACTGCCCATCTAGGGCAGGAGGTCAGCAGATACTTCCCGCGCAGAGCACTGGAGGGCGCGCAGGAGGCCGCGGTCCCCAGGCACGAGGAGGAGGACAGCAGTCGCGAGGAGGGTACCGGCCAGCACCTGCCCGTCCGGCGCAGAGTGTGGCTGCTTCGTCCGCACCTAGAGCTGAGGGGCGTATCAACGCCCTAACACACAGGGACGCCAGAGCATTGGGATCCGTGGTAGCAGGTATGGTTTCAGTTTCTGGCATACTTGTTTACACGCTTTTCGATTCCGGCGCTACGCACTCGTTTGTCGCAGCCAGTTTCGCAGTTAGTTTGGACCAGGATTATACACTGTTAGAGAATCCGTTCGTAATCAGAGGTCCGAGTGGTCAGCTGTTTGTAGCTGAGGATGTGTACACAGGTTGCGGGGTCAGCATCGGGGGACACAGCCTGCCAGCTGACCTGATTATGATACAGATGGAGGACTTTGGAGTGATTCTGGGGATGGATTGGTTGTCCGCTTACCACACCTTGGTAGACTATTTTGAGAGGAAGATTGTCTTCTCCATTCCGGAGTTGCCTTCCTTCGAGTTTCACGGGCAGCCAGTGGACGGAGGTTTCAGGTGCATTTCGGCACTTCGGGCGGCGAGACTTTTGAGCCAGGGGTGTGAGGGCTTCCTAGCTTGTGTGGTGGCAGAGCACAGCCCCGTGGCAGACTTCCAGAGCATCCCGGTGGTCAGAGAGTACCCCGACGTGTTTCCAGACGAGTTACCAGGACTACCGCCCGAGCGTGAGATCGAGTTTGAGATCTCACTAGTACCAGGGACCAGCCCCATCTCCACCGCGCCATACAGGATGGCACCGCTTGAGCTACGAGAGCTCAAGTCTCAGTTGCAGGACCTTTTGGAGAAGGGTTTCGTGAGGCCCAGTGCGTCTCCCTGGGGAGCCCCGGTACTGTTTGTGAAAAAGAAGGATGGGACCCTACGCCTTTGTGTGGACTACCGACAGCTGAATAGGGTCACCATCAAGAACAGATATCCGCTGCCGAGGATTGACGATTTGTTTGACCAGTTGCGGGGTGCCACGGTGTTTTCCAAGATCGACTTGAGGTCTGGATACCACCAGTTGAGGATCAGGGAGACCGACGTCTCCAAGACAGCTTTCCGCACCCGGTACGGACACTACGAGTTTTTGGTCATGCCGTTTGGGCTGACCAATGCCCCCGCTGCTTTCATGGACCTGATGAACCGGGTGTTCAGACCGTACTTGGACCAGTTTGTGGTGGTTTTCATAGATGATGTACTCATCTATTCTAGAGATCGGACGCAGCACGGACAGTACTTGCGGATGGTTCTGGACACTCTGAGACGACGCAGGCTGTACGCCAAATACAGCAAGTGCGAGTTCTGGTTGAGGGAGGTGACCTTTTTGGGTCATGTGATCTCTGGAGACGGCCTGGCGGTGGATCCCGCCAAGGTCGAGGCAGTGCTCAGGTGGGAGAGACCGCGTTCAGTCACTGAGATTCGCAGTTTCCTGGGACTGGCAGGTTACTACAGACGGTTCATCAAAGGGTTTTCGCAGATTGCACGTCCTATGACATAGTTGACCCGGAAGGATGTGCCTTTCGCTTGGACAGACGCCTGTGAGGCGTGTTTTCTGGAGCTGAAGGAGAGGTTGACCTCGGCTCCCGTGCTCACCATCCCTGACAGTAGTGGCGGGTTCGTTGTGTACACGGACACTTCCTTGCAGGGGTTAGGAGGTGTGCTCATGCAGAGGGGTCACGTGGTCGCTTACGCTTCGCGGCAACTGAAGCCCCATGAGCATACCTACCCTACCCACGATCTAGAGTTGGCAGCTGTTGTCTTCCCGCTGAAGACATGGAGGCACTACTTGTACGGTGAGACCTTCGAGATTTTTACAGATCACAAGAGCCTCAGATATCTTTTTGACCAGAAGGAGCTCAACATGAGACAGAGACGTTGGTTGGAGCTCCTGAAGGACTACGACTGCAGCATCTCCTACCACCCGGGAAAGGCCAATGTGGTGGCTGACGCCTTGAGCCGTAAGGCACCCGCACGCCTGGCCAGTCTACAGTTACAGAGTTGGAGCCTTTTGGAGGAGGTGGGCAGTTGGCGACCTCTAGAGTTACGAGGGTACTGTGGGGCAGTGACGGTGACACGGCAGACCAGGCCAGAGTTGATAGACCGCATCATCACGGGACAGATGGCCGATCCGTACTTGCAGTCTTTGCGCGACAGAATACTATCAGGGGACCCAGGGGACTTCTCTTTCACAGACCAGGTGTTACGCTTGAGGGGACGGTTGTGCGTCCCCAGAGACGAGGAGCTGTTGAGAGAACTCCTGACTGAGGCACACGGTTCCAGATTCACCATACATCCCGGAAACACGAAAATGTACCATGACTTGAGACGCGAGTTCTGGTGGAGAGGGATGAAGCGGGATGTGGGTGAGTTCGTGCAGCAGTGCTTAGTGTGCCAGCAGGTGAAAGCCGAGCATCAGAGGCCTGCAGGGCCGCTTCAGCCGCTTCCAGTGCCAGAGTGGAAGTGGGAGAGCATCACCATGGACTTGGTGGTGGGCTTACCTGTTACCCAGCGAGGACACGACGCAGTCTGGGTAATAGTGGATAGATTGACGAAGACGGCACGATTCTTGCCGATCCGAGTCACTTTGGGACCAGCACAGTTGGCAGAGAGGTATATCCGTGATGTGGTGCGACTACACGGAGTTCCGCGGGAGATCGTATCCGACCGGGATACCCGCTTTACGTCCCAGTTTTGGGCTGAGTTTCAGCAGGCTTTGGGGACGAGGTTGAGGTTTAGCACGGCTTACCACCCCCAGACGGACGGATAGTCGGAACGCACGATACAGACACTTGAGGACCTTTTGCGTGCCTGTGTACTAGACTGGAGGGGCTCTTGGGAGGAGCACCTGCCCCTGGCGGAGTTTGCATACAACAACAGTTATCACTCGAGCATCGGCATGGCTCCCTACGAGGCTCTGTACGGACGGAAATGCACGGCACCCTTGAGTTGGGTTGAGGTGGGGACCAAGTGGGAGGTTGGCCCCAGGTTGATCCGGCAGAGTCAGGAGGTAGTTGAGCAGATCCACAGACGACTCCGCACTGTCAGGAGCAGACAGAAGAGCTACGCAGATCGCAGACGCAGAGAGGTGCAGTTCGAGGTTGGGGACCACGTCTTTCTTCGTGTTTCTCCCATGAAGGGCTTACAGCGGTTTGGGGTGAGAGGGAAGCTCGCGCCGAGGTTCGTGGGGCCCTTTGAGGTCCTGGAGCGGGTTGGACCCGTTGCTTACAGACTTGCCCTTCCCCCGCAGCTTTCTGGTGTGCACGACGTGTTCCACGTTCCAACCTCAGGAAGTACGTAGCCGATCCCAGCCACGTACTGAGTCACGAGAGCGTCGAGGTGAGCGACGACCTGACCTACCCCGAGCGGCCAGTGCAGATCCTAGACCGAGCCGTCCGCAGGTTGAGACGAAAGAAAGTACCCCTGGTAAAGGTTTTGTGGAGGAGCCAGCGGTACGAGGAGGCTACCTGGGAGCCTGAGGCGGCAATGCGGGAGCGGTACCCGGAGCTTTTCGCGGGTACGTCTTTTCGGACCGGCTTCGGTCCTCTTTGAGTTTGTTATGGTTATTTGGACATCTTTTTCCCGCACCCTAGTTGGCGCAAGTTTCGGGGACGAAACTTCCTTTGAGTTTGTTATATTGTAACGAGCGCGTGCCCCAGACGCCTTTTAAGACGTCTGGGAGGTGGCCCAGACGTCTGACCAGACGTCTGGGATCACATCCAGACGTCTGACCAGACGTCTGGGATCACATCCAGACGTCTGACCAGACGTCCGGGATAGTTTACAGACATCTGGAGAACAGTTATGTTCGCACGGGAGATTCGTCTGCGCGCCTGTGCGCGCAGACCTGCGATTCTGCCCTCTTTCTCTGCGGCTGCAGGCGGCTGCGACCGCCTTCTCTCTCCTCTCCGCGCGGCGTTAAAAGGGGGCGCGCCTCCCCTCCCGTCTCCACCATCTTCTTCCTTCTTCTCCTGCCTGTGCGCGAGAGCGAGCGGACGTGAGGGCGCAACGGCAGCGGCAGCCGCAGTGAGCGCGGAGGAGGTGCGGCGTGCGAGGGCGGGGCTCTGCCGTGAGGGTGAGCTCGCCGGAGCGGCTTGGCCGGCCGGCGGAGGGTGCAGGGGGCGCAGAGCGTCGCGGAGAGGGACCTGCTGCGGGCGGAGCAGCGGACGTGCGAGGTGCGACGCGGGCGGCGTCGCGAGCGGAGGCCGAGCAAGGTTCTGATTCTGGAAAAATTTCCAGAATCAGATGTCTGGGTTGATATCCAGACGGCAAGGTCGACGTCTGTAAGATCATACAGACGTCTGAAAGGTGAGTTTCCGCTTTCTTCTTCCTTCTTGTCGACTGACCGTACTGAGGGAGGGGGGTTGGTTGTGCGCAGGTTCGCTGATTCGTCATCCTTTGCGAATCAGACGTCTGGAAGTTGTACCAGACGGCGGGAGTGACCTCCAGACGTCCTGAGGGACCATCGGACGTCTGGGATCTAGGGCAGATGTCCCCGCAGACTTCTGGACGTCCGGGGAACCAAGCTAAACAGGTAATTCTCTGATCCACCGTTTAAGACGTCTGGAAGGAGTTCCAGACGTCTGATTTTGCATAGTATCGTCTTTCTCGACCCGTTTAGGGCCCGTTTGGGCTTCGTTTTCCGCGATTCGAGTTGCGTTCGTTTCAGAATTAATTCCTCTACCCGCCTACAGTAGCTATACACTGTTTTGAGACACTCCTTGTGTTTGATCCTTGTGATAGGACCTCGTTCGGTTGCAGTCTTGAGAGTCGCGGAGGCGCGCGGGATCCCCGATCACGCCCCCATTACTCCCGTTGTACCTGGTAGAGTGGCTTTAAGTATTAATAAAATCTGTTAAAGTATGGAACCATAACTAGAACCTAGGGCATTGCATGAATCCTAGGAATGAGAAATATATGGAATGATAGCTCCTAGGTGTTGCATGAATCCTAGGGCCGGAAAACTAGATTGTATGATAGATCCTAGGATATGGCATGAATCCTAGGATGGAAAAACTAGTGGAATGTATATTACTGCAGTCTTGGAAAAATGAAAAGGAATATATAAAGCTGCCTGTAAATTTAATTAACAGCTGCCTGTTATGAATAAAGAAACATGTTTGAGATCATGGAATTTGAGAACGTGAATCTGGAAAGTGAAACATATGATGTTCTGAGATAAAGAGCGGGAACCCTACGGGGAATTAGGAGTGGAACTCCTGGAAAGGAAAAGGAATGGAACTGAGATGTAGTTTGTACTGTCTCTTGGGTACGCAGTACCAAGGGAAGTACTTGTACCTGTTTAGTGCAGAGTGGGGCCAGCCGCCCCAGGGACCCGGGGTTAGGATTGGCCGCTCTGTACCGACTTGTTGGCCCTCGTGTACGTAGTACCGAGGAGAGCTAGTAGTGTTAGGAGAGTACTAGCTACCCCACGGGCCCCGGGGTTCTGCTAGCCTCCTTCACCGACTTGTTAGGCCCACTAGGGTAGTCAGGCGAGGGTGCGCGGACTGTGGAGGGGCAAGGCCCCGGTTTGGTTACTGTGGAGGGGTTGGACCCCTGTTACTGAGAGGGCTCTGCCCTGGTTCCGTGCTGTGCTTTGGGCGCACCCGTTAACGGAAACGACTGACCGCGTGCCAGTGCGGGCTAGCTACCTGTGCGTTTATCGCGCGTGCCGTAGTCACCGTTACGTCTGTCAGTGACCTTGGGGTGGTTGACTGAGGGTAGGATCACCACGGGGGACTCTCCCGGCCAGGAGAGCACCACATGCTACTTCTACTTTTGGAAAAGACTGCAATCAAGATCGTCCCACGAGGACATTCGAGATCAAGTAAAGGATCTGAGAAATAAATGAAATGGTGAGAAAAATTGAAAGATGTGAATAAAGGAAGTAATAGAACATAACAGCTACTGTACACTCTACTGTTGCCTTTAGTTAGTTTGCCACTCTACTCAGCGTTTTGCTGACGTGTTACACTCGTTACCTTTTTCAGGACCAGGTGTTGAGCAGCCAGGGCAGGCGGCTGCAGAGGACGCTAGGCCGAGTAGGGTCCAGTAGAGTTACCACAGCTTTGTACCCCTTTTGTTTCTGTTCTAGTGAGTAGTTTTTGTTTCCGCTGTACCTTCTTTACCTGCAGTTTTTGTTATATGATAAATGTTGTTTTACTGTTGTGGTGGTACCTACTGTAGTAGTTTCTTTCCTTACTGCTGTACTTTCTTACTGTTAGTTATATTCATGCTGAATGTGGTTTATTTTACTGTCTTTTGGTTACTTCCTCGTTGGACGACTGGGTCTTGGGATTAGTCGAGTCGGTCCGGTTCTCGTGTCTCGTAGGGACTCGGGAACCGGGTCGTTACATATTGCCTTAATAATAGATCGAACTAGCATAAAAGCAAACTAATTTTCAATTATTACATAGATTTGCCTCAACTTTCTTTCAATTATTCTCTCCCAAAGCTTTATTGTATAACTCATCAATTTGATACCTCTATAGTTGAAATAATTTTGTATATCCCCTTTGTTCTTGTATAAAGGCATCACAAAACTTTTCTTCCATTTTCTTTAGCATCTTCTTACCTCTCTAAATAGTATTAAATAATTTTGTGAGCCAAGCTATACCCTCTTCTCCCATCACTCTCTAAACATCTATAGGAATATCATTAGGCCTAACAACCCTCCTAATTTTTATCATCTTCAAAGCATCAACTACTTCTTTCTTTTGTATCCTTCGATAGCTTGCTCGATTCATGTAACCTTTTGAATTAGCTAACTCATCTAAGATGATATCATTCTTTTATTTTCCATTAAAAAGCTTGTAAAAATAAGTTTTCCATCTTATTTTAATATCCTCACTAGCTATAAATATCCTTCTTCATCCTTGATGTACCTTACATGTGTAAGGTTCTTTATTTTCCGCTCTCTTACTTTAGCTAGCTTGAAATTTTTTTCACATTCTTTAAAATTAAGTTTCTTATAAAAATACTCACAAACTTTTACTTTTGCTTCAGTAACTACTTTTTTTTATTCTTTATTTGCCTTTTTGTAAATTTTCATATTTTCATCGATCTTATATCGATATGACTTTGAAGCAAGCTCTTTTAATTGTAAACTTCTCCTACACTTCCTCACTACACCATCAAGCCTCTTTTTGTCCTGAAACTCTTCCTTTAGTCATGCCTAACATCTTCTTTGCTACCTTCCTAACATAATTTGTCATATTTAACTACAAGTCATTAGCACTTCAATCAAGATCCTAAGTCCTTTGTTGCATTATCTTCTCTTTAAATCTCTCTTGCACTTTTTTAAGATTCCACTATTTAATTCTGAAACATCAAATTTCTTTTCTTTGATATCTTCATATGTACATCTAACACCAAAAGATAATGTTAAGTAGTTAAACTCTCCCTTTGAATAATCTTGCAATCTTTATAGCATAAACGATCTTTTCTTCTTAAAGCAAAGTGATAAATATGTGTTTTTGTTAAATCACTTTTAAAGGTGATCAAATGCTCTTCTCATTTGTTGAAGAAGGTATTTGCTATGAAAAGATCCTAAATTAAACCCCTAATTAAAAAAAATTACCACGTGTGACAAAACTTGATATGTAAGCCACCAACCTTAATTCATAATTAAGCCACACGGCCTTGACATAGGCCCACTGACACGTGCACGTGACAACTGTGTCATGTGGTTCACGTGGAACCACACCTTCACAACCTTAAATTTAATTGCAACATAATAATCACTGAAATAAGTAAGTTTTTTAGGACATGGATAGGAGCCCCATCATGGGTATTCATAATTGCAAATGCTATTGCTACCTTTTCACCATGATGAGCTAAGTAGGATTCTTTTTCCTCGTCATCCATAACATGAAAAATTACACTAGTGTCAGCGGCTTACCTACATTCTTTTATCTTAGCAACCAACTCTGCTAAAAAATCATATATTTCTCTATGACATGGATGTGATTTATCTTCCATGGTAAATAGATGGACCACATTCTTCACTTCCACCCAACTGATACCAGGCTCCTTCTTAATCCTGTTCTCTTTCATGTACTCCTTAGCATCTAATACATCACCCCATCGTTTGGACATAGCATGCATTTGAGAGAGCAAAACACAAGAAGCAGAATCTTGTGGATCTAACAAAAGAACCTGCTTGGCAACCCGCTTTGCCATCTCCATATTACGATGACTTCTGCAAGAAGAGAGCAAGGTCCTCCATACGACAACATCAGCTTTTATGGGCATTGATTTGATCAGCTCTTCCGCTTCAGTTAAACAATTAGATCGTCCAAGGAGGTCAACCATGCAAGTGTAGTGTTCCAACTTCGGCTCCAATTTGTAAGTATCAACCATGAGCTTGAAAACTTGCTCACCACATTCCTTCGTTCCATTGTGGCTGCAGGCATAAAGCAGGTTCAGGAATGTTACTTCATTTGGTTCAATCCCTTCTCTCACCATCTGTTTGAATAATTCAATTGCTTGCCACCCACAACCATGGAAACCATAAGAACCAATCATTGCACTCCACAAAACGTAATCTGGATGATCAGCTGATTCCAAAAACAGCTTCTCAGAATCGCTCAGGCACCCACATCTCGAGTACATGTTTACCAGAGAGCTTCTCACAGCTATAAACAAAGTTACACCAGCCTTCACCCCTAGTGCATGAACCTGCCGGCCTTGTCCAGCTGTTGCCAATTCAGAACACGCAGCCAAGACGCCAGTAAGTGTAATATGGTCAGGAACCAAACCACCCACCATCATCTGATGGAGACATCGAACAGCACCCTCGGCATCACCATTCTGCATCCTGCCAGCTATGACAGTGTTGAAAGAAGCCACACTTGATGCTGCTGGTATCCCTTGTAATACCCTTTCCCCCTCCACCTGTGATCCGCAGTTCATGTACATGTGAGCAAGAGAGCTGCCAACACAAAAATCAAATTGGAACCCGGACTTGATCAGATGGGCATGAATCTGACGGCCTGACCGGGCATCCTTGAGGCCAGCACATCCTTTCAACACACTTCCAAGCGCGAACTCGTCGGGATGGAACTCCGATTTCTTCATCTTGCAGAACAGTTCCAATCCTTCCCTATTGAGCCCCAAATCCGTAAGTCCGGCGACCATCGTGTTCCAAGTGGAGACATTCCTCTCGGGCATTTCGTCGAACAGCTTCCGTGCGGAAACCAGCTTGTCATTCCGTATGAGGCCGCCTATCATGATGTTCCAAGACATGATGTTCTTCCCGAGTATTTCGTCGAAGACCCTGCGGGCGGAGTCCACGTCGCCCAGCTTGGTGTAGGCGTTGAGGAGGTGGCTCGAGATGAAGCGATCGCGGGAGGCCCCGGAGGTGATTATGAGGGAGTGTATCCGCTTGGCACGGTGGAGGGAGTGGTCGTGTATGCATGAGTTGAGGAGGACGGAGAAGAGAGGAGATGGGTCGGCCCAGATGTCCGCCAGAGGTCCATAACGGGCAGCGACGGGGACGACCTCTTTCAGAGCAGCGCCCATGGTCGCTACGCTAAACTGTACCTATATGGCGGTCACCTCACATGTGAGCGTTGAAGTCTCCCACGGCAGAGTGGTCAGGTGGAGAGAACCTGAGAGAACGCAAACGGAAGATAACGGGCACTCTACGAGTCTATGACAGTGACATCCATTCCGCGTAGGGGTGTTTGTGGGTAGCGCGCCTCATTTCCACTTGACTCAATCCGACCCAGTTTCAAACGGGTCATATCCCAAGCTGATTCATTTGAATGGGTACCTAATAGATAAGGAACCAACTATGATAAATTGGGTCATGGGTTTCCCTTGGATATCCAATTGATTAATTTTATTAAAATATAAAAATGTAAAGATATGAAATCTAATTTAAATAAAATTATAAAAAAAAATAAAAAATGAAAATATTTGTCAAAATAAAAATATCTTTTATAAATATATAAACAATATCTATTTAAAAATAACTTTATATAAAATATAAAATTAACAAGAAAAATATTATTAAATAAAAATAACTTTAAAATTTTAAAAATACTAAAAAAATAAAAATAAAATATTGATTAGCATTAACTAAATGGCCTCTCATTGCTTAAGTAAAGCATAGGAATTAGACACCAATTCAAAAGATGAAAAAAACTCTTTCACGATAAAAATGTGTAGGCCACCATTAGTGGTCATATAAAGCTATGGTAGCTATTGTCATTGGAGTACATGAGATTCAGTTTGTTTTAGAACCTAGTTAATGTAGATGAGACATCAAAAATGAGACAATGATAAAGCCAATCAAAGAAGCAAGGAAACCACTATATTGAGAAAAATTAATAGATAAGAGTACTGCACTGAAGGAACTAGGGAGAGGAGACCAATATGAAATAGATGTGTATAATTTCATAATAAAAGTTGAAAAAAGTTTGGCAAAGATGGTATGTCCATAATGGTCGTGTTAATTGTGAACATGACTTTTTTTTCACTTCCATTATATTCTAGATTCTTCCTTGTAACGGGAACTAAAAATTTCATCACCCTATGCAACATCTATTTATTTGCAACATGCTTCTCCATTAGAATAGGGTCAAAGCAAAAGAAAGGTACAACAAGCATCAAAAGGCATTTACTAGAATGTGTTGATTGTTGATTCCTCAACATGAAAATAGTTCCAATTCCGCACATCTGCCAAATATTGTTTGAATAATATGCATCCTTTGATAATTCACAATAATCAAAGCAATTTCACAAGATTTTCCAACATAAAGATTTTCCATGTATAATATGATCAGCATTGATCCAGCAATAAAGCATCCAGCATAGAAAGAAAATTTGAAAAAAAAGGTTTGTAGCATTGATCAGCCTAAAAGAAAGCATGTGACAAGAATAAATAGTCACCCATAACATACATGTAAACATGCAAAATAACATCCCAAGCATAAAGGTAGGGGAAATATGCAAGAACATATTAAAATCAATGGAAAATCACAAAATCCATAAGATTTAAGAAAAAAATTCTTGACCATCTACAAGCTTGTTTGTAAATAAAGGATGAAGAGAGACTAATCAGAATTACCTTTGCACTACTATTTCCACAAAGCAAGTAGAGACCAAAAAGAAAATCAAGGAAAATCATGGTTGAAACAATCAATGCATTTATTCCACTACATTTCATTCAATGCATACATAGCACCAAACATCTACTAGTGGGCAGTGAGAAAATTAGAGCATGTAAACTATTCAACGGAGGAAAGCATAGTTTAGCCTTTGTCCAGTGCCCAATCTTGAGATAGTAGAATTTGAGGTCTCACGATTGAGGGGAATGCCCCCAATCCACCAATATTCACTCTTCCATAATGGTTCCAGTCACTTAGTTAGTTAAGTGCCATTTAGTGATTGAATTGAGTTGATTTCTGAGGGATCAACTTCTTCAGTTAGGTGCTACTCTTCAAACACTCCAATGAGGAGATCGCAGTCATCAAAGCCTATTGAAATTCCTGTGATAATATCATGACTATCAGATTGGATTATTTATGGAGTATGGAGGTTAGCTCTTGAGGTCTAATGTTGAAACTTCTAGGCTCTTTTGTTAAGCATGTGGAAAGATAAGGAGGCCAGTAACTTAATTTTAGTGTTCGATGGAGTTGATAAGCATTATTATAGAAGATTCATTATGCAACAATATAGCAACATACTTTCAAATGAAAACAAAAGCCACTATACTTGCATACAACCCTTCTCCGGATGTGGCACATGTGCTCTGGATATACCTGCATGAAACAATCACAAGCCATTGATAGTTAGTTCTCAATCTATACAAAACCAGAAAGAAATATAGGTAGATTTGCAATCAAAGGAAGTGGCACACATCGTAAGCAACTGGTAATGTTAGTTTTAGAAGTTCATGTATCTTTTCCAAGTAACTAACCATTCTGATCCTGCCAAAATCAAAGATATTCTGGCATCTAGAGCTCCTGAATTAGTCTGGGGTGGTTTGGCCGAAACCAATGCAATTAAGCCAATTTGGTATCAAAATTCACCCTTTTTTGTCCCTGCTACTAGCCAGTAATGATTGAGATCATAAGCTTTGTGCTGATCTTTTTATTCAAAGTTTATTTATTTACATATAGAGTTATATCCTTTCGTGTGAAAGAAAACTCTGGGTGATTGGCTTACCAAAGTATAATATGATAACAAACAACTAATAGTCACCCATTTCAAGTTTTCAGAATTATTAAATCATGCATGGAAGATAGATCTAAAGGACTTACCTTTATGATTTCTTACGATTAATCATTGAGGTCTAAAGGAGTATTTTCTTCATTTACATTCGCTAATTCTGCAAGAATACAATCCACATAAAAATGTATAGAAAATGCAACAAATTATTGGAGGAAAATAAAAGGAATTACCTAATTCAAGTTCTTCCAAGTTTTCTTCAATGGTAAGGGGGACATTTGATTTCTGCAACCAATCTTGCCTGCAAATAAGTGTCTCAACCATCTTACGAGTTGAAGAGCTTCGAAATGAGTCAAGTACGCATCCACCAATACTAAAAGTAGATTTAGATGTAATAGTTGATGTTGGAATTGCTAACAAGTCATGAACCATTGATGACAAAATAAGAAATCTAGAGCTCTTCAATCTCCACCAAACTAATATTTCAAAGGACTTATTATTACAAGATTCACATTCTTCATCTAAATATTTGTCAAGATCACTTTTGCTATCAACTCCACCTTGACTTGTATGTTGTTGATCATAGCCACATAGTCATAAGATCTTGAATATTTTCTACATCACCAACATCCAATTCACCTACTTCACATGCCTAAATAGATGGTGGGACATTTGAATTGGAGAAGCTTGAAGCATACAATTTGAACATAGATGACAAAACTTGTTGCACATTTTCCTTCAAAACTTTTCCTTTGTCATTCTCATATTATTGATCGATCAACCAATTTACATATCCAAATTTATATCGATAATAAAAAATAATAGCAACAAACAACAAGACATTTATATTCTCAACATTTAACAAGTACTTATCATATTTCACCTTCATTTTAGAAGCCATGAATTGAATGTGTGGATCATCACTTTTACACCTTCTTGAAAGAACCAACTCGATTCCCAACATAACTTGCATGTATTCATTACCCATAACATACTGTGATTAAGAAAGCTTTAAGGTAGCATCGTAGAATACCTTTGAAAAAGGTAATAGAGTGCGCACATGCTCGCAATTGTAGCTTCCAGGAAAGCCTCTATTTTTAATGGATGTGAGATCATCAACATATTTTAAATCCACAGTCTCCAACAAATCAAATGCCTTCCCAAACTTAATAGCAGATTAAAGCATTAAGTAGGTCGAGTTCCATCTAGTTTCCACATCTAAGGAAACTACACTCTTACAAGATATGTTCTCTTTTTCGATGCAAGATTTGAATTTTTGTGATCGACTATCGGAAGATCTAACATACTTCATAGGAACTCGTGTTATCCACTTCATCATTGAGGATAGTTCCTATCCAACTTTTAAGTCTCCTTTTTAGAAATTGAAGCCCACATCATTGGAACTCATGTTATCCACTGTCACAATTAGAACCCTTTCTATCCCCCATTCAAGTAAACAATTCTCAATTTCTCAATTGCTTTCCCTATAGCTTGACCAGAATGTGCAAATATCTGATGAAAGTTGATAATTTTCTTGTGCAAGTTCTAATCGGAATCGATAAAATGTGCGGTGAGGCACAAATAAGTCAAATTCTGACAAGAAGTCCATGTGTTAGTAGTAAGATAGATTCTAGAAGTTAATTTTCCAACAAAGCTCATAAGTTGCAATCATGGGTAATTGTAGAGCGAGAAGGCACTTTAAACTTTGGCACAACAACACTACAAAAGTGACGAAATCCTTTACGGTCAATGCTTTTAAATGGCATCTCATCAACAATTACCATCTTTACAAGAACTTTTCGGCACTCTTCTTAATCAAATTTATGAGATATAGGTGATTGCATTTTCATTGTCCTTTGCTTTCTACATTTAACACTTCCATTAAACTTCTCACATCTTAATAAGTGGTTCTTCGAACTGTTGGTTCCATAAGTTGGTGGACATTTAAGACCATCACCACAATTTTTGCAGGTTCCTTGTCTTTTACTTAAATCTTCACAATAATCATTAACAGTATAATGTACCCATACCCAAGATTTTTGTGAAGATGAACTTCCACTAGCCCTTTTGCGATACTTGAAAGGGTGGGGAGGCTTTTCAAAGGGAACCTCCTCAGTCGATATTACATGCTTTCTGTGGTGGAATAATTGGTGCCATCCATGCTTGACATCTAATAGCAAAGCCAAAGACCATATGTCTCAAATAAAGATATTAAAAAATAAAAATCAACAAATTGGCTATGCAAACACAAATTGGCTACTCACTCCAAACATTTAACATTAAAATTCAATAACGACCCAATTCTAAAGATGATATTTTTTTAGTACACATCAAGCTAAATACAAGAACTAGCAACAAATGCAGATAAGAGATTAATTTATACAAGAACCAGCAACAACATTCAGTCAATAATTCCAACATTATTATAAAAGCCTCATCTATCGAGCCTCACAAAAAGAATCAAATGGTAGAAAACACAAAACCAACATTAGATTCGAAATGTAATCAAACAAAATGACCCCATAGACACATGGGTACATTAATCCACAGGTTCCTTTCAAAGTTGCAAAACAACAAACCTTCATCCCTACCCAAACATAGCATTGGCAATTCTTTGCATCAATTTCAAATCACCTACGCAACCATATCTATTATCCAAGACCCTCTATCCATTTCAAAAATTAATAAGAAAAATGACATCTTCTTCCCTCAGAGATCCATTTCCACATCCACATGCATTTCCCTCAAAGGCCCATTTCAAATCACCCACACAGCCACATCCAAGACCTTATGATCCTTCTCCATAGCATATCTTCAAAATGGACCTTACAATCACCCACACAACCATGATCTAAAATCACACCATCATTAGAGACCCATTTAAGAATGGACCTTATGATCCATCAACAGAGATACCAAAATGGTACACCTCGCCAATGAAGAGAAACCATCATCAGAACCTAACAAGATGAAGAGATCAAAATCAAATCTTTGCATAGCTTGCTACTGTTGCTAATCAGGACACCACACACCTCACCATCTTGCTGCCGTTGCTAATAGGAAGCAACACAATGCGCACACCTCACCGTTGGTCTATGCTGCCAATAGGGTGCTACACAGTGCACACACCTCACCACCAGTCCGCCGTTGCTAATAGGGCACTGGATAGTGCACACAATTCACTGTCGATCCGCTATTGTCTATCCTTCGATTTGCAACCATTGTGGGCCTTGTGGCTTGCGAGGAAGGGGTGGATTTGCTACCGTTGTGGGGAAGGGATTGAGGTTAGAGGAGTGAGGAGGGGAAGGGTTTGATGCAATGGCTAATGTGTGATAGGGTAAGGACTGAGTCAGATACTGGGTTGAGCAGTGAGGATGGTGATTGTAAGGAGAGGAGAGTTGGGAAAATGGGAATTGTTGAATCACTATGAGGAGAGGGGAGTTGGGTACCCATTGGGCTTAATGGCATTGGGCTTCTCATTTAATGGGTGACACATTGACGGGGATTGTAAGGAGAGGAGAGCTAGAAATCAACGAATCACTTTAGTTGGGTATCCATTGTGTCATGGCAAAAATGAGACGGGTCATGTAACAGTCACCTAATAGGTACCTGTGGCTACTCTGATGGGTATCCAAACAGGGCCCCAATAAGTAACGAGCCACATTTAATGGGTACCTGATCCATACTTGGTAAATGGGTACCTGACCTGGTAGGGTTAAAAGTGATGGGTCGGGTTGGGAGCCTGAGATTAGTGGGTTAAACGAACACCCCTACCGATGATGAGATTTTTTCTTTTTCTTTTGAGTAAATGGTAATTTACTTCACTTTTAATAGGCTCATGGCCAAAGTTACAATGGGCGTTGATGCCCCCAACTATATTAACAGTGACCATTAAAGATACATGTCACATAGGATTAATTCATAAAGATCATGCTCTGATGAGCGTGATTTCGTACGAGAAAGATTTGAGTTGGAAACCCGTCGTCGTAGTGCGTAAAAATCCACTAACCAGATAAAATTTATCGTAACTCGAAAAGGAGTCCCGGGTCGAACACCGAGAGGTAAATGTTTGGTTTTGAGAAATCCACATTTCACTTTTATTTGTTTTTGTTGTTTTTATCTTTTGTAATATTTTGTTTTTTTATAAGACAAGAGATCATGTCAAAATAATTTTTATCTAATCTACTTGAAGAGAGAGAGAGAAACAAGCACATATATATCTTAAATAGTTTGCTACAACTAAGAAAGCTGAAAACTACACTAGAAAGTAGTAAAAGATAGATAGAAGTGAGAAGAGTCCCCCTTGACGGTCGCTTGGAGGATGACTCGCTCTGACATCACCTAGAGGAAGGTGGTGAGGAGCGGGACGAATAAGGACAGGGCTGGAGGATGGAGGGTGGGGCAGGAGGGCGTCATGGCGAGGATCTTCTTCCAAAAGGTGGTGAGAGGACGGTGATTGCACCGCAAAAATACACCTGCAATAGTGCCTTCTTGTGCTATTTCCTAGCATTACCTATGCATATTAGGGTTCCATAATCACATTTGTAAAAATACATGCATGCATGCATTTAATTAAGAGGAGAGGAGAATAAATAATGGCCTCGCAATTTACTTTTTTTCTCAAGTGCATCTCTACTAATTCACCATCTTTTTATTTTTTATTTCACTTGATTTTCCCGTGGCTGCATGCATCTTCTTCTCCTCACGCCATGCTTCCCTACAGCTGCCCTTCCTTGCGGCTGCCTCTCCCTGCCAAGTCATACCAACCTCTCCCTGCAGCCGCATGCAGCCATTCCCAGCCATGCCTTCTTCCTTTATAAAAGACCACGGCTTCTACCTTAAAAAACGAGCCTGGTCCAACAGAGAAAACAACCACCTGCAGAACTTCTCCTTCCAGGCCATCCTCTCCTCCCTCTCCCTCCATACGTCGGCCCTCCTCCTCCGAGGAGACACCCGGCGGGCAGGAGCCCTCACTGTGGTGCACACCACCACAGTGAGACCACCACCGCCCAGCTCTTCAAAGAGCCGGTGGGCGTGGTGGCTCTTTCTAGTTTTTTTCCGCTTGAAGACCTTCAGCCATTGCCGCAAGCTTCAAGGTCTGATGCTCAGCGGCAAGGTAGCAGCAGCAGCAGCCCTAGCCATTCCACGCAAGCCTGCAGGCGCCCCAGCCCCTTCCGCGCACCTTGCAGACCTCTCCGCCTCCCGCTTTCTCCGCCCTGTCGTGCACCCTTCCACCTGCAACCGACCTTTGCGCTCCTCTGCAGCGGCCGGCCAAGCGCTTCCCCGCACCCCTGCCAGCACATGCAAGCTTCCGCGCAAGCTATAGGCACCCTCGCCTCCCTCTCCGCACGCTCTGTCGCAAGCTCTCTTCGCTCGAAACCGGCCGGCGCAGACCCTCTTTCTCGCACGCCAGCCATGAGCCGGCCACACTCACGGCACCTGCAGCTCCCGGTTGCGCGGCGCGAACGACCACTGTAGCCACTGTTCACGCGAGTCTGCACGACACTGTGGCTACAGTGGGGTGACCGGTGAGCTTCTCACTTTACCAGTCACCCGGCACGCCGCGACCGCCGTTCGCCCATGCGCACGCCTGCCTGCGCGTCTCCTCCCGCGTTGCCTGCACCCACCCGTGTACATCTGCGTGCGTGAGCCCTCTCCCAGCGTATGCGTCGCGCGCTCCCTTTGCCCGCGCCTGCGAGCACCTGTTCCAGCCACTCCGCGCAATGCTGGGCGCTGGGTCCTCTCCGCGCCAACTCTCCTGCATGCGCGCTCCTCTCTGCTCGAATACGCACCTGCGCGTGCGCGCGTGGATCAGACGTCGGCCCTGGTCTGCAGACGCCTTAACAGTGCCCTCGCCTCCAGCAGAGCGGCTGCTCTCTCCCGCTCTCTCTCCCTCCCTCTCTCTCTCTCACACCACCCTCTCACTCTCTTCATCGACGCTCACACACACCTACACTAACACTTCCACACACCCACACACACCTATACACTATTATATACATATATATATACGTATACATATATATATTGATATATATATATATACATATATTTATATACATATATATATACACATATATATACATATATATACTTATATTTATACATATAATAGTACCTGTATACTTATGTATTAGTATACATACATACATATATATATATATACTTATATATATACACATATATATATATACATATATACAAATACTTATATACATATACATATATATATATATATATACTTATATCTATATATATAGTAGTATTAGTATACTTATATATATATATATACACATCTATATAGCATTATATACATACATATATATATATATACATATATCTATCTATACATATAGCTACGTATATACATATACTTATAAATATACATATATACATATATATATATATACCTATTTATAACCATATATACATATAGATATATTTACATATATACATAAATATATTTTCACATTATTTACCATACGTGGTATTGAGAGAATATCTGCACCAGTTGCTGATATTCCCCGATACACGCGTACAAAAAGCATGGTTACATACATCTTCCACCATCCATCCCACACTCCACGCGGCACCTAGTCCTATTGGTTGCGTCTCTCTAGACGACGACCAACTCGACACCGTGCTACACTCCATCTCCGCCTCCACCCCCACCCCTTTATATACATATTATATACCTATATATTTATATTGTATTTACTTTATTTCTATTTTGCTTTCCTGTTAGTAAAAAGATAAAAAAATATATAAAAGAGAAAAGATAATCCTCAACTTGCAGGTACTCCATCTTGGGAATAGCAAGACCCGCTTTGGAACCTTGTTTTGGCTCAAAGCCAAGACTCAATTTTGAGGGTGTGCCTCAAGGACAAAGATTACCAGAAAAAATTCTAAATAAGAAAAACATCAAAAACACAATAAATGAATGGAAGAGACTCGTTGTAGGAAAGGCGTAGAAACTCGACTTGTAACCCCACTTCCCTGAGTTCGACCCTGGGCCTAAAAGTGACAAGATAAAATCAAGTAGGCCAGGTTAAAAAAATTTTGTAAAGAGATGGTTAGGTCCGATTTAGGTTAACCACTATACACACTTTAATGATAAAATCACCATATTAATAACCTATTCGGGCTCGACACCAAACGGCCATGGGATGCTCCATGAAGGGGGATGAGAGGCGGGAAAAATATTTTGTTTTCTACTCTAAAGGAGCATTCCGGGCTTGGGACAAGCTCTCTCTAGAGCCTTGGAGGTGGTAAGGGAAAGAAAGGAAGGGATGAAGAAGAATGGGAGGTGTAAGGGTCCTTTTATAGTGGATGAGAGAAGACAATTTGCATATGGGCAATTAGTGACATCTAAAGATGTAGCTGTAAACCCACCTTAGACGTCGCTGAAGATTGCACACCCACCGTTGGTGCTTGCAGCTATGCTCACTTGCTCCCCAGCTGCTTTTCTTGCTCGTCGTTTGATCATTGATGAACGGTCAAGATTGCACTAAGATAGCATGCTCAGATTGCATGCTCAAATGCACAAGCGATCGTGCATTCATGCCCGCGTGCATCTAGCCATTGGATGCTCAAATGGAGGGTTGAGATTGCGCAAGACCTACGCTCAAATCGTGTGCTAGAGGTTGCGTCAGATCGGCCATTGGACTGCACGTGCAATCGCATGTGCGCGTGTGGGCTCATCCGTGATCATCCTTGCATCCACGTGGGGAATTTTGAACCGTTCTATGAAGATTGTGCGGCTCTAATTAGCCGCTCGTGCCTATGCGGTCAATTGGAGGTGTTGGAGGATTCGAACGCGTGCCACTTCTTTGCAAGCCAAGCGCACTACTGTTGAGACAAGGGCACAACCTTGTCATCTTGATGGAAATCGTGGTGCCTGGTCTCAACTGTTGGTTGAAGATCCAGTGGTCAAGATCTCATCCAGACTATCTCTTTTGAGGCAAGGCAAAGGCTGTGGCCAGCCTTGGGTGGCTGTGATGGCACAACGTGGCGCCATTATGGCCGTTTGTTTTGTTTGCTTTATAGGTGGCACCACGAATGTTGGATTGGGTCAATTTTTACATCGTTGGGCTGCGATCGTCGATCCAGATCCATCTGTGCGGTCGGATTTGTCGTTTGAAGCTTAAAATTGTGTCCCTGGTCCCTTGGCCATTGATCTTTCTCAGACTGCATAAGGTGCTACGAGATTCTAATCAAGATGATTTCGGAGGTATTGGACTCTGATCGTCATTTTGATTAGATCCGTATGGTTAGATCGTTAATCTGAGGCTTTGAAATAATTATCCTTCTCTCCTGACCATAAAAAGGATATGAATTAACCCAAACTTTATACAAACTATTCTAAATGCAGAATGATGCATGCTATGTGATATTTATATTATGAAATACATATCTAAACCTAGAAACATGCATAAATAGGCATTTTATCCTAGATGGATGTGTCTACATCATACCTTCATGCCTATCTTTTTGCTAGTCCCTAGCAAAATCAAACTAAATGCTATGTGTAAAAATAGAATTAGGATTCGATTATTTAAGTCTAAGTTGTTTATTAACAATAGAAAATTTTAACTAAAGTCCTAAACTACGAAAACTCAATAGTGCCCGGGTGCCTGCCAGAATGCAGATTGCCCAAGTCCTTGCCTTATTTGAAAAGGGAAGATACATATTTTTGCTTTTTCTTCTTTTCTATTTTTTTTGGAATTTTAGAGTTGAGAGTTTTAGGATAACTTTTTATGGCTACCCAACCCACGTAAGACTCGAAAAAGACTCTAAGTGCTAAGCATCTTGTGTAAAATTGATAGACTCACTGAGCGGCCATTAAAACGGACTTCAGGTTTCTACGACCTTAAGAGTTTCTGCCTAAAGGTTTATCTTTTAGATCGATAGCTTTCTCCTTACTTTTTTTTAATTTTTTTATAGGGTCAACACAAGGGCGAACCCAGTGTATATCCCCCTGATTTATTCTACTTCCCCGCTTCTTCCCTAAGTGTTTTGGTAATTATTTATGCATTTTTGTGAGCTGGGTTCTAGATAGCCAGCTAATGGGTTGTTATCCATGGCAACTTACCAGCCAGACTCGTGCGGTGAAGTGTGGTTTATTTTTCTATTTTTATTTTTCTTCTTTTTCTATTTTTCTATTTTTTTTCTTTTTATTTTTAAGTATCATTTTTTTCTTTTTCTAAGTAGGTGGCTTCCCTGATCTAAGTATACCTAAAAGTAGTAGAATGAGTATGGTCATATAGTTAGGCTTTGGACAACCGACCAATGGGCTGTTACCCATGACAACTTGCTAGCCAAACTAGCCTAGAAAATTCATTAGCTATCTAATTTCCGTAAAAACTGTTGAAAGTGAGTCAGTGTAAATAGTGTGTAGATGCTTAGACTTAAAGTCCCCTCAAATCAAAGGGTGGGTTGATAAGTCGTGTACTTATCACCCCAATTTATTAGCCAAATTAGAATAAAATTACTTGGCGAGGACTCGAAACCAAGTCCACATTCGAGTGGACGCCCGGGCTGATTAAGCCAGATGACCTGAAGAGTCTAAGTGTTCAGGTCCTAAAGTATAATTTCTTAAAGTTAACAACTCTCAATGACTAAGTTCTCTTCTCCTAATTCTATTTGTTTTCTCTTTTTGAATTTTTTTAAAGAAAATAAAAGAAATTCCACAGAGCTAACGAAATAATTTCAGAATTAAGTATCCACCCCCCATGCCTAAATGATGAAATGTCATCATTGTAAAAGTAAAGACATGAAAAGGGTAGAGTAAATAGAATATCACCTGAATTTCATGAAAATCCAGTCAGCTCTGTAGAGAGAAGGAAGTATACACACATGCTAAGTTTATTACCTTTAGCTAGGCATAGTATACAAATAAAGAAGTGGTTAAAAATTCACAGGTGCAGGTCAAAATAAAAATAAAAATATTAATCTCAGGACCTTCTAGCAATTGTCCACAAATGTGGACCAGATTATGGTACAGACCCATACCCTAAGGTCGAGTAGTTCTAAGGTTCTAGATGAAAATCATCTAGAATCGGAGATTGTTGTGTTTGCTGGGCCGACTCTATGGTTTAGTGGTCTGCAACCCAAGTCTAAAATGTCAGATAATGGGTAGATCTGATTTACTAGGTTCATATGTCCACTTCGAGTTTATCTTAGAAAGATAGTCAATTGTTATGTACTTGGGTTGCACATCCTCAATGTAAAAATTATCATAAGGGTCCTAGCAGAATGTAGGTGGTTTTAGGTCAACAGGAACCCTTAAGTCTAAAATTGTATTTCCCTCAGAATTAGCCGCACAGATTTTAACTTCCAAATTCCTATCCTTCAAGTTCAAGTGTTCAGTTTCCGAGACCTCAAGATCATTGTACACCCCATCTAAAATATCCAAGTCCAACAATTGTGGCTAAATCATAATTGTCTAGGGTTTGATAATTTCAAGATCATCACTATATTCTTTGGGGTGCAGAAGAGAAATGGGGCTATTGATTGAATCAGGATTTGGATCCTCCAAGTTGGCCCCAACCGGATCACAATCTTCGATAATCGAGCTATCAAATGGTTCATCAGATTCCTCAGGTCCATTTGTCTCATTAAAATCACCTTCCTTAAGCTCAAGTGAGACTTCACCTAAATATTCTTCACCCTCACAATCAAAGAATTCTTGATCCTCATTTATATATGTCTCAAAATCATATGTTGTTCCTTGGTCTAGAGAGACATATTTTTCCTCGCTCCCTGGCTTAGGGATCTCGGGTGAGAAAATTGATTTATCCTCAATGGGTTGCTTTAGACCAACCTGGTCATCCCTAGTCTTAGAAAATGTGCCCCCCTCGATAGGCGCCTGAGTCGATTCTAACATTGGCTCTCTTGAAGGAGGTTCATCTTGAGAATCATTCCAAGATTGGACTAGGGAAACCACAAATTTCATCCTCAATCTCAACAATTTCCCAAGTAAAAACTCACCTGGTCCTCTATCCTTAACATCTTGGAGCCAATCCAATAAAGAACTATTAAGCTCATCAATCATTTTAATCATAGGCTCGAATGCTTCAGTGCATGGTGTTGGCTGAGCTTTTAAAGATTGTATGGTGTTCCTCAAGTTAGCCAACACCTTATCTTGGACCTGGTTCACCTGAATCGAATGGTTTGATTCAGGGTTGGGTGGGTTTGGGCTAAAACTAGGGTAGTCAGGAGATTGAGGTTCTTGGGTTCCTCCTTGATAGTAGGTCGTTTCAGGTTGTTCAAAGAGAGGTGGTGACCTATATTTAGTATAATCCTGGGAAGGGTAAGAGTTATAATCATCATATCCTTCTTGATTGTAGATCGGGTTAGGTTGATCATCAAAGGGTAGAGATTTATAATCATTGTAGGTGTGAGAAGGATAATAATCATAGTCATGATGTCTAGGGTTAGGTCTTGGACATTGAGGTCTGGAATCATATCCCCAATCAAAGTTATCCCAACTAGGAGATGGGTAATCATAAGTCAAGTTAGATAGTAATCATTTTAAGGATAAGTGGTGGTAGGAGGGTAGGATTGGAATTGTGTGTATGGTGTGGAAGAATACATGGTGAAGTAGGAGGGAAAACAGAACAGAGAAAGGTGCCCTACAATACAATCAATCAATCCTATCCTTGAATTGGGTAGCTTAGGGACCTATGCTTTAGAATGAACTCTGACCACACAACGAATTTGGTGTTGTCCTTACTCTCGAAGGTGGTAAAGTTGGGTTGGCGAAGCAAGAGGAGCGTATCCCAAGGGTCGCTAATTATGCCAAACCCCTGCTTGCTTAAGTCATTTGAAAATCGAGTCCCCCAACTTAGCACCTTTTGAAGTAGGTAGACTTCACTAATTCGAAATGCATTCAAGAGAACACCCTGAAATAGACTCAATGTATCCTAGGGGCCAATGTCTACTCAATTTTAATTAAGGCTTGGGATGATTGTGCTCTTGGAATGTTATGAGCCCTTTAGATGAGTTGTACCCTTAAAAATCAGTTAATGTGTGTGTGTGCACAACCAATGGTTTTCAAACAAGGTTTTGATAATGTGTCTTTTAGGGTTTAACCTTGTTTAGTAGCTTTTAGGGTTTAATCCTTAGGTTGGTTCAATCAAGGTTCAGTAGAACACTCCAAGTTTTGAAAACACAGATGTAGATATATTCCTTTAAAAATCAGAAAATAATGTGGAGTGCCTAGTTTAGCCCTAAAAATCAACCCTAAATGGCAAGCTACTTGATGAATCACTTTTGATTTGAGTGGTGCGGCCTAAACAATTCAAGAAATTGGTTTGTTGCACCAATTAGTTAAGGCACACAATAATATTTAACCTATTCAAATTTTCTACTCACTTATTTGTGTGTTGAGTTAAGGTGTACCATATCCACAGATCAGATTCTGGTTAAGTGGTAGAATCAGGGTGATTGTGCGCCTTAGGATAAGAATTTGTGGGTATTAAGTGTGTAGCGTCAGTTAAATCCCATAGAAGAAGAGTATTTTATTATTATTATTATTTTTTAATTTATGCTGGTGGGTGAGGTGAAGTGAAGTGACAATCAAACAACAAAGATCTAATTTAGGGTTTATGTAAGAACCAAAGTTGATTTGAGTTTGAGTTATTAGGCTATAGAATGGAAATCTAGTGGGTGGGTTGGGGGGGGGGTACACTTACAAAATCTTCTAACTGCACTTTACTCTGATCTATTCCACTTTGGCTCGCCTTGGAAGGGTACCTGTAATCATAGAAAGAAAGGAGAAAAGTGAGCTAAAAAGTTATGTGAGGCGGAAAAACATGGAAAAAATCAAAGAGCATTGCCTCCTCGGTAATTGTGCCAAAATGATGAGTGTGATTTCATATGCGAAAATATTTGAGTTGGAAACCAATCTCATAGTGCGTAGAAATTTGCTAACCAGATAAAATTTACTGAACTTGAAAAGGAGTCTTGGGTAGAACATGGGGAGGTGAACGGCTGGTTTTGAGAAATCCACGTTTCGCTTTTATTTGATTTTGTTGTTTTTATCTTTTTTAATTTTTTTGTATTTTTATAAGGCAAGAGATCTGGTCGAAATAATTTCTATCTAATCTATAGAAAGAGAGAGGGAGGGAGAGAGAGAAATAGTCACATATATATCTTAAATAGTTTTCTACAACTAAGAAAGCAAAAAACTACACTAGAAAGCAGTAAAAGATAGATAGAGGTGACAAGAGTCCCCCTCGACGGTTGCTTGGAAGATAGCTCGCTCTGACGTCGCCTGGAGGAAGGTGGTAAGGAGCGGGATGAACAAGGACAGAGCCGGAGGATGGAGGGTGGGGCAAGACGGCGTCGTGGCAAGGATCTTCTTTCGGAAGGTGGTGAGACGATGGCCACAGGATGCTCCACGAAAGGGGATGAGAGGTGGGAAAAATATTTGGTTTTCTACTCTAGAGGAGCATCCCCAGCTTGGGACAAGCACTCTCTAAAGCCTTGGAGGTGGTGATGGAAAGAAAGGAAGAGATGAAGAAGAATGGGAGGTGTAAGGGTCCTTTTTTAGTGGAGGAGAGAAAACTATTCGCATATAGGCAATTAGTCACATCTAAAGACGTCGCTGTAGACCCACGTTAGACGTCGCTGAAGATTGCACACCCATCGCTGGCGCTTGCAGCTGTGCTTGCATGCTCCCTAGTTAGCCCATATTTGTGCTCTATTTAAGTATTTAAGTGCCTAAACATTAAGTTAATTTTAACATTTATTTAGCATGCATTAGGATGTTAATAGATTAATTTATATTTCTAATTTAATTACATAATTCATGCATTGCATTCATAATTAAAGGCATTTGGAATTGACTTAGAATGGCATGTAATTAGGTGCAATACATGCATTGTTTTAATTAACATAGAACTTAGTGATTTGTGTATAAATAATCCTAATATTTTATTTTATTAATTCTTCTCCTTCCTGCAGGCAACCGCTCCACCTCCTCTGCCTACGCATTCACTCTTCGCCAGCTGCCTGAACTCAAGACCCCATTCATGGAGGAGTGGGAGAGATGGATCTGGTCGGGGCAGTTGCGACTACAAGGGAGAGGAGGAGGCAGCTGTGCTCGGGGAGACACCGCCCCACTCCACCACCGTGTACTCCACTCCACCACCGTGGTCTCCAAGGCCAAGCTCCACCACATCGTGGGTTGGCGAGGTGATAGCTCACCGCGCTAATCCAGCGAGCTCGGCCATCACCATGCGCGTGCATCTCCGACGGCCACACAACCATCACTGTGCACGTTTATCTCCGACAGCCACGCAACCATCATCGTGCAACTACTAGATAACCTCCCTGTCCACGCACCACCAACACCATTTTCTTCTTTTTATTCTTCCTCTTCTTCTACCTCTATTTTCAGAACAAAACCATCCCCGCGTCCTCTTCGCTGCACCTCCGCCCTGCAGACGCAGTAGCGCGCAACCCCTTACGTGTGCTCCCTCGCCATCCCCACGTGACTGCCCTCCAATTCCACCGCGGTAGGCACGCACACGCCCTTGTTGCATGCACCGACCTCCACGCTCTAGCCCTTAGCACATGCCCCTCAGCCCACCGGCCCTTGCCTCCAACCCACGCGTGCAGAGTGCGCGCATCACCAGCAACAGCTTCGCCCGTGCACCTCCAACGTGCAGGGACGTCTGCTCGTTGCACCTCCAGTGAGCAGCACCTCTAGTGGCCTCCCGCACTGCGCCCGTGCATCCCCCACGCTGTGCCTCCACATCGCCCGTAGCAGCCATGTGCACGTGCGCGCCCTTCAGTAGCGCCCTCTTCTGCCACGCACACCGTCTAGACCAGCGCGCCACTCGCATGTAGCCAGCCTCCATCTTCTTCTTCTTCGTCTTCTCCTCCAATAGACTGAAGGAAACCCAAAGTTATCTTGGTCCTCCTCCATGCAGCCACGTCATCTAGCCTCAAAGCTTCACGCCATCAACGTCAACGAACTCGCCTCGACCTCAGGAGCTTGGCCACACCCTCTGAAGGCCGATAGCAGCCCGCTCGCGCCGGCGAGCCATTGCCACCATTGCCGGCCTTCCTCATTGTCGGCGAGACCACTGGAGGCCGTTCGACGTGCCGTCACCGCCCATGCGTAGCCCTTATTGTGGCCAACCACCTTCGAGCTCCACACACCTAACCGCAGCCTTCTCATCACGCACGCACAAAGGAAGAAAATGCTCTATTTCTTGTCATATTAATATGTACATTCACATCCATTGCTACTCTTTTTATTCTGAATTTATTAATTAAATATTATGGCTAATTTATGCAAGTGACCTCCCTCTTTCTCATAAATGCCATTTCAGCATGATCTCTTGATGTTTTCTTAATATGAAGGTGGATTTGGCTCGATTTCTTGACAAAATTAATCGCGAACATCTGTTTTTAACTTGTGCAAGTTTAAATAGGTTATTGCCTCCTTGTGGACATGACCCGCTCTCCTGTAAGTGGTTTAATTTTAATTCTAATTGTTTTGATTAGTCGATTTTCCATCACTTAGAAATACAACGATAAATCTTCTTAATCATCATTTTCGAAAGCGAAAAATGACTCGTCAAATGGCACCATTGCCGGGGAGGCAACGAGCCTATTAAACTTGCATTCATTTATTTATTGGTTCACACATTATTTTTGAGGCGTATTTAACTTCGATCTTTTTGGTGTGAGGTACTCATATTTGCTTGACGAGTTGTTGCACCAGCCTCAGCTACATCGAGGTGGACCTTGTTTCCACTTCTCGGAGGACACTGGGAGCTCCATTTTTGAAGGTAGGAGCTTGACGCACTGTAGTGGGCCTTGTCTCCACAACCAAAGGAAGACATCTGGAGTGATCATCTTCATCTCCGTCGATTTTTTGTTTCAGTAGATAGAATTTAGGTTTTAGAACTTAATTTTCCTTGCACATTTGGTTTGAGACCCTTGTTTTGGGGTACATTTTTAGGGGTTTGTTCCCCGATTTTGTTTTAGGCCCGTGTTGGGTAACTTTTCAGGGGCCTGTTCTCTTTTCTTTAGATCTAGGTTTTCTTTTGTTGATTGATTTTATTTTTCTTTCTTGTGCATAAGTAGCTAAAAAAAAAAAAATGAGCTGCCTACTAGAAGCTGCCTATCTTAGGATGACCATTTATGTGTGAATGAGCAGCCTCTAGATTTATTTTGCTTGCACTTGCGTGCATCTTGCATTGCTGATTATTGGAGGAAAGGTACGTCCTCTTTCTTTGCATTCTATATTGTTCACGCATGTGCATTTGGATTTAATTGCAAGACCACCTAATTGAATTGAAAAGATCTAACAAGTGGTCACATATTTTCTTGAAAAAGGACTTTAAGTTAAGGAGGAACACTAAAACCAAGGACTTGAATTGAGACATTGTGCTGCAGTTCAAAATTCAAAACTCAAAATTTTTACGGTGTATGCACACTTGTAACTCTTGCACCATGGCACACATTTAGATACTCCTAGGTCTTGGAACTACTAGGACAAGAGCCCTCCTATTGTTGGATTCTAAAGTGTTCGGAACTTGAGATCAAAGGTTTTGTAAATCCAGAGAGGGGGATACCCTATCACAGATTTTTGGGGGTAGTTAAGAAGCACCGCGAAAGCACATCTTTAAAGGAAGGCTTAGGCCTACTTGCATCCCTCGATCTTCCATATTTGGAGTTGCTCTACCATTTGAGATTTAGGGAAGAACACCTAAGCTCCAACTAGGTCTTTTTAGTCATTTCGAAGGTCGACAATAGGTGAGTAATTGATTGGGCAACTTGCTTTGTCACCTACAATTTGAATTAAAGTCAAAAGCCTAAATTTGTAAAGACCTAACAAGTCCTTTTGAATTGTGTTTGTAGTGCATGCTTGGTAGGTGATCTCTTAGGAGACAACTTGTGTTTGATCCTGAACCTGAAAGAATCTTAAGAAGGAACCTCCCAAGGGAAGAAATGGCTGGTTAAAGGAGCCTTAAGGAATATTTCATTCCAACCAATCAAGCTGGCCCTGCACTATGTAGACCTAGAGGGGACAATCCTTATGAGTTCAAAAGCAATACCATATCCTTGCTGCCCTCCTTTTATGGTACTGCTAGGGAAGACCCTTATAGGCATATAGAGGAATTCATTGAGGTCAGTTTCATGGTGAAGCTGTAGGGCATTACTGATGATGCTCAAATGCGGATCCTCTTTCCTTTCTCCCTCAAGGACAAAGCCAAGTATTGGTATCATACCCTTGATGATATTAACACTTGGGATGCCCTAAAGAAGGAGTTTTTGAAGTACTTTCCCATGAGCAAAACAAATCACTTTAGGAGGGAAATTATAAGTTTTGTTCAAAAGGATGGGGAAGCTTTCCATGATGCTTGGGAGCGCTTTAATGACCTGTTGAGACTTTGCCCACATCACCAGGTGCCGAAGTGGCAATTGGTTGAAAGGTTCTACACCGGACTTAATGATTTGCACAGGCAGATTGTGGATGGTGCCTGTGTAGGAACCTTGCTATCTAAGACTGAGGATGAAGCTTGGAACCTTTTTGATACTTTGAGTGAGAATTCTATTCACTTGAATTCTGCCTACATAGATAGAAAACCCACTCTCATGCAAAGAAAGTTGGAGGTGAAGGAGGCAAGGGACACCTAGAATATAGCCTATTAGATTCAATTGTTGAATCAAAACATGGAAAGGCTTATGTCGATACCAGGCCAATTCATATCTAGCACCTCCACATCCCAAGCTTCTGAATGCCCCATTTGCCAAGGCAATACACATGCCACTATTGATTACCACTTGGCCTCCCAATTCCCTGAGCTTGTATAGGTGGATCTAAATGCTGCTCAAGGGTTCCGTCCTAGACCTCGTAATGACCCTTTTTCCAACACTTATAATGAGGAATGGAGGAATCACCCAAACTTTTCTTAGAGATAAGGGAATGTTTCAAATTCAGGGAATTATAAATCACAACCCTTTCAGAATCAACAAATGAACCAACCTCAAACCTTTGCCCAACCTAAGACCTCTGAGATGGATGAATTGAAGGCAATGTTGAGAACCATGCAAGAAAGTCACAGTGCCATCATCCAATCTCATGACAAGGCTATACATGAAATGAAATCGCAGATAGGACACCTTGTTGAGGTCGTTAGACAGAGGGAAATTGGGAAGCTTCCTAGTGCTGTTGAGGAGAATCCTAAATGAAAAAGGGATTGTCTTTAGGGAGCATGCTCAGGTGGTGACTATTTTGAGTAGTGGGAAAGAAATTCCCAAACCCAATGCTCCTATAGTCTCACCCTTTGAAAAACCATCTACCTCGACTTTCACCCCTACCGCTTGAAATCACCTCCGCTTGAAATCACCTCATCGGAAGAAGTTGCCCTCGTTCCACCCCTTACTCGACATGACAACCCTTCCACCCAGAGATCAAGAGTGCCCTTTCCAGAGCGCTTATCCACCTCTGGGAAGACTTTTGTTGGCTCATTTGGAGCCAAAGATAAGACAGATGAGATCATGAAAACTTTCAAGCAAGTGCAGATTAACCTGCCTTTGCTTGAGGCTATCAGGCAGATTCTGTCTTATGCCCGCTTCTTAAAGGACCTGTGCATGAAAAATGACAATCTAAGAAACAAGTCCAATCAAAAGTTGTCCTTCCTGATTCTATTAGCTTAATTGTTCAACATGGCACACCCCCGAAACTTAAAGACTTAGGAGTCCCATACATCTCGGTGGTTGTTGGTGACTTACAGATTGATGAGGCTCTACTTGATCTGGGTGTGGGGGTGAACATCCTTCCGAGCTACGTGTATGGACAACTTGGGGGAGGCAATCTGAAGCCTAGCCCAGTAATCCTCCAAGTTGCTGATCGATCACTTAAGACACCACGAGGAATTCTGGAAGATGTCCTCATGAGAGTGGAGGATTTCTTCTTGCCTGTTGACTTCTTAGTTTTGGACAATGACCTTACCAACAAGACAACCAAGCCCTCCATCATTTTGGGTCGCCCCTTCTTTGCAACTTTGCATGCTTCAATCAATTTAATACTGGGGCATTGAAAATGGGCTTTAGGAATATAAAAATTCGGCTTAATGTGTTTGATGCTTATAAACAAGCCGGGCTTGAGGATTGTTCTCAAGTTGAGGTGATAGATGACCTGATTGAAGAGACAACCCTTGCAATGTTTTATGATGACCTCCTTTAGCATGTCATGCTAAATGAGTATTCCCATCTCTTGGAGGAATGTGAAAGGGACATACTAGAACTTGAGGAGTTGCTAGGTGTTTCTGCTGAGTCTCTTTCCCCATCATCTCTGCTCAAAGTAGATCTGCTACCTAAGATGGGGACATCTATTATGAAAACCTCAACCATACAAGCCCCTGACCTTGAGTTGAAACCCCTTCCAGACACTCTTAAGTACGTCTTCCTGGGTGCCAATGATACGCTCCCCGTTATCATTTCAACTGTGCTATCTGAGGCACAGGAGGGAGCCCTGATTGAATGCTTGTCTAGGCACAAGGAAGCAATTTCTTGGAGCATTGCTGACATTAAGGGCATAGACTCTACACTCTGCATGCACCACATTTATACTGATGATTCCATCAATCAATTTAGGGACATGCAGAGATGTCTGAACCCTAATATAAGGGAGGTGATTAAAAAGGAAATCCTGAAGTGGTTGGATGCTGGGATCATATATCCCATTGTAGATAGTAAATGGGTAAGTCCTATTCATGTGGTGCCAAAGAAGGCAGGCTTTATTGTGGAATTTAATGACCAAGGTGAACAAGTTGTGACTAGACCCTCAACTAGATGGAGGGTCTGTATTGATTGCCGCAAGCTGAACACCGCTACCCAGAAGGATCACTTTCCATTTCCTTTTATTGATCAAATTCTCGAGAAATTGGCGAGGAATAAGTACTATTGCTTTCTCGATGGATATTCTGGGCACAACCAGGTTGCAGTCTTCCCGATGACCAGGAGAAGATGACATTCATGAGTCCTTACGGTACCTTTGAATTCAGGCATATGCCATTTGGATTATGTAATGCCCCTGCAACCTTCCAACGGTGTATGATGTCCATTTTGTCGAACATGATTGACGAGTGTGTTGAAGTGTTTATGGATGACTTCTCCATTTACGGCTCGTCTTTCGACCAGTGTCTCTTGCACCTAGAGAATGTGTTGAAGTGATGTAAGGAGACTGGTTTAGTCCTCAGCTTGGAGAAAAGCCACTTCATGGTACAGAAAGGAATTGTACTTGGGCATGTTGTGTCTGAGCGAGGCTTGGAAGTAGATAAAGCAAAGATTGATTCTATTTCCAAACTACCATTGCCCACGAATGTCAACAAATTAGATCCTTTCTAGGCCATGTCGGCTTTTGTAGGTGCTTTATTAAAAATTTTAGTAAAATTTCTAGGCCACTTTGTGACCTGTTGGTGAAGGAATCTTCCTTCAATTTTGATTCAAAGTGTGGTGAGGCCTTTCAAACTCTGAAGGAGGCCTTGATCTCTGCGCCTATTCTCCGAGCTCCTGATTGGACACTCCCATTTGAACTGATGTGTGACGCTTCGGATTATGTAGTGGGAGCAGTCCTTGGACAAAGGGTTGAGGGAAGATCTTATGTGCTACATTATGCTAGTAGGACTTTAACTGAACCACAACAAAACTACATCGTCACTGAAAAGGAATTACTTGCTGTAGTTTTTGCTCTGGAGAAGTTTAGGTCTTATATTCTTGGGTCTAAGGTGGTTATTTTCACTGATCATGCGGCAGTGAAATATCTCATTGCAAAGAAAGATTCTAAGCCATGTCTGATTAATTGGATCCTACTCCTTCAAGAATTTGACTTGGAGATACGTGAAAAGAAAGGAGTAGAAAATGTTGTGGCTGACCACCTGTCTCGCCTTCTACTTAATGACTCTTCATCTGGAGACATCTGCGAGACATTTCCTAATGAAACCCTTATGGCGGTAACACCAACTTCATCTTGGTTTGCTGATACCGTCAATTACTTGGTCACTGGAGAAACTCCTGGCTCTTGGGATGAGCAGAAAAGAAAGAGATTCATTTCCCAAGCTAGATACTTTCATTAGGAAGAGCCTGAATTATTTAGAATTCGACAAGACCAGGTATTGAGATGATGCATACCTGAAGAGGAGCAATAAAGTGTGTTGAGTTTTTGACATGAACTTCATTATGGAGGATACTTTGGTGCTAAGAAAACTGCTTTTAAGGTTCTCTAGTTCGATTTTTGGTGGCCTTTGTTATTTAAGGATTCTCATAATTTTGTTAAGGTCTGTATTAGATGTCAATGGACTGGAATGATTGGGAAGAGGAATGAGATGCCTTAGCACCCTATTCAATCTGTTGAAATTTTTGATGTGTGGGGAATTGACTTTATGGGTCCCTTCCCTTCGTCCCATGGTTATGAATATATCTTGGTGGCAGTTGATTATGTCTCTAAATGGATAGAGGCCATTCCTACATGCACAAATGACCACTCTGTGGTCTTGAAATTTGTGAAGGCCAATATCATATCTCATTTTGGCTACCCTAAGACCATTATAAGTGATTGGGGACCTCATTTCTGAAACCACCACTTCAATTGGCTACTCAGGAGTCTGGGAGTAACTCACAAGGTTGCTAGCCCTTACCATCCTCAGACGAGTGGCCAGGTTGAAGTGTCGAATAGGGAGATAAAGAACATTTTAGAAAAGACCGTTAGACCTGATAGGAAGGACTAGTCCCAAAAGCTCGATGATGCTTTGTGTACGTATTGAATGACCTATAAAACTCCTTTGGGTACATCTCCCTTTTGGATTATGTATGGGAAAACATGCCATTTACCCGTTGAGCTAGAACATAGGGCACTTTGGGCTATTCGAAGTGTTAACATGGATTTAGAAAAGGCGGGTAAGGCACGACTTTTGGAATTAAGTGAGCTTGAGGAGCTGAGGAATGATGCTTATGACACCTCTCAACCTTATAAAGAGAGAACTAAGGTCTTGCATGATAAGTATATCCTTAGAAAGACCTTTGAGCCCAACCAACGAGTCTGGCTTTTTAATTCCGGACTTAAACTTTTTCTAGGGAAATTAAAATCTCATTGGGATGGACCTTACATAATCACTAAAGTGTTTCCGCATGGAGCTATGGAGATTAAGAGCCCTTCCTCTTTAGCAACTCCCTTTATCGTCAACTGCCAATGGTTAAAACCATACATTACTTTGGATGGCCATCTGGTTGATGAGGTCACTCTTGAGGAGCCTTAGCTCATGTCATTCTCCGCCTTAGGTAATATCTTCCTTTAACTGTTTTGTTTCCAATGAGGACATTGTTTGAACCAGGCATGGGGGAGTGGACCTGACGCATCTGTTTTTAGAATGTCTACATTTTGCATTCATTCATGCATATTACATTAGAAAAAAAAGAAGAAAAATATTTTGTATTATTGAGCTTAACTGGCTGGGCCCTGCATTCTTAAGCAGACCAGAACTTTAGGTTAGACTAAGTTGATTCCAGGTGTCAAACTTTAGAAGCTAAGTAAGCTAATAGCTTTAGACCTTTAGGGTCCTTTGTGGACTAACAAACTTAAGTAGGAGTTAAGTTGCAGACCAATCCTCAAGAGGTTGAGGAAGGAAAGCTAGGGATTGAGTTAAAGGCTGGGTAGTACTTGGAGTCTTGTTCTACCTTTTAGTTTACCGATCCTCGTAACCTAAGCATCCACATGTCACACACACTTGGTCTTGTGTAAATAGTGATCACCTTAATTCATATCTTAAAGAAAAGTTGGTTCTCGTAGTTTTGACTTAGGAGAAGCTTGAAAATACAATTTGATTGGAAGAGTTCCTACCACAGGAGAGGTGGAGTATATACTCACCTTGAGGATGCGATGATAACATGTCACCTCCTTAGCGCTTGTCTCTTACGATATCTATCCTCCTGGGGGCATGTAAGCGCATTATGTGGTTCAGGTACCATGGGCGGCCCTATCTTGAAGTGTCGATTGTCACAGGCTTGAATTCGCTTAAGAAATCCATTGGCGATACTATCTCGAAGTGTTGATTGCCAGGAGTTCTTGGGGTGGCTATGGGCGGTGCTATCTCGAAGCATCGAAAGCTAGGCACCCTTCGAGGTACCGTGATGGGGACAATGAATCCTACACAGATCGTGTTGATAGCTAATCCAAGGTTAAACTTAGAGGAATCAAACCAAAAAATATATATAACAAAAAACAAAATCCTTTTTCCTCTCTAGGTTGGCAATCATATCAACCTCAAATAACTCAGACCAATGCACATTCACGGATGCTTTAATCTCAGGGATCAATAAACCCTAGGGTAGAGTTAGAAATCAGGGAAACCTGTGCCTACAACTCGACTTTAGCTGAAATAGTTGTAACTTAGCAACTACTTGGGAACCTTAGGTCTAAAGTCTGAACTTAACATGTTTCTAAAGGAAGACCGATTGGGTTGGCTAGATTACTTGGAGTGCTAGGTTATTGCTTAGATTTGCTAGGGACTAGCAAAAACTAGGCATGAGGGTATTTGATTAGCCCATATTTGTGGGTTATTTAAGTATTTAAGTGCCTAGACATTAAGTTAATTTTAACATTTATTTAGCATGCATTATGATGTAAATAGATTAATTTATATTTCTGATTTAATTACATAATTCATGCATTGCATTCATAATTAAAGGCATTTGGAATTGACTTAGAATGGCATGTAATTAGGTGCATTACATGCATTGTTTTAATTAACATAGAACTTAAGGATTTATGTATAAATAATCCTAATATTTATTTTATTAATTCTTCTCCTTCCCACAGGCAACCACTCCACTTCCTCCACCTGCGCATTCACTCTTTGCTAGCTGCCTGCACTCAAGACCCCATTCATGGAGGAGCGAGAGAGATGGATCTGGTCGGGGAAGTTGCGACTACAAGGGAGAGGAGGAGGCAGCTGTGCTTAGGGAGACAACACCCCACTCCACCATTGTGTACTCCACTCCACCACCGTGGTCTCCAAGGTTGAGCTCCACCACACCGTGGGCCGGAGAGGTGATAGCTCGCGGTGCCAATCCAGTGAGCTCAACCATCACCGTGCGCGTGCATCTTTGACGGTCGTGCAACCATCATCGTGCGCGTGCGTCTCCGACAACCACACAACCATCATCGTGCAACTACCAGATAACCTCCCTGTCCATGCACAACCAACACCATCTTCTTCTTTTTCTTCTTCTTCATCTGTTTTCAAAACAAAGCCATCCCCGCATCCTCCTCACTGCACTTTCGCCCCACAGATGCAGCAGCGCGCAACCTCTTGTGCGCGCTCCCTCGCCATCCCCGCACAACTACCCTCCAGCTCCACCGCGGCAGGCGTGCTCACACCCTTGCTGCATGCACCGACCTCCACGCTCCAGCCCCTAGCACACGCCCCTCAGTCCACCGACCCTCGCCTCCAGCCCACAT
This sequence comes from Thalassia testudinum, assembly GCA_037157565.1. Classification (NCBI taxonomy): domain Eukaryota; kingdom Viridiplantae; phylum Streptophyta; class Magnoliopsida; order Alismatales; family Hydrocharitaceae; genus Thalassia; species Thalassia testudinum. The sequence goes on from JAZHRO010000063.1 coordinate 59,262,942, forward strand.
GTGCAGAGCACGAGCATCACCAGCAGCAGCTTCGCCCACGCACATCCCCCTCGCTGCGCCTCCGCAACGCCCGTAGCAGCCACACGTGAGTGCGTGCCCTTCTGCAGTGCTCTTGTGCGCTTGCACCCTCTTTTGCCGTGCACATTGTCAAGCACCAGCGCGCCACTCGCACGTAGTCGGCCTCCGTCTTCTTCTTCTTCTTCGTCTTCTCCTCCAATAGGCCGAAGGAAACCCAAATTTATCTTGGTCCTCCTCCGTGCAACCGCCTCATCTAGCCTCGAAGCTTCACGCCATCAACGTCACCAAACTCGCCTCGACCTTAGGAGCTCAGCCACACCCTCTAAAGGCTGATAGTAGCCTACCTGTGCCGGCGAGTCGCTGCCACCATTCCGGCCTTCCTCGTCATAGGCGAGACCATCGATGGCCATTCGACATGTCGTCACTACCCTCATGTAGCCTTCGTCATGGCCAACCAACTCCGAGCTCCGCACACTCGACCGCGGCCTCATTGCGCACACACAAAGGAAGCAAATGCTCTGTTTCTTGTCATATTAATATTTACATTCACATGCCATTGCCACTCTTTTTATTTTGAATTTATTAATTAAATATTATGGCTAATTTATGCAAGTGACCTCCCTCTTTCTCATGAATGCCATTTCAACATGATCTCTTGATGTTTTCTTAATCTGAAGGCGGATTTGGCACAATTTCTTGACGAAATTAATTGTGAACATTTGTTTTTAACTTGTGCAAGTTTAAATAGGTCATTGCCTCCTTGTGGACACGACCCGCTCTGCTGTGAGTGGTTTAATTTTAATTCTAATTATTTTGATTAGTCGATTCTCCACCACTTAGAAATACAATGATAAATCTTAATCATCATTTTCGAAAGTGAAAAATGACTTGTCACTCCCCAGCTGCCTCGCTTGCTTGTAGTTTGATCGTTGATGAACGGTTGAGATTGCGCTAAGGTAGCATGCTCAGATCATGTGCTCAGATGCGCATACGATCGTACGTTCACGCCTGTGCGCGTCCAGCCATTGGATGGTCAAATGGAGGGTTGAGATCGTGCGAGACCTGAGCTCAAATTGCGCACTAGAGGGCACGTCAGATTGGGCATTAGACTGCGTGTGCAATCGTGCGTGTGCGTGCGGGCTCATTCATGCTCATCTGTGCATCCACGTGGGGAATTCTACACTGTTTGATAAAGATCGCATGACTCTAGTTAGTCGCTCGTGCCTGTGCGGTCGATTAGAGGCATCGAAGGATTCGAATGCATGCCCCTTCTTTGTAAGCCAAGCGTGCTACCGTTGAGGCAAGGGCGCGACCTTGTCATCTTGATGGAAATCATGGTGCCTAGTCTCCACCGTTGGATGAAGATCCAATGGTCGAGATCTCATCTAGACTCTCTCTTTTGAGGCGAGGTGTTGAAGGGATCTTTTAGGATTTGGATTAAGTTATCATCGTTGTAGTGCAAAATCCTCAATCGATCTCTCAACAAATACAATTTATAACTCGAATATCTAAATGAAGTCCAAGGTCGAACACAGGGAGCACATATGAATTCACACGCTAATCTCAATTAACATATAAATAAGCACAGGAATAAGCCAAGAATAATGATATTCACCAAATGCTAATCTGTCACATTAGATATTCAATGAATAACATAAGCATCTCAAGACTTCAAGAGACCAAAAAGATAACTAAGACAAAATAATGGTGATTTAGATCACCAATTACTTGTCTAAGCACATATATATCAAATACTCAAATGTATGAAATAAATGAATAGTGGTCAGATGTCTGATTTGAGAATTAGACAACTTAACTGTCGCCTGCTATAGTGTCTTCAATCTTCTGTTGTTCTTCTTCTTCACTTCTTTCTTTTCTCTTCGTGGAAACCTTCTCCTTCTTCTTACTTGGCTCGTCTCCTCTTCTCTCACGGCTAAGTGTTGGCCAATGCACAAAGGAGCAAAATCCTCCCCTCTCCCACTCTCTTTTTCTCTCAAACCAGGCTTATCAGGTATTCGGGGTGTGTAATTGGGTCCAGGGCTGCGTGCATGAGTGTCGTAGCTGAGTAAGAGAGCTTCGGCGGGTTGGGCATGTGAAGGGTGAAGGGGACCTCACCGCGTGTTTGGAAGTGATAAGGAGGAAATAGAAAATCAACTTATGCACCCTCTTCTGCTCCTATGTCCCCGATGTGGGACTATCTTGTCTTCAATTCTCCGCGTGTGAACAATGATAGAATGCTTGTCCAATTGAGGGTGAAGGAGATCTCAAAACTCCTAATTGAAAACCTGGGTCTCTTCCTAGGAATAAGCCGTGTCACTTGGAGGTGGCACCTGGGGGTAATCGTGGTTAGAACACCATGAACACCGTCGGGGGGATGACGTGGTGGCAGAGCTCTAGCCGAAGTCCTGAAACACAAATATGGGCTTGAAAGCCCTTGTTAAATGGTTTAATAGAGTTGTCAGAGAACGTGGAAGATAGTGGCGGTGTCCATGGGGTGTGGGAGTGCGTGGAGTGGTCAGACGAAGTTGGAGATGGAGGCACAAAGATGGGTTGGTCGATGGAGGGTTTGAGTGGATGGAGTAGCGAATAGGTAGAGGGATTTTGTTCGTGGTGTTGTGGCGAAGGTTGTGGAGGCGTCGGCGAGGTGGGTGGACTTATATAGCATGTGGATGACCTCGCCAGAGAAGTGGCTGGAGGTAGAGAAGATGACGGCGTGCATGTGCGTCGAGGGTTTGTTTTTAGATTTTGGGTAAGGGAAACTAATCTAAGACTCTAAAGGAACTAATCTAACCCTAAACTAATAGATGAAAGGGGGGAATGCCCACGCCAGTGGTACACCAGAGTGGGGAATATGAAATCTCCGGTGGGAGAAGCGGCGACGACGAGGGGAGATAGGCGACTGCCGCTGGTATTGCGATGCGCGGAAGAAGCTGAGGATGAAGAATCTACTCGCTATAGTCTATGAGAGTGGACGAGGAAGGTGGTCGAAGGAGGTCGCTGGAGCTCATGGAGCATTCAGCCGGAGAGGAGGGAAGAAGGGGATTTTTTGGCCAAAAACAAGCTAAGGAGGTAAGGCATACCTTGGGCATGCTTTTATAGGCCATAGGAGGTCCTTCCAAGCTTGGAAGCTTCATGCATAAGGAAACCCACATCTCTCATGGGTTCGCATGGGAGATTGGGAAAGAATTAGAGCCCAAGACTAGGTTTAGATAGTAGAAGATTCTCTCAGGAACCTCCATTCTAAATTTGGAAGAGTTTGGCCGTGAAATCAGGGAGTAATCCCTGATTGAAGGTCGCTGGTGAAGTAGGTTTAGGAGTTGAAGGTGGAGGGGACCTGTTGGCGAAGAAGATGATGAAGTTAGGGGCATATTTGCAAGGATTTCAAAAGTTAGGGGCATATGTGTAAGAGAAAAGAGCTAGACAAGACAGAAATGTAAACTAGGTCAAGGTGATCTTTGATTGGGCCCAAACTTTGGTAAAAATCTAATTTGGACCCAAGGAATCTGATGGTGAAGTTGGATTTATGTTTTTACCAAGTTTGACTAGGTAATTTATGCAGAAACCCAAATTAGGGTAATTATCTGTTTAAGACTATTTTAGGTCAAATTGGGTTCAAATGGTCAATTCAAAAGTACTAAACCTTAGGGAATATTTTTCTATGATTTTTAGAAGGTTTAGGTGAATTTTATCCTGACTATAACCTCAGTTAATTAAGCAGGTCTATTTTTAGGGTTTCAGATGTCATTTAATTCTTAAAACGCGTGAAAACCCATTTCTATTTGTATAAACCCACTTATTAGACATTTATGACCATTTAACCTTTAATTAACCCCTGGGAAACTCTGTGATTGCTATGCATTTAGGATATTCTGTTAAAACTACAGTTTTACCCTTGGCTTAATATGTAGTAAATTAGGGCTCTTTAGCGATGATGTAGGAGCATTTATCAATGGATTATGATTAATTAAAGCTAGATATGACTGATGATGACGTTATCATCATGAGGCAAAGGCTGTGACCAGTCTTGGGTGGCTGTGATGGCACCGCGTGATGCCATCATGGCCGTCCGTTCTGTTTGCTTTGTAGGTGGCACCATAGATGCCGGATTGGGTCGATTTTTGTGCTGTTGGGCTGCGATTATCGATCCGGATCCATCCTTGCAGTTAGATTTGTCATTTGAAGCTTCAAATTGTGTCACCTAGTCCCTTGGGCTTTGATCTTTCTTAGATTGCATAAGGTGCTACGGGATTCCAATCAAGACGATTTCAGAGGCGTTGGACTCCGATTGTCATCTTGATCAGATCCGATGGTCGGATCGTCAATTTGAGGCCACGAAATAATTCACCTCTCTTGGCCATAAAAGGACACAAATTAACCTAAACTTTGTACAAACTATTGTAAATGCAGAATGATGAATGCTATCCGATATTTATACTATGGAATGTATATCTAAACCTAGGAACATGCATAAATAGGCATTTTGTCCTAAATGGATGTGTCTACATCATGCTCTTGTATGGATTCTTTATTCTCTCTTTCCATAACGTCCACGTTGTCGTTGTGCATAGGATCCAACTTTGATCTTCGCTGCTATCAACTCGATGAGTTTGCCTCGAGAATACTTTATTGCATTCTAACTAATACCTCATTCAACACTGCTATGCTAACTCTGCATCCAAAGAACAAGGGGTCCACCATCTCATTCTCTTCCCTACATAGCACACATTGTGGGTCCACCAAGATTCCCCAAGACCTCAATTTGTCCTTCGCCAGTAGGCATCTCCTCATTGTGAGTAATGTAGAAGCTGACTACTTGGGTACATGGCCCCACATCCAGATCACCTTGTACTCCTTTCTTGCCATAGTGAGTCTAACTATATCCAACATCGACGTGGTTATGTTTGTCCATCTCCAGGTTCTTCTTGTTGGAACTTAGTTCGACATTCTTCTAAGTTTTGGTGTTAACAAAATCCTTTTTGATCTAATGAGCTTTTCGTGAGCTTAATGCATAGGAACCAGGAATGGGATGACTTGGACAATGAATGATGATGATGTTGATGACCATAGTTGTTGGAAGATAAGCATAAGTTTATTTTTTTTATTTCTTAGACTTTGTGTGCCTCCTAACACAGGAATTGATATAGGAGTTAAAATAAATTAGAGATAATTAGGTTCTATATTTGCAATGAATGTTATCTTTCATAACCTAAAATAATTTCCAAGATCATTTCATTTTAAAAGAAATCAAAACTTGGCTTAACAAAAATTTAATAAGGTACTTGTTGCAAGTACTGGTACTGATCATAAATACTGGTACATGCAAGGCACAGGTTTGAGTACTTTACTCAAACTGTGAACAACAAATACCAGTACTAATGATGAGTATCTGTACCTGGTAGCTATAGTCTTGAGTTAAGGAGTTGACCTAAACCTAACAAGTATCGATACTTATCAGTAGAATCGGTACATTTAGGTTATTGATTTAGACTCTAAGCATAACCTGTGAGTAACAAGTACCGATACTCAAGTTGAGTACCAATACCTATTACACGGTTGGTACTCATCTAGGAGTGCTGAGTACTGGTACACATGACGAGTATTGGTACCTAGACCTCTTTTGTACTACTGCTGATAAACAATGAGTAGTTAGTATCGGTACTTAAACATAAGTACCGGTACCAACTACATGTTGAGTCAAATTTGAATGAATGATTTTCTTTAATTTTCATTTGAATCTCAACTAATTGGCATCCAACGGATATGGAACATGGGTGGGTGCTTTCTAACCTATAAAAAGATGCCCTTGGGTCCTTTTCTCAACACAACACAAGTATTCTCTTCCTTGCTCCAAAATATTCTCTCTACAACATTTCTCTAGCAAGGAGCTTGCTTGTTTGCTTAGGAGCATGCAATAATTTTTCTTGTGAGGTTGCAACAAGTCTTTTGGCGTGAAGTTTCTTCTCTCTACAATTCATTTTACACATCAATTCTGTACTTAGTCTTCATTAGTAATTTCATTTAGTTTATATTGTTGGGAGGCTTAAGATTAAAGTTGTAAGCTTATTATCTTTCTTGCTTGCACCTGTACCTTTTTCTCTTTATTATCTCGTAATTGGGTTGAGGTAATGTTGAGATTTGTAAAATGCAGATTTGATTAGAAAACATCGTAGTATAACACGAATTACAATTCAAACAAAACTTAATAGTGAGACAGTGAGTCTCGGTTGATCTCAGGGAGGCCTAATGGTGAAATTGATTTTTAATTTCTTTTCTCTACTTGCCTAAAATCAGATTCCAATTTCAAGAGCGCAAGTATAAGATGCACCGGTCACGTTGTTGACACGTAAAACATGCACGTGAGTTAGATAGACCATGAATGTGAAAGTGTATTAGATAAATCATTAATATCTTCTGGAATTGACACATTTTTATTGCAAGAGATAGATATATGAAGCAGGCAACTGTTGTTTTTATTTCCTCAAAATAGTGTCATTACAATGGCAATAGAGGAATGCTTGTACATTGAAATTGAAATCTACTAAGATATTAGAAAAGACATGCACGCATGGATCTTGGAGGGATTATGCATTTATTCTAGTAGGGAGATACTACTATGCTACTAGTAGGAAAATAATGCAAGAATTAAACTAAGAACAACTATGCTAAAAGTGAACTTAGGCATCGGAGGTGGTCTCCAATGGCCGTGTGGCTTGAGGTGGCAAGAGGGAAGAGAGGGACAGCCAAGGTGGTTGGCCGGCCTCTTGATGAAGGTGGTGAAATTCTTTCTTGAACCTTGGACGAGTGGAGCTTATGGAGGTGGTGGCGTGCACTTGATTAAGAGGAGAGTCCAAGCAACCAAGAGATGGGTGCATGGCTGTCCGAGGGGGTCTTTAAATAGACAAAGGGGTGGCTTTCAAGTGGTTTCTCTAGAGAACTATAGAAGACTTTAGAGAGACCCTTAGGTGGCTATCCAACCTAGTAAAGACTGGGTCTTCTTAGATCCACAAATTGTGGATCTAAGAAAGACTAGGTTGGTTTGCTATTTTTGGCAACCTAGGTGGTGCCGAGTGCGTGGGTGTGTGCGTGCGTGCCCTAAGTGGTCAAGTGGACTACTTAGGTCCATGGCTAGGTTGAGTCTAGGTTGGTCTAATTAGGTTTCTAAAATTAGGTTCATACAACCTATGGCTAAAGTGATTGATCCAATTTAAACTTGACCAAGTTTAATTTGGTCAATGTGTGTGTAATTGGGAGAGAGAGTTCCCAATTAGGTTGGGATTGAGTCAATTGGAATCTCACTGAGTCTAATTAGACTTGTCTTGGTTGAGATTTGAGCTTAATTAGACTCTGTGAGTCCAATTGACTAGGTAAAGTGTATTTGACTTAGATCCAAGTCAATTGGGCTTAGTGAGAACCCAATTGGGTTCTTAAGAGGGCCTTAGGGTAGTGTACTAGCTTAAGGTACCTTAATTTAGGTTTCCTGGGGTGTAAGGTTTAGGGGCCTTAGGAATCAAGATCTAGGCTTGAATCCAAAAACAACAATAGGAGGAGGGTTATGGACGTCTGATCTTAGAATCAGATGACTTATACTTCAAAATCAGAAGTCTAAGTCTCTAGTCTGGATGTCCAATACTAAATTGGTATGAAGTTTAGGTTCTATCTTGGGTTTCTATAGAAATTGGACATCTGACACCTTGTCTAGACGTCCAATTTTGCAGCAGATTGGGTTCTAAGTCCTGCAGGCGGTATCTAAGAGGCCTGGACATCCAACATCCTACCTAGACGTCTAGAGGTGGGCTAGAATGTGGGCTTTGAGGTGTTTTAGGCTAAGGTAACCTAATGGGAAGGTGTCGAAGGTTTTGGAAGGTGTTTAAGGCTATCCTAATGCTAAGGATTGGTGTAGGGATGTCCTATGTTCTTCATAATTCAATTCACACATTAAAATCCCACAAGTAATGTAGTATACCTCTTCCCTACATTATGTCTTCAGCTTGAGTAGCTTTATTCCAAGGCTTCTGCTCCAGCTTTGTCTTCTATCCTACTTCAGATCCAGCTTCAGGCCATCTCCTGAGCTTTTATTACGTACAAACTAAATAATACACTAATCAGTACATTATTGTAGTATTATTTCATGAGTATCTAAGTAAAGCGGGAAAGATGCACGATATGGTACTAATGCATGAATTATGCTACAATTATGCTAAGTTCTAACTCAATTTAGGTCATTCAAGTGCTATGATTGCTGCGCAATCAGGTAACCCATTAATTACCTTGTGTTATAGTGAATTAGTTCCCTCCTGATTGAGGGAATCGAGTTAAAAATCCTAAGTCAAGAGACTTAGGTAGTGGAGCAACCTAGTGTGGGGAACCACTATATATCTAGTGTTCAATTCTTGTGGTTTGCATTTTATTATCATATTTTGCATCATACTATTCTTCCCCCCTTCTAGTGTTCTTGTCTATTCAGATCCTATAGGAAGAAAAGCTTATTGAGTCTTTAACAAAAGGACTCTAGTTATAAAAGAATCCTTGCATGTTTCGTTTGATGAAGTAAACTTAGGAGAACCTGAACCCAATCAAGTAAAGTCTGATGATTAGGAAACCCCCTTCATTGATGTGTCTAAAATGGAAGATACATGAAATATACATGATCTTCCAAAAGAATGGGGTACACCACAAGGCTCACCCTCAAGAACAAATTATTGGTGATATTGAATAAGGTGTAAAAACGTGGTCTCAATTAAGGGTTGATTTTGTCCTTAGTGCCTTTGTATCTCAACTTGAACATAAGAAAGTTGATGAGGCATTGAAGGAAGAGTCTTGGGATGTAGCTATGCAGGAGGAGCTACTCCAATTTACAAGGAACAATGTGTGGGACTTGATCCTGCTCCTAAGGGTAATCCATCATTGCAACCAAGTGGGTGTTCCAAAAAAAATTGCATGAATCTGGTGCAGTGATCAGGAATAAAGCTAGACTTGTAACTCAAGGCTACAATCAATAGGAGGGAATTAATTTTGATGAGACATTTGCTCTTTTTGCCTGCTTGGAGTTCATTCGGATGCTACTTGCTTTCGCAAGTGCAAAGGGCTTCAAGTTATATCAAATGGATGTCAAGGGCGCATTCCTTAGTGGTTATATTAAGGAAGAAGTTTATGTCCATCAGCCTCCTAGGTTCAGGGACCCAACACACCCAGAGGATGTATACAAGCTCAACAAGGCATTATGTAGACTTAAACAAGCTCTTAGGGCCTGATATGATTGACTTAGGTCCTTCATTCTTCAGCATGGATCTCAGATTAGAGTTGTTGACTCCACTCTATTAGTAAATGAAGAAGGAATGACATCCTGTTGGTCCACATATACATTGACGATATCATATTTAGATCAACAAAGGAGTCTCTGTGTTAGAGCTTTAGTGAGACTATGAAGATTGAGTTTAAGACACTACAAAAAAGATGACCTTTAGTAGTGAATTGATAGTGGCATATAATACATTTGCCACTAATTCCTCTGATTTAGTGGAAAATTTTTTATATATGCCACTATAACATTTTGTCAAATGATAATTAGTTGTAGTGGTAAATATATTTGCCGCCATTACCTTTGATTTAGTGTCAATTATTACTTATGCCAGTATAATATTTTTGTCAAATGATAATTAGCATTAGTGACAAATATATTTGCCACTATAATATTTGATTTAGTGACAATTTTTACTTATGCCACTATAATATTTTTTCGAATAACAAATTGGTGTAGATGAAATGAGGCCACTATTTTACCTTCAACATGTCTTTTAATAACATAAAGTAACTTAGTGGCAATAAAAATATATACCATTAGAAATATTTTGATAACTGACAATTGATATTTTTTTTTGAAAGGAAAAGGGGTCCCAAATTTCTCGCTTGCCATGGAGCTCCTTTGTGATCAGAGCCACGGCCACTCTCCGGTGTTGAGTCGGGAAAGCTGGACACACACAAATGGCACGTCCACCCATAATGGCGCTATGCGCATCTGGGCAAGCCATGGGGTTTCGAACCCGTGCACCCCGCACAGAGAATGCCTTATGGGGAATGAGCGCACCAGCTGCGCTGCCCTATTAACCCCAATCGACAATTGATATTAATGGAAAGTATATGTATCACTATATGTATATAGCATGTTTTCATTATAACTTTTAAACTTAATTTAGAGGCAAAAAAACTATGAGTCACTAAAAATTTTTAGTCAACTAACAATTAAAATTTTAATACCATATAATCAAGAGATTCAACATAAACATAATTTTGTAGCAAACCTAAGAGATTCTTCAATCATACCATCAGATTTTGTGCTAGTTTCTTTTAGGTAAGATACTACGGCACCATTTTTATTCCTTGAAATATTTAAAGATTTTAATTTGAAACGAATAAGTTAAATCATCTTAAATTAATTAAAACCCATCCCCCCTAAAAAATTTCACACCCGCCCAACCCTCCCCCATCGCAAACTTCAAAAAAAAAGTTCACCTCGATGCCCTAATTAACCCTCTACTACTCCCCACAAAGAAATCACACACTCCCCTCTCAATCTTCAGTTTCCCTTTGACAGTTCCTGTCTCAAACTCCCCCTTGACGATTCCCCTTTGCAGCAGCACCTTAATCTTCGGTCACAGTCGCTTCCCTCTTGATCGTCACTACTATATCAAAAGCATTGCCGCTCTCTCAGTCTCAATCACAGTCGCAGTGCCTCCATTGGTCACTGTTAACCCCTCTCAATCATCTCCTCTCCCCCCTTGATCAGTCGTTACTCTCTCAGACACAGCGCCACGACTCTCGATCTTTTGCTGTCCACTCCTCCACCCTCTACCACTCTCTCTCAGTTGCAAGCCGGTGGCCCTATAACCTCCTCAACCATCAGGCCAGGCCTGCACTTCTCTCCTCCATACAATCATTGTTAACATTGTCACGTCAACACCTACTATGATAGAAGGTAAGATTTCACCCTTGATGTACATGTACCATGGGAGTGTGGTAGTGCTGGAATTTTAGTTAAAAAATAATGACAGATGCAGGGCACATTGATTTGGATGCCTTTGGAGTTGGATATCTACATCTTTTACTGAGGTCCATGTTGAATCGTTAGTTGTTTTGGATAAAAATGCAGAGAATTCGTGGGGCTGATCCTGCATATGAGAGATTGTCATATTAAATTTTAATTGGAAGACTTTATGCACTTTTAGTACCTTTTCTTGTTGATTCAACTTGTTGATGGTGTCATATCTCTTTTTCCTTTGGTTTTTCCAATGCATCGTTAGCTTTTAATACTAAAACTGTCTCTAATTGTGAGGTTATAGAAAACTATTTAGGTAAATCAGACTACTATAAAGGGTAGCTGAAATGATCTCTCTAATTTTTTTTATTGAGTGTGCCTCTTGGGAAAACATATGTCAGTTAAATTTGAATGGAAAAAACTGAGTAATGATGCCAAATAGATGTTTTTTTTTTTTTGAGATTGAAAGGAATGCTATTGAAAAAGATAGCAAATCGGGAATTATTCTATTAAAAAATCAACTATAATAATTTACAAAGAATCACTCCATGCCTGAACAAGAGAGTTACAACTCTACACAAATTTCCCCACACACACCAACAACCCCTTAAATAACTTCTCATTTCTAACCTTCCACACACTCTAAAGCACGGCTGCCATAGTTGTGATTTCCCATGCATTTGAAAATCCCTCCAAAGGCTTTCCTATGTTGGCAAGGGATATTCACACACATATCTCCATATTTGGTCAGTCACCAAACATGACGAGAATAAATGTCTTGCACTATCAGTGGGGAAATCACATAAGGGGCAATGTTGTAATTGGGTTCCCATCCTTTTGTGTTGCAGCTCTCCCGTGACAAGTCCTCTTCTACACAGCCAGAGGAAGATTTGCACTTTAAGGGGTATGCATAGCTTCCATAAACCTGCACATTGTCTATCAATCTCCTCCATGTCGGTTGGATCATTTGCACGCAATAACACTGTATGCTACAACAGATGTGTTGAACGTATTTTACGCACCTACGCTAACGTGTTTGGTTTTGGAAAACCCGTCGTTGTAGTTCGAAAGCGAAGGATTCGTGTTCAACAAATAAAATTTATACCGAAATTAAAATTCCGGGTCGAACACAGGGAGGCGAACGTTTGATTTAAAAACTTCGCGTTTCTTTTTATTTTGTCACAAAGAAATTCAATTTAAACTATCTAAGTATCTACAACAAATAAAAGAGACAGAGGGAGTAAGAGAGAGAGAAAGAATACTATACATGGAAATCAAAATGAGATGTAGAATAGATAAGGAATTTATCATAAAAGAGTTCTTTCGTTACAACTAGAAAACATAAAACAATTACTCTAGAAAGCATTAAAAGAATGGAGGGAGAAGTGTCCTCCTCGACGATCGCTCGGAGGACGAATAGACTACTCTAGAAAGCAGTAAATATATACTAGAAAGCAGTAAAAAGAATAGGGAGAGAGAAATCCTCCTCGACGGTCGCTTGGAGGACGAGCCGGACGGGACGACGCCTGGACGAAGGAGAACGAAGCGGGACGAAGGAGGACGAAGCAGAAGAACGGGAACGAAGCAGCACGCCGTCGTCGTCACGGGATCCACTTCCGAAGGGGGACGAAAATTTGGACTTTATCTCGCGAGAAGCATCCCGGGTGTGGGACAAGCTTCTCTTGAGCTTTGGAGAGGTAGAGAGGAGAAGGTGCGCGGTCTTCACAGGACTCCTGCGGCCGATTGGGCGGCTGGGATGGCGCCACGTGGCGCCATCTTGGCCGTCCATCTTCTGGAAGTTGTAGATGGTGCCACGGATGTCGGATTGACTCGATTTTTGTGTCGTTCGGCTGCGATCGTCGATCCGAATTCATCCGTGTGGTCGGATTTTCCATCTGAAGTGCGGATTTACACCATCCTGGCCCTTGATCTTCTAGGGTTCCCCGGTCTCTATCTGATGCTACGGATGCCTGATTAGGGCGATCTTGGAGTCGTTGAACTCCAATCGTCGCCCTGATCATATCCATACGGTTGGATCTTTGATCCGAGGCCCCGATAAAATATTTGCCCTATCCAAGCACATAAAAAGAGACAATTAACCTCCATTTTATTCAAACTACTCTAAATGCAAGATGATGCATGTAATGCAATATTTATATCATGAAATGCAATCCTATGCTTAAGAACATGCATAAATAGACATTTTAAGTAGTGTAAATGTGTTTACATCATACCCCCATGCCTATCTTTTGCTAGTCCCTAGCAAAAACTATATGCTATTTATAAAAGAATTAGGTTAGATTATTTGGACCTGAGTTATTTTCAATCATTAAGAAATTGTCTACTGATGAGAACCTCATCATGAGCCATAACTAGCTCATTTTGACCTAATACAAAGGATAAAAGCTCCTACATATCTCAAGGAAAGGCTTAACTCAGAGAATTCTGAGTTTAAGAAGAAAATAAGTCATAAGGGGTAAAAATGCAATTTTACCAGTATAATCTGCATACAGGGTAATTCAGGACCCAAACATAGGTCAAAGCAGCTTAATAAGAATAAAAGTGGGATGAAATGATCTAGCAAGGGCTACAGCAATTCCAAGAAACTAAATGATAATCTGTAACCCTAAAACAACCCACTTCAATTCACAAGGTTCGAGGTAAAGTAAAAATAGAATAAACCCTCTAAAATTCATAGAAAAATAATCTCTAGGGTTTAGAACCTTCAATTTGGCCTTCAGAACCCATTTTGACCTACATTGAGAACCATGCCCAATTAATAACTTAATTTGGGTTTTTGCGTAAATTGACCGGTCAAACAAGGTTTAATATAGAAATGAAATTCACCATCAGATTCCTTAGGTCCTAATTAGTCATGTATAAAAACTTGAGCCTAAGAAGAAACCTCCTTGACCGACTTTACACTTTGGTCCTCATATATTTACTCTTTGGCCCTCAACTTTTGAACCCTCGCATTTTGGCCCCTAACTCTCCTTCGTTCTTTGCGATCAGGTCCCCCCTGCAAAACCTGCCAGCACCATGCTCCGGCGACCTTGCGCGGAGCATGGCGCCGCGCAGGGTGAGGTGGGGGACCTGGCAAGTAAATCGGGGGTGCCCTACGTCGTTAGCCGTCGCAGGGACACCCCCCTGGTCGTTGTAACCCACCATACCGGCCGTGCGAACGCACGGACGGTATGGGTTCTTGTTTCCGGCCATCCTCCGGCGAGGGAGACACGTCGTCTCCCTCCGCCTTCCTCCCTGTTTGATCCCTATAAATACCCCCCGTTGCTCCACCGACCGGGGCAGCCTGGATCTGACGGAGAAAATCCCCAACTTTCCTCTCTTCTCCCTCTGGCAGACGCTCACCAGCTCCGGCAGTTTCCTCCCCCTCCACCTCTCCGCTCTGCCGCAATACCAGCAGCAGAGACTTCCTCCCCTGCTCTTCCCGCGCCACGCCGCACCCAGCTGGCGCCTCTCCGGCTCTCTGCTCGCCGCCGCCCCTTTCCCTGAGCATCGTCTTCTCCGGCGACAGTCGATACGACTGTCGCCCTGTTCCACCCCCTTCGTCCCTGCAAGTAAGCTAGAGCTACTCCCCTTCTTCTCCTCTTTCTTTCCCCGCTTTCAATTTATTCAATTAAGCCCTCGACCGACCCTGACCATCGTCACCCCCTTCGTCTCCGGCCACCCTCTGGCGAGATGCTCCCATCGCTCCACAGCCTCACACACCTCGCCGACCCTCACCGAACCTCCGCCTCATCACACTGAGCACCCCCCACCCCTTCACTGCCACTCCACACCTCCGTAACGCTTCCCCCAACAAACCCATCCTCCGACCCACAGTCCGACCTAGGGCAGCCCTTGCACGCCGCCTCGCGCCTCGCCACCACCCACACGAGCTTCGCCGCACCCTGGCGAAGCTCCTGGCACTTTCTGATTAGGCCGAGAGGCCGTTTTCTTGTAAACAGGCCACCCGACCTCCGCCGCCATTGCCGTGCAGGAGGAACTGCTTCCGCCTGCAGCTACAGGCGCGCCACGCTCAGCGCCACGCCCAGATTCAACTCCCAGGCCTTGCGAGGCGTTTCGACAAAACACCAGGCTCGTAGCTAAGGCAGAAGGCTTCGCGTGACGCCGCGATCTCCTGCTGATTTCCCCGCTGCGGGCGCGCAATTGAGGTGGGACATTTAGTCCCACCTCGGAAAAGCCTGAAGAGGCGCAGCGATATAAGATGTAAAAGTGCTGGAGGCTTACTGCCTCAGCACACGGGGTGAGGTCCCCTTCACCCGCCCGGTTACCCGGTCTCGTCCGCGCTCACGCCCCGCGGACCTGACCCGACCCGATCCGACTTAAGACTGACCTGCACTCCTCGCCCACCACGCACGCCGGTGGGCCTGGACCCGGGCCTGACCCGAACCCGGTTACCCGGCAGCTCTGGGAGAGCTGTCCCAAGAGTGGTTTCAGAGAGAGAGAGACGCGGGGGGGGGGAGGGTAGAGTAGGTTTTGCCTCTGACGAAAAACTCTGAAGTGTGCAGGCACAGGCGAAGAAGAAGAACCGCGGAAGAAGAAGGAAGCTGGCTGTAGCAACAGGTAGTTTAAGTCGTCTGATTTGGAAATCAGACGACGGCCTGAAGGGAAAAGAAGAAAGAAGGAGGGGTGACGTCCCTGGCTGAAAAAGAAAAGAAGAAGAAGGAGATCTGAAGAAAGAAAGAAAGAAGAACATCACGAGGAGAAAACAAAGAGAACAACAAATTCTTTCCCTCTCTCTTTCTTTATTTTTGTAAAAGAAACATGTATATCTCTAGAATACAACTTGCTCCCTGAGTTCGACCTCGGGAACTCTTTTATTTTCCGAGTAAAAAATTTATATATTTGAAGTGTTGGTAATAACTGGCTATATTACAACGTTATAACAATAAAACCCGGTTGACCCAACGCACTTCAACCATTTTGGTGCCGTTGCCGGGGAGCAACGGCTATTCTAGAGGTAAACATTCCTGTTTCTTTTTTTTAATTTCTGATAATCTCCTCTCTTTTGTGCAGCTACAGGAACTCAAGAAGACAAGCAACCACACGACAACCACTCCGAAGACAGGTAAATTTTTCCTCTCACTATTAACCCCTAAACTCTAAAGAGGAAGAAAAGAAAAGAACAAGCAATATAGAGCTAACCTGTCTTCCATACTTAGTAACCATAAAGAGTTGCATGTTTTCAACTCATCACTCCTGCACACTATTAAGGGTATTTAAGGGCTAACACATTCTTGCTTGAGCCCTAATTGCCCAACAAAGAGTTAAATGGACCAAGTAGAGCCAACATAAGGTCAAACATTAGGATTTCAGTAGAGACACACCCCTTAATCAAGAATTGAGGAAATCCAAAAGAGGTGTGCCCAAGCCATTGACTGAAAATAATTAACAAGAAAAATCCTAAACAATTGGCTCTCTCTAAACACTTGAACCCTAAAAGACAAGACCTGAAAGCTCTCAAAGAAAACAAGAGGTAAAGTTGACCCCTTTGGGTCAACCAACCTTAAATTAGGTCACTCTTTGCACTTAAAAAGACTAAAGTTCAAGTGAAACCTTAAGCACCCTGATTTTAAAATTGGTAGACTTAAGAGGTCAAGATCCCCATTCTGGTCTACCTGGAACCGCAGTGACAAGAGAGGTCGGGTGGGGGAAACCCTGTAACCCGTGGGGACGCTCTACCGTGTAGGGGTCTTCGCGGGACTCTCCCTCTCTGGCTGCCCAGGTAATTCTCAGGTGGACGATCTTTCTGATCAAGGGGTCCATCTGCCCCGCACCTCTACAGTCACCCAACACATTTTTGGGTGTCTTGATTGGGTCCAGTACCTTCTAAACTTACCTCTTCCAACAGTGCATGTACGGAAGGAGGTCCCTAAGACCACCCTTAAGACCTCCATTAGAAATTCGCTCTCGTCAAGGCCAAGCCTCGACGCCCGTGTTTGTGCAGCAACACCCTCACATTATTCTCTCTTCTGATTCAGAACCAAGTTCTTCTTCTTCCCCCATCATGGCTCAGCCAGTTGAGGAAGAAAATAATCTGGAACACCAGCTCCAGCGACTCAATGACCTCTTCCAAAACTTCGTGCACCCACCACAGCGTCCTATGATGCGGGACCACTACAATCCTGCTGCGGTGGCCATTGAGCCTCGAGTCAGAATCCCGACTGGAGGACCTGATTCCGAATTAAAGCCTAACATGATTCATGCTATACCTAAATTCCATGGGCTTAATTCTGAAGACCCCTTCCAGCACATCAAACAGCTAAAGCATCTGGCCCACACTTTTGGATCAGATGCGCAAAATCGGGATATTCTTCTCATGAAGATGTTCTCCTTTTCTCTTATGGACAAGGCCGCCCATTGGTATCAAACTCAGACCCGGCAGATCAACACTTGGGAAGAACTTCAATCCGAATTTTTGAAAAAGTTTTTTCCCGTGGGTCGGACCAACGCCTTGCGCCATCAGATTACACACTTCACTCAATAATCAGGAGAACCTCTCCATGAGGCATGGGATCGTTTTCAGGATCTCATGAGAAAGTGCCCCCATCACGGAGTTCCTAAATGGGAACAAGTCCAATCTTTTTACCAGGGACTCCGTGAGGACATCCGCCTTTTCGTCAATGCAACTTGCGGAGGGAACATCATGGGTCAACATGAAGACACCGTATGGGAGATTCTCGAAAACATGTGCGAGAACTCCATCAACAATGACTCCATGGGATTATTCGACAGGACGAATACCCGCGCAGCGACGAATCTTAAGGGAGCACATGAGACGCAGGGCCTGTCCGCATCAGTCGACCTGGAATTAGTGGCCAGTCGATTGGACAAGGTCTCAATCATTGAAAAGAAGGTGGATGAGCTGACTCAGCACTTGCAGCAAGCCACCTCCACGCGTAACTCCTTTGCACAACCTCCTTCCACACAGGAGACTGTGCAAAACATCCTCCACCGATCTTCCCCTGGGATGGATCCATATCCACCCCCATCTGATTCTTGGACTGGAAGATCATCCGATCCTTTCTACACCAGCCGGGGGAACTCCATTCCTCCTTTCCCTGATTCTCAGGAGGTTCCTCAGACCTGCGATGACCACAACGCCATCCAGAATGACCCATTCTCCAACACTTACAACCCTGGATGGCGAAACCATCCCAATTTTCAGTGGGCGGGAAATTCCCAAACCCAAAGACCACCTTTTCAGTCCGGCCCACAGCCCTCTCGTCACTACCAGCCGCCTCAGCCTCGGCCCAACCCTACTTATCCATCAGGGCCAAATCAAGATCAAATGTCCTTAATCCTTCAGACTCTGGCTGACATTCAAAAAACGAATGCGGCTATTCAAAAACAGCACAAGGACGAGCTTACTGAAGTTAAAACTCAACTGGCCCAGTTGGAAAATTCTCGCCAGCCAGGCACACTCCCTTCCCAACCCCTTCCTAACCCAAATAACGTGCCAACCCAGAAGCGCGTTATGAATCCAAATTTAGGCCACGCTCAATGGATTTATCAGGCCCCTACTGCTCCATCTCCAGACGAGATGGAAGCCTCAACTTCTTATGCGGGATTTCAGCAGCAGCCACCCCTCCTACCAAACCCAAACCAAAATCAGGCCGGATTAAATTCTGTAACAACACGTAGTGGTAAAACAACTCAAGACCCGCATTATCCAAACCACTCCCAGCCTGATAACCATGACCCTAGGATAGTTATCCAAGGTACCGCTGTTCCAGATCCACAACCTGGACCAATCCTAGAAGAACCAACCAAGATCCCGTTTCCCGAGGCCCTGACCAAGGGAAAGAAGACCACCAAACCCGTGGCCCCTGAGGAGGACCTGGTCAAGCTCTTTGAGCAGGTCCACATAAACATCCCCTTGATAGATGCAATCCGCCACGTACCAGCTTACGCACGATTTCTAAAGAATATATGTACACCCCAGCGTAAGCCGCGAACCAAGGGAGGGAGCCCAATTGTTCTGTCAGAGCAAGCTAGCTCTGTAATCCTTCGTAGACTCCCACCCAAGGCAAAAGATCCTGGAACTCCCCTGATTTCCTGTAAGATAGGTGGTACCCAATTTGATAGAGCATTGTTAGACTTGGGTGCATCCATAAACCTGATACCCACATCCTTACTTGACCATCTAGAAGAATCTGAGCTGAAACCAACCGAGGTGACATTACAATTAGCAGATCGATCTATAAAGTCACCAAAAGGGATTCTCGAAGATGTTATCGTGAGAGTACGGGATTTCTATTTTCCAGTGGACTTTATAGTCTTAGATATGGATGCACCTGAGGACCCTAGGGATACACCAATCATTCTAGGGAGACCTTTCTTGGCTACTGCTAGAGCCAACATCAGCTGTGAGGAGGGCCAAATAGAGCTTAAGTTTGGAGATCAAACACTGAAAATTGATATATTTAAGGCCCAACAAGGAATTAATTGCGGCGTCATCGAACAAATTTGTGACATCAAGACTTTGGTTGATGAATCACACCTCCAGAATGACTCGAGTATGCCTCATCAACCACAGAAGGATCTTGACCCGCAAACAGAGGAGTCAAATCCAGATGTGAACAACCCAGTAACTCCCACCCTTGAACCTCACATCTATACTGAACCACCCGCTGCTGCTGAAAACCCCATCCTCGAACTGAAACCCCTTCCTGCTCACTTAAAATACGTCTTTTTGGGTTCTAATCAGACCCTTCCTGTGATTATCAATTCCAACCTCAGTCCTGAACAGGAATCCCGTCTGATTGTTGTCCTCCAACAACATCGCAGAGCCATTGGATGGACTCTCGATGATTTGACTGGAATAAGTCCCTCTTATTGTACTCATCATATCTATTCAGAAGAGGGCACACGACCTTCTCGTGAAATGCAGAGACGCTTAAACCCCAATCTGCAGGAGGTCGTGAAAAAGGAGATCATCAAGTGGTTAGATGCCGGGATCATCTACCCGATCTCCGATAGTCGTTGGGTGAGCCCAATTCAGGTCGTGCCCAAGAAGGCAGGACTCACCACTATAACGACTGAGACCGGAGAAATCATTCCTACCCGATTAGCCAACTCGTGGAGAGTCTGTATAGATTACCGTCGACTCAATTCCTCCACGAAGAAGGATCATTTCCTACTACCCTTCATTGATCAAATTCTCGAAAAACTAGCGGGAAATAGGTTCTTCTGCTTTCTTGACGGGTACTCCGGTTATAACCAGGTGCAATCCATCCTGAGGACCAAGAAAAGACCACGTTCACCTGCCCCTTCGGAACATATGCTTTCCGAAGGATGCCTTTCGGTCTTTGCAATGCACCCGCTACTTTTCAGCGATGCATGCTTGCCATATTCTCAGATATGGTAGGTGATTATCTGGAAGTCTTCATGGATGACTTTTCAGTTTTCGGAGCATCATTCGACGATTGCCTCCAACACTTGGTCCAGATACTCAGGCGGTGCATCGATGTGAATTTGGTTCTTTCCTGGGAAAAGAGCCATTTCATGGTGCCTGAGGGAATTGTCCTGGGACACTCAATTTCGGAGAAAGGTATCCAAGTGGATCGAGCTAAGGTTAATCTGATCTCTCACCTTCCTATGCCTAGCTCAATCAGGGACATCCGATCCTTTTTAGGGCATGTCGGTTTTTATCGACGATTTATCCCTGATTTCTCAAAAATCGCACGCCCCCTGACCACTCTTCTCTCCAAAGATGTTCCCTTCGAAATCTCCAAGGAATGCACTCAAGCATTTGAAATCCTGCGTGACCGAGTCACCCAAGCCCCGATCCTACAGTCCCCTGATTGGTCTCAACCCTTTGAGATCATGTGTGATGCATCCGACTTCGCTGTAGGAGCGGTTTTGGGACAAAAAAATGACAAGAAACCTGTGGTCATTTACTACGCCAGCAAAACACTCGATGAGGCTCAGCGTAACTATACGGTTACTGAGAAAGAGCTGCTAGCTGTAGTATTTGCCCTAGAAATGTTCAGATCGTACCTTCTGGGTTCCCATGTCATCATATACTCGGATCACACAGCTGTGAGGCATCTCCTTGCGAAGAAGGACGCGAAACCTCGATTAATCCGATGGATCTTGCTGTTGCAAGAATTTGACCTTGAGATTCGCGACAAAGCGGGAAAGCAAAACGTGGTGGCTGATCACTTGTCCCGTCTTCCTTCTGAAATAATTGACCCTTCCGGGCCCATCACTGAGCATTTTCCCGATGAGCACCTGCTGACTATTGGTACTAGCCTTCCATGGTTTGCTAATATAGTAAATTACTTGGCATCTCATCAGACCCCGTCCGATTGGCCGAAGGCCAAGAAAGACAAATTACGCTCCGATGCCAAGTATTACATTTGGGAAGACCCATACCTCTTCCGCATAGGTGCCGATCAGATCATCCGGAGATGTGTCCCGGAAGGGGAAGTCAACAATATCCTCTCTTTCTGCCATGACCAGGCATGCGGTGGCCATTTTGCCGGGCATAAAACCGCATCAAAAGTCCTCCAGTGCGGCTTTTACTGGCCCACACTGTTCAAAGACGCATACAGTCATTGCAAGGCATGCAGTCGTTGCCAGACTTTGGGCAACATGAGCCATCGCGACATGATGCCTATGCAACCGATTCTAGTATGCGAAATCTTCGATGTTTGGGGGATTGATTTTATGGGCCCCTTTCCTGTTTCGGATGGTTTCGAATACATTCTGTTGGCTGTGGACTACGTGTCCAAATGGATCGAAGCCATACTGACCCGAACCTGTGATCACAAAATCGTTCTCAAATTCATTCATCAACACATTTTCTCAAGGTTCGGGATTCCTCGTGCAATAATCTCTGATGGGGGGACCCATTTCACAAATGCTCAGTTTAGGTCACTGATGACCAAATACGGGGTGTCTCACCGAATCTCTACTCCTTACCACCCCCAAACTAATGGTCTAGCTGAGCTGTCTAATCGGGAGATCAAGAAAATCCTGCAAGTCACTGTTCGACCTGACAGGAAGGACTGGTCGTCCCGACTTCCGGAAGCATTGTGGGCCTATAGGACCGCCCACAAGACCCAATTGGGCATGTCTCCCTTTAGACTGGTGTACGGAAAGGCATGCCACCTTCCTGTCGAACTGGAGCATAAAGCCTATTGGGCAGTACGGAACTGTAATCTAGATCTTTCCAAGGCTGGGACCCACAGAAAACTCCAAATCAGCGAGATCGATGAATTACGCCTAGACGCGTACGAGAACTCGCAAATCTACAAGGAGCGGGTTAAAGCCTTCCACGACAAACACATCTCCAGAAAGATCTTTCATCCTGGTCAAAAGGTCCTACTCTTTGTTGCCCGACTCAAACTCTTCCCAGGAAAACTGAGATCTAAGTGGGTCGGACCATATTTGGTCCGACAGGTTTTTGGAAATGGAGCAATCGAAATCAGTCCACTCAGCCACGATTCTGAACCTTTCATCGTGAACGGTCAGAGACTCAAGCCGTTCATTGATGTAACTTCTACTGATTTGGCTGAGGCATCTTATATCCTCCTTTCCCCTTGAGCTTATTGCGCCCAGTCGATGGCGTAAAACTCAGCGCTTAACGGGAGGCAGCCCGTCATTCTCTTTGTAAACTTGAAACTTGTTCTGACACCTTTTAGCACTCGAAGTTCACCCTTGTAGACATCCGACCCCAACTCAGATGTTTGCATCTGGGATTTGAAATCGTCCGCAAAAATTCAACCCGACCCATCCACTCATCCAAATTTCTGTCTTAAGGAATGAACTAAGACCCCCTAGGTTACAGTGAGGACATTGCAAATCTTAGGCATGGGGGGGTATGAAAGTGCAAAACTTGTAAGAAAAGGTTTCAAACAAAAAAAATTCACATATGCCAAAAACACCATAAAAATTAAAAAAATTTTCGAAAAAGAATAAGAGGAAAAGAGAAGGAAATTTTGCGAAGGAGAAAAGAAACAAAATGAAAAAGGAGCACAAAATTATGAGAAAAAGTGATAGTCATTAGTAAGGAACTAAGGAATTAACCTAAGTTCTAGACCTCATTCAAGAAAAGTGCACAATGAGATTAGTAAAGAATGCAAACCTTAGGCATTCTTGAATAGACTCTTAGTACCCATTAAGATCTGGACACTCCTCAAGAGGTTGAGGAAAATGAAAAGCTGAAGTATTAGGTCTAAGGCTTAGGGAGTATTCGGCCTCGTTAACTAATTTTTGGTTTACGGGACTCAGTAACCTAAGCACCCTAATCTCACACACAGCCTGGTTCAGTAAGCGTAAAAATCAGAATCACGCAGAAGCGTCGCAAAAATCTGAAAAGAACACCTAGAATAGGAGCGGCCGATCAACACAAGTTGATTTGGACGAGTTCCCAGCGCGGAGAGGCGGGAAATCCCCTCGAAGATGCGTAACAAAATATCATCTCCTCGGTGCTTGTCTCTTAGGATATTTACATATCCTACTGGGGGCATGTAAGCACTCTACTGGTTCAGATTCCATGGATGGCATTATCTCGAAGTGTCAATTGCCAGGGTCTGGATTCGGCCACGGAATACCATGGATGGGATTATCTCGAAATCTCAATAGCCAGGGTTCCGGGGGTTGCCATGGGCGGTGCTATCTCGAAGCATCGATCGCCAGGAACCCTTGAGGATTGATGATGGGAGCAAGGAATCTGATACAGACCGTGTTGAAAAGCCAATCCTAGGCTAGAACTAAAAAGAAAAAGAGAGAGAAAACTCTCCAAACAGAAAAACTTTCTATCTCTCTCTTACAAAACGCACTGCGAACTGAGCCAGGGCTAAAATCATTTCAAGCACGGGTGCTTTAACCACGAAGTCCAATAAACCTTAGGTTAGTTCTTGTGGGCCTTAAAAACCTTTGCTAAAAGACTGAGGCTAAGGCTAGACAGATTTGGATCCTGATTGGTACTAGAGTACCTTTTAGGCCTATGGTCAGCATTCTAACCTAATCTATGCTCAAATAAAAAAGGCACTTATCTAAAACTATTAAAAATTTCATGGTCTAGAACAAGGGTTGAAACCTTAAGTTTTTGCTAAGGGACTAGCAAAAGCTAGGCATGGGGGTATGATGAGAACCTCATCATGAGCCATAACTAGCTCATTTTGACCTAATACAAAGGATAAAAGCTCCTACATATCTCAAGGAAAGGCTTAACTCAGAGAATTCTGAGTTTAAGAAGAAAACAAGTCATAAGGGGTAAAAATGCAATTTTACCAGTATAATCTGCATACAGGGTAATTCAGGACCCAAACATAGGTCAAAGCAGCTTAATAAGAATAAAAGTGGGATGAAATGATATAGCAAGGGCTACAGCAATTCCAAGAAACTAAATGATAATCTGTAACCCTAAAATAACCCACTTCAATTCACAAGGTTCGAGGCAAAGTGAAAATAGAATAAACCCTCTAAAATTCATAGAAAAATAATCTCTAGGGTTTAGAACCTTCAATTTGGCCTTCAGAACCCATTTTGACCTACATTGAGAACCATGCCCAATTAATAACTTAATTTGGGTTTTTACGTAAATTGACTGGTCAAACAAGGTTTAATATAGAAATGAAATTCACCATCAGATTCCTTAGGTCCTAATTAGTCATGTATAAAAACTTGAGCCTAAGAAGAAACCTCCTTGACCGACTTTACACTTTGGTCCTCATATATTTACTCTTTGGCCCTCAACTTTTGAACCCTCGCATTTTGACCCCTAACTCTCCTTCGTTCTTTGCGATCAGGTCCCCCCTGCAAAACCTGCCAGCACCATGCTCCGGCGACCTTGCGCGGAGCATGGCGCCGCGCAGGGTGAGGTGGGGGACCTGGCAAGTAAACCGGGGGTGCCCTGCGTCGTCAGCCGTCGCAGGGACACCCCCCTGGTCGTTGTAACCCACCATACCGGCCGTGCGAACGCACGGACGGTATGGGTTCTTGTTTCCGGCCATCCTCCGGCGAGGGAGACACGTCGTCTCCCTCCGCCTTCCTCCCTGTTTGATCCCTATAAATACCCCCCGTTGCTCCACCGACCGGGGCAGCTTGGATCTGACAGAGAAAATCCCCAACTTTCCTCTCTTCTCCCTCCGGCAGACGCTCACCAGCTCCGGCGGTTTCCTCCCCCTCCACCTCTCCGCTCTGCCGCAATACCAGCAGCAGAGACTTCCTCCCCTGCTCTTCCCGCGCCACGCCGCACCCAGCTGGCGCCTCTCCGGCTCTCTGCTCGCCGCCGCCCCTTTCCCTGAGCATCGTCTTCTCCGGCGACAGTCGATACGACTGTCGCCCTGTTCCACCCCCTTCGTCCCTGCAAGTAAGCTAGAGCTACTCCCCTTCTTCTCCTCTTTCTTTCCCCGCTTTCAATTTATTCAATTAAGCCCTCGACCGACCCTGACCATCGTCACCCCCTTCGTCTCCGGCCACCCTCCGGTGAGATGCTCCCATCGCTCCACAGCCTCACACACCTCGCCGACCCTCACCGAACCTCCGCCTCATCACACTGAGCACCCCCCACCCCTTCACTGCCACTCCACACCTCCGTAACGCTTCCCCCAACAAACCCATCCTCCGACCCACAGTCCGACCTAGGGCAGCCCTTGCACGCCGCCCCGCGCCTCGCCACCACCCACACGAGCTTCGCCGCACCCTGGCGAAGCTCCTGGCACTTTCTGATTAGGCTGAGAGGCCGTTTTCTTGTAAACAGGCCACCCGACCTCCGCCGCCATTGCCGTGCAGGAGGAACTGCTTCCGCCTGCAGCTACAGGCGCGCCACGCTCAGCGCCACGCCCAGATTCAACTCCCAGGCCTTGCGAGGCGTTTCGACAAAACACCAGGCTCGCAGCTAAGGCAGAAGGCTTCGCGTGACGCCGCGATCTCCTGCTGATTTCCCCGCTGCGGGCGCGCAATTGAGGTGGGACATTTAGTCCCACCTCGGAAAAGCCTGAAGAGGCGCAGCGATATAAGATGTAAAAGTGCTGGAGGCTTACTGCCTCAGCACACGGGGTGAGGTCCCCTTCACCCGCCCGGTTACCCGGTCTCGTCCGTGCTCACGCCCCGCGGACCTGACCCGACCCGATCCGACTTAAGACTGACCTGCACTCCTCGCCCACCACGCACGCCGGTGGGCCTGGACCCGGGCCTGACCCGAACCCGGTTACCCGGCAGCTCTGGGAGAGCTGTCCCAAGAGTGGTTTCAGAGAGAGAGAGACGCGGGGGGGGGGAGGGTAGAGTAGGTTTTGCCTCTGACGAAAAACTCTGAAGTGTGCAGGCACAGGCGAAGAAGAAGAACCGCGGAAGAAGAAGGAAGCTGACTGTAGCAACAGGTAGTTTAAGTCGTCTGATTTGGAAATCAGACGACGGCCTGAAGGGAAAAGAAGAAAGAAGGAGGGGTGACGTCCCTGGCTGAAAAAGAAAAGAAGAAGAAGGAGATCTGAAGAAAGAAAGAAAGAAGAACATCACGAGGAGAAAACAAAGAGAACAACAAATTCTTTCCCTCTCTCTTTCTTTATTTTTGTAAAAGAAACATGTATATCTCTAGAATACAACTTGCTCCCTGAGTTCGACCTCGGGAACTCTTTTATTTTCCGAGTAAAAAATTTATATATTTGAAGTGTTGGTAATAACTGGCTATATTACAACGTTATAACAATAAAACCCGGTTGACCCAACGCACTTCAACCATCTACTTAAGAACTGAACTTTCAAAGACACAACAGTGCCCGGGTATCAGCCAAAATGCAGACCGCCTCAAGCCTCGCCTTATTCAAAGAAAAATTTCTTTTTCTATTTTTTTTTTTTTTTTTTTGGATTTTCAAATTTTAGGGTTTAAGAGTGGCTTTCTACGGCCATTCAACTCACCCAAGATTTGATGAGAACCCTAAGTTTTAAGCATCTTATTGTGATTGTGATAGACTCGTTGACCGGCAATTAAAACGGACTTCGGATTTCTACGCCTCTAGGTGACCTCAAAAAGAATTCTGCTTAAAGGTGTATCTTTACAACCGGTAGCTTTCTCCCTACTTTTATTTTTTTAACGGGGTCAACACAAGGGTGAATCCAGTGTATATCTCCCCGGTTTTTTCTACTTCTCCGCTTCTTCCTAAGTGTTTTGGGAATTTTTAGTGCATTTTCTGAGCTGGGTTCTGGACAACCGGTCGATGAGCTGTTACCACCGACAACTTGCCAGCCATACTCGTGCGGCGAAGTGTGGCTTATTTCTTTTTGTTCTTTTCTCCTTTTTGATTTTTTTTTTTTTTTTTAAGTAGGTGGCTTCCCTGGTCTAAGATTTACCTAAAGGCAGCAAAAAGAGAAAGGTCCAGCGACTGGGCTCTGGACAACCTACCTATGGGCTGTTACCCACAATAACTTGCCAGCCATATCACCCTAGAAGGTTCATTAGCTACCCAATTTCCGTTAAAATCGCCAAACAACGAGTCAGTGCAAAGAAAGTGTGTAGATGCTTAAAACTCAAAATTCCCTTAAATCAGAGGGCGGGTTGACAAGTCGTGTACTTATCACCCAAACTTATTTATTCCAATTATAATAAAATTCAGGTTGGCGAGAACTCGAAAAACAAATCCACATTTTAGTGGATACATAGGCTGATTAAGTCCAAAGACCTGAAGGGTCTTTGTGTTCAGAACATAATATAGTATTTCTTAAGATCGAAAATTTTCTTAAACCCAAATTCTCTTTCCTAATTTTGATTTTTTTTTTATATATATAAAATAAAACAAATCTACGGAGCTGACGAATGAATTCAAAGATAAATATCCATCCCCCCATGCCTATCTAATGCAATGTCCTCATTGTATTAAAAAGACATAAAATAGAGAGGAAAAGCGTAGAAAGCACCTGAATTGCGTGGATATCGGGTCCGCTCCGAGATGAAAATGAAAAAGAACTGTATATGTGCTGAGTTTAGTGCCTTCAGCTAGGCACACTATACAAAGAAAAGAAATGAAGAATTCACATGTGCAGGTCAGAATTAGAATGAACAGAAGAATCCTCTGAGCTGTCAGCAAAGGTCCACAGATGTGGACCAGATTGTGGTGCAGACCCACACCCCATAATCGAGAATATCTTAGGTTCTGGATAAAAATTACCCAAAACCTAAAATCAGAATGCAAGCGGGGTCGGGCCTACGATTTGTGAGGATGCAACCCAAGGCCAAAATGTCGGGTTACAGAGAATTGAAGCTCAAAAGGATAATCGTTAAATGTGTGCTTGAGTTTGACATCCTCGAAACAAATGTCGTAAGGGTTCTGATTTGATGGTTTCAGTTTAAAAGGAACCCTTCGACTCAATCTTCCATTTCCTCCAAATTGACTTCCCAAATCAGAATTTCCCAGCTCCTATCCTCCTCATTCGGCATATCAAATTCCATGACCTCTTGTATATTCATCACCCCGTCTGAAATCTCCAAGTCTAGATGATGTGGCAAAATCAAAATTGACTTGGGTCTAATTATCTCAGAATTAGAATCATCAATAAGCTCAACAGGGTGTAACTGATAATCAGGGCATTGAATTAATTCCTCCAGAAAATGCGATTCTGGATCCGTATCGTGTGCCCTAATAAGATCAGTTTCCTCAGTTATTGGGCTATCAAATGATCTATCAGATTCCTCAGGCCCAATCGTCTCACAAAAATCGTGATCTGAAAACTCGTGTGAGACTTCGCAACTTGAATCTTCACCATCAGGATCCGTATCAATGTATGTCCCAAAATCATTTGTCACTTTGCGTTCCAAGGAGACATACGTTTCCTCGTAACCCGGCTCAGGGATTTCAGGTGAAGAAATCAAATCATCCTTAATTGGTTGTTTTAATTCAATCTGGTCAGCTTCGTAACACGTGTCCCCCCCAACAGGTGCCTGAGCGGGTTCTGTCATTGGCTTTCCTGAAGAGAGTTCATCCTGGGAATTATTCCAAGATTGAATCAAAGCAACCACGAATCTCATCCACAATTTCGCTAATTTCCCAAGTAGAAACTCACCCGGGTTCTTATCCTTAACATCCTGGAGCCAATCCAACAAAGACTTGTTTAAATCATCAATCATTTCAATCAGGGGCTCCAATCTCTCAATGCAAGGTATTGGCTGAACTTCTAAAGATTGAATGATATTCCTCAAGTTAGCCAGAACCTTATCTTGAACCTGATTAACCTGAACCAAATGAGTTGGTTCAGGGTTGGGCGAGTTTGACATCAATGTAGAGGAATTAACGAATTGAGATTCGTTATACCCATCCTGATAATAGGTCATTTCAGATTGTTCAAAAGATGGAGATGACCTAAAGGCAGTGAAATCAGAGGATGGGTAAGGATCAGTGTATCCTTCTTGATTGTAGATCGCATTAGGTTGTTCATGAAAGGAGGACGATCTATAATCGATGCAACTCTGAGAAGGATAGAATTGAGAATCAAAGTGTTCAGGGTTAGACCCTAAACACGGGGGTCCGGAATTGTATCCCCAATCCGAATTATCCCAACTAACTGATGGTCGATTACAATACGAGTTGGGATAATCGTCATGTTGAGGATAATTTACAACAGGAGGGAAAGAGCGGGAATGCGTGAAATATGTGGAAGGATTCATGAGACACGGGAGGAAGAAAGGTGCCCTGCAATACAAACAATCAAACCTGTCCTTAAATGGGTTAGCCTACAGACCTACAGACTCTCAAAACCCGTCTTGAGATAAAGGAACGATTTGATCTACTTCTGTCTGTTCAATCCAACCAGTTAGAAGGAGGGACTGGGGAGAAGGTTCTTCCTTCGGCTTGCGCCTCCGGTTCCTAGTGTACCCCCCAGCCGCGATCGTTTGACTCTGCTCCCCTAACTAGACATCAGATTGAACAGTAGAAACAGACTAATCGAAAATAATCTCGTTCTGAGTTCTGAAGAGCGAGTCCAATCCTTAAGGCCAACGTCTACTCTGTTTTATTTAGGGCTAGGTTTGAATGTGCTTTGGAATGTGATGGGCCCTTTAAATGGGTTGTGCCCTTAATGATTGATTGCTTTGTGTGTGCGTGCACAACCAGTGGTTTTCAAGCAAGATTATTTTTGATGTGATGAATTTTAAGGTTCAAATCTTGCTTAGTAGCTTTTAGGATTCAACTTTAGGTGTTTTCAATCAAGTTTCATTGGCACACCAGGTTTTGCAAGCATAGGTGAAGATATTTTCCTTTAAAGTTTAAAAAGAATGTGGAGTGCCTGGTAGATCCCTAAGAGTTGAACCTAATTGGCAGCTACTTGATGAGTTGATTTTATTTGAAGTGGTGCGGCCCAAACAACTCAAACAACTGGCCTGATGCACCACCTAATTAGGCACACAAATGATTACCCAATCTGATTTCTACTCGATTATGTGTTTGGATGTGTGTACCGGCTCCTAAGATTGGTTTACCGGTTGAGTTAGAAAATCAGATGAGGTTGTGTACCTCTGTGAGATTTTATTATTATTATTATTATTATTATTATTATTATTATTATTTTTAATGTGGGGGTTGGAGTGAGTATGGATGTCAAACAACAAACAATCTAACCTTAGAGTTTATAAGAACACCTAGGTTGATTGATGTTTGAATTATTATGTGATGAAATGAAATCTAATGGGTGGGAGGTGGGGGATAACTTACAAAACCTTCCACAGCACTTTACTCCGATCTACCGCTTTTGCCTGTCTCAAAAGAGTACCTGCAATTACAATAAGAAAGGAAAAAAAAAAAAGTGAGGTAAATGATTTGTAAGTTACAAAATGAGAAGAGAAATCAAAGAGCGTTGCCTCCCCGACAACGGCGCCAAAATGTTGAACTTATTTTACGCACCTACGCTAACGTGTTTGGTTTTGGAAAACCCATCGTTGTAGTTCGAAAGCGAAGGATTCGTGTTCAACAAATAAAATTTATACCGAAATTAAAATTCCGGGTCGAACACAGGGAGGCGAACGTTTGATTTAAAAACTTCGCGTTTCTTTTTATTTTGTCACAAAGAAATTCAATTTAAACTATCTAAGTATCTACAACAAATAAAAGAGACAGAGGGAGTAAGAGAGAGAGAAAGAATACTATACATGGAAATCAAAATGAGATGTAGAATAGACAAGGAATTTATCATAAAAGAGTTCTTTCGTTACAACTAGAAAACATAAAACAATTACTCTAGAAAGCATTAAAAGAATGGAGGGAGAAGTGTCCTCCTCGACGATCGCTCGGAGGACGAATAGACTACTTTAGAAAGCAGTAAATCTATACTAGAAAGCAGTAAAAAGAATAGGGAGAGAGAAATCCTCCTCGACGGTCGCTTGGAGGACGAGCCGGACGGGACGACGCCTGGACGAAGGAGAACGAAGCGGGACGAAGGAGGACGAAGCAGAAGAATGGGAACGAAGCAGCACGCCGTCGTCGTCGCGGGATCCACTTCCGAAGGGGGACGAAAATTTGGACTTTATCTCGCGAGAAGCATCCCGGGTGTGGGACAAGCTTCTCTTGAGCTTTGGAGAGGTAGAGAGGAGAAGGTGCGCGGTCTTCACAGGACTCCTGCGGTCGATTGGGCGGCTGGGATGGCGCCACGTGGCGCCATCTTGGCCGTCCATCTTCTGGAAGTTGTAGATGGTGCCACGGATGTCGGATTGACTCGATTTTTGTGTCGTTCGGCTGCGATCGTCGATCCGAATTCATCCGTGTGGTCGGATTTTCCATCTGAAGTGCGGATTTACACCATCCTGGCCCTTGATCTTCTAGGGTTCCCCGGTCTCTATCTGATGCTACGGATGCCTGATTAGGGCGATCTTGGAGTCGTTGAACTCCAATCGTCGCCCTGATCATATCCATACGGTTGGATCTTTGATCTGAGGCCCCGATAAAATATTTGCCCTATCCAAGCACATAAAAAGAGACAATTAACATCCATTTTATTCAAACTACTCTAAATGCAAGATGATGCATGTAATGCAATATTTATATCATGAAATGCAATCCTATGCTTAAGAGCATGCATAAATAGACATTTTAAGTAGTGTAAATGTGTTTACATCAAGATGTGAAACTTCCATGGGACCATTCAAACCTATCCACTCCACCCTTTGGCGCGAAGCTTTCCAGATCATGAAGCAATCTGTCCATCTCTTCTCTTGCTCTGCCACCTTCACGCAGGTTACACCTAGCTGGTGCCCAAAGCTTGCGGCCTACATCCCAGCAACTGACCAATGACGCTGCCTTATCTACTGCTGCAGTAAATGCTCGAGGATACATGTCATTCAGTTGCCCCCTCTGAGACCATCGGTCAGTCCAAAACATAAAGTCTGCACCATCGCCAAGTAGTGGCTTGAAGTGCTGCCAATTCTCTTGCTTAGCCTTGGCCACTGATTTCCAGAAAGGTGAAGGTCTACATGGTTTCAATCTTGACTGCTCCATGTGTGAAACTCCATAAGAATCCATGAGCAATTCAGTCCACAGGTTGCTACCACCACCAAGAAGTTTAATTGCCCATTTCAACAGTAAGGAATCATTGAATTCCTTCAGTGATCGTATCCCCATACCACCTCCTTCTTTGGTCTGCACATCCCACGCTAATTCACCAGTTGGAGGAAATTCCCTTCAGACTTAACCCCTTTCCAAAAGAACCGTTTGTGCATCACATCAAACCTCTTCCATATAGATTTTGGAGATCTGAACATGGAGAAATAAAACACTGGAATGGAGGTGATGACGGTATTAAGAAGGATCAGTCTCCCCCCCTTCGATAGAAATCGACTACTCCAGTTCTCAAGCTTCGCAATAATTTTGTCGAAGAGGACTTTCCAATCACTTTTTTTCAGTTTTGAGTCTTTCAGTGGCAGCCCCAAGTATTTCATGGGCAGGGTAGTGATTGGAGTGTGCAGAATTTCAGAAATCGTGGCGCTCTCCTGTCCCTCCATTCCGAAGCAAATCAGGGAAGACTTGTCACCATTGAGCTTCAAGCCAGAAATTTCCCCAAAAATAGATACCATGCTAAATAGCACCTTAGCTTCCCTTGCACCACCCTCTACAAAAAGGACTATATCGTTAGTGTATTGGAGAATTGGTGCCAAAGATCGGGAGTTCGACATCGAATACCCTCTGACCATGCCCACACCTAATAACTTGCAAGAAAACTTGGCAAGAGTACCCATGGCCAAGTTGAAAACCAAGGGAGCCAAGGGGCATCCCTATCGGACTCCGCATTGTGATTGAATCCAATTACCACATGGTTTCCCATTGATCAATGGAGAAAAGGATGCTGTTGTTATGCATCTCTTCATCCATTGGATCCAAATAGAAGGGAATCCCCTTTGCTTAAAAATTTCCATAGCTAATGCCAAGATACTAAATCGTATGCTCATCTAAAGTCCACCTCCACATATAGGCCTTACACCTTCTACACCACCCCATCACAACTTCCTATGCAATAATGAAAGATTCCTGCAAAGACCTATCGGGAAGAAAGGCAGATTGCACCGAGCTGATCAAGTCCTTCAGTAACCACTTCAATCTATTGGCCAAAATTTTCCCAATAATTAGATAAATGGAGTTGGACAAGGCAATCGGTCTAAACTCTGATAGACTCTCTGCCCCTGACTTCTTTGGTAACAAGAATAGATAGGATCTATTAAATCTCTCAACTCCAGAGTTCCCAGCCTGAAACCCTCTTATGACCTCCAACCCATTAGCCTTTACGGTTGGCCAAAATTCCTTGTAGAAAAAAAATCTAGAAACCATCTGGGCCTGGAGACCCTTCAGCATTTAGATCTTACATGGCTTCTACCACCTCCTGCTCAGAGATAGGAGCTATCAACTGTTCCCCCTCCTCATTTTCGACTCTTGGCATATCTGAAGATTTCATCCTCCACTGCCCCCTCCCCACGAATCTAGTGGAATTCTTGAAAAACTTGATTGTTTCTCTTTTGATTTCATCCATAGTCGTGAGGACTTGATCCCTCACTCTCAATGTAGCTATGAGATTGTAATGCCATCTTGAACTAGCTTCTAAGTGGAAGAACTTAGTGTTCGCGTCCCCTTCTTTTAGCCACAACTGTCGAGATTTCTCCCTCCAGTCGATTTCTCTTTTTAAGTCCTCCTCAGCCACCACCGATTGCCAATGGATACACTGGCACCTTTCCACCTCAGACATCAGGCCCATATCTTCTCTGATATCCAGACTCTTCACCATCTTTAGAGCCTTAGATCGTTGTTGACCTCTCAGAATCTCAGCGGTGCATCTGAATTCCCTCAAAACATTATGCAACTCCCTTAGTTTAGTGGTTAACCTAACGGTTGCAGAGCTAGCCACGAGCTTTGAGTTCCATCAACGAGAAATCATCTCCCTACAACCTTCCTCCTTTAGCCATGACTTCCTAAACTTAAAATAGGTACCACACGAGGCACCTTCACCACAATCCCACATGAGCGGAGTATGATCTGAAAAAGGATGAACTAGGCCTACCACCGATGATAATTGGAACCTCTCCAGCAATTCAGAGTTCCCAAAGAAGCGATCCAACTTGGACATTTGCCCATTACCATTCCTCCATGTATATTTAGCTTCGGTGGATGGATATTCATTTAGACCCAGCTCTGCCACAGCCAAATGAAACCCAGTCGATGCTTGATCAACCCTCCTGCTTGCCCTATCTACCTCAGACAGTGTTCAGTTGAAATCACCCCCCACCAGCCATGGCCTCCCAGATGTCCTTGCTGCCACATGAGAAAGTTCATCCCATAATCCAGATCTCTGGCTAGCTGCACACGGACCATAAATACATGTAACAAAAAATTCATGTTCACTACAGCTCGTTCTGAACCTGCATGTCAATTGGTGAGTCTCCTTCCATGAGTCCATTAGTATTAGACGAGATCGCTTCCACCAAATAACCAATCCACCAGATCTTCCCACCGCATCTCAAGATTGCACTTCTGCTTGTCCATTCTGCAGCAATGAGGACCACACAGAGGCATCCCCTTCTTTGAGATGTGTCTCTTGTAAGAGTGCACAATCCACTTCCCACTCCTGCAAGTAGCGTGCCAGAGATGCCTTCCGAATGCCATCGTGCAACCCACACACATTCCAGGTGTGGATCTTTATTCCTTCACCTGATTATCACCCATCTTTCCTTTTGGGAAGCGTTCCACTTGCAAAATAGCCGCAATGGCCTTCTCATCAGTCCCCTTCCCACCTCCCACCATGCATCCTCTCAACTTGTAGGGAGACCTAATAGCCTTCATTTTGTAGGAAGATCCTACACCAAACTTTAAATTCCTTACAGTAGTAGGATTAAGCACCATCACAGCCTTCCCATCCTACCCTTCCTCCAGCTCTCTCCCTTGTATTCCCTCCATTGCACTGCTACCTTCCTGATCCCCTCCCACGTCATTACATTCAGCCATCACCCTGATAGTTTGGTTAGAAGCTACGGCCTCATCTTCCATACCCCCAAATTCATGGTGTTCCTTCCTTTTCTTAGGCTCTAGATGGTTAGCCTATACGTTATTATGATATTCAGGTCTGCTCCTACCACTGACAACCTCTGCAAAGGATCTTCCATCCCCCTGCTTAGTAGCCCGCACTTTGCCGAACAATATTTTCAGACGAAGCATCCATGAACTTCCCCTATATCGAAGAATAATTTTCTCCGGCACAGACCCCCCTCTAATCACTCGAACCTCGACCACTATAGATCTTCCATCCCCTTCTTGCAGTCCCACCTCAATGCCCTCTTCAAGAGTCACAAACCCTGCAGTTACCTTCTCATCAACACCTCGCGTCCTCAAATGTAGAGGTAGGCCCTAGATCTCCAGGCTCCCCATCTTGACCTCTGCATGCTGGGGGGGCCTCTCCAATGAGACACCGTTAAAAGGCGAGATCGACTGCCAAATTATCGTTAAATAATCGAAACAGCTCGTGCTGAATCGAAGTTTCTCCACATCGAGCATTCCCAGCCCAAATAAAACAAATCTCGATTTACCCAACATCGAGATATTCCAATTAGAGGAGGAAAGAGACAGAGAACTCACCAATCTATAGATTTCATTAAGACTCGCAGACCCCATCGTGATCTCCCCAATCAGGGTGCCTCGTAGCACCAACTCAGCAGTAGCGACGTCATCAGCATAAGGCACCTCCACATCCATCACCTGGTCCATAACCTTAGCAGGGGGGGGCAGATGTGTTCTCCCCCAAACCTAGTTCCGAGGCACGTTATCTCCGTAGGGTTTCATTGTCTTACTCTTACCACATGAATCCCTCCTATGCCCCAAGCCACCGCATGCAAGGCAAAGGATCGAGTCCCTACAAATGGCCGCCATGTGCCCTCGCCTTCTACATCTATAGCAAACAACATCTCCATTCTTTTGATTCCATCTTCCATTCCTACCCTCTACCCATGTCCTACTGGAGGTTGCACTGAAGGTTTTCCTGCCAGAATCCCTGCGTTGCCATCCCTTGGATCTCCATGTTCACCATCCTTCGTTAGCCCCTCCGCTGCCATCGTCCCAAATAGATGTTTTTTCATATCAACCTCTATGTACTTGATATATCCAATGCTGGCTTGTCTAGTAAAGAGTAATTCTGGATGAGGGAGTGACCATAATAAGGAAACCCACATTTAGGTACCATCAATCCAATGTTAGTGTTATTAAATATGAAGAAAGTGGATAGTGATCCCAACCCTTTTGGCCCTACATTCCTTGTACTTTCAGTTTAGTGTTCAGTTTCTAAGCATTTACGATTGAAACAATGATGTAAGAATTCTTTCTAAGTATTTGCTTTAGTTTTTAAGAGGAAGACTAGCACACTTTATCATGACCAAATATCACGTGATAGTTGTGATGCATCGTTAGTCCATGTGATTATTTCGACACTAGTGGTAGAAGAAATGTTTTGGGTCTTGCTCTGTATAATTCCTTATTCCTTGTTTAGCTCACAAAGATTTTTTAGATGATGATGACTAACCAATGAGTACTTCATTCTATTATCCCTTCTTGGTAGATTGCAATTTCATCTAAAAGGGAGCCACCCTACCCTTGTAATAGTTTATTAATCGTGTTAGATGTAGATTCCCTTCCAGAATCTTCAATAAAGTATTTTGTATCGTAAAATGCTCCCTCGAACAATATTTCTTTGATTCCTTTTTTTTTGTGGAATCGCACCCTTCCTTTGGTGAGTGCTGTATCTATAATTTTTAGTTGCATAGCATTCAACTTCTTTGGAACATGCCTAATATTGCATTTTTTAAGAAATCTTCATATGTTATTTGTGGTCCTCCATAGTGGATTAATTCGGTCATCTCCCTTGGGTTTCACCCAAGCCAATTTCCTGCATGGCCCTTCATAGATTGTTAGGGAGTCTTAGGAAGAAGGCATGTGCTTTAACTGCTGATGAATCATCAGTATGTCTACACATAGGTTACCTTATTATAGGAAGGGGCTATGAAGTAATGTCAATAAGAACCAAGACAACATGAATCTAGACATCAGTATCCACAAAAAATGATAGCCTTACCATCTTGAAATAATAGATTAGTTTCTAAGCACATGGTTGTTGGGCATATTTAAATGCCACATCTTCTGGGTAATATTGGTGACCTTCTCTGGACAGCTGGAATGGAGTTTGGAACTACCATTGGCCATCCCCGATGATGTGGCTAGCTTGGTATAGTTGCATTGAGATATGCTTGCCAGATAAATGGCTTCTTGTCATTTAACCTCACAAAGCTTGATGCCCTCTCACATCTTCTAGAAATTAACTTGGGTGTTTCCAACAGAACTTTTGATGGCAAGAAGATCTATTCTTTTCGATCCTGTAGATCTTCAAGTTCTTGAGCAAGTGCAAGTTGACTATGAAGTAATGCTATGATGACAATGTGACATTTCTTCCATTAGAAATTACAAGGACCTTCCTCCGACTGCTCAGCACAACATTGATATAGAAGAACTTGTCGGTGTGCCAATTCATTACATTGGTGTTGGGCCTGGTGGTGATGCATTGACATACAAATACTTATTCACCCTCAACATAACCATCTCCATTAAATCAATTACTTCTTATCTTTTGAGCACACCAGGTAATTTCATCTTTGAGGAGTTAAGATGATCTTAGATATGCCATATTGACGTTAGCCAAGAGAGCGTTGTTGTTACTGAATGCTTGATATTGGAGCATTAATAATATATGACATGCTTGTGTGCATCTATAATTTTGATTTTGAAGCCTGTTATTATCCTTTTAGACCTCTATCCATGTCGTTCACCCTTCTTCTTCATCGCCTCCGACGATGCTTCGGCGAGCTTGCCCTGATCCACACACCACGAAAGTTCACGCCACCTACACCAAAAGCATGCCCATACCTTGGGGAGCAAAAGTCCTCAAGAAATTTGGGTTTTGCACACCCAAACCACTGAATGATGTATGGAAATTCATTGCAAAAAGATTTGAGTTTAGAAAACCTGTCGTTGTAGTGAGATTCGAAAGAAAATCTATTAATCAAATAAATTTTTACTGAAACTCAAAATGAGTCCTAGGTCGAACATGCAGAGGCTATGTTGATTTGAAATCTGCAGTTATATTTTTTTGTAATTTTTGTTTATAAACGAGTCATTCATAATGATTGCTATTCTATTTACAATATAAACACTACAACTAAAAAGAGAGAGAAAAATAACTTTTATACTCAAAATAATGTTATTACAACTAGAACTAGAAAGTAGGAAATATAATCTAGAAAGTGATAAAGAGAAGGGAGAGCGAAGTTATCCTCCTAGACGGCTGCTGACGTTCGCTGGATGCATTTGCATAAAATCGTTTGTTGTAGTACGCTTACGACATCAATTTTAAATAAAGAATTGGAGGTGAGTTCGAGTGTCGAACACAGGGTGGCAATAATTAGATCAAATACTCACTTTTGTGTCACATAAATATGTCGTTTGTTTGCTTGAAAATTGATTTGAGAAAGAGAGAGAGAGAGGGAGAAAAGGGTTAGAGAACCATGCTCAAGATATCATAAGATCAATGTATCAACAACCTCTTATCAAATGTATAATCAACATAATCTAGATGAATGTTTAACAAAATAGATGAACTACACTATAAGCTGAAATAAAAATAAGAACAAGGATGAAGAACCCATCGAGGCAACCACGGTGGTGGAGGAGCTTCCAACGATGGCTCGGCGGCTGCATTGCCCACTCAATTGAACATTTTGAGGGGGTGGTGGGATTTGAACCTATGCCCTCTCTTTGAGAGTAGGCATCTCCACCAATGCGTTACGAGGGCCTTTGTGTAGAGTCCTTGAATTTCCGTGGTGAGGTGGAGGTGGCATCTCAGCCATTGGATCTTGATCCAACGGTTGAGATTTGATGATGAGGATGAAGAGGAGCCAGTGCCGGGCACTCATGGCCGGTGTTAGGCTGCCTAGATGGCACCACGTGGTGCCATCTGGGTTGTCCATCCTCTTTCTATTGTAGGAGATGCCACGGTGCTTGGATCGCGATGATTCCCATGTTGCCGGATTGCGATTGTCGCTCTGGATCCATCCATACGGTTGGATTTTTCATCCAAAGCCCGTAAGGATGTCGCATTGCCCCCTGGCCATTGATCTTTCTCGGGCTTGTTGTGGGAGCTACGGGGGTTGGATCGAAGGGATTTTGAGTCCGTTGGACTTCGTTCGTCGATCTGGATCCATTCGTACGGTCCGATCGCTCATATGAGACCTGTTTCAAAATGGACTTGTGCACATGGTCATTAAACATTGATTCTAAGCGATTGAAATGTAAAGATCACACAATATGCATGAAATGCTCCCAAGCCCATTATAATATGTCATTATCGCACAAGAACTCTCTAAATTGACCCCAATTGATAATATTAACATTGAACATTGTAGAGTCATCATACCCCCATGCCCACCCCTTGCTAGTCCCTAGCAAGGTTAGACTAGCAAGGTTTGACCTAAATGCTATTTACAACTAAATTAGGAATTGATTGCTTAGGTCGAAGTTGCTTGTCAACTTGAGGAAATTTCTACTAAGAACCTAACTCACAAAGACTCAACAGTGCCCGGGTTGCCTGCCAAAATGCCAACCACCTGAGTCCTCGCCTTATTCTATACAGAAGCAAATACATTTTTTTTTTGTTTTTCATCTTTTTTAATTTTTTTGGATTTTTGGTGTTGAGGATTTCAGGGTAACTTTTTACGGCTACCTAATCCACCTAAGGCTCAAAAAGGATTCTTAGTACTAAGCATCTTATTGTGAAAGTGATAGACTCACTCAACGGAAATTAAAATGGACTTCGGGCTTCTACGCCCCTAGGTGACCCGAAAGAAAAAATGTTGCCTAAAGGTGTATCTATCTGACCGGTAGCTTTCTCCCTACTTTTTATTTTTGTGGGGTCAACACAAGGGCGAACCCAGTGTATATCTCTCCAGATTATGCTACTTCGTCATTTCTTCCTTAAGTGTTTTGGAATTCTTGTGCATTATATGAGTTGAGATCTGGACAACCAACCAATGGGTTGTTACCCACGACAACTTTCCAACCATACTTGTGCGGTGAAGTGTGGCTTATTTCTTTTTTTTTTCTTTTCTTTTCTACCTTTTTTTTTTTTAAGTAGGTGGCTTTTCTGATCTAAGATTTACCTAAAGCCAGTAGTGAAAGAGAATAATCCTGTGGCTGGGCTCTGGACAACTTGCCAATGGGCTGTTACCCACGACAACTTGCCAGCCATACCACCATAGAAGGTTCATTAGCTACCAATTTTTGTTAGAACTGCCTATGAGTGAGTCCGTACAAAACGTGTGTAGATGCTTAGAATAAAAATCCCCCCAAATCAGAGGGCAGGTTGATAAGTCGTATATATATCACCCTACTTTATTGACTAGATTAAAATAAATTAAGGTGGCAAGGACTCGAGACCAAGTCCACATTTTAGTGGACACTCGAATTGATTAAGTCTGAAGGCCTGAAGAGTCTAAGCTATAAGGTTCCTAACGTATCATTTCCTAAAGTCGACAAGCTTCTAATATCTAAGTTTTCTTTTCCTAATTTTATTTTATTTTATTTTTCTTTATAAACAGAAATAAAATTAGTTCAAGC
Source organism: Thalassia testudinum (assembly GCA_037157565.1). NCBI lineage: Eukaryota > Viridiplantae > Streptophyta > Magnoliopsida > Alismatales > Hydrocharitaceae > Thalassia > Thalassia testudinum. Next base: position 59,304,132 of record JAZHRO010000063.1, read on the forward strand.
TGACAATTTTGTACTTAGATCCTATGAATTACCACCCCCCTTGCCTAAGTTGGACAATATCTTCATTAGAAAAATAAATGTATGCAAGGGAGTAAGGAAAGAAATCACCTAAGAAGTAAAGCTTGAATCCTCTGGGTTGCCTCCTAGGAAGCTCTGAGTTTAGTGCCTCGTGCTAAGTTTAGCAAGGCGAAGACTTAATCAGGTGGCTTAATACTTGCAGAAGATAGGGTTATCAAGGCCAATATGAAAATGTGCTCATTTGCTCCAAGAATCATTGCTCCACAACTGTGGACCAACTGATGGTGTATCCCTATGCCAAAGAGTCTCTCTATAGGAAACTGTGGAAAGAATGGAGAGTAATCGGAATGCAGGTCATGATGCCAATTCTACTCATTGATTCTGTTTCATAGTTCAATGAGAGGTTGCTGAGGTAGTGGATTGAAATGAAAATCATCGTGCAAGTTAGCAATAGAGTCTAGATCATAGGGGTCATCATAATGGTGATTGATATCAAAAATCATGCTCTCCCCAGGCCCTGGATTATATGAGGGTACATGTGAGATTTGAAGCTCTGTAAAGAGGTCACTAAAATCCTTGTCAGAAATCATCCCATCCTCATTGGTACTAATTTCAGATTCATTAGAATCTGTCTCAGCCGCTGAGTCAAGCCATCCATTAGATTGACTAGGCTTATGAGTAAGTAACCAATTCATTCTACTCATTATTTCACCATTATATGTATTGGACTCCTCAACATTAGGTGGCCTTTTTGTTTCCCTACCTGAATCATCAAAGGTATCCCCCAGTAATCTAAAATTAGAGTCAGGAGGAAAAAAATGCAAACTCAAGGTTTCCTTCATCACCCTGGTAGGTTGGAAGAGAAAAAATTGACTCATGCAATGTCGGAGTAAAGACGAATTCACTTCTTAGAGGACGTGACTCAAACTGAGCAATCGTGTCAACTTCAGATCTATCAAGGCACATTTGATTATCGAAATCCTTAAGTAAAATCATCTCCATATTTCCCAGGTGTGCCTAACTAGAGATGTCCAAGTCAGTACTCTCATGATATCCATCCTGCCTTTGCTCAAATTCCCCCAGATTATTTGGGACATCGAAATCTTGATTGTCATGTGAATCCATTTCTTGGAAAGGTTCATGACCGATTATATCCTCAAAACAAAAGGTTTGCATTTCAGGGCTTCCCTCTATATCTGTATCCGTAATTGGATTTCCTTAATTCCAATGGGTGTCTCCCAAGATTAAGAATTAGTGTTGGGGGTATTGACCTTTTCCTCATCACTTTCATGATTGGGGTCATCTAAAGTTGGTTGAGTCTGGTAGTCCTCTAAGGAATTTTCTGTCAAGCATTCTTCAACCAGGGTATCCATGGGATCACATTCCTCGACCCAACCACAATTAAAAGACTTGGTTGCCTTGAAGATATCCAATTGCATTTTCTTGTCTCCAAAGGTGATTTCCATACATCCCGTATCGTAATCAATGATAGCCTTGGCTGTAGCCAAGAAGGGTCTGCCCAGGGTGATGGGTGTGTTTTGTGATTGTTCGGGGACTTCCATGTCAAGGACTAAGAAGTCAACTGGGAAGTAGAAGTCTTTAACCCGAACAACTGCATCCTCGACTACCCCCTTTGGGGTTTTCATGGATCGGTCAGCCAGTTGGATGGTCACAGGTGTGGGCTTTAATTCCCTAAATCTGAATTGGTGATAAAGGGTAGTCGGGATTAGGTTAATTGTGGCACCTATGTCCAAGAGTTCTCTATCAAAAGTCATGTCACCAATATTACATGATATCAGAGGTGCTCCGGGGTTAGTTCTTTTAGGAGGTAGGTTGCTTAATATCATTGAACTAGCTTGTTCCGAGAGAACTACCTTCCTAGGTGCTTGGGTTCTTGACTTACGCTTAGGTGTACAGACATCCTTCAAAAATTTAGTGTAAGCCAAAATATGTTTGATTACTTCGAGGAGAGGTATATTGATTTGTACTTGCTTAAAAATCTCTAACATCTCCTTGTTTTCAGCCACATTTTTCTTTTTCTTTATTTTCTCCAAAGCTTCAGGGTATGGTATTTGGGTTTGAATTAGTTCAGGCTCCTGATCCTTGGGTTCCTCCCACTCATTCTCAAAGTCAGTTATCTCGGGTAATGAGGTCACGGGAGGGGTTGGCCATTTGGGATCCTGGGTTTGAGTGCCACTTCTTAAGATAACCACATTGGCTAAGTCATTGAAACCAGGGTTAGGTCCTTGAGAAGATGAAGCAGCAAACTTGGGAGGTGTTTGTGGGGCTTGTTGAATCATATGAGCTTGCCTCGGATTTGCTTGGAACCTTTGAGGATTGTGGCCTCTGTTCATTACATTCCTTAGGTTTAGTTGTGGCTGAGATGTAAGGGACCCTTGTTGTTTGTTATCCAATAGCTGGCCCAATTGTCCCTTCATTAAAGCCATCTCCTCTGGATGATTCTGATTCATATCAGCCATCATCTTGATCAGGGTGTCCATTTGGTTTTGCTGCGTAGGAGCCACCCTATTCTGGTTATAGGGTGGTTTAGTAGGTGGACTAGGCTGATAGGAGGGAGGGTGTTGCCTAGGTTGGTTTTGGAATTGGTTCGATTTTTGATTCGACCAGGCAAAGTTTGGGTGGTTGCACCACCCAGGGTTGTAAGTGTTGGAGAAAGGGTCTAGTTTAGAAAATCTTTGGATGGCGAGGGCATCTTCAAAGGTAGAAGGTGCTGAAGGGGAGAGGAAAGAGTAATCAGAGTTTGAGGGATCAAAGGTCCCTCCCTAGAACATGGTCAAGGGTTTTTCTAGGTGCGTTTGGTTCATAGATTGAACTAAATCCACATTGTAAGCTCCCTTCGCTAGGGAGAAGATCTGTAACGGGGTTTGGGTTTGGTTCAATAGCTCGTCAATCTTTTTATCCACCAACTCAACCCGATCCAACTTCTTGGCTATAATGTTCATGTCAACCATTCTAGAATTGGTTTACACCTCATAAATCCCACCAAGGGGTTGACTGGACTAATTAAATTGGGTCATGGGGGCATTGTTAAGTGAATTCTCACTCATTGATTCAAAGAGCTCAAATGCACTCTCCTCATCCTTATTCAAAAAGTTTCCTCCACATGAAGCATCCACAAAATTCCTAAAGTTGTCCAGACCATGGTAGAAAATCTGGGCCAATTGCCACCTTGGAACCTCGTGGTGTGGGAATTTCCTCAATAATTCATTAAATCTCTCCTACGCCTCATGAAATTGTTCTCCACTTTGTAGGATAAAAGTAGTAATGGCTCTCCTAAGGGCATTAGTCTTTCCTATGGGGAAAAACTTCTTAAGAAAAGCATGCCTTAATTCCACCTAAGTGGAGATGGGTCTCCCTAAAGTCCAAAGCCAATGAGATGCTTTGTCTCTTAGGGAGAATGGGAACATCTTGATTAAAATAATATCTAAACTAATGTTCCTAGGTTTTACGGTTCGGGTAATCTGCTCTAAGTCCTTTAGGTGTTGGAATGGGTCTTCATTTGAGCTCCCAAGGAAATGGCTTTGAATCAAGCTAAGGACATTGGGTTTTAGCTCAAAATCATCTCCCCCTTCGGGGACCCTAAGGTATGGCTCTACCCGGATGGCAGACGGATCGTAAAAATCACAGAGAGGCCTTAGTTGGACCTCAAGGGGTAGTGGTGGGTTAGGTGGGTTCAGTGGGGGTTGTTCTTGAGGGTTCTGTAGTTGGTGTATGGCTTGCATGATGGTGTGAATTTGTTGTTGCTGAAGTTGGTGGTTGGAGGTAATCTGAGCCTGAATCTTGGCCATGGCATCAGGTTGAGGTTGATCCTTAGCCTCCTCAACTCGTGGGTTAGCTATGTCCTCAGTCTTACCCCTAGAAAAATCAAGTTTTCTTTTAGTTTCTCTATTTAAAGCAACCAATTTGGGATGAAGTGATCACCTTCTGTGCATACACTGGAGAAGAACTAGGAGAGATGCGAAGGGAAGCAGATGCGAGAAGTGTGTGCATAATTGGGTGCAAGGACCCAATGCCAAAACAAGTGTTCCTTCACAGGCAAGATTAAGATGTGTGATTTTTAGGATTTAAATCTTGCTTTAATGGCTTTTAATGTTCTCACTTGTTTACACGGTTAGTGAAAATTTATTTTCTTTAAGGTCTTTCGTGTGACTATATAAAATCAAAACTCCCTAGTGTAGAAGATCCTAGGGTGAGCAACTTCTATTCAACGAATCTTTTTTAAGATTTTGTCAAGAAGGATCCAATCAAAATAGGAAATGACCCTATCTCGACCAAAATCGAATGTGCTTTTCAACAGAATCAATTTCAAATTTTTTTGAGAATATTAGTCTACCCAAATTCATGCTTTTTCAAGAGGAGGTCAATCTGTCCAGAACCTCTAGATCAGTGCGCAAGTTTAATATCTTGATTAGAACAAGAACTAATCAACTTTAAATGCATAAGTGTTCTTCATATGAAGTGTGAAAAATTTTGAGATCTTTCTAGAATTATAAATTCCTTACAAATCTGAGCTACGTGGAGTTCACAGTAGTAAGAAAACCCTACAAATCTCTAGAACTTAGGACAACCTTGTGCACTTCCAGTAGCCAATTTCTCATGGCCAAACCACAAAAAATTTGTCTTTGAAATTTGAAGGGGAGTTTGCCTACTAGAAGGGGCACCTTTGAGATTTTTTTCAAAATTTTTAGAGGTATAGAGTGCCATTTAATCGTGTCCTCAACACAAGTCCAGAAAATGATTTTTTTCGAAGTTAATTAGTTGAAGACTTAGTGGTGGTATTTTTCTTCGACAAACAAAAGAGAGTTTTTTTTATAACACCACCATTTCTTGATCCAAGGATGTAAAGTTAACTTTGGATCGTGGGAAGATAAGATCAAGCCTTCGCGTCGATGGCGGTCTTCTTCTTGCACTTCCTTTTGATCCAACTTGACTCGTTCTCCTCCCGTTGCTGATGCGCAAGATTCTTGCAACCACAAGAAGAGAGAAGAGCAAGTTAGATAACACAAGTATAAATAATGACCAAAAAAATGAAAGCAAATAAGAGATCCGTTGCCTCCCATCAGCGGCACCAAAAATTGACGTTCGTTGGATGCGTTTGCATAAAACTGTTCATTGTAGTGCACTAATGACGTCAATTTTAAATGAAGAATTGGAGGTGCGTCCGAGTGTCGGGCACAGGGAGGCAATAATTAGATCAAATACTCACTTTTGTGTCACATAAATATGTCATTTGTTTGCTTGAAAATTGATTTGAGAAAGAGAGAGAGACAGAGAGAGAGAGAGAAAAGGGTTAGAGAACCTTGCCCAAGATATCATAAGATCAATGTATCAACAACCTCTTATCAAATGTGTAATCAACATAATGTAGATGAATGTTTAACAAAATAGATGAACTACACTATAAACTGAAATAAAAATAAGAATAAGGATGAAGAATACGTCGAGGTAGCCATGGCGGTGGTGGAGCTTTCGTTGACGGCTCGGTGACTTTGAGACCTTGCTTGGAGCTCTAGAAGGTGGTGGTATCTCATGAGTATGAGCTCTTTGCAAATGGGAGGGATATGACCCTTTTTATAGTTGAAGAAAGGGCTTAAATTCATCATTGGTCTTTAGTGACAGCTGCAAGCGTCACTAAAGACCCCTGCAGCAGTCGCTGAACCCCCACCGCTCGCGCCCTTGCTGGTGTGCACCTCACGCGCCCGTGCTCCTCGTGCCTTGCCACGTGTGCATGCGGTGGCATGTGCTGTACCACGCACACGCGCCTTGCTATGCTGCCACTCCGCGTGCATGTGCATGCTCAAGCATGCATGTTGCGCTGCATTATGCACTCAATTGAACATTTTGAGGGGGTGGTGGGACTTGAACCCGTGCCCTCTCTTTGAGAGTTGGCATCTCCACCAATGCGCCATGAGGGCCTTTGTGTAGAGTTCTTGAATTTTCGCGGCGAGGCGAAGGCGACATCTCGGCTGTTGGATCTTGATCCAATGGTCGAGATTCGATGATGAGGATGAAGAGGAGCCGGTGCTAGGTGCTCATGGCCGGTGTTAGCTAGCCTAGATGGCACCATGTGGCACCATCTAGGTTGTCCATCTTCTTTCTGTTGTAGGATATGCCACGATGCTTGGATCACGATGATTCCCGCATTGCCGGACTGCGATCGTTACTCTGGGTTCATCCGTACGGTCGAATTTTTCATTCGAAGCCCGTAAGGATGTTGCATTGCCCCTTATCCATTGATCTTTTCGGGCCTGTTGTAGGAGCTACGGGGGTCAGATTGAAGTGATTTGGAGTCCGTTGGGCTTTGTTCGTTGATTCGGATCCATCTGTATGATCTGATCGCTCATATGAGACCTATTTTAAAATGGACTTGTGCACATGGTCATTAAACATTGATTCTAAGCAATTAAAATGTAAAGATCACGTAATATGCGTGCAATGCTTTCAAGCCCATTATAATGTCATTATCGCATAAGTACCCTCGAAATTGACTCTAATTGATAATATTAACATTGAACATTGTAGAGTCATCAACTGGTTGCAGGACGAGTCGGATGGATGTTTCCTGGAAGAAGGAGAGCGTAAACGGATGACGGAGGATGGATCGGGAAGAATCGAGGTTGAGGTAGGGCATTGGCGTTGCGGGATCCACTTCCAGAATAGGGGCGAGAAGATGGCTGGCGAGAGCTCTGCAAAGGGGATGAGAGGTGGAAAAATTTATTTTTAACTCTAGTGGAGCTTTATGTAGCTTGGGAGCACTAGAGTGAGCTTTAGAACTTGAGTTCTTAGCTCTTAAAGAGGGAGAGATATGATGGAAGGGATGAAGAAAATGTGGAGGGTGTAGGGCCTTTATATGTTGCATACATAGGGGCAAAAGTGTCATTTTAATTTTCAACATTAAACTCTACTGCCTTTAGTGGTGGATACGTGCATCACTGTAGATGCACGTCATTGTAGCCGCATGCCTCATCCCCACCGATCACTCTGCATTCAACGTCCTAGAAGCGGCCATGTCACCCGTCGCTCCCCCTTGAGGCGTTGAGCGCACGATCGTGCCTCATCGCCATCAACCGTCCGATCAAGAGATTGGACGGCTTAAAAGCTACGAGTGTTAGTTCTTCTTCTTCATGCATACCATGGGCTTGAGTCTCCTTAGTCGTTCCATCACTGATGGAGGGCTGAGATAGTGCATTGATTGAGCTTGAGAGTGCATGCTGAAGCACGTATGATCACATGTCTTCCTTGTGCATCTGATCACGCGTCCGCGCTGTGCGTGATGTGGCTTGTATCTCCACCATTCACTCGAGATCGAATAGCTCAATCGAGCCCTCAGGCGTAAGGAGGGAGCATGCCGCAGAAGACTCGAACGTGCGACCTCTACATGTGCAACTTCTTATCCACTACGCTAAGGCCTCTCCTTGGTCTCATTTGTGATTTAACCCTCCAGTGCTCTCCACCGTTGGATGATGATCTGACGGTGGAGATTAATCTAATCTTTGTGAAGGAGGGTTGCGGTGATGGCTGCGATGGCATGGGCGGTTGGGATGGCACCATGTGGCACCATCCTGGCCGTCCATCTTCTCTAACTTGTAGATGGTGCCATAGATGTCGGATTAGACTGATTTTCACGCCGTTGGGCTGCGATCGTCGATCCGAACCCATCTGTGTGGTTGGATTTGTCGTCTAAAGTTTGGATTTACACCACCTTGGCCCTTGACCTCTGATATTTCTCGAACTACATTTGATGCTATAGAGGTTCGATCGGAGTGATCTCTGAGTCGTTGAACTTTGATCATCACCCTGATTAGATCCATACGGTTGGATGTTCAATTCGAGTCCCTGATAAATGTTGCCCTGTCCCTAGCCACAACAAAGGGCGAATTACTCTACAATTTATACAAATTGACCTAAATGCATGATGATGCATGTTATGAAATATGTACAATGCATGATGTTTCTATGACACTAAGAATATGCATAAATAGACATTTTAGGCTACTTAGATATATACACATCACACCCCCATGCTTAACTTTTGCTAGTCCTTAGCAAAACTATGTGCTATTTATAAATAGAATTAGGATCAAATTACTTGGGAAAAAGCTATTTTTCAACACTAGGATCAAATTACTAAGGACCTGAACTATAGAGACACAACAATGCTAGGGTGTCTGCCAAAATGCAGACTGCCCAAGCCCTCGCCTTATTCAAAAGCAGAAGCATCTTTCTCTTATTCTTCTTTTCTAATTTTTTTGGATTTTTAAGTTTAGGGTTTCGAGGTAGCTTTCTACGGCTACCCAACTGACAAGTGGGTGATTCTTGCGCATGTTTTGAAAATAGAGATTTCGTCGTAGTATAGTGTGCGAGAACAATCATCAAAAATAATTTGTAAAGATAATGAGATTTGAGTCCCGATCGTTTGTCTCTGGGAGGTGTTTATGGAAATGCAGATTTGAAATCGATCTCGCTCACTCTACCTTTTCAAAATCACATGTCGATTTATGCTAAGTTCAAATTGATTCATGACATGCTGTTGCCAGAATATTAAAAATTAAAACATGCAACTTCAATCACACAAAAATATTGCAACAAGGCTCATGGTGATTTTCACAAATATATATATATATATATATATATATATATATATATAGATTTTCATTGATTCATGATGGTGTTTGCAACATAAAGCTCATGGAACTCTTGTAGAGGAATGCTTGAAAACATAAATCTAGCTAGCAGAAAATGATTGCATACATGAATCTAAGGGGGGATTATGCATGCATCATTGGGGGAGAATTTAGAGCTACACTATTAAGCAGTAAATAAAGCAGTAAAACTATGAAGAACTATAATCTAATCTATCAGAACTAAGGGCATTCAGAGGTGGGCTCCGATGGCCTTTGACTTGGTTGAGAGGAGGGACAGCCAATGGTGCTTAGGTCGACCCTTGGAGAGAGGTTGAGGAGGTGATCCAACATCTTGGCGTGGAGATGGTGGTGGCCATGGTGAAGCTACTCGTGAAGGTGGAGTGGAGGTGGAATGACGCTAGCTAAAATGGAGCCAAGAGTGAATGGGTGCAAATGGCCACCCCTTAAGTCTTCTTATAGACCTAAGGGAAGCTCTCTAGAGAATTATGGAATTCTCTAGAGAGGCCTATGGTGGGAGCTCGTGGGAGAGTGAGAGAGAGAGGATGGATGGTGGTTTTTAGATCCACCAAATGTGGATCTAAAAATTGAATGGCTCTTGGTTGCTAATTTTAGCAACCAAGGCAACAACACATGGTAGAGAGTTCTAGAGAAATCTAGGCTAGGTATTTTCATGTGGATGGTGTGTGTGGGTCAAAACTTAGGTGGCTAGGTTGATTAGGTTAGGTTCTAGTGGGTTTAGGTCAAGGTAGGTCTCAAATTAGGGTTGTAAACCCTAATTCACTAAGGTAAAGTGTAATTAAACTTAATACAAGTTTAATTGGGTGTGTGGAAACCTAATTGAGAGCACTGAGTCCAATTGGATAGTGTGTGTTGAGATCAGGGCTCAATTGGACTCAATGTGTCCAATTGAATATACTGAAGAGATTGACCACGATCCAAGTTAATTAGGTTTAGTGAGGACCTAATTAGGTCCTTAGGAAGGTCTAGAGGTGATTTACTAGGGTTAGGGCACCTTAATTTAGGTTCCTAGGGGGTTAGAATTGGGTTTAGGGAGCTAGAGATCTAAGATCAAGGCTTGAATCTCAAAACAGAATCTGGAGGGTAGTTCTGGACATCCAATAATAGTGTCAGACATCTTATAGTAAAAAATCATCAGTCCAGACTTGTTGTCTAGACGTCCAATCAGAGTCACGAGGGATTCTAGGTTTTGTCTTGGGTATTCTATATAAATTGGATGTCTGACCAAGTGTCTGGACGTCCAATAGCACTGTAGAAGTGGGTTTAAGGTGTGCAGGAGTTGGCTAAGGGTTCTGGATGCCCTATAACTCATCTGGACATCCAGATAGAGGCTAGAATTAGGGTTTTAAGGTTTCTTAGGGTGCGGTGACCTAATCTAAGGGTGGCTAAGGCTTGGGGAGGCTTCTAGGCTGTCCTAGGGCTAGGATGGACCTAAGTTCTTCACAATTTATTGCTTTATTCCTACTTAATAGAATATCATACATCAAGTCCCTTACTTTATTATCTATTGCAACTAATCTAGGTTTTCCACTCTAGCTCTGCTGCAACACCAATTATTCTTTATTCTTCAGATCCAGCTTTAGATCTAGCTTCAGATCTAGCTTCTGATTAGCTTATTACCTGCAATTGACATAATGCACCTAATCAGTACATTATAGCATTATTTTATGCATGGCTAAAAGAAAGCAGTAAAGGTGCTAGTAATGCTTATGCATACATGAATTACCCTAGCTTATGCTAAGTCCTAGCCTAATTTAGGTTAATTAAGACCTATGATTGCTGCGCAAGCACCAACCCACCCAAGACTCGAAGAGAATTCTAAGTGCTAAGCATCTTTTTGTGTGAAATGTGATAGACTTACTGATTGGCGATTAGAATGGACTTCAGGTTTCTATGTGCCTAGATGACCTTGAAAAGGAATTCTACTTAAAGGTGTATTTATATGACCGGTAGCTTTCTCCCTAATTTTATTTTTATGGGGTCAACACAAGTGCGAACCTAGTGTATATCTCCTCAGCTTTTCTACTTCTCTGCTTCTTCTTAAGTGTTTGGAATTAAACGTGCATTTTTGTGAGCTGGGTTCTGGACAATCGACCGATGAGCTATTACCACCGACAACTTTCCAGCCATAATCGTGTGGTGAAGTGTGATTTATTTCTTTCTTCTTTGCTTCTTTTCTATTTCCTTTTTTTCTTTTCTTTTTGGACTTTTTTTTTAAGTAGGTGGTTTCTGTGATCTAAGATTTACCTAAAGGCAGAAGGAAGAGAATGGTTGTGTGGCTGGGTTCTGGACAACCGACTGATAAGCTGTTACCACCAACAACTTGCCAGCCATGCCATCCTAGAAGGTTCATTAGCTACCCAATTTCCGTTAAAGCCATTGAAAACCCGAGCTGATTAAGCCCGAAGACCTGAAGGGTCTAAGTATTCAGGTCATACTGTATTATTTCCTAAGGTTGAAAATTTCTAAAGCCCAAGTTTTCTTTTCCTAATTCAATTTTTTTTAATAATAAAAAGGAAAAAATAAGGAAATTTTACAAGAAATCCACAGAACTAACACTATGATTCAAAAAATGCATCCACCCCACCATGCTTAACACATGCAATGTCCTCATTGAAAATAAAAGGCATGACAAAAGGGCATAGTGGAAAAATATCACCTGTATTCTATGATGCTCTAGTCAGCTCTAAGTCAGACTGTACAAGTGCTGAGTTTAGTGCCATTAGCTAGGTGGGGTCCAGCCAAAGAAAGTCAGATTAAGGTTAAAGCAATATTGTCTAAGATGGGTTCTGGAATAACACGGTCAATGTAAGGTTTTAGATGTTGTCCATTGGCCTTAAAAGAATTACCCATCTTTGGGTCAGAAATCTCAATGGCTCCATTTTTGAATATCTGATCAATGATGAACAGGCCGTTCCACTTTGACCTAAGCTTGTCGGGAGAGCTTAAGTTGAGAATCAAAGAGCTAGACCTTCTGGTTCGGCTCAAAGCTCTTTCGGGAAATTAGCTGGTCATGAAGAGATTTGGTCTTAGCCTTATAGATCTTGGTATTCTCGTATGTGTCATTTCTAAGCTCCTCCAACTCAGATAGTTGGAGTTTCTTGGTCTTTTGGGCTAAACTTAAATCAAAGTTGCATTTGTTGATTGCCCAGAATGCCTTATGTTCAATCTCATCGGGTAAATGTCATTCCTTTCCATACACTAGACGAAATTGTGACATGCCAATAGACATATTGTACGTCGTACGGTAGGCCCAAAGAGCATCATCAAGCTTTTGAGTCCAGTCTTTTCTATCAGGCCTAACCATCTTTTGAAGGATGTTCTTGATCTTTTGATTGGATATCTCGACCTGTCCATTCGTCTTGGGGTGGTAAAGTGTGGAGATTCTGTGATCACCATGTATTTTTCCAGTAAATTGAGGAATTGGGCATTGGTGAAGTGAGTACCACCATTGCTGATGATGAACCTCGGAATCTCGAATCGACTGAAGATATTCTTCTTAACAAAATTGATGACCACCTTGTGGTCATTGGTTCTGGAAGGGATAGCCTCAATCCACTTGGACACGTAGTCAACAGCTATGAGAATGTACTGGTGTCCAAATGAAGGGGGGAAGGCTCCCATGAAATTGATGCCCTAAACGTCGAAGATTTCGACAGGAAGAATAGGGTTTAGAGGCATCATGTCTCTCTTGGCTATGCTCCTGAGTGCTTGACATTGAGAACATGACCTCGAGAATTCCTAGGCATCCTTGAATAAAGATGGCCAATAAAATCCAGATTGCAAAACTTTTGCAGCCGTCCTTTTCCCGGAGAAATGTCCACCACACGTAGATGCATGGCAAAACTCAAGTATGCTTTGAAACTCATTCTCCGGAACACATCAGTGAATAATCTGATTAGTGCTAATGCGGTATAGTTCAGGGTCATCCCAAAAGTAATATTTAGCCTAAGATATAAATCTATCTTGTTGTTGCTTGGTTCAATCTTGGGGGATTTGACCAACCGCCAAATAATTAACCATGTCTGTAAACCAAGGGGTTTGGACACTTGAAACTGCAAAAATAGTCTCGTCCGGAAAAGTATTAGTAATCGAAATATTTGGACTAGAAGAATCACTTAGGAGTCTTGAAAGATGATCCGCCACCACATTTTGTGCCCTGTATCTATCTTTAATTTCAAGATCGAATTCTTGAAGTAAAAGAATCAATTGGATGAGTTGGGGTTTGGCATCCTTTTTAGCCAAGAGATGTCTCATGGCCGAGTGGTCAGTATAGATTACAACATGAGATCCTAAGAGATAAGCCCTAAATTTTTCCAATGCAAATACTATAGCTAGCAATTCCTTTTTGGTAGCAGTGTAGTTTCTCTGGGCCTCGTCCAGAGTTTTGCTAGTGTAGTAGATGACAGAGGGCTTCCTATCAATTTTCTGACTCAAAATAGCCTGATCGCATAATCAGAAGCGTTGGTCATGATCTCAAATGGGGCTGTCCAGATCGGTGGTTGCAGCACCGGAGCACAAGTGACTACTGTTTTAAGAAAATAAAATGCCTTGTGGTATGATTCATTAAAATTGAATGGCATATCTTTGGCCAGAAGGTTGCTTAAAGGTTGAGCAACCTTAGAAAAGTCCTTGATGAACCTCCTATAAAATCCCACATGACCAAGAAATGAATGAATTTGTTTAACAGATGTGGGAGGAGGAAGTTTGGAGGTAGCATCCACCTTAGTTTTATTAACTTCAATTCCCTGCTCAGAGACTACATGACCCAAGATGATGCTTCTTGTGTCGTGAAGTGACTCTTTGACCAGCTAAGGACTAGCCGTGTTTTGATGTATCTCTTAAGGATCAATTCTAGGTTAGCCAGGAAAGAATCAAACAAATCTCCAAATATGGAGAAATCGTCCATGAAAATTTTCATAAACTCTCCCACCATGTCAGAGAAAATGGATAGCATACACCTTTGAAAAGTCATAGATGCATTGGAAAGCTCGAATGGCATTCTACGGAATGCAAAGGTTTCGTAGGGACAGGTGAAAGTTGTCTTTTCCTGATCCTCAGGATGGATAGGGACTTGGTTGTATCCTGAGTAACCGTCCAAGAAATAGAAATACTTTTGCCCGGCTAACCTTTTAAGGATTTGATCGATGAAAGCCAGAGGGAAATGATCCTTTTTTGTGGCTGTGTTTAGCTTCCTGTAATCGATACAGACTCTCCAAGAGGAAGTTGAATGAGTTAAGATAGATTCTCCTTTCTCGTTAGTCACAATGGTAATCCCGACTTTCTTGGGAACAATTTGCACTGGACTAACCTAGAGACTATCCGAGATTGGATAAATGATTCCTGCATTGAGCCACTTAATGATTTCCTTCTTGACCACTTCTTGCATATTAGGGTTCAATCTTCTCTGCATCTGGTGAGAAGGGCAAGATCCATCTTCCATCAAAATTCAATGATTGCAATAAGATGGCTCAATCCTCCTAAGGTCATGAATGGTCTAACCAATTGCCTCCTTATGTGCTTTTAGGACCTTGATTAGTTTCATCTCTTGCTCCTTAGTTAGTTTTGCACTTATAATCACAGGGAGCATTTTCTTAGGTCCCAAAAATTCATATTTCAGACTCAGGAAATGGTTTCAGTTCGAGCTGGGGTGGGTTTACATTGGAGGGTAAGGAGGATGCTGATGAAGATTCATCAGGACGATTTAATGGAAGAGGTTGGAAGTGAACAAAATTAGCAACCTCTTCAGGGTGTGGCGGGTCTACCACAAAGGGTTGTGGGTTAGGTTCATTGTTGCAGAAGGAATTCTCAAGGACATTAAAAGCCATGCAAGTCTCAACATTCAAATTATCATTCTCAAGCTCCTCAATATATCCACAATCCACAAATTTTTTAATCGCCTTGAAAATATCGAGTTTCATTTTTCTATCCCTAAAGGCAATTTCCAAACTACCACTTTCACAATTGACATTGGCCTTAGCGGTAGCTAGGAATGGATGCCCCAGAATGATGGGTGTGTTCCTTAGATCTTTAGGTACATCTATGTCAAGGACAAGGAAATCTACAAGAAAGCAGAAGTCCTTAACCTTGACAATAACATCCTCAATAATGCCTTTCGATTTGTGATCGAATAGTCCACTAATTGCTGTGTTACTGAGGTCGACCTAAGTTCACCTAATCTGAACTTTTTGAGAGAAGTCAGAATTAGGTTAATGGATGCACCTAGATCCAAAAGTGCCCTGTCAAAAGTGTAATCACTGATAACACATGAAATCAAAGGGTCACTTGGATCTCTCTTTTTCTAAGGAAGGTGATGTAGGATAACAGAGCTAGTCTGCTCGGAACGTATCACCTTCCTTGGGGTAGATTCCCTCAGGTTACGCTTTTAAGTGCATAAATCCTTTAAGAATTTAGCATAAGCCAGAATGTGTTTAATAGCATCAAGGAGCGGGATATTAATTTCAACATTCTGGAAAATATTTAAGAGCTCCTCGTTGCTATTAACAAACTTCTTCTTCCTGGGTTTAAGCAAGGCTTCAGGGAATGGAACATTAGTCAGATCATTGGAATTAGGTTCTTGAGCCTTAATCGCTTCTTCATTGTTCTCTTTTCCTTCCTCAGGCTCACCAGGGTGTGATTGACTAGAAGAGGGTAATTTTGGGTCCTGGGTTTTCTGTCCACTCCTCAAGGTAACAGAATTTGCAGAAGCATACAGGTTTGGGTCTTGGGGAGGGTTAGGAAAAATCCAAGGGGCTTGATTCTCCAAATAACTCGGATTAGATGAAGAAGTAGAAGGACCCTACTCAACCACCTGAGCATGTATGTGTGGGTCCCTTTGATTCTCGTACCCTTAGTTTCGATTGCCCTGATTCTGTATATTGTGAGGGTTGGGTACGGGTTGAGATGGCAGAGATCCGGGCTGACGAGAATTAGGAATGAGCCTGTATTGCAAGTTATCTAGTGATGTCTTCATTTGTTGCATGAGCTAGAGCATGGATCCTTGCATCTCTACCAACTGTCAGTTCAAATCAGCTATAGGTTGATGGGCATTCCAGGTTGGTTGATTGACCTGCTTAGGGGGCATCTGAGTGTATACATGACCTTGACCCATTGGTTTTTGCGTTGCAAAGTTGCTGGGTCAGATTTGGGTCTGCTGCCCCAGATTTTTCTAGGAGAAGTTAGGATGGTTCCTCCAACTCAGATTATAAGAGTTAGAATATGGGTTGGACCTAATGTTCTCCTATACAGCATACATATCCTCATACGGTGAGGATGGTAGGAAAGAAGAAAAGGGATCAGAGAAACTGGGATCAAAGGCCCCAGTTTGGAACCCATGGGGTTCTGAGTAATGTTGGCTCGCAGGTTGAGTTGCTTCCAGTTGATTCACGAACTTGCATCTAGTAGGAGCTCGTAAAGAATGGAATCCTGAGTTCTAGGATTGAGTGCATCGAGACATATTTGCAAAGTTTCCAGCCATCCACCCTTCCATTCTTTTGGTTATTAGGTCCACTTTATCAAGTTTATTACAAATCAGTTCCATATCGAATGAATGAGAATTATGGACCACATTAACATTCGATCTGGGTTGTTGGGACCGGTTAAAAGTATCCATGGAGGCATGATTGATGGAATTTTCACTCATTTCCTTAAACAATTCATGTGCACTACCTGCAACCTTGCTGAGGAAATTGCCTCTGCAAGAAGCGTCCACATGGTTACGGAGTTGCTTAGTCAACCCATGATAAAAGATTTGCATGAGTTGCCATTTGGGTACCTTGTGGTGTGGACACTTCTACAATAGATCCTGGAATCTCTCCCAGGAACCATGAAGCGGTTCCCTCGGCCGCTGGACGAAAGTAGTAATCGCCCATCACAAAGCATTGGTACGCCTAACTGGAAAGACTTTCTTTAAGAAAGCCGATTTAAGACCATTCCAAGTTGCGATCGGCCTTCTAATTGTCTGGTACCAAAGTGCGGCCTTATCCCTAAGAGAGTGGGGGAAAAGCCTCATGATCATTTGCTCCTCGCCCATGTTTCATGGTTTGGTGATCTAGACCAAAGTGGTCAAGTCCTCCAAATGCTGAAACGGGTCTTCAGAGCTAAGCATGTGGAAATGTTTAATCAGGCTTAACACCTGGGACTTGCTTTCTATGTCACCGGCTGGAATCTGGACACACGTTCCCCGTAATTAGAAGGATCATAAAAATCCTTCAAGGGTTGAGCGCCTAGTGGTTCCTCTCCTCAACATAGTTAATTAAGTTAATTGTGCTTAATTATGTGCAGAAGAAAGTAACTTAGGTTAACTCAAATTTGTGTCGAATGAGTAGTATAGGGTTAAGTTAACCTAACATTTTAGATTTTATTTCTTTTAACTGGTTGAGTCCAGGTCGTTCGCTGGGAGGTATCTTATTTAGAATTGACCAATCAATCTAAGCTACTCACAGAAGGTATAATTAAGTTTAATTTTAACAACATGAACTTTGCCTAATGATTTTAAATTTAAGAAATATGCAAAATTCCATAAGAAAATATATTTGCACAAATAATCTTCTTTAACAACAAGTAAACATGTCTATTTTCTTTTTATTTCAAAGATATTAAGGCAATAGAAAGTTTTACTAATTGAAATATGCCTTTTTACAACATTAAAATAAAAAAGGAATTAAAAATAATGCAAGAATTTAAACCATTTCTTCTCTTTGTATCTTTGTCTTCAGCCTCTCTCTTTCTTCTTCTTCTTTTACCTTTTCTCTTTGTGCTCTCTTTCCCTTTTACTTATCTTTTAATCTTCTCTTAATCTTTTCCTTATCTTTCTCTTTATTCTTTCTCTTAATTTTCCTCTTATCTTTCTCGAGCTCTTTTCTTTCACAACTTCTCTTTCTTCCTTGTCTCTTTAGTGCCTATTTAGCCTTCTTTTCCTTATATGAATTCTCCCTGTCTTCCTTCTCCTTTCTCTTCCTTAGCATTTCAGAACCTTAGCATCCTCGCATTGCCTTCTGAACCTTCAGACCTTCTTTCTTTTTTGAACCGAACCGAGTTTTTTTCTTTTAACCAAAAATTAGGTTTTTTTTATTGGCGGCTTGGACCGATCGGGGATACATAGCACCCCTCTCAGGGTGGGACCAGACCCTACTAGGTCCAAGCCTGGTTCATTAAGCTTTGGTTTATTTTCGGTTCATAGTTTCGAGCCAAACTGGCTCACGGCCTCCCAGGCCTCGCTAATGCCCTCCCAGGGCCCACACTCGCATGCCCACAGGCGCACACACACTCAGGCACATACTCGCCCACACACACCCAATATGCTCGTTCGGTTCATTTGCGCTGTGCGCTTGTCGATTGAAGAGGCAATATAACAAAATCCTTTTATACCTACGCGGCCATTCAGAACTTTCCAAGGTGGGACTAAGTTACCCCCTCCCAGACCAAACTTCAAGCAACGATTTCTCCTAGGTTAGAGCTCTGTTCCAAGCAAATAAAAGCTTGTTGGAAAGATCTTGAGTTGCTCTACATAATTGAAGTGTCAATTTAATTCAAAGGGGAAGTTAAGCTCTTTGATTTAAAGGGCGAAGATTCTGGTTTTCTACGTCTATTATGGCCGGGAAAGTGATTCTATGGTTATAAAGTCCACAGACTAGACTTAAACTTCCAGCTGAAGTTCTAAATAGGTCCTAAGATTATTTTCGTAGCTGCTGGTGGAGGTTTTGACGTCTCAGGAGCTTCAGGAGTGGTGTAGAAGCTCAAAGCTTCTCAGGAAGCTTCAGGACTGAAAATTACACTTTGAAATGTCCTAACAGACAACTAAAGACTTGTTTAATCGATTAAAATAGCTTCTAGAGGTTGTTACCAATCTATCTGGGTAGAGTTTGTGTTCAAATCTCATCAAAAAGCCTCTATCGTCAGTTTGGGTACAGAAACAACCTAAACCTGCAGAAATCAATTTCCACTAGAAAGTTGATTAGAACTCACTCAAATCTCATCTAAATCATTTATAATCATCTCAGCAACAATTTGAATTCCTCAATTTGTCAGATTGAATCTAGAACTTAAAATTCAGACTCAGGCTTGACTGATAAGCCTCAGGTTTTGACTTTCTGAGTTTGGCTATTTCAAACGAAATTAACACCTTAAACAACACCTCTTCACTCACAGGAACAAATTCAAATCCTTAGATAGGTGTTTCAGCTAGAGTTCTTAGGGTTTTAGGCTTATCACCTGAGATTGAAAAGGTGTTTGTTCGTCAGAACAAATCAGAGGTTGCTACACTGGTTGGATCACAGAAATGAACTCAGGGTATAACAATGGTGCTTCCAGACCTAGTAATTGCAACTTAAACCTAATTGTTAGACTTCTCCAACTCTACCGGTGTTGGAGAAGATGAAGACCTAACAACAACTTTAGACACTTAAATCTCAAATAAAGAACCTCAGCATAATCAGTAATCCTCATTTCATCGACCTGGAGCTTCTCACTCAGTTATACGGTTGAAGAACTAGTTTTGACTCGTCGGAGCTCGCTGGAGCTCTGGTGAGTCTAGAAAAAGGTAAAATTGTACATAGAATGAGATTATACCATTAGTGACTTGAAAAGGTTCCTGAGGTCACAAGGAACCTCAGGATCAAGTTAATTCCTTCAAGTGTTCATTAGAATAAAGATTTAACAGTGAATTCATTTTTTAAAGGCTCTGAGTTGGATTAAGCTTAGGACTTGTTTTCCCACTCAATTGAGTGGAGAAAACAAATCAATAGATAATTGCGATGATAAATATATAGTAAATTAATGACTTGAACTACTCCAGAGCCACCGTAGACAGCAAGCTCAGGAGCTTAATTAAGATTGGGCGTTTAAGTTATAGGTGGTATTTATTCGATTTAGAGTGAGGTTTAGGGTCCTTAGATGATGGATAGATGATGGAGGACCTAGTGAAGGTGTAATTAGGTCAACTACTGCTGCCATGGACAACAGAAGTAGTCGGTGGAGGTGGTTTAGGTGATTAAGTGAACAAATTAGTAATTAAAGGCTATATAAATGATCATGGAAGATGGAAGAATGTGGACAGTGACTTAAAATGACAAAATGATTGCTCCTGACAAGCTCAAGGAGCTCGCTGGAGTTGAGGAAGATGAAAGCTAAATCTAACATTACACTACCTAACCTACCTAACTAACTAACCTAAACTAATCTACCTACCTAGTCTACTGTTACCTGGATGAAGGGGATAGAAGATCTCCGTCGATGGCTCATAATGGAGGAGGAAATCAGAGGGTTGTCGAAAGATCTCCGGCTGGCGGTTGTGAGGTGAAGCAGAGGAGAGCTCCTAGTCAGCACTTGTCAGAAGATGCGGCTGACTTCGGTGGAGATCCAGAGCTATTGAAGATGGATGGAGGAAGTCAGATGAGGCGGAGGAAGTTTGCCGGAGTTTTGGAGAGAATAGCCTATCGAAGTCGGCTTCAGTGAAGAAGAGGGAAGGGAGCCAACTTGGTGGAAATCGAGGGTGTAGAGGGGTATTTATAGTTGATGATGACTGAGAAGGAGGTGGAATCTGAACGGGTTTGTGGCTAGGAGGGGAATAACCACTGACGTCTTCTTTGACGCCGGTGACGTTATCTCCAACCCTAAAATAGGATTTTGGCATTATCCAGACCGATGGATGAAAAGGGGATGGTGAGTGCAAGCTCTAGGAGCTTGGAGAAGAAGGGATGACATCGGATTGGCGGTGATTAGGCGGTGGACGCACCTTCAGTCATCAGTTGTCTAGACGGGTGAAGAAGAAAAGAAGAAGTTCAGGGACTTATTCGTAGTGAAACCTAAGGACCTAAGTTGAAAATAAGGACCCGATTGAAGTAAAATATAAGGACTAAAATGTAAACTCAGGTTTTCAAGGTTTGTTTTAATTTAAATCTTTTCCCACTTTTTATATATGATTATAAATAAGACAATTATTATATTTAGACCTTGAATTTACATTTTTGACCTTTTAAGATTAATTTATTTAATTAAGTAATGTTACTTAAGTTATTACATACTTAGGTATATATTATGCTTAAGTTAGTTAACACATTAATTAGATGAATCATTGATAATGTTTCGAGTCCAATCATTAATTAAATTATTAATAATATTAATTGGATGATAATATAGCATTTTAAACTTATTTTAAGGTCCTTTACTATTTATCCCTTATTTAATAATTAACCCATATATTCACATATTTCTAGCTAATTAACTAGGAAGACTAGTTAATTAGGGGTAATTAGAGACCATGATGAGCTTCTCATCGGTGCCCTGACCATGAATTCACTGGAACCATTCTTGCATTTGCTGCATTTGTTTCAACTGCCTTTGTAGCGTCTCTTGTGGATTCTAAGGAAAAAGAGGTGGTTGATCAGTTATGGGATCAATTGGATTAAAATTCAACCTACGCCTCCTTGAATGGCCTAATGGTCCTTCCAAGTGGGGATTCAATGACCTTCTTCCAAACATAAACTAGGAAGAGGTTAGCAGGACTGCGGAAAAGAACCCTACAACATAACAAAACAAGCATGTCCTTAAGTTTGGTAGCCTACGGACCTATGCTCCAAAATAAACTCAAACCATAACATGAATTTTGTGTTGTCCTTAATCCAAAAAGCTGGTTAAGTTGGGATGGCGAGATAAGGGGTGCGTGTCCTGAAGGCCGCTAATTATGCCAAACCCTTGCCTGCTTATGCCGTTTGATAATCAGGTCACCCAACTTGGCACCTTTTGGAAAAAGCAGACATCACAAATTCGCACTACAGTATGAGAAACATCCTGGAACGGACTGATGAGTCCTAGGGCCAACGTTTACTTGATTTTAGTTTAGGCCTGGGATAGCAGTGCTTTTGGAATGTGGTGGGATCTTAAAATGTGTTGTGCCCTTAATGATTAATTGAATAAGTGTAAGTGAGTGCACAACCAAGGTTTTCAAGCAAGGTATTTGGATGAGTTACTGTTAGAGTTCAAATCTTACTTAAGTAGCATTTAGGGTTTGAATTAGGGCAATTTCAATCAAATTCAAGAGGCACACCAAGATTTGAAAACATGAGTGAAATTGTTTTCCTTTAAAATAAAGTGGAGTGCCTAGTATTGACCTTAATTGTTAACTCTAATGAGTAAGCTACTTGATGAGTTATTTTTATATGAAGTGGTGCAGCCCAAACAACTCAAGCAATTAGCCTTAATGCACCACTGAGTTAGGCACACAATCGATTAATTAATTTGATTTCTACTAAATTAAGTGTTTGGTTGTGTGTACCAGTTCCAAAGATCGGGATACCGGTTGAGTATGAAGAATCAGAAGAGGTTGTGCACCTCTGTGATTTTTTTAGTTTTTTTTTTTATGTGGGGGTGAGGAGGGTGGAGGTGGAAATATGATGATAACATCATCATGAGCCATAACTAGCTTTAATTAGTCATGATTAATTGGAAAAAGCTCCTACATAATCGCCTGAGAGCCATTACTTACTGAATATCCATTCTGAGAAGAGTGAATTAAATCAGGGTTAATTTTACAGTTTTAATAGCATATTATGAATGTAGAATAATCACGGGATTTCCCAGTGGTTAATCTAGGGTCTAATGAGCATTAAAGTCTAATAAAAGGGTCCACACAGACAGAAATGGGTTTTCATGCACTTCAAGAACAAATTCATAACCTAAAACTCTAATTTTAGATCCTCTTAAATAACAGAGGTTATGGTCAGGATAAAATCCATATAAACCTTAAAAATTTTATAAAAGAATATTCCATGAGGTTTGGTATCCTTGATTTGACCTTTAGAACTCATTTTAACCTTAAATAGAGTCACAGACACAATTCTACCCTAATTTGGGTTTCTATGCAAATTATCCAGTCAAACTTGATCAACCATAAAATCTGACTTCATCACTATATTCCTTGGGTCCAAATTAGGTTTTTACCAAAATTTGGGCCCAATCAAAGATCATCCTGACCTAGTTTGCATTTTAGTCCAATCAAACTCTCTCTCTCAATTAGCCCCTCAGCTTTTGAAATCCTTTCAAATTGCCCCATAAGTTCTTCATCTTCTTTGCAGATCGGTCCCTGCTGGAATTGGAGGTCAACCAACCTCCAGGCAACCTTTGACCACTCCTAAACCTACTCGAATCTTCATCAAATCCCACCAAATTTTGTGGGATTGATGTTTACACCTAGGAGAATCATCTGGGATCAATTTTGAGTCCTAAACCTTTATTGATTGCTCATGTGAATGCATGAGAATCATGGGTCTTATTCCTCCAATCCCAAGCCTTGAAAACCTTCCTTCCTGATTTAGAGCTCGCCCCGAAGCTCTATAAAGCTTCCTCATGAACAACCGCTCCAAACTAGCTTGGTTTGGCCACATTTCTTCACTAAAACCTCTCCCTTCGACCTCCTCCGACCAGCTCCGGCGATGCCTTCTCCCTCGACTTCCTCACCCACTGCCACATACCATAGGCAGTGGGATTGCCTTCCTCACCTTCTTTCGCTTCTCGCGACACCGGTAGAATCCCTCTAGACCCTCTTCTTCCTCGCCTTTCCACCACCAAAGAATTCCTCTTCCATGGTATCGGCTAATCAAAGCCGATGCCATCTCTCCCCTTTCAACCGGTAAATTAGGTCTCTCTCTCCCTCCCTCTCTTCCTCTAGTTTAGAATTAGCCCCTTATTCTCTTGTTTCAACTGCCGTTCACCTTTCTTCCCCTCCATCTTCCTTCACTCCGGCCAAGCTCCGGCGAGGTCGTGAGCCTGCTATACGTCACCATTTGCCTTGCCACAACTCCCAAAACCTCTACTATCCCTTCGCCACCAAAACCCCTCAAGAAATTAAGGGGATTGGATCACCAAGCGCTCCACGAAACTCAAGCTCCGCCACACTCCTCTAACCTCACCCGACCACCACACACCCTAATTCACCATGAAACTGCCACCACCACCTTCTCCATCCTTCGTTGATCCTGTTGAACCTTCTGATTGGGGCTTTTGAGCCCGTGTTCATGTTTGCAAGTATCGCCGCTCGCTGTCATTGCCATCATCTCCAGTGCCGTCTGCTGTTTGTCGACTAACACACGCTCTACAGCAACTCCTAATTGACACGGGCGATCTTCAGGAGTAGCGCTACATGCTCAATTGAAGAGAAGGGAGCTAGTAGCTGCTCAATTAAGGTGATGAAATCCCAGCAGCTACACACGAAGGAAGCCCCTTCGCATAGTCCTACATGGGATTTCAGACCAACAGTAGCAACTATATTGATTTTGTGTTCTGGGCTCTTTGCCTCATAACACGGGGTGAGGTCCCCTTCACCTTGCCTATGCTCACTCCTCGGTCACCATACATGCTCGATGACCCTGGTCAGATTCAATTACCCGGTTACTGTGCATGCCCGTATACCTCAATATGCTGGGTTTGAGAGAGAAGAGAAGAGGATTTGTAAGAGGAAGGGAGAGGGTTTTGCTCTCTAAAGGTTTGGCCTTGTGTTGAAAGATGGCAAGTGTTAGCCGTGTGCTTGTGAAAGAAGGCCTTGAGGAAGGCTTGAAAGAAAGAGAAGGCATTGAGAAGAAAGGAACTTTAGAAGAAGAAAAAAAAGAAGGCTTTGAAGAGCCTTGTGCTTGTGACACTTAAGACGACTGGTTTGAGTTGATGATAGCACTATTGAATGATTAAAGTACTATAGTTTACATTGAATTCTGATTTGAATAAATTGAGTAATTGAATGCATGCTTAATTAAAGAGAATAAGCGGTGATTCAAAACACCATTGTTTTGATTCTCTTTTCTTTTTGATTTCATGATCTTCTGAGATATTAGATTACATTGAATATCAATCTGATCAGTTTTATTCATTGAATATCTATTTTGTGATCAATTGATTGTGCTCATTTGCTCCCTGTGATCAACCTTAGACTCTTTTTTGATTCTGAGTTTATAAATTTAATTGTTTTCGAGCGATTGAGGCTTTGCTATGATGATTACTCCTTAAAACTCTTCGATAGTCCATCAACAAAATCAAAGCAACCAAGCTAATCCTAAGGTTTATGAGAGCACCTAGGTTAATTAGGGTTTGAATTAGGGTGATGGAATGAAATCTATAGAAGGGGAAAGAATGAGGGAGCACTTACAGTTGTCTTCAACTGCACTTTACTCCTTTCTATAGCTTGAAGATTCCTGATCGGGGTACTTGCAAGACAATAGAGAAGAAAGAAAAGAGAGTTAGAAAGCAATTAAGTGTGCGAAATGCAGAAAAGAAATCGAGGTCCATTGCCTCCGCGGCAACAACACCAAAATGATGTACAAAAGTTTGTTGTGAAAAGATTTGAGTTTAGAAAACCCATCGTTGCAGTGATTCGCAAGAAAACCAGTTAGTTAAATAAATTTTTATTGAAAGTCAAAATGAGTCCCAGGTCGTAGACGGGGAGGCTATGTTGATTTGAAATCCACCGTTATATTATTTTTGTAATTTTTGTTTATAAATGAGACATTCACAATAATTGCTATTCTATTTGCAATATAAACACTACAACTAAAGAGAGAGAGAAAAAGAAAGTGAGAGAGAGAAAAACAACTTTTATACTCAAAATAATGTTATTACAACTACAACTAGAAAGCAGGAAATCTAATCTTGAAAGCGATAAAGAGAAGGGGGAGAGAAGTTATCCTCCTCGACGGCTGCTTGGAGGACAAGCTGGATGGACGTCACTTGGAAGAAGGAGAGCGAAGACGGATGACGGAGGACAGATCAGGAAGAACCAAGGGTGAGGTAGGGCGTCGGTGTCACGGGATCCACTTCCAGAACGGGGGCAAGAAGATGGCTGGCGAGAGCTCCGCGAAGGGGATAAGAGGTGGAAAAATTTGTTTTTAACTCTAGCGGAGCTTCCTGTAGCATGGGAGCATTAGAGCGAGCTTTAGAACTTGAGTTCTTAGCTCTTAGAGAGGGACAAAGATGATGGAAGGGATGAATAAAATATGGAGGACGTAGGGCCTTTATAGTTTCATACATAGGGGCAAAAGAGGCATTTTAATTTTCAACATTAAACTCTACTGCCTTTAGTGAAGAATACGTGTGTCACTATAGACGCACGTCGCTGTAGCTATGTGCCTCATCCCCGCGGCTCGCTCCTCATCTGACGTCTCAAAGCGGCCATGATGAGTCCATTTTAATGGACTATTGTTATGCCTAAGTACTTCAACTCTAACATAGTATGTTTGTTAATAATCACATTAGGTCATTAAATAAGTGCATGCATCATTACTTGAGTTTTTATCTATTTTATCACATTTTATAACTTAGTATGTAATTATTTTATGTTTTGTTGCAGGAATGATATTGGAAAAGAATAAGGAGGGGGGATAAATTTCCCCAACAAATGGCCGGCTCAACACCTTCCTCATCCTCCAACCGGGATCAACACCTCCATCAACAAATGAAAACAGTTGTTGGCCAAATTTAGAAAAGGATTTTTGAAAATCCCTTGAGAGGCGGAGAGAGGAGATAAAAGAGGGACTTGCACAGGAGAGGAGGGCATCTTCATCTTCGGTTCTTCTTATTCCCCCTTGAGGGGATCATCCATCATCCACTGCGTGCACTATGGGAAGATTGCTTGCACTGTGCACCATCACTGGCCCCCCCACAGCCTACCCTCATTGTGCACCTGCAGCTGCTTCACCTTCCACCGCGTGTGCCTGCAACTGCTACAGCGCCCTTGCGCGCCTTTGCAGGCGCAGCCCTACAACACTCGCAAGCCAACTTGCCCTCGCCGCATCACCCTCTCCACTGCAAGAGCATGCCACCTAGCCCTACGCTACTGCACCAAGTGCCCTCTTCAACGCTCCCACCGCAAGCACTTGTCATCGCGCCCTGCAAGCCACCGCCCGTAGGCGCTCACACCTCCAACCAACACTTGCAAGTAGCAAGCCACCACCCTTCTGCCCAATCGCACGCTGCACCTACCTTACCGCGGGTTGTACCAAGTGCCCTCTCCAGCGCCCTCTCGCAGCTAGCAGACGCGCGTTGCACCGTGCCCCGTAGGCGCTGCATGCCAAGAATCCATAGGCGCTCACCGCCCTTCTCCACACTGCCTGCAGGCGCTCCACCCCACCTTGCGTGCCCTCCTTCGTCTGTAGGCTTGTACTTGCACCCTCTGCAAGCGCCCACACCTGTGCCATTGCCCGCAGGCGCCCCTGCGCTACATTGTAGCCACCCGCAAGTGACCGCAAGTCCACTGCTGCGCCCTGCAGGCATTGCAAAGGACCACTCTAGTGCCACCACCAACGCCTTTGTGCATGCACGGCCAGCGTGCAACCGCGCGGGCTGCAGCAGCGGTGCCATCTTCTCTACGTGCGGCCTCCTCCTCCAACAGGTCGGCGGCCATTCTCCTCCGCCCGACCGCCGCGTCACCACCGTTGCGTAGCCCTCGTTGAGGCACACCTCCTCGTTGACTCTCGCTGCCAACCTTGCACAGCCGCCCACGTGAGGACGAGAGAGGAGAAATCCTCTATTTTCTTCTTAATTAATAATTACATTCAATGCCATTTCCAATTATATATTCATATTTTATTCAGGCCACATTGCATTGATGCACTCATACTTTGTTGAAATTACTTCACTTGTGTTATGTGCATGATTCTACATTGAATTTCAAATCAAATTTGCATGCAAGTTGAATTTATATGATATGCCATTACACATGCATCATATGCATATTTTTGGAGCTTAATTCCTGATGTGAAAACTGCATAAATACCCCTGAACCTTTATGGAAATTGCAAGCTTCATTTAAAATAGCATATTCCTCTCATTAAAGTTGCGGAGGAGCCTGCGAACTGTATATTTCTCGACTCATGAATTTATTGGTCTATTCCTCCTGTGGATGCGACATCTTTTATTGTGGTTTAAATTCATATCTATGTTAATTTTTGATTGAGAGATTTTCCACCACATAAAACACAACGACATATCCTTTTATTGCTAATCATAAGAAAGCAAAACTTTCTCCGTCAAAATGGTGCCGTTGCCGGGGAGGCAACAGACGCAATAGATTCACTTCATTATTTTTGAATATTCTGAGTTGTGCAGTTATCTGATCAATTTTTTTTATTGTGCGAGGAATCTAATATGGAGAAAGGCACAGCAGAGCGATGACATTGAACTTGAATGACGTGCATGGTGGAGACGATCTTTTTGGTGGACCTTGACGTCACCTGGAGGCCAGCAACAGGAACATGTGGGCCTTGATCCCACGCACATAGGCTTACAGAGGAGCCTGTTTTTGATTTAGTCAGTAGAGCTTAGTTTAGATTTAGTTTAGATAGACATTAGAATTTAATTACTGTCTTTTGGACCCTTGTCGGGTATTTTTGGGAACGTGTTCCCAGTGCCTCTTTATTTCTTATCACTCTTGTATGCTGGAGCATATTTTCGGGAGCGTGTTCCCATTTATTTAGATTATAGGATTACTTGAATTATTTGAACTGCATGTTTGTTAGTTAGTTAGATTTGGTATGTTTGGTTATTATTATTATTAAAAAAAAAAATTCGAACTGCCTGCTAGAAGTTGCATATCTATAGGATGACCATCTAGGACTGAATGAGCAGCATCTAGTTTATTTTTCCTGCCTTGCATACATTCTTGCACGAAGAAAGCTGGAGTAAGGTATGTCTTCTCTTGAGCATCAATTACCTGTCATGCATATGCATTGAACCTAAATCTAAGACCACTAAAGTGCTTGAATCAAATTAATTCAGTGGTCACTTTAAAAATTGGGACTGCTAAGAGGTTGGACTTTAAAATTTGTGACTGAAAATTATGTGCAAAAGGATCTTGTTTGCGAAATTTCAAAACTCAAAACACGATCGTATGTTTGCACACCTAAGATACTGTGCGCCTTACACATAAGGTCACTAGATAAATTTCTACCTCTCCTCTTTTGCACCACAATGGAAGTTAGTAGGAAATAAACAAGCCTATCCACCAAGTTACTTCGGTTCCTCGTGTGTGGATTCGATTTGAGACTTCCATCCCTTGCGAGTAGGTTATAGGCACCAGTGAAGGTTGGCCTAGGAAGTGTAATTTTTGCAAAACTTGTTTGGCCACCAACTGAACATTTAATTCTAAGACCTACAATCTACTAAAAATAGATCCCATTGGATTTGCATTTGCTTTGACAGCGTTAGAACTCTCTAGGAAGTTTCTGCTTGTGTTCTGAATTCTTTAAAACCCTAAGAGAGTTAAAACTATTTTGCTTAAAGAAATGGATCACCCTTAATCCTATCATTTAGATTATCAGAGTCAATACTTCCCATCTTTTAACCAGGATCCCATGCCCCAAACGTATCCATCCTTTGATGGGTACATTGACAATTCATGGGATCATTCATATTCCTATCCTGGGAGTACTGGCTTGATAACTCCCACTTTTGAGCAGAGCCTAGGAGCGGGATTTTCCAACCTTGAAATCCCTATTCCCATGCAAACACCCAACCCTCCCACCATTCATGATTTTCCGTATCGAGGTTGGACTGATACCCAGGCAACTAGAGCCTGAAATTGACTATCCTCCCCAACCTGATAATAGTAGCCTCTCCTCTTTTATGATAGAAATGCAAAAACAACAAAAGGAAATGATGGAATCCATGAGAGAGATGTTGAGGAATAGTCAATAGTTAAATGAAGAAATAAGACAGCTTAGCTACGTGCTTCCCACTAATTCTGATCCCTACCCAGACGACCATGATCATGCAAATAATTCTGAGGAAACCAATGACAATAGGGATCCAGTTTTTATGTAGCTATCACTTAGACTCTCCCAATGAGACACGGCCACTAGAGGAAAATGATTATAGTGATTATGTGCTTTATTGGAGTCAAAAGTAAGGGAAGATGGTACCTCTTAAGGACCTTGACTCCAATGACAGTATTCTCCTTACCCCTACCAACCCAGGTCAAGGTTGTATTGTTCCTATCACTTCCCCTATTGATTATCTGGTGGAATCCCATTCTACCCTTAGTAAGCCTACTCCTGACCCTCCACTTAGGGAATCAACACCTACCATTCAACATCCTGAGGATTTAAATGCACCCAATGAAGGTGACCCTAAGGGAATGGAGGATGAATTAGATCAATTTTGGCCTTAGGGATATGAAGAGTCTATTTCAGAAAATGAGGATGCCCCAATAGAGGAACCTGAACTGAAAATCTGGAGTGAATCACAAGGGAACTATTTATTATTTGAGAATTTGCCTCTAGAGGATATTAATAATATGGTGAAATCCAGATTCCTCCCTTCTTTTGAGAGTCATCCTACACCAAAACAAGAGTTGATATTAGAGGAGGACAAACAAAATAGTGAGAAGCCTAAGGGAGACTCTCGGGGACAAAACACGTCAATTAAGGATTTATACCCCGAGAAGAATAACGAATTCAGTGATATAGGCTTGCTCCAAAACATTAAGACTGATCCTCCTTTAGGAATAATTGAGGATACTGATCAAACTCCAAATGAATCACATATGCACCGTGACAAAAATTTGAGTGAACCAAACGAATTTGGGGATGAGCTTAATGATAATGATTCTGATATTTTAACCCTGCCATCAAAGAGTTGTAATTTTGAGTCTACCCTTGATTCAAATATGACTCCGATCATTAGTTATAGGCAGGGTAACCTGAAGTTGTCTACAACTGTTAGGGAGTATATACAATCTCAATCATTGTTGGAATTGGACTTGACACCGACTAAGCCCTCATTGGACTTAACCATTACCTTCCAACACTGCAAACAACCCTTATACTCCCTAACCAATCCTTGGCTCAGATCTTTGCTCATGTATATTCTTTTTGGACAACATATCAGGCCAGTACATCCTCAAGTAGAATGGCGAGTGTGGATTGATGCTTGTACTTTTACTCTTGCCATTCAAGGGTTTGAACTAATAATGTTTATATCTTTTACAACCCGTCCTGCTCTGGAGGATCCTTGTTATCCTCTACTTATTCCATTTTGGGAGGCCTCTTTTCATATTCCCTTTCTTATTCCTAGACCTCCCCAGGTAGTCAACAAGGTTTTCTGCTTTCATACCTTCTGGCGAGAATTTGGGATTACATTGCATCATCAACTCGCCAACATCCATGGCTACCTATTTTCTAGGCCCGTGCTGTTACGCATATTTTTGGGGCCTAACTTTTTCTGTCTGGAACAAGACTTACAGGTTCCTTCTAAGTCTGGCTGCAGATAAAAAATGCAGCACTTGTTGGGAGGCAACCCAGCGTTCTAAATAACACCATTATTAGGTGATTTCTTTACTTTCTCCCCCTATTTTAATTTTACAATGGGGACATTGTAGGATTTAGGCATGGGGGGGTGCATTTTGCATTTTAGGAAGTATTCATGCATTTAGGTTAGCATATAAAAAAAAAATCTCTTTTCTTGAGCTGAATGGGTTAGTCCCTAGCAGAATACCTTTGTCATTGGAGGTTTTTCTTCCTGAATTATTTCTTAAGTTGAGAATCTAGTACATTTATTTCACGTGCACGTAGACTGGGTTATGGATCCTTGAAGAAAACCAATAAGTATTTGTAGTCTACTGAACCCTTGGACAATTAATAGGGAGTCAGGCATACTATCTTCTAAGATCCACCTCATATTTGTGAGAAGAAAGTAGAGAGATTACTGGTGTGCTAAGTCTAATGCAAGGACTCTTAAGTTTTGGACAATTAGATGATGATACTTCAGAGTTAGGCATAGTTTTCGCTCTCTGTTCCTGTGTGCATACTTTGTGTGAATTCCTGAGAGTCACCAAATAAGGCAGATACACAGAGATTGAGTTTTGATAAAGCTATGACTATGGTGGATGGTTATGACCGTCCTTCATAGAGTCCTCGGTTGAAGGAGGGTAATAGTGCCAAAGGTCAGAAATATGCCTGTTCTATCCATTCCTTCTCGGTGTTGAGAATAGGCACTTCCACCAAATAAGCCACACAATATCCTCTTGACCATCATCATCCCTAATAATGCCTCATAAATAAAAGTTTGTATCGTGTTGTATTGATTAATAAAGAAAGAAAAAGAAGAAGAAACAATTAAAAAAAAAAGAAATGAAGAAAAGAGAGAGAAAAGAAAAAGAAAAGAGTCCAGGGTTATCGTTGTAACATTATTTTTGAGGCAACAAAACACTTATCGCATTCCACCAAATATGACCCATACCTACCTTTCAGTATTTCTGATCGCCCGAATATTGGTTGAGGACTCTAACTTAGTTGTAGAGTTATTGGGACTTTAATTGAAGTGTGGATGCCATGTGAGGCCACCAAACAGTGAGTACAATTACTGAATCTGGCCAGATTTGTGATCTTAGAAAGAAAAGAAAGAAAAGAGTGAGCACCCAGGAACATCAAGAGAGCACAGTTGTTTAGCCTCTCTCCGAATTGACTTGTCTAATATTTTAGAGATCTAGAGTCTGTAGTACTAGATTACATGTAGCACTAGATGAGTGTGTGCCACCAAATACAAATCCATTCAACTCGATATCTCCTACCTAAGCCAAATGCCTGGGTCAAATTACAGATTATCTTCTACTTTATCCCTGAGGGAAGTAGTTGCATATCCTGACAATAATATTTACCAAGGGTGAAGTATGAACTCCCAACGCGAATTGGCTTTTTCACTTCGATCTATTACTTAGGCTATTATCAAGTCACATTTGTCTGGATCTCTAAAGTTTTGAAATAAGAAAAGAAGAAATCTTTTGATTACTTTTATTATTTTTCATTTTTGCTAGGGACTAGCAAATCTTAGGCATGGGGGTATTTGATGAGTCCATTTTAATGGACTATTGTTATGCCTAAGTACTTCAATTCTAACATAGTATGTTTGTTACTAATCACATTAGGTCATTAAATAAGTGCATGCATCATTACTTGAATTTTTATCTATTTTATCACATTTTATAACTTAGTATGTAATTATTTTATGTTTTGTTGTAGGAATGATATTGGAAAAGAACAAGGAGAGGGGGGATAAATTTCCCCAACAAACGGTCGGCTCAACACCTTCCTCATCCTATGGCTAGGATCAACACCTCCGTCAACAAATGAAAATAGTCGCCGGCCAAAATTAGAAAAGGATTTTTGAAAATCCCTTGAGAGGCGAAGAGAGGAGATAGAAGAGGGACTTACACAGGAGAGGAGGGCATCTTCATCTTCGGTTCTTCTTCCTCCCCCTTGAGGGGATCATCCATCATCCACTGCATGCACTGTGGGAAGACTGCTTGCACTATGCACCACCACCACCCTTCTACCCCACCGCGCACTGCACCTGCCCCACCGCGCGCTGTACCAAGCGCCCTCTCCAGCACCCTCCCACGACTAGTAGATGCACGCTACACCGTGCCCCGCAGGCGTTGCACGCCAAGCATCCGTAGGCGCTCACCGCCCTTCTCCGCACTGCCTGCAGGCGCTCCACCCCACCATGCGCGCCCTCCATCGCCTGCAGGCTTGTACTTGCACCCTTTGCAAGCACCCGTACCCGCGCCATCGCCCGCAGGAGCCCCTGCGCTGCACCGCAGCCACCCACAGGTGACTGCATGTCCACAACCGCGCCTTGCAGGCGCTGCAAAGGACCACTCTAGTGCCACCACCAGCACCCTTGCGCTCGCGCGCTCAGTGCGCAACCATGCGGGCTGCAGCAGCGGTGCCATCTTCTCTATGTGCGGCCTCCTCCTCCAACAGGTCGGCAGCCATTCTCCTCCGCCCGACCGCCATGTCACCACCGTTGCGTAGCCCTCGTTGAGGCACACCTCCTCGTTGACTCTCGCTGCCAACCTTGCACGGCCGCCCACGTGAGGACGAGAGAGGAGAAATCCTCTATTTTCTTCTTAATTAATAATTACATTCAATGCCATTTCCAATTATATATTCATATTTTATTCAGGCCACATTGCATTGATGCACTCATACTTTGTTGAAATTACTTCACTTGTGTTATGTGCATGATTCTACATTGAATTTCAAATCAAATTTGCATGCAAGTTGAATTTATATGATATGCCATTCCACATGCATCATATGCATATTTTTGGAGCTTAATTCCTGATGTGAAAACTGCATAAATACCCCTGAACCTTTATGGAAATTGCAAGCTTCATTTAAAATAGCATATTCCTCGCATTAAAGTTGCGGAAGAGCCTGCGAACTGTATATTCCTCGACTCGTGAATTTATTGGTCTATTCCTCCCTATGGATGCGACAACTTTTATTGTGGTTTAAATTCATATCTATGTTAATTTTTGATTGAGAGATTTTCCACCACATAAAACACAACGACATATCCTTCTATTGCTATCATAAGAAAGCAAAACTCTTTGCGTCGTCACCCATCGCTCCCCCTTCATGTGTTGGGCGCATGATCATGCCCCATCAGTTGTCTGATCAAGAGATCGGAGGGTTTAAAAGACTTGAGCATTGCTTCTTCTTCTTCATGAATGCCACGCTTTCGCGTCTCCTCAACTGTTCGATTGCTGATGGAGGGCTGAGATCGTACGTTGATCAGGCTTAAGAGTGTGCGCTGAAGCACGTACGATCTCATGCCTTCCTCGTGTGTCTGATCACGCGTCTCGTTATGAGCAACATGGTTTGCATCTTTATCATTCACTCGAGATCGAACAGCTCAATCGAGCCCTCACGCGTGAGGAGGGTGCACGTCGCAGAAGACTCGAACGTGCAACCACTACGTGCGCAACGCCTTATCCACTACGCTAAGGCCTCTCTTTGGTTGCATTTGTGATTTAACCCTCCAGTGCTCTCCACCGTTGGATGATGATTTGACGATGGAGATTAATATGATCTTTGTGAAGGAGGGTTGCAGTGATGGCTGCGGTGGCGTTGGCGGTTGCGGAGGCACCATGTGGCGCCATCCTGGCCGTCAATCTTTAACTTGTAGATGGTGCCACGGATGTCAGATTGGATAGATTTTCATGCTGTTAGGCTGTGATCGTCGATCTAAACCCATCCATGCGATTGGATTTGTCGACTAAAGTCTAGATTTACACCACCTTGGCCCTTGACCTCTAATCTTTCTCGGACTACATTTGATGCTACGGAGGTCCGATCGGGGCGATCTCAGAGTCGTTGAACTCCGATTGTTGCCATGATTAGATCCGTACGGTTGGATCTTCAATCTAAGGTCCCGATTAATGTTGCCCTATCCCTGGCTACAAAAAAAGGTGAATTACTCTACAATTTATACAAATTGACCTAATTGCATGATGATGCATGTTATGCAATATTTACAATGCATGATGTTTCTATGACACTAAGAACATGCATAAATAGACATTTTAGGCTACTTTGATGTATACACATCACTGAACAAACCCACTCATGGCCACGTTTACCACCTCCGTCTGGCCATCTCAAGGCACCAATCAGCAAACGAACACCGCCACCACACTCAACTCTTCACGGCGGAGCTTATGAACCTTCTAATTTGGGCCAAAAGTCCGTGTTCTTGATTTTGGGTTCTTGTCATAAACTTCATCATCACCTTCGTCGAACACCTCCATCCGGCCATCAAGATCCAAGGGAAGAACCTCTCCCCATGTAGCTTCACTCCAGAAAGCTATCCACACCATTGGATTGAAGATCCAATGGTGGATCAAGCTTTAATCCTCACCAAACCATTCACGCTGAAGTTGTTGCAAATGTGTGAAGAGAAGAGGCCAAACAAGATCCCACATCGTGGGAATTTGCTTTGAAATTTGCTATATAAGGAATTTCATTCCTTAAGGGTTGCCTTAGAACCAGGGGGTCAGGTCCCCACATACATTCACACACACACACACATGCCACACGCATGTAGTGGAGGGGTTTGGCCTCGAGAATCGCATCTGGGCCTAGGTCTGGGATTGAACTAGTCTGGTCTGAAAGGAAAGAGAGAAAAAGGAAGGGGTTATCTGAGAGAAGAATGGGGGGGGGAGGGGTTTTGCTCTACCAGACTTAGGGTCAGACATCCAGAATTGAACTTTAAGTCATCTAACACTTAGTCCAGATGTCTGACTAAAGTATTTGGTGTTGAGTTGAGTTATTTAAAGCATATTTTTGTCACTTAAACACTTGGATTTCTTCTTGAGTTTTGATTTTGCAATAAATTCAGCTTGTATTCTTTTGATATCAAACTCTTGTGCCTCTCCTTTATATTCATTGATTAGTGGTTATATTGTGATTATTTTGCTTCTTGTGAACGACTGCAAATTCAAATTTGAGATTATAAATTTAAGTGTTGATTTGTTTTTGTTGTTATACTATGACGTGTATTTTAAATCCGACAAAAGCGCATTAACAGTAACTCGTGGGGACTCTCTACCATGTAGGGTTCATTGTAGGGTTCTCCCTTCTTGGCTACCCAAGTAATTCTCGGGTGTGTGGATTTTTGCTTCAGAGGTCCATCTACCATGAACTACCATAATCATCCAATTCTTTTGGGTGCCTCGATTGGATCCAAAATAGTTCCAGTCCCTCATCCCTTCTCCAGTGCATGTACAGGAATAGGTTTTTGAGACCCATCTTGAGACTTCCACTAGTGAGACACACCCATCAGGGTCAGATCCCAACCCGCTTGTTTGGGTCTCCTGATCTATTCGATATCTCTTCTGATCCATTGACATTTGATCCTGGTTCTCCATCCTCTACTTTATTGGAGAATCCCAAATAAGAAGGGGGTGATATTCAACACTTGCAGGACCAGTTATAGACTCTCACCAACCTGATTCATGCACTGAACAACCCCCAACCTCATCCACAGATGCAGGATCATTATAATCCCACATCTGTGGCGATTGAAACCAGGGTGCACATTCTGGCTAGGGGACTTGATACAAAGTTGAAGTTGAATATCAACAACCTAATCCCCCACTTTCATGGATTGGGCTTTGAAGACCCTTTCCAACATATCCAAGAATTGAATCATATGGCCCAAACTCTTTGGCCAAATGTTTAGAACTAAAACACCCTACTCATGAAGATGTTCCCCTTCTCTTTGAATGATAAGGCTGCCCATTTGTTTTAGTCTCTGACTCTACCAATCAACACCTTGGAAGGTTTACAAGTTGAATTTCTCAAGAAACTCTTCCCAGTTAGATGCACTAATGCCCTGAGTTACCAAATCACTTATTTCACGTAGAATGCAAGGGAACCACAACATGAGGCATGGGATTGCTTTCTAGATCTCATGCAGAAATTCCCTCCTTACGGAGTTCCTAAATGGGAACAGGTCTAATCCTTTTACTAGGGACTTTGTGAGGATATCAGATTATTTCTCAATGCAGCCTGTAGAGGCAATGGTGGGCAAGATTTCACAAGCAAAAAATTTGACATAGAAGGCTTATCGTTGTAGTCAGTAGAAATCCACTACCAAATAAAAATTATAACTAAAGTTCGAGGTGAGCCCCAGGTCGAACATGGGGAAGCGAACATTTGGTTTGTGAAACCCGCACTTTCGATTTTATTTGTTTTTGGTGTTTTTATGTTTTACAATTTTTTTTGTATTTTTATAAGGAAAGAGATCAGATCGACAAAAACTTCATCTAGCTAATCTACTTGCAAAATAAGAGAGAGAGAAAATATTTCTTAGATCAAGCAATGTCTATTACAACTAATTAAAACTACACTAGAAAAGCGATAAAAGATAGACAGGTGAGAAGAATCCCCCTAGATGGTCCCTTGGAGGATGACTCTCTTTGATGATGCCCCGGATGAAGGTGGCGAGAGGCTAGATGAAGAAGAACAAAGTCGAAGGATGGAGGGCAAGATAGGACAGCGTCGCGGTGAGGATTTACTTCCTAAATGTGGTGAGAGGACAACCACGGGATGCACTACGAAGGGGTGTGAGAAGTGGGAAAAAATATTTCTTTTCTACTCTACAGGAACACCTCGGGCTTGGGACAAGCTCTCTTTAGAGCCTTGGAGGTGGTGAGGGAGAGAAAGGAAGAGATGAAGAAGAACAGGAGGGGTAGTTGTCCTTTTATAGTGGAGGAGAGGAGGCAAAATAAAGTCATGGGTCAACAGCGACATTTACAATCATTGCTAAAGCCTCACTACAAACATTGCTGGGCCCAGCTTACGCTTGGTCATGCCTTCTTTCATAGCTACTGAGGCATGGTCGAAGAACTGTTGGGTCATGATCTCTCAGCTAAGGATCGCGTGTGGGTCGACCTCTAGATCGCACGCTTACTAGGCGTTTGATCACACGTGATCACATGTGTGTGTGAGCCATGCTCATTCGGCGCACAGGGCTACACCACGTGGGCGCTTCGATGCCATCCGATCAGATCCAATTGGTGAATTTCACCCGCATTCGCTCTGCAGTGGATTAATTCTTATGTGGGGCTTCGATCGTGGGTCCTTGCGTCACGGGCAAAGGTGCTACCCAATGCACCATTGTTATGGATTGTCAAGAACCTTTATCCATGGTGCGAGCATTGCAATCGTTGGATGAAGATGCAATGGTCTGAATTAAAGGATGCTTGAGAGAAGAGGAAAGGCTAGCAGCGTTGGGTAGCTATGATGGTGGCACGTGGCGCCATAGTGGTCATCCGTCTTCGTTGCTTTGTAGGTGGCACCATATTCATCGGATTGGGTTGATTTTCACATCGTTGGACTGCGATCATCAATCCAGATCTATTTGTGCGGTTGGATTTGTCTTTTGAAGCTCTGAATTGCATCACCTTGTCCCTTGGTCATTGATCATCCTCGGACTACATATGGTGCTATAGGACTCCGATTAAGACAATTTCGGTGGTGTTGGACTCCGATAGTCATCCTGATCAGATCCATATGGTTAGATCATCAATCTGAGGTCCTGTAATAAATCTCCTTCTCTCTTGGCCACAAAAGGACACAAATTAACCTATAATTTATACAAACTATTCTACTTGTAGGATGACTCATGTTATGCTATATTTATAATATGGAATTCATCTATAAGGTTAGGAACATGCATAAGTAGGCATTTTATCCTAAATGGATGTGTATACATCATACCCCCATGCCTATCTTTTGCTAGTCTCTAGCAAAATTAACTTAAATGCTATGTATAAAGTAGAATCAAGATCTGATCACTTAGGCAAGATTTGTTATTAACACTAAAAAATTTCAACTAAGGACCTAATTGCAAAGACTCAACAGTGCCCAGGTGCTTGTCAAAATGCAGACTACCCAAGTCCTTGCCTTATTCCGAAATGGGAAAATACATTTTTTTTCTATTTTTTTCTTCTTTTTTAATTTTTTGGATTTTGAGTTTAGAGTTTCGGGGCAGCTTTTTACATCTACCCAACCCACCCAAAACTCGAAAAGAACTTCAAGTTCTAATCATCTTAATGTGAAAAAGTGATAGACTCATTAAACGACCATTAAAATGAACTTTAGGTTTCTACAACCCTAAGTAACCTTAAGAAGAATTTCTACCTAAAGGTGTATCTATTCAACCGGTAGCTTTCTCCCTACCTTTTTTATTTTTTTATATAGGGTCAACACAAGGGTGAACCCAATGTATATCTCCTTGATTTATTGTACTTCCCCTCTTCTTCCCTAAGTGTTTTGGAATTATTTGTGCATTTTGTGAGCTGGGCTTTGAATAACCAGCCAATGGACTGTTACCCATGACAACATGCCAGCCATACTCGTGCGGTCAAGTGTGGCTTATTTTATTATTATTATTATTTTTTCTTCTTTTCCTCTTTTTTTTATTTTTGAGTATATATATATTTTTCCCTTTCTCTGAGTAGATGGCTTCCCTGATCTAAGATTTACCTAAAGGTAGTAGAATGAGTATGTTCATGTAGCTAGGCTCTAGACAACTGGCCAATGGGCTGTTACCTATGACAACTTGTCAGCCATACTACCCTAGAAAGTTCATTAGCTACCTAATTTCCGTAAAAACCAAGAAAAAGTGAGTCAGTGCATATAGTGTGTAGATGCTTTAGACTCAAAGTCTCCTCAAATCAAAGGGTAGGTTGATAAGTCGTGTACTTATCATTCCAATTTATTAGCCAAATTAAAATAAAATTAATGTGGTGAGGACTTGAGACATAGGTCTAGATTTTAGTGGATACCTGGACTGCTTAGGCTCGAAGACTTAAATAGTCTAAGTGTTTAGGTCCTAAAGTATCGCTTCCTAAAGTTAACAACTCCTAATACCTAAGTTCTCTTCTCTTAATTCTAAATTTTTTGTCTTTTTGAATTTTAAATTTTTTTTAAAGAAAATAAAAGAAATTCCATGGTGTTAACAAAATATTTTTAGGATGAAGTATCCACCCCCCATGCCTAAATGATGTAATATCCTCATTGTAAAAATAAAGACATGGAAAGGGTGGAATAAATAAAATATCACTTGAATTTTGTGAAAATCTAGTCGGCTCCGTAGAGAAAGTGGAGTATACACATGTGCTAAGTTTATTGCCTTTAGGTAGGCATAATATACAAACAAGGAAGAAATTAGGAACTGAGAAGTGCGGGCTAGGATCAGAATTAAAAGATTAATCCTCAAACCCACCAGCAGGAGATGTCCATAGATGTCTACCAGATTATGATGCAGGCCCATTCCCCAAGGTCGGGTAGTTCAAAGGTTCTAGACGAAAATCACCCAGAATCGGAGATTGTTGTGCTTACGAGGCCGAGCTTGCAATTTTGTAGTGTGCAACCCAAGTCAAAAATGTCAGATAATGGGTAAATATGATCTAATAGGTTCGGATGTCCAGTTATAGTTCAGCTCAAAAAGATAATTAATTAATCTGAGTTTGGGTTGCACATCCTCAAGGTTGAAAACATCACAAGGGTCCTGGTAGAAGGTAGGTGGTTTCAAGTCAACAGGAACCCTTAAATCAAGAATTCTATTTCCCCCAAAATTAACCTCCCAGATTTTCATCTCCAAATTTCTACCCACCAAAATTAAGGTTTTTGGGACCTCCAGATCATTGTACACCCCATCTAAAATATCCAAGTTAAACAATTGAGGCTGAATCAAGATTGACTTGGGTATAATGATCTCAAAAGTATCATCATTCAGCCCTTTGTGGTGTGGTTGAAGATTGGGACTACCAATTGGATCATCTATTATAATAGGAACTGAATCCTCCATGTTAGCCCCAATCGGATTATGCTCTCAATTATCGAGCTATGAAATGGTTCATCATGCTCCTCAAGCCCATTTGTCTCACTAAAATCATTTTCCTTAAGCTCAAGTGAGACTTCATGAAGAAATTCTTTACCCTCAGAATCAAAGAATTCTTTATCCCTATTTATATATGTCTTAAAATCATATGTTGTTCCTTGGTCTATAGAGACATATTTTTCCTCGCTCCTTGGCTCAGGGATCTCAGGTGAGAAAATCACATCATCCTCAATGGGTTGCTCTAAACCAACCTGGTCATCCTTGGTCTCAAAAAATGTGTCCCCCTTGATAGGCACCAAGCGGGTTCTAACATTGGCTCTCCTGACGAGGGTTCATCCTGAGAATCATCCCAAAGATTGGACTAAGGCAACCACAAACTTCATCTTCAGTCTCGTCAATTTCCCAAGCAAAAACTCACCCGGCCCCCACACTTGGGCCCTTATCCTTAACATCTTGGAGCCAATCCAATAACGAACTATTCAAATCCTCAGTCATTTGAATCAAGAGCTCTAATTCCTCATTGTAGGGTGTTGGTTGGGTTTCTAAAGATCATATTGTGTTCCTTAAATTGGCCAACACCCTATCTTGGACCTGGTTCACCTGAACTGAATTGTTCGGTTCAGGGTTGGGTGGGTTTGGGTTAAATTTAGGGGAGTCAAGGAAATGAGGTTCTTAGGGCCCTCCCTGATAATAGGTCATTTTGGGTTGTTCAAAGAGGGGTGGTAACCTATATTCAGTATAATCCTGGGGAAGGTAAGAGTTATAATCATCATATCCTTCTTGATGGTAGATTGGGTTAGGTTGGTCATCAAATGGTGGAGATCTATAATCAGTATAGGTGTGAGAAGGATAATAATCATAGTCTTGTTGTCCAGGGTTAGGCCCTAGACACCGAGGTCTGAGATCATATCTCCAATCAAAGTTATCCCGACTAGGGGATGGGTAGTCATAAGTTGGGTCAGGATAGTAACCATCTTGGGGATAGGCGATGGTAGGAGGGTAGGATTGGAATACGTGTGGGATGTGGAATG
The DNA here is from genome assembly GCA_037157565.1 of Thalassia testudinum. Lineage (NCBI taxonomy): Eukaryota > Viridiplantae > Streptophyta > Magnoliopsida > Alismatales > Hydrocharitaceae > Thalassia > Thalassia testudinum. The sequence continues at coordinate 59,346,037 of JAZHRO010000063.1, forward strand.
ATACATAGCAAAGTGGGAGGGAAAAGAGAAAGAAAAGGAGTCCTACAATACAAATAATCAAACATATCATTAGGTGGGTTAGCTTAATGATCTACAAACTCTCAGAACCTATCTTAAGATTACAAATGATTTAGTCTATTTTTATCTGGTCAATCCAACCAGTCAAAGGGAGGGATTGGGGAGAAGGTACTTCCCTTAGCTTTTGCCTCAAGTTCCTTTGATACCCCCTAGCCGTGGTAGTTTGACACTACTCCCCTAGCTAGACATCAAATGGACCGGTATAAGTAGATTAATAAAAAACAATCTCAATCTAAGCCCCGAAGAGCGAATCAATCCTTAAGGCCAACATCCAGTCAGTTTTAATTAGGATCGGGATAATTGTGCTCTTGGAATGTGATGGGCACTTGATGGGAACACCATTATGAGCCCTAACTAGCTCATTTTGACCCAATGAAGTTAATAAATGCTCCTACATAACCAACTGAAGGTCATAATTCATTGCATAACCTTTCTGAGAGAAACACAAGAAATTAAGGTTAAAACTGTAATTTTACCAATGTAGTACAACCACGGGTTTTCTCAAGGGCTGAATAAAGGTCAAATGGTCCTAATAAGATAATAAGTGGGTTAGATAAGATAGAAATGAGTTTGTGTGTATTCTGAGAATTAAATGACTTTTGAAACCCTAAAAACAGACCTACTTAATTAACCAAGGTTTTTAATTAGGATAAAATTCACTTAAACCCTCTAAAAATCATAGAAAAATATTCAGTTTAGTACCTTTAATTTGGCCATTAGAACCCATCTTGACCTAAAATGGAGCCTCAGACAGATATTAGCCATAATTTAGGTTTTTGCATAAATTATCCAGTCAAACATGGTCAAAATCAAAATCCAACTTCACCATTGGATTCCTTAAGTCAAAATTAGGTTTGTACCAAAATTTGGACCTAAGGAGAACTTGTCTTGACCTAGTTTGCAAAAAGGTCCTATCTGATTATATTTCTACCCCTAACTTTCAAAAACCCTTGCATTTAGCTCCCTAGTTTCTTCGTCATCTTCACAAGTAGGTCCCTCCGCCATTATCGCGGAGGAATCCTACTCCGGCGACCTTTGACATAGAAGATCTCCTTGATTACTTGTAGAATCCCTTCCAAATTTGGAAGGGAAATCCTCTGAGAAATTCTCTCCCGTCTGAACCCATTGATGAGCTTTGAATCTTTCCCAATCTCTCATGCGAATGCATGAGAGATTTGTGTCCCTTGAAAGCTTCCTTCTCCGGTGAGCCTTCCTTGCTTGGAAGCTTGGCTTCCAAGCACAAAACTCTCTCCAATGTCCTATAAAAGATTCCCCAAGGTTCAATCGAACTCCTTAGCTTGAAATTGGGCCGAAATCCCCCCTATTCCTCTCTCCCCTCTGGCCACAACTCTCCACAAGCTCTGACGGTCCCTCTTTGACTCCTTTCATCATCTGTCTACCATACCGGCGGTGATTCACCTTCACCACCTCCTCCGCGTCGCTCAATACCGGCCGACGTCATTTCTTCCCCGTCTTCGCCGTCGCCTCTCCTACAGACACCCTCATCTCCTTCACCTCTGGCGACTCCTTCGATGAGGTGTTCCCACCGCTACACACCTCCATCCACCTTGTCGACCACCCCACAACCTCCACTGCACCTTCCTGCTCATTTCCCCTCACTCCATTCGCTCCATTGTCCATCCAAACACCTCCCCTAATAGACCCTCTCTCACCGATTGTTCCCATCACCATCCGGCCACCACAGCCAGTCGCGCTCAATGCTAAGGCCACTGTTACATCCGCCATGCCACGGCGATCCTGCTAAACATCCTGACGAGGCCATAAGGCCTCTTTTCTTGATTTCAGGTAGCAGGTCAGAGTCGCCATTGCTGCCAAGCTTTGACGAAGTTTCAAGCTACTCTAGGCCTTGCTACTCTCCAGGGAATACCTCCAGGCTGTGCGTAATCGAAGCTTGCAGAAGTCTAAGTCATCAAGCAACGGCTTCAGCAGTTGCAACCTTGCCAAATTAGCCAAGCACGCTGCTGCTGCATTGCGTGGGAGAAAGGTGGGATATTTAGTCCCACCTTGGATATGAAGAGATGCCCACAGCCAAATAAGTTGATTTTGTGCCACCAGCTATTCGCCTTCGAACATTGAGGGTGAGGTCCTCCTCCCCCTTCACCCAGACTTGTCCACGACACTGCCCTTACGGACTTGGCCGACCCAACTACCTGCCTGACCTACACTCCTCGCTCACCACCGCATGCTGGTGAGCCTGGACCCAAGTATGTGATAGGTTCGATTACCCGACCGGCTGTGGCTTTGGGAGAGCGAGACTGAAATAGAAAGAGAGAAAGAGAGAGGAGAGTTGCGCATGGGAAGGGGGGTTTTTGCTCGGAGAGGATTGGCTCCAACACCTAGCCAGATTCTAAGAGAAGAGAGCTAGAGAAGGAAGAAGAGAAGAAGAAGAGGAGGACCACAGGGCTTAAGGCAGAAGAAAGAAGAAGAAGAAAGCCTAAGGAAGAAGAGGAAGAAGAAGAAGAGAGATTGCTGAGCTGAAGGTCCAAAGAAGAAAAGGCTTGAAAGAGAAGAGGAAGAATCAGAGAAATAAAAAGGAGCAAAGAAGAAGAAGCAAGCCGGAGAAGAATAAAAGAGAAGAAGAAAGAAATAATCAGAGAAAGAGAAGAAGAAAAGAAGAAGCATGCAGACAAAAGAAAAAGAGGATTGTAGCAAAAGTCATTTAAGACGTCTGATTGCAAAATCAGACGTCTGATTTCATATACTCATATGCTCTTCATATTTTGTCTAAAAATCTTTTTACTCTTCATATACTCATATGCTCTACATTCCTAATTAGTTTTTGAGTAATATTTTATGTTCAAATTACATTAATTATTGAGATCAGTGTGTGAATTACATTTGCTCCCTGTGCTCGACCTCGGAATCTTTTCGAGTAATAAAATTGTATTTGTTTTCAAAGCGATTTCGACTATACTGCAATGCGATTATTTTAAACATCGATCTTGCTTTGCATTAACATTTTGGCACAGTTGCCAGGGAGCAACACGAATTCACCACTATTCTCTACATTATTTGATTATATTTGAGTGCTAACTTGCCCTATTTGCTTTATTGTGATTTTGCGAGGTACTTCACGAGGAGATCTTCCACGCAAATCAACCACTCTAGGGCAAGTAACTTCTCTATTCATCCCTAATCAGCCTCCTAATCTTTGGAAAACAAAAAGGAAAAATCAATTAGGAATCACTTGCCTTATTTTTCATAGTAACTATCATTTAAAAGGCAAGTTTCCTGATTTGAGAAATTTTTTTCAAATCTCATTGAAGTTAAAGTGATTCTGTTTAGAGATCCTACCCCAAATTTCCTATGCCTATTAGGGACTACGCACTTCTTGTTTGAAATCCAAGGAGAACATTTTTGAAGATCAAATTGGACTTGGAAATAGAACCAATTAGGGTTTCAATTTTTAGGGTTTTGGAGTGCTAGTTCACACTCGCCTACATAAAAGGAAACAAACCCACCCACATTTGTGTACTACCTAAGCCCTTGATTGAAAAGATTTAATCAAGAAAACCCTAAAATCAGGTTCTAAATTCACTTGAACCCTAAAATCCTTGGACCTAATAACCTGGGAGTCAAGTCAGGGTGATTTCTAGGTCTTGACCTAGAGTTCATTCTGCCATCTTTAGGGTAGGTCAGGTAAAGTTGGTCTACATTGTAGGCCAACCAACCTCCAAATTAGGTCACAAGTCAAATCAACTGCTAATTTAAGTGAAAACAAAGGCACAAATTAGGACATAAAATTGGTAGACTTAAGAGGTCAAATTATCAATTTTTGTCTACCTAAACCCTCAGTGACAAGGAAGGTCGGGTGGGGGAAATCCTGTAACCCGTGGGGGCGCTCTATCGTGTAGGGGTCTTTGCAAGACTCTCCCTTCCTAGCTTCCTAGGTAATTCTCAGGTGGACGACTTTCTGATCGAGGGGTATCATCTGCCCCGAACCTCTATAGTAATCCAAAAATCTTTGGGTGCCTTGATTGGGTCAATATCACATCCAGTCCCTCATCCCTTCTATTTAGAGCACACACACAGATTTGCTTGGGAATGTTTTTTAGATCTAATCAACTTTGATCTAAACTTGAATTTTGATTCTACATCTTGATTCCACCATTTGATTCAAAAATGCAGCCTGGCTACTTAGGGAAACTATTGTAGAAACCTGAATCTCAAAGATCCATTAGAGATAGAATGGTTGAGGATGCCATTAGATTTTATGAGATTTATTACAAAACCTCAAAACCAATTGAAGACATTCAGATTAATGTATCAACAACAACAACCTTCATCATAAATTGTGCCCAATTATTATTAACAAAAGCAACAAATGGATCAACCTAGGATATTCTCATAACAGGATACATCGAGATAGAAAAATTGCATAACTTTAAATATCTCCAATGTATGACAAATTCTGTACTTTGGGAAAAACACTAAGATGATCTTGAAAAAGGGAAGAAATGATGAAATTGTTGAAACAAGTTATCGATAAAAAATACCTATACATGCCCCAAGCAATTAATGAAACATCTTGGAATAATATTGAGGATCAACATGATTTCCCAAATCTCGGGTTTGAGACACAAGGTTGTTGTGGATTCCCAACCAAGATGGAATATAATATGCCTGATCTTGGAATAGGTTGGGAGGTTCCAATTGCAGGAGAACGCGATTTTGAGCCAGCTCTAGAAAACCAAAACCCTGGTTCACCAAGTATAGAATTCCTAGACTCCTGCAATAATGAGATTGAATCAGAACCTCTCGAGGGTGTAAATCCCTCCCTTACTATGATAAGGTGACTCCCGAAGGCAATTCTGACCTAGATTCTAGTAATTCAACCCACATCCTTAGCCTAGAATCTGGATCTGAATCTTCTTGGGAGAATTACAAGGCCCCGTATGACAAAAATCAAAGTTTGAATTTGGATTATGATTCTGGGCCTTTATTTGATGAATGTACCTCTCCAACATCCTCAGAAATACAAATTGATTTTTCGGAAGTCACGCCAATCTACGATACAAAAACTGAGGAGTTGGAAGAGTGGGGTTTTAATTGGGTCTTCCCTACAAGCCAAGAACCCGAGCCTAGACCCAATAGGGACACCTTTTTAAGCTCGGAATCTACGAATAGGCTAGTCATAAGTTAGGTTGCTGAGTCTACATCTTGTGATTTATTCTGTGGTGGAACCTCTGATCTTGAATCAAATTCAAAACTTGATTCTCGCAATTTCTCCGACAATTTTGAACCTTACTATGATTTTGGAGAACTATTGTTTCCTGACGACTACGAGCCAATCTACGACCTTAGCACACATGATCCATTCTTCGACTCTGACTCTGAGGTCCCTAATCCTGAGATCACTAATTCAAAATCAAGTTCCATTAAGATGGAATCATTTCTTTTCGATCCTCAGGAATCAGAAACAAAAAATGCCGAGAGTGACTACAACCCAGAATTCGAATCTTTTCTTGACTCAGATTTTCTTCATCCTATAAACACTCTTCAGGCATTTACCTTTGAGTTTGACGGCTACTATAAGGACTCTCTAAATGGACCCACTTTTGAACCCTTACTAGAAGAGCCCTCATACATAATTCTTATTGATGCCACCTCCTCTACATATACAAAACCTATTCAAACCCATTTTCAACCCCGACCTGCAACTGGACTCAATTTCTACTTTAATTCCCCTCTTACTAAGTCAGTTGTAGATGATTCTCCTCCATATTTTTATCAGGTTTTGGACATCGATCAGACTACAAATCACACCCCATCCTTCTCTGATCACTCCTGTAGGGTTCCTACATCCTCCACTAATTCTTTTTCATTTAAGGATTCCTACTCTGATCAGGCTGATTCGACTCAGCCAAACCCTAGCTATACACTTCCATACCATTTCAAGTTCCAAAGTATATGGTGGGTTCTACATCTCTTGATCTACAATTATCAACCCACCAGATTGATTAGGTTTGGGCTGCATTATCATCCTGTTGATCTGAACAAGCACCTGGTTGGACCAACAAGGCTCTTGATCAAGGTGCTTGTTCTGCAAAACTCATTTGATTTGACCACTCCTCTATACCATTTCCTGTTAGGCTGAAGGAGTTGAATTTAGCACTTAACGGGAGGCAACTCATCATTCCAAAAATCAAGATCCTTCTGATTATCCTTCTGTACTTCATATCTATTGCACCTTGAGTTCAGTTTTAGAATAGTCGATCCCACCTCTGGTACACGTGCCAGAGCTTGAAATTGTCCACAATAGTCATCCCTACCCGTTCTCCCTCCTGATAATCCTATTCTAATTCCTGAGCCCAAAACTATTTCACACCCTCTTTTTACAATGAGGACATTGCAAAACTTAGGCATGGGGGGGTGGTAAAGTGCAAGCATACAAAAAATCAAAGCTCGAAAGGGTTCTCACAAAAAATCACATATTCCAAAAATACCAAAAAAAAGAAAAAATTCTTGAAAAATAACAAAAAATGAGAGAAGAGGAAAATTTGATGGCATATCAAATTTTTAAGGAGTTAAAAATGTCAAAAAGGAGCACAAGTTGAAAAGAAAAAAAAAAGATATAGACATTAGTAAGAAATTAAGGAATTGACTTAGTTCTTGACCATATCAAAAGAAAGAAAATGAAAGGCAAAAAGTGCTAATAAAACAGAGAAGTGATTAGTAGGAACGCTTATTTTAGGCTTCTTGGGCTATTATCTTAGGCTTAAAAATTCAAGTACTCGCTAAGATCTGGATAGTCGTCAAGAGGTTGGGGAAAATGCATGGCTTAAGTATTATGTCTAAGGCTTAGGGAGTATTTGGCCTCATCAACTAACCTCTGGTTTGCGGGACTCGGTAATCGAAGGACCACAATCCACACACAGTCTAGTTTAGTGCACTTAAATATCAAAATCATGCAAATGCATTTAAATTTTTCTGAAAAAAGTCACCTAGATTAGGAGCGGCTGATCAACACAAGTTGATTTGGACGAGCTCCTAGTGTGGAGAGGCGGAAAATTCCCCTCAAAGATGCTTAATAACATATCGTCTCCTCGGTGCTTGTCCCCTAAGATATCTACATATCCTATCGGGGCATGTAAGTACCCTATGCTGGTTCAGATGCCATGGGGGGCATTATCCCAAAATGTCGATTGCTAGGGTCTGGATTTAGCTACAGAACACCATGGGCGGGATTATCTTGAAATCTCGAAAGCTAGGGTTCTGGGGGTGCCATGGTTGGTGCTATCTCGAAGCATCGATTGCTAGGGACCCTTCAAGGATTGATGATGGGGACTAGGAATCTGAAACAGACCATGTTGTGAAGCCAATTCGAAGCTAGAAATAAAAAGAAAAGAGAGAGAAAACTCTCCAAAAACAAAGAAAAATTCCTCTATCTCTCTTTGACAAAAATGCACTGCAAGCTGAACTGAGGCTAAAACATGTTACAAGCACGAGTGCTTTAACCGCGGAGTTCAAGGAACCTTAGGATAGTTCCTGTGGGCCTTAGAAACCTTCGTGGCAGACTGAGGCTAGAGCTGGTCAGGTCTGGATCTTGGTTGGTACTTGAGTACCTCTAGGCCTACTATCGGCATTCTAACTTAGTCTACAAAAGGAAGCACGCATCAAAGTTTTGAGTATCAAAAAGATTTCATGGTCTAGAATCAAAGTTAATACCTTGAAATTTTGCTAAGGGACTAGCAAAAGCTAGGCATGGGGTTATGATGGGAACACCATCATGAGCTCTAATTAGCTCATTTTGACCCAATGAAGTCAATAAATGCTCCTACATAACCAACTGAAGGTCATAATTCATTGCATGACCTTTTTGAGAGAAACACAAGAAACTAGGGTTAAAACTGTAATTTTACTAATGTAGTACAACCACGGGTTTTCTCAAGGGCTGAATAAAGGTCAAATGGTCCTAATAAGGTAATAAGTGGGTTAGATAAGATAGAAATGAGTTTGTGTGTATTCTGAGAATGAAATGACTTTTGAAACCCTAAAAACAGACCTACTTAATTAACCAAGGTTTTGGTCAGGATAAAATTCACTTAAACCCTCTAAAAATCATAGAAAAATATTCAGTTTAGTACCTTCAATTTGGCTATTAGAACCCATCTTGACCTAAAATGGAGCCTCAAATAGATATTTACCTTAATTTGGTTTTCTACATAAATTACCCAATCAAACATAGCTAAAACCAAAGTCCAACTTCATCATTGGATTCCTTAGGTCCAAATTAGGCTTGTACCAAAATTTGGACCTAAGGAGAACTTGTCTTGACCTAGTTTACAAAAAGGTCCTGTTTGATTACATTTCTACCCCTAACTTTAAAAAACCCTTGCATTTAGTCCCTGGCTTCTTCGTAATCTTCACAAGTAGGTCTCTCTACCATTATCACGGAGGAATCCTACTCCGGCGACCTTTGACAGAGAAGATCTCCTTGATTACTTGCAGAATCCCTTCCAAATGTTGAAGGGAGATCCTCTGAGAAATTCTCTCCCGTCTGAACCCATTGATGAGCTTTGAATCTTACCCAATATCTCATGCGAATGCATGAGAGATTTGGGTCTCTTGAAAGCTTCCTTCTTTGGTGAGCCTTCCTTGCTTGGAAGCTTGACTTCCAAGCACAAAACCCTCTCCAATGACCTATAAAAGACTCCCCAAGGTTCAACCGAACTCCTCAGCTTGAAATTGGGCTGGAATCCCCCCTATTCCTCTCTCCCCTCTGTCCACAACTCTCCACATGCTCCAACGGTCCCTCTCTGACTTTGTTTGTCATCCGTCCACCATACCTGTGGCGGATTTACCTTCACCACCGTCCTCCGCGTTGCGCAATACTGGCTGACGTCGTTTCTTCCCCGTCTTCGTCGTCGCCTCTCCTATAGAGGTTCGTCTTCCCCACGTCCGGCAACCACATTGGCATGGGATCCCTTCCCTTTTCGTCCCTTAGAGTAGATTCTTAGGTCCACTCTTTCTCATACTTTCTTCTACTCTCTATTTCCCAAAATCGACCACCGACACTACTAAAACACCCTCATCTCCTTCACCTCCGGCGACTCCTCCAGTGAGGTGTTCCCACCGCTACCACCTCCATCCACCTCACCGACCACCCCACAACCTCCACTGCACCTTCCCGCTCATTTCCCCTCACTCCATTCTCTCCATCGTCCATCCAAACACCTCCCTGGACAGACCCACTCTCACCAACTGTTCCCATCACCATCCAGCCACCACGGCCACTCGCACTCAATGCCTCAGCCATTGTTACATTCGCCGTGCCATGGCGATCCTGCTAAGCATTCTGACGTGGCCATAAGGCCTCTTTTCTTGATTTCAGGTAACAGGTCAGAGCTGCCATTGCTTCCGAGCTTCGACGAAGCTTCAAGCTGCTCCAGGCCTTGCTACGCTCCAGGGGATACCTCCAGGCTATGCACAATCGAAGCCTGCAGAAGTTCAAGTCTTCAAGCAAGGGCTTCAACAGCTGCAGCCTTACCAAATTAGCCAAGCACCCTGCTGCTGCATTACGTGGAAGAAAGGTGGGACATTTAGTCCCACCTTAGATACGAAGAGATGCCCACAGCCGCATAAGTTGATTTTGTGCGGCCAGCTATGTGCCTCCAAACACTGAGGGTGAGGTCCTCCCCCTTCACCCGGACTCATCCGCGACACTACACCCACGGACCTGGCCGACCCGACTGCCTGCCTAACCTACACTCCTCGCTCACCACCACATGCCGGTGAGCCTAGACTTGGGTATGTGATAGGTCCGATTACTCGACCGGTTATGGCTCTGGGAGAGCGAGACTGAAATAGAAAGAGAGAAAGAGAGAGGAGAGTTGCGCATGGGAAGGGGGGTTTTTGCTCTGAGAGGATTGGCTCCAACACCTAGCCGGATTTTGAGAGAAGAGTGTTAGAGAAGGAAGAAGAGAAGAAGAAGAGGAGGACCGCAGGGCTTAATGCAGAAGAAAGAAGAAGAAGAAAGCCTAAGGAAGAAGAGGAAGAAGAATAAGAGAGATTGCTGAATTGAAGGGCCAAAGAAGAAAAGGCTTGAAAGAGAAGAAGAGGAAGAATAAGAGAAATCAGAAGGAGCAAAGAAGAAGAAGCAAGCCAGAGAAGAATAGAAGAGAAGAAGGAGAAAGAAATAATCAGAGAAAGAGAAGAAAAGAAGAAGCATGTAGATAAAAGAAAAAGAGGACTGTAGCAAAAGTCATTTAAGACGTCTGATTGCAAAATCAGACGTCTGATATTAGATACTCATATGCTCTTCATATTTTGTCTAAAACTCTTTACTCTTCATATACTCATATGCTCTACATTCCTAATTAGTTTTTGAGTAATATTTTGTGTTCAAATTACATTAATTGTTGAGATTAGTATGTGAATTCCATTTGCTCCCTGTGTTCGACCTCAGAATTTTTTTGAGTAATAAAATTATATTTGTTTTCAAAGCGATTTTGACTATACTGCAATGTGATTATTTTAAACATCAATCTCGCTTTGTGTTAACAGCACTTTAGATGGGTTGTACCCATAAAGATCAGTTAATATGTGTGTGCATGCACAACCAAAGTTTTCAAGTAAGATTTTTAAAGTTAAGGTAGATTTTAAAGTTTAAATATTGCTTAGTAGCTTCTAGGGTTTAATCTTTAGGTATATTCAATCAAGGTTCAATGGAACACTCCAAGTTTTGTAAACACAGTTGTAGATATATTCCTTTAAAAATCAGAAATAATGTGGAGTTCCTGGTTCAACCCTAAAAATCAACCCAATGGGCCAAGCTACTGATGAATTACTTTTGTCTTAAGCGGTGTTGCTAAAACAACTCAATCAATTGGCTTGTTGCACCACATGGTTAAGGCACACAAGAATGTTTAACCTATTCAAATTTTCTACTCACTTATTTGTGTGTTGAGTTAAGGTGTATCAGATCCATAGGTCTGATTCTAGTTAAGTGTTTGAATCAATGTACAGTGGTCTGCCTTAGGTCGATTGCGGGTCCTTACGTCACGGGCGGATGCACTACCCAATGCGCCACCGGCGTTGATTGTCGAGATCTTTGATCCATGGCATGAGCATCTACAACCATTGGATGAGGATCCAACGATCTAGATTAATGGATGCTTGAGAGAAGAGGAGAGGTCGGCAACGTTGGGTGGCTATGGTGGTACCACTATGGTGGAGCCACGTGGCACCATCGTGGTCGTCCATCTTCTTTGCTTTGTAGGTGGTGCCATAGATGTCAGATTGGGTCGATTTTCACACCATTGGATTGCAAACGTCGATCCTGATCCATTCGTGTGGTTGGATTTGCCTTTTTGAAGCTCTGAATTGCATCACCTTGTCCCTTGGCCATTGATCTTTCTCGACTGCATATGGTGCTATGGAACTCCAATCGTCATCCTAATCAGATCCGTATGGTTGGATCGTCGATCTAAGGCCCCATAATAAATCTCCTCTCCTGGCTACAAATGGACGCAAATTAACCTATAATTTATACAAACTATTCTAAATGCAGAATGATGCATGGTATGCAATAATTATAATATGGAATGCATCTATAAGTTTAGGAACATGCTTAAGTAGGCATTTTATCCTGAATGGATGTGTATACATTAGGAAACTTCATTGGTAAAGATGAAGACACCATTTAGGAGATTCTTGAGAACATGTGCGAGAAATCCATAAATAATGAGTTTATGGGTATGTTCAACTGGACGACTACTCGTGCATTGACAAACACTAGAGGGACACATGAGACATGAGACTTATCTGCATCCGTTGATCTAAAGTTAGTGGCTAGTCGATTGGATAAGGTCTTCATTATCAAGAAGTTGGACAATTTGACTCGGCAACTATAGAGGGCCACTTTTTCTCAATAGAGCACGTATGCACGTCTGCCCATAGGGAGGGAGGTTGTGCATAACATTCACCACCACTTATATCAGGGGATGGATGCATATCCACCCCTATTTGATCCTGGTTTCGGAGGAAACTTCGAACCATCTTGCTCTAGTTGGGGAATCTCAACCTTGCGAGGAGCTCCACGCCATCCAAAATGATCCATTCTCCAACTCATAAACCCTAGATGGTGTAATCATTTGAATTTCACTTGGTCGGGAAATAATCAAAACTCTAGACCTAAATTCCAAGCCCGACCACAAAATCCGCGACCATATTAGCCCGCTCATCCTAGGCCCAACATGAACTTTCAAACCAAGCCTAGCAAGGAAGACCAGATGAACTTGATTCTACAGACTTTGGCTGATATGCATAAGACCAACGTTGCCTTGCAGAGGTAGCATAATGCGAAAATTATAGAGGTTCGTAACCAACTTGTGCTGATGGCTGGGACTCGCCAGCGTGGTGCACTTCCTTCTCAACCTCTGTTGAATTGGAACTAAGTGCCAAACCAGAGGCACATTGCAAACCCAAATTAGGGCCAAGCTCATTACATTTATCAGGCCCCTTTTACACCTCCACCTGACGGGTTGGAGGCTTCTACTCCATATACGAGATATCAACAACAAGCTCCTCTCCTACCAACTCCAAATCCAAACCACGCAAGCCTAAACTCTATCACGATGCATAGTGGTAAAACTGCCCAGGATCCACCTTATCTTAGTCAATCTGGTCCAAGTAGTTCAAGACCTAAACCTAGGATGGATATCAAGGAAAAACCCACCCCAGATCTAGAGCCAAAACCAATCTTGGAGAAACTTACAAATATTCCATTTGCCGAGGCCTTGACCAAAGGAAATAGGAAATCCGAACCCATGGCACTTGAGGACTTGGTCAAGCTCTTTGAGTAAGTCCAGATAAGCATTCCCCTGATGGATGTGATCTGCCACATACCAGCTTGCGCATGATTTCTAAAGGATTTATGTACACCAAAGTGTAAGCCATGAAACAAAGATTGGAGTTCAATTGTTCTATCAAATCAAGCTAGCACTATAATCCCACAGAAAGCAAAGGATCCTGGCACACCTCTGATCTTTTCCAAGATAGGAAACCTAGAATTCGATCAAGCTTTATTAGATTTAGGAGACTCCATAAACCTGATTGCCATCTCCTTACTAGATCACTTTGAGGAGACTGAGCTCAAACCGACTGGGGTGACTCTGCAATTGGTTGACATATTGATTAAGTCACCTTGAGGAGTTCTTGAGGATGTTTTGGTCAGGGTACGAGATTTCTATTTTTTGGTGGATTTCATAGTTTTGGATATGGATACTCCTGAGAATCTGAGAGATATGAGAGTTGTCTGTGGATTGAAACAGTATACTAGAGGGGAGGGGTGAATAGTATCGCTTTAAAAGAAATTTGAATAAAAAATAAATTCACAACATAAACAAGCACAGAATACACCTACATTTATAGTGGAAACCCAAACCAAGTAAAAATCACTACCTAAGCCTCTCAGCTTAGGATTTTCCCGACTAGTCGAGGCTAGTCAATCCATTATCGTACCACTTGAATGAGGGTGGCACAACTTCTTTACAAACCACTTCTCTTTACAACCTGAAGAGATGCACAACAACAAAGGATCTTTCCCAACAACTCGGGATCAGTTAATAAAAAATAATAGTATAAAGAATAATGAAGAACTTATGGAACCTTAATAAAAGTCAAACCAAAATTTCAGTGGAGGTTTGAATTGACGTGCTTTGAAAGGCATGAAAATTGAAGGTAGAAGCACGTGAAGAAGCATGAGAAGCTCATTGCTTTTGAAAGAAATTTTCTATTTAAGAGTGTATGCAAAAAGGGCTATGTATGACCTCTATTTATACTAGAAAATAGACCTGAAAAGGAAATCAAATTGGTCGATCAATTAAGGTAGATTGGTCGATCAATCTAGTTATTTGATCAATTAATTAACCTAATTGGTCAATCAAAAGTATATTAATCAACTTCCTAAAATGGGCTGGCTTGATTGATTAATTAAGTTGGTTGTTTCATCAATTAATTTGGTCGATCAATAATTCTAAAAACTTGATTTTAATATGAAGCGCAAAAATCCGTTTGAGACTTATTTTGAGGTTCCTTACAAAAAAATGTTCTAGACTCAATAAAGATAAAAGACACTATGACATAAATTACCATTCTTCTAAACTTGGCCCATGAGAAAAGCTCTAATTTGTGAGAGTTATGAAATATTAGTTTTGCAAGAAGCATAATTTTGGTGCATCAAAATAGAGGTGCTTATATTCTCCCCCATTTTGATGACAAAAAAATTATAATTATGAATTGAAATGGTTATGCATAATATCTCCCCCTTTTTGTTTTAGCAAAAAGTAAAACATGCTGCTATCAATTTCAATTAACTCCCCCTTAAGCATGTAAATGAAGCAATAATAATTTCAACATGCAATTTTAAGAGAGTAAAATATAGCTAAGAGAGATAATATCCATGCATATAACAGCAACATAAATGAGTCTAGATAAGTAGAGTAAGATAAATAGTCCACAGAATTATAAAGTTTTACAATCCAAGAAGCTACGTAAAATAGAAACTAAGCTAAAGCTACTCCTCTAAAGATGCCATGAAGGCATCCATCATGCTCTAGAGGTCAATAGCTAACTTGAGGTCCATCGAGTTAGATCTCTCGGAAGAAGTAGGTTGGCCAAGACATAGGCGTTGCTGAGCTGATGATCTCGGTGTTGACTGCCTAGATGTCCAGCGAGGAGGTGTCACCTACTGGTCTACTGGTGTCGCTGTAGTGGTAAGAGGAGGAGGAGGTGCTACTGATGATGGAGGCATGGTAGTAGATTGGTGAGGACGAGGAGGCCAGTGAAGCTACTACTGAATCCCATGAATAGACTCTCTAAGTCTATCCAAGAATTGGCCTTGAGCATTCAGGTATTCTGATACCTAATGCCCATGTCTCATCATCACCATGTCTGTCTGTCTCTGCTGATGCACCATCAAAGAAATACCATCTATCACATCTTGTATGTTGACAAAATCCCTACCTGTAAGAGGTCAGTCCAAAAGGCCCCACTCTTGCTCGTAGAAGGATGGAGAGGATCGCACTGGAGGAGGACAGGTCGTAGAAAAATTCTTGCAAGGAAGCAATGGAGGGACTGCTAATGGCTCCTACTACTCCTGGGCTGCATCCTCACCACGGGTTCCCTGAACTTGCTCCATCTTTGTATAAGTGAGCTTATCAAATATGGAGACTCTAGTAATAAACTGTTTATGATTAATATCCATGGGAACACTAAAATGTGGAAAGAGGTGTGAAAGAAGTGTCCCAAACTGGAAGGAGCTAGTGGGTTGCTTGCTCATCAAATATAGAATCAAGTGGTTCTAGTTGAACCACTTGTTCTTAAGAAAAACATAAAGGGTAATAAGCATAATGCCAGGGCAGTTATCAAATGAAGTAGATTTGGACATAAAATTTCAAAGAAATACACGATTAAGTAACCATGGAAGACAACAAAAATAAGGAGACTTGGCAGAATGACCCAAGTTAAGATGCGAGGAAGTGAGCAGGGTCTCCCTAATGACATCCATCTATGTTTGTTGGTGAAGCTCCAGAAAAGTAGGACCAACAAACAAACAACCAAGAATTTCTGAAATCACATCTGCATTGACCAGAACCTCTATACCATAGACATTTGAGGTCAACTCGATGTTGAAACCCTCACCTATATTCTTCAAGTTGGCATAAAATAGGTGACAAGCCATAGGGTCAACACTGCATATGTGGCTATTCTTGGAACCCGCATAAAAGTTTCGCTAAAAAAGATGTAAAATATGATGATATGCAAATTTTTCGTAGATTCCAGGAAAGATAGACTTGAAATAGACAAAATCAACCAGACTACCAACATGCAGGGAAAGTTTGGCTAAGAGTGAAAAATGATCGCGAGTGGCCTCTGTGATGGAAAAGTAGTTAAAAGTATCATCACGATGAGAAGAGGAGGCACGTTCATGTTTGGGAGCCATAACAAATCAACAAAAACACGTTGGTCGATTAATGAAGCTTGACTGATCAAAATCAAGTCGAATAAGGTTTTGGAAAATGGTCTTTTGGTCGATCAACCAACAAATTTGGTCGACCAAAAGTGAACAAATGCGAAAAAAAAAGATGTACACAGATGATTTGCTCACTTATACTATAGGATTTCACAAGTAATCACAAGATTAAGTAACAATATCGTCAAATCTACTCATAGCACTTCTAAAACTTGAAAATTAAAATGAAAAATAGATTTAATCTAAGTTTAGAATGTACCATGATCGATCAAATATTGGCCGATCAAGGGAACAAAGCATGGATGGAGATGGTAACGAGCATGGCTGGCGAGCAAGAGGGGTGTGCATGGCCAGACGGTTGGCATATGAGAAGCTCAAGGACGCGTGGAGATGTCAGTGCGGAGTGCTTGGTCGTGGTGTTTACACGCAGGAAGGATGCATGGTGGCGGCATTGCTTGCTCTCATGAGGAGCGGTGAGGGTCGGATCGGGGTAGTTGGTCGATCAGTGTGGCTAGAGGAGGAGATGTGGGGTCGAGTGGAGGAGGTTTGTTTGGTGGAGAGAAAGAAGTGGGATCATTTTGTGGGATATGAGTAGTAAAAAAATAGGTTTTGGGGGTAAAAACATGGTGTTTTAAAGAAACTTGGATTAGTGATGAGCATGTTTTCATGAGGAAAAGTTAGGGTTTTGAGAAACCCTGTTGTCGTAATTACAAAAATCACTACCGGATAAAATTTATACCGAAACTCAAAATGAGTCTTGGGTTGAACACAGGGAGGCAAATGTTTGGTTTGTGAAATTCGCGTTTCACTTTTATTTGGTTTTGTTGTTTTTGTCTTTTATGATTTTTTTGGTATTTTTATAAAACAAGAGATCAGGTCGACAAAATTTTATCTACTTGCAAAATAAGAGGGAGAGAGAGAGGGAGAAATAACACATATATTTTCAATATAGAGTTTGCTACAGATAAGAAAGCGAAAAAACTACACTAGAAAGCAAAAAGATAGAGAGTGGTGAGAAGAATCCCCTTCGACGATCCCTTGGAGGATGACTCGCTCTGACGACGCCTGATTGTGCAGCAATCATAGGACTTAAATGACCTAAATTAAGTTAGAGCTTGGCATAATTATAGTGTAATGCATGCATAAACAACATACAGTGCATCTTTCCTGAACTTAGCATAATTATAGTGTAATGCATGCATAAACAGCATACAGTGCATCTTTCCTATTTTATTTAGATATACATAAAATAATGTTCTAATGTACTAATTAGTGCATTATTGTGATTGTAGGTAATAAGAAGCTCAAGAGATGGCTTGAAGCTGGATCTGAAGTAGGGAAGAAGCAAGAGCTATAGTAGAGCTGAACAAGACGCCCTATAATAAAGAGGAAGAAATAATGTAGGGAGAGGTATACTACTCTACTAAGTAGAACTTTAATGTAGAGTTAAATTATGAAGAACATAAAACCTTTCCTAGCCTTAGGATAGCCCTAAAGACCCTCCTAAACCCTAGCCACCCTTAGATTAGGTCACCACAGCCTAGGATACCTCAAAACCCTCGTTCCAACCCATATCTGGATGTTCAGGTAGGTTGCTGGACGTCCAAAGCCCTTAGACACAAACCGCAGACCTAGAACCCAATTCTGCTGGAAAATTGGACATCCATACAAAGTGTCGAACGTCTAATTTTTGCAGAATTCCAAGACAGAACCTAAATTCCTCCCTAACTCAACATTAGACATCCAAGCTAGAGTTCTGGACTTCTGATTTTGAAGTATAAGTCGTCTAATTATTAAATCAGACATCTGGAACCCTTCTCTAATCCTTATTTTTGAAATCAATATTGGATCTTGATTTCCTATGCCCATAAATCCAATTCTACACCCTAGGGAACCTAAATTAAGGCACCCTAAGCATAGTACACTACCCTAAGACCCTTCTGAGAACCTAATTAGGTTCTCACTAAGCCCGATTGGCTTGGATTTAAGTCAATCACACTCACCTAGTCAATTGGACTCATATAGTCCACTTGAGCTCAGATCTCAACCAACACAAGTCCAGTTGGACTTAGTGAGAGTCCAATTGACTCAATCCTGACCTAATTGGGTATATTTTCTCCCAGTTAGACATACATCCACTCAATTAAACTTGTGATAAATTTAATTGCACATTCACTTTAGTATTAGGGTTTGTAACCCTAATTTTAGGAGCTTACCTAAACCTAACCACGTAGACCTATCGGATTGGACCTAGACCACCTAACCACACCCACAAGTCACACACACACCCACACACACACACACATAGCCACCACCTCTAGAGTTCTCTAGAGTCTTCCAAAGGTGGCGCCACCTTGAAGACTAAAAATAGTCTTCAAGGAGTCCACAACTTACCTCCTTAGAAAGTGGATCTAAGAAGACCCTCTCCCTACCTCTCTAGCTACCACCTAAGCCTCCTTCTAGAGAATTCTCTAATTCTCGAGTGAGCTACTCCCTAGGCCATCCAATAGTCTATAAAAAGACCCTCTTGGATAGCTATGCACCCTATCTAGCCATCTAACCATTTAGCTCCATTCCATGTGCACCTCCATCCACAAGCTCCATCACCATCACCACTCCCACCTCCATGTCCAAGGTTAGAGAAACTCTCCACCAACTTCTTAAGAGGTTGGCCTACCCACCATTGGCCATCCCTCTCTTCCCTCCTACCACCTCAAGCCCCACAGGCCATTGGAGACCACCTCCAATGCCCTAATTTCTCTTAGATAAGTTGTTCTTCATAGTTTAATTTCCGCATTAATTTCCCACTTAGTAGTGTAGTAATCCTATACCTGAATGATGCATGTGTAATCTTCCGTAGATCCACGTATGCATCCATTTTCTACTAGCTAGAATCATTACTTTAATCATTCATGTACAAGCTTTCCTCGAAAAATGATTGTAATGATAATATTTTTTGAAGGAATGAAATCATCACTTGCTTGACTCATATATCCATATTGTGATCATCAATTTCCTGACTTCATCTCTTATGTTATTGCAACAAGATGTCTGTTCCTGAAAATATCAATGACCTTGCAATTGACGCGTTTTTGTTAATAGCCATCGTGAAGTTAGAATGGTGCATAGTAGTACACATATATTCACATTCATTGTTTACTTGACACACCACACGTAGTTAGGGTTAACAACGCCACTAGCGAGACTTACATTCGTAGGCTTGAAACCAGCATACGATTTTAAACAAGTAGTGAAAAGAATCAAAATCAAATTTTCTTTTTCTAAATGCCTCCCTGAGATCAATCGAGACGCACATCTCGTTAACTTAATTATTGTTGAGTCATATTTTGGAACAATACTATGATGCTTTTCTTATCAAAACTGTGATTTACGATTTCCAATAGTGCCTGGACAAAGGTGGTGAGAGGCTGGATGAAGGAGAATGGCATCGGAGGATGGAGGGTGGGATGGGATGGCATCATGATGGGCATCTACTTCTCGAAGTGGTAAGAGGACGACCACGAGATGCTCCACGAATGGGGGTGAGAGGTAGGGAAATATTTTGATTTTCTAATCTAGAGGAGCATCCTGGGCTTGGGACAAGCTCTCTCTAGAGCCTTGGAGGTGGTGACGGATAGGACACTACACTAATAGGGAGCCTTTGGAGCTTGGGAATAGAGCTCTTGGGAGCTAAGCAGGCTTCTTGGAGCTTTGGAGTAGGTAGGAGTAGCATAGGTAGAGATGAAGGCAAATGGGGAGGTGTAGGTGGGTTTATATAGTGGTGGAGAAGGAGCTTTCCGCATGTGGACAATTAGTGACATCCGCAATCATTGCTAAAGATTCGCCCTAGCTGTCACCAAAGATCTATGTGACGTTGCTGGCGCACGCTATGCGTTGCCTTGTGGTGCGCACATGCGTTGGCAGTGCGTTGCGCTACTGTTGCCGCTGTGCTACGCTGCTGCATGCTTTGTGCCTGCATGCACGTTGCCCTGCCACTACCTCATTGTGCAATTGAAGAATTGGGGGATCCACGGGTCTCGAGCCCATGCCCCTCCTTTGGGAGTGAGTGCCTCAACCAATGCGCCACACTAGCTCATGTGTCAAGAAGAAGTGCTGTGGATGCACGATGGGGGAGGCTTCTCAGCCATTGGATTTTCATCCAATGACTGAGATTGCATGTTGGAAGGCCTTTGGAGGGACACCGGGCATCTTTGGGTTATTTGGATGGTGCCACGTGGCACCATCTGGACCGTCCAACTTTCCTTGCTTGCAAAGGATGCCACAGTGCTCAGATCGAGATGATTTCACATTGTCGGAGTGCAATCATCATTCCGAATTCATTCATATGGTTGGATTTTGCATTTGAAGCTTTGAAATGTCACGCCCTGTTCCCAGGCCATAGTAATGTATGAATTACTGTACACATCACACCAAATGCAATATGATGAATGTTATGCAGGATTTATACTAAGTAATGCAATGCTAAGCATAGGGACTATCATAAATAGGCAATTTATCATGAATACATGCATGTTTATCAATTAGAAAAGTAGCTTCAATACTATGAAGGATTTATGCATGCGTGTTTATCATAAATAGATTTCAGCTAGGCGATGTCCTCAAACAAAAATTATAAATATTGAGGCTACAAGAACAAAGTTTCTGAGCCCCCAGATATGAGTCCCTATTGAGAACACCATCATAGGTCCAAAATAGCCACTTTTAGTTAGCATTGAAAGATAAATGCTCCAACATAACTATCTAAGGGTAACAACTCCACATTATTCTATTTTGAGAGTAAAATAAGAAAGTAGGGTTAATTCTATAATTTTAACAGCATATCATGAATATAGAATAATCACGGGGTTTGTTAAGGGTTAAATGAAGGTCAATTGAGCGTTAAAGACTAATAAGTGGGTCCTTGCAGACATAAACAGGGTTTCATGTATTTTGAGAACCAATACAGCACCCAAAACCCTAATTTTAGATCCTCTTAAATTATAGAGGTTTTAGTCAGGATAAAATTGACTCAAATCTCTTAAAATTCATAGAAAAATATTCCTTGAGGTTTGGTAACCTTGGTTTGACCTTTAGAACCTATTTTGACCTTAAACAGAGTCACAGATAGAGTTCTACCCTAATTTGGGTTTTTGCATAAATTGCCTAGCCAAACCTAGTCAAAACTAAAATCTAACTTCACCATCAGATTCCTTGAGACCAAATTAGGTTTGTACCAAAATTTGGACCCAATCAAAGTTCATCTTGACCTAGTTTGAATTTTAGTCCATTTAAACTCTATTTCTCTCAATTAAGCCCCTAACTTTTCAAATATTTGTAATCAGGTCCCTAACTTTGTGATCATTTCTTGAAAAATGGTTCCTACCACCATTGGTGTGAATACAACAACTTCTTTGAGATTCGAGCAAGGATTTCTCTTTCGATTCTTAATCAAACCTTTAAAAAAACTGAAAGGGAGAATCCTTGAGAGATTCTCTACCGATTGAACCACGTATTGGACCTTGATTTGCCCTAGATTCTTCTTGCGAATGCTTGCAAAATTGGGGATTTTTTCATCTGTAAGTTTTCGAGCTCGTGAAGCTATTTCCAAGCTTGGATGCCTCTCTAAGGCCGTTAAATAGGCTCCTCGGGCGACTCTGAGCTTCTTAGCGAAGTTTAATGCTAGAAATCCCTCATCTTCACCTCCTCCAGTCATTTGCACCTTCTTCTCCAACGAGATCCTTTGTCCTCTTCATCGAGCCAACCAACGGCTAAATTGGCCGACCTATTATCCTCCCCTCATCCTCATGATCGTCACTCGCCAAAGCACGACTGCCCTCTCCCTCTTCATCTCCACCATATTATCGTCGACATCATCTTCTCTGATTTCGTTCTATCACAATCGAAGTTCTCCACCTACCATCTCTCTTTGAGTCCCTTAATCTCTTCCTCTTCCCTTATTGATCCTCTTGTTAGAGCGGAAATAGTTGAAAAAAGAGTTGAGTTTTGAAAACCCATCGTTGTAGCGTAATTTGTGAGAAAATCCATTAATAGATAAATTTACCAAAACTGAAAAGCAATTCCGGGTCAAACATAGGGAGGCAGACATTTGATCAAAAATTGCGTTTAATTTGTTATCACGAAGCAGATTAGCTAGTTGAATTGAATCTACACTAGCTATCTACTTAAAGAATAAAGAATAGAAGAGAGAGAAAGAATGATACAAATAAAGACAAAATAGTGAGAGAATGAACAGGTACTTCATAACCACAGAATTAGGTTCGTTACAACTGCTCGTTATTCTGGAAAGCAGGAAATCTACGTTATAAAGCAATAAAAGGAAAGGTGGAGAGAAGTTATCCTCCTCAATGGTTGCTTGGAGGACGAGCCGCATTGACGGAGTGCCTAGAAGAACATGGTGAGATGCAAGACGAGGGAGAACGAAGATGGATGATGGAGGATGGGGCAGGGTGACGTCGTAGCAGGATTCGCTTCCCGAATGGCAGTGAGAAGACAATCACAGGTGCTCCATGAACAGGGATGAGAAGGTGGAAAAATTCTAATTTTAACTCTAATGAAGCATCCCGGGTTTGGGACAAGCACTTAGAGCTTTGGAGGGGTTGAGAGAAGAGAGGAAGGGATGAGAAATTTGAGTGGTAGGGGTGACCTTTTATAGATGTGAGAGTTGAGGGCAAGAAAGGCATTTTACTCTTTAAAAAATTAGTCTTTAGTGACGGATTTAAACATCACTAAAGACATGAATGTGGGCTTAGGTTGCACGCCTGCCTACCACTTCTCCTCCCTTGGCTTTAACGTACGTGCACGTTCGCACACTCTCAGCAGCCCGATCAAGCTGATTAAAATTCACCCTAACTTAACCAAATTAAAATAAATTTTCAAATGGCGAGGACTCGATAAAAAAATCCATATTTTAGTGGACACTCGATCTGATTAAGTCCAAATACTTGAAGGGTCTAAGTGTTCAAGTCATTCAGTATTATTCTCTAGGATTGAAAATTTTCTAAAGCCTGAGTTCTCTTTTCCTAATTCACATTTTTTTTAAGTAAAAAAATAAAAAGAATCTAAGAATCAAGAGATGAATATCCACCCTCCCATCCCTATCTAATGCAATGTCCTCATTGTATTAAAAGGACATAATAAAGAGCGGAGTAGAAAAGAAAGCACTTGAATTTTGTGATTACCTGGACAGCTCCAAGATCAAAAAGAGATTGTATACATGCTAAATTTAGTGCCTTTAGCTAGGCACACTATACAAATAAAGAAGAAATAAAGAATTCACAGGTGCAGGTCAGAATTAGAATAAGAAAATTTAGCTTTGGACCTGCCAAAAGAAGATGTCTGCAGATGTGGACCTGATTGTGGTGCAGACCCATGTCCCATGGTCGAGTATATCTAAGGTTTTGGATAAAAATTATCCAAAACCTAAGATTCGTATGCAAGTGGGGTCGGGTCTGCATTTTATGAGGATGCAACCCAAGTCCTAAAGTCGAATAATAGAGAAATCAAGCTCAAAAGGATAATCAATGAATTTCTTCTTGTGTTGCACATCCTCAGAATAAAAAATGTCATAAGGGTCCTAGTAGAAGGCTGGGGGTTTCAGGCAAATCGGAACCCTTAGACTCGATCTTATGCTTCCTCTGGAATAGGCTTCCCAAAGTTTCATTTCCCACTTCCTCTCCTCCTCATTCAAAATTTCAAATTCTGGGACCTCCTGCATATTAATCACCCCATCTAAAATTTCCAAGTCTAAGAGTTGTGATTGAATCATAATTGACTTGGTTGAATGATCTCAAGAATAGAATCATCATTATGCTCAACGGGGTGTGATTGAGGAATGGGGCTTTGAATTGAATCCTTAATAAAAGGTTCTGAATCTGCTATGTGAGCCCCAACAGGATCAAGTTCCTCAAATTTAGGGCCATCAAATGATTCATCGAATTCCTCAGGCCCAGTCGTCTCACTGAAATCGTGTGCTGTAAACTCAGATGAGACTTCGCATAATGATTCTTAACCTTCAGAATCAAATAATTTTAAATTCTCATTAATGTATGTCTCGAAATCATCAATCACTTTCTGATCCATGGAGACATACATTTCCTCGTTCCCTGGCTCAGGGGTCTTAGGTGAAGAATTCAACTCATCCTTATTTGATTACTCTAGAACAACCTAGTCAACCCTGGTCTCGTAAAATGTGTCCCCCTTATAGGTACTTGAGCAGATTTTGACATTGGCTATCCTGATAGGGGTTCATCTTGGGAATCATCCCAAGATTGGACTTGAGCAATCACAAATCTCATCCTCAAGTTCGATAACTTCCCAAGTAAAAACTCACTCGAGTCCTTATCCTTAACATCCTGGAGCCAATCCAACCAATACTGGTTAAGATCGTCAATCATTTCAATCAGAGGCTCCAATTCTTCAGGGCAAGGTGTTGGCTGAGCTTCCAAAGATTGCATGGTATTCCTTAAGTTAGCCAACACCTCATCTTGGACCTAGTTAACCTGAACCAGATGGTTTGGTTCAGGGTTGGGCGGGTTTGTGTTCAGTGCAGGGGAGTCAACAAATTGAGGTTCTTGATACCCACCCTGATAATAGGTCATTTCAGGTTATCCATAAGGAGGTGGTGACCTATATGCAGTGTAATTTGGGGAAGGATAAGGATCAGCGTATCCTTCATGATTGTAGATCATATTAGGTTGTCCAAATGAGGGTGGTGATCTATAATCGATGTAGCTCAGAGAAGGATAAGAATCAAGATTATGATGTTCAGGGTTAGACCCTGAATACAGAGTTCCGGAACTGTATTCCAAATCACGATTATCCCAACTAAAAGATGGATGAGAATAAGTTTGGTTGGAATAATAATCATTTTGGGAATAAGTAGTGGTAGGAGGGTAGGAGTGGAAGTGAGAATAGGATGTGGAAGGATCCATGATAGAATGGGAGGAAGAAAGGTGCCTTGCAATACAAATAATAAAACTTGTCCTTAAGTGGGCTAGCCTAAAGACCTATAGACTGTTAAAACCCATCTTGAGATGAAGAAATGATTTGATCTGCTTCTTTCCGGTCAAGCCAACCAGTTAGAGGGAGGGGCTGGGGAGAAGGTTCTTCCCTTGGTTTTTGCCTCAGGTTCCTTTGATACCCCCCAATCACGATCGTTTGATTCTGCTCCCCTAGCTAGACATCAGATTGAATGGTAGAAGTAGACTAATAGAAAATAATCTCGATCTGGGCTCCGAAGAGAGAGTCAAATCCTTAAGGCCAACATGCACTCTATTTTAATTAGGGTTAAGTTTGAATGTGCTTTGGAATGTGATGGGCCCTTTTTTTGGGTTGTGCCTTAATGATTGATTGATATGTGTGTGCACACACAACTAGTGGTTTTCAAGCAAGATTATTTTTGGATATGGAGAATTTAGGGTTTAAATCTTGCTTAGTAGCTTTTAGAATTAAACTTTAGGTATATTCAATCAAGTTCAGTTGGCACACCAGGTTTTGAAAGCACCAAACTAAAAATGTGGAGTGCCTGGTTTAGTCCTAAAAGTTGAAGCTATTTGGTAGCTACTTGATGAGTTGTCTTTAGTTGATGTGGTACCGCCCAAACAACTTAAACAATTGGCCTGATGCACCACTTAATTAATCACACAAGTGATTATCTAATCTGATTTCTACTCAATTATGTGTTGATGAATGTACTGGTCCCAAAGATTGAGTTACAAGTTGAGTATGAAGAATCAGAAGAGGTTGTGTACCTCTGTGAGATTTTTAAAAATCTTTCTTTTATATGTGGAGGGTGAGGCTGGTGGAAGTGTCAAACAGACAATCAAAACTAACCTTAGAGTTTATGCAAGATCCTAGGTTAATTAGGGTTTGTGTTATTAGGTGGTGGAATGAAATCTAGTGGGTGGGGAGGTGGGATTACCTACAAAGCAATCAAATAAGGATGAATTGAATTCTTCACTTTAGATCCCTGAGCCCGGGAACGAGGAAATGTATGTGTCCATGGATCAGAAAGTGATTGATGATTTTGAGACATACATTAATGTGGATTTAGAATTCTTTGATTCTGAAGGTGAAGAATCATTATGAGAAGTCTCACTTGAGTTTACAACACATGATTTCAGTGAGATGATTGGGCCTGAGGAATTCGATGAATCATTTGATGGCCCTAAAATTGAGGAACTTGATCCTGTTGGGGCTCACATGGTGGATTCAGATCTTTTTATTAAGGATTCAATTCAAAGCCCCATTCCTCAATCACACCCCGTTGAGCATAATGATGATTCTGTTCTTGAGATCATTCGACCCATGTCAATTCTGATTCAATCACAACTCTTAGACTTGGAAATTTCAGATGGGGTGATTAATATGCAGGAGGTTCCAAAATTTGAAATTTTGAATGAGGAGGAGAGTAAGTGGGAAATGAAACAATGGGAAGCCTATTCCAGAGGAAGCATAAAATCGAGTCTAAGGGTTCTGATTTTCTTGAAACCCCCAACCTTCTACCAGGACCCTTATGACATTTTTGATTCTGAGGATGTGCAACCCAAGCAGAAATTCATTGATTATCCTTTTGAGCTTGATTTCTTTGTTATCCAACTTTTTGGACTTGGGTTGCATCCTCACAAAATGTAGGCCTGACCCCTCTTGCATACTGATCTTAGGTTTTGGATAATTTTTATCCAAAACCTTAGATAATACTCGACCATGGGGCATGGGTCTGCACCACAATCTGGTCTACGTCTATGGACATCTTCTAGTAGGTCTAAAGATAAATTTTCTTATTCTGATTCTGACCTGCACCTGTGAATTCTTTATTTCTTCTTTATTTGTATAGTGTGCCTAGCTGAAGGCACTAAACATAGCATGTATACAGTCTCTTTTTGATCTTGGAGTTGATCGGGTAATCACGAAATTCAGGTGCTTTCTTTTCTACTCTCTTTATCATGTCTTTTTAATATAATGAGGACATTGCATTAGATATGGATGGGGGTGGATATTCATCTCTTAATCGTTTCGTTAGCTCTGTAGATTCTTTTTTTTTTAATTTGAATTAGGAAAAGGGAACTTGGGCTTTAGAAAATTTTCAATCCTAGAAAATAATTCTGAATGACTTGAACACATAGACCCTTTAGGTTTTTGGGCTTAATCAGCTCGGGTGTCCACTAAAATGTGGATTTGTTTATCGTGTCCTAGCCATTTGAAAATTTATTTTAAATTGGTTAAATAAGTTGGGGTGATAAGTACACGACTTATCAACCCACCCTCTGATTTGAGGGGACTTTAAGTCCAAGCAACTACACACTATTTGCACTGACTCGCTTTTCGGTAGTTTTAACAAAAATTGGGTAGCTAATAAATCTTCTTGGGTGGTATGGCTGGTAAGTTATTATAGGTAACAGGCCATTGGTTGGTTGTCTAGAACCCAGCTCACAAAAATGGATGTTTAACTACAAACAGTTATGAAGAAGTGAAGTAGAATAAACTGGGGAGATATACACTGGGTTCACCCTTGTGTTGACCCCATAAAAATAAAAGTAGGGAGAAAGATACCGGTTGAATAGATACACCTTTAGGCAGAACTTCCTTTAAGGTCACCTAAGGGTGTAGAAACACGAAGTCCATTCTAACTGCCGATCAGTGAGTTTAACACTTTACACGAAAAGATGCTTAGAACTTAGAGTTCTCTTCGAGTTTGGGTGGGTTGAGTGGCTGAAGAAAGTTGCTCCAAAACCCTAAACTAAAAAATCCAAAAAATTAGAAAAGAAGAAAAAGGAAAAGATCCTTCTTTG
Organism: Thalassia testudinum; assembly: GCA_037157565.1. Lineage (NCBI taxonomy): Eukaryota > Viridiplantae > Streptophyta > Magnoliopsida > Alismatales > Hydrocharitaceae > Thalassia > Thalassia testudinum. The sequence continues at coordinate 59,373,922 of JAZHRO010000063.1, forward strand.
AATAAGGCGAGGGCTTGATGCGGTCTACATTTTGGTAGACACCCAGGCATTGTTGTGTCTCTATAGTTCAGACCATAGTTGAAATCCCTAAGTGTTGAAAAATAACTTTTGCCCAAGAAATCTGATTCTAATTCTTTTATAAATAACATGTAGTTTTGCTAAGGACTAGCAAAAGATAGGCATGGGGGTGTGATGGGAACACCATCATGAGGCATAACTAGCTCAATTTGGTCTAATGAAGCTGATAAAAGCTCCTACATAACCATCAGAGGGCTATATATGCAAAATGTTTTGTTTTATGAAAAAGATAAGAAACTAGGGTTATTTCTACAATTTTAACATCATTCCACAATTATAGAATAACCATGGGATATTTCAAGTGTTTGTTAAAGGTTATATGGTCATTAATGTCTAATAAGTGGGTCAATGTAGAATAAAATGGGTTTTCACGCATTTAAAGAATTAATGGACATCTGAAATCCTAAAAATAGGCCTACTTAATTAATTGATGTTATGGTCAGGATATAATTCACCTAAACCCTCTAAAATTCATAGAAAAATATTCTATAGGATTTAGTATCTTTGATTTGACCATCAGAGCCCATTTTGACCTAAAATAGAGTCATAAACAAAAAATTATCCTAATTTAGGTTTTTGCATAAATTACCTAGTTAAACTTAGTCAGAACCTAAATACGACTTCACCATTAAATTCCTTGAGTTGAAATTAGATTTGTACCAAAATTTGGGTCAAATCTGAGATTATTTTGACCTAGTTTGCATTTTGGTCCAAGTTTGACTCGTATTATCGCAAATAACCCCTCAGCTTTTGAAATCCTTACAAAATGACCCTAGCTTCTTCATCTTGTTTGCAATTTAGTCCTTGAAGCCATTGGAGGTCAACGAACCTCCAGGAGAGCTTTGACCAGTCTAAATCCTACTCTAATGGCGATCAAATCCCACCAAATTTGGTGGGATTGATGTTCACACCTAGGAAAACCTATTAGGATCGATTCTAATTCCTAAAACCCACTGATTCATGCGTGCAAACCAATGAAATTAGTGGGATTCTTCTTGAATCCTAAGAAAGGTTTGAAGCTTGTTTCCTACTCTTCAAGCTCCCTTAAGCCTATAAAAGACCCCCCATGGCATTCCTCACCTCCTTAGCGAGTTTTTGGGCCATAAAACCTTCTTCCTCTTCCTCTCTGACTTGCTCCAAGCTTCGCTTTGATGACCCTCTACCTTCGACTCTCTCATCGGCCACCACATACAATAGGTGGCAGGCTTTGACTCCCCCATTCAATCCGCGTCTCGCAATACCAGCGTAATGCTTCCGGTCACTTCCTCGTTGCTGTACTCCTCCTCAGAGCATTCACCTTCTTCGGCGCCAGCTCATCACGACCAATGCCTCCTCCATATCCTCCTTGTCCACTAGCACCTCTTCTTAAATCCTCTTCATCGACTGATAACCACAGCACCTCCAGACTTCGTTTTTGACCACGAATCTGCCCGCTCCACCGTCGTCTCCCCCATCACCGATGTACCTCCGGTGAGGCGTAGCATCCACTACAGCCCACCAAATCACCCGCTCTTGAGCTCCACACCATTGCCTCGACCAGCCGACCAAAACCCCTCAAGAAATTGAGGAGATTGATCACTTATCTGCCATACCAAACAACACCTCCTCCACGCCACTCGCTTGAGGTCAACTGACCTCCACACTTGCCTTCTCGCCATCTCACACACACCATCACACTCACCATTCCACGACGAAACTACTGATCCTATTTGAAGTGGCCATGAGGTTGTTCTCGTGCTTTCAGGTACTCCACCGGTGCTCCGCCGCCGCGTCGACTTCTTCAGCTTTGTTCATGGTGTTCTAGCCACGATTGCTCTAGGCAAGTTCTCCAGGTGACGCGATTCTCCTCCAAGTGCATCTCCAGGCTCCTAATTAATTCCTGCAACAACTGGTACATCAATTGGTCCATCTGCCATCAGTTGCTCGCATGCGAAGAACAGTTATGCCTTTAGTCCCACATCATGGGTTGAAGGAGAGTTTGCACAGAATAAATTACTTTTGTGAACTCGAATCCTCGCCTAGTACACGAGGGGTCAGGTATCTCAATGCACGCTCTCACTCCTCGGCTACCACATGCTCGGTAGCCCTGGTCCCCTATCTGAATCTGAATACTCGATCAGTTACCCAATCAATTGGGAATTTGAGAGAGAAGAGATGAGAAGGAAAGAGAGAGAGGGGGGGTTTGCACACCTCCCTATCTCTTGACAACTAGTCAAAATTGAGAAGCCTCTACCTCTGTGGTGCTTCGTTGCCGAGTCTCTCTCCTGAGATTTGAAAGAAGAAAGAATGCAAGAGATCCTTGAGTCACTTGAGGTTGCTGTAGCATCTGAGTTTTGAGGCCTTGAAAGATTAAAGCCACTATGGAAACATTTGGTTGCTTACTGACGTGGCATTTGAGTTGAAAATACTATTCATATATTTGAGCTATTTGTGGGTTAATATTCTTGGGTTAATTTGGTGATTTAAATCACCATTTTAACTACATCTTTTTGCACTCTGACATTTGATTCTATTGATATATTATTCTGTTTCATTTTGAGCAAGATTTTGATCATATTTCTGAATATATTTGTGATTAGTGGATTGAATTGCCATTGTTGCTCCCTGTGAACGATCTCAGACTTTTCTGAGTTATAAATTTAAGTGTTTAATGCGATTTTGTCCTATACTATAATGCATTTCTTAAACATCGACGATTTCTCATTAACAGGGTGTGATGTAAACATGTTTATATCACATAAACCATTTATTTATGCATATTCTTAGGCGTATAGTTGCATCATACATTATAAATATTGCATAACATGCATCATCTTGCATGTCGTTTAGATTGTATAAAGTTTAGGTTAATTTTCTCTTTTTGTGGTTAGGGTACAGGGCGATATTTAATCGGGACCTCAGATTAAATATCCAACAGTACTGATCTGATCAAGGCGACGATCGAAGTTCAACGACTCCTAGATCGCCTTGATCGGACTTCCTAGCATCAAATGCAGTCCGGGAAAGATCAGAGGCTAGGAGGCCAGGTGGTGTAAATCCATACTTCAGATGACAAATCAGATCTCACGGATGGGTTTGGATCAACGATCACAGCCCAATGGCACGAAAATCGATCCAATCTGACATCCACGGCACCATCTACAAGACACAGAAGATGGATGGCCAAGATGGTGCCACATGGCAGCATCTCATCCACCCACACCAGCCATGAAAGCCTGCCACTACTCTCTGCCTTCAGCTGATCATCAAATCTCGATCGTTGGATTGAAATCCAATGGTTGAGAGAGTGTGTGGAGTATTTCATTAATTCACCTTAACGAGGCACTATTCACGTAAGAGGCATGCGTTCATGCTGCTACGCTGCACCCTCCTCTCACGTGAGTGTGAACTTGAGCCGTTTGATCGAGCATCAACAGCATAGATGATCCAATTGGCCAAACGCACGAGATGATGCCTGATCTCACACTCGATCTCACGTGCGAGAGGTGTGAGTTGTGAAGGCACTCGATCGTGCATTATGGGTGTTGATCCTTGATCCAACGATGATGAAGAGACCGCGTCGTCTCTTAACATTCGAAGGAGAAGAAGCACACATGATTTGAGCCGTTGGATGTGAGGATGGATGGCGGAGATCTCGAGGGCATTGGGCGTGTTGAAGAGGAGCGGGTGCACGCATCTTTAAGCCATCTGATCTCTCGACCGGACGACTAAGAGCATATGAACGTGTGCGTGCATTGAAGCCAAGGGAGGAGAAGCGGTCGGTGGGTGCGCAACCTAAGCCCATGTTCAGCTCTTTAGTGATATTTAAATCTGTCACTAAAGACCTGTGCATTAATGTTTTAAAGTGTGAAATGCCTCTTTTGCCCTCAACTCTCACATCTATAAAAGGGAACCCCTTGCACTCAAATTTCTCATCCCTTCCTCTCTTCTCTCAGCCCCTCCAAAGCTCTAAGAGCATGTCCCAAACTTGGGACCAAACCTGGGAAGCAGGTAGCCAACACCTTATCTTGAATGGTCTGTAAGTAATCCCACTTCCCCACCCACTATATTTTATTCCACCACCTAATAACACAAGCCCTAATTAACCTAGGAGCTTGCATAAACTCTAAGGTTAGTTTTGATTATTTGTTTGACACTTCCACCTGCCTCACCCTCATGATATAAAAGAAAAATTTTTAAAAATCTCATAGAGGTACACAACCACTTCTGATTCTTCATACTCAACTGGTAGCTCGATCTTTGGGATCAGTACTCTTATCAACAGATAATTGAGTAGAAATCAGATTAGGTAATCACTTGTGTGCCTAATACAAACCCACACTCTCCCAACCCTGTTAGATTAGGTAATTGAGTATGAACCCCTCGGGAAGGTGGTGCACTGGATCGGTACACTCATCAACACATAATTGAGTAGAAATCAAATTAGGTAATTGAGGAGGTTGGCCTCTCAAACACTCCACCCGACACTACCTTCACCGCACCACCTTCCTAAGGTTGCCAGACCTCCACATGCATCCTCACTCAACAAAACCACCACCAGTGTACTCGTCGTTCATTGGTGATCCTCCTAAACTTCTTTGATTAGGCCATCAAGCCATATTCCTTATTTCATGTACTCACTGTCACTCCAAATCTGCCCTAGACTTCTCCAACCTCCTCTGTAGTTCTCCGGCCATGATCTTCGTCGCTAACATCCCCAGGTGCTACGGAAGACTTCCAGAACCCTTCCCAGGTCCTCAATCGAAGCTGCTAGACTCGTCTTCCCCTTCAATTGGACACCATAATCTCCTTAGCTACTGTGCGAAGAACACTCGGTGGGATAGTCCCACATCATGGACTGAAGGCCTCGCAGCAGTGCATATAGGAAAGAAGTGACGATGGCTTATCGCCTTCGAGTCACTGGGTCAGGTCCCTACCATGCCCTCGCACACGCTATGCCTCACGTGCTCGTCCACGTCCTCTCCCATGCACACGCCACGTGGGTCTGGGTGGTGGATCCGGTTACCCGCTTCCCAGGTTTGGTCTGATTCTAAGCTTGGGAAGAGAGAAAGAAGATCTAAGAGAGAGCGGGTGGGTTTTGCTCTCGTGCACTCCCTCTACCCTTAGTACTTAGCGAAATTCCTTGAGCTTGTGTTGAGCCTCTCTTGAGGCATGAAGGAAGGAAAGGAAAGGTTTTGAGGCTCTTGCTCTTGGTGCCTCTTGTGGTGCTATGCTTGCTGAGGCTTAACACTTAAGCCATCTGATACATAAGGCCGATGTCTGAGGCCCTCTGCTAGTTACTGTGGCATCATTTGAATAATTTGATTACTATGGATTAATAGTTGTGATTTACTATTGATATATTTAAGTGGTTGTGAGTATAACATTGAGGGTTAATTTGGTGATTCAAATCACCATTTTAACCTAATATTTTTGCACTATTCTTTTGGTTTTATTGAAATATCATTTTGAGTATTAATTGTATATATTTTGTGATTGGTGTATTTGAATTGCATACTTTCTCCCTGCGAACGATCTTAAACTCTACTTTTTGAATCTGAGTTTATAAATTTAAATGATTAAAGTGATTTTGTCCTATACTACGACGCATTCCTTAAATAGCAACAATTTCGCCCGAACATTTTGGCACCATTGTTGGGGAGCAATGCGTAGTTTGATTTCACAAATTACAATTTTTGATTTGATTCTAACTTGTTCTATTTGTTTTGTTGTGTGAGGTACACTTGAGAAGATCAGTCGCACGATAGCCACTCCAGGGGCAGGTAATCTCATTTCCTTCTTCTTAAGCCCCTATTTCTGGAAAGAATTAAAAAGAGAAATCAATTAGGATGAACTCGCATTCCATATTAGACTTAATCACTTGAGTTGCCTAATTTGATTTATTTTGGACATCCCCACCTAGATTTCTGCACCTACTAAGGATTTAAGGTGCCTAGGGCTATTCACCTTCTTGATTGAGCCCTAGGTGCCACATTTGGAAAGAATTAAACTTGGACAAGAGCTAAATTAGGGTTTCTATTTTTAGGGTTTGAGGAAAACACACTTGCCTAAATTAAAGGAGAATTGATTTCCCGCATTGTGTGTCACCCAAGCCTTATTTGAATTGGTCTAATCAAGAAAACCCTAAAAGAAGGCTTTAGCATTCACTTGAATCCTTAAAACTTGGAACTTAATAACCTTCTTGCAAGCCCCTCAGGGTGATTTTGGGTTCATTACCTAACTCATCCTAAACTTTAGGCAGGTTAGGTGAAGTTGACCTACCTTGTGGGTTAACTAACCTTCATATTAGGTCACAAATCACAATCAACTCTAAAGTTCAAGTGGAATTCAAAGCACCATAAATTCAGGATTAAAATTGGTAGACTAAAGGGGTCAAGTTGCTCATTCTAGTCTACTTGGATTCTCAGTGACAAGGAAGGTTGGGTAGGGGAAACCCTGTAACCCGTGGTGATGCTCTACCGTGTAGGGGTCTTTGTGGGGTTCTCCCTTCCTAGCTACCCAAATATTTCTCAGGTGAGTTATTTTCTGATCAAGAGGTATCATCTGCCTTGAACCTCCTTAGTCATCCAAAGATTTTTGGGTGCCTCGATTGGGTCCGTTACACATTTTGTCCCTCATCTGGCTCACTAGTGCATGTTCGGGAGGAGGTCTTTAAGACCACCCTTGAAACCTCGATTAGTAGTTCACTCTCGTCGAGGCCAAGCCTCGACTCACTTGTTTAAGGTACCTTCCAATCACATTGATATCTTTTCCAACTCTTTTGCTTCTGAGCCCATATCTCCTTCAGCTATATCCATGGAAAATCAAGAAGAAGAACCCAATCTCTAGAATCAACTACATCACCTCAACGATCTCTTTCAAGCATTCATGAACCCACCACAGCATTCTATGATGCGAGATCATTACAATGCCACTGCAGTAGCAGTTGAACCTAGAGTTCAAATTCTAGCTGGAGGACCTGATACTGAACTCAAGCCCAATATACTCCATGCTATCCCCAAATTCCATGGGCCTAACTCCGAAGATCCTTTCTAGCACATCCAGCACTTGAAACATTTGGCCCAAACCTTTGGGCCACTTATTCAGAATCATGATATCTTGCTCATGAAGATGTTCTCTTTCACCCTCAAGGATAAGGTTACCCACTGGTACCAAACTTTGACCCGTCCAATCAACACTTGGGCTGAATTCCAATCTAAATTCTTGAAGAAAATTTTCCTGGTTGGTCAAACAAATGATTTGAGGCACCAGATCACACACTTCACACAAAACTCGGGAGAACCATTTCATGAGGCATGTAATTGCTTTCTGGATCTCATGCGGAAATGCCCCATCACAGAGCTTCTAAATGGGAATAGGTCCAGTCTTTTTACTAAGGACTTCGTGAGGATATTAGACTCTTTGTCAATGCCACCTATGGTGGCAACATCATGGGTCAGCACAAAGATACCATTTGGGAGATTCTCGAGAATATGTGCAAGAACTCCATAAACAATGAATCTATGGGTATGTTTGACCGGACGACTACTCTTGCATTGATAAACACTCGAGGTGCACACGAGACTCAAGGCTTGTCTACATCCATCTATCTGGAACTAATGGCTAGTTGCGTGGACAAGGTCTTTATTATCGAGAAGAAGGTGGATGAATTGACTTGACATCTATAGAGAGCCACCTCAGCACAGCAGAGCACGTATGCACAACCACCCTCTAGTAGGGAGGTTGTGCATAACATTTATCACCACTCTTACCAAGTGATGGACTCATATCCATCCCCGTCTGATCTTAGTTTTAGAGGAAACTCCGAAACTACCTACTCTAGTTGGGGGAACTCTGAACCCTTGTATGCTGACTTCTCTGGAGTTCCTCAGACATGCGAGGATCTCCACGTCATCTAGAATGATCCATTCTCAAACACCTATAACCCTAGATGGCATAATCATTCCAACTTTGTGTGGTCAGGGAATAATCAAAATCTGAGATCTTAATTCCAACCCCAACCATAGGCTCCACTCCCACATCAGCACGATCAGCTTAGGTCCAATTTGAATTACCAATCTGGGCCTAGCAAGAAAGAGCAAATGGGCATGATTCTACAAGCCCTAGTCGACATCCAGATGACTAATGCGGTTATGCAGAAATAACATAAAGACAAGATCACAGAGGTTTGAAATCAACTCGCACAAATTGCATGGACGCGCCAGCCTGGTGCACTTCCCTCCCAACCTCTGCCAAATTGAAACAACATGTCGACTCAAAAACACGTAGTGAATCAAATCCAAGGGCAAGCAAGCTACACTCAACCAGGCCCATCCACTCATACCTACGTGTTTACCTCATCCACCTCAGCTGATCCAAATCACACCATGATTGTGCTATTCAGCCTATCGTACTATTCAGCAACAAAGTCCAATTCTCTTTCCTGCACCTCCACATCATGATTGTGCTATGATCAATGTTTTGGGCATGAGAAAAGATCACAAACCCAAGCCCCGAGGCCCATCTCCCAAATCTCACCCAATCTATGATCAACATAACAAGGTAAAGGACACAACCAAAAGGTGGAAACAGAAACCTGTCCCCCAAGATAGCCAATCTATTCCCTTATCCTAGATCTTATCCCACCTCCACACTAGAGTTCTATCGGAATCTAACGTAACGGGATGATTAGTGTGCTAGTGTTATAAGACAAGACTACTCTCCTAATGTTTTCAGATTCTGCTCCACACTTCTCTTTATATGAATTCAGTAAAACTTTGGCATAGGCGGGGATTGATCCAACAGTCGCGACTAGTAAAATGATTGTCAATTTGAAAGCTTGAAGTAAGAACATCCCTTCCTCCAATTTCTCCTCCAGCTTTTTCTGTTTGCCCATACAACAACATACTCCCGAATTAGACTCTGGTGTTTTATTGATTACATTCTTAGTTGGGAGTCTAGAATTCTTGTTATGGGTCTTAATGGTATTCACATGGGGTTGGGTGGGACCCTTGTGTATACTACCATCCTCAAGGTGATGGTATTTGCAGTGGTAAATTGCTGTTGGTTAGAACCTTGGGGAGGGTTGGGCAAAATAAGAGGCTCTCGGTTGATTATGGTGGGAATTTGGTTAGCTTTGGGAGGGGCTGGGGTAGCTTAATAGATAGCATGAGTTAAGCATGCAGCTTGATTGCATTGGAAATTCTAGCAAATGGGATTCGAGTTTGGAAACCCGTCATCGTAGTTCGATTGGCTAGAAAATCTATTGATCAGATAAAATTTATAACCGAAACTCGAAAAGTAAGCCCTGGGTTGAACATAGGGAGGCGAACGTTTGGTTTTGAAAAATACGCATTTTGCTTTATTTCTTTTTTGTCATTTTTTATATTTTATAATTTTTTTGTATTTTTAATAGGGTAAGAGATCAGGTCGATAAAATTTTATCTAACTAATCTACTAGCAAAATATAAAAGAAAGAGAGAGAGAGAAATAGTCATATATTTCGAAAAAAATATTTGTTACAACTAGGAAGCAGGAAAACTACACTAGAAAGCGGTAAAGATAGATAGAGATGAGAAGAATCCCCCTCGACGGTCGCTTGGTGGATGACTTCCTCTAATGGGACCCAGATGAAGGTGGTGAGGAGTGGGACGAAGGAGAATAGCGGTGGAAGGAGGATTGGGCGGGATGTTGTCGCGGCGAGGATCTACTTCCTAAAGTAGGTGAGAAGACGACCATGAGATAGTCCACGAAGGGGGATGAGAGGTGGGAAAAAATATTTGATTTCTACTCTAGAGGAGCATCTCAGGCTTGGTACAAGCTCTCGGTAGAGCCTTGGAGGTGGTGAGAGGAATAAAGGAAGATATGAAGAAAAATGGGAGGGGTAGGGTTCCTTTTATAGTGGAGGAAAGAATCAAATTTGTATATATGGCATTTAGTGACGGTAATAAACATCGTTGAAGATCTGCTACAAACATCACTGAAGATCCCACTCACACACCCCTGCTGCCACACTGTTGGTGCACGCTCCACACGCCCTTATCATGTACGCATGTGCGCTATGTGCCCATACGCCTTGCACTCGCGTGCGCTGCTGTTGCTGTTGCTGCCACTACCTTGCGTGCTGTGTTGTTGCGCACATGCATGCCTCCATGTGCACGTGTGCACCTATGCTGCTGTGCATGTGTAGTGGCATGTGTAGGCACATGGGTAGCTTGGGTTGCACCATGGGGTGTGACCTGGGCCGTCCATCTTCTTTCCTTTGTAACGGCTGCTACAAGGGTTGGATTGTGTTGATTTTCATGCCTTTGGGCTGCGATTGTCGACCTGAATCCATCTATGCGGTCAGATTTATCGTTTGAAGCTCTGAATTGCGTCACCTAGTCCCTTGGCCACTGATCTTCCTCGGACTGCATATGGTGCTACAGGACTCCGATCAAGGCAATTTTGGAGGCGTTGGACTCCGATCGTCGTCCTGATCAGATCCGTATGGTCGGATCGTCAATCCGAGGGTCCAAAATAAATCTCATTCTCTCTTGAACACAAAATAAATGCAATTAACCTAAAATATACACAACTACTCTAAATGTAGAATGATGCATGCTATGCAATATTTATAATATGGAATACAAATCTAAGCCTAGCAGTATGCATAAATAGGTATTTTAACCTAAATGGATGTGTCTACATCATACCCCCATGCCTATCTTTTGCTAGACCCTAGCAAAATTAAACTACATGCTATGTATAAAAATAGAATTAGGATTCGATCACTTAGGCCTAAGTTGTTTATTAACAATAGAAAATTCCAACTAAGGTCCTAAACTATGAAAACTCAACAGTACCTGGGTGTCTGCCAGAATGCAGACTACCCAAGTCCTCGCCTTATTTGAAAAGGGAAGATACATTTTTCTACTTTTTCTTCTTTTCTAATTTTTTTGGACTTTTGGAGTTTGAGAGTTTAGAGATAACTTTTTATGGCTATCTGACCCACCCAAGACTCAAAAAGGACTCTACGTACTAATCATCTTGTGAAAGGGTGATAGACTCACTAAACTACCATTAAGACGGACTTCAGGTTTCTACGACCCTAGGTGACCTTAAAGATTTCTACCTGGAGGTTTATCTTTCCAATGGTAGCTTTCTCCCTACTTTTTGTTTATGGGGTCAACACAAGGGAGAACCCAGTGTATATCTCTCCAATTTTCTTTTTATTTTTATGGGGTCAACACAAAGGCGAACCTAGTTTATATCTCCCTAGTTAATTCTACTTCTCTGCTTCTTCCTAAGTGTTTAGTAATTATTTATGCATTTTTGTGAGCTGGGCTTTGGACAACCGGTCGATGAGCTGTTACCACTGACCACTTGCCAGCCATACTCGTGCGGTGAAGTGTGGCTTTATTTTTTTTTATTTTCTCTTTTGTCTAATTTTTTCTTTTTCTTCTTTTTTTTTGGGTGCTTCTTTTTTTTGTAAGTAGGTGGCTTCCCTAATCTAAGATTTACCTAAAGGTAATATGAAGAAAATGGTCGTGTGGCTGGGCACTAGACAACCAGCCAATGAGTTGTTACCACTGACAACTTGCCAGCCATACCACCCTAGACAGTTCATTAGCTACCCAATTTACGTAAAAATCATCGGAAAGTGAGTTAGTGTGAATAGTGTGTAGATATTTAAACTTAAAATCCCCTCAAATCAGAGGGTGGCCTGATAAGTCATGTACTTATCATCCTAATTTATTTACCAAATTAAAATGAAATTGACTTGGTAAGGACTCAAGACTAAGTCCATATTCGAGTGGACACCGAAGCTGATTAAGCTCGAAAACCTGAAGAGTCTAAGTGTTCAGGTCCTAAACTATTGTTTCCTAAAGTTAATAACTTCCAAATGCCTAAGTTCTCTTCTCCTAATTTCTTCCTGTCTTTCTTTCTCTTTTTTTTTTTTTGGTTAATCAAAATATTTTCAGGATTAAGTATCCACCCCCCCATGCCTAAATGATGCAATGTTCTCATTGTAAAAATAAAGACATGAAAAGGGTAGAATAACAGAATATCACCTGAATTTCGTGACAATCTGGTCAGCTCTACAGAGAACGTGAAATATACACACGTGTTAAATTTATTGCCTTCAGCTAAACACGGTTCACAAGTAAAGAAGATGTTAAAAGTTAGGAAGTGTAGGTCAAAATTAGAATAAGAAGATTGATTTTGGAACCTACAAAAAGATGTCCACAGATGTGGATCAGATTATGATGCAGACCCTCATCCCAGGGTCGAGTGGTTCTCAGGTTTTGGATGAAAATCACCCAGAATTGAAGATTGTTGAGCTTGTGGGGCTGGGCCTGTAGTTTTGTAGCATGCAACCTAAGACCAAAGTGTCGGACAATGGGTAGAGATGGTTCAATAGGTTCGGATGTCCTTTTAGATTTCAACTCAAAAGATAATCAATGATTCTGAGCTTGGGTTGCACATGAAAGATATCATAAGGGTCTTGGTAGAAAGTAGGTGGTTTCAGGATAGTAGAAACCCTTAGATCCAAAACCGTAGTTCCCTCAGAAGTAGCTTCCAAGATTTTTATTTCTAACTTCCTATCCTCCAAGATCAAGGTTTTTGGGACCTCCAAATTGTTTTACACCCCATCTAAAATGCCTAAGTCCAACAATTGTTGCTGAATCAAGATTGACTTGGGCATAATGATTTCAAAAGTTAGCTCTTCGAGGTGCGGATGAAGAATGGGGTCACTAATTGAATCATTAGGATTCGGATCCTCCAAGTTAACCCCAATCGAATCAAATTCCTCTATTATCGGGCTGTCAAATGGTTCATCAAATTCCTCAGGTTCGTTTGTCTCACTAAAATCATCTTCCTTATGCTCAAGTGAGACTTCACTATGAGATTCTTTACCCTTAGAGCCAAAGAATTCTTGATCCACATTTATATATGTCTCAAAATCATATGTAATTTCATGATCCAAGGAGACATATTTTTCTTCGTTCCCTGGCTTGGGGATCTCGGCTGAATCAATCGGTTCACCTTCCATGGGTTGCTTTACCCCAACCTGGTCATCCTCGGTCTCAAAAAATGTATCCCTCCCGACAGGTGCCTGAGTGGGTTTAGACACTGGCTCTCCTGAAGGAGGTTCATCTTGAGAATCATCCCAAGATTGGACTAGGGCAATGAAAAATTTCATCCTCAATCTCGACAATTTCCCAAGTAGAAACTCTCCTAGGTCCCTATCCCTAACATGCTGGAGCAAATCCAATAAATAGCTATTCAGCTCATCAATCATTTTTATCATAGGCTCTAATGCTTCAGTGCATGGTGTTGGCTGAGCCTCTAAAGATTGGATGGTGTTCCTCAAGTTAGCCAACACCCTATCTTGGACCTGGTTCACTTGAACCGAATGATTCGATTTAGGTTTGGGTGGGTTTGGTTTAAATCTAAGGGAGTCAAGATATCAAGGTTCTTGGGTCCCTCTCTGATAGTAGGTCATTTTGGGTTGTTCAAAGAATGGTGGTGACCTATATTCAATGGAATACTGGGGAGGGTAGGTGTATAGTCAACATATCCTTTTTGATTGTAGATCAGGTTAGGTTGATCATCAAAGGATCGAGATCTATAATCATTGTAGCTCTGGGAAGGATAGTAATCATAGTCTTGTTGTCTAGGGTTAGGCCTTGGACACTGAGGTTCAGATTCATATCCCCAATCAAAGTTATCCCAGCTAGGAGATAGGTAATCATAAGTCAAGTCGGGATAGTAATCATCTTGAGGATTGTTGGGATCGTAAAGCACGTATTTGATAAGAAATGCATCGTAGTACAGTTGCAAAATATGATCAACAAAAATAATTTCTAAGATAACAAGATTTGAGTCCCGATCGTTCATCTTTGGGAGGGATTTTGGAAATGCAAATTTAAATTTGATCTCGCTTGCTCTACTCGTTCAAAATCACATGTCAATTTATACTAAATACATATTGATATACGACATGTTGTTGCCAGAATATCAGAAATTGAAAGCATACAACTTTAATCACACCAAAAGATGATAATCAGGCACATGGTGATTTTCAACGTATAAATATATATAAATGTTTTCATTGAGGCATGATGGTGGTTACAGCACAGGTAGCGGAATGCTTGTATAGGGAATGTAAAAACTAACAGCTAATAGAAAACGACTGCATACATGAATCTACGGGGGATTATGCATGCATCCTTGGGGGAGAAGTATGGAGCTACACTACTAAGCAGTAAATGAAACATTAAATCTATGAAGAACTATAATCTAGTCTAGCAGAACTAAGGGCATTCAGAGGTGGGCTCTGATGGCCTTTGACTTGGTTGAGAGGAGGAGGGGCGGCCAATGGTGCTTAGGTTGGCCCTTTGAGGGAAGTTGAGGAGGTGATCCAACATCTTGGCGTGGAGATGGTGGTGGCTGATTGCACAGCAAAAATACACCAACAAATATGCCATCTTGTGTTATTTCCTAGCACTGCCATTGCATATTAGGTAGCTATAGTTGCATTTGTGAAATTTACACATGCATGCATTTATTTGAGAGGGGAGTGATGGGACACTCATCATGATATCTAATTACCCCTAATTAACTAGTCTTCCTAGTTAATTAGCTAAGGTTATGAATATATAAGGGTTAATTATAGAATAAGGGATATTTAGTTAAGGACCTTAAAATAAGTTAAAAATGACATTTTATCATCCAATTAACATTATTAATAATTTAGATAATAATTGGACTTGAAATCCTATTAATCATTTCCTTAATTAATAAGATAAGTAACTTAAATATAATGTATACCTAAGTATGTAATAACTTAAGTAATTTTACTTAATTGAATAAATTAACCTAGAAAGGTCAAAAATGCAAATTCAAGGTGTAAACATAATATTTACCTTATTTACTAACATATATAAGAAGTTGAAAAAGATTTAAGTTAAAATAAACCTTCAAAACCTGGGTTTACATTTTAGTCCTTAATATTCATTACAGTCGGGTCCTTATTCTCACACAGGTCCTTAAGTTTTATTACTTTTATGTCCCTCTTCGTCCTCTTCTTCTTCTTCAGCCGAATGAATGGCTGGTGGCAGAGAGTCATCCCACCACGCGATCACCGCCCTGCCGACATCATTCCTCTTTGTCCAAGCTCTTGCAGCTTGTGCTCACCACCTCCACTTCATCCATCGGTCTGGATTAACTAAGAATCCTATTTTTCAGTGGGAGATAACCTCACCGTCGTCGGAGACGACGACGGAGGTTAAGCTCCTTGAGCTCCTTCTTCGGCCAGACCCTGCCACTCTCTTCGCTGCAAACTGCTAAAATACCCCCTCATACCTCTGATTTTATTGAAGTTGGCTCCATTCCCTCTTCTAACACTGCAGCCGACCCAATAGGCTATTCGTCCAAAACTCCAGCGATTTCCCATTCCATCTTTCGACTTCGTCCATCCATCTTAAGCAGCCAAGGAGATCCGCCATGGTCTTCCACACATCTAACAAAGGCGTCGACCCAAGGATTCCTCTGCTCCACCTCAAATTCCCCCGCCGGAGATCTTTCTTCCACCCTCTGATTTCGTCGTCCACTATGAACCTTCGGTGGAACCCTATTGACCCCTTTGTCCAGATAACAGTAGACTAGGAGTAGGAGTAGGCTAGCTTAGTTAGTTAGTTTAGTTAGTTAGATTAAAGTATTGTTAGATTTTAGTTTCATCTCCTCCGACTCCGACGAGTTCCTTGAGCTCGCCAGAGATTCAATTTTGTCTTTTAACTCACTGTACACCTTCCTGTATCTTCCATGTTCACTTCTAATTCACTTAATTATTTAATTAAATCACCTAAATGCCTAATTCAAATCTCACCTTCACGGACTACTAACACTGTCCATGGTGACAGTAGTCGATTTAATTTCACCTTCATTGGGTTCTTTCATCACCTATCACCACTAATGAACCCTAATCGACATTATAATACCTATTATTATCATCTATAATTAAATGCCTAAATCTTAATTAAGTTCCTAAGCTCGCTGTCCATGGCAGCTTAGGAATAGTTCAAACTATAAATTAAATACATATTTATGAATAATAACATCTGTTGACTTGATTTAACCTCTCAATCGAGTGGTTAAGTCAAGTCCTGAGCTTTAACCACTCAAATCTTCTAAGAAAACAAACTTACTGTCAAATCTTACATTTGAATGAACAAATGAAGAATTAAAAGTGATACTGAGGTTCCTTGCAACCTCAGGATCCTTTTTGAATAAAAAATAGCTAGTTTTATCAATCTAAATATACAATTTTACATTTTCTGGACTCACCGGAGCTCCGACGAGCCATTATTGTGTTACAGCTTCTAAAACTTGCTGAGTGTTTTAGAATAGTATAATAAGGATTACTGAGTGTTTTAAAGAAATTTGTTTGAGGATTTAACCACTGGAGCTATAGATTTGAGCTTCTTCTTCCCAACTCCGGCGGAGTTGGAGAAGTCTGTTAGGAAAGATCTTAGAAGCATTTAATGAGCTCAGAAGCTTCAGTCGATGCATTGAAGCTGTTAAGTCTTTAGAACACTGTAGCAATCTTCCCATGACTCTGTTGAACAAACACCTATTTCAGTTCAGGCGGCGAGCCTGAAACCCTAGGAATCAAGGTTAAAACAACTTTTTGAAGATTTGAATAAGTTCTATATGTTGAGGAGACTCTATTTTAGGCATTAATTTCTTGGGAGGAAGCTTTGAACAGAAAGTCAATTTTCGAGCTTCCACAGTCAAACATGAGTTTGATAATGCAGTTCTGAGCTTGAATTGTGGAATTGAGATGTGAAAACTGTTTCTGAAATCTTATTTGATGATCTGAGAGTGATTAAAGTAACTCAGATGAATGAATTAGTGAAGATTTTGTTTCTGCCAATTTGTGTTACTTTCAAACCCAAACCAACAGGAGTACTGTTCTGATGAAATTTAAACTTAGAACCTGCCCAGATTGATCTGTTATAACCCTTAGAATTAATCTAAATAGATTAGAAACACTTTAAAGTGTCAGTTGCACTTATTGATGTATGAAAAATCAAACTCTGAAGCTTTCAGAGTAGTGAATAGCTTCTCTAAATGTTCTGAAGGTCTTAAGAACTTAAAACCTACTCTAATAGCAGCAGAATTACTTATAAAACATGTACAGACCTTTAAATAGAAGAGAGAAGTCCATCTGAGGACTCTCCTGATTTAATTCCACTTTCTAGGCTTAAAAGAACCCCGTAGGAACCCCTGATTTCATCTTTTAAATTGAAGAGCAAAACATCATTAAAACATTAAATTGACCCTAAAATTGTGTAGATTACCCTTAGAGCTTTCCAACAAACTTGAAATCACTCAATTTGGAGCTCTGGGTAGAAAGTTATTAACATTTGAATTCGGGTCTGGAAGGGATAGGATAGTCCCACCTCGGTTGTTCATGAGCGCGCACCTGGGGATAAAAATGATTTGTTTCTTTGGCTATGCAGTCGTCAGTGCTCGGCGCACCAGTTTCGATTCCATCTGTTCTGATCTGAGCATTGCATGTCTGAGTGTGCAGGCTTATGCCTGCGGGTATGCGCCCTTGGGGGTGTGTGAATGAGGTTGTGCCCTGGGAGGGCGAGAGTGGCTTGGGAGGCTGGGTTGAGCTGAAATGGCTCGAAACTGTGAACTGATTAACAAATGAATCGAAAACGAACCTAACTGAGATTAGGCTAGGACCGAGTAGGGTCTGGTCCCACCCTGGTCTTAGGGTGCTGTGTATCCTTGAAAGGACCTCGCCGCAAATAAAATAACTGTTGGTTAAAAAAGTAAAAAAACCCGGTTCAGCTGAAATCTAAAGGAAAAGAGAAGCCGCTGAAGGATGCTAAGTGTTAAAGCTGAAATATAAAGAAGAAGGCACAGGCACTAAGGAGTGTTAAGGAAAAAGAGATTAAGGAAAAGGAGACTAAGGGAAAAAGAATAAGAGACAGGAAGAAAGGAAGGCAGGAACAACACAAGAAGAAAGAGAGCTCGAGAGAAGAAAATAAAAGAGAGAAAGAAGAAAATAAGAGAGGAGATGAGAGGCTGAAGAGAGAAATGAAAATAAATGAATTTTTCTTGCATCATTATCTTTTTGTTCTTAATTGTAAAAAGGCAAGTTTTAATTGGATAACTTTTTAATTGCCTTAATTTCTTTGGATTGAAATAAAATTGAAAAAAAAAACTAACATGTTTACTTGTTAATAAAGTAGATCATTTTAAGTAAATATGTTTTGCATATGGAATTTTGTATATTCTTTATAGTTTAAATATTTTGACAAAATTCATGTTTTAAAAATCAACTTAGTTATACCTCTTAAACTTAAAGAGATAAAAGAAAATTGGTGAATTTGGAGAAAATTATTATGCCTCCCAGTGAACGATCTAGACTCAACCAGTAAAAATTTCTAAAATGTTAGGTTAATTCGACCCTATACTACATAACCGACACAACTTCGAGTTAACCTAAGTGATTTCTTCTACTCTTAATTAAGTGAAATTAACTTAATTACTGAGTTGAGTGGAACACACGCATCATTTTAATGGCGCAGTTGCCGGGAGGCAATATTTTGATTCACTCCACTCATCAAAATATTCCCTGGCATTACTTCATCTAATCATCATTTTAATGGCACCGTTGCCGGGGGAAATATTTTGATTCACTAAAATTTAAAAGGATTAATTGTTTAATTAGGAGGTATTTTGTAAATATTTTTTTTACTAACTTTGTTCTAATCTGTTGTGTTTTGTTTTGTTTTTGTTTTTGTTTTTGTTTTCTGTCTTCTTTTCAAGTTTACCTTTGCGGGTAATCTCAGGAGAAGGCGGGAATCCATTTTACTGTTTTCATTTTTGTAAGTATTTCTTAATCTTTTATTTTGTCGCATTTAAAAATAAAAAAAATAAATAAAAAATACAAAAATACATCTTTTCTGACTAGCAGCAGCATAAACATAGGCATACACTCTTAGGAGTGCATATTTCCTGCTAGTATTAAGAGCGATTTGACTCGGGAAATTTTTAAACTATTTTTCTCACATCAGCGGGAAAACACGAGAAAACCCGCATAGATCCCTATCATTTATGAAATTAAAAAGACCACATATTTTTGTTTGAAAAGATATAAAAAGCAACCATTGTAGTTTAATTGATATATGTTTGAAAAAGACTAACTAAAAAGAGGAAGTAAAATTAGTGACTTAAATCTGTTTGCAGAATGCATGCGGGTTTTTATATCGATATCGTCTGTTGCATGCTATCGCGCACACAACACGATCACTAGAGTCACACGAGTCTATTTTTCTATTTCTCCTCTTTGCACCTCTTAGGGCTTTGGCCGAAGATCAACAAGTCTGTCTCACTACTGGAGCCCCGGGGAGCCAGTAGTGAGCGGTCTAGATCCTAGACCTTAGACCTTTGAGCTTTAAGGTACGCACCTACATTGTCACGAATTAGGATGCGTATTTTGATACTGTACTCTATTTGTTTGCGTCAAATTACTTTGCGTATCTTAGTAATTTCTTCTTTCCTTTGAAATAAGAGCAAAACCCACATCTTTTGCACTGTTTTGCAGGTTTTTTGTGCCGCTGTTTTCTTATCGGTGGTGTGCGTGTGCCTTTGCTCATTATTTTCTGTTTATGGATGGGAGGAAATCCTTGCATCCGCCTCTTGCACCACCGTTGACAGGTGATCCTAGGCCGGTTGCAGATAAGCAACCAATGGTTTTCCTGTCTGATCCATCAACTTCTATGGATCCAATGCAGAATCTTAATCCCGAAATCCCTTCTTCTGGTCAGGGAGAGATGCCGCCTTTTGATGTTCATGAGGCGCTCTTGAACCAGAACCTTAGGATGCTAGAGCAAACAAGACAAATCAATTTATTAACAACAGCCTTAAATAATCTACAAACTTTGCAAACCCGTTCTTCACCTCGACCTGAGGCGGGTTTTGAAAATCCTGATTTACCGATCAATCATCCAAGGCCTCTAGTTAGAGATTATTATAACCCATCTAATGCACAAGTAGAGCCTAATGTTAGGATTCCTATTGGGGAAAATGATCCAGAATTAAAGCCAAACATTATAGGTTTAATCCCCCACTTTCACGGATTTGCATCCGAGGATCCATTTCAACACATTGAAGATCTTAAAAATTTATCCCAAACTCTTGGTCCTCGAAATCAAAATAGGGAAATCCTACTAATGAAAATGTTCTCTTTTAGCCTTAAAGATAAAGCAGCTTATTGGTATAGAACTATAGAAAGACCAATCTCAACAGGCTGAGGTGTCAAACCGGCAAATCAAGCAAATTCTCCAGAAAATGGTTTGGCCTGACCGTAAGGATTGGTCCGACAAGTTGATTGATGCACTTTGGGCATATCGGACCGCCTTCAAGGCTCCCCTTGGTATGTCTCCTTATAGAATCGTTTACGGGAAGCCTTATCATTTGCCCGTGGAGGTGGAGCACCGCGTTTATTGGGCAGTTTGCCAATGTAACCTTGACCCAAACCTGTGTGGTCGAGAAAGGAAACTCCAACTCCAAGAGTTGGAAGAGCTCCCTCGTGAAGCCTATGATTCTGCCTTAACTTTCAAGCAACGCACTAAGGCTTTTCACGACAGTCGAATTCGACGGAAGGAATTTGAGCCATCTCAGCAAGTTTGGCTTTACAATGCCCGGCTCAAATTCTTTCCAGGGAAATTGAAGTCCAAATGGATTGGTCCTTTCCTGGTCTCGAGACCATTCCCCAACGGGGCCGTTGAAATTGAAGATCCTAAATCTGGGCATAAATTTAAGGTCAATGGGTAGCATTTAAAACCTTATCTTACTCATGAACCTGCTCCTGTTGGAGAAACTATTGCCCTGCTGAAGGGTAACTAATTTGTGCCTCATTCTAAGTCCAGCTGGGGATGTTAAATTCAGCGCTCATTGGGAGGCACCCCAGCAACACTCCACTGTCACGTACACTTCACTTCGCACCTTTTCACTTCACCACCCACCATCCACCCACCCTACCACCCTGCTATATACCCTGCACCTCAGCTCTCGTTCCCCGATCTTTGGACCTTCCTCTACCCTACCCTGCAAGCATATGAGGACATATAGGATCTTTGGCATGGGGGGGTGGATAGGCATCTATAGGATCTGGGTATTTTATGGTATCATGCAGCCTCCATCCTTCTATAAATATGTACATAAAAAAAAAGGGTGTTTAGTAATGATATGAAGTCTGAAACAAAAATACAATAAGTATTTATGGATATTCGACCATTATTTTGAAGACTTTCCAAGCCACAGAAGCTTGATTCGCTCAGGCTCGGCTTAATTCACTTGAGCATTGACAAGATAAATCGGAATATCTCTTAACTAAGGACGTATTCTTGTACCTGAGACATCAGTACAGGATTCGTTGGTTTGGTTCTACTCGAGGGCCTAAGTAATCTTGGTTCACACTACACATATCAAGAAAGACCAGGTGAACATAAGATCCAACCCTAGTGTTCAATAGGGAAGGTGGAGTCCTTACCTGTGCGCACAGGTAGACTTTTTATCCCATGCTTTAGTCTTGTGTCTAGGAGAAACTCTTTCCACCAAAAGGAACTCTCCCACCAAAAGAAAAGTGTGCTCCTCCAAATAAAGTTGTAAGAGATATACTGACACTTGTTTCAAAAAAAAAAAAAACTGTGCAAATAAGTCAGTATATCTCACAAATACCTGTAAAGTCTTCTCCCTAAAAAGTTTTTCAGGGCAAGTTCCAAATACCCTGTTTCTACAATATATTCTTTGAGCCACAAATGTGATAGAATGGGAGTTGAGTTTTCCATCATATTTTTAAGGGTCAATTCGAAGACATAAGCTGAAACTAGGACTAACCTACATTTAAAGATTCGTGAAACCCTGGGCTTGAGTTTTAATGTTCATCTGGTCAGTCTTGATCCTTCACTATGCGCAAACCATAATCTCTTGAGCTCTCGAGTACGGCAAAAACCTTTTGAGTCCTGGAAATCGTACTTAAGGTTTAAATATCAAGAGTCCAGGTTAGTCGAGAGATGGTCTATGTCACGTAAGACTTAAAGTACTGGTAGTCTTCTCTGCAATTGGTTCTCACAATATCCAATAAATAAAGACACCTATGTCGCCTCAGAAGAAAATATTCAGCTTAAGATCATTTCTAAATACAATACAAAATGTTTTGCTAAGGACTAGCAAGAGATAGGCATGGGGGTATGATGGCACAACAAAAATACACCAACAAATATGCCATCTTGTGTTATTTCCTAGCACTGCCATTTCATATTAGGTAGCTATAGTTGCATTTGTAAAATTGACACATGCATGCATTTATTTGAGAGGGGAGGAGAGTGAATAATTGGCCATGTAAATAACATCTTCTTTAAGTGCTGCCTCACAATTTCACCATCCTCATTTTTTATTTTGCTTTGAATTTCTTCTCCCTCGCATGGCTCAGGGCATGGGCTAGCTCTTCTTGGTGCCATTCTCTGCCAGCAGTATGCTCTGCCAGCTGCATGGCTGGTCATGCACACCCAGGGCATGGCCGTGGCATGCCTCCCTCTCCTTTAAAAAGCCCTGCCCTCTTCCTTGCGAGGGAGAGCTGGGGGAACACACAACACCAACTGCCACCTTCGTCCAGGCCATCTTCCTCCCCTCTCCCCTCCATACACAGTACCTCTTCCCACTGAAGAGATACACTGCGGGCAGGAGCAGGCTCACAATGGTTCCACGACCACCATTGTGAGTTCCACCACCACCCAGCACATCCAAGAGCAGGTGGACGTGGTGGTCTCATTCCCTGTTTTCACCATTGAGCACCATCGCCACTGACAAAAGCTTCAAGCTCTAGAGCTCCAGCAGCAGCAGCACGGCAGCCAGCAGCAGTGCAAGCACCACGCGCATGCCAACAGCTGGCCGCAAGCTCCTTCCACGCGCGCAGGTGCCTTCCAGCACGCCTGCGCATGCAGAATCGGCTGCAACCGGCTGTTCCTCGTGTGCGGCACTGTAGCTACTGTTCACGCCTCCTAGTGTGATACTGTAGCTACAGTGCGGTGATCGGAGAGTTTCTCACTTATCCGGTCATCGTGCGCTCTCTCTCCTCGCCGCTACCACTTCCAGCCAGTCAGCCATGTGCCTGCTCCAGTGCCCACGCCTGCGTTTGCACCCGCACTCGCTCCAGCCCGCAGGGTGCTGCGCTGCGCTCCCACACCAACCTGTGCGTGACGCAAGGACCGCGCGCTCCCTCTAGCGCTTGCGCATAGCCCCTTGCGCGCCTACGCCTACGTGCGCACTCGCGCCACCAGACGACACTCGCGGCTACCAGACATCTTAAACTCTCCAGTGCTCTCTCTCTCGCACACTCTCCAGCAGGCACACACACAGACACACACCACACTCGTACACACCCACATTTGTACACTCACTTGTACACCCTTATACATACTTATACATATATATATATATACATATTAATACCTATACAACTAAATATAAGT
The DNA here is from genome assembly GCA_037157565.1 of Thalassia testudinum. Lineage (NCBI taxonomy): Eukaryota > Viridiplantae > Streptophyta > Magnoliopsida > Alismatales > Hydrocharitaceae > Thalassia > Thalassia testudinum. Next base: position 59,397,522 of record JAZHRO010000063.1, read on the forward strand.
ATATATACATATATATATCTATACATACATATACATATATATATACATATATATACATATTTATACATATATACATATATACATACATATATACCTATATATCTATAGATATAAATACATACATATATATATCTATATACATAGATACTTATACAAATATATCTATATACATATATTACTATATATATCTATATAGTTAAATATATATACATATATAACTAGTTATAAATATGGATATATATATATATATATATATAACTACATATACACCTATATAGTTACAACCCTATCTATATATATATACACACACACACATATATATATACATATATACATCTCTATATATATATTTACATACATATCACCTACCTATATCCCTATGCACTAGTCACTCCACCACGTATTATATCACAGGAATATCTGCACCACTTGCTGATATTCCCCGATACCCGCGTGAAGAAAGCGCCTCTACACACACTCCCACACATCCATCCTACACTCTACACAGCACTATGTCTTGTTGGTTGCGTCTTACTAGACGTAGACCAACTCGACACTGTGCTACACGCCATTTCCACCTCCACCCCCACCCCGATATATATAATACATATATATCTATATATATATAGACTATATTTATTTCCTTACAGGCAACCTATCTAGTTTTTATTTCTCTTTTGTTTCCTACTATTAAAAAGATAAAAAAAAGTAAAAGAGAAAAGATAATCCTTGTCTTGCAGGTACTCGGGGTTGCGAATAGCAGGACCCATTTTTGGAACCCTAATTTGGCTCAAAGCCAAGAACAACTTGGCTCAAAGCCAAGGACCTGATTTTGAGGGTATACCTCAAGGACAAAATTATCAGCAAAAAAAATCTTAAATAGAAAAAACCAAAAACATAATAAATGCACAGAAGAGATTCGTTGTAGGAAAGGCGTAGAAACTTCTTCACCTTTAATCCCCACCTCCCTGAGATCGACCCTGGGCCTAAAAGTGACCAAGATAAAATTAAGTAGGCCAGGTTAAAAATTTTTGTAAAAAGATGGTTAAGCTCGATTTAGGTTAACCACTTTACTCACTTCAACGATAATTTCACCATATTAACACAACCTATTCGAGTTCCGACAGTGGCCATGGTGAAGCTACTCGTGAAGGTGGAGTGGAGGTGGAATGAAGCTAAGCTAAAATGGAGCCAAGAGTGAATGGGTGAAAATGGCCACCCCTTAGGTCTTTTTATAGACCTAAGGGAAGCTCTCGAGAGAATTATGGAATTCTCTAGAGAGGCCTATGGTGGGAGCTCATGGGAGAGGAAGAGAGAGCATGGATGGTGGTTTTTAGATCTACCAAATGTGGATCTAAAAATTGAATGGCTCTTGGTTGCTAATTTTAGCAACCAAGGCAACAACATAGTAGAGAGTTCTAGAGAACTCTAGGCTAGGTATTTTCGTGTGGATGATGTGTGTGGGTGTGTGTGGGTCGAAACTTATGTGGTTAGGTTGATTAGGTTAGGTTCTAGTGGGTTTAGGTCAAGGTAGGTCTCAAATTAGGGTCATAAACCCTAATTCACTAAGGTAAAATGCAATTAAACCTAATACAAGTTTAATTGGGTGTGTGGAAACCTAATTGAGAGTAAAATAACTCAATTAAGTCAGGTCTAGGTCAATTGGACTCTCACTAAGTCCAATTGGATAGTGTGTGCTGAGATCAGGGCTTAATTGGACTCAATGAGTATAATTGAAGAGGTTGATGAAATTGGCTGTGATCCAAGTCAATTAGGTTTAGTGAGGGTCTAATTAGGTCCTTAGGGAGGTCTAGAGGTGATGTACTAGGGTTAGAGCACCTTAATTTAGGTTCCTAGGGTGTTAGAATTGGGTTTAGGGACCTAGGAATTCAAGATCCAAGCTTGAACTCAAAAATAGGAACTAGAGAGCAATTCCAGACGTCTAATAATAGCGTCAGACGCCTTATAGTGAAAAATCAAAAGTCCAGACTTATTGTTTGGACGTCCAATTAGAGTCAAGAGGGATTCTATGTTCTGTCTTGGGTATTCTGCAAAAATTGGATGTTTGACTAAGTATCTGCACGTCCAATAAAACTGCAGAAGTGGGTTTAAGGTGTGCGGGAGTTTGCTAAGGGTTCTGGACATCCTATTACTCATTTGGACGTTCAGATAGAGGCTAGAATTAGGGTTTTAAGGTTTCCTAGGGTGCGGTGACCTAATATAAGGGTGGCTAAGGCTTGGGGAAGCTTCTAGGCTATCCTAGGGCTAGGATGGACCTAAGTTCTGCACAATTTATTGCTTTATTCCTACTTAATAGAATAGCATACCTTAACTCCCTTACATTATTATCTACTGCATCTAATCTAGGTCTTCTGCTCCAGCTCTGCTGTAACACCAGTTATTCTTTATTCTTCAGATCCAGCTTTAGATCCAACTTTAGATCTAGCTTCTGATCAGCTTATTACCTACAATTAACATAATGCACCTAATCAGTACATTATAGCATTATTTTATGCATAGCTAGAAGAAAGCAGTAAAGGTGCTAGTAATTATTATGCATGCATGAATTACCTTAACTTATGCTAAGTCCTAGCCTGATTTAGGTCAATTATGACCTATGATTGCTGTGCAATCATACCCCCATGCCTAAATCTTGCTAGTCCCTTGCAAATGTAAGACTAAATTATTCACAGAAGGGTCTCTAAGGGATTGATTATTTTATGAAGTGTATGCCTAAAGATTTTTCTCCATTTTGTTTTCATCCTATGCCCTAGAAATCCAGACAATCGTGAAAGTGTAGATATGTAGCTTTTGCAATAGATTTGAGTGAAAAGATAATTCACCTCTAAACTTGTACTTGACTCCTAGTAAAAATTCTAGTGGGATAAGCAGACTTCTTCCCTCAGGGTATTCAAGATATTCTATGAATTCCACTCGGCTTTAATCTTAGGTAGAGAATGTCTGAGGGATACAAGTGTTTATTTGGTGGCTCACTCTCAGTTGGTGCTACATAGAGATTAATACTTCAGAATCTAGATTCCCGAATTATCAACTCAACTTAGAGAAAGATGAGAAAAACTATGCTCTCTTCTAGTTCCTTTGTATTCATTCTCTCTCCTTTGTTTTTAGAGCTCACAATCTCACCAGATTCTCACGCACGATCCATATTTGGTGGTCTCACTTGGCATTAACACTTTAATTGAGTTCTCATAACCTTAACACGAAGTTGGAATTCCTCAGCCAGTATTCGAGTGGTCAGAAACACAGAAAAAATAGGTTAAGGCCATATTTGGCAGGTCTCAAATTTATTTGGTGGTATTACCTCAATGTAATTGAAATAAATACTAAATATTCACAAACTCTTTTTCTACTCTTTTCTTCTCTTTTTTGTTTTCCTTTTTTCTTTTCCTTTTCTCATTTTCTCATTTTTTTCATTCTTTTTTTTTATATATAATTCAAATAACTCAACACAATCTAGCAACACATTCATGAATTTTATTGAAGAGGCATTATTAGGGATTGGTGGTACTCAAGAGACATTAGGTGGCTTATTTGGTGGAAGTGCCTACTCACGGCACTGGGAGAGATGGATAGAACGGTGTATTTCTGACCTTGACATCAATACCTTCCTTCAGCAGAGGATTCCGTAATGAATGGTTGTAACCATCCACCTTAGCCCTAGTTTTATGAAAGCTCGCTCTTCGCGTATTTGCCTTATTTGGTGGCTCTCAAAATTTCATGAAAAAATGTATATGCAAGATCTGAGAGCTGAAACTATGCCTAATCTCTGAGTATCATCACCTAATTATCTAGGATTCTAGATTCCTTGCACTAATCTTAGAGCACCAGTACACTCTACTCTCATCTCACACTATTTGGTGGATTTTTGGAAGAAAATCTGCCTAACTCCCGAAACGCTGTCCAAGGGTTTAGGAGAAGAGGCACTGCTTCTTCTCGACAGACTAAAGACATTTATCAGCCTTCACTGTGAATCCATTGCAAATTCTACGTTTGTGTGAAAAATTATACTGGATTCCAGATTAAAATCCCTAATGCATTCTCTTATTAAAATAATCTTATTCATGGCTTCACTATGTATGTATGCTATGAACAAGTAACCTCTTATATTCGTACTTCATGAATCAACTAGAGGATAAAATCCCTAATGCATTCTCTTAATAAATAATCTTATTCATGGCTTCACTATGTATATATGCTATGAACAAGTAACCTCTTATATTCGTACTTCATGAAATTTCCCTTATCGGGTTACATTCAGCTTGACCCTAAATTTAGAACAAAAGGTGAGCGGGTGAGTTAGAAGTGGCTTTTGCGGATGATTTTTACCTCCAATGCGAACATTGGAGGTGGAGTCGGTTGTTCTTTTATTTAGGGTCCTAAAGTACATTTGACATGTAGCTTTGAGGTTTTCCTAAATGTTGGCATAAAAATTTTCAATTTTGTCGTATCTACCCCCCCATACCTAAGTTCTTGCATGTCCTTATGCATGAATATAAAAGAAAATAAATACAGTAGGGAGTAAATGGGCAGAAATCACCAGGGAATTGCTCCTAAATTTGAATGTTCAGCACCGGCCAACCTGATAGTTTGCAATATGCGAAAAGGAAATATGCTAAAAGAAAAAAGATGATATGTATAAAGTGAGTATGTATAAGGTGATGAATGAATGTGGGGTAGATGCTGAGTTTAACGCCTCCAGCTGGGCGAAAACCCAATCAGATGTGTCAGTTCTAGCATAGGAGCTGGTCAAGATTAAGAGAAAGATGTGCTCGTATGCTTCTAGAATCAATGGTTCGGAGATGCAAACCAACTGATTGTGCAACCCTACTCCAAAAAGTCTAGCTATAAGAAAGTGTGGAGTGGTGGTGAAAAATAGAGGATAATCAGAACGGGGATCATGATGTTCATTCAGCTGATTTATCATGTCCCACAATTCAGTAGGAAGTTGCTGAGGGAGTACATCAAAATGTATCTCAGAACCAGAATCTGAGTCATAAGGATCCTCATAACAATAGTTGACATCAAAGATCATGCCCTCTCCAGTCTCTGGATCATATGGGGGTATCCGTGAAAGTAGAAGATCTGTGGGGAGGTCACTGAAATCATTGTCAAAAATTACTTCATCCTCATCAGTATTCATCTCTGATTCATCGGAGGTTGACTCTTCTGGTTCGGAGTCGAGCCATCCATTAGATTGACTAGGATGGTAGGTGCATCCCCAACCCATTCTTCTCAAAGCTTCACCCCTGTATGCTTTGGGCTCCTCAGTAATTCCTGCCTCAGGTAGCATATTTATTTCTTTGGTCAAAGTCATCCATAGCTACTTCTGGTCTTTGGATGTCAAGATCAGGGATAGAAAGTGTCATCTCAAAATCTCTAACATCCAAATTAGGTATGTAGGTGAAAGAAGAAGAGTGCAGATCAGAAGATGTTGGCTCTAGCACAGGTTCACCTACAATGGAAAGTGGCCTAGACTGATTAGTAGTGTCACATGTAATGTTTGCCTCAAGGTCCATATCCTCAAATCAATCTACTTCCGTTATCACTGTTGGGTTATCTAATCCAAGAGCTATCTCCCAAGATTCAGGATAATTCGATTGTGGCTCAGTCTTGGAGATATCAGTCCTTCCCTCCTCAGTTTCCTGAATGGAGTTCTCAGACTAACCCATTCTGAATATTTCTTGCTCTTGTTTCATATCCAAGCTAGATTCTTCTTCCCCTAAATTATCTTCCGGCATCTGCTCCCGAGAATCTCCTGTGTGTCCTTCCGATGTGGTCGTTTCAGATTCTTCGAGGTCTTCAAGGCTATTTTCCACTTGATATCTCAAAAGCAGTAGTTCTTGAGTTTCCTGATTTTGTCCAATTAGCCTTGTTATCCCTGTTGTTCCTTGAAGGAGCTCCATCACAGCTTGTTTATACGAAATCCAGCTTTGTCTTTGGTTCAGCTCAGTGATAGCTTGGATTTCGTGTAGATAGGATGTGGCCTTTTCCTTAGCTCTAGCTATAGCTCTCTGTATTCTATAATGCGATCGCATATGCACTGGTAGTCCTTCAAGGGTTCTAGGGGGTGATAACACCACGCAAGGGGGTAGTAATTAGGTTGAATATGGCTCATCTTTAGAATAAAAGGCACAACATAAAGTAGAATAGGAGCATTGCATGCATCAAGTACTAAGATTGCTTATAAACTGCATTAATGGCCATTTGTGTAAAGCATGTGTCAAAGTAGGCCTCAGATGAGCAATCGGACCGCATGGATGGATTCATAACGACGAACGGAGTCCAACGGACTCAAGATCGGCCAAATCCGACATCCGGAGCTCCCACAATGGGCGCAAGAAATTCTGACCGTTGATCTGGAGATCAACGGCCCAGAAAGCGCCACGTCGCCCCGACCCCACCGCTCGCACGCCCTCAAGACAGCCAAGGACGAATCTCGGCCGTTGATCTTCGATCGAACGACCGAGATCCGTGCGCTCGCCCGCGGTAGCCGCGACAAAGCGCGGGCGTGGCGCAACGGCTAGCGCGCACGCCCGCATCGCAGCGACGCACGTTCGAATCGCGCGGAGCGGAAATCAAGCGCGAGCGAAGGGCGTGGAAAAATTGGGCCGCCCGATCAGCAGCGGGTGGCCAGGATTGCGCCACGCGGCGTGATGACAGCTCCCGAGCGCCCACGCGTGCGCGCACGCCGAGCGGAAACGCCTCGCGCGCATGCGCGCCTGAGGCGCGATCTTAGCGCGGGCGCGGGAGGATCTCAGCGTTCCGATCTTCGATCGGACGGCTCTCGTTCAACGTCCACGGATTGTGCTTGGAGAGAGAGAGGGGCGGGCAGCTGACCGGCGGAAGGAGGGCTTCACCGACGTATCTGGAAGCAGTTTTAGCGACGTTCTGGAAGTCGCTAAAGCACATTCTTCTTTTAGGAAGCACTTAACTCTATTTAAACCCCCTTCTACCACCATTCAATGCATCCTCTCCCACTTGCAACTACTCCACTCCTCTCCTAGCTAGTTTTAGGCACTCTTGTAATCGTCGGAGACGACGAGCCGCCGACGGAGCCTCCTCCACCGCCGTGGCTGCCTGGTCGCTCTCCACTCTCTCTACCTCTCTCTCTCTCTTTTAAGCTTTCATTTACTTTTGTTGAAGCATGTATTTAATGTTGTAAACCATGAAATATGAATGCATGTTTAATGAAACTATTTTCCGTTTAGTCGCCATTTTAATTTCCGTTTAAAGTGCATGATCAAAACCAAGAGCTTTCTAACCCTAAACTCTCTCTATCTCTCGCTTTTCAAAATCGTCTCTTCCGCAAGCAAAACTCCACCTTTTTCGTGACAAAAAGTGGTAAACAAAATCCGATTTCCACACCTCCCTGAGATCGACACTCGGACTCACCTCCGTTTACTTCTTTTAAAACCGACATATCAAGTGCAACTATAACGAAACCTCTTAACACACACGCACGAAGGCACGTCAGTTTTTGGCGCCGTTGCCGGGGAGGCAACGGATTTGTTTTATCACCTCCATTCCACATTCATTCTCACATCGTCTAATGCCCTATTTTCCTTTTTACTTGGTGGTTGTAGGAATTCGGCGCATGGACGGCGAAGCGACGCATCCGACGGTAGCAAGGGAGTAGGTGCCTCGAGGACCGATAGTGAGTAACCTGTCTCTCATTGTTTGCTTGCGTGAAAAAGCTAAAAAAAATTGTAAAAACTGCAAAAAAATTGGCGTGGTGTATGATTACTTGACCCACATCCTTAACACATCACCCCACAAAAAAAAATATACACTTTAACATTCTAAATAAATTCTTGGAGTGTTCTTTTCTTTCTTGAGTGGTGTTTGCGAAGCCACCATGAGTTGACCTGGGCCGCACCACTCAACCCTAAAAACTGACTCATCTAATAGAAGCTGCACAATCTTTAGGATGATCACACTAGGGTTTTAGAGCCTCTACAGAAGAAAAAGGAAATCTACTTTCATCAAATTGTGTGCAGAACTTGACGTGCCCACTGAAACTTGTTTGAAAACATTAAGACACGTCAACCCTAAAAAGTACTAAAGTAAGGATGAAACACTAAAAGACACCACATCCTAACAAATCCTTGCTTGAAAACCATGTTTTGCTAGAAGCACACACTTTGAAAGTGGAAAATTAAGAGGCACCACCCCAATCAACGCCTCATCACATCACCCTAAGCACAAGCACTATCCTAGCCCTTTAAAAATGAGTAGACGTGCCCTAGGCAGGACTGAGTTAAGTCTCAATAGGTGAGGTTTTGTTCGCTAGGCACTTGGCTTTCATTACCTTGGTAGAATCTGGTGACTAGGCTGCGGGGCAGTATCAAACGACCGCGGTTGTGGGGTCTATGGAACCGGAGGCGCAAGCCAAAGGAAGAACCTTCCCTGCAATCCCCTTGTAATCAACCTGGCCAGATTAACCTCGGGAAGGGGATTCCTGTGCTTACGGACTTAATCAACCTTTGTGAGATTTCTAGACCTTCTATGGAATACACCATAAGGACTAGGCTTGTTTGCTTGGTTGAGGACACAACTCTCTCGCATCTGTTCTTCCCACATCCCTCCATTTCTTCCAAACCATGGATTTCAATGCCTATCCATCTTACCCAAACTACCCCCAACAGGATTTGTATGCTAACCCAAGTGGACCATACCCACAGCCTACTTGGGCTAACCAACCACCAAGTTGGGGGTACAACCTTGAATATCCCTCTTGGCCCAACTATGACCAAACCGCACCAACCTCTTATTGGAATACAGCCAACATAGCCACCCAAGGGTACGATTCAAATCATGGGGCTCCATATCTCGATTGTCCTCATGATGCCTCCTCATTTAGGTCCGACCCGCTCTACTGTGATAGGACCTACACTTTAGGAGAACACCAAGAACCCTACCCATCTCAGGATAATAACCAAGAAAGGTCATCTGAATTCAACAACCTTGCCTACTTGACCTTTGGATTAGAAGGAGTTCTAGACAAATGGAAATCAGAAAATGATCAGAAATCTAGGCAAGCCCAGGATCATCAACCTTTGATTTGGTTCCCTGATGAAGAATCTGACTGGGAGGAGGACTTAGAACCTCAACTATTCTGGAGTAGGACCAAACAGAGAATGGTTCCTCTTGAAGAACTAGACCCTGAACATGATAGAATAGAGGACCCACCCAAGAACCTAAACACCAGTGTGGGTTCTGATCCACAACCTCAACCATACTCTCTTAACCAGGATCTCAAGGAGGAAATCCAAAGGACACCAAATGACACCATATCAATTCTTGATAACCTCAAATTAGAACTACACAGACAGAATCAAGAATTGGTTAAAGGGCAACAGGCCATGATGGATTTGTTCCAACAATTGGGGAAAGAAGGCCAGAGAAAGATGTTGCACACAACGCCACTCATAAAGCAAGGACCTACCATGATCAATTGGACTACACCCAGTCATCCTGATTTGGTTCAGTCCACCATTGATACCCCTCAGGAGTTGGACAGCTCAGTGGATAAGGACAGTAAGGATTCCTTGGAACACAATTTGGGGAAACATCAGGAGGAAACTGAGAATGTGAGGGGAGAGGCCTTGGAATCTGAATCCAATCGGCCCAAGAGAAGCAATCTGGTGGGAGCAGCAGCCACCATCATAGATGGAGAATGGAGTTACAATCTCAAAGAAATTGATTATGAATCGGTTGGAATCCCCATCACAAATTTGGAGGAGGGCCGAGAGAAAGAATATGATCTAGAGGATGAAATTGACCCTACCTCTAATGTAACCCCAAACAGTGAATCTGAGACAGAGAAGGTGGCAGAAAATATTCTTGAGATCAAGGGCTTGGAAGGAATGAGCGATGAAACCATAGTTGCGGAAGAGATGGATTCGTCTTTGGAGAGAGGCCTCATGCTTGGTTGTAGGGCTCAGTATGAAACTCTGGACTTTATTACCTGCCCTACCAGAATAAGAATCCTGCAACCCGAATGCACTGGAATTGATACACTTTCGATGGATTACAGTTTTATGGGGACACAAGCTGAATATAAGACCTACATCTTTAGTGTTTGGCATGTCATATTTGGGGTGCGTTCGTCCACAGTAACTTGTTTGCATGCCCACAAACTAAGAGAGGATCTGACACGGGCATGCATGATATATCTGTTACATAATTCCCGCCCCTTAGGAACGGGACTCCACCACAACCTTATTCGCATCTGTGGACTTCTGATTTTGGGTCTGGTTAATTTTGAACATATCTTCTTGACCCAAGCCATTCCTGTTTGTGCACCGCCCAACTGGAGGCGTTAAACTCAGTGCTTCCTGGGAGGCAACCCAGTGGATTCAGACTGATCTGGTAGTTTACGTCACTCAGGTACTATCTTTTTGAACCCTTCTGCATCCATGCATCTGCCAATGAGGACATTGTCCAACTTAAGCATGGGGGGGATGGTAAATTGCATAATCCTGAGCTTAATTAATCAGTCTGAATGAATAAATTAATTGATTAAAAAAAATTAAATTAAATTTAGGAAGAAAAACTTAGGTATTAGAAACTTGTCAATAGTGGGAAATAATACAAAAAGAACTTAAACACTTAGACTTTTTAGGCCTTCAGGCTTAATCAGCCCTGGTGTCCATTAAAATATAGATTTAGTGGCGAATCCTTGCAACTTTAAGCTATTCTAATCCACCTAATAAATAAGGTAATAAGTATACGACTTATCAACTCACCCTCTAACTCAGGAAAACTTTGAGTCTAAGCATCTACACACATTTTTGCACAGACTCACTTCTCGGAGATTTTGACGGAAATTGGGTAGCTAATGAACTCTCTAGGGTGGTATGGTTGGCAAGTTGTCGTGGGTAACAACCCATTGGCAGGTTGTCCAGAACCCAGCCACAGGCCATTTCTTTTTCGCTGCCTCTAGGTACGTTTGAGATTAGGGAAGCCACCTACGAAAAAAAAAAAAGAAAAGGAAAAAAAAAGAAGAAGAAGAAGAAAAGAAAATAAACCACACTTCACCGCACAAGTATGACAGGCAAGTGATCGTGGGTAACAGCCCATTGGTCGGTTATCCAGAGCCCAGCTCAATAATTGCACAAAAAAAAGCAGACCAAAACACCTAAGGACGAAGCGGGGAAGTAGTACAAGCCGGGGAGATATACACTGGAAAATCCTTGTGTTGACCCCAAGTAAAATGAACGTAGGGAGAAAGCTACCAATCAAACAAATACACCTTCAGGCAAAAATTTATTTTCTTTTCCGGTCATCTAGAGGCGTAGAAACTCGAAGTCTGTCTCAATTACCGTTAAGTGAGTCTATCACAACATTCACACCAAGATGCCTAGCACTTAGGGTTTTGACCGAGTTTTGGGTGGGTTGGGTAGCAGTAAAAAGTTACCAACGCACACTGAATTCCGAAAATTCTAAAAAGACATATATAGATATATACGTATACATATGTATAGTTATATATACAAAGCAAGGATTCGGGCGATTCGTATTTTGGAAGACACCCAGGTGCTGCTTAGTCTTTGTATATTAAGATCTTCGTATATTTCCTCTTATTGACGAGTAACGAAGTGCCTAAGCAATTACTTCTTGAATTCTCCAAAGAAATAAAGGCTAGAATAAACCTTGCTAGGGACTATCAAGGAGTAAGCATGGGGGTATGATAACACCATGCAAGGGGGTAGTAATTAGGTTGAATATGGCCCATCTTTAGAATAAAAGGCACAACATAAAGTAGAATAGGAGCATTGCATGCATCAAGTACCAAGATTTCTTATAAACTGCATTAATGGCCATTTGTGTAAAGCATGTGTCAAAGCAGGCCTCAGATGAGCAATCGGACTGCATGGATGGATTCATAACGACGAACGGAGTCCAACGGACTCAAGATCGGCCAAATCCGACATCCGGAGCTCCCACAATGGGCCCAAGAAATTCTGACCGTTGATCTAGAGATCAACGACCCAGAAAGCGCCACATCGCCCCGGCCCCACCGCTCGCACGCCCTCAAGACAGCCAAGGACGAATCTCGGCCGTTGATCTTCGATCGAACGACCGAGATCCGTGCGCTCGCCCGCGGTAGCCGCGACAAAGCGCGGGCGTGGCGCAACGGCTAGCACGCACGCCCGCATCGCAGCGACGCGCGTTCGAATCGCGCGGAGCGGAAATCAAGCGCGAGCGAAGGGCGCGGAAAAATTGGGCCGCCCGATCAGCAGCGGGTGGCCAAGATTGCGCCACGCGGTGCGATGACAGCTCCCGAGTGCCCACGCACATGCGCACGCTGGGTGGAAACGCGCGCGCGCACGCGCGCCCGAGGCGCGATCTCAGCACGGGCGAGGGAGGATCTCAGCCGTCCGATCTTTGATCGGACGGCTCTCGTTCAACGTCCACGGATCGCTCTTGGAGAGAGAGAGGGGCGGGCAGCTGACCGACGGAAGGAGGGCTTCACCGACGTATTTGGAAGCAGTTTTAGCGACGTTCTGGATGTCACTAAAGCACATTCTTCTTTTAGGAAGCCCTTAACTCTATTTAAACCCCCTTCTACCACCATTCAATGCATCCTCTCCCACTTGCAACTACTCCACTCCTCTCCTAGCTAGTTTTAGGCACTCTTGTAATCGTCGAAGACGACGAGCCACCGACGGAGCATCCTCCACCGCCGTGGCTGCCTCGTCGCTCTCCACTCTCTCTACCTCTCTCTCTCTCTTTTAAGCTTTCATTTACTTTTGTTGAAGCATGTATTTAATGTTGTAAACCATGAAATATGAATGCATGTTTAATGAAACTATTTTCCGTTTAGTCGCCATTTTAATTTCTGTTTAAATTGCATGATTAAAACCAAGAGCTTTCTAACCCTAAACTCTCTCTCTATCTCTCGCTTTTCAAAATCGTCTCTTCCACAAGCAAAACTCCGCCTTTTTCGTGACAACAAGTGGTAAACAAAATCCGATTTCCACGCCTCCCTGAGATCGACACTCGGACTCACCTCCGTTTACTTCTTTTAAAATCGACGTATCAAGTGCAACTATAACGACACCTCTTAACACACACGCATGAAGGCACGTCAGGGGGTGAATCATGTTTACCCATATTCCATGGGTAAGAAGCAGGAGTATGAAATCCATATACTGGGTTATAAGGGGCGGTCCTTTGAGGGACCGACTGGTATGGGTTATAATATCCAGGATAAGGATATTGGTTGACCATTTTGGTAACTTGAAGAGAAGGATCAGGCTAAGCGAAAAGTCATCTTCACCACCTTGTGTTCTGATCCCAAGGTTGAGTTGATTCAGTGACCCGGGCTCTCAGATAAGCTCGTAGGTCCAGCTTTTCTAGATCATGATTAGGTCTAGATCTAGGGTTAGCCATTGTGGCTAAGTAGATGGAAGAAGAGGGTGGGGGAGAAGATGGCCCGAGCAAAGTGACTCACCTCCTTGGGAGTGGCTCCCAAGGTCCAACCAATCGAGGTCTGAGTGACCTCCTTCCTTGCATGCACCAACCGACCCCTAGGTTGGTGCAGCTAGCCAGACAAGGCTAAGGCCCTATCAATCAAATGGTCCTTATGATCAGATGACCAGATTTTTCATTTAAAATTCTAATTCCTGAAGAGAAAATTTGTCATTCAATCGATTGAAAGTAATTTCCGCCTCTCAAGCTAACCTAGCCAGTCTGGTTATAAGGGGACTAAGTGGTAGGTTCTCCCTTCGGCTTAAGCCTTCCATTCCGTTGACCCTCGAGCCACGGTCATTTAACACTACCCTGTAGACTTAGTCACCAGGTTTGGCAAGAGCGGTTCAAACCACCCAGTAGTACGACCACGAATTCAGATTTATTCTGTGTTTTACAATTTATTTTAACCCTTTTTTTTTCACTGAGGTTTGGTGAGTGACCCACAAGGTGACCAAGCTCACTGGCCAAACACTAGACTTGACTAAGTCTAGGTTAGCCCAAATGTGTGGTCTCTAGAGTGTAACCATAAAGGTGTAACCTAGGGTTCATGCAATTCTAGGGTTTTTTTTTTCCTTTTCTTTTTCAGCAGACCACGAAAATAAGAACAATTCTCTGATAAAAATTGGAATCAGAGTAAGTTGAAATTTGGTAAGTAGATTCCCTTTTCAATTATCTTTTTAGAGAATATTTTGTTGTAATTTTTACTGTTTCAATCGAATTTATAGAGATTTTTAAATGTCAGAGGGTCAGATTTGAAATTTTGACCTCTGGTCGATTTTTTGATATGAAACAGTATCAAATGATTTTCAAAAATTCAAAAAAAAATGTAAATTAAAGCCAATGAGATCAGCTTTCAAACCCCACCATTTTTAGTCAAAACAGATTCGTGGATTGCTCGGAATTGATTTTTGAATTTTGAAAATTTTCAAATCTAGGTCAGTTTGAACCCCTTGCACTTTGCGAATTTTTAAAAATTTTCTACTTTGCATTTCTTCAAATGAATAGTCTTTTGAAAGATAGTTTGAAAATGAAGGTATAACTCAAATTTCAAAATTTTTTGCTCATTAATTTTTTGGAAATTGAATTTTTAAGTCGGAATTTGAAATTTGATCGAAAATTATAGAATGGTGGGAAAGCTTTTAAAAGGTATTTGAATTCAAAATTGAAACTTTCCACCAAAACGATTCTTTTTTTTCTTTTCAAAAACTTTAGATTTTTTTTAAAGGGAAAAGCTTTTTTTTCAATTCTTTTTCTTTCTTTTTTTAAAGCAAAGTAACCTAAGATTCAAACGAAAACCTAATCAAACTACCTAGACTTTTTTTTTGGATTTTTTTTTTCACACAAATAAATAGGCATTTGTTTTTTCAAATGAAATTTCTAGAAGGAAATCTAACCTAGGGTTCAAAAAAGGTAATCCTAATCTAAGAGTAGATGTGCACCTGATGATTTTTCTACACCCGATGTGTGCGTAGATCTCGTTTTTCCTGCTTTCCTTAACATCCAACAAACAAGCAGAGGAATATTTGTCACTAAAAGCTCAAAAGATCGAAATCAATTTCATTGCCTCCCTGCCAACGGCACCATTTTGTTGGGATCATAAAGCACGTATTTGATAAGAAATGTGTCATAGTACAGTTGCAAAATACGATCAACGAAAATAATTTCTAAGATAATGAGATTTGAGTCTTGGTCGTTCGTCTCTTAGAGGCATTTTGGAAATGCAAATTCAAATTTGATCTTGCTCGCTCTACTCTTTCAAAATCGCATGTCGATTTATACTAAATATGTATTGATATACGACATGCTGTTGCCAAAATATCAGAAATTGAAAGCATGCAACTTTAATCACACCAAAAGATGATAATCAGGCACATGGTGATTTTCAACATATAAATATATATAAATGTTTTCATTGAGGCATGATGGTGGTTACAGTACAGGTAGTGGAATGCTTGCATAAGAAATGTAAAAACTAACAGCTAATAGAAAATGACTGCATACATGAATCTACGGGGGTCTATCCATGCATCATTGGGGGAGAAGTAAGGAGCTACACTACTAAGAAATAAATAAAGTATTAAATCTATGAGGAACTATAATCTAGTCTAGCAGAACTAAGGGCATTCAGAGGTGGGATCCCATGGCCTTTGATTTGGTTGAGAGGAGAAGGAGGGGCGGCCAATGGTGCTTAGGCCAGCCCTTAGAGAGAGGTTGAGGAGGTGATCCAACATCTTGGCATGGAGATGGTGGTGGCCATGGTGAAGCTACTCATGAAGGTGGAGTGGAGGTGGAATGAAGCTAAGCTAAAATGGAGCCAAGAGTGAATGGGTGCAAATGGCCAACCCTTAGGTCTTTTTATAGACCTAAGGGAAGCTCTCGAGAGAATTATGGAATTCTCTAGAGAGGTCTATGGTGGGAGCTCGTGAGAGAGTGAGAGAGAGGATGGATGGTGGTTTTTAGATCCACCAAATGTGGATCTAAAAATTGAATGGCTCTTGGTTGCTAATTTTAGCAACTAAGGGAACAACACATGGTAGAGAGTTCTAGAGAACTCTAGGCTAGGTATTTTCGTGTGGATGATGTGTGTGGGTGTGTGTGGGTTGAAACTTAGGTGGTTAGGTTGATTAGGTTAGGTTCTAGTGGGTTTAGGTTAAGGTAGGGCTCAAATTAGGGTTGTAAACCCTAATTCACTATAGTAAAGTGCAATTAAACTTAATACAAGTTTAATTGGATGTGTGGAAACCTAATTGGGAGTAAAATAACTCAATTAAGTTAGGTTTAGGTCAACTGGACTCTCACTAAGTCCAATTGGATAGTGTGTGCTGAGATCAGGGCTCAGTTGGACTCAATGAGTCCAATTGAATAGGCTGATGAAATTGACTATGATCCAAGTCAATTAGATTTAGTGAAGTTCCTTAGGGAGGTCTAGAGGTGATGTACTAGGGTTAGGACACCTTAATTTAGGTTCCTAGGGTGTTAGAATTGGGTTTAGGGATGTAGGAATTCAAGATCCAAGCTTGAATTCAAAAACAGGAACTAGAGAGTAGTTCCAGACATCTAATAATAGTGTTAGATGTATTATAGTGAAAAATCAGAAGACCAGACTTATTGTCTGGATGTCCAATCAGAGTCAGGAGGGATTCTAGGTTCTATCTTGGGTATTTTGCAGAGATTGGACTCCTGCCCAAGTGTCTGGACATCCAATAACACTGTAGAAGTGAGTTTAAGGTGTGCGGGAGTTGGCTAGGGGTTCTGGATGTCCTATAACTCATCTAGATGTTCAGATAGAGGCTAGAATTAGAGTTTTAAGGTTTCCTAGGGTGTGATGACCTAATCTAAGGGTGGCTAAGGCTTGGGGAAGCTTCTAGGCTGTCCTAGGGCTAGGATGGACCTAAGTTCTTCAAAATTTATTGCTTTATTCCTACTTAATAGAATAGCATACCTTAACTCCCTTACATTATTATGTACTGCATCTAATCTAGGTCTTCCGCTTCAGCTTTGCTGCAACACCAGTTATTCTTTATTCTTCAGATCCAGCTTTAGATCCAACTTTAGATCTAGCTTCTAATCAGCTTATTACCTGCAATTAACATAATGAACCTAATCAGTACATTATAGCATTATTTTATGCATAGCTTAAAGACAGCAGTAAAGGTGCTAATAATGCTTATGCATGCATGAATTACCCTAACTTATGTTAAGTCCTAGCCTAATTTAGTTCAATTAAGACCTCTGATTGCTGCGTAATCAAGGATACGTGTTGGTAGGAGGGTAGGATTGGAAATGTGTGAAAGATGTGGAAGGATACATTGTGGAGTAGGAGGAAAATCTGATGAGAAATGGTGCCCTGCAGTACAATCAACCAAACCTATCCTTATGTGGGTAGCTTAAAGGCCTACAAACTCACAGGACCCGTCCTAAGAATATAAATGATTTAGTCTACTTTTATCTGGTCAATGCAACTAGTTAGAGGGAGGGGCTGGGGGAAGGTTGTTCCTTTGGCTTGCGCCTCCTGTTCCTTATATACCCCCCAACTACGGTTGTTTGACATTACTCCCCTAGCTAGATATTAGATGGACCAATAGAAGCAGATTAATCGAAAATAATCTCAATTTGAGTCCCAAAGAGTAAATCAATCCTTAAGGCCAACGTCTACTTAGTTTTAATTAGGCTTGGAATGATTGTGCTCTTGGAATGTGATGGGCCCTTTAGATGGGTTGTGCCCTTAATGATCAGTTAAAATGTGTGTGCGTGCACAACCAGGTTTATGAACAAGGTTATTTGATGATGTGTCTTTTAGAGTTTAACTTTATTTAGTAGCTTTTAGGGTTTAATCTTTAGGTTTGTTCAATCAGGTTTAGTAGAACACTCCAAGTTTTGAAAGCTCTGGTGATGATATATTCCTTTAGAAATCAAAAACTAATGTGGAGTGCCTGGTTCAGCCCTATAGATCAACCCAAAGTGGCAAGCTATTGATGGATTGCTTTTAATTTGAGTGGTACGACCCAAACTGTTCAATAAATTGGCCTATTACACCACTTTGTTAAGGTACATAGAAATGTTTGACCTATTTAGATTTCTACTCACTTATGTGTGTGTTGAGTTAAGTGTTCTGGATCCACAGGTCAAATTCTAGTTAAGTAATATAATCGATGTGATTGTGCACCTTATGGTGAGAAGTTGTGGGTGTTAAGTGTGTAGCCTTCAATTAAATCCCACAAGAGAAGAGTATTTTTTTCATTTTTTAATATATGCGGGTGGGTAAGGTATGGTGAAGTGACAATCAAACAATTAAATTTGTCCTAGGGTTTATGTAAGCAACTAAGTTGATTTGAGTTTGAGTTATTAGGTTATGGAAATCTAGTAGGTAGGTGGGGGGGATAAACATACAAATGTCTCTACCTGCACTTTACTCCAATCTATTGCCTTCGGCTCCTCGATGGGGTTCCTGCAAGACAATAAATTGAAGAAGATAGGTTAGAAAAATATGTAAGTAATGCAGGAAAATGCAAGAAAAACCAAAGAGAGTTGCCACCCCGGCAACAACACCAAATTGATTGCGTTGGAAATTCTAGTGAATGGGATTCAAGTTTGGAAACCCATCGTCGTTGTTCGATTAGCGAGAAAATCCGTTGATCAAATAAAATTTATAACTAAAACTTGAAAAGTGAGTCCTGGGTCGAACACGGGGAGGCGAACATTTGGTTTTGACAAATGCACATTTCGCTTTATTTCTTTTTTTCATCTTTTATCTTTTATAATTTTTCGCATTTTTAATAGTGCAAGAGATCAGGTCAATGGAAGTTTATCTTGCTAATCTATTTACAAAATATAAAAGAGAGAGAGAGAAATAATCATATATTTCAAAAGAAATGTTTGTTACAACTAGGAATGCAGGAAAACTACACTAGAAAGCGATAAAGATAGATAGAGATGAGAAAAATCCCCCTTGACGATTGCTTAAAAGACGACTCGCTCTGATGGCACCCAGATGAAGGAGAACAGCGAGGAAAGGAGGACAGGGTAGGACGTTGTCACGGTGAGCATCTACTTCCCGAAGTAGGTGAGAAGATAGCCACAGGATGCTCCATGAAGGGGGATGAGAGGTGGGGAAAAATATTTGATTTCTACTCTAGAGGAGCATCCCGAGCTTGGGACAAGCTCTCGCTAGAGCCTTGGAGGTGGTGAGAGGAAGAAAGGAAGAGATTAAGAAAAATAGGAGGGGTAGGGGTACTTTTATAGTGGAGGAAAGAATCAAATTTGTATGCAAGACATTTAGTGATGGTTATAAATGTCGTTGAAGATCCACCACAAATGTCGCTAAAGATCCCGCTCACGCGCCCCTGCTGCCCCACCACTGGTGCGTGCTCCACGGGCCCTTGTTGCATGTGCACATGCGCAACGCACCCATGCGCCTCGTGTTTGCGCATGTTGCTGCTACTGCCGCTGGTGTTGCCTTGCACCTGCATTGCTGCGTGTGTCGCTATGCCTGTGCGTGTGCATGCTTCCGCACGCGCGTGTACCTGCACTGCTGTGCATGTGCGGTGGCACATGCTTGCACATGGGAGGCCTAGGTTTCGCCATGTGACATGACCTGGGTTGTTCATCTTCTTTTCTTTGTAGGGACAACTATAGAGGTTGGATTGAGTCGATTTCCATGCCTTTCAGCTACGATCGTCGACTCAAATCCATCCGTGCGGTCGGATTTATCGTTTGAAGCTCTGGATTGCATCACCTAGTCCCTTGGCTATTGATCTTCCTCAGACTGCATATGGTGCTATGGGACTCCGATCAAGGCGATTTCGAAGGCGTTGGACTCCAATCGTCATCCTAATCTAATTCGTATGGTCTTATTGTCAATCCGAGGCTCCAAAATAAATCTCGTTCTCTCCTGACCATGAAATAGACGCAATTAACCTAAAATATACACTACTCTAAATGCAGAATGATGCATGCTATGCAATATTTATAATATGGAATGCAAATCTAAGTCTAGGAACATGCATAAATAGGCATTTTAACCAAAATGGATGTGTCTACATCATAGCTCCCCATTATTACCAAACCCTTGAGGCCCAGCGCCTCGGTTCTGTACATTCCTTGGGTTTGGTACAGGTTGTGTTGGTAGAGATCCGGGTTATTGGTTGTTTGCACTAAGTCTGAATTGCAAGGTATCCAGCGAAGTTTTCATTTGTTGCATGAGCTGGAGCATGGACCCTTGCATTTCCACCATCTTCAGGTTTAAATTAGCTTGCCTGGTTGGTTGTTGGGCATTCCACATGGGCTGATTAACCTGATTCGAGGGCAACTGAGTATATACATGATCCTGACCCATTGGTTTTTGTGGTACATAGTTGTTGGGTTGATATTGGGTCTGCTGCCCCTGATCTTTCCAAGAGAAAGGGTGATTTTTCCAACCAGGATTATAGGAATTCGAGTAAGGGTTGGACCTAACGTTCTCTTGTATAGCATGAACATCCTCGTAAGATGAGTAAGAAGGATCAGAAAGAATAGGATCAAAGGGCCCAGTTTGGAACCCATAAGGTTACGAGAAGAGCTGGTTCGAAGGTTGAGTCGACTCATATTGGTTCACAAACTCTTGTCTCATAAGAGCTTGCGAAAAATTGAATCCCGAGCTCTGGGATTGAGTGGATCTAGAAATATTAGAGTTTCCGGACATCCACTCTTCCATTCATTTAGCAACCAAATCCACTCTATCTAATTTATTGCCGATCAATTCCATATCAAATGTATAGGAATCTTGGACCTCGTTGGCATTTGTTCTAGTTTGTTGGGATTGGTTGAAGGTTTCCATGAAGGTGTGGTTTATAGAGTTTTCACTCATTTTCTCAAACAAATCATATGTGCTATCTATGTCTTTGTTGAGGAAATTGCCTCCGCAAGAAGTATCCACATGATTACGGAGTTGATCATTTAACTCGTGATAAAAAATCTACACAAGTTGCCATTTATGCACCTTGTGGTGTGGACACATCCGCAACAGATCCTGAAATCGCTTCCAGGCCCCATGAAATGGTTCCCCCGACCGCTAGGCGAAAGTGGTAATTGCCCATTGCAAAGCATTGGTTCGTCCAATTGGGAAGAATTTCTTTAGGAAGGTCGATTTCAAAGTTGTCTAGGTAGCAATCGGTCTTCCAATGGTATGATACCAATGTGTGGCCTTATCCTTGAGTGAATGGGGGAAAAGCCTCATGAGCATTTGTTCTTCATCTACATTCTGAGATTTGGTGGTCTAAACCAGAGTGATCAGATCCTCCAAATGTTGGAATGGGTCTTTTGAGCTGAGCCCGTAAAAGTGTTTAATCAAACTCAAAACTTGGGGCTTGATCTCAACATCACCAGCAAGGATCACAATGTTGGGATGATCCTCGTAATATGAAGGATCATAAAAATCCTTCAAGGGTCGAGTGCCCTGACCATTCATCCATTGGAACCACTCCTGCATCTACTGTAGCTGGTCCAACTACCTCTGAATCAACTCCTGTTGGTTCGGGGGCGAGGGAGGTGGTTGTTGATCAGCCATGGGATCTACTTGGCTATAACTCAACCTCTGTCTCCGGGAATGGTCTAAAGGTCCTTCCAAGAGAGGATTCAATCTCCTCCTTCGAAGCATGCACTGGAAGGAAGTCGGAAGGAAGGGAAAAATGGAGCCCTGCAGCACAAAAAATACAACCCTTTCCTTAAATTGCGTAGCATAAGGACCTATGCTTTAGAAATAAACTCTGACCACACAATGAATTTGGTGTTGTCATTGCTCTCGAGGGTGGTAAAGTTGGGCCGGCGAAGTAGTGGGAGCGTGTCCCGAGGGCTGCTAATTATGCCAAATCCCTACTTAAGACTTTTGACAATCGGGTCCCCCAACTTAACATCTTTTGAAGCAAGCAGACGTTACTAATTTGAAGTGCATTCAAGAGAGTACCCTGTAATGGACCCTATGAATCCTAGGGCCAACGTCTACTCAATTTTAATTAAGGCTTGGGATAATAGTGCTTTCGGAATGTGATGGGCCCTGTTAATGGGTTGTGCCCTTAATAATTCGTTGAGAGTGTGCGTATGTGCACAACCAAAAGCTTTCAAGCAAGATTATTAAGGATGAAGTAAATTTTAGGATTTGAATCTTGCTTAGTAGCTTTTAAGATTCAAATATTAGCTATATTCAATAAAATTTTGAGAGGCAAACCAAGTTTGAAAGCACGAGTTCAAGTGTTTTCCTTTGTGTATCAAGAAAATATGAAGTGCCTTGCTTGACCTAACTATTTAAATCCTATGGGGTAGCTACAAGATGAATCAATTTTAAATTAGGTGGTACCGCACAAACAATTCAACCAATTAGCCTTGATGCACCACCAATTAAGGCAAGCAAAAAGTGATTAACCTAATCTGATTTCTACTCTTTTATGTGTATTGGTGCATGTACAAGTTCCACAGGTAGGAATCTGGTTGAGTAGATAAAATTAGGCGAGGTTATGTGCCTCAAATGTGGGTGTATGTAGTGTGTATGTTAATTTTGTCCCACAATCAGAAGTTTTTTTTTTCTTTATAAGCGGGGATGAGATGAGTGGAGGTGGCAAACATGACAAACAACTTCTATCCTAGGGTTCGTGAAAACACCTAAGTAGATTAGGTTTTAATTATTAAGGTGGCGAAATGAACTAGTGGGCGGGGAAGTAGGGGGAAACACATACAAACTGCTTCACCCACACTTTACTCTAGTCTATCGCACTTGGATCTCCTTGCTAGGATACCTGCAAGACAACAAATCAGAGGCAAGAGGGGTTAGTCAATAAGTAAATGTAATGAAACATGGAAAAAGAAAGCAAATTCCGTTGCCCCCCTGGAAATAGCACCAAAATGATGAGTGTGTTTTCATGAGGAAAAGTTAGGGTTTTGAGAAACCCCATCATCGTAGTTGCAAAAATCATTACCAGGTAAATTTATACCAAAACTCGAAGTGCATCCCTGGTCGAACACAAGGAGGCGAACGTTTGGTTTGTGAAATTCGTATTTCGCTTTTATTTGTTTTAGTTGTTTTTGTCTTTTATGATTTTTTTTGGTATTTCTATAAAGTAAGAGATCAGGAAGACAAAACTTTATCTACTTGAAAAATAAGAGGGAGAGAGAGAGAGAAACAATCACATATATTTTCAATATAGAATTTGCTATAGATAAGAAAGTAAAAAAACTACACTAGAAAGTGAAAAGAAAGAGAGTGGTGAGAAGCATACCCCTCGACGATCACTTGGAGGACGACTCACTCTAATGGCATGTGGAAGAAGGTGGTGAGAGCTGGATGAAGAAGAACGGTGTTGGAGGACGGAGGGTGGGAAGGGACGGTGTCCCAACGAGGATCTACTTCCTGAAGTGGTGAGAGGATGGCCATGGGATGCTCCACGAATGGGGGTGAGAGGTGGGAAAATATTTTTATTTTCTACTCTAGAGGAGCATCCCGGGCTTGGGACAAGCTCTCTTTAGAGCCTTGCAGGTGGTGAGGGATAGGACTCTACACTAATAGGGAGCCTTTGGAGCTTGGGAATAGAGCTCTTGGGAGCTTGGCAAGCTTCTTGGAGCTTTGGAGTAGGTAGGAGTAGCATAGGTAGAGATGAAGGCAAATGGGGAGGTGTAGGTGGGTTTATATAGTTGTAGAGAAGGAGTTTTCCATGCATGGACAATTACTGACATCCGCAATCATCGATAAAGATCCGCACGACGCTACTAGCACACGCTATGCACTGCCATGTCATGTGCACGTGCACTGGCAGTGTGTTGCGCTACTGTTGTTTTGTTGTGCTGGCATGTGCTTCACGTGCTCATCTGCATTGCATTGTCATTGCCTCGTCGTGTAATTAAAGAATTGGGGGGGCCACAGTTCATGAACCCTCACCCCTCCTTTGGGAGTGAGTGCCTCAACTAATGTGCCACACTAGCACATGTGTCGAGAAGAAGTGTTGTGGACGCGTGCTGGAGGAGGCTTCTTAGCCATTGGATTTTCATCCAACGGCTGAGATCGCATGTTGGAAGGCCTTTGGAGGGATGTCAGGCGACTTTGGGCAATTTGGAAGGTGCCACATGGCACCATCTGGATCGTCCACCTTTCCTTGCTTGCAGAGGATGCTACGGTGCTCGGATCGAGATGATTTCCATGTTGCCAAACTACGATCGTCATTTTGGATTCATTCGTATGGTCGGATTTTGCATTTGAAGCTTTGAAATGTCATGCCCAGTTCCCTATCCATGGTAATGCATGAATTACTGTACACATTACACTAAATGCAATATGATTAATGTTATGCAGAATTTATACTATGTAATGCAATGCTAAGGTTAGGAACTATCATAAATAGGCATTTTATCATGAATACATGCATGTTTTTCAATTAGAAAAATAGTAAAAAACATTTTGGGTAGCTAATTGAAGAGATTAGGTTCAATTTAGATGATTAGGAGCGAGATACGAGGTGAAAAGATTGCAATATCTAAAAGTGAATCCGCCTTGTTTGGTCGATAAAAACAAAAACTAATCGATCAATGAAGTTAAATGGTTGATCAGGGTTCAAACGATTGGAGGGAAAATTCTCGCCCAACCGGATTGGTCGATCAAACAACTAAGTTGATTGATCAAAGCTCAAATTTTTGGTGGGAAATTTCCTACCCAAGAATTTGGTCGATCAATCAAGAACTTTGATCAATCAAAGATTTTGGTCAATCAATTTGAAAAAATTGATCAATCAAAATCTTTGATTGATCAAAGTTCTTGATTGATTGACCAAAATTAATCGATCAAAGATTGAAAGTAAATCAATCAAAATGATCAATTAAGCTCTTTTAACCTAGATAAACCTAGTGAATGGAAAATTAGGTTAAATCTTCCCTTTGGCAAAGATTTTGTAAAGATATCAGCTAATTGACTTTCTATTTTAACAAATTCTAGGTTGATTTCTCCTTTTAAGACATAATCTCTTAGAAAATGGTGTCTAACATCAATATGTTTAGTCCTAGAGTGGTGAACTGGATTTTTAGATAAGTTTATGGCACTAGTGTTGTCACAAAGGATTTTGTTATTCTTGTAGGGTAGGCCAAAATCTTACTGGGATTGTTTCATCCATAATCGTTGTGAATAGGCTAAAGATGCAGCTACATATTTAGCTTCTATTGTTGAAAGTGAAATAGTGTGTTGTTTTCTAGAGAACCAAAAGACTAGGGAATTTTCGAGAAATTGAAATGTTCCACTAGTACTCTTTCGGTTTGTATAGCTACTCGCATAATTAGCATTACAAAAGGAATAAAGTTCCAATGTGCCTGACTTGGAATAGAAAAGTCCTAAGTCTTGTGTGTGGTTTAAGTATCTAAGTATTCTTTTAACAGCATTTAGATGTACCTCTTTAGGGTTTACTTGAAAGCGAGTGATAGTGAAAATACGCGGTTTGTTAATTAAGCAATTTAGTGTTGTTGTAACACGTAAATCCGCTTTCAATTTTAAATTTATAAACCTAGATAGTGGGTTATCTAGGGTTGTCCAAAGAGGCAATTTGTTTGCAAAATTATGTCTCTTACTTGAAGTCGGAAATCAACTTTCTTTTTGGTGTTTTTCAATATATAATTTTTACGATTTTTAAATAACAAGGCGATGTGGTTTTGATGGTGGGAAAAGACTAACACCTAATAACTAAAATCTAAGTGGCAAAAATAGATTTCTTACTAAGCTCACCCTAGGCACGTGGAGGCCTAGGGTAATTAGAAAGAAAGAGTGTAAAGAACTAAAGAAAAAGTAAAAAGAATTGCAACAAAGATTAATTGAGAAAGGCAACTTTGATTGATAGAAAAAGTGTTTTACAAAAAAAAGACTAGTACAGGAATGCTTCTATTACTAGCAAATAAAAAGAAATAAAGAGAATGCAAAACACTAATCCTTTGAATGGTGAAGAAGCGATGCTCTTGCTCCAACTGTGGCTGCTCCCACAATAAAAAAGAGCTCCTTCTTCTCCTCCTTGCAAAGCTCCTCCAATGGTGTGTTTCTCTTGACAAGCCCAAGGGGTGGCATGCTTGATCTCCTCCAAGGTGGATGGAATTCCACCTTTAAAAGCTCCTCCAAAGGTGGCATGGACCACCTTTAATTCCTCCTCCAAGGATGGTTGTGTACCACCCTCAAATCCTCCTCCTAGGGTAGGCATGTACCCTAGGTCTCCTTCCAATGCCTGGCTTCTTCCCTTGGCTAGTGTGGGCTCAAGAAAGAAGAGAAGAGGGGAAAGCACCAAGGGGACAGAGTGTCTCCTTAATCTTCTTTTTTTGGCCTTCTATGTAAATGGAAGTATAGGTAGAAAAATATTTAGCCAAAGGTGGATGTTTATGGTGGTGGATATGGGTATATATAGGAGTGGTAGGTGTTGAACGCTTATGAGTTGCTACGCTAACATGTTTGGTTTTGAAAACCTATTGTTGTAGTTTGAAAGCGAAGAACTAGTGTTCAACAAATAAAATTTATACCGGAATAGAAATCTTGGGTCGAACTCAGGGAGGGGGACATTTGATTTAAAAAATATGCATTTGTTTTATTTGTCACGAAGTAATTTAATTGACTAGAAACTATCTATCTATTTACACTAAATAGAAGAGAGAAAGAGAGAATGAGAGAGAGAGAGAGAATATTACAAACAAAAATAAAAAAGAGCTGTAGAATGAATATGGAATTCATTATCAGAAGGATTGTTCATTACACTAAACATTATGACTAGAAAGGGGGAAACTGATTACACTAGAAAGCAATAAATCTACTCTAGAAAGCAGTAAATCTATTCTAGAAAGTAGTAAAAAGAATGGGGAGAGAGATATCCTCCTCGACGGTTGCTTGGAGGACAAGCTGGACGGGACGACACCTGGACGAAGGAGGATGGAGCAGAATGAAGCGGGAAGAATGGGACGGGGCAGCACGTCGTCGTCGTCATTGTCGTGGGATCCGCTTTCAAAAGGGGGATGGAAATTTGACTTTATCTCACGAGAAGCATCCCAGGTGTGGGACAAGCTTCTCTTGAGCTTTGGAGAGAGAGAGAAGAGAAGGGATCAGAATTTTGTGTGGAAGGGGTCTCCTTTTATAGTTGCAAGGAGTGAGGGCAATTTGGTCATTTAAATCTCAAAACATTAAATAAGGGGACTTTAGTGATGGATAAAACCATCGCTAAAGCCCCATCATGGGCGTAGTGGGGCACCGGTCCTTGCGTGTAATGCACACTCACGTTCTGCAGATCTTAGCCGTTCGATCGTGAGATCGGACGGCTTATCTCGCGCCTTCGCCCGCCTCCCCTGCGCACTTGCCCGCGTGAGATCCCGCATCATGCGCGGGAGTGTGATACGGCGTGAAATGGATTGAGCACTTGTAACCGCTCGATCGCCATCAAGCGGTTGCGGAGCCTACTCTCCCGTGCCCCAACAGCCGCTTGCCGCGATTCGAACGCGTGTTGCTCGCTCGCGTAAACGCTTTCGCCCACTGCGTTGTGGAGGAGAGATGGTCGCGCTGATGAGTTGAGGAGCCGCTATCCATGGCCGTTGGATCACGATCGTGCGATCTAGATCTAACGCGCGGTGGTCTTCAACATCAGCTGGGCTGATTTAGGTGGTTGAGATGGTGCCACGTGGTGCCATCTTGGTCGTCCATCTTCTGGATGATGTAGATGGTGCCACGGTTGTCGGATTGAGTCGATTTTTGCACCGTTAGGCTACGATCGTCAATCCGAATCCATCCGTGCGGTCGGATTTGTCATTTAAAGTGCGGATTCACACCATCTTGGCCCTTGATCTTCTAGAGTTCCCCGATCTCTATCTGATGCTACAGATGTCTGATTAGGGCGATCTTGGAGTTGTTGAACTCCAATCGTCGCCCTGATCACATCTGTATGGTTGGATCCTCGATCGGAGGCTCCGATAAAAAGTTTGCCCTGTCCATGAACATTAAAGGAAACAATTAACCTCCATTTTATTCAAACTAATCTAAATGCAAGATGATGCATGTTATGCAATATTTATAGTATGCAATGCAATTCTATGCTTAAGAACATGCATAAATAGACATCTTATGCAATGTAAACATGTTTAAATCAGTAGGGGGTAAGGGTAGTTAACTAGGGTTAAGGGAAAGGTGGTGTGATGGAAGGCTAGGATGTGGAAGTTGGTTGATGGATGGCGGATGAAGGTTGGCATGGAGGTAGAGAGGTGTATGAGGTGGTGGCTATGGTAGGTGGAAGAGTTGGAGCCAACTCTATGTAAGGTAGGGTTAAGGGATAGGTTAGTGTGTTGTAGGGCTAGGATTAGATCATAGGGTGGTAGTTAGGAGATGGGTGGCTAGGGTTAGTTGGCACCAACTTAAGGGGTATGTTGTGGGGTGGGTTTTAGGAAGCATTAGGATGGCTCCATGTGGTGGTGGTTATGGGATTAAGGGTAGGTATAGGTGGCACCAAAATGAGGAGTGGGTGGTGTATTTTGCCACCAACTAAGGTGTAGCTTAGGGTAGTTAAGGGGGGTTAAGGTTGGTGCCAAAGGAGGGTTTCCAGAAAGGGTTAGGTGGGTGGTAGGGATGGCTTTAGGTGGTGATGTGTAGGGCTAGGATTTAGGCACATGTTGGCGCCAAAATGAGGGGATGCATGTGGAGTTTCTGGCGCCAACATGAAGGGATGTGATTGGTGGTAGTTGGTGTGGGTTGGGACCAAAACGGGATGGGTTAGGTTAGGGTTAGTTGTGGTTAAGGGGGTGTTAGTCACTCTGAAACGGGTTTTAAAATCAATGCGTTGCAGTATAGGTTGAATCAGCATGAAAAATAAATAGAATTTATAGCTCGAATATCAGAAATGAAATCCGAGGTCAAATGTAAGGAGAAATTGGAAATTTAACACTCAAAATCACAATTTAAAGTCAGAGATATAAGAAATTGTAATCAAAACTTAAAAAGAAATGAAGGGCAAAAAGAAGGGGTTAAAATGGTGATTTCAATCACCAAATTAACCCTACAATTTAACCACAATTATTTCAAATGTTTGCATACATTAACAACAATTAATTCATGCAAGATGAGTAAGCAATAGATCCTGAGAGGGTTGGATATGTGAAATCAGATGGTGGATGCGTAGATCAGATGTCTTAAACAGGTAGTTGCTATAGTGCCTCCAAGAGACTCAAGGGTCTCTTCTTCTGCTCTTTCTTCTTTCTTCTCTTTCTGGTTGTGCCTTCTCTCTTCTTCTTCTGCTTCAAGCTTCCTCTCTTCTTCTTTCTTCTTCACGTGCAAGGGAGGCACTTATATTTGGTTAAGTGTCACACAGGGAAGAACCCTCCCCTACCCCGCACTCTCTTCTTCTCTCTAAAATCCGCCCTCCCAGGGCCACAGTTCAGATGTCAGGTTATCGGGTACATGCACACTCAGGACCAGAGCTACCTGCAGTGGGTAGTAGTCGAGGAGTGCTTGGCTAGGCGGGTAATAAATGCTAGTTTATCATCATTCTTATGCATTAAAAACAAACCTAGCTCTTAGGATTTTACTTCACAAACAAGTTTCTGGGTTGCATTTAGGCATCAATTAGGTTAGGCATGCATTGCACTTTTTGTTGTCTTTTTAATGTGTTTTTGTAGTGTTAAGGATATATAGATTACCAGATCCCTAAAACCCTAGCACTAAGGAAGGCAACTGGTGAAGGAGAAGCTCTCACTAGCTGGAACTCAGCTTAATCCAGTTCACCATAGCTAGAATTCAGCTCACCTGAACTAGGGTTAGCTCATCCTAGCTCCATTCAGCTCATCTCAGCTGAATGGCAGCTCTAGAGAGCTCATCTTAGCTCACCCTAGCTCAAGTCAACTCAGATCCAGCTCAACTTAGCTGAGTCTAGCTCATCTCAGATCCCATTAGTCCACAGGGAGCTTTAGCTAGCTCAGTTAAGTTGACTGGAGTTCACCCCAGCTTAGGTCCAGCTACATCCAGCTCCACTCAACTCCAGCCAGCTGAAGATGACTTTATTTCAGCTCAGGATGCTCAAGTCCAGCTCCTGAGGATTCAGCTTAGCTAAACTCAATTGAGCTAAGATACCTTAGCCACCCCAACCAGCTTGATCCTCCCCGGGAGCACCAGACCTAGCTCATCTCAGCTCATTATGGTAGAAGCCAGCTCACTTTAGCTTGGCTTTGCAAGTAACAAAGAACTAGCAAGCTAAGCCAGCTAGAGTAGCTCCATGCCACCCTCTTCAGTAGCTGCCAGCTCCAGCTCAAGCTCTAGACTTCTCCTCCTCAGCTCCTCTCCTCAAACCCTAGCTCCCATTGCCTACTCCTCTACTCCACTACTAGCTAAGCTAGCTTAGCTTAGCTTAGCTAGGCTCTAGCTCCCTTGGCATTTACTACTTTAAAACCCCACCTAACTAGCTCCACCAATTAACCCTAACCCTAAGTCCACTTAAGCTACCTAGTCAACCCTACTCCTGGCACCAACCATAGGCACCCTTCCACCCCACTCCACCACCAAAAGACTCCACCATTTTGGTGCCAAAAACCACCATAACCACCTCCATTTTGGCACCGCTTTTTCCCTCCAAAATCCCCTTCATCTCCACCACATATCTCCCCTTAAATCCATCTCCACCATCCACCTAACCCCCCTTCTAGAAGACCCTAGGTTGGTGCAAAAATGGTGGTGTCTCTCCACCAACACCACCATAACTACCACCCCAAGATGACCCTTGGGTTGGCACCATTTATTCCTAGCCATAGATCTCTAACCACCACCCAAAAGCCTACCCTAGCCCTCCATTAAAGGCCATGCCAACCACCCCCATCCACCTCTATACAAACCCATCACCTACCACCATTTTCTTCATCCTCCCATTAGATAATTTCCACCTTACTTCCACCTAAACCTATGGCAAAGAAGGAGTAGAGAAGAAGATCATGGGGGCACATCACCTGCCCCCTTGGTGCCTGCTTCTCCCTATTCCTTCCCTTTGTGCCACGCCAAGAAGGAGGAAGATCTTCATCACCAGGAGGACGACCAGGCAAGAAGAGGCAAGGGTGGTGCACGCCCACCCTTGAAGGAGAGCATTGAAGGTGGTAGCTTCCACCTTGGAGGACCATCTCAGGGAAGGAGAAGGAGAAGCCCTTTTCAAGTCTAGGAGCCCCTAAGCTTGGAGCAAGGAGCTTCCCCTCTTCACCAACAATTCAGGAGGATTTGTGTTTTATTTTATTTGTTGCAATTATCTAATAGTAGAAGCATTCATCTACTAGGGTTTTCTGTAAAACACTCACTCTTTCAATCAAAGTTGCCTTCTTTAATCTTTTTGTTGCATAGTCTTGTAGAATTCTTGTTTAACCTTTTTCACTCCCTCTCCCTAATTACTCTAGGCCTCCATGTGCCTAGAGTGAGCTTAGGGAGAGGCTTTACTTGTCACTATAATAGTAGTGTAGTGGATTAGTATAGAGAATTTTCTTGCTATCAACAAACCCGCCTTATTCTCATTATTTCAAAATCAAAAAAATCATATATATAAAACACCATAAAGAAAGTTGAGATCGATTTTCCAAGCAAGGGATTTGATTTGCAAATAATTTGGCCTCCTTGGACGACCCTAGATGCTCGCCTATCTAGGTCTTACAAATTTTAAAAGAGAATTCATTTTTGTGTGTTGCAACGACTTAAAATCCTAAATTAACAAACCATGCAAAAATGCGATCAACGGGTAATCGAGTGCACCAAACCCATGTGAGTAGTGTCATGGACAATGTGCGTGGGGGTGTATGGGACCTCACACTATGGCTAGGAGGCGAAGAGCCTATACAACAAAATCAATTTATGCGGGTGCGGGCGCTTGTCAACTTCCTAAGTGGGACTAATCCCACCTCCCCTCCTCTGTGTGTGCTGCACTGATGCTTCGTGCGATTGTGGTCAAAGGCTCAGTCAAAGAGCCAAATTAGCTCCTTGGTTGCGCTCCTGGATATGTTTCGCTGAGCCAGGAGCAAGCACCTGGGCTTCAACTACAAGAATAGGGCCTGGAGCTCGGTTGAGGAAGCTTCGTTAATCGTGCAAAGACTTGGTACCTGAAATTAAAGAATAAGGCCTCTCGGCCATGTTAAAGCACTTAGGAAGCATCGCCAGATGACGACAAATGTAACCATGGTGGTGCGGAGGTGATTGGTGGAGTGAGGAGGTCTGACAACCTTAGACTATTGGTGCGAAAAGCGTGGTGTTCGGTAAAGGGTTTGGAGGAGCAATCGACCTAACTAAGTTAGGGCTTTTGCTCCTGAGGTCGAGGTGGAGGTGTAGAGCGTGGAAGTGGTGGCGTAGGTGGTCTATGGTGGCTGCTGGAGCACGTCGGTAGTACGCCGGCAAGGCGGAAGATGAAGTCGTGGAGGGCGATGCAGAAGTAGAAGCGGAGTGTTGGAGGTGCTGTTGTGATGTGGAGAAGTTGAGGAGTCGATAGAGGTAGGTAGTAGATGACGGGGATCAGAGTTGGCGCTGATTGCAGTATGGCCGGCGTTGGAGACGAAGATAGCTTTGGTGGGAGTTGGACGGTGAGGACGAAGGAGATAGGGACGTCGATCGGTATTGTGCGACGTGAAGACGAGGAAGGAGTATTTGCTGCCGATATTGTGGTCAGATGACGAGGAGAGGTAGGGAGAGTCACCAGAGCTCGAGGAGCCATTAGGTCGGATTAGGAGGGAAGAATTTAGGGTAGATCCAATCGAAAGTGAGCTTGAGAAGTTTAGTATGATCTGAAGGTCCTTTTATAGGCCTTTGCAGGGAGTTTTAAGCTTGGGAAGCAAGCTTCCCAAGCTTGGAAAGCTTTGCCAGAGATAGGAATTCTAGGATACCCTAATCTTTCATGAGTTCGCATGAGAGATTGGGAAAGTTTGAGAGCTTGGGAATTGGCTCAAAATGAAGGAAATTCCTTGATGAACTTCCCTTTCAAATCTGAGAGGGATTTGTCAAGGAATCAAGGGGAACTTGCCAAATTTAGGTCGCTGGAGTTTGTAGGAATAGGGTTCATGGCAACAGAGACTTGTTTTTGAAAATGATGATAAAGTTTGGGGCCTTTCTGTAAGGATTTTGAAAGTTAAGGGCATATGTGTGATTTGACAGGACCAAATAGCAAACTAGGTCAAGACAGTCTCAGATTGGGCCCAAATTTTGGTATAGACCTAATTTTGACCTAAAGAATCCAGTGGTGAAGTTGGATTTTGGTTTTGACCTAGTTTGGTTTGATAATTTATGCAAAAAGCCAAATTAGGGAAAATGCCTGTCTAGGACTCTGTTTTGGGTTAACATGGGTTTTGATGGTCAAATTGAAGGTATCAAACCATAGAGAATATTTTTATATGAATTTTAGAGGGTTTAGGTGAATTTTATCCTGACCGAAACCTCAGTTAATTAAGAAGGTCAGTTTTTAGGATTTTAGAAGTCATTTAATTCTTAAAACACGCGAAAACCCTTTTTTGTTTGTTCTAAATCACTTGTTAGACTTTTAAGACCATTTGACCCTTAATTAACCCATGAGAAAACTTGTGATTTTTCTGCATTCAAGATATGACGGCAACATTATAGTTTTAACCATATTTTCTTGTCTTTCTAGCAGTTATGTAGGAGCATTTATTCTTTGATAATAACTAAATTGTGCTAGTTATGGCTCATGATGGTGTTCCCATCATACCCCCATGCCTAGATTTTGCTAGTCCCTTAGCAAAATCTCATGGAATTTAACTTAGATTCTAGATCATGCCTTTTTATGCTCAGATTTCTGTTGTGTGCTTTCTTTTGTAGATTAGGTCAGAATGCCAATAGTAGGCCTAGAGGTACTCAAGTACCAACCAAGATCCAGACCTGACCAGCTCTAGCCTCAGTCCATCGTAAAGGTTTCAAAGGCCCACAGGAACTAACCTAAGGTTCGTTGAACTCTGCGGTTAAAGCACCCATGGTTCTAACATGTTTAGCCTAGGTTTAGTTTGCAGTGCATTTTTGTAAGGAGAAATAGAAGTTTTTTTTTTATTATTTTTGGAGAGTTTTCTCTCGCCTTTCTTTCTTTATTTCTAGCTTCGGATTGGCTTTACAACACGATCTGTATCAGATTCCTAGCTCCCATCATCAATCCTCGCAGGGTCCCTGGCAATCGATGCTTCGTAATAGCACCGCCCATGGAAACCCCTAGAACCCTGGCTTTCGAGATTTTGGGATAATCCTGCACATGGCGTTCTATAGCTAAGTCCAGACCCTAGCAATCGACATTTCGTGATAATGCCTCCATGGCATCTGAACCTGCACAAGGTGCTTACATGCTCCCAGTAGGATATTTAGATATCCTAGGAGACAAGCATCGAGGAGACGGTACGTTATTGTGCATCTTCGAGGGGAATTTCCTACCGCCCTGCGTCGGGAACTCTTCCAAATCAACTTGTGTTGATCAGCCGCTCCGAATCTAGGTAGTTTTTTTCAGAACAGATTTAACACTTTTGCGTGATTTTGATAATTAAGCACACTAAACTAGACTGTTTGTGGATTAGGGTGCTTAGGTTATCGAGTCCTGCAAACTAGAGGTCAGTTAACGAGATCGAATAATCCCTAAGCCATATACCAAATACTTAAGCTTTGCATTTTCCCCAACCTCTTGAGGATTATCTAGATCTTAATAGGTACTTGAATTTTTAAGCTTATACACAAGCCCATGAGGCCTAAGATCAGCATTCATACTAATCTCTTTAGTCTTTTAGTACTTTTTGTCTTTTATTTCTTTCTTTTGATTTGGTAAAGAACTCAGTAGATTTCTTAATCTTTTACTAATGACTATCTCTTTTTATTTCAAACTATGCACCTTTTTGGTATTTATATCACCTCCCCTTTTCCTCCTCAAAAAATGATATGCAAATTGATCTTTCAAAATTCCCTCCCTTCTCCATGTTTTTTTTCTTTTTTAGTTTTTATTTTTTTGGTTTCTTGGAATATGTAATTTTTTTTGATGAAACTCTTTCTTGTGAAGTGATTCTCACAGTATTTTGCACTTTAATACCGCCCATGCCTACGATTTGCAATGTCCTCATTGTAAATTAGGTGGGTTCGAATTCAGTATAGATCGTACATTAGAACAGGTTTTGGGTGGGTGGATGGGTTGGGGTGACTGTTACGGACGATTTCAAGCTTGGGTACGGGTACTAGAGGTGGAGTCAGCTGTTCTAGTGGACGAACCCTAAAGTGCAATATGAGTTCAGCATAAGATATGGCAAGAAGGGTTTTAGGTTTTTCAAAAAGATGACGGGTTGCCTCCCGTTAAGCGCTGAGTTTAACGCCATCAGCCAGGCTTAATGAGCTCAGGGAGAATGGAGATCAAAAGATACCTTAGCCAAGTTCATATCGATGAGTTCAATGAACAGCTTAAGTCACTAGCCATTCACAATAAAAGGTTCAGAATCAAGGCTGGGTTGACTGATTTCACTGGTTCCATTTCCAAAAATCCATCTGATAGGATATGGTCCAATTCATTTTGATCTGAGTTTTCCTGGGAAAGGTTTGAGTTTGGCATCAAAGAGTAGGACTTTTTGATCAGAGTGAAACATCTTTCTGGATATGTGCTTGTCGTGAAAGGCTCTAACCCCCTCTTTGTAAATTCGTGAGTTCTCATACGCATCATTGCGTAGTTCATCGATCTCGCTCATTTGAAGCTTTCTGTGGGTTCTTGCCTTAGAAAAATCTAGATTACACTTTCGTACAACCCAACAGGTTTTTTGCTCCAATTCGATGGGGAGGCAACATGCCTTCCCATACACCAATCTGAAAGGTGACATGACCAATCGGGTCTTGTGGGCGATCCTATAAGCCCACAAGACTTCTGGAAGTCAGGATGGCCAATCTTTCCTGTCAGGTCGGATAGTGACCTGAAGGATTTTCTTGATCTCCCGATTCGATAGCTTAGCTAGACCGTTGGTTTAGGGGTGATAAGGAGTAGAAATTTGGTGCGACACCTAGTATTTTGTCATCAGTGATCTGAATTGAGCATTCATGAAATGGGTCCCTTCATCAGAGATATGGCATGTGGAATCTCGAACCGAGAAAAGATGTTTTGATGAATGAATTTGATTACCACCTTATGATCGTTGGTTTAGGTTGGAATGGCTTCGATCCATTTGGGCACATAGTCAACAGTGAGAAGAATGTACTCAAAGTCGCCCGAGATAGGGAAGGGTCCCATGAAATCAATCCCCCAGATATTAGAGATTTCACATATGAGAATATGCTATAAAGGCATCATATCATAGTGGCTCATGTTGCCCAAGGTCTGGCAACAAGTGCATGCCTTACAGTGATCGTATGCATCCCTGAAAATCTTGGGCCAATAAAAGCCACACTGGAGGACTTTTACTGCGGTTTTATGTCCAGAGAAGTGTTCGCCGCAGGCCTGGTCATGGCAGAAGGACAAAATGTCCTGAATTTCTGCTTCTGGAATGCACCGTTTGATGAGATGATCAACACTAATGCAGAAGAGGTATAGGTCTTCCTAAATGTAGTACTTGGCATCGGAAAGAAATTTGTCTTTCTTGGCCTTCGGCTAATCAGACGGGATTTGATGTGATGCCAAGTAGTTCACCAAATCAGCAAACCAAGGAAGTCCCATACTAATAGTCAGGAGGTGGTCATCGGGAAAGTGTTCTGTGATGGGTCTGGAAGGGTCAATAATGTCAGAAGGAAGGTGGGATAAGTGGTCAGCTACCATGTTCTGCTTTCCCGCTTTATCGCGAATCTCGAGATCAAATTCTTGCAACAGCAAGATCCATCAGATTAGTTGAGGTTTCGCATCCTTCTTCACGAGGAGGTAACTCACTGCAGTGTGGTCTGAGTATATGATAACATGGGAACCCAAAAGATATGATCTAAATTTCTCCAGTGCAAATACTACGGCTAGTAGCTCTTTCTCAGTAACTGTGTAGTTAGGCTGACTCTCGTCAAGTGTCTTGCTAGTGTAGTAGATGATTGCGGGTTTCCCATTTATTTTTTGCCCAAGTACCGCACCTACAGCATAATCAGATGCATCGCACATGATTTCAAAGGGTTGTAACCAGTCAGGGGACTGTAGGATAGGTGCTTCGGTAACTCGATCACGTAGGATTTCAAACGCCTGAGTGCACTCCTCAGTGATTTTGAAGGAGACATCCTTAATAGAAGAGTAGTCAGGGGGAGCGTGCGATTTTTGAGAAATCGGGAATGAATCGATGGTAAAAATCGACGTGGCTCGATCAACCTGGATGCCTTTTTTAGAGATGAGATGTCTCAGGACAATTCTCTCATGTACCATGAAGTGACTCTTTTCCTAGCAAAGAACCAAATTCACGTTGATGCACCACCTGAGGATTTAGACCAAGTGCTGGAGGCAATCATCAAAATATTCTCCAAATACTGAGAAGTCATCCACGAAGACCTCAAGGCATTCACCTACCATATCTGAGAATATGGCAAGCATGCACCCTGAAAAGTAGTAGGTGCATTCAGAGACCGAATGGCATCCTTCGGAATGCATATGTTCTGAAGGGGCAAGTGAAGGTGGTATTCTCTTGGTCCTCAGGATGGATTATGACCTGATTATAATCGGAGTACCCATCGAAAAAGTAGAAGAATCTATTTCCCGCTACTTTCTTGAGTATCTGATTAATGAACGGTAGTGGGAAATGAACCTTCTTAGTGGAGGAATTGAGTCTTCTGTAATCAATGCAGACTCTCCACTACTTTGCTATACAGGTTGGTATGGTTTCTCTGGTTTCAGTCGTGATGACGGTGAGCCCTGCCTTCTTAGGCACAACTTGGATTGGACTCACCCACCGACTATCGGAGATCGGGTAGATGATCCCTGCATCTAACCACTTGGTGATCTCCTTTTTCACGATATCCTGCATATTTGGATTTAGGCGTCTCTGCATTTCACCGGATGGTCATGAGCCTTCTTCAGTATAGATGTGATGTGTGTAGTATGAAGGGCTGATACCAGTCAGATCATCAAGAGTCCGTCCAATGGCTCTCCAATGCTGCGGAGAATAGAAATCAGGCATGTTTCTTGATCAAGTGTGAGTCGGGAGTAGATAATCACAGGAAACGTCTAATTGGAATCTAAAAAGACGTATTTCAAATGATCAGGAAGAGGCTTTAATTCCATAACAAGATTATCAGAAGCAGTAGGTGGTTCAAGGTGGGTGTCGGGAGTAAAGGAAGGATCTATGGGTGTGTCTAGGTTATGTTTAGGCTCTAATTGCGGGTTTTGATCTTTTTGTGGTTGATCAGAAATATTCAGGTTTTCCTCGATGCATAGGTCATCAACCACGGCCTCAATATCATTGATGGGAACACCATCATGAGCCATAACTAGCTCATTTTGACACAATTAAGTCAGTAAATGCTCTTACATAACCATTAGAGAGTCACAGGTCATTGCATAATCATTCTGAAAGAAAAATAAGAAACTAGGGTTAAAACTGTAATTTTATCAGCTCATCATGAATGCAGTACAACCATGGGTTTTCTCAGGGGTTGAATAAAGGTCAATTGGTCTTAAAGAGATAACAAGTGGGATAAGACAGATAGAAAAAGGTTTGCACGTGTTCTGAGAATTAAATGACTTTTGAAACCCTAAAAATAGAATAGCTTAATTAATTGAGGTTTTGATTAGGATAAAATTCACCTAACCCTCTAAAATTCATAGAAAAATACTCTCTATGGTTTAGAACCTTCAATTTGACCATCAGAATCCGTTTTGACCCAAAACAGAATCACAGACAAACATTTGCCCTAATTTGGGTTTTTACATAAATTACCTAGTCAAACATGGTCAAAACGAAAATTCAACTTTACCATTGGATTCCTTAGGTCTAAATTAAGTTTGTACCAAAATTTGGACCCAAGATGAGTTGTTCTTGACCTAGTTTGCAAATTGGTCCAGTCTAATTTCATTTCTAACCTTAACTTTCAAAAATCTTTCAAACATGCCCCTAACATTGTCATCATTCTCACAAACAGGTCCCTACCGCCAGTAAACCTATTCCTACTTGCTCCGGTGACCTTAAAATGGAAAGAACTCCCTGATTTCTTGACGAATCCCTTTCAAATTTGAAAGGAGGTTCGTCAAGAAATTCCCTTCCTTTTGGACCCAATCCTAAGCCCTGAAACCTACCCAATCTCTCATGCAAATGCATGAGAGATTTGGGTATCAAGAAACTTCCAACTTTGGCAACCATCCAAGCTTGAAAGCTTGGCTTCCAAGCTCTAATCGACCCCTTGACACCTATATAAAGACCCCCTAGGCCTGCCCGATCCCCCAAGTTTGAATTCGACCTGAGAATCCC
Organism: Thalassia testudinum; assembly: GCA_037157565.1. Classification (NCBI taxonomy): domain Eukaryota; kingdom Viridiplantae; phylum Streptophyta; class Magnoliopsida; order Alismatales; family Hydrocharitaceae; genus Thalassia; species Thalassia testudinum. Next base: position 59,436,867 of record JAZHRO010000063.1, read on the forward strand.
TCAAATTCCTCTCCCCTCCTCCGGCCGATTTGCTCTTCAAGCTCCGATGACTCTCCCTACCTTCCTTCATCGTCTGACCACAATACCAGTGGCAGACTCTTCCTCCTTGTTTTCCTCTACGTCACGCAGCATCCGCCGACGCTCTTGCCCCCTTTCATCCATCTCTCTGAGTGGCTTTGTCTTCGACGTCGGCCACACCTCAACTAGTGCCACTCCGCTCCCCTTCATCTTCCTCCCCTCCTAAACAACTCCTCTACTTCCCCTCATCATTTCCAGCCATCTACCACTTCGTTGCGACCGTCGACTAGCCCTATTGCCCTCCGTCTTCCACCTCGCCGTCGTACCTCTGACGAGATCACACGACCACTACACTCCATCAATCCGGCCGCCGTTCATCTCCAAACCTCCACTCTGTTCTAGAGAGCAAAAGCTCTTTGGTCTTTGTGTCTATTGGCCTCCCCACTACTCCACTAAACACCACACTATTGCACCTCACATTCCGTCACCGTCCAACCACCTCACGCACTCTCACACCTCATGAACACCGCCGTTCAATTTCCCACCTCACGGTGAAGCTTATGAACTATTTTAACTGGGGCTCTTAGCCCATTTTCTTGTTTTCAGGTTCCTAGGTCTCAATCGCCATTGATGAAGCTTCAACCAAAGCTTAAAGGTCTCATCATGTCTGCAGGTTCCAGGCATCGACTCCAGGAAGAGCGGATTACCTCCAGGTGTATCCTCGCACGGTCAATTGGAACTTTTGACCAAGTCCTCTGTGCCAATTCGACGAAGGAAGCTCTTGCTACTCCTGCGCGAAGGATGGAGGGTGGGATAGTCCCACCTCAGAAGTGGAAAGGGACCTAAGCATGCATAAAATGAATTTGTGCTTTAAGCTTATCGCCCCAGCAAGCATAGGGGGTGAGGTCCCCTCATACCCCCCTCATGCGCCTCGTCTGCGACATCTCCCCTGTGGACTTGGTGCGCTCGATAACCCGCCTAACCCTTAGCACTCCTCGGCTACGACCCACACCCGTAGCCCTAGTCCCAAGTACGCTCTAGGTCCGATTACCTGTATACCTGTACTATGGAAGGCTTTAGGAGAGTGTGACCTAGAGAAAGAAAGAGAGATTGCGTGGGGTAGGGGGAGGTTTTTGTTGTAGAAAGTCTTGGCTAACACATAGCCAATTTGAGAAATCCCCCTCCTTGTGTGAAGAAGTAGAAGGCAGCAAAAGAAGAAGATGCTGAGTAGAAGAAGAGAAGAGGGAGTAGCAGCAGACAAAGAAAAGAAGGAAAGAAGAAGAGGCTGAGAAGAGAGAAAGAAGGCTATGCATTGTAGCATCAGACATTTAAGCCGTCTAATTAACCATTCAAGTGTGTGATATTGCTAGGCTTTATTTGATTGATACTATTGAGAAATTTAATGTTATTGTGAGGGGTATTTGGTGATTCAAATCACCATTTTACCTCATTCTTTTTGCACTATTGACATCTGTTTTCACTTCTATGTCATTATTGTTTGGAGGTTTATTACAAATTGCTTATATTGCATTTAAATTGCAATTCTTGAGATTTAAATTCCATATTGCTCCTTGTGTTTGACCTAGGAACTTTTCCAAGTAATAAAATTTATTTGTTTACGTGCTATTTTGGCTATACTACAACATGACAATCTTAAATACCGATTTAGCGCAAAGAACATTTTGGCGCCATTGCCGGGAGCAACGAGCAATTTAGAACTCTTGATTGCAATTCCTGATTCTGATTCTAACTTGCTATATTCTTTTGCTGTCTTTGTTTCAGGAGAGATACATTCAAGGAAGATCAGCTGCATAGTAAACACGCCAGGGGCAGGTAAGTTCTAACATCTCTCTCTTTTAAGCCCCTCATTCTGAAAAGGATAAAAGGAAAAAATCAATTAGGGCTACTTGCATTCTTTCCATAGATAATTCATCAAGTTGCCTGAGTTGATATATTTTATTTGAAAAACAAATCCTGATTTGTGCACCCACTTAAAACTTAAGGTATCCAGGGCTATCACATTCTTGTTTGAGCCCTAGGTGCCACCTTTTGACAAATTAAAGTGGACCAAATTAGAGCCAATTAAGGATTCCAATTTAGGGATTTTAGAAACACACTTGCTTAATCAAGAAATCATCTTCCCAAACAATGTGTGCCTAGACATTGATTGAACTGATCTATTCAAGCAAAACCCTAAAATCAGGCTCTTGAAGTCATTTGAACACAAAAAGAGGGACCTAAATTTTCAAGGACAATACAGGTGAAGTTGACCCACCTTGTTGGGTCAACCAATCTTCAAATTAGGTCACTTTTTGCACTCAACACATTTAAAAGTTCAAGTGAAATTCTAAGCACCCTTGCTCTTAATTAAAGCTGGTAGACTTAAGAGGTGAAGTCCCCATTCTGGTCTACCTGGAACATCAGTGACAAGAGAGATCGGGTGGGGGAAACCCTATATCCCGTGGGGGTGCTCTACCGTGTAGGGGTCATTGCGACACTCTCCCTCTCTGGCTGCTCAGGTAATTCTCAGGTGGACGGCTTTTTGACTAAGGGGTATCATCTGCCCCGAGCCTCTATATTCATCCAAAATTTTTGGGTGTCTTGATTGGGTCCATCACATTCTACCTCTCATCTACTCCATCGGTGCATGTTCTGGAGGAGGTCTCTAAGACCATCCTTGAGGCCTCCTTTAGTCACTCATTCACGTTGAGGCCAAGCCTCGAGCTCCTTGTTTGTGCAACAACCCAATCCGATTGATATCTCTTCCGATTCATTTGAACCTGATTCTCCTTCATCCATCATCATGTCACAACCCGCAGAAGAAAATAATCTCGAAAATCAACTCCAGTGCCTCGATGATCTATTTCAAGCCTTTGTGAACCCACTGCAGCGTCCAATGATGTAAGATCACTACAATCCGACTGCTGTAGCAATCGACCCTGAGTACAAATCACCACTGGAGGTCTTGACACTGAACTCAAGCCCAACATGATTCATGCCATTCCCAAATTCCATGGGCGTAATTCTGAAGATCCTTTCCAACATATCAAACAACTCAAGCATCTGGCCCAGACCTTCGGGTCAGAAGCTCAAAATCAGGATATTCTACTCATGAAAATGTTCTCTTTCTCTCTCATGGATAAAGTTGCTCATTGGTACCAAACCCAAATGCGCCCGATCAACACCTGGGCAAAACTTCAATCTGAGTTTCTGAGAAAGTTCTTTCTTGTTGGTTGAACAAATGCTTTACGGCACCAGATCACACATTCACACAATAAGCAGGAGAACCATTTCATGAAGCATGGGATCATTTTCTGGATCTCATGTGAAAGTTCCCCCATCACGGAGTTCCTAAATGATAATAAGTCCAGTCTTTTTACCAGGGACTCCATGAGGATATTAGATTATTTGTCAATGCGACCTGCAGAGGAAACATCATGGGTCAACACGAAGACACCGTGTGGGAGATTCTCGAGAATATGTGCGAGAACTCCATCAATAATGAATCCATGGGCATGTTTGACCGGATGAATGCCCGTGCATTGACGAATCCAAAGGGAGCACATGAGATGCAGGGCCTATCCTCTTCTGTCGACTTGGAACTAATGGCCAATCATCTGGACAAGGTCTCTATCATTGAGAAAAAGGTGGTTGAGCTAAATCAACATTTGCAGTGAGCCACCTCTACACAGAACCCGTACACACAACCACCCTCTGCCAGGGAGGTCGTGCACAACTTCTATCACCGATCTTCTCAAGGGATGGACCCATATCCAACCCCGTCTGATTCTGGCTATGGAGGAAACTCTGGATCCACCTACTCTAGTTGGGGGGACTCTGAACCCTCATATTCTGAGTTTCCCGAGGGTCCTCAGACCTACAAGGACCTCAACGCCATTCAAAATGACCCATTCTCAAACACTTACAACCTTGGATGGCGTAATCATCCCAACTTCATGTGGTCAGGCAATAATCAAAATCAGAGACCTTAATATCCACCCCGACCACAAGCTCCTCATCCATATCAGCTACCTCAGCCTCGGCCTAACCCAACTTATCAATCTGAGCTGACTCAGATAGATCAAATGACTCTTATCCTTCAGACTCTGGCTGACATTCAGAAGACTAATGCGGCTATGCAAAAGTAGCACAGAGATGAGATCACAGAGGTTCCCAATCAACTTGCCCAGATGGCAAATCCTCGCCAACCTGGTGCACTTCCTTCACAACCTCTGCCTAATCCAAATAACGTGCCGATCTAGAGGCGCATTATGAACCCAAATTCGGGCCAATCTCACTTTGTTTATCAATACCCTTCTACTCCATCACCTGACAGGATGGAGGCTTCAACATCATATATGGATTACCAGCAGCAAGCACCTCTTCTACCCACTCCAAACCAAAACTAGGCAGGATTAAATTCAGTTACTACCTGCACTGGCAAAACAACACAGGACCGACCTTGTCCAAGCCAAACCAAGCCTGGTAATGCAAACCCTAACCCAAGGATAGTTATCCAGGATATCTCTATCCTAGATCGAGAACTTGGACCCATTCTAGAGGAACCGTCTAAAGTTCCATTTCTTGAGGCTTTGACCAAGGGCAAAAGGATAACCAAAATCGTGGCACCTAAGGAGGACCTGGTTAAGCTCTTTGAGCAGGTCCATATAAACATCCTCTTGATGGATGTGATAGGCCATGTATCGGCTTATGCATGAATTTTGAAAGACGTATGTACACCAAGTGTAAGCTAGGAACCAAAGATGGGAATCCGATTGTACTATTAGAGCAAGCCAGCTTTGTCATTTTGAGCAAACTCCCACCTAAGGAAAAATACCCAGGCACCCCTTTGATCTCTTGTGAAATTGGTGATATACGATTTGACCAAGCTTTATTAGACTTAGGAGCCTCCATAAATTTGATACCCACATCCCTACTCGACTACTTCAAGGAAGCTAAGCTTAAACTGACTGAAATGACTTTACAACTAGCAGACCGATCAATTAAGTCACCAAAAGGAATTCTCGAGGATGTCATGGTAAGGGTGCATGATTTCTATTTCCCAGTGGATTTCATCATTTTAGACATGGATGCTCCTGAAAATGTGAAGAATACACCGATCATACTAGGGAGACCCTTTTTGGCCACTGCCAAGGCCAATATCAATTGTGAGGAGGGCCAAATCGAATTGAAATTTAGGAGCAAGACACTAAAGATTGACATCTTTAAGGCCCAATAAGGAATTAATTGCGGAGTCATAGAACAAATTTGCGATATTGAAGAAGTGGTTGACGACCTCATAGAGAACCCAACTATTTTTGATCAATCGCAAGAGGATCAAAACCCGCAATTAGAGGAGCCCGAACTCAACCTAGACACACCCATAGCTCCTTCCTTTGCTCCTGACACCCATCCTAAATTACCCGCTGCTACTGATAACCTGATTTTGGAATTAAAGCCTTTTCCTAATCATCTCAAATACATCTTTTTGGGTTCCAATCAGACATTTCCTGTGATTATCAACTCATGACTCACACTTGATCAGGAAACACACCTGATTTCTGTTCTCTAGCAACATCGAAGAGCCATTGGATGGACTCTGGACGATCTCATCGATATCAGCCCCTTATACTGCACACACCACGTCTACACTGAAGAAGGCTCACAACCATCCCATGAAATGCAAAGACGCCTAAATCCCAATCTACAGGATGTCGTGAAAAAGGAGATTATCAAGTGGTTAGATGCAGGGATATCTACCCCATCTCCGATAGTCAGTGGGTGAGTCCAATCCAGGTTGTGCCTAAAATGGTAGGGCTTACCGTCATCGCGACTGAAATCGGGGAAGCCATACTGACCCATATAGCAAACTCATGGAGAGTCTGCATTGATTATAGAAGACTCAATTCCTCCTTGAAGAAGGACCATTTCCCACTACCGTTCATTGATCAGATTCTCGAGAAACTAGTGGGAAATCAATTCTTCTACTTTTTGGATGGGTACTCTGGTTATAACCAGGTCGCAATCCATCCTAAGGATCAAGAAAAGACCACCTTCACCTGCCCCTTCAGAACTTATGCATTCCGAAGGATGTCGTTTGGTCTTTGCAATGCACCCGCTACTTTTCAACGGTGCATGCTTGCCATATTCTCAGATATGGTAGGCGAGTACCTTGAAGTCTTCATGGACGACTTCTCGATATTTGGTGAATCATTTGATGATTGCCTCCTACACTTGGACCAGATCCTCAGGCATTGCATCAACGTGAATTTGGTTCTTTCCTGGGAAAAGAGCCATTTCACGGTACCTAAGGGAATAATCCTGGGACACCTTATCTTTGAAAAAGGCATCCAGGTTGATCGAGCCAAGGTGAATTTGATTTCCAAACTCCCTATGCTTAGCTTGATCAAAGACATCTGATCCTTCCTGGGGCACGTCAGTTTTTACCGTCGATTCATTGCCGATTTCTAAAAAATCGCGTGCCCCCTGACTAATCTTCTATCTACGGATGTCCCTTTTGAAGTCACCAAGGAATGCACTCAAGCATTTGAGATCCTACATGATCGAGTTACCCAAGCGCCTATCCTGCAGCCCCCTGATTGGTCTCAACCCTTTGAGATCATGTGCGATGCATTTGATTAAGCTGTAGGTGCGGTACTTGGGCAGAAAATAGATGGGAAACCGTGGTCATTTTCTACGCTAGCAAGACACTTGACGAGGCTCAGCGTAACTACACAGTTACTGAGAAAGAGCTACTAGCCGTAGTATTTGCCCTGGAAAAATTCAGATCGTATCTTTTGGGTTCCCGTATTATCATTTACTCAGATCACACTGCTGTGAGGCATCTCCTTGGAAAGGATACGAAACCTCGACTAATCCACTAGATCTTGCTGTTGCAAGAATTTGATCTCGAGATTCATGACAAGGCAAGGAAATAGAATGTGGTAGCTGATCACTTATCCCGCCTTCCTTCTGATATTATCAACCCTTCCGGACCCATTACTGAACATTTTCTCAATGAGCACCTCCTGACTATCAGTACAGGACTTCCATGGTTTGCTGATCTAGTAAACTGCTTGGCATCGCATCAGATATTGTCCGATTGGCCAAAAGCCAAGAAGGACAAATTACTTTCTGATGCCAAGTACTACTTTTGGGAAGACCTGTATCTCTTCCACATTGGTGCTGATCAAATCATCCGACGATGTGTTCTGGAAGCGAAAATTCAGGACATTTTGTCCTACCATAACCAGGCCTGCGGTGGATACTTCTCTGGTCATAAAACTGTAGCAAAAGTCCTCCAGTGCAGCTTCTATTGGCCCACAGTTTTCAAAGATGCATACAATCACTGTAAGGCTTGCACTCGTTGCCAGACCTTAGGCAACATGAGCCATCGTGATATGATGCCCTTACAGTCGATTATCGTATGCGAAATCTTCGATATCTAGGGGATTGATTTTATGGGACCCTTCCCTATTTCGGATGGCTTCGAATACATTCTTCTCGCTGTTGACTACGTGTCCAAATGGATTGAAGCCATTCTGACCTGAACCAATGATCATAAGGTGGTTATCAAATTCATTCATCAGAACATCTTTTCTCAGTTTGGGATTCCACGTGCCATAATCTCTGATGGAGGGACCCATTTCATGAATGCTCAGTTCAGATCACTGATGACCAAATACGGGGTGTCACACCGAATCTCTACTCCTTATCACCCTCAAACCAACAGTCTAACTGAGCTATCGAATCGGGAGATCAAGAAAATCCTCCAAGTCACTGTTTGACCTGGCAGGAAAGACTGGCCATCCCGACTTTCAGAAGCTTTGTGGGCTTATAAGACCGCCCATAAAACCAAATTAGGCATGTCTCCCTTCATATTAGTGTACGGAAAGGCATGTCACCTCCCCGTCGAACTAGAGCACAAAGCCTATTATGTAGTACGGAACTGCAACCTTGATCTTTCTATGGTAGGAACCCACAGAAAGCTTCAAATGAGCGAGATCAATGAATTATGCCATGACGTGTATGAGAACTCGCAAATTTACAAAGAGCAGGTTAAGGCCTTTCACGACAAGCACATATCCAGAAAGATCTTTTTCCCTGGTCAGAAAGTTCTCTTTGATGCCAAACTAAAATTGTTCCCAGGAAAACTCAGATCCAAATGGATTGGACCTTACCTTGTCCGACGAATCTTTGGAAATGGAGCTCTCAAAATCAGTCAATTCAGCCACGATTTAGAACCTTTTGTTGTGAATGGTCAGATACTTAAATCGTTCATTAAACTCACTGATACAAATTTGGCTGAGATATCTTTTACCCTCCATTCTCCCTGAGCTCATTGCGCTGGGTTGATGGCGTTAAACTCAGTGCTTAATGGGAGGCAACCCGTCATTTTTGAAAAACCCAAAACCCTTCCTGACACATCTTATGCTGAATTCATATTGCACTTTAGGGTTCATCCACTAGAACAGTTGATTCCACCTCTAGTACCCATCCAAGCTTGAAATCCTCCGCAATAGTCATCCTGACCCATTCACCCACCCATCACCTGCTTTAATGTATCATCTAAGCTGTACTCAAACCCACCTAGTTTACATTGAGGACATTGCAAATCGTAGGCATGGGGGTATTAAAGTGCAAAATGCCATGAAAATCACTTGACAAGAAAGGGTTTCATCAAAAAATCACATATTCCAAAAATACCAAAATATATATATATTGAAAAAGAATAAAAAAATGAGAGGAGAGGAAATTTTGATGGCATGTCAGATTTCGAGGAGAAAAAGGGAGGAAAAAAGGTCAAGAAAGGAGCACAATTTGAAAAGAAAAAGAAGAGGTAGTCAATAGTAAAAGATTAAGGAATTGACTTAGTTCTAGACCACATCAAAAGAAAGAAAATGAAAGGCAAAAAGTGCTAATAGAATAAAGAAAAGATTAGTAGGAATGCTGATTTTAGGCCTTTTGGGTTATAATCCTAGGCTTAAAAATTCAGGTACCTGCTAAGATCTGGATAATCCTTAAGAGGTTTCGGAAAATGCGAAGCTTAAGTATTAGGTCTAAGGCTTAGTGATTATTCAGCCTCATTAACTGATCTCTGGTTTGTGAGACTCGGTAACCTAAGCGCCCCAATCCACACACAAGTCTGGTTCAGTGCGCCTAAGTATCAAAATCATGCAAATGCATTTAACTTGTTCTAAAAGAGTCACCTAGATTAGGAGAGGCTGATCAACACAAGTTGATTTGGACGAGTTCCTAGTGCAGAGAGGCGGGAAATTCTCCTCGAAGTTGTGCAACAACATATCGTCTCCTCGGTGCTTGTCTCCTAGGATATCTACATATCCTATCGAGGGCATGTAAGCACCCTGTGATCGTTTAAATGCCATGGGTGGCATTATCCCAAAATGTCGATTGCCAGGGTCTTGATTTAGCTATAGAATGACATGGGCGGGATTATCACGAAATCTTGAAAGCCAGGGTTCTGGGGGTTGCCATGGGCGGTGCTATCTTGAAGTATCGATTGCTAGGAACCCTGCGAGGATTGATGATGGGGACTAGGAATCCGATATAGACCGTCTTGTAAAGCCAATCCGAAGCTAGAATAAAAAGAAAAGAGAGAGAAAACTCTCCAAAACAAAGAAAAATTCATCTATCTCTCTCTGACAAAAACGCACTGTAAACTGAACCTAGGCTAAAACATGTTACAAGCATGGGTGCTTTAACCACGGAGTTCAACGAACCTTAGGTTAGTTCTTGTGGGCCTTAGAAACCTTCGTGGCAGACTAAGGCTAGAGCTGGTCAGGTATGGATCTTGGTTGGTACTTGAGTACCTCTAGCCCTACTATTGGCATTCTAGCCTAATCTACAAAAGGAAGCACACAACAAAGTTTTTAAGCATTAAAAGGTTTTATGGTCTAGAATCAAAGTTAATACCTTGAAGTTTTGCTAAGGGACTAGCAAAAGCTAGGAATGGGGGTATGATAGGAACACCATCCTGAGCCATAATTAGCTCATTTTGACCCAATTAAGTCAGTAAATGCTCCTACATAACCGCTAGAGAGTCACAAGTCATTGCATAATCATTCTAAAAGAAAAATAAGAAACTAGGGTTAAAACTGCAATTTTACCAGCTCGTCATGAATGCAGTACAACCACGGGTTTTCTTAGGGGTTGAATGAAGGTCAATTGGTCTTAAAGAGATAACAAGTGTGGTAGGACGAACAGAAAAATTGTTTGCACGTGTTTTGAGAATTAAATGACTTTTGAAACCCTAAAAGTAGACCCACTTAATCAACTGAGGTTCTGATCAGGATAAAATTCACCTAAACCCTCTAAAATTCATATAAAAATACTCTCTAGGATTTAGAACCTTCAATTTGACCATCAGAACTCGTTTTGACCCAAAACAGAATCACAGACAGACATTTACCCTAATTTGGGTTTTTATATAAATTACCAAAGAAAACATGGTAAAAACCAAACTCCAACTTCACCATTGGATTCCTTAGGTCTAAATTAGGTTTGTACCAAAATTTGGACTTAAGATGAGTTTGTCTTGACCTAGTTTGCAAATTGGTCCAGTCTAATTTCATTTCTTCCCTTAACTTTCAAAAATCTTTCAACCAGGCCCCTAACTTTGTGGTTGTTCTCACAAATAGGTCCCTTCTGCCATTAAACCTATTTCTACTTGCTCCGGCAACCTTAAAAAAGAAAGAACTCCCTAATTTCTTGACGAATCCCTTTCAAATTTGAAAGGGAAGTTTGTTAAGAAATTTCTTTCCTTTTGGACCCAATCTTAAGCCCTGAAACCTACCCAATCTCTCATGCGAACGCATGAGAGATTTGGGTATCAAGAAACTTCCAACTTCGGTGACCTTCCAAGCTTGAAAGCTTGGCTTCCAAGCTCTAATCGACCCCTTGACACCTATATAACGACCCCCCAGGCCTGCCTGATCCCCCAAGCTTGAATTCGACCTGAGAATCCCTCAAATTTGTCTCCCCTCCTCTGGTCGATTTACTCTTCAAGCTCCGACGACTCTCCCTAACTTCCCTCTTCTTCTGTTCACAATACCAGTGGCAGACTCTTCCTCCTTATTGTCCTCTGCATCGTGCAGCACCTGCCGATGCTCCTGCCCCCTTCATCCTCGTCGTCGTCCATCTCTCTGAGCAGCTTCATCTCCGATGCTGGCCACACCTCAACTAGTGCCCACTCCGCTACCCTTCATCTGCCTCCCCTCCTAAACAACTCCTCGACTTCTCCTCATTGTTTCCAGCCATCTGCCACTTCATTTTGACTGCCGACTTGCCTCGTCGCCCACTGTCTTCCACCTCACTAGCATACCTCCGACGAGCTTGCACAGCCACTACACTCCATCAATCCGACAACCATTCACTCCACACTTTGCTGTGTTCTAGAGAGAAAAACCCCTCTGGTCTTCGAGGCTATTGGCCTCCCCACTGCTCCACCGAACACTACACTGTTGCACCTCACATTCCATCACCGTCCAGCCACCTCACGCACTCTCACACCTTATGAACACCGTCGTTCAATTTCCCACCTCACAGTGAAGCTTATGAACTTTTTTAACTGGGGCTCTTAGCCCATTTTCTTGCTTTCAGGTTCCCAGGTCTCGACCGCCATTGATGAAGCTTCGACTGAAGCTTAAAGGTCTCATCACGTCTGCAGTTTCCAGGCGTCGACTCCAGGAAGAGCGGATTACCTCCAGGTGCATCCTCATGCGGTCAATTGGATCTTTTGACCAAGTCCTCTGTGCCAATTCATCGAAGGAAGCTGCTATTGCTGCTGTACGAAGGACGGAGGGTGGGATAGTCCCACCTTGGAAGTGGAAAAGGACCTGAGCATGCATAAATTGAATTTGTGCTTTAGGTTAATCGCCTCAGCAAGCACAGGGGGTGAGGTCCCCACACCCCCCCTCACGCGCCTCGTCCATGACATCTCCCCCACGTACCTAGTGCACCCGATAACCCACCTAACCCTTAGCACTCCTCGGCTATGACCCACGCCTGCAGCCTTGGTCCTGGGTACGCTCTAGGTTCGATTACTCATATACTCGTAGATGCTGAGCAGAAGAAGAAGATGTTGAGCAGAAGAAGAAGAAGAGAAGAGGGAGTAGCAGCAGAGAAAGAAAAGAAGGAAAGAAGAAGAGGCTGAGAGGAGAGAAAGAAGGCTATGCACTGTAGCATCAGGCATTTAAGTCATCTGGTTAACCATTTAGCTGTCTGATATTGTTAGGCTTTATTTGATTGATACTGTTGAGAAATTTACTATTATTGTAAGGGGTATTTGGTGATTCAAATCACCATTTTACCTTATTCTTTTTGCACTATTGACATCTGTTTTCACTTCTATATCATTATTGTTTGGAGTTTTATTACAAATTGCTTATATTGCGTTTAAATTGTAATTCTTGAGATTTAAATTTCATATTGCTCCCTGTGTTCGACCTCTGAATGTTTTTGAGTAATAAAATTTATTTGTTTAAGTGCTATTTTGGCTATACTACAACATGACAATCTTAAATACCGATTTAGTGCAAAGAACAGTCACAAATTTGTTCTATAACCCCACAATTAATTCCTTGTTGGGCCTTAAAGATATCGATCTTTAGCTTCTTGCTTCCATATTTTAACTCAATTTGGCCCTCCTCACAATTAATATTGGCCCTAACAGTGGCCAGAAAGGGTCTCCCTAATATGATCGATGTATTCTTCAAGTTCTCAGGAGCATCCTTTTCTAGGACAATGAAATCTACAGGAAAATAGAAATCATGCATCCTAAGTATGACATTTTTGAGAATTACTTTTGGTGACTTAATCGATTGATTAGCTAATTGCAAGGTCATTGCTATTGATTTATGCTCAGATTGCTCAAAGTAGTCTAGTAGGGATGTAGGTATAAAATTTTTGGAAGCTCCTAGGTCTAGTAAGGCTCGGTCAAATTGTATATCACTGATAGCACAGGAGATCAAAGGGGTGCCTGAGTCTTTTGCCTTAGGCAGGAGTTTGCTCAAAATGACAGACCTAGCTTGCTTCGACAGTACGATCGGGTTCCCACCTTTGGTTCACGGCTTACGCTTAGGTGTACACATGTCTTTTAGGAATCGTACGTAAGTTGGTACGTGGCGTATTGCATCCATCATGGGGATGCTTATATGGACTTGCTCAAAGAGCTTAACCAGGTCCTCCTCAGGTGCCACGGGTTTGGTTGTCTTCTTTCCCTTGGTCAAGGCGTCGGAAAATGGAACCTTAGATGGTTCCTCTAGAATTGGCTCAGGCTCTTTATCAGGGACGAGTGTGTCCTGGATGACCAATCTAGGATTAGGGTTTATGGTCTCAAGCATGTTGTGGCTAGGAAAGGGTGGGTCTTGTGTTGCTTTGCCACTACGGGTGGTGACGGAATTTAATCCTGCCTTATTTTGGTTTGGGTTAGGCAAAATAGGTGTTTACTGCTGAAATCCCTAGTATGAAGTTGAGGCATCCATCCTGTCAGGTGATGGAGCAGAAGGGGCCTGATAATCTTGGCCCTAATTTGGGTTCATAACGCCCCTCTTGTTCAGCATGTTATTTGGGTTTGGAAGAGGCTGAGAAGGAAGTGCACCAGGCTGGCGCGGACTTGCCAGCTGGGCCAATTGATTTCGTAACTCAGAGATCTCCTCGTTGTGTTGTTTTTGCATGTCAACCAAGGTCTGGAGAATCAAAGATGTATGATCTTCTTTAGGTGGTCTAGATTGAAAGGTTTGAGTGGGCCTTGGTTGGGTGGGTTGATAAGGTCGCAGAGCCTGTGGTCGTGATTGGAATTGAGGTCTTAGATTTGGGGTATTCCCTGACCATGAAAAGTTAGGATGATTACGCCATCTAGAGTTGTAAGTGTTGGTGAAAGGATTATTCTAGATGGTGTGAAGATCCTCACAGGTCTGAGGAGCTCCGAGATAATCAGGGTACGAGGGTTCAGAGTTCCCCCAATTAAGGTGGGCTGACTTGGAGTTTCCTTCGAAGCCATAATCTGATGGGGGTGGATATGCATCCATCTCCAGGGAGTGGTAGATATTGTGCGTAGCCTCCCTTCCCGTGGGTGGGTGCGTGTATGTGCTTTGAGGTGCAGAGGTGGATTTGTGTAGATGATGAGTGATGTTGTCCACCTTTTTCTCGATAATGGAGACCTTGTCCAATTGACTGGCTACCAACTCTAGATCAACGGATGCGAAAAGGCCTCAGGATTCATGTACCCCACGATTATTTGTCAATGCACGAGTGCACGTCCAATCGTACGCACCAAATGACTTATTGTTCAGGGAGTTCTTGCACATGTTCTCAAGAATTTCCCAAATCGTGTCCTCATGTTGACCCATGATGCTACCACCATAGGTTGCACTGACAAAGAGCTTGATATTCTCACGGAGTCCATGGTAAAAGGATTGGACTTGTTCCTACTTTGGAACTCTGTGATGGGGGCACTTACGCTTGGGATCCAGAAAGCGATCCCATGCTTCATGTAGAGATTCTCCTACTCCTTGGGAGAAGGGCGTGATTTGGTGCCGCATCGTGTTGGTATGACTAATCGGGTAGAATTTTTGCAGGAAGGCAATTTGAAGTTCTCCCCATGTGTTGATCGTGTGTGGTTGAGTCTGAAACCAGTGAGCGGCTTTGCTAGCCAGGGAGAATGAGAAGAGCTTTAAGAGTAATCTGTCCCGATTCTATACATCTGCCCCAAAGGTGTAGGTCAGATGTTTTAGGTTTTTGATGTGCTGGAAAGGATTCTCAGAGTTCAAGCCGTGAAATTTTGGGGTCATATGAAGCATGCTAGGCTTGAGATCTACCTCGGGTCCTCCCACAGGAATGTTGATTCGGGGTTCGATCTCCACTGCTGTGGAATTATAGTGATCTCGCATTTGAGGATGTGACGGTGGATTGATGATGGCATTGATTCAATTTTGGAAATCATGGAATTGTTGTTCAAGATTAGGTTGTTCTTCTTGGTGATCCATAGTTGATGAAGGGGAAGTAGGTTTTGAATCAGAGGATATGTCAATGTGATTAGGTTGTTGCACAAACACAAAAGTCGAGGCTCGACGTCGACGAGAGTGAATAGCTAATGGAGGCCACAAGGATGGTCTTAAGGACCTCTAAAACATGCACTGATGGAATAGAAGAGGGATAGTAGGTGACAGACCCAATCTAGACACTCAAAAATTTTGGATGACTATAGAGGTTCGAGGCGGATGATACCCCTTAGTCAGAAAGCCGTCCACCTAAGAATTACCTGGGCAGCCAAAGAGGGAGAGTCCCGTGAAGACCCCTACACGGTAGAGCGCCCCCACGAGTTACAAGGTTTCCCCCACCCGACCTCTCTTGTCACTGAGGATCCAAGTAGACCAGAATGGGGACTTGACCTCTTAAGTCTACCTGTTTTAGATTAAGAGCAATGTCCTTATGATTTCACTTAAACTTTAAGTGTTTTTGTGTAAAGTGACCTAACTTGAAGATTGTTTAACCCAACAAGGTGGGTCAACTTCACCTGTTTTGTCCTTTGAAAAATTTAAGTCTCTCATTTAGTGTTTAAATGAAATTAAGAGCCTATTTTTAGGGTTTGCTTGGGTAGATCAATTCAACCAGGGCTTAGGCACATACTGTTTGGGAAGATCAATTCTTGATTAAGAAAATGTATCTCTAAAACCCTAAATTGGAAACCCTAATTGGCTCTGATTAGTCTAATTCAATTTTGTCCAAATGTGGTACTGAGGGTTCAAGCAAGATGGTGATAGCCCTAGATACCTTAAGCTTTAAGTAGGTGCACAAATCAGGGTTTGGATGTTCTCTAGAATGTATCAAATCAAGGAACTTGATGATTTGTCTAAGAATAGAATGCAAGTAGCTTTAATTGATTTTTTTCCCTTTTTAGCTTATCAGAATCAGGGGCTTAGAAGGATTTGTGTTTTACCTGCCTTAGAGTGGTTGATGTGCAATTGATCTTCTTTAATGAATCCCCTGAAATAGATCACAATCAAAAGAGATAGAGAAGTTAGTACCAAATCAGATATTGCAATCAAGAGATCAAAATTGCATGTTGCTCCCTGGCAATGGTGTCAAAATGCTAGTCACTTTGAAATGGGTTTTAAAATCAATGCATTGCAGTGTAGGTCGAATCAGCGCAAAAAATAAATAGAATTTATAGCTCGAATATTAGAAATGAAGTCCGAGGTCGAACGTAAGGTGCAATTGGCAATTTAATGCTCAAGATCACAATTTAAAGTCAAAGATATAAGAAATTGAAATCAAACTGTAATAGAAATGAAGGGCAAAAAGAAGGGGTTAAAATGGTGATTTGAGTCATCAAATTAACCCTACAATTTAACCATAATTATTTCAAATGTTTGCACAGTATTAACCACAATTAATTCACTCAAGATGAGTAAGCAATAGATCCTGAGAGGTTTGGATATGTGAAATCAGATGGCGGATGCGTAGATCAAACATCTTAAACAGCTAGTTGCTACAGTGCCTCCAAGAGACTCAAGGGACTCTTCTTCCTTCTGCTCTTTCTTATTTCTTCTCTTTCTGGCTGTGCCTTCTCTCTTCTTCTTCTTCTTCAGCTTTAAGCTTCCTCTCTTCTTCTTTCTTCTTCATGCGTAAGGGAGGCACTAAAATTTGGCTAAGTGTCGCATAGGGAAAAACCCTCCCTTGCCCCGTGCTCTCTTCTTCTCTCTAGGATCTGCCCTCCCAGGGCCACAGTCCAGATAGTCCAGTTATTGGGTACATGCACACCCGGGGCCAGGGCTGCCTGCAGTGGGTAGCAGCCGAGGAGTGCTTGACTAGGCGAGTAATCGAGTGCACCAGACCCGTGTGAGCAGTGTCACAAGCGAGGTGCGTGGGGGTGTATGGGACCTCACCCCATGGCTAGGAGGTGAAGAGCCTATACAACAAAATCAATTTATGCGGGCATGGGCGCTTGTCAACTTCTGAGGTGGGACTAATCCCACCTCCCTTCCTCTGCATGCACTGCACTGATGCTTCATGCGATTGTGGTCAAAGGCTCAGTCAAAGAGCCAAATTGTCTCCTTGGTTGCGCTCCTGGATAGGTTCTGCTGAGCCTGGAGCAAACACCTGGGGTTCAACTGCAAGAACAATGCTTGGAGCTCGGTTGAAGAAGCTTCGTTAATGGCTGGAAGACCTGGTACATGAAATCTAGGAATAAGGCCTCTCGATTGTGTTAAAGCACTTAGGAAGCATTGCTGGGCGACGACAAATGTAACCGTGGTGGTGCAGAGGTGATTGGCAGAGTGAGGAGGTCTGATGACCTCGGACTGTTGGTGCAGAGGGTGTGATGTTAGGCAAAGGGTTTGGAGGAGCAATCGACTAAGTTAGGGCTTTTGCTCCTGAGGTCGAGGTGGAGGTGTAGAGCATGGAGGCGACGGCATAGGTGGTCTGTGGTGACCGCTGGAGCTCACCGGTAGTACGCTGAGAGGTGGAAGATGAAGTCGCGAAGGGCGGTGCGGAAGTCGAAGCAAAGTGTCGAAGGTGCTGTCGTAATGTGGAGAAGCTGAGGAGTCGATAGAGGTAGGTAGTAGATGACAAGGATCAGAGTTGGCATTGGTTGTGGTATGGCCGGCGCCGAAGACGAAGATAGCTCTGGTGGGGGTTGGACGACGATGAAGAAGGAGATAGGGACGTCGATCGGCATTGCGTGATGTGGAGGAAGATGTGGAAGGAGTATTTGTCACCGTTATTGCGATCAGATGACGAGGAGAGGCAGGGAGAGTCACTGGAGCTCGAGGAGCCTTTCGGTTGGATTAGGAGGGAAGAATTTAGGGTAGATCTGGTCGAAATCGAGCTTGAGAGGTTTGGTATGATCTGAAGGTCCTTTTATAGGTGTTTAGAGGGTGTTTTGAGCTTGGAAAGCTTTGCCGGAGATAGGAATTCTAGGATACCCTAGTCTCTCATGTGTTCGCATGAGAGATTGGGAAAGTTTGAGAGCTTGGGAATTGGCTCAAAAGAAAGGGAATTCCTTGACGAACTTCCCTTTCAAATATGAAAGGGATTCGTCAAGGAATCAAGGAGAACTTGCGAAATTTAGGCCGCTGGAGTTTGTAGGAATAGGATTCATGGCGGTAGGGACCTATTTGTGAAAGCGATGACGAATTTAGGGGCCTTTTTGTAAGGATTTTGAAAGTTAAGGGCATGTGTGTGATCAGAGAAGACCAAATTGCAAACTAGGTCAAGACAGTCTCACATTAGGTCTGAATTTTGTTATAAATCTAATTTTGACCTAAGGAATTCAATGGTGAAGTTTGATTTTGGTTTTGACCTAGTTTGACTGGGTAATTTATGCAAAAACCCAAATTAGGGTAAATGTCTGTCTAGGACTCTATTTTGGGTCAAGACAGGTTCTGATGGTCAAATTGAAGGTACCAAATCCTAGAGAATATTTTTATATGAATTTTAAAGGGTTTAGGTGAATTTTATCCTAACCAAAACCTCAGTTAATTAAGCAGGTCTATTTTTAGGGTTTCAGAAGTCGTTTAATTATCAAAACACATGAAAACACTTTTCTATCTCTTCTAACCCAGTTGTTAGACTTTTAAGATCATTTGACCCTTAATTAACCCCTGAGAAAACCCATGGTTGTTCTGCATTCAATATATGATGGTTAAATTTAGTTTTAACCTTGTTTTCTTGTCTTTCTCTCAAAATGATTATGTAATGAGTTATGGCACTCTAGCAGTTATGTAGGAGCATTTATTCCTATATAATAACTAAATTGAGCTGGTTATGACTCATGATGTTATTCCCATCAGGGGGTAAAGGTGGATGGCCATGGAGGTGGAGCTAGTTGGGAGCTTAGCTAAGCTAGCTAAGGTAGCTTAGCTAGTAGAGTAGAGGTGGTGCAGCTAGGGTTTCATGAAGGAGGAGCTGGAGAAAGTAAATCTGGAGCTGAATCTGATGAGGTAGCTTCATGGGGAGCTCAACTACTTGGCTAAACTACCTAGTACTTATACTAGTAGCTAAGCTTTGCTAGTTGAGCTAAGTTGAGCTGGTCTCAACCTAGATGGAGATAGGTTGAGTTGGAATTGCCTCAGATGAGAACTCTAGAGCTAGCTACTAGTTGACTAGTAGTAGCTTAGCTAGCATGGGGTCCAGCTACCATGAGCTGGGTGGAGCTGGAATGAGCTAAGGCTGAGTTGAGATGGACTCTTGTCAACTTAGTTGAGCTAGCTAGAGCTCCCAGTGAACTAATGGGAGCTGAGATGAGCTAGACTCAACTAAGTTGAGTTGGATCTGAGATGGCTTGAGCTGGGTTGAGCTAAGATGAGCTACCTTGAGCTACCATTTAGTTAAGGTGAGCTGAATGGAATAATATGGAGATACTCTTAATCCAAGGGAGCTGGTATCTAGCCATGATGAGTTGGAATTAGCTGAGTCCTAGCCTGATTGAGCTTCCTCTTCATCAGTTGCCTTCAAGAGTGTGAGGGTTTTAGGGATCTATCAATCTATTTACCCTTAACACTCCAAGAAACACAATAAAAAATGCAATGCATGCCTAACCTAATTGATGGCTAAATGTAAATCAAAAACCCATTTGCGGAGCAAATTCCTAAGAGCTAGGTTTGTTTTAATGCATAAGAATGATGATAAATTGGTGTTTAACAACGAGCACACAAACAAGTGCAAAATAGAATATCAGGTCTATTGGAAGTCAAGTATAATAAAGATCCTATCATGCTTCTATACAATTTTTGATCTACAGACTTACCTGTGTCGTCAGATTTTAGCTATGTAGAAGCTGCCATAGGTGTTTCTTTTCCTTTTACTTTGTACATAGAGAATTTCTTTAAGATCTCTGTGATGTCTTTGGTTTGAGATATGAAAATTCCAGAGGATAGCTGGTCAATTTGAAGTCCAAGAAAGAATTGAAGTTCTCCCATCATGCTCATCTCAAACTGATCCTGCATTACCTTTGCAAATTCTTAGCACAACAGATCATTAGTAGCACTGAAAATAATATAATCTACATAAATTTGTATTATTAAGAGATCCTTTTCTTTTCTTGTTGTGAGTAAGGTTGGATCTATGTTGCCAATTTTAAATTCATTTTCAATTAGATAAGTTTTTAATATGTCGTACCAAGCTTGTGGAGCTTGTTTTAGACTATATAGTGTTTTATTTAATTTGTATATGTATTCTAGATGTTTAGCATCTTCAAAGCCCGAAGGTTGTTTAACATACACTTCCTCGATAAATCTATTTAGAATGGAGCTTTCGACGTCCATTTGAAAAAGTTTAAATTCCATATGGGTGGAAAAGGTTAGCTGCATTTTAATGGATTCTAGGCGAGCTACAAGAGCATATGTTTCATCAAAATCTATTCCTTCTTGATTATACCCTTGGGCCACAAGTCTATCTTTATTTCTTACTACTTCGCCTGATTCATTACATTTATTCCTAAAGATCCATTTGGTTCCTATAATGGTCTGAGAGTCTGATTTTGGAACAAGTTCCCATATTTGATTTCTTTTGAATTGATTCAGCTCATCTTCCATTGCAATAATCCAACAATTGTCAGAAAAGGCTTCCTTAACATTTTTAGGTTCTAACTAAGAAACAAAGGCTGTGAAGCTAAGGTTTTGATGGAAGATCAAGTCTATACACCCTTTGGATGATCTTTTATGCAGGATATATCTTTGGGTAGTTCATCCAAAATGTTCTCTTCTGGTATGTTTGATAGGTCATCTATTAGGTCATCATCATCATTTAAATAAGATTGAGGATAAGCTAGTGTTTCATCGAATGATGCATGCATAGTCTCCTCAACAACAGAATTCTTTTTGTTAAAAACTCTATAGGCTTTACTTCTAGTTGAATAACTTAAAAGGATTCCTTTTGAGCTCTTAGCATCAAATTTATCAAGATTATCCTTGGTGTTGAGTATAAAACACCTACAACCAAATATCTTGAAGTAGGAAATTCTAGGTGTTCTTTCGTGAAAAAGTTCAAAAGGTGTTTTGTTAAGAATTGGTCTAATCAGAGATCTATTTTGGACCTAGCAAGTAGTGTTTATAGCCTCTGCCCAAAAATATCGAGGCAGCTTTGACTCGCATAGCAATGTATAGGCATACTCTTGTAGGGTCCTATTTTTTCTTTCAACTACACCATTCTAAGGTGCGGCTCTAGGGAAGGCAAATTCATGTTTTATCCTATATTGTTCATAGAAATTAGAAAAAGATTCGTTCACAAATTCTTCGCCGTGATCACTTCTAATCCTAATCACCTCAGATCTTTTTTCATTCTGTAGTCTTCTTACAAGCTTTTTAAAGGCATCAATAGTTAGATCCTTACTTCTTTAAAAAGATTCCCAGGTAAATCTAGAGAAATCATTGTTGAAGCTACGAGTTGCTATGCTATTGTGTTTGGTTTTGAAAACCTGTTGTTGTAGTTTGAAAGCGAACAACTTGTGTTCAACAAATAAAATTTATACCAGAATAGAAATCCCAAGTTGAACTCCGGGAGGCGGATGTTTGATTAAAAATACGAGTTTGTTTTATTTGTCACGAAGTAGAATAATTGATTAGAAACTATTTATCTATTTACAATAAATAGAAGAGAGAGAGAGAATATTACAAGCAAAAACCAAAACGAGATGTAGAATGAACATGGAATTCATTATCAAAGAGATTGTTCATTACACTACTCATTATGACTAGAAAGCAGAAAGTGATTACATAAGAAAGCAGTAAATCTACTCTAGAAAGCATTAAAAAGAATGGAGAGAGAAATATCCTCCACGACGATCGCTTGGAGGACAAGCCGGACAGGACGACGCCTGGAAGAAGAGGAACGGTGAGGGAAGGAGGATGAAGCGTGAAGAATGGGAACGAAGAAGCACATCATCGTCGTCGTAGGATCCACTTCCGAAAGGGGTGCAAAAATTTGACTTTTTCTCTTGAGAAGCATCCCGAGTGTGGGACAAGCTTCTCTTGAGCTTTGGAGAGGGAGAGAAGAGAAGGAAGGGATGAAGATTTCATATGGAGATCTCTTTTTATAGCTGGAAGGAATGATGGCAATTTGGTCTTTTTAATCTCAAAACATTACATTAGGCATCTTTAGTGATGGATAAAACAGTCATTAAACCCCCATCATGGGTGACGTGCGCCGCCTGCTCGCCTCCCGCGCATGAAATGCATGCTCACATCCTTTGATTCTCGACTATTTGATCGCGAGATCGAACGGCTGAGATGTGCCCTCGCCTGCCTCCTCATCGTGCGCTCATCGCGTACGATCTCGCGTGACGTACGGGCGAGCGATAGCGCGTGGGCGCTATTGAGCGCTTGCGGCCGGCCGATCGCAATCGAGCGGTTGATACGCTCGCTCACGAGTGCCTCAAATCCACTCCACAAGACTCGAACGCTCGCCTGCACTGCGCAAAAGTGCGTTTGTCACGTTTGTGTTGCGCTTACAATTTGTGCGCGCGCATCCACAGTCATTGGATGCGCATCCAATGGTGGATAATTGTCGAAGAAGAGAGGGCATGGCAGGTGTAGCAGCTGATTGGGCGACTGTGATGGCGCCACGTGGTGCTCTCTTGGCTGTCCATCTTCTGGATGATGTAGATGGTGCCACAGTTGTCGGATTGAGTCGATTTTCATGCCATTACGCTGTGATTGTCGATCCGAATCCATCCGTATGGTCGGATTTGTCGTTTGAACTGCAGATTCACACCATCTTGGCCCTTGATCTTCTAGGGTTCCCTTGTCTCTATCTGATGCTACAAATGTCTGATTAGGGCGATCTTGGAGTCGTTGAACTCCAATCATCGCCCTGATCACATCTGTATGGTTGGATCTTCGATCTGAGGCCCCGATAAAAATTTTGCCCTATCCTTGAACATAAAAGGAGACAATTAACCTCCATTTTATTCAAACTAATCTAAATGCAAGATGATGCATGCTATGCAATATTTATAGCAAGCAATGCACTTTTATGCTTAAGAACATGCATAAATAGACATCATATGCAATGTAAACATGTTTACATCAATCATCGATTATGACTAAACAATATCTGCACCTGCTTAAGCTTTCAGATTTAGTTGGTTCGAATAAGTCTAAGTGAAGTAGCTCCAGGGGTCGAGAGGTGCTAACCATCCTTTTTGGTTTAAAAGGGTTTTTGGTTTGTTTGCCAACTTAACACGAATTGCAAACTTTGCTTTTCTTGAAGTTGATCTTTGGTAAACCTTTGACAAGCTCATGTTTCATAAGTTCACTGATGTTTCTCATGTGAACATGGCCTAGTCGTATGTGCCAAAGTATTGCCTCTTCGTCAGATGTGATAAGGCATTCAAGATTGTCACATTTGTCGAAGTTGACAGTATAGATATCTTTTTGTTAGTTTCTTTTAAGGAGAGTTTGTTTTGTTTCCTTATCCCTTATTTTAACACCATTTGATGTGAAACTGATTTTATATCCTTTATCACATATTTGACTTACACAAAGAAGATTATGTTTTAATCTACTAACTAAATGTACATTATCAAAAGATGTGGAGGAGTTACCAATTTTGCCAATGCCAACAATACGACCCTTGTGGTTGTTCCCAAATATCACCATGCCACCTTCTTGGCAGTGGAGTTGTAGGAATAAGTCTTCCTCTCCGGTCATATGCTTGGAACATTCGCTGTCCATGATCCACCTTGTTTCTTCTCAATCCTGTCATTGGTTTGCATTTGTGAGGTCTTGGTTTGATTGATCTATAGAGTGGCTTTAGATTTTCATTTGTTTCTTGATACATCCACCTTTTATAGTCTACTTGACCTATAAAATAGGATTGCAAAAGTGCTTTTGGTACCCATTCTTGTTTAGGTCCATAGTGGTTAGCTAGTGTTGCCTATTTAGGCAAGCTACCTTTCTTCTTGCTTTGGCTAGAACTAGATGCTTCATGATCATTTTTAGGTATGTAACCTAACCCAAATTTTGTAGTGCTCTAGGTTTGAGTTCCTAATAGTTTACATAAATTTTTACTACCTTTAGTAAATTTAGCCAGATCATTTAAGAGAATAGCAAAATTCTCTTTTAGCTTATCTATATCTACCTTTAGATTGTCTATTTGTGATTTTAGTGAAGTAATTTCAGTAGATAACTCTTTATTGTAAAGTAAGCATATCTTTTTGTGCTCTTTCTTCCCCTAATACTTTTGCTAAGTTTTTATTTTCTACTTTTAGTGACTTATCTATGTCATGCATCTCAAAGAATGCTTCTAATAATTCATCTTGTGAAAAGGAGGTTACCTCATCTTCTAGAGCCATATGTCCTAGAAGAGCTTCTTCTTCTAAATTAGAATCTGATTCATCCCATGTTGTTGTAAAGGCATTTTCCTTCAAATCTTTTCTGGGAAATCTCTTCTTCTTTTCTGATTCCTTCTTGAGAAGTAGACAACCTTTCTTGATGTATCCTTTTCTCTTGCAGTTGTAGCAGATAATGGCGTCTGCTTTGGATTCTTCTTTCTTCTTTCTCTAACTCCTCTTATTTTTGAGGAACTTTCTGAACTTTCTAGAGAGGAGAGTTATGCCTTTCTCTTTGTCTTCGCTTGAGGAGTCTTCAGATTGTTAATTAGCTTCGAGGGCTATGGTCATCTTCTTGACTCCATCTTCATGCTCCTTCATGTGTTAGAACTGGACCTCGTCGTCCATTAGGCTTCCAATAAGATTGTCTAGTTTCAAAGAAGACAGATCTTTTGACTCTTGTATGGTTGTAGTCCTAGTCTCCCAATCCCTAGTGAGCGATCGGAGGATCTTCCTCACCAAGGCTTCGTTCTTGATTTCCTAGTCTAGATTTTTTAGGGTGTTTATGATGTCCATGAATCTTGTAAACATCTCTTTGATTGATTCTCCCTTTTTATCCTGAAAAGCACATAATTTTGTGTCAGTAGATTGACTCTAGTTTCTTTTACCTTAGATGACCCCTCATGGGTGACTTCGAGGATGCTCCAGATCTTGAAGGTTGTCTTGCAAGTAGAGACACAATTGAATTCTCCTCTAGAAAGCCTGGAGAAGATTTTGTTCATGGCCTTTGCATTATGCGTTGCCATCATCTTTTGATCTAGAGTTGCTGCCACTCCCTCTTTAATCTCGGGGAATGTGTACTTGGGGGCAATGACATCCCATACCTCAAAATCCATTAACTCCAAGAAGATCTACACCTTGGTCTTCCAGTAATCGTAGTTCATTCCATCGAATAATGGAGGTTGAATTGCCAATTATCCCTCTGCATACGTGTCAACAGTTAATTTTGACATCTTCTAGACAACCGCGCTCTGATACCAAATGAGAGTTGTCTGTGGATCGAAAAAGTATACTAAAAGGGAGGGGTGAATAGTATCTCTTTAAAATAAATTTTAATAAAAAATAAATTCACAATTGAAACAAGCACAGAATACACCTAGATTTATAGTGGAAACCCTGATCGGGTTTTCATGTGATTGCAATATGCGGGCGTTAATCGCTCTGAAACGAGTTTTAAAATCATCGCATTGTAGTACAGTTCAAATCAGTGCGGAAAACAAATAAAATTTATGCTCGAAAGAAATATGAGGTCAAACACAGGGAGCAAGTAATAATTAACTCTCAAGATTGCAATTCTATCAATGTATAACAATAAATCCAAGCAACAATGATATATATGATAAAGCAAATGTCAATGAAGCAAAAAGATTAGGGTAAAATGGTGATTTGAATCACCAAATTACCCTAAGCACAAATAAGCTCAAGTATCTCAAATAATGCAACAGTGATATCAATGCAACAGTAGTATCAGTCAATGGTCAAGCCGATCAGTCGACTTAAACGGTTGGTGCTACAATGCTAGAGAAGCACTGTTCTTCTTTATCTTTTTCCTCTTCTCTTCTTCTTTGCCTTGGCTTCACGAGCAGAGGGGCTCTGATTTTGTTTAAGTGTCAAAATCTCCTCAGAGTAAAACCCTCCCCTGACCTGTGCGCTCTTTCTCCTTTCTCTCTCTGGGTTCCACCCTTCCAGGTCCTCAAACAGTGTCAGGTAATCGGGTGAACAGGGATTTGCGTACACGGGACCAGGGTTGCAGGCGTGGGTTGTAGCCAAGGTGTGAAGGGTTAGGTAGGTCAAGTGCGTGCATGTGAGGAGGGACATCACTGCTTGTGTTTGAGGTGATAAGCCCTAAGCACAAATTCAATTTATGTTGCTACAAATGTCTGTGTGCTTTTGAGGTGGGGCTATGTCCCAAGGCTTCTTCTTAGGCACTGGCCACAATGGCTACTTCGCCTAATTCTAGCCAAAGGCCCAGTTAAAGGGCCAAGTTGGTGCCTGGGTTGTGTTCATGGAGAGATTCCGCGCACCCTGGAGGCTTCACCTGGAGCTATTGTGGCTAGAACGTGCTTCAAGGTTCCTTTGATGCTCTACGTAAATGGCAGATGTAGACCTAATACCTGAAATCAAAGATACAGCATTTCGGCCCTGTCAAATAAACTCAGGGTCTTCGTCGTGGAACTACAAGTACAGTGGTGGGTGTGGCGTATCATGAAGGTGGTCGATGAGGCCTGTCGACCTCATGGAGGGTAGACGGAGGAGCGTAAGTTTGGCAGAGGATTTGGAGGAGCAATCGACCTAAGTTAGTGCTTTTTCTCCTGAGGTTGAGGTGGAGGTGTAGAGCGTGGAAGCGACGGCGTAGGTGGTCTGTGGTGGCCACTGGAGCTCGCTGGAGGTATGCCAGTGAGGTGGAAGATGAAGTCACAGAGGGAGGTGCTGAAGTCGAAGTGGAGTGTCGGAGGTGCTATCATGAAGTGGGGAAGCTGAAGGGTCAATTGAGATAGGTAGCAGACCGTAGGGATCAGAGTTGGCACCGGTTGCAGTTTGGCTGGCACCGGAGATGCTCTAGTAAGGGTTAGACAGTGAGGACGAAGGAGATAGAGGCGGCAGCTAGTACTGCTCGAAGCGGAGGAAGATGAGGAAGGAGTATCTGCCATCGGTATTGCACTTAGATGACGAGAGGAGTCGGAGAGGATCACTGGAAACTCGAGGAGCCTTTCGGCCAGAAAGGAAGGAGGAATTGGGGAATTTCTGGTCAAAATCGAGCTTAGGGAGGACGAATTGGCCCTGGGAGTCTTTATATAGGTAGCAGAGGGTTGGTTGAAGCTTGGAAGCCAAGCTTTCAAGCATGGAAGGTCATCGGAATAGGAGACCCACTCCATTGAAGGATTCGCATGAGGATTTGGGCGACTTTTGATACTTCGGATCTGGCTGAAAAGGAAGTTAGTTTCTTGACGAATTCCCCTTTCAAATCTGAGAAGGATTCAACAAGAAATCAAGATCTTGCAAAATGAAGCTCGTTGGAGTTGTAGGATTAGGATTTTAGGGTAGTAGGGAACTTTTTCTGAAGATGACAAAGAACCTAGGGGGCATTTTGTGAGGAATTCAAAAGCTGAGGGGCTATTGGAGATAAAGAAAGTTAGAATTGGACCAAAGTGCAAACTAGGTCGAAACAATCTTAGAATGGTCCCAAATTTCGATACAAATCTAATTTTGACCCAAGGAATCTAATGGTGAAGTTGGATTTTGGTTTTGACCTAGTTTGACTATGTAATTTATGCAAAAATCAAAAATAGGGTAAAAGTCTATCTGTGACTATTTTAGGTTAAAATGGGTTCTGATGGTCAAATTGAAGGTACCAAACTCTAAAAAGTATTTTTCTATGAATTCTAGGGGGTTTAGGTGAATTTTATCCTGACCAGAACCTCAGTTAGTTAAGTGGGTCTGTTTTTTGGGTTTCAAATATCCATTAATTCCTATAACACGTGAAAACCCATTTTGTTCAGTATGAACCCTCTTAATAGACCCTAAAGCACATTTGACCTTTTTTCAATCCCCGAGAAAACCCAAGATTATTCTATTTTCGTGTTAGAATGGTAAATTTGCAGAAATAACCCTTATATTCTTATCTTCTTCTCAAATCAATGTTCTGTGCCCTTAAGACCTTTTGATGGATATGTAGGAGCTTTTATTCACTTAACCAGATCAAATTGAGCTAATTATTGCTCATGATGGTGTTCCCATCATACCCCCATGCCTAGCTTTTGCTAGTTCCTTAGAAAAACCATCTGAATCGAACCTGTTATCTAGGTCAGATTTAATCGTCAGGATGCCTTTCTAAGCCCCATCTCTAGGAATTAGATCTTAATAATAATAGTAGTCCTAGAGGTACTCAAGTACCAACCCAAATGCTGACCTGACTAGCTTTCACCTCAGTCTTCCGCGAAGGTTTCTAAGGCCCGCAGGAACTAACCTAGGGTTCGTTGGACCCAGCAGTTAAAGCACCCGTGGTTAAAACATGGTTAGTCTAGTTCAGTTTGCTAGTGCATTTTGAGAGACATAGAAGGAGAATTTGATTTGTGGAGAGCTTTCTCTCTCTTTTATTTTCATTATATTTTTCCTTAGATCCATCCTCAGATTGACCTTAAACATGGTCAGTATTTGATTCCTTGTCCCCACCATCAATCCTCTCAGGGTCCCTAGCAATTAATGCTTCGAGATAGCATCGGCCATGGCAACCACTAGAACCTTGGCTTTCGAGATTTCGGGATAATCCTGCTCATGGCGTTCTATAGCTAAATCCAGACCCTAGAAATTGACATTTCATGATAATGCTGCCCATGGCATCTGAACCAGCACAAGGTGCTTACTTGCCCCTAGTAGTATATATAGATATCCTAGGAGACAAGTACTGAGGAGATGGTATGTTATTGCACATCTTCGAGGGGAATTTCCCACCTCTCCGCACTGGGAACTCATCCAAATCAACTTGTGTTTTCAAGCCGCTTCTAATCTTGATCTTAGGACCTTTTTCAAAATAGATTAAATGCCTTTTGGCATGGTTTTATCTTTAGTGTGCACTGAACCAGACTGTATGTGATTTAGGGTGCTTAAGT
The DNA here is from genome assembly GCA_037157565.1 of Thalassia testudinum. Lineage (NCBI taxonomy): Eukaryota > Viridiplantae > Streptophyta > Magnoliopsida > Alismatales > Hydrocharitaceae > Thalassia > Thalassia testudinum. The sequence continues at coordinate 59,465,844 of JAZHRO010000063.1, forward strand.
TTCCGAGTCCCGCAAACCAGAGGTCAGTTAACGGGGTCGAATACTCCCTAAGCCTTAGAGCTAATACATAAGCTTTGCATTTTCCCCAACCTCTTGAGGATTAATTCGGATCTTGACAAGTACGTGAATGTTTAAATCCAATACAGATCCAAGAGGCCTAAGGTCGGTCTTTGCCACTAATCCCTTAAGTTTTAGCCTTTCAAGACTTAGTTCATCATTCGATCCAACCTAGAAGGTAAGTAGGTTCCAAATTGTTTCTAAGGGACTCAATTTTCTTTGTGCTCATTTCTTTTCAATTTTCTTCCCTCCTTTCCAAAAATGGCTCTTCTTTTCCCTCAACCTCCTTTTTTCTTTTTCTTTTTGAATATGTAATTTTTTTGATGAAACCCTTTCTTGTGAAGTGATTCTCACAGCATTTTGCACTTTAATACTCCCCCATGCCTACGATTTGCAATGTCCTCATTGTAAATTAGGTGGGTTCGAATTCATCTTAGATCATACATTAGGACAGGTTTAGGTGGGTGGATGGGTTGGGGTGACTGTTGCAGACGATTTCAACCTTCGGTACGGGTAACAGAGGTGGAGTTGGCTATTCTAATGGACAAACCCTAAAGTGCAATATGAGTTTAGCACGAGATATGTCAAGAAGGGTTTCAGGTTTTTTCAAAAAGATGACGGGTTGCCTCCAGTTAAGCACTGAGTTTAACGCCATCAGTCAGGCGCAATATGCTCAGGGAGAATGGAGTTCAAAAGATACCTCAGCCAAGTTTTTATTGGTGAGTTCAATGAACAGCTTAAGTCACTAGCCATTCACAATAAAAGGTTCAGAATCAAGGTTGGGTTGATTGATTTCAATGGCTCCATTTCCAAAAATCCGTAGGATAAGATATGGTCCAATCCATTTCGATCTGAGTTTGCCTAGGAAGAGTTTTAGTTTGGCATCAAAGAGTAAGACTTTTTGAGTAGTGTGAAAGATCTTTCTGGATATGTGCTTGTCGTGAAAGGCCTTAACCCGCTCTTTGTAAATTTGCGAGTTCTCGTATGCGTCATTGCATGGTTCATTGATCTCACACATTTGAAGCTATCTGTGGGTTCCTGCCTTAGAAAGATCTAGATTACACTTCTGTACTACCCAATAGGCTTTGTGCTCCAACTCGACGAGGAGGTGACATGCCTTCCCGTACACTAATATGAAGGGAGACATGCCTAATTAGGTCTTGTGGGCGATCCTATAAGTCCACAAGGCTTTTGGGAGTCGGGATGACCAATCTTTCCTGTTAGGTCAAATAGTGACCTGAAAGATTTTTTTAATCTCCCGATTTGATAGCTCAGCTAGACCGTTGGTTTGGGGGTGATAAGGAGTAGAGATTCGGTGTGACACCCTATACTTGGTCATCAGTGATCTGAATTGAACGTTTGTGAAATGGGTCCCTCCATCAGAGATAATGCCACATGGGATACAGAACAGTGAAAAGATATTCTAGTGAATGAATTTGATTACCACTGTATGATCGTTGGTTCAGGTTGGGATGGCTTCGATCCATTTGGAGACGTAGTCTACATCGAGAAGAATGTACTCGAAGTTGTCCAAGAGAGGGAAGGGTCCCAAGAAATCAATCCCCCAAATATTGAAGATTTCGCATACAAGAATCAGCTGTAAAGGCATCATATTGCGGTGGCTCATGTTGCCCAAGGTCTGGCAATGAGTGCATGCCTTATAGTATTCATATGCATCATTGAAAATCGTGCGCCAGTAAGAGCTGCACTGGAGGACTTTTGCTACGATTTTATGTCCAGAGAGTGTTCGCCACAGGCTTGGTCATGGCAGAAGGATAAAATGTCCTGAATTTCCGCTTCCGGGATGCACCATCTGATGATTTGATCAGCACCAATGCGGAAGAGGTACGGGTCTTCCTAGATGTAGTACTTGGCATCAGAAAGCAATTTGTCTTTCTTGGCCTTCAGCCAATTGGATGGAATATGATGTGAAGCCAAGTAGTTCACCAAATCAGTGAACCAAGGAAGTCCCGCACTGATAGTCAGGAGGTGCTCATCAGGAAAGTGTTCTGTGATGGGTTCGGAAGGGTCAATAATGTCAGCAGGGAGGTAGGACAAGTGGTTAGCTATCACATTCTGCTTTCCCGCCTTGCCGTAAATCTTGAGGTTGAATTCTTGCAATAGCAAAATCTAGTGGATTAGTCGAGGTTTCACATCCTTCTTCTCAAGGAGGTGCCTCACTGTAGTGTGATTCGAGTATATGATAACATGGGAACCTACGAGATATGATCTGAAATTTTCCAGGGCAAATACTACAACTAGCAGCTCTTTCTCAGTAATTATGTAGTTACGTTGAGCCTCGTCAAGTGTCATGCTAGCATAGTAGATGAACATGGGTTTCCTGTCTATTTTTTGCCCAAATACTGCACCTACATCATATCAGATGCATCGTACATGATCTCAAAGGGTTGAGACCAATCAGGGGACTACAGGATAGGTGCTTGGGTAACTCGATCATGTAGGATCTCAAACGCCTGAGTGCACTCCTCGGTGATTTCGAAGGGAACATCTTTTGAATGCAGAGTAGTTAGGGGGCACCCGATTTTTGCAAAATCGGGAATGAATCAATGGTAAAAACTGACGTACCCTAGAAATGATTGGATGTCCTTGATCGAGCTTGGCATAGGGAGTTTGGAAATCAGATTCACCTTGGCTCGATCAACCTGCATGCCTTTTTCAGAGATGAAATGTCCCAGGACAATTCCCTCTGGTACCATGAAATGGCTCTTTTCCTAGGAAAGAACCAAATTCACATCAATGCACCACTTGAGGATTTGGACCAGGTGTAGGAGGCAATCATAGAAAGATTCTCCAAATACTGAGAAGTCATCAATGAATACCTCAAGGTATTCACCTACCATATCTGAGAATATAGCAAGCATGCATCGTTGAAAAGTAGTAGGTGCATTATAGAGCCCGAATGGCATCCTTCGGAATGAGTACGTCCCAAAGGGGCAGGTGAAGGTAGTCTTCCCTTGGTCCTCAGGATGGATTGCAACCTAGTTGTAACTGGAGTACCTATCCAAGAAGTAGAAGAATCAATTTCTCGCTAGTTTCTCGAGGATCTGATCAATGAACGGTAGTGGGAAATGATCCTTTTTCATGGAAGTATTGAGCCTTCTGTAATCAATGCAGACTCTCCATGAGTTCACTATACGGGTCGATATGGTTTCTCTAGTTTTAGTCGTGATCACGGTGAGTCCTGCCTTCTTAGGCACAACTTGTATTGGACTCACCCACCGACTGTCAGAGATCGAGTAGATGATCCTTGCATCTAAACACTTGATGATATTCTTTTTCACGACATCCTGCAGGTTTGGATTTAGGCCTCTCTGCATTTCACGGGATGGTCGTGATCCCTCTTCGATATAGATGTGATGTGTGCAATATGAGGGGCTGATGCAAGTTAGGTCATCGAGAGTCCATCCAATGGCTCTTGATGCTGCTGGAGGATAGTAATCAAGCATGTTTCATGATCAGATGTGAGTGGGGAGTTGATAATCATAGGAAACGTCTGATTGGAACCCAAAAAGATGTATTTGAGATGATCGGGAAGAGGCTTTAATTCCATAACTGGATTGTCAGCAGCAGCAGGTGGTTCAGGGTGGGTGTCGGGAGCAAAAGAAGGAGCTATGAGTGTGTCTAGGTTAGGTTCAGGCTCCTCTAATTTCTGGTTTTGTTCTTCTTGTGGTTGATCAGAAATACTCCGATTTTCCTCGATACATAGGTCGTCAACCACGGCCTCGACATTGCAAATTTATTCAATAACTCCGCAATTAATTCCTTGTTGGGCCTTAAAAATGTCGATATTTAGTGTCTTGCTCCCAAATTTTAACTCAATTTGGCCCTCCTCACAATTAATATTGGCCCTAGCTGTGGTCAAAAAAGGTCTTCCTAATATGATCGGTGTATTCTTCAAGTTCTCAGGAGCATCCATGTCTAAGATGATGAAATTCACTAGAAAGTGAAAATCATGTACCCTAACTATGACATCCTCGAGTACTCCTTTTGGTGACTTAATAGATCGATCAGCTAACTGCAAAGTCATCTCTATCAGTTTAATCTCAGATTCGTCAAAATGGTCTAGTAGGGATGTGGGTATCAAATTGATGGAAGCTCCTAGGTTCAATATCACTCGGTCAAGCTGTATATCACTGATAGCACAGGAGATCAGAGGGGTGCCTGGGTCTTTTGCCTTAGGTGGGAGTTTGCTCAAAATGATGGAGCTGGCTTGGTCTGATAGTATGATCGGGTTCCCGCCTTTGGTTCATGACTTACGCTTGGGTGTACACATGTCTTTCAGGAATCATGCACAAGCTGGTATATGGTGAATCGCATCCATCAAGGGGATGTTTATATGGACCTGCTCAAAGAGCTTGACCAGGTCCTCCTCAGGTGCCACGAATTTGGTTGTCTTCTTTCCCTTGGTCAAGGCCTTGGGAAATGGAACCTTAGATGGTTCCTCTAGAATTGGCTCAAGCTCTTTATCAGGGATGGGCGTGTCCTGGATGACCAATCTAGGGTTATGGTCTATAGTCTTAGGCATGTTGTGGCTAGGGAAAGGTGGGTCTCGTGTTGCTTTGCCACTATAGGTGGTGACGGAATTTAATCCTGCTTGATTTTGGTTTGGATTAGGCAAAATAGGTGTCTGCTACTGAAATCCTCAGTATGAAGTTGAAGCATCCATCCTATTAAGTGATGGAGCAGAAGGGGTCTGATAAACAAAGTGAGCTTGACCCTGATTTGGGTTCATAATGCACCTTTGGTTCGGCACATTATTCATGTTTGAAAGAGGCTGGGAAAGGAGTGCACCAGGCTGGCGAGCACTTGTCAACTGGGCCAATTGATTGCACAGCTCAGAGATCTCTTCTTTATGCTGTGTTTGTATGTCAACTAAGGTTTGGAGAATCAAAGATGTCTGATCTTCTTTAGGTGGTCCAGATTGGAAATTTTGATTGGGCCTTGGTTGAGTGGGTTGATACAGTCGTGGGTTTTGTGGTCGGGGTTGGAATTAGGATCTCAGATTCGGGTTATTTCCCTACTATGAAAAGTTAGGATGATTATGCCATCCAGGGTTGTAAGCGTTTGAGAAAGGATTATTCTGGACGGCATGGAGATCCTCGCAGGTTTGAGGAGCTCTGAGATAAATGGGGTACGAGGGTTCAGAGTTCTCCCAACTGTAGTGGGTTGACTCGGAGTTGCCTCCGAAGCCATAATCCAATGGGGGCGGATATGCATCCATCCCTAGGGAGTGGTAGATGTTGTGTGTAGCCTCCCTTCCCGTGGGCATGTGCGCGTATGTGCTTTGAGGTGCAGAGGTGGATTTGTGTAGATGATGAGTGATGTCATCCACCTTCTTTTCGATAATGGAGACCTTATCCAATTGACTGGCTACCAACTCCAGATCAACGGATGCAGAAAGGCCTCGGGATTCATGTACCCCCTAATTGTTTGTCAATGCACGGGTGGACGTCCGGTGGTATGCACCAAATGACTCATTATTCAGGGAGTTCTCACACATGTTCTTGTGAATCTCCTAGATCGTGTCCTCATGTTGACCTATGATGCTACCACTACAGGATGCATTGACAAAGAGCTTGATGTCTTCACGGAGTCCGTGATAAAAGGATTGGACTTGTTCCCACTTTGGAACTCCGTGATGGGGGCACTTACGCATGAGATCCAGAAAACGATCCCATGACTCGTGTAGAGATTCTCCCACTCCTTGGGAGAAGTGTGTGATTTGGTGCCGCATTGTATTTACGACAAATGGGGTAGAATTATTGCAGGAAGGCAGTTTGAAGTTCACCACATGTGTTGATCGTGTGTGGTTGAGTTTGAAACCACTGAGTGGTTTTGTCAGCCAGAGAGAATGAGAAGAGTTTTAAAAGTAATCCGTCCTGATTCTGTACATCTGCTCCAAAAGTGTGGGCCAGATGTTTTAGGTTTTTGATGTGCTGGAAATGATCCTCGAAGTTTAAGCCATGAAATTTTGGTGTCATATGAAGCATTCTAGGCTTGAGATCCACCTCGGGTCTTCCTGCGAGAATGTTGATTTGGGGTTCGATCTCCACTACTGTGGGATTATAGTGATCTTGCATTTAAGGATGCGGTGGTGGGTTGATGATGGCATTGATTTGATTTTCTAAATCATATACTTGTTGCTCAAGGTTAGGCTGATCTTTTTGGTGATCCATACCTGATAAGGGGGAAGTAGGTTCTGAATCAGAAGATATGTCAATGTGATCAGGTTGTTGCATAAACACGGAAGTCGAGGCTTGACCTTGACGAGAGTGAATGACTAATGGAGGCCTCAAGGGTGGTCTTAAGTACCTCCTCCCGAACATGCACCGATGGAGTAGATGAGGGATAACAGTTGATGGACCCAATCAAGACACCCAAAATAATTTTTGGATGACTATAGAGGTTCGGGGCAGATGATACCCCTAAGTTAGAAAGTTATCCACTTGAGAATTACCTAGGCAGCCAAAAAGGGAGAGTCCTGCGATGACCCCTACATGGTAGAGCATCCCCATGAGTTATAGGGTTTCCCCCACCCGACCTTTCTTGTCACTGAGAGTCCAGATAGACCAGAATGGGGACTTGACCTCTTAAGTCTACCAATTTTAAGTTTAAGAGCAAAGGTGATTATGATTTCACTTGAACTTTAAGATGTTTTTGTGCAAGGTGACCTAATTTGAAGATTGGCTAACCCAACAAGGTGGGTCAACTTCACCTAGTTGTCCTTTTAGAAATTTAGGTCCCTCTTTTAGTGTTCAAGAGAAATTAAGAGCCTGATTTTAGGATTTGTTTGAATAGATCAATTCAATCAAGGCTTAGGCGCACACTGTTTGGGACGATTAATTCATGATTAAGCAAGTGTGTCTCTAAAATCCTAAATTGGAAACCCTAATTGGTTCTGATTGATCCAATTCAATTTATCCAAATATGTTACCTAGGGCTTAAGCAAGAAGGTGATAGCCCTAGATATCTTAAACACTAAGTAGGTGCACAAATCAGGGTTTGGATATTCTCTAAACAGAATGTATCAAATCAGGAAACTTGATGATTAATCTAAGAATAGAATGCAAGTAGCCCTAATTGATTTCTTCCCTTTTTTAGCTTTTTAGAATCAAGGGCTTAGGAGAGGGTGGATGGAGTTTACCTGCCCTTGAAGTGTTCTAATGTGAGGCTGATCTTCCTCCAATGAATCCTTGGCTTAGTTCCCTTGCACAATCACAATCAAAAGAGATAACTTAAGTTAGTACTAAGTCAGGAATTGAAATCAAGAGATTGAATTGTGCATTGCTCCCCAGCAACGGCACGAAAATGTTAATTGCTCTGAAACGAGTTTTAAAATCGTCGCATTGTAGTATAGTTTGAATCAGTGCGAAAAATAAATAAAATTTATGCTCGAAAGAAATCTGAGGTCGAACGTAAGGAGCAAGTAACAATTAACTCTCAAGATTGCAATTCTATCAATGTATAACAATAAATTCAAGCATGAATAATATATATGATAAAGAAAATGTCAATGAAGCAAAAAGATTAGGGCAAAATGATGATTTGAATTACCAAATTACCTTAAGCACAAATAATCTCAAGCATCTCAAATAACGCAATAGTAATATCAATGCAATAGTAGTATCAGTCGATAGTCAGGCCGATCAGTCGACTTAAACGACTGGTGCTATAGTGCTAGAGAAGCACTATTCTTCTCTATCATTTTCCTCTTCTCTTCCTCTTTGCCTTGGCATCATGCACAGAGGGCCTCTGATTTTGGCTAAGTGTCAAAATCTCATCAAAGCAAAACCCTCCCCTGACTCGCACGCTCTTTCTCCTTTCTCTCTCTGGGTTCCGCCCACCCAGGGCCTCAAACAGTGTTGGGTAATCAGGTGAATAGGGATCCACGTACCTAGGACCAGGGCTGCGGGCGTGGGTCATAGCTGAGGTGTGAAGGGTTAGGCAGGTCGAGTGCGTGCGTGTGAGGAGGGACCTCACCCCTTGTGTCTGAGACGATAATCCCTAGACACAAATTCAATTTATGCCACTACAAAAGTCCGTGCAATTTTGAGGTAGGACTATGTCCCAAGGCTTCTTCTCGTGCACTGGCCACAATGGCTGCTTCATCTAATTCCAGTCAAAGGCTTGGTCAAAGGGCCAAATTGGTGCCTGGGTTGTGTTCCTGAGGAGATTCCACACATCCTAGAGGTTTCACCTGGAGCTACTGTGGCTAGAACGTGCTTCAAGGTTCCTTCGAAGCTCTGCGTCAATGGCTGATGGAGGCCTAATGGCTAAAATCCAAGATACAGCCTTTCGACCCTGTCAAGTAAACTCAAGGGCTTCATCGTAGAACGACGAGTACGGTGGTGGGTGTGGCGTGTCATGAAGGTGGTCGATGAGGCCTATTGACCTCACGAGGGTAGATGGAGGAGCATGAGTTCAGCAGAGGATTTAGAGGAGAAATCGACCTAACTAAGTTAGGGCTTTTGCTCTTGAGGTCGAGGTGGAGGTGTAGAGCATGGAAGTGGTGGCGTAGGTGGTTTGGGGTGGCCGCTGGAGCTCGCTGGAGGTATAGCGGCAAGGTGGAAGACGAAGTCGCAGAGGAAGGTGCGGAAGTCGAAGTGAAGTGTCGGAGGTGCTGTCGTGAAGTGGGGAAGCTGAAGAGTTGATTGAGAAGGTAGCGAACGATGAGGATCGGAGTTGACGCCAGTTGCAGTATGGTCGGCACCGAAGACGAAGATGGCTCCGGTGAGGGTTGGATGGCGAGGACGAAGGAGATAGAGGCACCAGATGGTACTGCTCAACACTGAGGAAGACGAGGAAGGAGTATCTGCCGTCGATATTGTGGTCAAACAACAAGAGAAGTCGGAGAGGATCTTTGGAAACTCGAGGAGCCTTTCGACTGGAAAGGAAGGAGGAATGTGGGGAATTTCTGGCCGAAATCGAGCTTAAGGAGGATGGGTAGGCCCTGGGAGTCTTTATGTAGGTAGTAGGGGGTCGGTTGAAGCTTGGAAGCCAAGCTTTCAAGCGTGGAAGGTCATTGGAATAGGAGGCCCACTCCTTTAAAGGATTCGCATGAGGATTTGGGCGACTTTTGGGATTTTGGATCTAGCTAAAAAGGAAGTTAGTTTCTTGATGAATTCCCCTTTGAAATCTGAGAAGGATTCGTCAAGAAATCAAGATCTTGCCAAATGAAGCTCGCTGGAGTTGTAGGAATAGGATTTTAGGGTGGCAGGGACCTTTTTATGAAGAAGACAAAGAAGTTGGGGGGCTTTTTGTGAGGAATTCAAAAGTTGAGGGGCTATTTTAGATAAAGAAAGTTAGACTTGGACCAAAGTGCAAATTAGGTCGAAACATTCTCAAATTGGGCCCAACTTTTTATACAAATCTAATTTTCACTTAAGGAATCCAATGGTGAAATTGGATTTTGGTTTTGACCTCATTTGACTGGGTAATTTATGCAAAAACCAAAATTAGGTCAAAAGTCTGTTTGTGACTCTATTTTAGGTCAAAATGTGTTTTGATGGTCGAATTGAAGGCACCAAACTCTAGAAAATATTTTTCTATGAATTTCAGAGGATTTAGGTGAATTTTATCCTAACTGAAACCTCAGTTAATTAAGTGGGTCTATTTTTAGGGTTTTAGATGCCCATTAATTCCTATAACACATGAAAACTCATTTCGTTCTATATGAACCCTCTTAATAGACTCTAAAGCACATTTGACCTTTGTTCAACCCTTGAGAAAACCCATGGTTATTCTATTTTTGTCATAGAATAGTTAATTTGAAGAAATAACCTTGTATTCTTATCGTCTTCTCAAATCAATGTCCTGTGCCCTTAAGGCCTTCTGATGGACATGGAGGAGCTTTTATTCACTTAATCAGATCAAATTGAGCTAGTTATGGCTCATGATAGTGTTCCCATTAGCAGGTGATAGATGCCAGTTGATCATCATTCTTGTGCATTAAAATAAACCTAGCTCTTAGGATTTTTCTCTATAAATAGGTTTTTGGGTTGCATTTAGGCATCAATTAGGTTAGGCATGCATTGCATTTTTATTGTATTTTTAATTTGTTTCTTGGAGTGTTAGGGATAAATAGATTGACAGATCCCTAAAACCCCAGCACTCTTGAAGGAAACTAGTGAAGAGGAAGCTCAATTAGGCTAGGACTTAGGTAATTCCAACTCATTATGGTTGGATAACTGCTCCCTTGGATTAAGGTTTTCTCTATTCAGCTCCATTCTGCTCACCTTAGTTGAATGGTAGCTCAAGGCAGCTCATCCCAGTTCAACCCAGCTCAAGCCAACTTAGATCGAACTCAACTTAGTTGAGTCTAGCTCAACTCAACTCCCATCAATTCACTGGGTGTTCTAGCTAGGTCAACTAAGTTGATAGGAGTCCATCTCAGCTTAGCCCCAGCTCATTCTAGCTCCACCCAGCTCATGGCAGCTAGACTCCATGCTAGCTCAGCTACTACTTGTCAACTAGTAGCTTAGCTAGCTTTAGAGTTCTCATCTAAGGCAGTTCCAACTCAACCTAGCCCTAGGTAAGTTGAGGCCAGCTCAACTTAGCTCAACTACCCAAGCCTAGCTACTAACAGAAGAACTAGGTAGCTTAGCTAAGTAGTTGAGCTCCCCATGAAGCTGCCTCATCAGATCCAGCTCCAAATACAACAACCACCAGCTCCGTATTTATTTTCTCCATCTCCCTTCATAAAACCCTAGCTCCACCACCTCTACTCTACTAGCTAAGCTAGCTTAGCTAAGCTCCCAACTAGCTCCACCTCCATGGCTGTCTACCCTTTCCCCTTAACCCCAACTAAACCCTAACCTAACCCACCTACATTTGGTGCCAACCCTCTTCAACCACCACCTCATCACACCTCTTCATGTTGGTGCCAAAACCACCCACATGCACCCCTTCGAAATGGCACCAACCACCCCTTAATCTCCACCCTACACATCACCACCTAAGGCTATCTCCACCCTACACATAAACCCCTTCAAGAAGCCTTAGGTGGCATCAACCTTAACCACCTCTAACCCACCCTAAACCACCTCTAGTTGGCGCCAAAAACTCCTACCCACACCCCTTCATATTGGCACCAACATCACCTTAAATCTCCACCACTCCATCAATACCACAACCTATCCTAACCCTTCATCTAGTGGCGCCACCTAACCCTCTCCCCTAACCATCATAAAGTGGCTCCAACTCTACTTAAACCCACACCAAATACCACCTCATACAACCCCTCACTTGGTGCCACCTTATATCTACCACCCATACACCAACCACCACCCTACAACTCCATCCTAACCCTACACATGTCCTACATGCCACCTAACCCTGCCACCATCAACCCTTAACCCTAGTCCCCACCAAGGGTTGGCACCAAATTGCCAAGCATCCCCACATTTGGCACCACCCATTATCCACCCTATGATCTCCTAACCACCCTCTACAAGCCATCCTAACCCTCCATTCACTAACTACCCTTAACCCCCCTCCACTCCTATAAAAGGACCACCACCCACCACCATTAAATCACCTTTGGCTGCATATTTTCTACCTATATTCTACCCTATAGCCCACGGCCAAGAGGAGGAGGAGAAGAAGAAGAAGAAGAAGAAGAAGAAGAAGAAGATTAAGGGGACACTTTGTCCCCTTGGTGCATTCCCCTCTTCTCTTCTCTCTTATGCCTAAGCCAGCCGAGGAGAAGCCAAGCAAGGAAGACCTTTGGAGGAGGTCTTGAGGGTGGTACATGCCCACCCTTGGAGGAGTTTTTGAAGGTGGAATTTCATCCACCTTGGAGGAGATCAAGCATGTCCCCCCTTTAGGCTTGCCAAAAGACTACACCATTGGAGGAGTTTTGCAAAGAGAAGGAGAAGAAGGAGCTCTTTTTGATTGCGTGAGAAGCCGCAGTTGGAGCAAGAGCATCTCTTCTTCACCATTTAGAGGATTAATGTTTTGCATTCTCTTTAATTTTTTTATTTGCTAGTAGTAGAAGCATTCCTTTACTAGTTTTATTTTTGTAAAACATTTTTTCTGTCAATCAAAGTTGCCTTTTTCTATTAGCTTTTGTTGCAAATCTTGTAACTTTTTCTTTAGTACATTTTCACTCTTTCTTTCTAATTACCCTAGGCCTCCACATGCCTAGGGTGAGCTTGGAAAGAAATCAATTTTTGCCACTATATTTTAGCTATTAAGTGTTAGCCTTCTCCGCCATCAAAACCGCATCACCTTATTTAAAAACCCTAAAAATTATATATTGAAAAACACTAAAAAGAAAGTTGATTTCCGACTTCAAGTAAGATACATAATTTTGCAAAAAAATTGCCTCTTTGGATGACCCTAGATACCCCACTATTTAGGTTTATAAATTTAAAAGAAAAAGCATATTTATGCATTACAACAACACTAAATTGCTTAATTAACAAACCACATATTTTCGCGATCACTTTTGGCACTGTTGCCAGGGAGTCACAGCTATGCATTCATTTATTTCTCTTACTTGTTAAGTAGATCTCATCCCCTTTTTTTTCTTTCTCTATTGCGTGCAAGAACTACAGGAAGAAGGTGGGATTTTGGAAGCGAGAGCTAAAAGTCCCTTTTCCTCCCTAAGATTTCAGGTGTGTTCCTCTTTTTCCGGTCACATAAATCATTAAAACTACCAAAAAAAAGTCAAACTTGGCTTTCAGGATCCTAAACAACTTAATTAACTGTAGTGGTGCAAGTTAAACCCATTGTTTGCTTGTTTGCATCATTTAACACCACTTCACTTCAAGTGTTGTTGTTCTGATTTTCGGGTCTAGACTTCAAAAATCAATTCCCAACACCAAAGGCCTTATAAAATCTTAACATTTCACCTAGTGATTCCAATTCAAGTATGGAACATCTGTTCTAAATTTTAGAACAATTGGATTTGTATAGAATTTTTAAAAATTCGTAGACTACAGAAGGGTCATCTCCTCTATCTCCCTATTTTGCTACTGTCTGTGAATTTTAGGAATTTTTATACTCATTGAATTTTTATAAAATTTAGCTTTCTGGAATCCTTATGAAATTCTACACATCATATAAAATCATAGAAATTTTCTGAGCCTGACTAGAAAGTTCAAAATACCCTTGGGTATCATTTTTAGACTTCGACACTGGTATAAAATAAAATTCTAAAAAAATATCAAAAAAATTCCTAAAATCATGAAAAAAAATATTTTGGAATTATTGTTTGATTTTCCTTATAGTAGTGGTATTGTTTGCATTATTTGGACCACTACTTAAAGTGAAAGCTTAGAAACAAACTCATTTGTAATAAAATTTGTGTATTAGGATTCAGGTGATTAGGGTTTCCTTTTCATTTCTAGAGACCAACAACTTAAAGGAAATTGATCTTCACCAACACAACTTGTTTTTTCTTTTGTTTGTTGAATCTCAAACTTGTTTGAAACCTTAAAAAGGAAATCCTAAAATACACTAAGCTAAATCAAATTCTAAAAGCAGAAAAATAAACAAAAATGGTGTGACAACTTGTTTGCTATTGGAATCACTTTCCAATCTTGCACACTCTAAAAAAATTGAAATAACAGGGCATTATCCAAATCAACACCCTTCGCATTCTGTGTGTACTCTAGTCTCCTAGACCTAACTAAAAATTGTAGCAATTTGTCCTATAAGGTTTCATCAACTTAGGCTTCCTATATAGGTCTTAAGTTTTCTCTTGTTAATACCAATTCTATCATCTATATCTAGTGTCAGGCTGAGGGGTCGTGTCAAATGACCAGGTGCAGGTTTGCACAAACCACTGGGGATTTTCCTGGGAAATGCTTGGGCCCAAACCTCCCCTTACACAACTTGGCCAGATTTGTTGATAGATTGGGTATTTACTATTGATTTCTTATTTCCTAGGTTGATCAAGTCTTAGGTTATTTCTTTTAGGGAGTCACATTTAAGTTATGACTAGCTCAATTTAGTCATTATCAAGAAATAAATGCTCCTGCATAACTGTCAAAGAGCCATAGTTCATTGCATAGTCATTTTGAGAGAAAGATAGGAAACCAGGGTTAAAACTACAATTTTACCATCATATCTTCAATGCAGAACAACCATGAATTTTTTCAGGGGGTAATTAAGGGTCAAATGGTCTTAAAAGTACAACAAGTGGGTTAATATATGGACAGAAAAGGGTTTTTGTGTGTTTTGAGAATTCAATGACTTCTAAAACCCTAGAAATAGACCCACTTAGTTAACTGGGGTTCTGGTCAGGATAAAATTCACTTAAACCCTCTAAAATTCATATAAAAATATTCTCTAGGTTTGGTACCTTCAATTTGACCATCAAAACCCACCTTGACCCAAAATAGAGTCTCAGACTGACATTTTCCCTAATTTAGGTTTTTGCATAAATTACCTAGCCAAATTATGTCAAAATCGAAATCTGACATCACTATTGAATTCCTTAGGTGCAAATTAGATTTGTATCAAAATTTGGGCTTAATTTGAGATCATCTTGACCTAGTTTGCAATTTGGTCCTATCTGATTCTTTTATATCACACATATGCCTTTAAATTTCAAAATCCTCACAAAAAGGCCCCTAACTTTGTCATCATTTTTGCAAAAAGGTCCCTGCCACCATGAATCCAATTCCTACAAACTCTGGTGACCTAAATATGGCATGTTCTCCTTGATTCCTTGATGAATCGCTCTCAGATTTGAAAGGGAAGTTCGTCAAGGAATTCCCTTCCTTTTGAGCCAATTCCTAAGCTCCCAAACCTTCCCAATCTCTCATGCAAACACATGAGAGATTAAGGTATCCTAGGATTTCTTTTCCGGTGAGCTCTCCAAGCTTGGGAAGCTTGCTTTCCAAGCCCAAAATGATGTCTAGAGCCCTATAAAAGGACCTCCGTGGCCTTGCACTTTTCACCAGCAAGTCTTGACACAGCAAAATGCCCCAGAAACCTACCTTTGACCATCGTAAACCCCTGCTTTGGCAATCTCTTCATCCAACGACCAAATTGGTTGGTCCTCTCGATTGTCCTCTTCATCATGACCCTCCCCAACCAAACGGAGGTCGTGCCTCTTCCTTCGTCCTCGTCATCGCCTCATTGCTTCTACCTCCTTCTCTGGCTCCAATTGACCAACATTGGAGCCCTCCGCCTCTCTACCTCACTCGTAAGTGACTCTATCTCTTCCTCTCTCCCTCTATTCTCTTCCCTCATTCTCACAAACCACTCGCGACCACTACACCGCCCTTTTGCACTTCATCTTCTCCACCTCTGGCCACATTTTTGGCGAAGCGTCTTCGTTGCTCCACAACTCCATCTGCTTCGCCAACTGATCCAAAACCTCCGTAGTGTCCTCACGACCAAAACCCCTCAAGTAATTGAGGGAATTGGCCTCTCAAGCACCACCTCGAGCACACCCACCTCCACGCACCTGCTTTGACCTCACCACGCACATTCACACACACACATGCCAAACCGACGCCACCATTGCACTCACCGATCCTTGGCTATCCTCCTGAGCACTTTAACTAGGGCTTATAGCCCGTATTCCTCATTTCAAGTCCTTCACCGAAACTCCTTCATCTCCATCTCCTTCGCTGCCTTGTTCGTTGTGTTCTTACACTTTCTACCCCAGGTGCTACGCCCAGGTTGCGCGAGGATGCCCCAAGCTCATCTCCAGGCAGCCAATTAGAGCCATCAGCCATCCCTTCGATGCCAATTACATGCCCCAGCTACTGAAGAGTGCACGTGAAAGAAGCAGGCATCTCTAGTCCCACATCGACAATTCCTGAAGCCCGCACAGCGCATAAGAGGAAAAAGTGCCTCTACTTTGTTGCCTCAACACGCACAGGGGGTGAGGTCCCCACACGCACACGCATATGCACACCCTCGCCTGTGCTCACGCCTTGCGGGTCTGGACTTGGTCTGTTTACTCGGATGCTCAGGTTTGGTCTAGTTTGCTGGTTTTGGAAGAAGAGAAAAAGGAGGGGAGACAGGGGGCTTTTGCTCTACTGCCCTCCTTTTAACTCTTGTGAGATCTAAAAGAGGCCTTTGCCTCTGCTGGCGTTCTGGGTCCTATGCTGTACCTTCTCTGAAGCTGAGGGAAGAAGAAAAGGAAGAGGAAACGAGAAGAGAAGAAAGAAGTCTACGCCTCTCCCTGAGGCTTGAAGAGAAAAGAGGAAGAGGCCTTTGCCTCTGTTCAGGCATCTGAGTGCCTATTTTGTCGTCTGATATCTGCTGATACCTTGGTTCTATTGGTTAAATTGAGATTTTCTTGGCTTATATGATTCTATTACTTTGAGTAGTTTGAAAAGCTTAAAATTGTAGGGTAATTTGGTGATTCAAATCACCATTTTACCCTCTCTTCTTTTTGCATTATTGACATTAGATTTCATTTATATATCATTCTTATTTGAAATTCTTGTATTGCATTTGAATTGCGATCTTGAGAAGTATTTTGCCAATTGCACCCTGTGTTTGACTTCATATTTCTTTCGAGTATCAATATTATTTATTTTTTGCGCTAATTCGATCTATGCTACAATGCGACGATTTTAAAATCCGTTTTAGAGCGAATAACATTTTGGCACCGTTGTCGGGGAGCAACACGTAATTTGATCTCTTGATTACAATATCTAATCTGGTACTAACTTGCTCTATCTCTTTTGATTGTGATCTATTTCAGGACTCATTAAAAGAAGATTAGTTGCACATCAGCCACTCCAGGGGCAGGTAAACTCGATTACCTTCCTTTAAGCCCCTGATTCTTAAAAGCTAAAATGGGAAAAGAATCAATTAAGGCTACTTGCATTTTATTCTTAGACAAATCATCAAGTTGCCTGATTTGATACATTCTAGAGAAACATCGAAACCCTGATTTGTGCACCTACTTAGGATCTTAAGCTATCTAGGGCTATCACCTTCTTGCTTGAGCCCTAGGTATCACATTTGGACAAAATTGAATTCGACCAATTAGAGCCAATTAGGGTTTCCGATTTAGGGTTTTAAAGACACACTCGCTTGATAAAAAATTGATCTTCCTAAACAGTGTGTGCCTAAGCCTTGGTTGAATTGATCTATTCAAGCAAACCCTAAAATCAGGCTCTTAATTTCTTTTGAACACTAAAAGGACCTAAATTTCTCAAAGGATAAAACAAGTGAAGTTGACCCACCTTGTTGGGTTAACCAATCTTCAAATTAGGTCACTTTGCACAAAAACATCTTAAAAGTTCAAGAGAACTCATAAGCACCCATTCTCTTAACTTAAAACTGGTAGACTTAAGAGGTCAAGTCCCCATTCTGGCCTACCTAAATCATCAGTGACAAGAGAAGTCAAGTGCGGGAAACCTTGTAACTTGTGGGGGCACTCTACCATGTAGGGGTCTTCGCGGGACTCTCTTTCTCTGGCTGCTTGGGTAATTCTCAGGTGGACGGCTTTCTGTCTAAGGGGTATCATCCACCTCGAATCTCTATAGTCATCCAAAATTTTTGGGTGTCTTGATTGGGTCCATCACATTCTACCTCTCATCTACTCCATCAGTGCATGTTCGGGAGGAGGTCTCCCAGACCATCCTTGAGGCCTCCATTAGCTATTCATTCCTATCGAGGCCAAGCCTTGACCTCCCTGTGTGTGCAACAACCCAACCAGATCAATATCTCTTCTGATTCATCTAAACCTAGCTCTCCTTCATCCATCATTATGGAACAACCAGTAGAAGAAAACATTCTTGAAAATAAGCTTCAGCTCCTCAATGATCTATTCCAAGCCTTTGTGAACCCACCACAACACCCTATGATGAGAGATCATTACAATCCTGCTGTGGTGGCAATCGAACCTCGAATCCAAATCCCTACTGGAGGTCCTAATACTGAACTCAAGCCCAACATGATTCATGCTATTCCCAAATTCCATGGGCGTAATTCTAAGGATCCTTTCCAGCATATCAAGCAACTCAAGCATCTAGCCTAGACCTTTGGGTCAGAAGCTCAAAATCAGGATGTCTTACTCATAAAAATATTCTCCTTCTCTCTCATGGACAAGGCTTCTCACTGGTACCAAACCCAAACGCGTCCAATCAACACCTAGGTGGAACTACAATCCGAGTTTCTGAGAAAGTTCTTCCCTATTGGTCGGACAAATGCTCTATGGCACCAGATCATGCATTTCACATAGTAAGCAAGAGAATCACTTCACGAGGCATGGGATCATTTTTTGGATCTTATGCCAAAGTGCCCCCACCATAGAGTTCCTAAATGGGAACAAGTCCAGTCTTTTTACCAGGGACTCTGTGAGGATATTCGATTATTCGTCAATGAGACTTGTGGAGGAAACATCATGGGTCAACACGAATACACCGTGTGGGAGGTTCTTGAGAATATGCGTGAGAACTCCATCAATAATGAATCCATGGGCATGTTCGATCGGATGAATGCTCGTGCATTGACGAATCCAAAGGGAGAACATGAGACGCAAGCTTGTCGTCTTCCGTCAACTTGGAACTGATGGCCAGTCTCTTGGACAAGGTCTCTATTATTGAGAAGAAGGTGGATGAGCTAACTCGACACTTGTAGCGAGCCATCTCTACTCAAAACCCATTTCGACAACCGCCCTCTAGCAGGGAGGCAGTGCTTAACATCTACCAACGATCTTCTCATGGTGTGGACCTGTATCCATCCCCGTCTGATTCAGGGATCGGAGGAAACTCTGGGCCCGCCTATTATAGTTGGGAGAACTCTAAACCGTAATATTCTGACCTTTCCAAGGCTCCTCAAACCTGTGAAGACCTCAATGCCATTCAGAATGATCCATTCTCAAACACCTACAACCCTGGATGGCGTAATCATCCTAATTTCACGTGGTCAGGGAATAATCAAAATCAAAGACCTCAATATCAGCCTCGACCACAAGCTTCTCATCCATATCAACTGCCTCAGCCTCGGCCCAACCCAACTTATCAATCTGGGCCAACTCACGAAGATTAGATGACTCTCACCCTTCAAACTCTGGCTGACATTCAGAAAACGAATGCGGCTATGCAAAAATATCACAAAGACGAGATCACAAAGGTTCACAATGAACTCGCCCAAATGGCAAATCCCCACCAACCTGGTGCACTTCCTTCACAACATTTGCCTAATCCGAATAATGTGTCAAACCAGAGGCGCGTTATGAACCTGACTCAGGGCCAAGCTCACTTTGTCTATCAGACCCCTTATGCTCCATCACTCGATGGAATGGAGGCTTCGACATCATACGCGGGTTATCAGCAGCAATCACCTCTTTTGCCTACACCAACCCAGAACTAGGCAGGACTAAATTCTGTTACTACCCGTAGTGGCAAAGCAACACAAGACCCACCTTATCCAAGCCACTTTCAGCCTGGTAATGCAACCCCAAACCCTAGGATAGTCATCCAGGATATCCCTATCCCACATCAAGAACCTGGACCCATTCTAGAGGAACCTGCAAAAGTTCCATTTCCGGAGGCCTTGATCGAAGGAAAAAGGAAACCCCAACCCGTGGCACTTGAGGAGGACCTGGTCAAGCTCTTTGAGCAGGTCCAAATAAACATCCCCTTGATAGATGCAATTCGCCATGTATCAGCTTACGCATGATTCTTAAAAGATGTGTGTACACCAAAGCGTAAGCCACGAACCAAAGGCGGGAACCTAATCGTATTGTCGGAGTAAGCTAGCTCCATCATTTTGAGCAAACTTCCGCCTACGGCAAAAGACCCAGGCACCCCTCTAATCTCCTATGCTATCGGTGATATACAATTTGACTGAGCCTTATTGGACATAGGAGCTTCCATCAATTTGATACCTGCATCCCTACTAGGCTACTTTGAGGAATCTGAGCTTAAACTGACAGAGATGACCTTGCAGTTAGCCAATCGATCTATTAAGTCACTAAATGGAATTCTCAAAGATGTCATAGTTAGGGTACATGATTTCTACTTTCCCGTGGATTTTATTGTCTTAGACATGGATGCTCCAGAGAACTTGAAGAATACATCGATCATATTAAGGAGACCCTTTCTGGCCATTGCTAGGACCAATATTAATTGTGAGGAGGGCCAAATTGAATTAAAATTTGGGATCAAGACACTGAAAATCAACATCTTTAAGGTCCAACAATGAATTAATTATGGAGTTATAGAATAAATTTGCGATATCGAGGCTGTGGTTGACGACCTATGTATCGAGGAAAACCTGACTATTTCTGAACAACCACAAGAAGATCAAAACCCACAATTAGAGGAGCCTGAACCTGACCTAGACACACCCATAGCTCCTTCCTTTGCTCTCGACACCCACCCTGAACCACCTGCTGCTGCTGAAAACCCAGTTATGGAATTAAAGCCTCTTCTTGATCATCTAAAATATGTCTTTTTGGATTCCAATTAGACGGTTCTTGTGATTATCAACTCCTGACTCATAGTTGATCAGGAAACATTCCTGATTTCTATTCTCCAGCAGCATCGGAGAGCCATTGGATGGACTCTCGATGATCTGACTGGTATCAGCCCCTCATACTGCACACATCACATCTATACCGAAGAGGGCTCACGACCATCCCGTGAAATGCAAAGATGTGTAAATCCAAACTTGCAGGATGTCATGAAAAAGGAGATCATCAAGTGGTTAGATGCAGGGATCATCTACCCGATCTCCGACAGTCGATGGGTGAGTCCAATCCAAGTTGTACCTAAGAAGGCAGGGCTCACCGTCATCACGACTGAAACTAGAGAAACCATATCGACTCGTATAGAAAACTCATGGAGAGTCTGCATTAATGACAGAAGATTCGATTCCTCCACGAAGAAGGATAATTTCCCACTACCATTCATTGATCAGATACTCAAGAAACTAGCGGGAAATAGATTCTTCTACTTCTTGGATGGGTACTCCGGTTATAACCAGGTCACAATCCATTCTGAGGACCAAGAGAAGACCATCTTCACCTGCGCCTTCGGGACATACGCATTCCGAAGGATGCTGTTCGGTCTCTGGAATGAGCCTGCTACTTTTCAGTGGTGCATGCTTGCCATATTCTCAGATATAGTAGGTGAATACCTTGAAGTCTTCATGGATGACTTCTTGGTATTTGGAGAATCTTTTGATGATTGCCTCCTACACTTGGTCCAAATCCTTAGGTGGTACATCAACGTGAACTTGGTTCTTTCCTAGGAAAAGAGCCACTTCATGGTACCTAACGGAATTGTCCTAGGATATCTCATCTCTGAAAAAGGCATCCAGGTTGATCGAGCCAAGGTGAATCTGATTTCCAAACTTTCTATGCCTAGCTCAGTTAAAGACATTCGATCCTTTCTGGGGCATGTCAGTTTTTACCGTCGATTCATTCCTGATTTTTCAAAAATCGTGCCCCCCTGACGAATCTTCTATCTAAGGATATCCCCTTTGAAATTTTTGAGGAGTGCAGTCAGGCATTTGAGATCCTACGTGATCGAGTTACCCAAGCACCTATCCTGCAGTCCCCTAATTGGTCTCAACCCTTTGAGATCATGTGCGATGCATCTAATTATGCTGTGGGTGCGGTACTTAGGTAGAAAATAGACAGGAAACTCGTGGTCATCTACTACACTAGCAAGACACTTGATGAGGTTCAACGTAACAACACAGTTGCTGAGAAAGAGCTGCTAGCTGTAGTATTTAGCATGGAAAAATTCAAATCTTATCTTTCAGGTTCTCGTGTTATCATACACTCGGATTACACTACAGTGAGGCACCTCCTCATGAAGAAGGATGCGAAACCTTGACTAATTCAATTAATCTTTCTGTTGCAAGAATTCAATCTCGAGATTCGTGATAAAGCAGGAAAATAGAACGTTGTAGCTGACCATTTGTCCCGTCTTCCTTCTTCCGTTATCGACCTGTCTGGTCCGATCACCAAGCATTTTCCGGACGAGCACCTGCTAGCCATTCACAGTCACCCATGGTTTGCTGTTATTGTAAATTACTCGGTTACAGGGAAAGTTCCGCTAGATTGGGCGACTTCCACGTGGGACAAATGATTATCGAGGCCGAGTACTATATTTGGGAGGAACCATACCTTTTCCACATTGGCAATGATCAGGTGATCCGGAGATGCATTCCTGACGATGAGGACAATGATGTGATCTCATTCTGTCACGACCAGGCCTGCGGTGGCCATTTCTCTAGGCATAAAACCATAGTGAAAATTCTCCAGTGTGGGTTCTTTTGGCCCACTTTGTTCAAAGACGCACAAACATTTTGTAGGGCATGCGCTCACTGTCAGACCCTCAGCAACATGGCCTCGTGAGATATGATGCCCTTGAACCTGATTATTATGTGCAAAATCTTTGACATATGGGGAATCGATTTCATGGGACCCTTTCCTGGATCTAACGGCTTCGAGTACATTCTACTCATTGTTGATTATGTCTCTCAATGGATCGAAGCTGTCCCCACGAGAACTAGTGATCATAAAGTTATCCTTCGATTTATCCAGGAGAACATCTTTACTAGATTTGGGGTTCCTGAGGCCATCATCAGCGATGGTGGGTCTCATTTTAACAATGTGCACTTCTAGTCCCTGATGAAAAAGTATTGGGTGTCGCATCGTATCTCGATTGCTTACCATCGCTAGACCAATGGGTTAGCAGAACTGTCGAATCGAGAGATCAAGAAGATCCTTCAGGTTATTGTTCGGTCTGATAGGAAGGATTGGTCTACTCGCCTTTCGGAAGCCTTGTGGGCCTATAGGACCGCTCACAAGACCCAATTAGGCATGTTTCCCTTCAGATTAGTGTATTGAAAGGCATGTCACCTTCCCGTCGAGATGGAGCACAAGCTTATTGGGTAGTACGAAATGCAATCTGGATCTAATGAAGGCTGAAATACACCACCGGTTGTAATTGAGTGAGATCAAGGAACTACGCAATGATGCGTAAAAGAACTCACGTATCTACAAAGAGTGGGTTAAGGCCTTCCATGACAGGCACATTGTACAAAAATCTTTCCACCCTTGTCAAAAAGTTCTACTCTTTGATGCCAAACTCAAACTGTTCCTAGGAAAACTCAGATCAAAATGGATTAGACCATTCTTGGTGAGAATAATCTTTGGAAATGGAGCCATTGAAATTAGTGAACTCAACCTTGATTTGGCACCTTTTGTCTTGAGCGATCAGAGACTCAAACCGTTTGTCAAACTCACTGACTCAAACTTGGCTGAGATATCTTTAGCCCTCCATTCCCCTTGAGCTCATTGCGCCTAGCTGATGACGTTAAACTCAGCGCTTAATGGGAGGCAACCCGTCACCTTGTTGAAAAACCCGAAATCCTTCTTGCCACATTTTATGCTAAACTCATATTGCACTTTAGGGTTTGTCCATTAGAACAGTCGACTCCACCTCTGGTACCCGTACCCGAGCATGAAATCATCCACAACAGTCACCCTGACCCATCCACCCACCCAAAACCTATTCCAATGTATGATCTAAGCTGGATTCGAACCCACATAATTTACAATGAGGACATTGCAAATCGTAGGCATGGGGGGGTATTAAAGAGCAAAACACTGTGAGAATCACTTCACAAGAAAGGGTTTCATCAAAAAATTACATATTCCAATAAAATAAAAAATTGAAAAAGAATAAAAAAATGGAGGAAAATTTGAAAGATCGATTTGCATATCATTTTTGAGGAAAAGGGGAGGTGATATAAATGTCAAAACGGAGCATAATTTGAAACAAAAAGAGATAGTCATTAGTAAAAGATTAAGGAATCGACTTAGTTCTAGACCAAATTAAAAGAAAGAAATAAAAAGATAAAAGTGCTAAGGGACAAAAGAGATTAGTATGAATGCTAATATTAGGCCTCTTGGGCTATGATTTTAAGCTTAGAAATTCAACTATCCGTTAAGATCTCGATAGTCTTCAAGAGGTTGGGGAAAATGTGAAGCTTAAGTATTAGGTCTAAGGCTTAGTGATTATTCATCCTTGTTAACTGACCTCTGGTTTGCGGGACTCGGTAACCTAAGCACCCCAATCCACACAGTTTGGTTCAGTGCGCTTAATTATCAAAATCACACAATTGTGTTAAATCTGTTCTAAAAAAGCTACCTAGAATAGGAGCAGCTGATCAACACAAGTTGATTTGGAAGAGTTCTTGGCACAGAGAGGCGGGAAATTCCCCTCAAAGATGTGTAATAACATGCCGTCTCCTCGGTTCTTGTCTCCTAGGATATCTAAATATCCTACTGAGGGCATGTAAGCACCCTGTGCTGGTTCAGATGCCATGGGTGACATTATCACGAAATGTCGATTGCTAGGGTTTGAATTTAGCTACATAATGCCATGGGCGAGATTATCCTAAAATCTCGAAAGCCAGGGTTCTGGGGGTTGCCATGGGCGATGCTATCGCAAAGCATCAATTGCCAAGGACCCTGTGAGGATTAATGGTAGGAGTTAGGAATCTGATATAGATCGTGTTGTAAAGCCAATCCGAAGCTAGAAATAAACAAAGAAAAGAGAGAGAAAACTCTCTAAAATAAAAAAATCTTCTCTCCCTCTCTCTTACAAAAATGTATTGCAAACTGAACCTGGGCTAAAACATGTTACAAGCATGGGTGCTTTAACCGCGGAGTTCAACGAACCTTAGGGTAGTTCCTGTGGGCCTTAGAAACCATCGCGGAGTACTAAGGCTAAAGCTGGTCAGGTCTGGATCTTGGTTGGTACTTGAGTACCTCTAGGCCTACTGATAGCGAAAATACGCGGTTTGTTAAAATACGTCGTTGTAACGCGTAAATCCGCTTTCGCTCTTAAATTTATAATCCTAGATAGGGAAGTATCTAGGGTTGTCCAAGGAGGCAATATGGTTGCAAAATTGATTCTCTTGCTTGGAATATATCTCAACTTTCTTTTGGTAATTTTCAATATACCATTTTTTTTTTGTTTTTGAACTAAGGCAACATGCGAAATTATGGCGGGAAAAGTGTTTACACTTCCAATTAAGTAAACTACTCTAAAGTGGCAAGTAGAGCCTCTCCCTAAGCTCACTCTAAGCAAGTGGAGGCCTAGAATAATTAGGGAGAGGAAGTGAAGAATGCTGAAAATAAGCAAATAGAAATGCAAACAAGATATGCGAAGAAGGCAACTAGATAATTGATAAAGTGTTTAACAAAAATGCCTAGTAGAGGAATGCTTCTACTACTAGATAATTGAAATAAAGAAAGAAAACACAAATCCTCTAAATAGATGGTGAAGAAGAGGGCTTCTTGCTCCAAGGTTGGTGGCTCCCAAGCTTGAAAAGAATCCTTCAACTCCTTCCTTGCAGAACTCCGCCAAGGTGATGACCTCCAAGGCAAGCCCTAAGGGGGCGTGCCCTAAGTTTCTCTCCAAGGGTGGATGTCCACCCTAGGTCCTTCTCCCTTTCCTGGCCGTCCTCCTTGAAGTGGAAGAGTCCTCCTCCTTGGCGTGGCTCAAGTTGAAGAGAGTGGGGAGAAGAAGGCACCAAAAGGGCTGGTGATGTGCCCCTTTAATCTCCTTCTCTACTCCTTCTTCTTGGCCGTAGGTATAGGTGGTTTAGGCAGAAAATATGCTAAGGGAGGATGCTCCAAAATGGTGGTGGGTGGTGGCTTTTTATAAAATAGGATGGGGGGTTAAGGTGCCCCTTGAAATGGAGGGCTAGGATGGAAGGATGAGGGTGGTTGGTGATCCTATGGCTAGGGTGAGTTGGCGCCAACCCAAGGGGTGTTAAAGGGGGTGGTTATGGTGGTGTTGGTGTCTTTTGGTGGTGGAGAGACACCCCCATGTTGGCACCAACATGGGGTCTTCTAGAAGGGGGGTTAGGTGGATGGTGGAGATGGGTTCAAGGGAGATTGTGTGGTGGAGATGAGGGGGGATTTTGGAGGGAAAAGTGGCGCCACTAAGGGGTGGTTATGGGTAGTTTTTGGCGCCACTTTTAGGTGTCTTTTGGAGGTGGTGGGTAGGTTAGGTTGGTGCCAAGTAGGTTAGCTCATGTGGAGCTTAGGTGGAGCTAGTTGGGTAGAGTTGGTAGGTGGGTTTTTGGGGTAGTATAAGCCAAGGAAGTTGGAGCATAGCTAAGCTAAGCTAAGCTAAGCTAGCTTAGGTAATGGAGGAGTAGAGGAGAAGGTGTTGGAGCTAAGGTTTGGAGGAGGGAGCTGAGGAGAAGAAGTCTGGAGCTGGAGCTGGCTGCTGCTGAAGAGGCTGGCATGGGGCTACTCTAGCTGGCTTAGCTTGCTAGTTCTTTGCTAGTTACTAAGCCGAGCTAAGGTAAGCTAGCTTCTACCATACTGAGCTAAGGTGAGCTGGGTCTGGTGCTCCCGGGGAGAATCAAGCTGGTTGAGGCAGCTAAGGTAGCTTAGCTCAACTGAGTTGAGCTAAGCTGAGTCCCTGTGAGCTGGACTTGAGCTTCCTGAGCTGGGATGAATTCTTCTTCAGCTGGTTGGAGCTGAGTGGAGCTGGATGTAGCTGGATCTGAGCTGGGGTGAACTCTTGTCAACTTAGTCGAGCTAGCGAGAGCTCCCTGTGGACTAGTGGGAGCTGAGATGAGCTAGACTCAGCTAAGTTGAGCTGGATCTGAGCTGACTTGAGCTAGGATGAGCTAAGGTGAACTCTCTTGAGCTGCCATCCAGCTGAGATTAGCTGAATGGAGCTGGGATGAGCTAACCCTAGTTCAAGTAAGCTAGGTTCCAGCTGCGGTGAGCTAGATCAAGCTGAGGTGAGCTGGATCAAGCTGAGGTGAGCTGGATTAGGCTGAGTTCCAGCTAGTCTGGGCTTCTCCTTCACCATTTGCCTTCTTGAGTGCTAGGGTTTTAGGGATCTGTGCATCTGTACATCCCTAACACTCACAAAAACTCATTAAAATGACAATAAAAAATGCAATGCATGCCTATCCTAATTTATGCCTAAATGCAGCCCAAAAACCCGTTTGCAGAGTAAAATCCTAAGAGCTAGGTTAGTTTTAAAGCATAAAAATGATGATAAACTGGCGTTTATCACACCCCCATGCTTATCTTTTGCTAGTCTCTTAGCAAAACATTAATTTTTTTGGAAAATGGAATTTTTGGGAAATCTAATTTTTTTTGACTTTTGAGGAGAAAAAGAGATTAAGGGACCTTGGTAGATTAAAACACAGGAGATACAGGATTTTTTGAAAATAAACATCAGGATTTGTTTTTGGATCCAACCATTAGATAGAACGGGATCAATATATCCTCAGAAAATTCACAAATTAACCCCTTGTTAATTCAGATGACTTGAAATGTTTGTTTTTAGGATTTTTCTGGCTCGTGAATCTGATTCGCAACTTGCAAATTCCTTTAAAACCTTGTGTCTGTGCTTGTGAAAAGCCAACCTTTATTAGGACGTGTTATTATTATTATTATTATTATTTTTTTTTTTTTTCCTCTCCCCCATGCTTATTTTTAGCTTAGTCTTACAACAGATGTGTCGGTATCATCATTCCCGTTACCATTCCTCGAGGGGGCTCTGGCGCCAGTACTTCGGGATAGCACTGTCCATGACACCACCCAGGAGCTCACAACCCCAAAACACGATGCGGTGAAAAGGGGTGCTCCAAGCAAACTCAAGCTCTTGCTCCGACGCTATAGGTAGAGCACCGTCCAAGACACTTGAGCTGCTGAAATGCGCTTTAATGCTCTGTCTAAAGATATGAAATATAGATATAGAGCAGCACCGAGGCGGTAACATGTTGACATCGTGTCCTCAAAGAAGATTTTTTTCCTTCTTCTCGATGGTGGGAACTCAAACCAATGATCTGCTTCAGACTTTTACTAAATCCAAACAAGGGAGTTTTTTCAAATTTTTAGTTATTTTTAAGTGTTGGCTTGTGTGTGAAAGTTGACACAAGAAGTTTCTCAAGAATCGCAGGTTTTTGAATCAAAAACTAAGTCAAATACTTTCCATATTACAAAATAGGATCAAGTCACCTGAACTATCATGAGTTCAGGTGGAATTTTAGAGAAGGATATCTGATCTAGTCTAAAATAGACCCTGGAATTCTAATGATCAGATCCATATCCTCATCCTTAGTTTGTTAAAGATTAAATCCCATTGTACCAGAAGTGAATTTTTCGACCTTAGTCCTGATTTCAAAATTTTTCCTCAAAAAGTTTTCAACATTTTTTTTTTTTGGTATGCAAGCAGGAAATAAATTAAAGAAAATTGCATGTTTTTAGGTTTTAAACATCCTAAATCGATCGTAAAAATTTAAAAACACCCCCCCATGCTCAAGATATGCCATGTCCTCATGCATTAGGAGGGAAAAGGAATTACCTTAGTGAAGAACGGTCGGGTTTAGGATGAATAAAACCTGGAAAAAGAAGAAAAAGGAAAAGCAAGAAAAAAAATGATGGGTTACCTCCCATCCAGTGCTATCTTTTACGCCATTCAGCCGGGTGTGAAGGTATGCACAGAAGACGGAAAATCATGTAAATAATTGGACACTTGAATGTCCACAATAAAAGTGTCTTCCTCAAGATCCCTAAAAAGATGAGTGGTAAAGATAAAGGGATCAAAATAAAATAGAGAAATGGAAAAGTGACCCGAATCTGGCCATGGTTTAAGTGCTTGTAAATTGCCAGATTCTGGTGGGTCGAGTGATAGGTCCAATGGAAAGGGATGGGGAATGGAGTCAATGAGATGTAGGGTGTGTGAAGTTAGTGTGGATGTTTCAGGAAGATGAAAAGGGGGAAATTCAAACCCTAGTTGATCTGGAAAGTCTTGGACCACATAACTATCCTTAGAATAAGAATCAAAAAAATCTAGATCAATAGTGGTCAAAGATGAATGAGATTGGATCAACATAGACATTTCAAATACTGCTTCCATTTTATTATCAGTGTCCTCAAAAATTTTGCGATTAGTGGACCTCTTGGAAGCTTGAAATAAATCTAATGAGAAGGTTTGGTTACTGCAACTTATATTCATTTTCTCAGAATGAGAATTGATATTAGCTGCTGCCATAATCAGAAAAGGTCTTCCAAGGATGGCATTAATGAGAGCCTTGGGTACCTCTATGTCAAGGACTAGAAAATTTACCGGAAATAGACAATTCCGGACCTTGATAATACTATCCTCAACAACTCCCCGTGGTTGAATGGTAGATCGATCTTCTAATTGAAATTGAACCTTGGTAGGTTTTAAATCACTGAATCGAAATTCCTCAAATAAGACAGGGGGGATGAGATTACTAGAGGTACCTAAGTCGAGAGGGGCACGAAAAATGGTGTCACTTATGACAATTGAGATAAGTGATGTGCCCTGGTCCTTTTTTGTGAAAGGCAGCTTGCTCTGAAAAACTGAGTTGGCTGTCTTTGAAAGGACCAACCTTTCTAGATTCTGATCATGCCCTTTTGCAGTAAATTCTTTAGAGGCATGGGGGGAATCTAGGAAGGGAATATTCCTCTCGACTTGCTCAAATAAATCCAAAGAATTATGGTCAGAGGGCTCTGATTTTGGATTGTTGGATTGCAGTTTTTGTGAGTGGGAAATAGGGTTTGAATCAAGTGTTTTTGGGGTTTCTTTTTCTTCTTCCTTATTAAGGTTAGGGGGGTCAATCTGCATTGGTTGAGAATCAGTTTCATCATTTGATTGAGAAGGCCTTAAATCCATGGTGGTTTCCTCACTCCTCATAGTCTCTGCATATGCAGCTTGGTGTTCACTGAGAGGAGGTAGGGGGGCCTGATGTTGAAAGAAACTGGGTAGGTGCTGTGATATTGGGTTAATAGGAGGCCGAATCATGTGGTTCTGATGTTGGTAGACACCCGGGTGTTGGTTCCTGTGATTAATAAAGTTTGGTGTGGGTTGGGATGGTGAGTGTCCTGCAGGTCTTTGAGTCGGAATATCCCCAATTTGGTTAATAAGATGGGTTGTTTCCTTTGTTTTTCTTTGTAACTCCTGCAAGGTTTTCATCATCTGGGCATTAATGTCTTCTTGAGATTGCCCAGATTGATAAGTCTGATTTGAACCATACCCTCCAAACGGGTTCTGTTGTTGGTGTGGAACCTGATTGGTCCAGGAGTGGGTCGGATAATTCCCCCCATTAGAGGAATTTTTCAATTTCTCCTGGATGGTAGGGACGTTTTGGGTGGGGTGATGATTGGGATAAACATAATTCCCTGTTGAACCATAGAAAGCCTCAGAATAAACATTATACTCAGCATGGGATTTATGCAGATTTTCTCTCTTGCGGGTGTTAAAAGGGGTGAGATGTGGAATGTGTGGAGCTTGGGCAGGTGTGGCAGGATTCCCTTGGTTGGCCAGGTTTGTTAAATCCTTATGCAACTGTTGTTGCTTAACTTGCAGCTGAGCCATGATAGAGTAGAAATTAGGTGGAGGGGCCTGATTAAGAAGCTCCTGGGTGGAAGAATAGGGGAAAGAAAAATTAGCATGTGGGTTAGAGGACCAATTTTTATTTTCCATTTTAAAAGAAGAGGAAGAATGCAGAAAAGTCTTTTCTTGGGGAGGCAAAATCAAGTGGTCCCTCCAAGTGTGGATTTTTGGACCGCCGCCCATGCAAAATGGAAGAAACGGGAGGGGAGGAGAAGAGATGGAGATGAGAGAAAGTGTGCAATTCAAACAAACAAAAACTAGACCTAACTTAATTGTGACTCCCTAATAATAACCTAAGACTTGGTCTATATAGGAAATAAGTAGTCAATAGTGAATACCCGTTCTATCAACAAATCTAGCCAAGTTGCTTAAGGGGAGGTTTGGGCCCAAACGTTTCCCAGGGAAAACCCCAGGTGCTTGTACAAACCCGCGCCTGGTCATTTGACACGACCCCTCAGCCTGAACACCAGATACAGATGACAGAATTGGTACTAACTAAAGAAAACTTAAGACCTAAATAGCAAGCCTAAGTTGATAAAGCCTTAGGGGTCAAGTTGCTACAAATTTTAATTAGGTCTAGGATTCTATAGTGCACACGGAATGTGGAGGGCGTTTATTGGGTTGTTGCCCTGTTATTTGATTTTTTTGTGTGTGTGCAGGAATTGGAGAGTGGCTCCAATGAAAATCAAGTTGTCACACAATTTTTTTTTTTGTATTTTTGTCTTTTAGGATTTGATTTAATTGAATGTATTTTAGGGTTTCTTTAGTTAAATTTTCAAACAAGTTTGAAAACCCACAATCAAAGGAAAATAAGTTGTATGGGTGATTGTATATTTCCTTTGAATTAATCCTCAAAAGAGAAAGAGAGAAACCCTAAGCCAATTATCCCTAAGACAGAAATTTAACTACCAATGAGTTATTTTTTAGGCTTTCAGAATTAAGTAGTGGTCCAAACAAGTCAAACAACACCACTACTTTGAATAAAATCAAACAAGGATTCCAGAAAAGATTTTTGTAAGATTTTAGGAATTCGTTTGATAATTGTTTTGAATTTTTAATTGTACTGGTGTCAAAGTCCAGAAATAATACCTGTGGGTATTATGAACTTTTTAGTACTACCACCGACCTCAGAAAATTTTTATGATTTTATATGATATATAAAATTTCACAAGGATTCAGCAATCTCAATTTCACAAAAATTGGATGAGTATAAAAATTTTGAAAATTCGCGAACAGTAGCAAAATAGGAAGATAAGAGGGTATGACCTCTCTGCAATCCACGAATTTTTAAAAATTAAATACAAATCCAATTGATTTGAAATTTGGAACAGATGTTCCTAACTTAATTGGGAATCACTCTATGAAATTTTATGATTTTAGGAGGCCTGGGGTGTTAGGAATCGATTTTTCAAGTCTGGACAGAAATCTGGACCCGAAAAATAGAACACCAATACTTGCAATGGAATGGTGCTAAAGAAGCATACAAGCAAACAATGGCTTTTAAAATGCACCACTCCACTTAATTTAAGTGTTTAGGGTCCTGAAAGCCAAGTTTAATATATTTTTGGTAGTTTTAATTATTTATGTGACCAGAAAGAGGAACCAACCTGAATTTTCGCGGGAAGAAAAGGACCTTTGAGCTCTCGCTTCCAGATTCCCGCTTTCCCGCTGTAGTTCCTGCACACACAAAAGGAAGAAAGAGAAGGGGATGAGATCCACTTCAAGCAAGATAAAATGAGTTAATGCAAAGCCGTGCCTCCCCGGCAACGGCGCCAAAAAGTGATAGCGAAAATACGCGGTTTGTTAAAATACGTCGTTGTAACGCGTAAATCCGCTTTCGCTCTTAAATTTATAATCCTAGATAGGGAAGTATCTAGGGTCATCCAAGGAGGCAATATGGTTGCAAAATTGATTCTCTTGCTTGGAATATATCTCAACTTTCTTTTGGTAATTTTCAATATACCATTTTTTTTTGTTTTTGAACTAAGGCAACATGCGAAATTATGGCGGGAAAAGTGTTTACACTTCCAATTAAGTAAACTACTCTAAAGTGGCAAGTAGAGCCTCTCCCTAAGCTCACTCTAAGCAAGTGGAGGCCTAGAATAATTAGGGAGAGGAAGTGAAGAATGCTGAAAATAAGCAAATAGAAATGCAAACAAGATATGCGAAGAAGGCAACTAGATAATTGATAAAGTGTTTAACAAAAATGCCTAGTAGAGGAATGCTTCTACTACTAGATAATTGAAATAAAGAAAGAAAACACAAATCCTCTAAATAGATGGTGAAGAAGAGGGCTTCTTGCTCCAAGGTTGGTGGCTCCCAAGCTTGAAAAGAATCCTTCAACTCCTTCCTTGCAGAACTCCGCCAAGGTGATGACCTCCAAGGCAAGCCCTAAGGGGGCGTGCCCTAAGTTTCTCTCCAAGGGTGGATGTCCACCCTAGGTCCTTCTCCCTTTCCTGGCCGTCCTCCTTGAAGTGGAAGAGTCCTCCTCCTTGGCGTGGCTCAAGTTGAAGAGAGTGGGGAGAAGAAGGCACCAAAAGGGCTGGTGATGTGCCCCTTTAATCTCCTTCTCTACTCCTTCTTCTTGGCCGTAGGTATAGGTGGTTTAGGAAGAAAATATACTAAGGGAGGATGCTCCAAAATGGTGGTGGGTGGTGGCTTTTTATAGAATAGGATGGGGGGTTAAGGTGCCCCTTGAAATGGAGGGCTAGGATGGAAGGATGAGGGTGGTTGGTGATCCTATGGCTAGGGTGAGTTGGCGCCAACCCAAGGGGTGTTAAAGGGGGTGGTTATGGTGGTGTTGGTGTCTTTTGGTGGTCGAGAGACACCCCCATGTTGGCGCCAACATGGGGTCTTCTAGAAGGGGGGTTAGGTGGATGGTGGAGATGGGTTCAAGGGAGATTGTGTGGTGGAGATGAGGGGGGATTTTGGAGGGAAAAGTGGCGCCACTAAGGCGTGGTTATGGGTAGTTTTTGGCACCACTTTTAGGTGCCTTTTGGAGGTGGTGGGTAGGTTAGGTTGGTGCCAAGTAGGTTAGCTCATGTGGAGCTTAGGTGGAGCTAGTTGGGTAGAGTTGGTAGGTGGGTTTTTGGGGTAGTACAAGCCAAGGAAGTTGGAGCATAGCTAAGCTAAGCTAAGCTAAGCTAGCTTAGCTAATGGAGGAGTAGAGGAGAAGGTGTTGGAGCTAGGGTTTGGAGGAGGGAGCTGAGGAGAAGAAGTCTGGAGCTGGAGCTGGCTGCTGCTGAAGAGGCTGGCATGGGGCTACTCTAGCTGGCTTAGCTTGCTAGTTCTTTGCTAGTTACTAAGCCGAGCTAAGGTAAGCTAGCTTCTACCATACTGAGCTAAGGTGAGCTGGGTCTGGTGCTCCCGGGGAGAATCAAGCTGGTTGAGGCAGCTAAGGTAGCTTAGCTCAACTGAGTTGAGCTAAGCTGAGTCCCTGTGAGCTGGACTTGAGCTTCCTGAGCTGGGATGAATTCTTCTTCAGCTGGTTGGAGCTGAGTGGAGCTGGATGTAGCTGGATCTGAGCTGGGGTGAACTCCTATCAACTTAGCCGAGCTAGCTAGAGCTCCCTGTGGACTAGTGGGAGCTGAGATGAGCTAGACTCAGCTAAGTTGAGCTGGATCTGAGCTGACTTGAGCTAGGATGAGCTAAGGTGAACTCTCTTGAGCTGCCATCCAGCTGAGATTAGCTGAATGGAGCTGGGATGAGCTAACCCTAGTTCAAGTAAGCTAGGTTCCAGCTGCGGTGAGCTAGATCAAGCTGAGGTGAGTTGGATCAAGCTGAGGTGAGCTGGATTAGGCTGAGTTCCAGCTAGTCTGGGCTTCTCCTTCACCATTTGCCTTCTTGAGTGCTAGGGTTTTAGGGATCTGTGCATCTGTACATCCCTAACACTCACAAAACTCATTAAAATGACAATAAAAAATGCAATGCATGCCTATCCTAATTTATGCCTAAATGCAGCCCAAAAACCCGTTTGCAGAGTAAAATCCTAAGAGCTAGGTTAGTTTTAAAGCATAAAAATGATGATAAACTGGCGTTTATCACCTACTATCGGTATTCTAATCTAATTTAGAAAAGAAAGCACACAGTAGAAATCTGAGCATAAAAAGGCATATGGTCTAGAATTGGAGTTAATTCCATGAGATTTTGCTAAGGGACCAGCAAAAGCTAGGCATGGGGGTATGTTGGGAACACCATCATGAGCCGTAACTAGCTCAATTTAGTCATTATCAAGGAATAAATGCTCTTACATAACTACCAGAGAGTCATAGTTCATTGCATAATCATTCTGAGAGAAAGACAGGAAACCAGGGTTAAAACTACAATTTTACCATCATATCTTGAATGCAGAACAACCATAGGTTTTTCCTGAGGGTAATTAAGGGTAAAATGGTCTTAAAAGTCCAACAAGTGGGTTAATACAGATAGAAAAGGGTTTTCGTGTGTTTTGAGAATTAAATGGCTTCTGAAACCCTAAAAATAGACCTGCTTAGTTAACTGGGGTTCTGGTCAGGATAAAATTCACCTTAACCCTCTAAAATTCATATAAAAATATTCTCTATGGTTTGGTACCTTCAATTTGACCATCAAAATCCATCTTGACCGAAAATAGAGTCTCAGACTGACATTTGCCTTAATTTGGGTTTTTGCATATATTACCCAGTTCAACTAGGTCAAAACCAAAATCCGACTTCACCATTGAATTTCTTAGGTCCAAATTAGATTTGTACCAAGATTTGGGCCTAATCTGAGATCATCTTGACCTAGCTTGCAATTTGGTCCTGTCTGATTCTTTTATATGACACATATGGCCTTAAATTTCAAAATCCTTACAAAAAGGCCCTTAACTTTGTCATCATTTTCACAAAAAGGTCTCTGCCACCATGAATCCTATTCCTACAAACTTCGGTGACCTAAATATGGCAAGTTCTCCTTGATTCCTTAACGAATCCCTCTCAGATTTGAAAGGGAAGTTCGTTAAGGAATTCCCTTCCTTTTGAGCTAATTCCCAAGCTCCCAAACCTTGCCAATATCTCATGCGAATGCATGAGAGATTAGGGTATCTTGTATTTCTTTCTCCGATGAGCTTTCCAAGCTTGGGAAGCTTGCTTTCCAAGCCCAAAACATCGTCTAGAGCCCTATAAAAGGACCCCCTTGGCCTTGTGCTTTTTGCCAGCAAGTCTTCGCACGTCAAAAGGCCCTAGAAACCTACCTCTGACCACTGTAGACCCCTACTCTGATGATCTCTTCAACCTCCTCCTTCGGCTATCCAACGACCAAATTGGTCAGTTTTCTCGACTACCCTCTTCGTCGCGACCCTTCCCAACCAAAGGGAGGTCGTGCCTTTGCCTCCATCCTCCTCTCCGCCTCGCTGCTTCTACCTCCTTCTTAGTCTCCAATCGACCAACACCGGAGCCCTCTGCCTCTCTACCTCACCCCTAAGTGACTCTATCTCTTCCTCTCTCCCTCTATTTTCTTCCCTCGTACTCAAAAACTACTCGCGACCATTGCACCGCTCTCTCACACTTCATCTTCTCCATCTTTGGCCACATCTCTGGCAAAGCGTCTCCATCGCTCCACAACTCCATCCACTTCGCCAACCGATCCAAAACCTCCGCCGTGTCCTCATGACCAAAACCCCTCAAGTAATTAGGGGATTGGTCTCTCGAACACCACCCTGAGCACACCCACCTCCACGCACCTTCTTCGACCTCGCCATACACATTCACACACATGCACGCCAAATCGATGCCACCATCGCACTCGTAGGTCCTCGATGATCCTTCTGAGCACTTTAACTAGGGCTTATAGCTCGTATTCCTCGTTTTAGGTCCTTCATCGGAACTCCGTCGCCGCCATCTCCTTCACCGCCCTGTTTGTCGTGTTCTTACACTTTCCACCCCAGGCACTACACCCAGGTTGCGCGGGGATGCCCCAGGCTCATCTCCAGGAAGCCAATTAAAGCCATTAGCCATCCCTTCGATGCCAATTACAAGCCTTAGCTGCTGAAGAGTGCACGTGGAAGAAGCATGCGTCTTTAGTCCCACATAGACAATTCCTAAAGACCGCACAGTGCATAATAGGAAAAAGTGCCTCTGCCTTGTTGCCTCAGCACACACAGGGGGTGAGGTCCCCGCACGCACGCTCATATGCATGCCCTCGCCCGCACTCTCGCCTCGCAGGTCTAGGTTTGGTCCATTTACCTAGATACCTGGGTCTGGTCTGGTCTGGTTTGCTGGTTCTGGAAGAAGAGGAAAAGGAGGGGAGAGAGGGGGGTTTTGCTCTGTTGCCCTCCTCTTAACTTTTGTGAGATCTGAAAGAGGCCTTTGCCTCTGTTGGCATGCTGAATCCTGTGTTGTGCCTTCTCTGAAGTTGAGGGAAGAAGGGAAGGAAGAGGAAAAGAGAAGAGAAGAAGAGAGAAGTCTACACCTCTCCCTGAGGCTTGAAGAGAAAAGAGGAAGAGACCTTTGCCTCTATTCAGGTGTCTGAGCACCTATTTTGTTGTCTGTTATCTACCGATACCTTGGTTCTATTGGTTAAATTGAGATTTGCGTGGCATATATGATTCTGTTACTTTGAGTTGCTTGCAAAGCTTAACATTGTAGGGTAATTTGGTGATTCCAATCACCATTTTACCCTCTCTTCTTTTTGCACTATTGACATCAGATTTCATTTATATATCATTCTTGTTTGAAATTCTTATATTGCATTTGAATTGAGATCATGTGAAGTATTTTGCCAATTGCTCCCTGTATTCGACCTCGGATTTCTTTCGAGTATAAATATTATTTATTTTTTACGCTGATTCGATCTATACTACAACATGACGATTTTAAAACTCATCTCAGAGTGAATAACATTACGTTGTTTGAATTACACACTTTCTCTCTTCTCTCTCTCTTCTCCTATGCAATTCTTCCAAAAAAAGTGCATGCACGGGTGAAGGTCCCAGAACCCACTTCTTGAGGGACCATCTGATTTTGCCCCGTGCACCAGAAAATCTTTCTTTTCTTCTTCTTACTCTTCTAGCAATATGGAAAAGTCGGGAAGCCAATAAAAAAATTCTGCTTCTGCCTCTAAACCATCAGCGGACATACAAGCTGACTTCTTCATCCCTAGCCTCCCACATCTGGAGTAACCAGAAAATCCTATAGGGCAAGGTGGCCCTCAAATCCAAACTCAAAATACAAACCCCTTTGCCCTTATGGTCGACCATCTGGTTCGACTTCAACAAAATCAATAAAATTTGGCTAGGACTGTGATGAACCTAGCTAACCAAGGGCAAAACCCACCACCCCGTTAGCAGCCTGTCATTCCTCCTAAGGATTTTTATGATCCTTCCAACTATGAGGAAAGACCTGGGGTGATCATCTCACAAAAGGATTTTGAGATCAAACCAGGTATTATGAACTTAATCAAGCATTTCCATGGTCTTCCAAGAGAGGACCCTTTTTGTCATCTTGAGAAATTAACTGTCCTCGCTCAAACCACTCGTTCCCGCAATGTGCAGGAAGACGTGTTGTTAATGAGACTTCTCCTCTCCTGTTAAAAGATAAAGCTTCATGATAAGCATGGAAATCACGAGTTTTCGGAAAACAGCGTCATAGTGTAGTCGCGAAAGCCCTTGACAAAAACATTTATAATATCGAAACTCAATGGATTTTATTCCTTTGAAAACTTAAGTCTCGGTCGTTCATCTCATGGAAGCATGAAAACAAGTCGAGATTTGGATCGGCTTAATCTAACCTAAATCTAATCTAGCCTAATATTTTTGTCTTTTTGTGTTTTTGATCTTTACTTTGAAACACGAAATGAAAGCATGCATCAAAGTTCTAAGCCGTGAAGATAATAGCATGCATATAAAACCATTAGACAAGAGTATCATGCATCAAAAATTAAGTCACTATAAAATCTGGATACATGGAAATAAAGCTAAACTAAAGAAAGGGATCAACCAAGAGAGGGTAAGGAGAAGCCTTCTTGGCCATCCACTAAAGAGAGGAGGATGGGTGTGTGCACTCAAGTGGAGAGAGGAGGGTGTTGCACCCTTTCTCTACCAATGGCCATCCTTGAGATGACCTTAAGGGGGGTCTTCTCTATGGCCGTCTAAGAGGAAATGAAAATAGGGGCGTGGATCCTCTATGGTGGAAGAAGAGGGCACGCCCACAAGAAGAAAGGAGAAGGTGTTGCATCCTTATGCACTTCTTCTTCTTACCACCCTTGAAGAAGCTTGGAGGAGAGCTTCTTCCTAGCCATCCAAGGAGGGAGCCTTGGAGGAGGAGGACGGCCTTGAGAGGGAGAGGAAGAGGTGTGGTCGCAAGTTGAGAGGAAGAGAGTGGTGGAGATGGTGCAATTTCGTGGCTCTCTCTTTGCCCTTAAGGATGGCTCCATTTGGTTGCAACTTTTGGTGACTCCACAATTAGCTAATGCCACATTTTTAGGATATAGGCTTGACACAAGTGTTTAGGGTTTCCAAGAGAGTGTGCATGGGTTTGGCAGGGGTAGAATGGGAAGGTGTGTGTGGGTGTGTATTTTTCGTAGGACTAGGTTGTGGGTTTTGGTAGGATTAGGTGCTAAATAGGTTGGGTCAATCTAGATTAAGTCGGTATGGACCTAATTAGGCTTAGGAAAGTCTAATTGGATAGGAGTGAACCTAATTAGGTCTAGGTCAACTCTAACTGGATGTGTGCATGTGATTAGGCTAGGGTAACCCTAACAGGTATGAGTCAGTTAGATCCTAGGTGGATCCAATTGGGCTCAGGTGCAGCCAATCAACTGTAGATGCACTTAATTAGGTATGGGATGGTTCAATTGGGTTAGGGATAGGATAAGTAGGGCTATGGATAGTGGACTAGGCTTAGGAGGTCTCTAATTAGGTTTCTTAAGGTGTCCGGTGGGGTTCCTAGGTCAAAATAGGCAAGATCAGGCTTCTAGCACCAAAATCAGGAACCAGATAGTAGTATCAGACATCCAGGATAGTGGTCAGACGTCTTATACTACAAAATTGGATGTCTGGACAATAAATTAGACGTCTAATTTTGTGTCAATATGAGTTTTGGCTTCTTGGATTGTTATTCTGCTGAAATCAGATGTCCAGCCAGATGTCTGGATGTCCTAAAAGGTGCTGGAGAGTGGGTTTTAGGTTTTCTAAGGTGGGTTTTGGTTCCTAAGTGTTTGTGAGAGGGATAGGGTGGATAAGAACATGGATAGTGCTATCCATGTTTGGGTTTTGAGGCTAAGGTGCCCTAATGGAGGTCATTTTGGGTTTGGGAAGGCTGTCCTAGGGTTTCTAAGGGTAGGGATATGGCTATCCTCCTCACTCCTCTTATCTGGGTTAGTCTTCTTCTTCCTTTATTGCTTTATTCCACTACCTCCATCCTGGATCACTTTATTTCCTCCAAATAGTAATAAAAACCATTAAATGGCAGGATATCACATCTTATTCTATATAGACTGATGCAATGCAAGATTTGCAAGATATGAGTGCAATATCCACAAATTAAGCAAGATTTGAACATTATTTAGGTTGATTAGGACCCATGATTGCTGTGCAATCATACCCCCATGCCTAAACTTTGTTAGTCCCTAGCAAATGCAAGACTAAATTATTCACATAAGGGTACCTAAGGGATTAAATATTTTTTCAAGTGTATGCCTAGAGATTTTTCTCCTTTTTGTTTTCATCCTATGTTCTAGAAATTTAGACAATTATGAAAGTGCAGCTACGTAGCTTTTGCAACGGATTCGAGTGAAAGACCTGATTCACCTCTAAAGCCTGTACTTGCCCCTAGTAAAATTCTAGCGGGATTGGCAGACTTCTTCCCTCAGGGTATTCAAGATATTCTATGAATTCCACCCTGGCTTTAAGCTTGGGTAGAGAATTTTAGAGGGAAATGATTGTTTATTTGGTGGCTCACTCTCACTTGGTGCTACATAGAAATTAGTATTATTAAATCTAAATTCCCAAATTATTAAGTAACTCAACTCAGAGAAAGACGAGAAAAACTATGCTCTCTTTTGGTTCCTTTGTATTCATTCTCTCTTTTTCTTTGTTTTTCTTTTAGAGTTCACAATCTCACTAGATTCACACATATGACCTGTATTTGGTGGTCTCACTTGGCATTAACACTTTAATTGAGTTCCCATAACTCTAACACTAAGTCAGAATTCCTCAGTCAATATTTAGGCGGTCAGAAACACAAGAAAGGTGTGCTATGGACATATTTGGTGGATCTCAAATTTATTTGGTGGTATTGCCTTAATGCAACTGAAATAAACACTAAAATTCACTCTTTTTTTATTTTCTTTTTCTTCTTTTCTAATTCTTTTTAATTTTTCGTTCTTTTCATCATTTTTTTTTCATTTTTTTTCTCTTTTTTTTTTTTCAAAACAACACAACTGGCACACATCCATGAACTTTATTGAGGAGGCATTATTAGGGATTGGTGGTACTCAAGAGATATTGGGTGGCTTATTTGGTGGAAGTGCCTACTCACAGCACCGGGAAAGACATATAGGACGGTGTATTTCTGACTTTGACATCAATACCCTTCTTCAATCGAGGATTCTGTAAAGAATGGTCATAACCATCCACCGTAGCCCTAGTTTTATGAAAACTCGCTCTCCACGTAATTATCTTATTTGGTGGCTCTCAAAATTTCATGCAAAAATGTATACGCAGGATTCGAGAGTGAAAACTATGCCTAATTTCTGAGTATCATTACCTCATTATCTAGGATTCCAGATTCCTTGCACTAATCTTAGAGCACCAGTACACTCTACTCTCATCTCACACTATTTGCTGGATTTTTGGAAGAAAATCTGTCTGACTCCCAAAACATTGTCCAGGGGTTTAGGAAAAGAAGCACTGCTTCTCCCAAAAGACTAAAGATGTTCATCAATCTTCATCGTGAATCCATTGCAAAATTTACATGTGAGTGAAAATTGTACTAGATTCTAGATTACAGGAATCAACTAGAGGATGAAATCCTTAATAATTCTCTTGATAAAAAACTTATTCATGAATGCAATATATATTCATGCTATGTATAACCTTTCAAAAGTTGCACTTCGAAGATTTCCCTAATTCAGGTTACATTTAGCTTGGCCCTAAAGTTAGAACAAAAAGTTTAGGGATGAGTCGAAAGTGGCTATTGCAGACGATTTTTAGCTCCAATGCGAGCATTGGAGGTGGA
Organism: Thalassia testudinum; assembly: GCA_037157565.1. NCBI lineage: Eukaryota > Viridiplantae > Streptophyta > Magnoliopsida > Alismatales > Hydrocharitaceae > Thalassia > Thalassia testudinum. The sequence goes on from JAZHRO010000063.1 coordinate 59,507,467, forward strand.
GTTGGTTGTTCTTAATTTAAGGACCCTAAAGTGCAATTAGCATGATGTACGAATGATTTTTCTTTGGTGTTGGTAGAAAAATTTTCAGTTTACAATTACTATCCCCCCATGCCTACTTTCTTGCATGTCCTCATGCATGAATATAATGAAAAATAAATTAAGATAGGGAGTAAATGGGTAGAATTCATCTGGAATGGCTCCTGAATTTTGACGTTCCGCTTATTCCAATACCTAAAATTGAATATGTAGGAAAATATGCTATATAAAAGTGCTGAGATTAATGCATCCAGCTGGGCGTAAACTGAAAAAGGATATATCAATACCGTATTGAGAATGGCGAGTAAAATGATAAGAATTTTAGTCTTGTTTGCCAACAGCAGGTCGCAAATGCGGACCAGCTATCCATAAATTCCAAGTCCAAATAATAAGAAAAATTTGTAAATGGGGCTTGGGATTATTTGCAGCTAGATGCTATAGAAGAAAGACAGATAAATACGGGTGCCTAGAAGAAATGAAGGTGAAGGCATCCCGAAGAGGTGATGAAGAATGTGGGTGGTAGGGGTATGGGTGGAGTCGTGTGGGGTAAAGTCATATGGGTCTTGATAATGGTGATGAATGGAAGGCATGACCCAAGTAGTGTGGTCAGATTTGGAAATCAAGGTCCAGTGATCAGTCTCTGTCTCTACCAAATATGTTTGGGTATCATCTTTTTTCTCTTCAAAACTTTTCAATTCTAATTCCCATTTATCACATAATTCCCCAAAATTTTTAGCTTCCTTTGATAACTCATCATATGTTATCCCCAATAATCTTTCAATCTCTTGAATATCCTTTTCATAAGGGGATATTTCCTTCTCATTTAGATGAAATTGGTCATTAGATTTAGTAGTGAGTTCCTCCGTGAAAGTGGAATGGGCTAAATCATTGATTGAGGAGTTGTTATAGTCCTTTTGATTTTGTTGCTTCGTGTATGTGATGATTTGAATTAATTCATCAATGTCTCCCTGGGTATTCTTAAATACAACAAAATTATATTCAGGTCCCTTAATACTTGGTTCCTCAAAATGAAATGATTGGTACTCAAGCCCTAAATCAAGATCAAGATTCTTGAATAAATCTCCATTCTCGACTTCAATAAGATTATCAATATCATCCACCTCGGGTGTTTGATCAACAGAATCCTGCATGACCACCACTGAATCACAAATCGATTGTGACACACCTGACCCAAATTCAAACATTTTTTATTTTTGTTGCTCGTCTTGGAATCTATGAAGCTCTTTCCTTATATCATCATATTCTCTTGCACTAGTTTCTTTTATTTCACAAATCATTTTGATCAATTGAGTAATTTGGGATTCATTACAAGGGGCAGGGGTTTGAATTGGGCAAGGTCGATCAAGATAGCCAACCATACTATCAATGATTTGATCTGGTATTGAGGGTGACTTATGTGATCTAGTGGATTGTTGATTCGGGTCATGTGGTTCTACCCAGGTGTCAATTGCCATAGTTTCTTCCGAATTATCCTCCGACTCACTTTCCGTGTCATCCAGAAAATACCCTGACTTTGTTTTCTTAGCGGCTGCATGCATATCAAAGTGAACCTTCCCATTTCCACTACTCATCTCCATACATCCTGAGTAACAGTCAATCTGTGCATTGGCCATAGCCAAGAAAGGTTGACCCAAAATGATGGGTGAATTACTTAGCTTTTTCGATATATCCATGTCCAAAACAATAAAATCAACTGGAAAGCTAAGACCTTGCACTTTGATAATCACATCCTGAACTACCCCCTTAGGTGTTTTGATGGAGCCATCTGCCATTCTAATGGTGATAGGTGTGTGGTGCAGATCTCCAAGTTTGGTGCGGTCAAAAAGAGTGGTAGGAATCAAGCTAATGGAAGGCCCTATATGTACAAGGGCTTTATTGAAGGTGAATCCCTTGATGGCACAAGATATGAAAGGTTTTCCAGGGTTGATCTTTTTGGGTGGTAGAGTGCTAGAAACAAATGCACTTATGTTAGCTAACAAAACCACCTCTTTAGGTGTGCAAGTCTTTTCTTCTTTTGTGACTCTTTCTTTAAGACCTCAGGAAAGGGTAAATAGGTCAAATCAACTTCAGAAGCCTCTTTCTTCTTTTTGTCCCTAGAGTCTGAGTCAGAGTTGGATGTGGGTTTGGTCTTATGATTTTTGGTTGAGGCCAAATCAGATCATTTGGGTGGGCTCTTAGCTTTTCTCTTCCTTTTAGAGGCCAAAGAGTTGGCCCCTGCACAATGGCATGCATGATAGATTGGAGGAGGGGTCGGAAGAATAGGTGGAGAATAGGAGTGAAAAGGAGTGTGCATACAGGGATAAAGTGATTCTTGAAGTCTCTTGATTTGATCCCCTTGAGATTTCACTTGATTTTCCAACTTAGTCAGCCTTTCTTCATTTTTCTTGTCAAAGTCCAACAAAATGTTCATGATATCTTCAAGGGTGGTTGTGGGTTGGGCTGAACTAGATGGTTTCCATAAAGTGGTTTGAGTGGAATATTGGGCTGGCCTAGATTGATGTTCAGTCTGAGTTGGTCTTTGTGGTGGCCATGAAAGATCAGGATTGTTTCTCCACTCAGGGTTATATAAATCTGGATATGAATCAATAGGTGTATCAGCCTGAGTGGGGCTGACTATAGAGGGAGTTGATTGAGAACCTGTTATGTGGTCCTGTACTTGTTATCCATTATTCCAATTCCTTAGTGATATATCATCAGGTACAGGTGTATCAGAAATGGTGCATTCCTCAAATGATCTACCCAAATCACGGATTAGGTCCAAAGGTGCCTTTTGGGTTGGCTGAGTCCAAGATACCTCCCCATGGTAGCAAGAATCAGTAGAGTAGCTAGTGGATCCAAAATATGGGTCACTAGCCTACTGGGCTGGTTGTTCCAAGTCTCTTGTTCTTGGGAGGAGTGATAAGATTGAGATTGTTCCTGAGATCGTCTAATTTGCTCCAGAAGCTTCGCACATTGATTTGTATCATCCTTGTTATATTCCCTGAATTCAGCAACTATGGCTTTCAATTGGTTCTGATTTAGATAAGGGTCGGATCCATGAGGTTCAGGCTATAAATAAGTTGGGGGATAAGGATGATCATATCCCAGCTGGTTAGGATGAGTCTCCCAACTAGGAGGAGTCAAAATCATGGTTGGGTTGGGAGATGGAGGACCTTGAGGGTCAAAAGAATGATATGGGTTCATGGATATTTGAGAAAAGATGCGGATAGAGATAAGAGATAGTCTTCCTTAGGAAGACACAACCAGTTACAAGGGGTTGATGGAATTAAGGCAAAGGCCTAGGGAGAAAGATGAGAAAGCCCCAAATCAAGCAAACAAGCTAGCCTTAAATTGTATACCCTAATTGGATCTAGGCCTGGTACCTTTAATTTGACTTGGGTTAAACCAACCCTTGAATTACTTGGCTGGCCAGAATGGTGGGACCCCCTAGGACACCCCGCACAGCGGGACACCACTAGAGGTTAACGCGTTATGGCACCGACCTTTCTTGTCACCAGTTGGTCCAAATAGACAAGGCCTTGATTTTTACCCAATTAAATTTGGTTACCAAGTAAATTTCTCCAGCCTAGGGCACGTCTACTTAGTTTTAGGCTTGGGCTTAGAGTGCTCTTGGAATGTGATTGGGCATTTTGGGGGTGTTTCCCTTAAAATTGGATTTAGAGTGTGAAGTGCACAGACAAAGGATTTTCAATACAAGCTTTAATTGGTGTAGTGGAATTTATGGTTCAAGTGCTTGTATTAATTTTTTCTTTTAGGGTTTCCTTGTTTAGGTCAATTCAAATAAGGTTGTAATGGAACACAGAAGTTTTGCAAGTCCCAATTGTTATTTGAATTTCCTTTTATTATGGCATGCAAATGTGCTCTACCATAGTGTGGAAACCGTAATGTCAAATAGGTCTATATGATGCTTTTATGTCCAACAACGTAGAAGTGGTGCAACCCAATTAAGGAAAACAATGGTCCTAGTGCACCACCACTAAGTGAAATAGGCCTAATTGGTTGCCTAGGTTGAAATGTAAATTAAATTCAATTTAAGTGGGTGAGGGGTTAGACAACCAATCAAAGCAAATTCCCTCACATGCAATCACACACAAATCAAGCTCAGAAGGGTTTGTTTTGGGTTTCTGAATTTAAACCCTAATGTGAAACACCTAGGGTTTACGCATCTTCTAACAATCAGCAGTCAGACCTTAATCTGAATTGAAATCACTCCCCAAATTAGTACATAATTCAAAATAAGATGAAATTTGGTAGAGATCTTCTTCTTTCAATAAATTTTTCAAGGAATATTTTTTTATGATTTTTATTGCTTTGTGCAATTTTTCAAGAATTTTTTATTGTTAGAAGGTCAAATAGTCCAGATAGACCCCCCGTGAGTAATTCAGTTTAAAATAGTATCAAAAGAAAATCCAAAAAATCTTGAAAATTTATACAAACAAATAGCTTTAAGTGGATTTCTAGCCCTACAAATTTCAAAGATATATGATTTATGTAGAGGTCAAAATTAACGTTTAAAGTTAAATAAAATCAGAGTGCAGACTGTTCTGACCCCCTTCTACTGTACAAATTTTTAAAATTCGTACAGTGTGAAGTTCTCCAAATAAAAGGTGGCTCTAAAATTACGGTTTGAAAACCTAATATCTGACCAAATCCCAAGACTTTTGGACTCCTAATTTGATGGCAATAACTTTTTGAAAATCGTCAATATTTGCTGGCTGGATTTCCAAATCTGACTTTGGTGTGTTTAAATAGTTTCCAAGTTAAAATACACACCAAAGAAAGAAATTTGTTTTTGTAAATTCAAATCCAAAAATTTGAATTTGAAAATTTTTTTATAAATATATTTTTGATTTTATTTTAACCTAAGAAAGCAACAAATAGAGGATGAAGAATATACCTGCGGTCTTCACCACATGTCGATGTGTGTGCGGATCCTTGTCTTGACACCCATACAATCAAAATAATAAAAAGCTAAACAAATCCAAATCTAAACTCATGCGTTGCCTCCCCAGCAACGGTGCCATGTGACAAGCATGGAAATCGTGAGTTTTTGGAAAGAAACGTCGCAGTATAGTCACAAAATCCCCTTGACAAAAACAATTATAATATCGAAACTCGATGGATTTTATTCCTTTGAAAACTTGAGTCCCAGTCATTCGTCTCTGGGAGGCGTGAAAACAAGTCGAGATTTGGATCGGCTTAATCTAACCTAAATCTAATCTAACCTAATGCTTTTGGCTTTTTGTGTTTTTGATCTTTATTTTGAAACACGAAATGAAAGCATGCATCAAAGTTGTAAGTCGTGAAGATAATAGCATGCATATAAAACCATTAGACAAGAGTATCAAGCATCAAAAATTAAGTCACTATAAAATCTGGATACATGGAAATAAAGCTAAACTAAAGAAAGGGATCAACCAAGGGAGGCCAAGAAGAAGCCTTCTTGACCATCCACTAAAGAGAGGAGGATGGGTGCGTGCACTCAAGTGGAGAGAGGAGGGTGTTGCACCCTTTCTCTACCAATGGCCATCCTTGAGAAGACCTTGAGGGGGGTCTTCTTTATGGCCGTCTAAGAGGAAAAGAAAATAGGGGCGTGGATCCTCTATGGTGGAAGAAGAGGGCACGCCCACAAGAAGAAAGGAGAAGGTGTTGCATCCTTATGCACTTCTTCTTCTTACCACCCTTGAAGAAGCTTGGAGGAGAGCTTCTTCCTAGCCATCCAAGGAGGGAGCCTTGGAGGCGGAGGACGACCTTGAGAGGGAGAGGAAGAGGTGTGGTCGCAAGTTGAGAGGAAGAGAGTGGTGGAGATGGTGCAATTTCGTGGCTCTCTCTTTGCCCTTAGGGAAGGCTCCATTTGGTTGCCACTTTTGGTGGCTCCAAAATTAGCTAATGCCACATTTTTAAGGTATAGGCTTGACACAAGTTTTTAGGGTTTCCAAGAGAGTGTGCATGGGTTTGGCAGGGGTAGAATGGGAAGGGGTGTGTGTGTGTGGGTGTGTATTTTTCGTAGGACTAGGTTGTGGGTTTTGGTAGGATTAGGTGCTAAATAGGTTGGGTCAATCTAGATTAAGTGGGTGTGGACCTAATTAGGCTTAGGAAAGTCTAATTCAATAGGAGTGAACCTAATTAGGTCTAGGTCAACTCTAATTGGATGTGTGCATGAGATTAGGCTAGGGTAACCCTAATAGGTATGAGTCAATTAGATCTTGGGTGGATCCAATTGGGCTCAGGTGCACCCAATCACTTGTAGATGCACCCAATTAGGTATGGGATGGTTCAATTGGGTTAGGGATAGGATAAGTAGGGCTATGGATAGTGGACTAGGCTTTGGAGGTCTCTAATTAGGTTTCCTTGGGTGTTCGATGGGGTTCCTAGGTCAAAATAGGCAAGATCAGGCTTCTAGCACCAAAATCAAGAACCTGACAATGGTATCAGACGTCTAGGATAGTGGTCAGACATCTTATACTACAAAATTGGACATCTGGACAATAAATTAGTTGTTTAATTCTGTGTCAGTATGAGTTTTGGTTTCCTGGATTGTTATTCTGCAGAAATCAGATGTCCAGCTAGATGTTTGGATGTCCTAAAAGGTGCTGGAGAGTGGGTTTTAGGTTTTCTAAGGTGGATTTTGGTTCCTAAGTGTTTGGGAGAGGGATAGGGTGGATAAGAACATGGATAGTGCTATCCATATTTGGGTTTTGAGGCTAAGGTGCCCTAATGGAGGTCATTTTTGGATTGGGAAAGCTGTCCTAGGGTTTCTAAGGGTACGGATAAGGCTATCCTCCTCACTCCTTTTATCTGGATCAGTCTTCTTCTTCCTTTATTACTTTATTCCACTATCTCCATCCTGGATCACTTTATTACCTGCAAATAGTAATAAAAATCATTAAATAGCAGGATATCTCATCTTATTCTAAATAGACTGATGCAATGCATGATATGCAAGATATGAATGCAATATCCACAAACTAAGCTAGGTTCAAGCATTATTTTGGTTGATTAGGACCCATGATTGTTGTGCAATCACTTCACACTGGTTTAAAACGGTTGGGCACCCTATCACCACTTGGCCCCAATTAAAGAGCGCTTTTCTTAAATAAATTTTTTCGATCGGTCAAACTAACGCTTTAAGAAGATCCATACCAACCATTCAACAAAAAAATGGTGAACCCCTCCATGAATGTTGGGAAAGATTCCAAGAACTTCTAAGAAGTTGTCCCCAACATGAAATTCCATAGTGGCAGTTGATGGGAACACCATCATGAGCCATAAGTAGCTCAGTTTGATTTGATAAAGTCAATAAATGCTCTTACATAACCATCAGAAGGCCACAATTCATTGCAAATCCTTTCTGAGAGAAATACAAGAAACCAAGGTTAAAACTACAATTTTACCATCATATCATGAATGTAGAATAACCGTGGGTTTCTCTAAGGGTTAATTAAGGATCAAATGATCTTAAGAGTCTAATAAGTGGGTTAGTATAGACAGAAGAGGGTTTTCACGTATTTCAGGAATTAAATGATTTCCAAAATCTTAAAAACAGACCCACTTAATTAACTGAGGTTCTGGTTAAGATAAAATTCACCTAAACCCATAAAAATCATAGAAAAATATTCTCTATGGTTTGGTATGCTTGATTTGACCATTAGAACTCGTCTTGACCCAAAATAGAGTATTAGACAAACATTTGCCCTGATTTAGATTTTTACATAAATTACCCTGTCAAACTAGGCCAAAACCAAAATCCAACTTCACCATTGGATTCCTTAGGGCCAAATTAGATTTGTACCAAAATTTGGGTCCAATCTGAGTTCATCTTGACCTAGTTTGCAATTTGGTCCAGTCTTACTCTTTTATCTCACACTCATGCCCCTAACTTTTGAATTTCTTACAAATAGCCCCCCAATTTTATCATATTCTTCTCAAAAAGGTCCCTGTCACCCTAGAATCCTAATCCTACAACTTCGACGACCTTTGATTGAAGAGAACTCCTTCTCTGATCAGTGAATCCCTTCCAAAATTGGAAGGGAGATTCTTTATGGAGTCCTCTTTCCAATGAATCCAGTCTTGAGCCCAACAACCTTCCCAATCTCTCATGCGAATGCATGAGAGATTCAGATATCTTTCGAGTTTCCTACTTTGGTGACCTTCCAAGTTTGGGAAGCTTGCTTCCCAAGCTCTAATCACCCTCTAACGGCCTATATATGACTCCCTAGGGTAGACCATTCTGGCCAAGATCGATTTCGACCGGATCTACCCCAATTTCTTCCCTCCTAATCCAGCCGAAAGGCTCCTTGAGCTCCGGTGACTCTCTCTGCCTCTCCTCATTGTCTGACCACAATATCGACGACAGATACTCATTCCTCGTCTTCCTCCGCGTCGCGCAATACCGGCCGACGTCCCTATCTCCTTCATCCTCGCCATCATCACCCCACTGGAGCCATCTTCGTCTCCGACGCCAGCCATACCGCAACCGGTGCCAACTCTAATCCCCATCATCCACTACCTATCTCTATCGACTCTTTAGCTTCCCCACTTCGTGATAGCGCCTTCGACACTCTACTTTGACTTCCACATCGCTCTCCACGATTTCGTCTTCCACCACACTAGCATACCTCCAGCGAGCTCTAGCCACCACCACAGACCACTTACGCCGCCGCTTCCACACTCTACACCTCCGCCTCAATCTTAGGAACCAAAACTTTAACTTAGGTCGATTGCTCCACCAAATCCTCTGCTGAACTTAGTCACCTCCATCTACCCTTTCTAAGGTTGTACGACCTCCACACACACTCTCATGACACGCCACACCCACCCTCATACTCATCGTTCCACGACGAAGCCCCTGAGTTTATTTGACAGGGCCGAAAGGCCATATCTTGGATTTCAGGTATTTGGTCTCCATCCGCCATTGACATAGAGCTTCGAAGGAACCTTGAAGCATGCTTTAGCCACAGCAGCTCCAGGTGAAGCCTCTAGGGTGCACGGAATCTCTCCAGGAACACAACCCAGGGACCAATTTGGCCCTTTGACTGGAATTAGATGAAGCAGCCACTGCGGCCAGTGTGCGAGAAGAAGCCTTGGGGCATAGTCCCACCTCGGAAGCACACAGGCACTTGTAGTGGCATAAATTGAATTTGTGCCTGGAGCTTATTGCCTTAGACACAGGGGGTGAGGTCCCTCCTCACATGCACGCACTTGACCTGCCTAACCCTTCACACCTTGGTTGCGACCCATGCTTGTAGCCCTGGTCCCAGGTATGCAGATCCTCATTTACCTGATTACCCGTTACTGTGGAAGGCTTTGGGAGAGCAGAACCTAGAGAGAGAAAGAGAGAGAGAGCACAGGGACAGGGGGGTTTTGCTCTCATTGATACCTATGCGACACTTAGTCACGAGAAGGGAAGGAGAGTAGGTGAGACAAAATAGAGAAGAAAGGAGGAAGAGACCCTTGAGTCCCTTGGAACCACTGCAGCAACCGGCTATTTATGCCATCTAATAGAAGCCTCCATCTTCTGATTGCATACATTTGAGGCTTTATTTCCTTGGTTGATATTGTTGAGATAGTTGCTATTATTGTGAGGGGTAATTGGTGATTCAAATCACCATTTTACCCTAATCTTTTTGCTTCATTGACATTTGCTTTATCATATATATCATTCTTGCTTGGATTTATTGTTATACATTGATAGAATTGAAATCTTAAGAGTTAATTGTTACTTGCTCCCTATGTTCGACCTTGGATGTCTTTCGAGCATAAATCATATTTGTTTTTCACACTGATTCAAATTGTACTACAATGTGACGATTTTAAAACCCATTTTAAATCTACTAATAGCAGTTAGTGCAGATCTTCTATCATGGATTAGAAGAACAATTAAAGAGATTTATGGATGCCTCATGTGGGGGCAATTTCCATAATAAGGATGCCAAAAGTGCCTACCTCCTTTTTGAAGAAATGAGTGAAAACTCATTTAATATGACTTCAATGGACACTTTCAGTAGAACTCAAAACCCCAGATGCAGAGTCAATGAAATTGACTTCAATCCACCTTTGTTCTAGTCACTCAGGCTGATCTATATATGTTAACTCAACTATTGAACCAGATGCAAATTCACCAGAAAACGATGGAAGAAAAGCTCACTCACAAACAAGCTACACACCTTAATTCTCCACACTTTAAGTCTCCACACACTAACACTCCAAAACTTCTTCGAAGAGAAAATCTGCACAACATTAATGCCACACTTGTTGTTCAGCAGTTTTTTGCTGATTTTACACAAGATTTCACTGGGAATTTTGATTATCTGAATTAGAATATTCTTGATCCCACCACTGAAAATATTTATTCTCTCTAGGAGTAATTTAGAAACCCATCCAACACTTACAATCAAAACTAGAGGACCAACCTGAATCACTCCTGGAAAGCCCCAAACCTGATTCTGTTTCCCAATCAAAATCAATTTGGGAATTATGGGTAGCTCGCATATCAACCTGGACCATCCCAGGAAGATATCAATACCTAGGTCATGAAGACTTTGCAAGGTATGCAAAATCAAATGACAGAAGAAGCCCGCATGACCACTAACTTGCAACATCAAGTTAAGGTTACTCATGATCATCGACCTACTAGGAATTTACCTTCTCAACCCATGCCCAACACGAGTAATCAATGGAATCAGTTCCAAGGTGGATATCCCAGTTAGCCCATTCACCCAGCACCTTAGCATCCCCCGAGATTCAATAACAATCAGGCTTCCCATCCTTGTCCTAGAAACAACCATACTGCAAATGCAGTTACTTTGAGGAATGGGAAAAACACTCACAATCCTCTGCCATTTAAAGAAACCCATTTTAATGAAAAACAAATCAAATCTTCTCCCTCTTTCTCTAACCCTGTTCAGGAACCTAATAATGCAAAACAGGAAAACCCTATACCCTTTCCACAAGCCCTTCACTCTTCACACACCAAGAAGAAGAAATTCGAGCCCACTGATAAGGAGTTAATGGATCTTTTTGGGCATGTAGAGATTAATATCCCTCTCCTAGATGCCATAAAATATATTCTTACCTATGCAAAATTTTTGAAAGATTTGTGTACTCCCAAAAGGCAGCCTCAAAACCTAGGAAAGGTGATCCTTCCAGAGACAGTCAGCTCAGTTGTGAAGAGCAAACTACTTCTTAAGAAAAAAGATCTAGGCACACCCATGATTCAAGTTGTCATTAATGACACTTCTTTTAATCGCGCTTTATTGGATTTTAGTGCCTCGATTAAGCTTATCCTCACAATTGTTTTTGAGGAATTTAAGATCGGCGAATTAAAGGCTATTGAGGTTACTCTTCAATTAGCAGACTGATCTACAATTAAACCAAGGGAAATTGTTGAGGATGTCCTTGTCCGGGTCAAAAAATTGCCTATTTGCAGTAGACTTTTTAGTCCTAGACATAGAGGTACCAGAAGCTTTAAAGTTTACCCCTATAATTCTTGGAAGACCATTCTTAGCCACTGCCCACGCTAATATTGATTGTGATTTTAGCAAGATGAAGATAATGTGTGGCAGTGAATATGTAACCCTAGATATTTTCCAAGCTTCTAGGCAATTCCAAGAACCTAATTTTTTTGATGACTCAGATTCAGAAATGGAAAATATAGTGGAGGAAACATTGCAGATTTCACACTTGGGTTCCTATTTTGCCATTAACATGGTTCCTGAACAATCCACTTCATCCCACCCTCCCACCTTAACCACACATTCTTCAGCTAACACTCCAGCTGACCCCTTCACTCTCACTTCACCACTAGCTTCTAAGGCAGAAATTCTTTTAGAGCTGGTTCCACAACTGGAGTTAAAACCCTTGCTCGACTTCCTTAAATATGTTTTCTTGGGTCCAAATCAGACCCTACCCCTAATTATAAATTCTAGACTTACTAGGGCACAAGAGGATAAACTTCTCCAAGTTTCAAGGAAAAATCGAAAAGCTATTGGCTGGACCCTTTCTGACCTAAAGGCTATTTATCCATCCTATTGCACTCATCGCATCTATCTTGAGGAAGATTCTCGCCCCTCCTACCAACCACGGAGGTGCTTGAACCCTACTATGTAGGGGTGGTAAAAAAGGAGATTATAAAGTGGCTTGATGCTGGTATCATCTACCTCATTTCTAATAGCTCCTAGGTTAGTCCCACTCAAGTTGTTCCTAAAAAGGCTGGACTAACAGTTGTCACCAATGAAAATGGGGAAAACATAGCCACTAGGACCACTTCTTGGCACGTGTGCATTGATTATAGAAAATTAAACACCACCACTAAGGACCATTTTCCGATCCCTTTTATTGATCAAATCTTGGAATGGTTAGCTAGACGCGAATACTATTGTTTTCTTGATGGGTATTCTGGCTATAATCAAGTGGCGGTCCACCCTAAGTACCAAGACAAAACTACATTCACCTGCCCCTTTGGAACCTTTGCTTTCCAAAGAATGCCCTTCGACCTCTGCAACGCATTGGCGACTTTTCAACGGTGTATGCTTGTAGTATTTTACGACCTAGTAGGTGAATGTCTGGAAGTCTTTATGGATGACTTCTCTATTTTTTGAGATTCTTTTGACCTTTGTCTTCGGAATCTTGAAAGAACCCTCCAAAAATGCATAGAAGTTAATCTCATCTTCAGTTGGGAAAAAAGTCATTTCATGGTCCAGGAAGGTGTTGTCCTAGGCCATGTTATTTCTAAAAGAGGAATTGCGGTAGATTGAGCTAAAATTGATGCCATCTTTAAGCTCCCATCGCGCACTCCTTTTAAGGGCATGTGGGTTTCTAATGTCGTTTCATTAAAAATTTTTCCCAAATCCCCAAGCCCTTAAGTCAATTACTTACTAAAGACCATCCATTCGATTTCAATGCTAAATGCCTAGAGAGTTTTTCAAGGTTGAAGAAGGATGTTACCGAGGCACCAATTTTACAGGGACCTAATTGGAATTATCCCTTTGAACTTATGACTGATGCCTTGGATTTTGCTGTGGGGGCTATTCTAAGGCAAAGAATTGACAAAAAGTCTGTTGTGATCTATTATGCTACTAAAACTCTTGATGATGCCCAACGGAATTACACGGTTACTGAAAAAGAACTTCTTGCCATTGTATTTGCCCTAGAAAAATTTAGATCTTATCTTTTGGGTTCACATGTCACTGTATATACCGACCACTCAGCACTTAAATATTTGCTGACAAAAAAAGATGCGAAACCCCGCTTTATCCATTGGATCCTACTGCTCCAGTAATTTGACTTGGAAATCAAGGATAAGGTGGGATTGCAAAATGTAGTGGCCCACCATCTCTCTCGTGTTATGAAGAATGACATGATGACCCCCCTGATCAATTCCATGATGAAAGCATTTTAGCTGCCAATACCCTCCCTTTGTTTGCACCCATTGCGAACTATCTAGCAATAGAACGAATCCCCTCTGATTGGCCAAAAACCAAAAGGGATAAGTTCTTTACTGATATTAAATACTATTTTTTGGTGGAGCCCGACCTTTTACGCATTTATGTCAATCAGATCATTAGACGATGTGTCCCTGATTCAGAAATCCATGATATTTTGACACATTGTCATTCAATGGCCAGTGGAGGACATTTTTCGGGTAAGAAAACTGCAGCTAAAATACTTAATTCTAGTTTCTTTTGTCCCAGCTTGCACAAAGATGCTCATTCTTTGTTTTGGTCTTGTGTGCGTTGCCAGAGCATCGACAACATGACTCGGAAGGATATGATGCCTCTTAATCCAATTTTAGAGATTGAAATTTTCGATGTATGGGGCATCGACTTCATGGGACCGTTCATCAACTTTTGTGGGTATTTGTATATACTAGTCACAGTCGACTATGTATCTAAATGGATTGAAGCAATACTCACCTGCACCAATGATCAGTGTGTGATTGTCAAATTCATTAAGAAAAATATTTTCTCAAGATTCAGCATTCCAAAGGCCATTATCATTGACGGAGAATAACACTTCACTCACTTACAATTTTGTCACCTTCTTTCTAAATATGGGGTTAATTACAAAATTTCTAGACCTTATCATGCTCAAACAAATGGCCAAATAGAAGTTTCTAACTAGGAAATCAAAAATATTTTACAAAAGATGGTTAGGCCCGATCGTAAAGACTAGTCCACCAAGTTGGACGATGCTTTATGGGTCTATCGTACCGTTTTCAAAATCCTGCTCAACATGTCTCCCTTCTGTCTGATTTTTGGGAAGGCATGCCATCTCCCGGTAGAACTTGAACATAGGGATTCCTGGGTGATAAAGCAATTAAATATGGATTTGTCTGACATCAGTATCCACAAAAAATTACAATTGACTGAACTAGAAGAATTACGTAATTTTTCTTATGAAAATGCACGGATTTATAAAGACTGAACAAAGAAATTTCATGATAAATACATTGTTCGGAAATATTTTGGTGTCAATCAACGCATTTGGCTTTTTGATGCAAGATTACATATTTTTCTTAGAAAGTTAAAATCAAAACGGATCGGCCCCTTTATTGTCATAAAAACATATCCTTATGACGCTATTGATCTTTTTATCCCAAAACTAATACAAGTTTTCAAGTCAACGGCCAACATTTAAAGCCCTATTTTGATCATGCCCCAAATCTTTCTTCAGAATCTTTCGATTTGACCGAACCGACCACAGCTGATCACTGATGCACACTACGCCCAGCTAAATGGCGTAAAAGATAGCACTGGATGGGAGGTAACCCATCATTTTTCCTGCTTTCTCTTTCTTTCTTTTCTCCAGGTTTTGACTATCCTAACTCTGACCGCATTTTACTAAGGTAATCCCTCTTTCCCTCCTAATGCATGAGGACATTGCATATCTTAAGCATTGGGGGGTATTTTTAAAATTTTCATGGTCGATTTAGGATTTTCAAAACCTAAAAATAGGCTTTCTTTTTTGCATTTTCTTATTTTCTGCATGCATACCCAAAAATATAAAAATATTGAAAACTTTTTGAGGAAAATTTTGAAATCGAGACTAACTTTGAAAACTCTCTTTTGGTACAATAGGATTTTATCTTTAACTAGGGATAAGGATACAGATCTTATCATTAGAATTTTAGGGTCTATCTTTAGACTAGATCATATATCCTTCTCAAAAATTCCACCTGAACTCATGATAGTTCAGGTGAATTGATCCTCTTTTGTAATATGGAAAGTATTTGCCTTAGTTTCTGATTCAAAAACTTACATCTCATGCAAAATTTCTTGTGTCAAATTTCACACACAAGCCAACACCTAAAAATAATTAAAAATTAGAAAAATCCCCTTGTTTGGCCTTAGTGAAAGTTTGAAGCAGATCATTGGTTTGAGTTCCCACCACCGAGAATTAGGAAAATACCTCCTTTGAGGACGTGATGTCAACATGTTACTGCCTCGATGTTTCTCTATATCTATATTTCATATCTTTAGACGGAGTATTAAAGCACATTTTTGCAGCTCAAGTGTCTTGGATGGTGCTCTACCTATAGTGTCGAAGAAAGAGCTTGAGTTTGCTTGGAGCGCCCCTTAGCACTGCATTGTGTTTTGGGGTTGTGAGCTCCTAGGTGGTGTCATGGACATTATTATCTCGAAGTATTGGTGCCAGAGCCCCCTTGAGGATTGGTAATGGGAACGATGATCCCAACACATCTGTTGTAAGACTAAGCTAAAAATAAGCATGGGGGAGAGAGAGAAAAAAGTTTTAAACTAAAAACAAGCCCTAATAAGTGTTGGCTTTTCACAAGCATGGACACAAGGTTTTAAAAGTTATTGCAAGTTGCGAATCAGATTCAAGAGCCAGAAAAATCCTAAAAACAAAAATTTCAAGTCATTTGAATTAACAAGGGGTTAATCTGCTAATTTTTTGGATGATATATTGATCCGATTTTTGTTTAATTTTTGGATCCAAAAGCAAATGCTGATGTTTATCATTAACAAATCTCATATCTCCTGTGTTCAGATCAACCTATGTCCCGTAATCTCTTTCTCCTCAAAAATCGAAAAAGTTAGAATTCCCCAAAATTCCCTTTTGTAGAAATTAAACTTTTGCTAAGAGACTAGAAAAAGATAAGCATGGGGGTGTGATAAACACCAGCTGATCATCATTCTTGTGCATTAAAACAAACCTAGCTTATAGGATTTTACTCCGCAAATGGGTTTTTGGGTTGCATTTAGGCATCAATTAGGTTAGGCATGCATTGCATTTTTTATTATATTTTTATTTTGTTTCTTAGAGTATTACGAATAAACATACTGACAGATCCTTAAAACCCTCGCACTCTTGAAGGCAACTGGTGAAGAGGAAGCTCAATCAGGCTAGGACTCAACTAATTCTAGCTCATCATGGCTGGATACCAGCTCCATTGTTCTAGGGTTAGCTCCATTCAGCTCCATTCAACTCACCTTAGCTGAATGGTAGCTCAAGGCAGCTCATCTAAGCTCAACCCAGCTCAAGCCAGCTTAGATCTAGCCCAACTTAGTTGAGTTTAGCTCATCTTAGCTCCAATCAGTTCACTGGGAGCTCTAGCTTGTTCGACTAAGTTGACAGGAGTCCATCTCAGCTCAGCCCCAACTCATTCCAACTCTACCAAGCTCATGGCAGTTAGACTCCATGCTTGCTGAGCTACTACTTGTCAACTAGTAGCTTAGCTAGCTCTAGAGTTCTCATCTAAGGTAGTTCTAGCTCAACCTAGCTCCAGCTAAGTTGAGGCTAGCTCAACTACCCAAGACTAGCTACTAGCATAAGAACTAGGTAATTTAGGTAAGCAGTTGAGCTCCCCAAGAAGTTGCCTCATTAGATCTAGCTCCAGATACAGCAACCACCAACTCCAGATTTATTTTCTCCAGCTCCCTTCATAAAACCCTAGCTCCAACACGTCTACTCTACTAACTACGCTAGCTTAGCTAGCTTAGCTAAGCTCCCAACTAGCTCCACCTCTGTAGCCGTCAACCCTTTCCCCTTAACCCTAACTAAACCCTAACCTAACCCACTACTTTTGGCACCAACCCTCTTCAGCCACTACCCCATCACACCTCTTCATGTTGGTGCCAAAACCACCCACATGCACCCTTTCAAAATGGCACCAACCACCCCTTAATCTCCACCCTACACATCACCACCTAAGGCTATCTCCGCCCTACACATAAACCCCTTCTAGAACCTTAGGTGGCACCAACCTTAACCACCTCTAACCCACCCTAAACCACCTCTAGTTGGAGCCAAAAACTCCTACCCACACCCCTTCATGTTGGCGCCAACGTCACCTTAAATCTCCACCACTCCATCAACACCAAAACCTATCCTAACCCTTCATCTAGTGGTGCCACCTAACCCTCTCCCTTAACCAACATAAAGTGGTGCCAACTCTACTTAAACCCACACCAACCACCACCTCATACAACCCTCACTTGGCACCACCTTATATCTACCACCCATACACCAACCACCACCCCACAACTCCATCCTAACCCTACACATGTCCTACACGCCATCTAACCCTACCTCCATCAACCCTTAACCCTAATCCCCACCTAGGGTTGGCGCCAAATTGCCATGCATCCCGTCATTTGGCACCACCCATTAACCACCCTAAGATCTCCTAACCACCCTCTACAAGCCATCATAACCCTCCATTCACTAACTACCCTTAACCCCCCTCCATTCCTATAAAAAGACCACCACCCACCACCATTAAATCACCTTTGGCTACATATTTTCTACCAATATTCTACCCTATAGCCCATGGCCAAGAGAAGAAGAAGAAGAAGATTAAGGGGACACTCTGTTCCCTTGGGGCTTTCCCCTCTTCTCTTCTCTCCTGTGCCTAAGCCAGCCAGCAGAGAAGCCAGGCAAGGAAGACCTTTGGAAGAGGTCTTGAGGGTGGTACACGCCCACCCTTGGAGGAGTTTTTGAAGGTGGAATTCCATCCACCTTGGAGGAGATTAGGCATGACCCCCCTTTGGGCTTGACAAAAGACTACACCATTGGAGTACCTTTGCAAGGAGAAGGAGAAGAAAAAGCTCTTTTTGACTGTGGGAGCAGCTACAGTTGTAGCAAGAGCATCTCTTCTTCACCATTCAGGGGATTAGTGTTTTGCATTCTCCTTAATTTTTTTTATTTGCTAGTAGTAGAAGCATTCCTCTACTAGTTTTTTTTTTGTAAAACACTTTTTCTATCAATCAAAGTTGCCTTTTTCTATTAGCTTTTGTTGCAAATCTTGCCACTTTTTCTTTAGTACATTTTTACTCATTCTGTCTAATTACCTTAGGCCTCCAGTGCCTAGGGTGAGCTTAGAAAGAAATCAATTTTTGCCACTAGATTTTAGCTATTAGGCATTAGCCTTTTCCGTCATCAAAACCACATTGCCTTGTTATTTAAAAACCCTAAAAATTATATATTGAAAAACACCAAAAAGAAAGCTGATTTTCGACTTCAAGAGACATAATTTTTCAAACAAATTGCCTCTTTGGACGATCCTAGGTACCCGACTATCTAGGTTTATAAATTTAAAAGCAAAAGCAGATTTATGCGTTACAGTGACACTAAATTGCTTAATTAACAAATCGCGTATTTTCGTAATCAGCAGGTTTTATCGTTGCAACGCGAAAAAATCAAGTTGCTTTTAAATTTGTAAGACCTAGATAGTGGTGTTATCTAGAGTTGTACAAGGAGGCAATGTTTGCAAATTCAGATCTCTTACTTGAACATGGGAAATCAACTTTCTTTTTAAGTTTTCCAATATATAATTTTTAGGTTTTTGAAATAGAAAGGCAATGCGAACTTGATGGCAGAAAAAGATTACACCTAATTTACTAAGCTAACACTAAGGTGACAAGTAATTCCTCTCTCTAAGCTCACCCTAGGCACGTGGACGCCTAGGGTAATTAGAGAGAGGGAGTGAGGAAGTGCTAGGAAAGCAAAGAATATAGATGCAAACTAAAGAAAGGAAACTTTTATAATTAGGAAGAGAAAGTGTTTTACAAAAACCCTAGTAGATGAACGCTTTTCCTACAAAAACTAATGGTATAGAAATGAAAAAACTAATTGTCCTGATGATGTTGGTGAAGAAGAGAAGCTTCTTGCTCCAAGCTCAGCAGCTCCTAGCTTGAAAAGAAGTTCTTCTTCTCATTCCTTGGAATGCTCATTCAATTTAGTGAGATCCTCCTCCTGGCAAGCCCTAGATGGGCGTGCCCTTACTCATCCAAGGGTGGATGTCCACCCTAAATCTCCTCCAATGCCTGGTCGTCCTCCTTGATGTAGGGAGCCTCCTTCTCTTGGCGTGGAACAAGAAGAAGAGTGGGGGGGAAGAAGGCACCATGGAGGCAAGGGATAGCCTCCTTAATCTTCTTTGTTCCTCCTTCTTTTTGGCCATGGGTTATAGGTGGCTTAAGGTAGAAAATTACACTAAGGGAGGATGATTTTTTGGTGGTGGTTAGGAGGGTTTTTATAGAGTTGGAGAAGGGTGGTTGGTGTGGGGATTAGGTGTATGGCTAGGAATGGATTTAAGAGGTAGTTAGATGATCCTATGGTGGAGGGTAGTTGGCACCAACCAAGGGGATGCTATGGGCGTATTTATGGTGGCTAAGGGGTGCATGGAGTTGGTGACAACCATGGAGGGATGCCATGGTTTGGCACCAAGTAGAGAGGGTTCTAGAAGGGGGGTTAGGTGGATGGTGGAGAAGAGTTTAAGGAGAGATGTGTGGTGGAGATGCATGGGATTTTGTCGGGAAAATGTGGCACCAATTCGGGGGTAGTTATAGGTGGTTTTGGAACCACTTTGTGGTGTCTTTTGGAGGTGGTGGTTAGGTTAGGTTGGTGCCAAGCTTAGGTGGAAGCAGGGTTAGCTTATGTGGAGCTTAGGTGGGCTTACTTGGTGGAGCTAGTTAGGTGGGAATTAGGGTTAGCTAGGATGGCTATGAAGGTGTGATGTTAAGCTAAGCTAGCTAAGCTATCTTAGCTAGTAGATGAGTAGGGTAGGGAGCAGAAGGTGCTAGGGTTTTGAGAAGAGGAGCTGAAGGAGAGCTGTTTGGAGATGCATAGGAGCTGGTGGCTATTGAAGAGAATAACAAGGAGCTACTTTAGCTGGCTTAGCTTGCTAGTTCTTTGCTAGCTACAAAGCTAAGCTAAAGTAAGCTGGTTTCTACTAAAAGATATTGAGGTAGGCTAGGTCTGATCTTCCCAAGGAGGGCCTAGCTAGCTGAAGTAGCTAAGGTAGCTTAGCTCAACTAAGTTGAGCTAGGTGGCATCCCTGGGAGCTGGACTTGAGCTGGCCTGAGCTAGGGTGAAGTCATCTTCGGTTGACTTATGTTGGGTAGAGCTGGAGGTAGCTGGACCTGAGCTGAGGTGGACTCTAGTCAACTTACTTGAGCTAGCTGGAGCTCCTAGTGAACTGATGGGAGCTGAGATGAGCTAGACTTAGCTATGTTGAGCTGGATATGAGTCGTCTTGAGCTAGGGTAAGCTAAGATGAGCTATCTTGAGCTACCATTTAGCTTAGATGAGCTATATGGAGCTAGGATGAACTAACCCTAGTTCAAATGAGCTGGATTAGGCAGAGTCCCAGCTGGTTTGAGCTTCTTCTTCACCAGTTGCCTTCCTGAGTGCTAGGATTTTGGGGATCTGACTATCTTCTTATCCCTAACATTTAAATAAACTTATAAAAAGAACAACAAAATGTGTAATGCATGCCTAACCTAATTTATGCCTAAATGTTGCCCAAAAACCCATTTGTGGAGTAAAAATCCTAAGAGCTAGATCTATTTTAGGGCATAAGAATGATGATAATCTTGCATTTATCACACCACCATTCTTATCTTTTGCTCGTCTCTTAGCAAAACATATTTTCTCAAAGTGGAATTCTAAGAAATCTAATTTTTTCAACTTTCGCGGAGAAAAATATTACGAGACCTTGGTTGATTAATGCACGGAAGGTACAGGATTCGTTAAAGATAGACATCGGGATTTATTTTTGGATCCAAAAATTAGATGAATCGAGATCAATATATCCTCCAAAAATTCACTGATTAACCCTTTGTTAATTCAGATGACTCAAAATTTTTGTATTTAGGATTTTTCTGGCTCTTGAATCTGATTTGCAACTTGTAATAACCTTGTAAACCTTGTGTCTATGCTTGTAAAATGCCAACATTTATAGGGGCGTGTTTTTGGTTTAAAACTTTTTTTTTGTCTCCCCCATGCTTATTCTTAGCTTAGTCTTACAACAGATATTTCGGGATCACCTTTCCATTACCAATCCTCGTGGGGGCTCTAGTGCCAGTACTTCGGGGTAGTACTATCCATGACACCACCCAGGAGCTCACAACCCCAAAATACAATGTGGTGTAAAGGGGCACTCCAAGCAAACTCAAGCTCTTGCTCTGATGCTACAGATAGAGCACCGTCCAAGACACTTGAGCTGTAAAAATGCGCTTTAATGCTCCATCTAAGGATATGAAATATAGATATAGAGTAGCATTGAGGTGGTAGCATGTTGACATTGCATCCTCAAAGGAGGAATTTTCCCCCTTCTCGGTGGTGGGAACTCAAACTAATGATCTGCTTCAGACTTTTACTAAGGCGAAACAAAGGGGTTTTTCTAAATTTTAATTATTTTTAGGTGTTGGCTTGTGTGTGAATTTTGACACAAGAAATTTTGCATGAGATGCAAGTTTTTGAATCAGAAACTAAGCCAAATACTTTCCATGTTACAAAAGAGGATCATGTCACCTGATCTATCATGAGTTCAGGTGGAATTTTAGAGAAGGATATTTGATCTACTCTAAAGGTAGACCCTGAAATTCTAATGATTAGATCTGTATCCTTATCTCTAGTTTGATGAAGATAAAATCCCATTGTACTGTAAGGTGAATTTTCAACCTTTGTCCCGATTTTCAAAATTTTCTTCAAAAGTTTTCATTATTTTTATTTTTTTGGGTATGCAAGTAGGAAAATGACAAAAGAAAAATGCATATTTTTAGGTTTTGAAAATCCTAAATAGAACATTAAAATTTAAAAACACCCCCTATTCTTATGATATGCAATGTCCTCATGGAGAGGGATAGGCAACAAGTCTGGACCTTAGATTTTAAAAATTTGGCATAGGCAGGTATACATTTTATTACATCTAGGAGAGGGGTATTGATTTGAACTTGCCCAAATAAATCCATGAGTTCTTCAGTTGTGGGCTTAGATTTCTTTTTTCGATTAGTGGTGGGGTGGAGTGCTTGTGGAAAATGGATAGGACTCATGTCCTGAGATTTTTGTATTTCTTTTTCTTCTTGATGTGGAGTTGAGAGTCAATTTGCACAGGAATGGGGATTTCACCAGGTTGTTGTGAAGGCATGGATCAGTGGTAGTTTTCCCACTTCTCAATGTCACTGCATGTGCAATCAGATTATTATTTTGAGGAGGTGGGGGGCGCTATTGTTGTGAAAACCTGGGAGGCTGTTGAGGTGGTGGATTAGTAGAAGGCTGATTATGGTAGTTTTGATTTTTAGCTAGATACTGGTTCCTCTGATGGTTAGGGTTGAGCATGGGTTGGGAGGGTAGATGTTCTGTAGGTCGTTGAGTTGGAGTAACCCCGATCTGATTATTCAAATTTGTAACAGCACGAGTTGCTTCCGTCATCTTACTCTGCATTTCCTGGAGGGTTTCATCATATGGGCATTGATGTCATGTTGAGATGGCCTAGAATGAAAAGTTGGATTCGACCCATACCCGATAAGTTGATTTGATGTTTGGGGAGGAACTAGATTGTTCCAGGAGTGGTTCGGGTAATTATTCCAACTGGAAGAATTTCTAAATTGCTCCTGAAGGGTAGAAATATTTTCAGTGGGGTTATGGTTTGGATAATTGCAATCCCCAGTAAATCATAGAAAGCCTCTGGATATTGATGGTAATCAGCATGGGTAGTGTTTAAATTGTGCAAATTTTCTCTTCGTGGAATGTTAGGTTGGGTTAGATGTGGAATTTGTGGAGCTTGGGTTGGTGTGGCAAGTCTTTCCTCAATTTTCTTTTGATTTATTTGCATCTGGTCGAGTTTCTGAGCAATCATTTGAAGATCGTCTTGGGTGACAAGGATAGATTGAGTGCTTATTTCATGGACACCGAATTGTGGGTTTGAAGTTTTGCCAAAGGTGTTCATGGAAGCTTGATTAAATGAATTTTCACTCATTTCTTCAAAAAAGTCATAGTCACTTTCATCATCCTTATTTAAGAAGTTGTCGCTGCACGAGACATCAACGAAACATTGAATTTGATCTTCTAATCCGTGATAGAAGATCTGCGTGAGTTGCCATAAGGGAATCTCGTGGTGCGAGTAACTTCTTAGGAGATCTTGGAATCTTTCCCAAGAATCATGAAAAGTCTCACCACATTTTTGTTGAAAGGTCCTAATAGATATTTGCAAGGAATTAGTATGACCTATGGGGAAAGATTTCTTTAGGAAGGCACTCTTGAGCTGAGGCCATGTGGTGATAGGTCGATCAATGGTTTTGAACTAATAAGCGGTCTTATCTTTAAGAGATAAGGGGAATAACCACATCAGCCAAAGGTCTTCTTGCACATTGAGAGCATGAGTTGTTTGTGCAAGGAGAGTCAGTTCTTCAAGGTGGCTGAATGGGTCTTCCCTAGGAAGGGCATGGAAATGCTTAATTAGATTTAGAATAGTCGGTTTGATCTCGAAATCCCCTTTAGGTATGACCACTCCCGATCTTTCCTCATAATAGGAAGGAGTATAGAAATTTTTTAGAGGAACGACAGGCTATTGACGTTGTGGTGGGTTTTGCCTTTGGTTGGCTAGGTTAGTGATATTCCTAGTCAACAGTTGTTGATTGGCCTGAAGTTGAGCAATCTGCTCAACCATCAAGGAGTAGAGATTAGGCGAGGGGGCATGTTGTTGTGATTGAGGCATGTCAGCATTAGAAAGCTCTAGGTGTGGAAAGTCAAAGGTGGGGGGGTCTTGGGTGGAAGGGTCAGAATTGGGATTAGAGGTGGGATTAGAGGTGGAATTAGAGGTGGAGTTGGATGGGTTAGTGAATTTATTTTGTTGTTTTTCCATATTTTTAGAAGAAGAAGACAGAAAAAGCGATCTTTTGGCATAGGGGGCAAAATCAAATGGTCCCTCCAAGTGTGGAGTTTGGGACCGTTGCCCGTGCATAAAATGGAAGAACGGGAGGAGAGGAGAAGAGATGGAGATGGAGATGAGAGAAAGTGTACAATTCAAACAACCAAGCCTAGTCTTTCTTAAGGTTGACTCCTTACAAATATAAGACTTGGGAACCCAATGAATAGGAAATTATTAAGTGAACCTACTTCCCAATGATCACCCGGCTAGACTAAAGAGATGGATTGGGCCCAAGCATATTCTGGGAAAATCACCAGGGGCTTGTGTAAGCCCGCACCTATCATTTAACTTCCCTCTAAGTCTAATGCCGCGTTGTCTAAGGGAATTTGGAATGCTTAATAATCCCTTAGATATTGGATATCAAGCCTAAATGTTGATGAAGTCCTTAAATAGTCAAGTAACTACTTGTTTTAGAGTTATGTTTGGGTGCTAAAATGTGCACAGGAATGTGGAGGGCATTGATTGGGGTAATGCCTTATTATTTCAAATTTTTTTTGGGTGTGTGCGGGATTAGAAGTGGTTCCAACGACAAACAAGTTCTCACCCTAAGAACACCAACATGTGAGGGGAGTGGTGTTAAATGATGCAAACAAGTAACAAATGGATTTTAAATGTTACCACTCCACTTAATTAAGATGTTTAGGATCCTGAAAGACAAGTTTAATAATTTTTTAGCAGTTTTTTAAGATAAATGTGACAAGTTTGTGATTACCAACCTGAATTTTTTGCAAGAAGAAAAGACACTTCAAGTTCCAAAATCTCGCTTTCTTTCTGCAACACCTGCACACATGAGAAAAAGAGAGGAGATGAGATCCAATTATCAAGCAAGAGAAATAATAAATGCAAAATTGTGCCTCCTTGGCAACGGTGCCAAAAAGTGATTGGGTTATTTATGTGATTTGTAATATGTAGGTTTTATAAGTCATTGTAACATGCAAAAATTGAGTCACTTTTAAATTTGTAGGACCAAATAGTGGTGGCATCTAGAGTCGTCTAAGGAGGAAATGTTTGCAAATTCAGATCTCTTGCTTGAACAAGAGAAATCAACTTTCTTTTTAGGTTTCTCAATATATAACTTTTAAGTTTTAGAAATAGCAAGGCAATGCGAACTTGATGGTGGGAAAAGACCATCTAATTTACTAAGCTAACACTAAGGTGACAAGTAATTCCTCTCATTAAGCTCACCCTAGACACGTGGAGGCCAAGGGTAATTAGAGAGAGGGAGTGAGGAAGTGCTAGAAAAGCAAAGAATATAGATGCAAACTAAAGAAAGGCAACTTTTATAATTAGGAAAAGAAAGTGTTTTACAAAAACCCTAGTAGAGGAATGCTTTTCCTACAAAAACTGATGGTACAGAAATGAAAGCACTAATTGTCCTGATGATGTTGGTGAAGAAGAGAAGCTTCTTGCTCCAAGCTCAGCAGCTCCTGGCTTGAAAAGAAGTTCTTCTTCTGATTCCTTGGAATGCTTCAATATGGTGAGATCCTCCTCCTGGCAAGCCCTAGATGGGCTTGCCCTTGCTCCTCCAAGGGTGGACATCCACCCTAAATCTCCTCCAATGCCCAACCATCCTCCTTGATGTAGGGAGCCTCCTCCTCTTGGCATGGCACAAGAAGAAGAGTGGGGAGGAAGAAGTCACCAAGGAGGCAAGGGATACCCTCCTTAATCTTCTTCCTTCCTCCTTCTTCTTGGATGTAGGTTATAGGTGGCTTGAGGTAGAAAATTACACTAAGGAGGATCATTTTTTGGTAGTGGTTAGGAGGGTTTTTATAGAGGTGGAGAAGGGTGGTTGGAGTGGGGATTTGGTGTAGGGCTAGGATTGGATTTAGGAGGTAGTTAGATGATCTTATGGTGGAGGGTAGTTGGCGCCAACCAAGGGGATGCTATGGGGGTAGTTATGGTGGCTAAGGTGTGCATGGAGTTGGCGCCAACCATGTAGGGATGCCATGGTTTGGTGCCAAGTAGAGAGGGTTCTAGAATTGGGGTTAGGTGGATGGTGGGATAGGTTTAAGGAGAGATGTGTGGTGGAGATGCATGGGATTTTGGAGGGAAAAAGTGGTGCCAATTTGGGGGTAGTTATAGGTGGTTTTGGTGCCACTTTGTGGTGTCTTTTGGAGGTGGTGGTTAGGTTAGGTTGGCACCAAGGTGAAGTGGCAGTAGGGTTAGCTTATGTGGAGCTTAGGTGGGCTTACTTAGTGGAGATAGTTAGGTGGGAATTAGGGTTAGGTAGGGTGGCTATGAAAGTGTGATGTTAGGCTAAGCTAGCTAAGCTAGCTTAGCTAGTAGAGGAGTAAGGTAGGGAGTAGAAGGAGCTAGAGTTTCGAGAAGAGGAGTTGAAGGAGAGCTGTCTGGAGCTGCATAGGAGCTGGTGGCTGCTGAAGAGAATAATAAGGAGCTACTTTAGTTGGCTTAGCTTGCTAGTTCTTTGCTAGCTGCTAAGCCAAGCTAATGTAAGCTAGCTTCTGCTAAAAGATACTTAGGTAAGCTAGGTTTGATCTTCTCGGGGAGGACCTAGCTAGCTGAAGTAGCTAAAATTGCTTAGCTCAACTAATTTGAGCTAAGTGGAGTCCCTGGGAGCTGGACTTGAGCTAGCTTTAGCTAGGGTGAAGTCATCTTTAGCTGGCTTGAGTTGTGTAGAGATGGAGGTATCTAGACCTGAGTTGAGGTGGACTCCAGTGAACTTAGTTGAGCTAGCTAGTGCTCCCAGTGAACTGATGGGAGCTGAGATGAGCTAGACTCAACTAAGTTGAGCTGGATCTGAGCTGACTTGAGCTTGGGTGAGCTAAGATGATCTATCTTGCGCTACCATTCAGTTGAGATGAGCTGAATTTAGCAAGGATGAGCTAACCCTAGTTCAAGTGAGCTAGTATCCAACTATGATGAGTTGGATTAGGCTGAGTCCTAGCTGGTTTGAGCTTATTCTTCACCAGTTGCCTTCATGAGTGCTAGGGTTTTGGGGATCTAACAATCTACTTATCCCTAACACTCAAATAAACATATCAAAAAGACAAGAAAATGTGTTATACATGCCTAACCTAATTTATGCCTAAATGCAGCCCAAAAACCTGTTTGTGGACTTAAAATCCTAAGAGCTAGATCTATTTTAGGGCATAAGAATGATAGTAAACTGACATTTATCAAACCCAAATAGGGTAAAAACCACTACCTAAGCCTCTTAGATTAGGATTTTCCTAACTAGTCGAGGCTAGTCAATCCACTATCGTACCAGTTGAACGAGGTTGGTGCAACCTCTTTACAACCTGAAGAGAAGCACAACAATAATGGATCATTCCCAACAACTCGGGATTCGTTAATCAAAAACAACATAAAAGAATAATGAACTTATGGAACCTAAATAAAAGTCAAACTAGAATTTCAACGTAGGCTTGAATCGACGTGCTTTGAAAGGCATGAAAATCAAAGCGCAGAAGCACTTAAAGAAGCATGAGAAGCTCTTTGCTTTTGAGAGGATTTTTCTATTTAATAGTGTACGTAAAAAGGGCTACGTATGACCTCTATTTATACTAGAAAATTGACCTGAAAAGGAAATCAAATTGGTCGATCAATTAAAGTTGATTGGTCGATCAAAATGAGGTTCGGTCGATCAATCTTGTTATTTGATCGATCATTGATTGGTCGATTAATTAACCTAATTGGTCGATCAATAGTGTATTAATCAACTTCCTAAAATGGGCTGGTTTGATCGATTAATTAAGTTGGTTGGTCGATCAATTAATCTTATTTGGTCAATCAATAACCCTAAAAACTTGATTTTAATATAAAGCACGAAAATACATTTGAGACTTATTTTGAGGTTCCTTACAAAAAAAATGTTCTAGACTAAATAAAGATAAAAGACATTAAGACACAGATTAGCATTCTTTTAAACTTGGTCCATGAGAAAGCGCTGATTTGTCAGAGTCTTGACATATTAGTTTTGCAAGAAGCAAACTTTTGGTGCATCAAAATAGTGGTTCTTACAAGATACACCGATCATCTTAGGGGGATCGTTCCTAGTGACTGTTAGGGTGAATATCAATTGTGAAGAAGGCCAGATCGAGTTAAAATTCGGGGATAAAACATTAAGGATAGATATTTTCAAGGCCCAGAAATGATTAAATTATGGGGTAATTGAAGAAGTATGTGATATAGGTTCTTTGGTTAAGGATCAAATTGCCGAGGTGAACCTAATTCTCCAAGGACCTCAACCATAAGAAAATCTTGACCCACAGATTAGGGAGTCTGAATCTGATTTAGACCTATTTGTAGCTTCCACTTTATCTTCTGAGGCTAACCCCAAAGCCCCACCCGCTGCTGATAACCCAATTCAGGAGCTGAAACCTCTCTCACGTCATCTGAAGTTCATGTTCTTGGGTTCAAATCAGATGTTTCCAATGATTATCAACTCTCGACTCACTCCTGATCTGGAAATGAAGCTTATTTCTATCCTTCAGTAGCATCATAGAGCCATTGGTTGGACTCTAGATGACTTGACTAGAATAAGTCCCTCTTATTGTACTCATCGAACTTACGTCGAAGAAGGCTCATGACCTTCTCGAGAGATGCAGATAAGACTTAACCTAAATCTCTAGGAGGTTGTGAGAAAGGAGATCATCAGGGGCCTAATGCAGGAATCATCTACCCCATCTTCGATAGCCGTTGGGTGAGTCTCGTTCAAAGTTGTACCTAAAATGGTAGGACTCACTATGATTGCAATTGAATCTGGAGAAACCATCCTGACATGAATTGCAAACTCGTGGAGAGTCTGTATTGACTATCAAAAATTGAATACCTCCACGAAGAAGGACCATTTCCCTCTCCTATTTATTGACCAGATCCTTGAATAGTTGGTGGGAAATCGATTTTTCTAATTTTTGGATGGGTACTCTGGATATAACCAAGTGACAATTCATCATGAAGATCAGAAGAAGACCACCTTTACCTACCCCTACAGTACGTATGCGTTCGGTAGAATGCCATTTGGGCTATGTAATGTACCTACCACATTTCTGTGGTGCATGCTAGCCATATTCTCTGATATGGTAGGTAAATACCTTGAAGTGTTCATGGACGACTTCTTAGTATTCAGTCATACATTCGATGATTGCCTTCTCCACTTGGTTCAGATTCTCCGATGATTCATTGATGCGAATATGGTTCTCTCTTGGAAAAGAGCCATTTCATAGTTCTTGAGGCCATCATACTTAGACACCTTGTATTTGAGAAAGGTGTCCAAGTTGATCGAGCTAAGGTGAATTTGATTTCCAAATTTCCTATTGATGAACACACATAAATTCATGATAAATTGCTTATTTATGATAGTTCTTAGGCTTACCATTGCATATCATGTCATAAATATTGCATAACATCCATTGCATGGCATTTAGGATAGTTGTATGTTTTGTATATTAATTCCTTCATTTTATATGGTCATAGGGCAATGTGACATTCATACAGGTTTCGGATTGAAAATCCAACCGTACGGATGGATTCGGAGAAACGAACGTAGTTTGGCATCGTGAGAATCATCTCGATCTGAGCACTGTGGCACCCTCTACAAGAAGAAGAAGATGGACAGCCTAGATGGTGCCATGTGGCGCCATCCAGGCCGCCCAACACCGGCCAGTAGCACCACCCAATTCCTTCTTCATTTGCACCCTTGAATCCTAGCCGTTGGATCAAGATCCAACGGCTGGGAAGCGGTTACACCAAGCCGCTCCTCACGACACAAGGGAAGGTCTGGCGCAACGGTTAGAGTGTTGGTTTGCAAGGTGGGGGCACGGGTTTGAATTCCCATAGCCCCTCTAATTCGCAATTTGGCCGGACGCATGGCAGCAGCAGCAGCAGCATGTGTAAAGTGCCAGTGCATGGCAGCGCCTGCGTGCACGCGCACGCCACCTCATAGCAGCTCGTACACAGCAAGGCACGTGCGGTCAACGCACGTGATAGGCGAGGCAATGCAGCGCAGCGCAAGTGCGGTTGGGGCCAGCTTTCAGCGACAGTTGGGCTGACCTACAGCGACGCTTATAGCCGTCGCTATTTCATTGCAAGCCAGTAGAGCCAACTAAAGGTGTGAGCGGAGGTGAGCTATCTACAGCAACATTTCCAGCGACAGTCTAGAGGTCGCTAAAAATCGTTTATCCATTTTTAGCCTCTTCTCCTCCACTATAAAAGGACCTATACCCCTTCCCTTCCAAGCCATCTCTACCTACTCTAGTCCCACCTACTCCCAAGCTCTAGCAAGCCTACCAACGCCCCATTAGAGCTTATTCTCAAGCTCCCAAGGTGCCTATTAGTGTAGCGAATCTCTGCCCCACCAAATACTCCAACTTCCCATCTCCATTCATAGGTCACCTTGGAGCTGCCCTCCCACCTCCATTCCGGTAGCAGATCACCTCCGTCTTCTTACCTCCATTCCAGAGCCACGCTAAAGCTTTCCTCAACCCAATGTCCTCCTACACCTCACCTCCGTCGTCCCGCTCTTCACCTCCTTCGGCCAAGCTTCCACCAGGTGCCGTCGTCTCGCCGAACATCCGATTCGGGAGATTTCCTCTCACCTCCGTCTCTTTTTATGCTTTGATAGTTCATCATAATCGACATTGAATTGATATATATATTATATTTGTTCCATTTCTATCTTGTGATTCATTCTGCTTGTCTTTAATTTCAAAAACACAAAAAACTATCAAAACCCTAAAATACTAAAAAGAAACAAAATGAAGCGCGGTTATCATGTAAAGTAAACGTTGCCTCCCTATGTTCAACCCGAGACTCCCTTGGAGTTTCGATATAAATTTTATTTGATCGACGTGTTTTGCAACTACAACGATGGGTTATTTGTAATCCAGATTTCTAACACAGGAAACACGCCCGACCATTTTGGCGCATTGTCGGGGAGGCAACGAAATTTACTTTATTGTTTATTGTGTTTCTTTGATTTACATAGCACTAACCCTACTTGTCTTTGATCTACTGTCTTGTAGGTACCCTAGCATGGAGATCTAAGTGCGGTAGATCAGAGTAAAGTGCGGGTAGAGTACTCTGTAAGTGTCTCCCACATTCCCCCCCACTAGTTCATTTCGCCACAATCATGTGAAAGACCTAATCTACTTAGGTGTGTGCATAAACCCTAGGATAGACTTTGTTTGTCTTGTTTGCCACCTTCACCCATCTCACCCACATCTTATAAAAACAAAAAAAAAACAAAAGATATTTTTTGTGGGACAAATCAATTTACACACTCTATACACCCACATTTGAGGCACATAATCAGACTTGATTTTCATCTACTCAATCGGGCTTCCGACCTGTGGACCCAGTACATGAATTCAACACATAAAAGAGTAGAAAACATATTAGGTTAACCACCTTTTTGTGTGCCTTAATTGGTAGTGCACTTGATCCAATTGAGTGAATTGTTTGTGTCATACTGCCTAATCTAAAAGAGGTTCATTTTCTAGCTACCCCATAGGATTCAATAATTATGTCAAGCCAGGCACTCCATATTTTTCTTGATTTCTAAAGGAAAATACTTGATCACGTGATTTCAATAACAAACTTGGTTTGCTTCACAAAACTTGGTTGAAAGCACATAATATTTGAATCCTAAAAGCTATTAAGCAAGAATTGAATCCTAAAACTCACCTCACCATTAATAATCTTGCTTGAAAACCTCTTGATTGTGCACATTGACACGTTCTCAAACAAATCATTAAGGGCACAACCCATTAAGGGCCCATCACATTCCAGAGCACCAATTTCCCAGGCCTAACTAAAATCAATTAGACGTTGGCCTTAAGGA
The DNA here is from genome assembly GCA_037157565.1 of Thalassia testudinum. Taxonomy (NCBI): domain Eukaryota; kingdom Viridiplantae; phylum Streptophyta; class Magnoliopsida; order Alismatales; family Hydrocharitaceae; genus Thalassia; species Thalassia testudinum. The sequence goes on from JAZHRO010000063.1 coordinate 59,539,496, forward strand.
TTCATTCACTCATTGGGATCCAGATTGAGATTATTCATGATTAACTTGCTTATACTAGTCAATCTGATGTCTAGCTAGGGGAGTAGCATCAAACGATCGCGGCTGGGGGGTACACTAGGAACCGGAGGCGCAAGCCAAAGGAAGAACCTTCTCCCCAGTCTCTCCTTCTAATTGGTTGGATTGCCTGGACATAAGTAGAGTAAATTGTCCATAATCTTAGGATGGATTCTGAGAGTTAGTAGACCTTAGGGTACCCCATCTAAGGACAGGCTTGTGTTCTTGTGCTGCAAGGTTCCCTCTTTTCCCCGTCCTTCCGATTTCCTTCTAGTGTATGCTTGGGAGGAGGTCATTGAACCCTAGATTGGAAGGACCTTTAGACCATTCTAGGAGGAAGAGGTTGAGCTATAGCCAAGCAAATCCCATGGCTGATCAACAACTATCTCCCCTACCTCTGAACCAGTAGGAGCTGATTCAGAGGTAGTTGGAAGAATTGCAGCAGATGCAGCAATGGTTCCAATGCATGCATGGTCAGGGTGCTCGGCCCTTGAAGGATTTTTACAATCCTTCAAACTATGGGGAATGTCCCAGCTTCATGATTTCCACTGGAGACATAGAAATCAAGCCCCAAGTCTTATGTTTGATTAAGCATTTCCATGGGCTTGGCTCGAAGGACCCATTCCAGCACCTGGAGGATCTTACCACTTCGTTTCAGACCACCAGAGCAAGGAATATGAACGAAGAGCAAATGATCATGAGGCTTTTCCCCCACTCTCTCAAGGATAAGGCCGCACATTGGTACCGAACTATAGGAAGGCCAATTGAAACTTGGGCTGCTCTTAAGTCAGCTTTCTTGAAGAAATTCTTCCCTATCGGAAGGACCAATGCCTTGTGATGGGTGATTACCACTTTCGCCCAGCAGCCGGGGGAACCATTTCATGGTGCCTGGGAGCGATTCCAAGAACTTTTGAGGAAGTGTCGACACCACGAGGTGCCGAAATGGCAACTCATGCAGATTTTCTACCACGGGTTGGTTGAGCAACCTTGTAATCACGTGGATACCTCCTGCGGAGGCAATTTCCTCAACAAGGATGCAGATAGCGCATACGACCTATTTGAGGAAATGAGCAAGAACTCAATTAATCATGCCTCCATGGATGCATTCAACCAGTCCCAAGAACCTAGGTCAAGTGCTAATAAGATCCTGGATTCTCATTCATTTGACATGGAATTAATTTGTAATAAACTGGATAAAATGGACTTGGTTGCTAAGAAAATGGAAGAATGGATGTCTCGGAATTCAGGAAACATTTCTTTGCCCACTCAATCCTAGAATGCAGGATTCCATTCCTCACGAGTTCCCACGGGACGAGAATTCATGAACCAACTCGATTTGGCTCAACCTGTGAGCCAGGATTTCTCGGAACCATATGGGTTCCAAACTAGGGCCTTTGACCCGATTTCTCTGATCCTTCCTTCTCTTCATCCTTGTTTTATGAGGATGCATATGCAATGCAGGAGAATGTTAGGTCCAACCTGCATTCCAACACTTTTAACTCAGGATGGAGGAACCACCTTAACTTCTCCTGGAAAAATCAGGGGCAACAGACCCAATCTCAACCCAACAACTATTCATATCAAAAACCTATGGGTTAGGGTCAAGTATACACCCAGTTGCCGCCAAGATCGCTTAATCAACCATCTTGGAATGCCCAACAATCCGCAGGGCAGGCTGATTTAAACTGGCAGATGGTGGAAATGCAAGGATCCATGCTTCAGCTTATGCAACAAATGAAGACATCCTTGGATAACTTGCAATCCGGGTTAATTACAAACACCTGACAACCTGGATCCCTACAATCTCAACTCGTACCCAACCCTTGTAATGTGCAAAATAAGGGTAATAGAGCCCAAGGGTACCGAAATCAAAGGGACCTACACGCACATGCTCAGGTGGTTGAGTAGGGTCCTTCTTCCTCTGGTTACATGACCAACCAAGGCCCTCCAATCTTCACTAATCTGCCTCAAGACCCAAACCCTTATGCCTCTGCAAACTCTATCACCTTGAGAAGTGGGAAGCAGACCTAGAACCCTGAATTACCTTCTAGAAGTCAAAATCCTAGGGAGCTTGAGAAAGAGAAGGAGGAGGTTGAAGAAGACAATATGGCCTAGGGACCGGAAATTGAAACTTCCACCCATATCCCGTTCCCTGAGGCCCTATTGAAAACCAAGAAGAAGAAAACCCTAGACAACAACGAGGAGCTTTTGAATTTATTCAAGAGCATAGAGATCAATATTCCACTCCTCGATGCTATTAAACACATCTCTGCTTATGCTCAATTCTTGAAAGAACTATGTACCTAAAAGTGCAAGCCTAGAGAACCCACTCTGAGGAAGGTGATTCTCTCTGAGTAGGCAAGTTCTGTGATCCTACATCACCTTCTTGAAAAGAAGAAAGATCTAGGTGCCCCCTTGATCTCATGCATTATAGGGGAATACACTTTTGATAGGGCACTATTAGACCTAGGTGCATCCATCAATCTAATCCCAACTTCTATTTGTGAGAGGTTTGGATTAGGTGAACTTAGGCCAACCTCAGTAACGCTACAACTAGTGGACCGATCGGTCACCACACCGAGAGGTGTTATTGAGGATGTAATTGTCAAGGTCAAGGATTTCTATTTTCCTATAGATTTCCTCGTCCTTGACGTGGATGTACCTAATGATTTGAGGAACATGCCCATCATTTTGGGGCGTCCATTCCTAGTTACCGCTAAGCCCAACATAAACTGTGAAAGCAGTAGTATGGAGATCGCCTTTGGGGATAAGAAATTAACTCTGGATATTTTTAAGGCGATAAGAGGATTGGAGGATTATGGATTCATTAAGGAACTCGAGGATCAGGATCTTGAGACGTGTATGACAATCAATGCACTCGAGGACTCCATTAGCTTTAGCGAACCCAACCCACAACCCTCCTCCGTGGTAGACCTGCAACATCCTAAAGAGGTTGTTGATTTTGTTCATTCATAGCCTCTTCCACTGGATCATCTTGATGAATCTTCATCAGCATCCTCCCTTCCTTCTATTCTAAACCCACCCCAGCTGGAATTAAAACTATTGGCCAAAAATTTGAAATATGAGTTCTTAGGACCTGAAAATAAGCTCCCTGTGATTATTAGTGCTGATTTGACTAACAAGCAAGAATTGAGGTTGATTAAGGTCCTTAAGAACAACAAGGAGGCAATTGGTTGAACCATCCACGACCTTAGGGGGATCGAGCCATCTTATTGTAATCATCATATTTTCATGGAAGATGGATCCTGCCCTTCTCGTGAAATGCAAAGGAGACTAAACTCGAATATGCGAGAGGTGGTCAAGAAGGAGATAATTAAGTGGCTCGATGATAGGATTATTTACCCAATCTCAGATAGTCCATGGGTTAGCCTCATTTAGATTGTACCCAAGAAGGCAGGAATAACCATTATGACTAATGAGAAAGGGGAAACCTTCACCACTCATTCAGCTTCTACTTGGAGAGTCTGTATCGACTATAGGAAGCTGAACACAGCCACTAAAAAGGATCACTTTCCCTTGCCATTCATCAACCAAATCCTCGAAAGGTTAGTTGGGCAAAAATATTTTTGCTTCTTGGATGATTATTCGGGATATAACCAAGTCCCTATCCATCCTAAAGACTAGGAAAAGACAACTTTCACATGTCCCTACGGAACCTTTGCATTTCGTAGAATGTTGTTCGGGCTTTGCAATGCACTTGCGACCTTTCAAAGGTGCATGCTGGCCATCTTTTTTGACATGGTGGGAGATTGTCTTGAGGTGTTCATGGATGATTTCTCCATTTTTGGAGATTCTTTGGAGTCTTGCCTGGCTAACCTGGAATTGATCCTTCAGAGATGTATCAAAACACGGTTGGTCCTTAGCTGGGAAAAGAGCTACTTTATGACTTAGGAAGGCATCGTCTTGGGTCACGTGGTCTCTAATCGGGGAATTGAAGTTGATAGAGCTAAGGTGGATGCTATCTCTAGACTTCCTCCACCCACATTTGTAAAATAGATTCTCTCTTTCCTTGGGCATGTGGGATTTTACAGAAGATTCATTAAGAATTTCTTGAAGGTTGCTCGACCCTTGAGTAACATTTTGGCCAAAGACACATCGTTCGAGTTTGGTGAATCATGTCGTAAGGCATTTGATTTATTGAAAACGACAGTCACCTGTGCCCCGGTATTGCAACCACGGGTCTGGACATCCCCATTTGAGATTATGGCTAACGCATCTGATTATGCTGTCGGGGCTATCTTGGGTCAAAAGATTGAGAAAAAGCCCTCTGTGATTTACTATGCTAGCAAAACTCTGGATGAGGCCCAGAGGAACTACACCATTACTAAAAAAGAATTGCTAGCCATAGTTTCACTTTAGAAAAATTCAGGGCTTATCTGTTAGGCTCTAGTGTCATCATCTATACCAACCACTTGGCCTTGAAACATCTCTTGGCCAAAAAGGATGCCAAACCGCAACTTATTCGCTGGATTGTACTGCTTCAGGAGTTCAATCTTGAAATCAGGGATAAAGCCGAGGCACAAAATGTAGTGGCGGATCACTTCTCGAGAATCCTAATTGATTCTCCTCATCTGGATGTTCCGATCTTTGATACTTTTCCAGATGAAGCTATCCTCACAATCATGGGAATCCGAACCCCCTGTTTTGCGGATATTGTCAATTATTTGGCCATTGGTCAAATCCCCCAGGATTGGACTAAACAACAATGGGATAGACTTGTATCTGAGGCCAAATATTATTTTTGGGATGATCCTGAGCTGTACCACATTGGTGCAGACCAGATTATTCGCCAATGCATCCCGAAAGTCGAGTTCCATAGCATACTTGAGTTCTGTCACACATCTGCGTGTGGACACTCTTTCAGGAAAAAGACAGCAGCAAAAATTTTGCAATCCAGATTCTATTGGTTGTCATTATTTAAGGATGCCTAGGAATTCTCTAAGTCATGCACTCGATGCCAGACACTCGGGAACATGGCTAAGAGAGATATGATGCCTCTGAACCCAACTCTTTCCCTCAAAATTTTTTACATTTGGGGCATTGACTTTATGGGACCCTTTCCCTCCTTCATTTGGACACTAGTATATTCTGGTCGCTATTGATTATGTGTCCAAGTGGATTGAGGCAATTCCCACCCAGACCAATGACTACAAGGTGGTCATCGATTTTCTGAAGAGAAATATCTTCAGTTGGTTCGGGGTTCCTAGGGCAATTATCAGTGATGGTGGCACACATTTCACTCGTGCCCAGTTTTGGAATTTACTGGGGAAATACGGGGTGAGCCATCTGATTTCCACACCTTACCACCCTCCGACGAATGGACAGGCCGAGGTCTCCAATCGAGAGATCAAGAACATTTTGCAAAAAATCGTTAGGCCTGATAGGAAGGACTGGACCCAAAAGCTAGATGATGCTCTTTGGGCTTACCGTACAGTGTACAAAATGCCTATCGTTATGTCATCGTTCCATCTGGTGTTTGGGAAGGCGTGTCACTTACCCGTAGAACTTGAACACCGGCCATTTTGGGCCCTCAAGAAATGTAATGTAGACCTTGAGTTGGTTGGGAATACCAGGAAACTCCAACTATCTGAGTTGGATGAGCTTTGAAATGATGCTTATGAAAGCACCAGAATCTATAAGACAAGGACCAAAGCTCTCCATGACTAGATGATTTCACGTAAGAGCTTTGAGTCGAACCAGAAGGTTTGGCTTTTCGATTCTTGGTTGAAGCTTTTCCCGGTAAACTCAGGTCTATGTGGAGCAGTCCATTTGTTATTGAGTGGATTTTCCCTAACGGGGTTTTCGAAATCTCTGACCCAAAGACGGGTAATATTTTCAAGGTCAATAGACAGTCTCTCAAACCCTTTGTTGACCATGTGCTCCCTAAACTTGTCTCGGACAAGGTTGCTCTTACCTTGCCATAACCACTGCAGGCTAATCATCGCCGAGCTGAAGGCACTAAACTCAGCACATGTAAAGACTATTCCAAGCTGACCAGAGTCTTACGGAAACCAGGTGCTATTCTTCCACTTCTACTCTCATGCATGCTTTCATTTTTCACAATGAGGACATTGCAATAGCTAAGCATGGGGGGGTGAACATATTTTATAACCTTTTTGTCAGCTATAATAGTGATTTCCTATTATTTGATTCTTGTTAAAAAAAAAATTAGAATTAGGAGACAAGAACTTAGGCATTAGGAGTTGTAAACTTTAGGAATTGATACTTTGAGACTTGAATACTTAGACTCTTCAAGTCTTCAAGCTTAATTAGCCCAGGTGTCCACTCGAATGTGGATTTAGTCTTGAGTCCTCGCCAATTAAAATTTATTTTAATTTGGTAAATAATTTGGGATGAAAAGTATGAGACTTATCAACCCGCCCTCTGATTTGGGGGGACTTTAAGCCTAAGCATCTACATGCATTTTTTTGCATTGACTCACTTTCCGATGGTTTTTATAGAAATTTGGTAGCTAATGGACTGACTTGGGTGCTATGGCTGCCAAGTTGTCGGTGGTAACAACTCATCAGCCGGTTGTCCAGAGCCCAGCCACAAGATCGTTTTCATTGTACTGCCTTTAGGTAAATCTTAGATCAGGAAAGCCACCTACTTAGAAAAGAGAAGAAAAAGAAAAAAAAGAAAGGAGGAAAAAAAATAAATAAAACCACACTTCACTGCACGAGTATGGCTGGCAAGTTGTCGGTGGTAACAGCTCATCGGCCGGTTGTCCAGAACCCAGCTCACGAGAAAAAAAAAATCACAATAATTCCCAAAACACCTAGGGAAGAAGCGGGGAAGTAGAATAAATCAGGGAGATATACTCTAGGTTCTCCCTTGTGTTGACCCCATATAAAAGAAAGTAGGGAGAAAGCTACTGATTGTAAAGATAGACCTTTAGGCAAGGTCACCTAGGGTCATAGAAATCCGAAGTCTATTTTAACGGCCGCCTAGTGAGTCTTTCAATATTTTTCACAACATGCTTAGCACTTAGAGTCCTTTTCGAGTCTTAGGCGGGTTGGGTAGCTGTAAAAAGTTATCCCGTAACTCTCAAACTCCAAAAGTACAAAAAAAAAGAAAAGAGGAAAAACAAGAAAAAAATTTTTATCTTCTCTTCTCAAATAAGGTGAGGGCTTGGACGACCTGCATTCTGGCAGGCACCTGGGCACTGTTGAGTTTTTGTAATTAGGTCATGGGGTTGAGATTTTTTAAAGTAATCAATGAATTTTGCCTAATTACTTGAACACTGATTCTACTTTTATACATAGCATTTAGGTTAATTTTGCTAGGGACTAGCAAAAAGTAAGCATGGGGGTATGATGAACACACATAAATTCATGATAAATTGCTTATTTATGATAGTTCCTAGCTTTGCATTGCATATCATGTTATAAATATTGCATAACATCCATTGCATGGCATTTAGGATAGTTGTATGTTTTCTATATTAATTCCTTCATTTTATATGGCCAGGGGGGCAATGCGACATCCATATGGGTTTTAGATGGAAAATCTGACCGTACGGATGGATCCGAAGAGATGATCGCAGTTCGGCATCATGGGAATCATCTCGATCTGAGCACCGTGGCACCCTCTACAAGAAAAAGAAGATGGATGGCCTAGATGGAGCCACGTGGCGCCATCCAGGCCGCCCAACACCGGCCAGCAGCATCGCCCAATTCCTTCTTCATCCGTGCCCTTGAATCCTAGCTGTTGGATCAAGATCTAACAGCTAGGAAGTGGTTGCACCAAGTAGCTCCTCACGACACAAGGGAAGGTCTGGCACAACGGTTAGAGCATCGGTTTGCAAGGGGGCGCGGGTTTGAATCCCCGTAGTCCCTCCAATTTGCAATTTGGCTGGGCGCATGGCAGCAGTAGTGGTAGGCTATGCAAAGCACCAGCGCATGGTAGCGCGCGCACGCACACACACGCCAGCACATAGCAGCGCGCACATAGCAAGGCACGTGCGGTAACCGCGCTTGATAGGCGAAGCAGCGCAGCGTAGGTGCAAGTGCAGTTAGGGCTAGCTTTCAGCGATAGCTGGGCTGACCTACAGCGATGCTTACTGCCATCGCTATTTCATTGCAAGCCAACAGAGCCAGCTAAGGGCATGAGCGGAGGTGAGCTATCTACAGCCACGTTTCTTGCGACGGTCTGGAAGTCACTAAAGGTCCTTTATCCATTTTTAGCCTCTTCTTCTCCACTATAAAAGGACCTACACCCTCTCCCTTCCAAGCCATCTCTATTTACTCTACTCCCACCTACTCCCAAGCTCTAGCAAGCCTACCAATGCTCCATTAGAGCTTTTTCTCAAGCTCCCAAGGTGCCTATTAGTGTAGCGAACCTCTGCCCCACCAAATACTCCTCCAACTTCCCATCTCCCTTCATAGGTCTCCTTGGAGCTGCCCTCCCACCTCCATTTTGATAGCAGATCACCTTCGTCTTCTCACCTCCATTCCAGAGCCACGTCGAAGCTTTCCTCAACCCGACATCCTCCTGAACCTCACCTCTGTCATCCCACTCCTCACCTTCTTCATCCGAGCATCCGCCAGGTGCTGTCGTCTCGCTGGACTTCCGATTCGGGAGATTTCCTCTCACCTCCCTCTCTTTTTATGCTTTGATAGTTCATTGTAATCAAAGTTGATTTAATATATATATCATATTTGTTCCATTTCTATCTTGTGATTCATTCTGTTTGCCTTTAATTTCAAAAACACAAAAAAAATATCAAAACCCTAAAATACCAAAAAGAAACAGAATGAAGTGTGATTTTCACGCAAGGTAAACGTCATCGCCCTGTGTTCGACCCGAGACTCCCTTGGAGTTTCGGTATAAATTTTATCTGATCGACGTGCTTTGCAACTACAATAACGAGTTACTCGTAACCCTGATTCTAATAAGAGAAACACGGCCGACCACCTGTGCCTTCCTCTGTCAACGACATACGATCGTTTCTGGAGCATGCCGATTTTTATAAACGATTCATATCTGATTTCTCAAAAATTGCATGCTCCTTAATAAATCTTCTCTTAAAGGGCACACCCTTTGAGATGATGAGTGAGTGTGTTTGTGCTTTCGAGATCCTACGTGATCGAGTAACCTAGGCTCCAATCCTACAATCTTCTGACTGGTCTCAGCCATTTGAGATTGTGTGCAGTGCATCTGATTACGTAGTAGGAGTGGTCCTTGGACAAAAGATCAATGGGAAATTGATGGTATAATATATTATGCCAGTATGACTTTAGACAAGGTTTAGCGTAATTATATGATTATAGAGAAATAGATGTTGGCTGTAGTATTTAGTTTGGAGAAATTTAGATCATACCTCTTGGGCTCCCATGTCATCATTTACTCAGATCACACCACTGAGAGGCACTTACTTATGGAGAAGGATGAGAAACCAAGGCTGATTTGATGGATCTTGCTCTTGCAAGAGTTCAACTTCAAAATACACGATAAGGCGAGAAAACAGAACATGGTTTTTGGCCATTTGTCCCATCTTCCTTCTTCAATCATGACCCCTCCATACCTATTACTGAGCATTTTTTGGACGAGCATCTTTCAAGCATTGATGCTGGACTTCCATGGTACCCTGATATTGTCAATTATTTGGCATTGAACTAGATCCCGCCAAATTGGCCTAAAGCCAAGAAAGACAAATTGAGTTTAGATGCTAAATATTATGTTTGAGAAGATCCTTAACTCTTTTGCATCAGTGTTGATCAAATCATCCGGAGATGCATTCCAGACTCCGAGGTCAATGATATATTATCATTCTACCACGACCAGGCCTGTGGTGGCCATTTCTCTGGCCACAAAATCACAACGAAAATCCTCCAATGCGACTTCTATTGGCCCACAATCTTCAAGGACGCACACAATTATCATAAGGCATGCGCTCATTGCTAGATTTTAGGCAACATGAGCCATCGCGACATGATGCACTTGAACCCAATTCTCATGTGTGAGATTTTTGACATTTGGAGGATTGATTTCATGGGTCCCTTCTCAAATTTGAACAGTTTCGAATACATCCTTCTAGCTGTGGACTACGCGTCCAAATGGATCAAAGTTGTTCTGACTCGAACCAATGATCATAAATTAGTAATCAAATTCATTCATGAGCACATCTTTCCTCGGTTTGGTGTCCCACACACGATCATCTATGATGGAGGAACCCACTTTGTGAATGTGCACTTCCAGTCCCTGATGTAGTATGGGGTGGTTTGATCGCATTTTGACTCCATATCATCCCCAGACTAATGGACTGGCTGAGCTCTCCAATCAGGACATCAAGAAAATTCTTTAGGTCACTGTTCGACCTGATAGAAAGGACTAGTCGACTCGACTTACGGAAGCATTATGGGCATATATGATCGTCCATAAAACCCAACAAGGGATGCTTTGTTCAGACTTGTTTACAGGAAGGCATGTCCCTTACTGTAGAGATAGACCACAAAGACTACTAGGCCGTACGGAAGTGTAATCTGGATCTCAGGGAGGTCAGAATCCACTGTCGTTTGAAAATGAGTGAGATCGATGAACTACACAATGACACATATGAGAACTCACGTATCTAAAAAGAGCGGATTAAGGCCTTTCATGATAAGCACATCTCACGAAAATCTTTCAATCCTGGTCAGAAAGTGCTTCTCTTTGATGCCCGACTCAAGCTCTTCCCAGGAAAATTGAGATCAAAATGAACCGCACCTTTTTTATTCTAGAGGATCTTTAGAAATGGAGAAGTCAAAATCAATCAACTCAGCCATGACTCAGACCCCTTTGTAGTGAATGGTCAACAATTGAAACCATTCCTTGAGCTTACCAATTCAAATTTGGCAGCTGAATCTTTTGATCTCCATTCACCATGATCTACATTGCACCCAGCTGATGGTGTTAAACTTAGCACTTAAGGAGTGGCAACCCGTCATTTGAAAACTTGAGACCCTTTGTGAACGTATTCTAAACTATGAACTAAGCTAAATGTGAACCCACCTAGTTTGCAATGAGGGCATTGCAAAACTTAGGCTTGAGGGGAGGGTATTAACGTACAAAATGACTCAAAATTTGATTCTTTTGAGGGCTTCTTACAAGAAAAAAAGAAGATGAAAGGAGAGAAAACCTTTTGAGCAAATTTGCAAATCTATTTCAAGGAGGAAACAGAGGAGAAAAATAGAGAAATAAAGAGCAAAAGAAAATTGTGTTAGTCCTAATAGTTGACTATGGAACATACCTAAGTTCTTAGCTTGATTAGATGATGAATTAAGTTCTGAAGTACTAAAGAGAAGGAGATAAGTGAGGGATACCGACTTTAGGCCTCTTGGACCTATTTTGGGCTTAAATACTCACATATTTATTAAGATCTGCACTATTCCCCAAGAGGTTGAGGGAGTTGTGAAGCTAATGTATTAAGTTTAAGGCTTAGGGATTATTTGACCTTGTTGCCTACACTTTCGTCTATGGGACTTGGTAACCTAGGCACCCAAAACTCACACACTAGTCTTATTTAGTGTTCTTAATGAAGAATAATGCCATAAAGTGTTCTATTCTAAAAAATGAAATGATTACTCGAAGATTTCACTTAGGTGCGGCTTGAAAACACAAGTTGATTAGATGAGTTCTTGCTGCAGAGAGGAGTAGATATTCCCTATGAGGATGCATTATAAAAGATCCTCTCCTTAGCGCTTATCTCCTAGGATATCTAAATATTTTACAAGGGGCATGTAAGCACCTTGTGCTCATTCAAGTGCCATGGGCGGCATTATCCCGAAATGTCGATTGCTAGGGCCTAGATTTAGCTACAGAATGACATGGGCGGCACTATCACAAAGTGTTGATTGACAGGGTTATGAGGGTTGCCATGGACGGTGCTATCCTGAATCATCGATTGCTAGGGAGCCTTCGAGGCTTGATGATGGGGGCGAGGAATCTAATACAGACCATGTCGAGGGCCAATCTAAAATTGTTAGATTTAGGGGAATCTAAAAGAATTAGAAAAGGAAAAAATTTCACGAAAATATCTCTCTTCTAAAAATACACCAGCAAGTTGAACCTGGGCCTTGCTGCACGTACGTACGGGTGCTTTAACCGCTGAGGTCAACAAGCCTCTGGCAGATTCTGGGGCCTTAGAAACCTTTATTGCAAACCCTAGGCCTAGAGTTGGTATTCCGATCTAATTTCTAGAGAGGTAGCACGAGCAGGCATCCTGACGGTAAAATGTGGTCTAGAGATCTATTTTGTTCCATAGGATTTTTCTTAGAACTAGCAAAAGTTAGGCATGGGAGTATGATGGTAACACCATCATCTGTCATAACTAGCCTAATTTAGTTCAATTTTAGGGATAAATGTTCTTGAATACCCATCAAAGTTTCATAATTCTGTTCTAAGGTGAATCTGAGAAGAAGACAAATTGAGTTAATTCTGCTATTTTAACACCTAATCGCAAATGCAGATTAACTAAGGAGTTAATCAGAGCCTAATCTAAGTTCAATTGAACTTAAATTCCCAAGAAGTGGGCCTAAGCTGACTGAATCTAGGTTTTATGAGATTTGAGCGTTAATTTAATAATAAAAATCCTAATTATAGACTCACTTCAATTGAAACGATTATGGTGGAAATAAATGCAATCTAAATCTTCTAAAAATAATTTAGAAATATTCTCTAAGGTTTGGAATATTCACTTTGACCAATTGATTCCATTTTGACCTAAATCTGAAACCTAGGCAAGAAATTGTTACATTATGGGCTTCAGTGTGAATTACCTAGTCAAACTTTGTCAAAACACAAAATTGAGGTCACCAGTAGATTCCTTGGGGTCCTAATTAGATTAACCATAATATTTAAGTGAATTCAGAATTCATCTTGACCTAGTTTGCATTTTACCCCATAGGTCTCTATTCACTACAAAATTGCCCCTAGGTTTCGAACATTTATTACAGATAGACCCCCATGTTTTGGTCGCTCTTGCAAAGAGGCCTGTACCTCCGTTGTCTTCTTCCTTGACCTTATTTGGCAATAGGAGCTGAAGAACCCATCCCAACTGACCTTTGATTGATGAATTGACCCCTCAAATCCTTGCCAAATCCCACCAAATTTGGTGAGATTAGCAATCAGAGCATTTCTAATCTGCTAGACTTGATCTCAAGATATGATTTGGTCTGATTATTATTGGTGAGCTTAAGATTCTTGGGCTCAGTTTCTATTCAAATTTGCAAGCAAAACTTAAGTTTTTGAAGCCAATTAACCCAAGCTTCTCTTCTATAAATAGGTCTAGGCATTCTCATGTCAGGGGCATGCAAAATTTAGCTGGTTCTCCCCTCCTTCCTCATCGCTGGTGAGATTGATTCAATCACCAGAGCTCATCCAACCCCTGTCTTCACCCTTTGCCACATACGATAGGTAGAGGGGTTCGCTTGCTCGTCTTCATATGGAGCTTCTTGCGAAGCTTTGCACCCTAATTCACCCTCGTCCTCTCCAGCCATCTTCCTCTTCTTTCTCCTCTTCGGCATACCTACAGTGAGCTTTTCCTCTCTTCCTTTCCTCCAATAGGCATAGGGATTTAACTTTTATCCCATCCAGTAAGGGTTCTGGAGCTTTAGAGCTCCATTCATTAGGTCAAGCACCTTCCTCGACACCAACGGCCACTGCCGCCACCACCATCACCATCCAACCTCCCTTACCTTCCTCGCACCCAATAAACCTAGGTAAAAGCTTCTTCACCTTCATGCATAGTTTTTTCCCAAGTTTATTCGATCGCACAGTGCCTCCACCACCACCTATCGTCCTTATAGTCGGAGCTTCATTAGAGCTCTGTCGTCTAGCCACCACCCTGCCACCGCACCACACTCCACCACCACTACTAGCTTCACCACACCCAGGAGAAGCTCCCTGGGTATTTGATTAGGGCAGGAGTCCTATACACTTCTTTACAGGCACTCTATGTCGTCGTTGTCTTCTTTGATTCCATGCGGTGTCTTCTGGTGCTCAGTCATCACACCTCCACCTTCAGTGAGTGTGGAACCATCTGGAGAACCTGTCTGGGCCGTGGATCTCTGATCCCTTGTCCAATTGCCCCTGTAATTGACAATAGCAACACCATGTAGTAAAGACTAAGAAGGAAGAGGATTAGTCCCACATAGTGGGTTTTGCAGTTGGAATTGGAAATAAATTGAATCACGCTCCTCCTTGGGTCGCCTAAGATCACTGGGGGTTGGGTCCCATACCTCCTCACGCCATACACACGTTCTCTCACCCGCCCATGCATGCCCAAGTAGATCTGGGATAGATTCGGATCCAAAAAGAGAAAAAAAAGAAAAAAGAAGTGTCTTGATTAGTGTTGGACCCAAAGGAGTGGGCCAATTTTGGTGGGCCGATCTTGCGACAGGCTTTGGGCTTGGTTCACACGAGCCTGGGTCGGGTGTTGGCTTGGCTTGAGAGATTCCTTTGGCTTGAAAATCCTAATTGTTGAGGTCTCTACCCTATTTGAGAAAAGCCATATTTGTTGCCCTTAGACTTCATTTATTTTTGGAGATTGAGAGTTCATTCAATTCTGTCTATTTGAGATTGACATTCATTGCATATTCTATACCTTTTTGTATAAGATTATTATGAATACTTTTATTCAATTTAGTAGTGGTTGATCGCAATAATTTTCTCCCTAAGATGACCTTGGACTCACATTCGAGATATAAATTTAAGTGTTTTCATCGCTTTAGTCGCTATACTACGATGCAAATTTAGAACCCAACTTTAGCACGTTAACACCAGCTCAACTTAGCTGATCCTAGCTCCATTACAGTCCCTTTCAGCTCTATCCAACTCATGGAAGCTCTACTTGATTGAGTTTAGCTACTACCATCAACTATTTAAGCCTAGTCAGCTGATGAAGTCCACAACCAACTTAGGGTAGCTCTACACTAGCTCAGAAGGACTCACCCTAGCTCAACTTAGTAGAGCTTATCAACTGACCTAAGCTAGCCAGCTTAGCTAGCTAGGGAGTCCTTAGGGAAATCTCAACCAGCTTCCCTCAGCTCCAGAATAGTTGAGACAAGATCAACTTATCTCAACCTACTCAATATAGTTGCTAGCAAAGAACTAGCTAGCTAAGCTAAGTAGTTGAGCTCCTTAGAAGACCTTTTTCAACAATAGTCAGCTCTAGGTAGAATCAGAGCAGCTAAATCTCCCTCATTGCAGTAAAACCCTAGCTCCTACCTCTACTCCTCTATTAGCTAAACTCCACCAAAGCTCTACCATGGTCGTCCACCTCCTAAGCTAGCTCCACCAAAATCACCTTCCCTTCCTCCCTACTTGGCACCAACATAACCACCTCAACTCCCCTTTTGTTTTTGTGCCATTCGTAAGCATGCCTTCACCCCACCACCACCACCAAAAGCCACGTTACTGGTGGTGCCAAAACACCCATAACCACACCCTTTTTGGCGCCTTCTTTTCCCTCCAGAAACCCATTAATCTCCACCATCTATCTTCCACCAAAACCCATCTCCACCATCCATCCTTTCCCTCCAAAATTTCCTTCTAGATGCCCCCATAATTGGCGCCAACCCTAGGTGGCCTTCCACACATGGATGGCCACCAAGGGGTGGCTTTCACCCTTAACCACCCACCTCCACATCCCTACACTTGGCGCCACATATCCTTAGCCATAAATCCTACAACCACCACCTAAAAACCTATCCTAGTTGTTCACTAATCCACACCAACACCCCCTTTTTCCCTTCCTATATAACCCCCTTTCTACCACCAAAAAGATCATCTTTGGCTAGCTTTAATTTCCTACTCATATCCACCCTATATTTAGCCATAGGGAGGAGAAAAGATATGAAGATTAAGGAAGCCATCTCGTGCTTCCTTGGTGCCTTCTTTTTCTTTCCTTCTTTTTCCTAACCAAGGATCAACCCTAACGAGGACGGCCAGGTAGAGGAGAGTTCAAGGTGGTGCATATCAACTTTGGATGAGGAGAAAGGAGGAGGATACCAAGAGCAAGGAGGATCTCTCTTCATGGTGCGGGAGTAGCTGCACTTGGAATGAGAGCATCTTCACTTCACTTTGAGGAGGTTTTCATCATCTTTCATTCTTTCTTTTGTTTGACCTAATTGTTATTTTCATTGTAACAAGCATTTCTCTACAAATACTTCATTTTCATAGAAATACAAAAGATCCATATTTTGCCTTTCAATTTCTTTGCTCTTAATTTCTAGTGCTTTCTTTCTAGAACTTAATGCACCACTCTTCTCTTTTAATTACCCTAGGCGCACTTGCTTTGGGTGAGATTAGAAGAGAAGACTTCTACTGGTCACTTAGGTGTTGTAGTTATTTCCTTTGCATAATTCTCTTCATGATCCTGATTATTTCAGAACCCTAAAATAAGTCAAAAGCATAAAAACACAAAAAGAAAGATTTGAGTTTTGCGAGAGAAATTACTTCTTGAAAGCTAAAGTTGCCTCCTTGGACGACCCTAGATACTCTTGCTATGTAGGAGTATCTAGGAATATAAATTTAAAAGTTGATTGGATTTACTTTCTCAATGGGACAATTCGCATCTTTATAAAATCGTGTGAATTTCGTATCAAAGTGGTAATCGCCCATCGTAGAGCATTGGTATGATCGAATGGGAAGAATTTCCTTAGGGAGACCGATTTAAGATTAGTCCATGTAACGATCAACCTTCCAATAGTCTAGTACCAATGTGTAGCCTTATCCCTAAGAGAGTAGGGAAAAAGCCTCATGATCATTTGCTCCTCGTTCACATTCCATGCCTTGGTGGTCTAAACCAAAGTGGTTAAGTCCTCCAAGTGCTGGAATAGGTCCTCAGAGCCAAGCCCATGATAGTTTTTTATTACGTTTAGTACATGGGGCTTCATTTCCACATCTCCTACGGGGATCATAACATCAGGACGATCCCTATAGTTTGAAGGATAATAGAAATCCTTCAAGGGCGCAGTGCTCTAACCATTCATATGCTAGAACCATTCCTCCATCTATTGCAATTAGTCCAGCTACCTCTGACTTAGCTCGTGCTGGTTCAAAGTTGGGGGAGGCGGTGGTTGGTCATCCATTGGATCTACTTGGCTAAAATTCAACCTACTTCTCCGAGAATGGTCTCAAGGTCCTTCCAATCTTAGATTCAGTGACCTTCTTCCAAGCATGCACTAGAAGGAAGTCAAAAGGACATGAAAAAGGAGCTTTGCAGCACAAAAATGCAAGCCTGTCCTTAAGTTGGGTAGCCTAAGGACTTATGCTCCAAGATAAATCCTAACCACAAGATGAATTTTGTGTTGTCCTTAATCCAAAAGCTGGTTAACTTGGGCTAGTGAAGTAGGGGGAGTGTGTCTTGAAGGTAACTAATTATGCCAAACCCTTTCTTACTTAAGACATTTGACAATCAGGCCCCCCAACTTAGTACCTTCTGGAAAAAGTAGATGTCACCAATTTGGGTTACGGTATGGAGAATACCCTGAAATGGACTAGATGAATCCTTAGGGCTAATGTCTACTCAGTTTTAATTAAGGCCTAGGATAATAGTGATGGGCCCTTAAATGGGTTGTGCCCTTAATGTTCAATTCAAGAGTGTGTGTGTGTGTGCACAACTAGAGGTTTTCAAGGAAGATTATTAATGATGATGAGAATTTTAGGATTTAAATCTTGCTTAGTAGCTTTTAGGGTTCAAATTTTGGTTGATTCAATCAAGTTAATGAGGCAAACCAAGTTGTAAAAGTATGGGTGTAGATGCATTCCTTTAGAAATGACAAAGAATATGGAGTGCCTGGTTCAATCGTAGAATTTGAATCCTATTGGGCAAGCTATTGAATGAGTCTGTTTTAATTAAAGTGGTGTGGCCTAGAGAAATTAGACACTTGGCCTAATGCACCACTAATTAAGGCATACAAGAGTGGTTAATCCAATATGATTGCTACTCACTTATTTGTGTAATCCGTGAAAGTGTTTCAATCAAATCCAAAGTGATATGCCTTGAGTGTCTAGGTGTTTATTTTTTTAGCTTAATCCCACAAATAGAGAAAGTATATATATATATGTATATGTATAATTTTTTATAAGCAAGTGGGTGGAGCGACAAACAACACAAAAATCTAACCTAGGGTTTATGCGAACACCTTAGTCGATTTAGAACTGAGTTATTTGATGGCGAAATGGATCTAATGGGTGGAGAAGTGGGGGTAGATGTTCATGCAAAAATCATTGTAGTTTAGGAAAACACGTAGTATAGCGACAAAAATCGAATCGACATTTAAATTTGTAAGTGCTCGAAAAACTGTGAGTTCCAAGGTCGTTCGCAAGAAGCAAATATAGCAATTCAATACACTAATCGAAATGTTAAGCAATGAGCACAATAATTAATCACAAATATAATATGCAATAAATCAATTAACTAAAAAGATATTCAATCATAATTCAAATTGTACCTCATGAATCAAAGGACAAAAATATAAAGTGAAGTCTAAAAATGGTGGTTGAAGCCATCAATTATGACCCACTAATTCTCAATTTCTAAATAGTGCCATAGTTAATTTCCCTCACCAATCAGATGTCGGAGAGAAGCCCTAGATGATTTAACTGTCAAGCCTAAAGCACATCTAAATTTGCCTAAGTGTAGGCACGAATCTCAAGAATGCACACTGCAAAACCACCCTCCTCTCAGAATTTCCCTTCTCTCTCTCTCTCTTTAGAACTGGATCAGAGGGTAGTCAGGTAAATGGATCCAGGTCCAGGCCTATTGGCATGTGTGGCAGGCGAGGAGTGAATAGGATAGGTGAGAGGAACCCCACCCCAGTGTTTTGAGGCATTAAGCTAACGCACTCAAAACCTTATTAACCTATTTTCAAATCAAATTGCCATAATGTGGCACTATCTTGAGAAGTTTTGTTGCGTGTTGCAGTAGCATGTGACTCTTCTTAATTGCTCCTGTTGCTGCTATTCGTTCGTCAATTGCTACTTCAAGTAGCTTCACGGAGATGTTCCGCAGCTCTTAGAGAAGGAATCGAGGTCGGTGGATGGTGGATGTCGATGGATGATGGTTGTAACAGGTGGAGCTTCAACAATGACCTGAAACACGAAAGATGGGCTGCAAGCCCCAATTAAAGAGCTCAAAAGCTTCACCGTGAGGTGGCGAAAGTGAGAGTAGGAGGATATCCTGTGGATCGCAATGTATACTAGAGGGGAGGGGTGAATAATATCACCTTAAAATATATATATACACAGATAAAAAATAAATCATAAGAGATTCAACCACAAAGTACACCAGATTTACAGTGGAAACCCAAATTAGGTGAAAACCACTACCTAAGCCTCCCACTTAGGATTTTTTCGACTAGTCCAAGCTAGTCAATCCACTAACCGTACCACTTGAACGAGGGTGGCACAACCTCTTACAACCACTTCTCTTTTTATCCTGAAGAGAAGCAAAAACAACAACCACGGACCTTCCCAACAATCTTGGGATCCGTAAATCAAAGCAACAAGATGGAATAACAGAAATAACTTCTATGGAACCTCAATAAAAGATCAAACCAAATTTTTTGCAGAGGTTCGATGTGTCGTACTTTTGAAGAGGGTGAAGAATAGTGCATGGAGGCCTTCGGAATAAGCATGAGAAGCTCTACTTTTTGAAGGGTATTTCTTTTTAAAAGTTGTGTGTAGATAGGTTGTGTACGACCTCTATTGATACTAAAAGTTTTACTTGAATAGGAAGTTAAATTGGTCGATCAATTAAGGTTAATTGGTAAATCAAAAGGCAATTTGATCAATCAATCAAGGTGGTTGGTCGATCACTAATTGAACGGTCAATTTACTTGGTTGGTCGATCAAAAGGATATTTATCAACTTCCTAAAATGGGCTGATTTGATCGGTTAATGAAGTTGGTTGGTCGATCAAAGTATTTTTGTCGATCAATTAATTAATTTGGTCGATCAATAACCCTAGAAACTTGGTTTTGAAAAGATACGTGAAAATCCATTTTTGAGTTTTATTTGAGGTTCCTGACAATAATGTCCTAGACTCAAATAAAGATACAAAGGCACACATCAACAACTATCTGCACTTGGCTTGAAAGACGCTTTAATCCGAGATAGTCCTGAAATGTTAGTCTACTAATAAGCATAATTTTGGTGCATCAAAATAGAGGTGCTTACATTCTCCACCTTTTTGGTGACAACAAAATTATAATTATGAAATTGAAAATAGTTTTGCATAATATCTCCCCCCTTTTGTTTCAGCAAAAAGTAAACATGCTATTGTTGATTTTACATTTAACTCCCCCTTAAACTTGTAATTTAAGCATAAAAAATATCATGTAGTAAAAGAGAGCTAAAGAGGAATATAGAACTGAAGGAGATAATCTTCATGCATTTTCATAATGAAAAGAGTCTAGAACAAGACAATATAGTAGAACAATATAAAAAGAGTCAAGAAAAAAATTAGAGTTATACATGCCAAAATAGAGATAGAAACAGATATAACATCTAATTAGGCTAATTAATTGATCAAACAGTGAAAAATGCATCCATTAGGCAAATTAATTAAGCTATTTTAATCTTGATAAACCTAATGAATGACAAATTTTATTAAACCTCTCTTTTGATAATGGTTTTGTGAATATATCAGCTAGTTGATTTTCTGTGTTAACAAATTCTAGATTGATATCCCCATTTAAGACATAATCTCTAAGAAAATGATGACTAACATCTATATGTTTAGGCCTAGAGTGTTGTACTGGATTCTTGGATAGATTAATGGCACTTGTGTTGTCACATAGAATTTTGTTATTCTTATAAGATAGGCCAAAATCTTGTAAGGTTTGTTTCATCCACAATAGTTGTGAACAAGCTAAAGTTGCAGCTACGTATTCGGCTTCAGTTGTGGATAGTGAAACAGTATTTTCTTCTTTAAAGAACCAAGAGACTAGGGAATTTCCAAGAAATTGACATGTTCCACTAGTACTCTTTCGGTCTATGAAACTACCTGCATAGTTAGCATCACAAAAGGAATATAATTCCAATGTATCTGACTTCGAATAGAAAAGTCCTAAGTCTTGTATGTTGTTTAGATAACTATGTATTCATTTAGCAACATTTAGATGTGCTTCTTTGGGGTTTACTTGAAGGCGAGCACACAAATAAGTGCAAAACAATATAACAAGTCTACTTGCAGTTAAATATAACAGAGATCCTATCATGCTTCTATATAGTTTTTGATCTACTGATTTACCTGTGTCATCAGTTTTCAATTTTGTAGAAGATGCCATCGGTGTTTCTTTACCTTTGACATTGTCCATCGAGAATTTCTTCAAGATCTCCACTGTGTATTTTGTTTGAGATGTGAAGATTTTAGAGGACAACCAAACAATTTGAAGTCAAAGAAACAATCAAAGTTCTCCCATCATGCTCATCTCAATCTGATCCTGCATTACCTTTACAAAGTCTTGGCATAATAGATCATTAGTAGCACTGAAAGCAATATCATCAACATATATTTGTATTATTAAGAGATCATTTTCTTTCCTTTTGGTGAATAAAGTTGGATCTATTTGACTAATTTTAAATTCATTGTCAATTAGATATGTTTTTAATCTATCATACTAAGCTCGTGGAGCTTGTTTAAGTCCATTTAAATCCTTATTCAATTTATAGACATGGTCTGGATTTTTAACATCTTCAAGACCTCGAGGTTGTTTAACATAGACTTCCTCCTTGACGAATCCATTTAGGAAGGCACTCTTGACGTCCATTTGAAAAAGTTTGAATTTCATCTGAGTGGAAAAGGCTAGCAGCATCCTAATGCATTCTGGGCAAGCTACAAAAGCATATGTTTCATCAAAATCAATTCCTTTTCCTTGATTATACCCTTGGGTCACAAGTCTAGCTTTATTTCTAACTACTTCTGATTCATTAAGTTTCTTCCTAAAGACCCACTTGGTTCCTATAATGGTTTGTGATTCAGGCTTTGAAACAAGTTCCCAAACTTGATTTCTCTTGAATTGATTAATTCATCTTCCATTGCAAGGATTCAATGACTATCTGAAAGGGCTTCCTTGACATTTTTGGGTTTTAATTGTGAAACAAATGTAGTGAAAGCTAAACTGTTAAGGGAAGATCTGGTCTGAAGTCCTTTTAGCAATTCTCCTATTACCAATTTGTTAGGATGATCTTTCATAAACGAAATATCTTTGGGTAGTTTATTAGAAATATTCTCTTCTGGAATGTTTGATGGGTCAACCATTAGGTATTGATGAGCCCATATTTGTGGGCTAATTAGTTATTTAAATGCCTAGGAATTAGATTAATATTGGCATATAAATTGCAGACAATAAGATGTAAATAGATTAGTCTAGGTATTCATTTATTTACATATTTCATGCATTGCATTCAGACTTAGAATTCATTTAGAATAGCAAGCATTAGAATAGTTAATCTTTTAGGTTGCATTACATGCATTATTTTATTTCACATTTCTTTTAAGGGTTTTCACATAAATAAACCCTTATTTGTTTTCTTTGTTTTATTTGTTTCTTCTCCAACGGCTGCATGTAAGAGAGTGCGTGAGCTAAATGCACAGCGACAATTGTGGATCCCTGCACCCCACTATATCGTCGCTTCACTAATGTCCGCCTATGTGCCTCCTCTTGCAGCATAAAAGAAGATAGCCGCATCACCAGAAGGCAGGCCACCACCATTCCTTCCTACCATTGTGCAGAGCCTAGGGCTTCTTCATTCCACACCACCGGCCTCCCACCGCGAGCACAAGACCACTCCACCGCAGGCAGGTGGGGTGACAAACCGCTGTGCCATCTGTGGCTTGTGCATCACTATGAGCGTGTGCCTGAAGGCCACGCAACCACCGCTATCAACCACCTTTAGTTCCTTACCCCCTCACCAGTAAAGACGTCAGGGAATGATCCCAGACGTCTAACCTCCCATATCTTCTTCCGTCTTCTTCTGTTTTCTCCTTGCTCTATTTCCCCTGCACTTCAACAAAACCCATCACCCCCCACACCTGCAATAGGCAGTAGCCCAGCCTCACACGACCACCTCTAGCACGCGGCTTATGCGCACATCTCACATGCAGCAGCGCACCACGCTACGTGCGTAGCCAAGTGCGTAGCCCTCCACGTTGCACCCCCTACAAGCAACAGCTTCCCCACTCCATTCCTCCGCCAGCATGCAGTAGTAGCAGTTGCGCTCTCCACACACGCCTCTCTCCACGTGCATAGCAGCAGCACTCATTGCCCTCTAGCTCCACCGTGTGCAGGAGCGCATCACCTCCAGCAGTGGCGCCATCTCCTCCACGCACGCGAGACCTACACGCGCTTCGCCAGCAATCCTGCGCCCCCTTCAATGCACCTCCAGGCACACCACCCGTGTAGCAGCTCTGCCTGCGCATGTCCTGGCCACATGACCCGTGTGCCTCAGCAGTTGAGTGCATCCAGCAGCACTTGCGGCCAGCAGCTCGCGAGTTCCTACACCAGCTGCAGCAGCAAGAGTCGTCCAACGTACCCACTGCCGTCTCCTCCTCGCCGCCACCATCTACGGCTGCAGTTCGCCAAGCTGCCACCATCGCCGTGTAGCCCTCAACCCACTCGACCTTCGGTAAGATTCATGCTTCCAGCGGAGGTCTCCTCCATGCGTGACGAAGTGAGAGAATTAATCCTCTGTTTTCATCTCTATTAATAATTACATGTGAATGCCATTGTGGGAATTGATTTTTAATTTATTAGATATTCTATTGTGGCACATTTATGAGCATCTTCCTCTTGTTCTGCATAATTACAATATCAGCATGATAATGTCTTACTATCTCAATTGAAAAGCAATTTTGGCTTGATTTTTTGACGAAATTAATAGTGAACATCGATTTTTGACCCTTGTGAGTTTAAATAGGCCACTACCTCCCTGTGGATACGACCTGCTCCTAATTGAGTGGTTATTTTAATTGTTGATTTGTCAATTTTTTCACCACTTACAT
This sequence comes from Thalassia testudinum, assembly GCA_037157565.1. Classification (NCBI taxonomy): domain Eukaryota; kingdom Viridiplantae; phylum Streptophyta; class Magnoliopsida; order Alismatales; family Hydrocharitaceae; genus Thalassia; species Thalassia testudinum. The sequence continues at coordinate 59,563,563 of JAZHRO010000063.1, forward strand.
ACTACAATAATGCGTTATTTCATTTGCGAAACTTAATCGAAAGCGGAAAATCATCTCGTCAAATGGCATCGTTGCCGGGGATGCAATAGGCCTGTTAAAGTCTCATTTATCTATTTATTTGTTCACATTTTAATTGAGGCATATTTAACCTATTTTATTTGATTTGGTGCGAGGTACGCATATTACACACCGGTTGTCGCATTGACCTCAGCAACGTCGTGGTGGACCTTGTTTCCACAACTTGGATGAGGGATCGAGTTTCGCATATACGAGGAAGAGCTTGAACATTGGTGAACTTTGTTGTCACCAACTAGGAGGACATCTGGAGTGATCATCTTCATCTCCATTGATTTGTCAAGTAGATAGAATTTAGGTTTTAGAACTTTACTTTTCTTTATTTTCTTGCACTTACATTTGGTTTGAGATCCTTGTTCTAGGGTATATTTTTAGGGGTTTGTTACCCGATTTTGTTTTAGGCCCGTGTTGAGTAGTTTTTGAGAGTCTGTTCCCTCTTCTCTTTAAATCTAGGTTTTCTTTTGTGGGTTGTTTATCCTCTACTTGTTTGTGCACAAATAGGTAAAAAAAAGAAAAAAAGAAAAAAAAACATGAGCTTCCTGCTAGAAGCTATCTACCCCTAGGACGAACCATTTAGGTATATATGAGCAGCCTCTAGATTTATTTCTCTGCATTGCGTGCATTCTCACATCGTTGATTGTTGGAAGCAAGGTACACATTCTCTTACTTTGCATCCTATTCTTGATCACGCATTGCATTTGGACTTAATTCGAAGACCACATAATTTGTCTTGAAAAGAATTAACAAGTGGTCACATTTTCTGAAAAAAGGATTAATCAAAGGAGGAACATATAAAACCCAAGGAGTTGATTTGAGACATTGTGCTGCGGTTCAAAAATTCAAACTTTTACAGTGTATGCACACTTCTTTGCACCAAAGCACACATTTAGACACTCCTAGGTTTTTGAGCTGCTAGGAAAGAACTCTCCTATCATTGGATACCAAAGTGCTTGAAACTTAAGCTCAAAGGTTTTGTAACTCCAAGGACGGGGATACCCTGTCATGAATTTTTGAGGGTAGTTAAGAAGTACCACGAAAGCATAGCTTTAAAGGAAGGCTTAGACTTACTTGCATCCCTTGATCTTCCATCCTTAGAGTACTTTACCATTTGAACTTTAGGGTAGAGTACCTAAGTTCCAATTAGGTCTTCAATAAGGTATTTCGTAGGTCGACAATAGGCACATAATTGTTTGGGCAATTTGTATTGTTATCTACAACTGGACTTAAATCTCAAAGGCCTTAATTGATTAAAGGCATAAAAGTCCTTTGGAGTTGTGTTTGTTTGTGTATGCTTGGTAGGTGATCTTTGAGGAGACAACTTGTGTTTAATTCAGAACCTGAAAGGATCCTTAGGAAACCCAACCAAGAGAGAAAAGAGATGGCCGAGGAAAGAGAGAATAGAATTGTGGAAAACCAACGATCTTTGAGAGATTATTTTATCCCTATCAATCAACCTGGCCATACACTGAGAAGACCTGGGGGGGATAATCCATATGAAATCAAGAGTAGTACCATATCTTTGTTTCCCTCATTCTATGGTACTTCTAGGGAGGACCCCTACAAGCATCTAGAGGAATTCACTGAGGTCTGTTCCACGGTGAGATTGCAGGGTGTTACTGATGATGCCCAAATGTGAACCCTCTTTCCTTTCTCCCTCAAAGATAAGGCAAGGCATTGGTATCACACTCTAGATGGTAGAGTGGATACTTGGGAAGCCTTGAAGGGAGAATTTTTGAAAAAATACTTCCCCATGAGCAAGACTAATCACTACTGGAGGGAAATCATAGGTTTTGCTCAAGAAGATGGAGAACAATTTCATGATGCATGGGAGCGCTTCAAAGATTTGTTATGCTTATGTCCCCATCATCAAGTGCCAAGATGGCAGCTTGTAGAAAGGTTCTATACTGGATTAAATGACAAGAACAGGCAAACAGTGGATGGTGCCTGTGCAGGAACCTTTCTCACAAAAGCTGAAGATGAGGCTTGGGATCTTTTTAAGACTTTGAGCGAGAATTCTATCCATCTTAACTCTGCCTGTCTGGATAGAAAACACACTCTTATGTAGTGAAAGATGGAGGCAAATGAGGCTAGGGATACCTAGAATTTGGCCTTTCATATTCAATTGTTGAACCAAAACATGGAAAAGGCTTATGACAAACCCTAGCCAACTCACGCCAAATGCCTTTGCTTCCTAAGCTTCTGAATGCTCCATTTGCAATGGCAATACGCATGCTACTGTGGATTGTCATTTGGCCTCCCAATTCCCTGACCTTGTATAGGCAAACCTGAATGCTGCCCAAGGGTTTCGACCCAGACCTCGTAATGACCCATTTTCAAACACTTATAACGAGGGATGGAGGAACCACCCCAATTTTTCATGGAGACAGGGGAATATCTCTAATTTAGGGATTTACAGACCCAAACCCTTTCAGACTCAATAGTATAATCAACCTCCTATGACTTCCCAACCATCCAAGACTTCTGAGATGGATGATCTTAAAGCCATGCAGGAGAATCAAAGTATGATCATCCAATCTCGTGACAAGGCAATCAATGAGATGAAATCACAAATTGGACACCTTGTTGAGGCCATGAGTAAAAGAGAGACTGGGAAGCTTCCCAGTTCTTTTGAGGAGAACCCTAAATGGAAAGGGGTTATGTTTAGGGAGCAAGCCCAGGTGGTGACTATTCTAAGGAGTGGGAAAGAAATTTCCAAACCTGATGCTCCTATAGTCCCACCTTATGAAAAACTATCCACTCCGACTTTCGACCTCACTGGAGAAGAGCAGCCCAACTCTTCTCTACTTGAAATCACCTCACTGGAAAAGGTTGTCCCCGTTCCCCCTCTTACCCGACATGACAACCCTTCCACCCAGAGACCGAGAGTGCCCTTTCCAGAGCGCTTATCTAACCTTGGGTAGACTTCTGCTGGCTCATCTGGAGCCAAAGATAAGATGGATGAAATAATGGAGACTTTAAAACAAGTGCAAATTAATCTGCCCTTTCTTGAAGCTATTAGGCAGATTCCATCCTATGCCCACTTTATTAAGGACTTGTGCACGAAAAAACGACAATCAAGGAAACAGGTCCAATCAAAGGTTGTCTTGCCTGATTCTGTTAGCTCAATTATACAACATGGGACACCCCCAAAACTTAAGGACCTAGGAGCCCCATACATCTCAGTGGTCGTTGGCGACCTACAAATAGATGAGGCTTTGCCTGATCTAGGTACGGGGGTGAACATCCTTCCGAGATATGTATATGAATAACTTGGAGGAGGCAATCTGAAGCCTCCCCCTGTAATCCTCCAAGTTGCAGACCATTCTTTGAAGACACCATGGGGCCTGTTGGAAGATGTCCTCGTGAGAGTGGAGGATTTCTTTTTCCCCATTGACTTTCTAGTTCTGGACACTGACCCTACCAACAAACCAACCAAGCCCTCCATCATCTTGGGTCACCCTTTTCTTGCGACTTCTAATGCTTCAATTAATTGTCACACTGGGGCATTAAAAATGGGCTTTGGGAACAGGAAAATTCGGCTAAATGTGTTCGATGCTTATAAACAAGATGGATTTGAGGATTGTTCCCAAGTTAAGGTGGTAGATGATCTGATTGAAGAGACAACTCTTGCAATTTTATGTGATGACCCCCTTCAGCATGTCATGTTAAATGAGCATTCCCATCTCTTAGAGGAATGTGAAGGGGATGTGCTAGAACTTGAGGAATTGCTTGGAGTTTCTACTGAGTCTCTTTCTCCATCATGTCTGCCTAAGGTAGATCTGCTATCTGAGATGGGGACTTCTATTATGAAACCCTCAACCATACAAGCCCCCGACCTTGAATTGAAACCCCTCCCTGACTCTCTCAAGTATGTATTCCTTGGGCCAAATGATACGCTCCCTATAAACATCTCATTTGCACTATCTGAAGTGCAAGAGGGAGCCTTGTTAGACTGCTTATCAAGGCACAAGGAAGCCATAGCTTGGATGATTGCTGATATTAATCGTATAAACTCTATGCTTTGCATGCATCACATTTATACTGATGATTCCATCAAACCCTTTCGAGGCATGCAGAGATGTCTTAACCCCAACATGAGGGAAGTGGTTAAAAAGGAGATTTTGAAGTGGTTGGACGCTAGGATCATTTATCCCATTGCAGATAGCAAATGGGTTAGTCCAATACATGTGGTGCCAAAGAAGGCAGGCTTCACGGTAGAAACAAATGACCAGGGTGAACAAGTGGTGACCAGACCCTTAATAGGTTGGAGGGTCTGCATTGACTATCGCAAACTGAACACCGCTACCCAGAAGGATCACTTTCCCTTGCCCTTAATTGATCAGGTCCTTGAAAGATTGGTAGGGAATAAGTATTTCTGCTTTTTAGATGGCTATTTTGGGTACAACCAGGTTGCAGTCTTCCCTGATGATTAGGATAAGACAACTTTCACTAGTCCTTACAACACTTTTGCATTCAGGTGTATGCCGTTTGGATTATGTAATGCATCTGCAACTTTCCAGCGGTGTATGATGTCCATTTTCTCGGACATAATTGACGAGTGCATCGAGGTTTTTATGGATGACTTCTCCATTTATGGCCCATCTTTCTACCAATGTCTCCTGCACTTAGAGAATGTGCTGAAGAGATGTAAGGAGACTGGTTTAGTCCTCAGCTGGGAGAAAAGCCACTTCATGGTACAGAAAGGCATTGTACTTGGGCATGTTGTGTCTAAAAGGGGCTTGGAAGTGGATAAGGCTAAAGTTGATTCTATTTCCAAACTTTCATTGCCCATTAATGTCAAACAGATTAGATCCTTTCTGGGCCATGCAGGTTTTTATAGGCGATTCAATAAGAATTTCAGCAAAATTTCTAGGCCACTTTGCGACATATTGGCGAAAGAATCTTCCTTCGATTTTGATTCAAAGTGTGCCGAGGCTTTTCATACGCTAAAGGAGGCCTTGACCTCTGTGCCTATTCTTCGAGCTCCTAACTAGACACTCCTATTTGAGTTGATGTGTGATGCTTCAAATTATGCAGTGGGAGCTGCTTTTGGACAGACGATTGAGGGAAAACCACATGTGCTGCTTTATGCTAGCAAGACTTTAACTGAACCATAGCAAAACTACACAGTCACTGAAAAGGAATTACTTGCTGTAGTTTTTGCTTTGGAGAAGTTTAGGTCTTACCTTCTTGGATCCAAGGTGGTCACTTTCACTGATCATGCGGCAGTGAAACATCTCATTGCCAAGAAAGATTCTAAGCCATGTTTAATTAGATGGATTCTACTCCTTCAAGAGTTTGACTTGGAGATTCGTGAAAAGAAAAAAGTGGAAAATGTAGTGGCTGACCACCTGTCTTGCCTTCCCATTGATGACTCTCAATCTGGAGACATTCGTGATACATTTCCCGATGAAACCCTTATGGCAGTAACACCGACTTCACCCTGGTATGCGGATACAGTTAACTACTTGGTCACTGGAGAAACCCCTGGCCTTTGGGATGCACAAAAATGGAAGAGATTCATTTCCCATGCTAGATTCTTTCATTGGGAAGAGCCAGAATTATTTCATATTGGGCAAGACCAAGTTTCGAGACGATGTGTGCCTGAAGAAGAGCAACAAAGTGTGTTGAGATTTTGCCATGAGCTTCATTGTGGAGGACACTTTGGTGATAAGAAAATAGCTTTTAAGGTTCTCCAGTCCGATTGTTGGTGGCCTTCTTTATTTAAGGATTCCCATTACTTTGTTAAGGCCTGTCTCAGATGTTAATGGACTGGAACGATTGGGAAGCAGAATGAGATGCCCCAACACCCTATCCAACTTGTGGAAATTTTTGATGTTTGGGGGATAGACTTCATGGGTCCCTTCCCTTCGTCCCATGGATTTGAATATATCTTGGTAGCAGTGGATTACGTTTCCAAGTGGATAGAGACCATTCCTATGTGCACAAATGACCACCCTGTGGTCTTGAAATTTGTGAAGGCCAATATCATATCTCACTTTGGCTGCCCCAAGACGATTATAAGTGATGGGGGACCTCATTTCTAGAACCATCATTTCAATTGGATACTCAAGAGTCTGGGAGTAACTCACAAGATTGCTACCCCTTATCACCCTCAAACAAGTGGCCAAGTTGAAGTCTCAAATAGGGAGCTCAAGAACATTCTAGAAAAGACTGTTAGGCCAGATAGGAAGGACTAGTCCCAAAAGCTCGATGACACTTTATGGGCTTATCGAACAGCCTACAAAACCCCTTTGGGTATGTCTCCCTTCTGGATTGTGTACGGGAAAGCGTGCCACTTACCCATTGAACTTCAACATAGGGCACTTTGGGCTATCCGAAGTGTTAACATGGATTTAGAGCAAGTTGGTAAAGCACGTTTACTAGAGTTGACTGAGCTTGAGGAGCTGAGGAATGATGCTTATGACACCTCCCAAGCACATAAAGAGAGAACTAAGGTCTTGCATGACAAGTACATCCTTAGAAAGACCTTTGAGCCCAACCAACAAGTCTAGCTTTTCAATTCTAGACTTAAGTTGTTTCCCAGAAATTTGAAATCATGTTGGGATGGGCCTTATATTGTCACCAAAGTATTTCCGCATGGGGCTGTGGAGATCAAGAATCCTTCCTCTTCAGCACCTCCCTTCACCGTCAATGGCCGACGATTAAAACCTTATGTAACTTTGGATGGCCAGCTGGTTGACGAGGTCACTCTCGAGGAGCCTTGGCTCCTTTCTTTTCCGCCTTAGGTAATATCTTCCCTTGGTCCTTCTACTTTCAATGAGGACACTGTTTGAACAAGGCATGGGGGGGATAAGACCTGAGGCATCTGTACATAGCATTTATACATAGTGCATTCATGCATTCAATTTAAATATTTTGCACTGCATACATTTGATCTTAAAAAGAAAAAAAAAACATTTTACATCATTAAGCTTAACTGGCTGAGTCTTGCATTCTTAGGCAGACCAGAACTTTAGGTTAGACTATGTTGACTTTAGGTGTCTGACTTTAGAAGCTAAGTTGAAGTACTAGCTCTTGACCATTAGGGTCCTTTGTGGACCTAAAAACTCAAGTAGGAGTTAAGTTGCAGACCATTCCTCTAGAGGTTGAGGAAGGAAAGCTAGGGATTGAGTTAAAGGCTGGGTAGTATCTGGTGTCTTTTTCTACCTTTTGGTTTATGGGTCCTCGTAACCAAAGCATCCACAATTCACACACACTTGGTCTTGTGTAAATAGTGATCACCTTAACTTCTTTCTTGGGGAAAAAATTTTTGGTTCTCTTAGTTATGACTTAGGAGAAGTTTGAAAGTACAAGTTGATTGGAAGAGTTCCTGCTGTAGGAGAGGTGGAGTACATACTCACCTTGAGGATGCGATGATAACATGCCACCTCCTTAGCACTTGTCTCTTAGGATATCCATTCTACTGGGAGCATGTAAGCGCATTGGGCGGTTCAGGTACCATGGGCAGCCCTATCTCGAAGAGCCGATTACCATAGGCTTGAATTCGCTTTAGAAATCCATGGGCGATACTATCTCGAAGTGTCGATTGCCAGGAGTTCTTGGGGTCACTATGGGCGGTGCTATCTCGAAGCATCAAAAGCTAGGCACCCTTCGAGGTTTGGTGATGGGGACAATGAATCCGACACAGACCGTGCTGATAGCTTATCTAAGGTTAAACTTAGAGGAATCAAACAAAATAATTAATTAAAAAAAAAAGTCTCTTTCTTACTCTCTTTCCTGGTTGGCAATCAAACCAACCTTAAATAACTCAGACCAATGCACATGCACGGATGCTTTAATCCCTAGGACCAATAAACCTTAGGGTAGAGTTGGAAATCAGAGAAACTTGCGCCTGCAACCCATCTTTAGCCAACCTAGTCTGTAACTTAGCAATTACTTGGAAACCTTAGGTCTAAAGTCTAAACTTAACATGTTCTAAAGGAAGATCATTGGGTTAGCTAGTCCACTTGAGGAGTTGGGTTGTTGCTAGAATTTGCTAGGGACTAGCAAAAACTAGGATGGGGGCATTTGATGAGCCCATATTTGTGGGCTAGTTAGTTATTTAAATGCCTAGGAATTATATTAATATTGGCATATAAATTGCATAGAATAAGATGTAAATAGATTAGTCTAGGTATTCATTTATTTACATATTTCATGCATTGCATTCATACTTAGAATTCATTTAGAATAGCATGCATTAGAATAGTTAATCTTTTAGGTTGCATTTCATGCATTATTTTATTTCACATTTCTTTTAAGGGTTTGCACATAAATAACCACTTATTTCTTTTCTTTATTTTATTTGTTTTTTCTTCAAAGGCTGCATGCAGGAGAGTGCGTGAGCTAAATGCATAGCAACAATTGTGGATCCCTACACCCCACAATATCATCGCTTCACCAATGTCCGCCTGTGTGCCTCCTCCTGCAGCAAAAAAGAAGATAGCCGCATCATCACAAGGCAAAACACCACCATTCCGACCCACCATTGCATAGAGCCTAGAGCTTCTTCATTCCACACCACCGGCCTCCCACTGTGAGCACAAGACCACTCCACTGCAAGCAGGTGGGGTGACAGACCGCTGCTCCATCTGTGGCTTGTGCATCACTGCGAGCGTGTGCCTGAAGGACACACAACCATCGCCAGCAACCACCTTCAGTTCCTCACTCCCACGCTAGTTAAGACGTCTGGGAATGATCCTAGATGTCTGACCTCCCATATCTTCTTCCATCTTCTTCTATTTTCTCCTTTCTCTGTTTCCCCTCCACTTCAACAAAACCCATCACACGCCACACCTGCAGCAACCAGCAGCCTAGCCTCACACGACCACCTCCAGCATGCAGCTTATGTGCACATCTCATGTGCAGCAGTGCACCATGCCACTTGCATAGCCAAGTGCGCAACCCTCCACGCTACACCCCTTGCACACAGCAGTTTCCCTGCGTCGTTCCTCTGCCAGCGTACAGCTGTAGCAGCAGTGCTCTCCACACACGGCTCTCTCCGCGCGCATAGCAGCAACACGCATTGCCCTCCAGCTCCACCGTGTGCAAACATGCATCACCTCCAGCAGTTGCGCCTTCTCCTCTGTGTGCTCGTGACCTGCACGCGCTCCACTAGCAATCCCGTGCCCCTTTCAATGCACCTCCAGGTGCACCACCCGTGCAGCAGCTCTGCCCACGCGTGTCCTTGCCGCACGGCCCACGCGCCTCAGCAGATGTACACCTCAAGCAGCACTTGCAACCAGCAGCCCACAAGTTCCCACACCAACAACAATAAGAGTTGCCTAACGTACCCACTGCCATCTCCTCCTCGCCACCGTCGTCTCCGGCTACCATTCTCCAAGCTGCCACCATCGCCGGTAGTCCTCAACCCACCCGACCTCTAATGAGATTCACGCTTCCAGCCGAGGTCTCCGCCATGCGTGACAAAGTGAGAGAATTAATCCTCTATTTTCATCTCTACTAATAATTACATGTGAATGCCATTGTGGGAGTTGATTTTTAATTTATTGGATATTCTATTGTGGCACATTTATGAACATCTTCCTCTTGTTCTGCATAATTACAATATCAGCATGATAATGTCTTATTATCTCAATTGAAAAGCAATTTTGGCTTGATTTCTTGATGAAATTAATAGTGAACATCGATTTTTGACCCTTGTGAGTTTAAATAGGCCACTGCCTCTCTATGGATATGACCCGCTCCTAATTGAGTGGTTATTTTAATTGTTGATTAGTCGATTTTTCCACCACTTACATACTACAACAACGAGTTATTTCATTTGCGAAACTTAATCGAAAGCAAAAAATCGTCTCGTCAATCATCATCATCAATCGCAGAAGATTTTGGGTGAACTAAAGTTTCATCAAAAGATACATGCATGGCTTCCTTAACAACAGAATTCTTCTTGTTAAAAATCCTATAGGCTTTACCTCTAGTTGAATAACCTAAGAAAATTCCTTCTGCGCTTTTAGCATCGAACTTATCAAGAGTTCCTTTAGTGTTATGTATAAAACATCGACATCTGAATATCTTGAAGTAGGAAATTCTAGTGTTCTTCCATGATAGATTTCAAAAGGTGTCTCCTTTAGGATTGGTCTGATCAGGGTTCTATTCTGGATATAGCAAGCAGTGTTTACAGCCTCAGCCCAAAAATATCGAGGTAGGTTTGACTCACACAGCATTGTGCAGGCACACTCTTGCAAAGTCCTATTTTTCCTTTTTACTACACCATTCTACAGTGCAGCTCTATAGAATGCAAATTCATGTTTTATCCCAAATTAATCACAGAAATTGGTAAATGATTCATTCTCAAATTCTTCACTATGATCACTCCTAATCATAATTACTTCAGAATCTTTTTTATTTTGTAGTCTTCTAACTAATTTGCTAAAAACATCAAAGGTTAGGTCTTTACTTTTTAAGAAAGATGCCCAAGTAAATCTAGAAAAGTTGTCAATTATGACTAGACAATATCTGCACCTGCATAGGCTTTTGGATTTGGTTGGTCCGAATAGGTCTAAGTGAAGTAGCTCCAAAGGTTGTGAAGTGCTAACCATACTTTTTGGTTTAAAGGAATTTTTAGTTCGCTTACCAACTTGACAAGAATTGAAAACTTTGCTTCTCTTGAAGTTGATATTTGGCAGACCTTTGATAGGCTCATGTTTCACAAGTCTACTGATGTTCCCCATGTGAACATGACCTAGTCATTTATGCCAAAGTGTTGCTTCTTCGTCAGATATGACCAGACATTCAAGACTGTTGCATTTGTTGAAGTTTACAGTATAAATGTCTTTATGTCTATTTCCTTTAAGAATAATTTGTTTTGTTTCTTTATTATGAATTTTAAACCCTTTTGATGTGAAAGTAATTTTATAACCTTTATCACATATTTGACTTACACTTAGCAGATTATGTTTTAAGCCGCTAAGTGCACATTATCAAAGGAGGTGGAAGAGTTACCAATTTGTCCAGTACCAATAATATGACCCTTGTGGTTGTTCCCAAACGTGACCGTACCACCTTCCTGATAGTTGACTTGCAGGAATAGGTCTTCCTCGCCAGTCTTGTGCTTGGAACAACTGCTGTCCATTATCCATCTTCTTTCTTCTCTTTCCTGTCATTGGTTTGTGCTTATGAGGCTTTATTTGATAGAATGGCTTCAATGTTCCATTTGTTTGTTGGAATGTCCACTTCTTATAATCTTTAGAACCTACAAAACAAGATCGCAATATACTTTTTGGTACCCATTTTTGTTGGGTCCACGGTGGTTAGCTTGTGTTGCCAATTTTGGCAAGCTCCTTTTGCTAGAACTAAATGCTTCATGATCATTCTTAAGTATATAACCTAACCCAAATTTTGTGGTACTTTGGGTTTGTGTTCCTAATAATTTATGTAGGTTTCTACTTTCATTTGTGAACTTAGCTAGAGCATTTAATAGAATAGCAGAGTTTTCTTTTAGTTTATCTATATCTCTCTTTAAGATGTTTATCTGTGATTTTAATGTAGTGATCTCAATAGATAACTCTTTGTTTTGATTATCAAGTATGTCTTTTTGTGCTTTCTCTTCACCTAATGCTTTTATTATGTTTTTATTTTCTAGTTTTAATGATTTTGCTATATCATGCATGCCAAAGAAAGATTTTAATAATTTATCCTGAGTAAAGGAGGTTACCTCATCTTCTAGAGCCATAAGACCAAGAAGAGCTTCTTCTCCTAAGGATTCTTCTTCCTTTAAACTTGAGTTTGACTCATCCAAAGTTGCCGCGAAGGCTTTCTTCTTTCCATCTTTTTTGAAAGGCTTCTTCTTCTTGCCTGACACCTTTCTAAGAAGTGGACAGTCCTTCTTGATGTGTCCTATTCTCTTGAAGTTGTAACAGGTGATTGCATTATTCTTGATTTCTTATTTCTTCTTCCTCCAGTTCTTCTTATCTTGGAGGAACTTCCTGAATTTTCTGGAGAGGAGGGCTATGTATTCCTCTTCTTCTCCGCTTGAAGTTTCTTTGAATTTCGGAATAGCTTCAAGAGCTATAGTCTTCTTTTTGGATCCTTCTCCATCTTGATCGCTCATGTGCTGGAGTTGAACCTAATACACCATTAGACTTCCAATAAGATCATCCAGTTTTAGAATGGATAGATCCTTTGACTCTTGAATGGCGGTAGTTGATATAAACTCATATATATAGGTTAAAATGCCTATTTATGCATATTCCTAGGCTTAGATTTTGCATTCTATATTATAAATATTGCATAGCAAGCATCATTCTGCATTTAGAGTAGTTGTGTATATTTTAGGTTAATTGCACCCTTTTTGTGGTCAAGAGGGAAGGAGATTTATTTCAGATCCTCAGATTGATGATCCGACCGTACGGATTAGATTAGGACAACGATCGGAGTCCAACACCTCCGAGATCGCCTTGATTGGAGTCCTGTAGCACCATATGCAGTCCGAGGAAGATCAACGGCCAAGGGACTAGGTGAAATAATTTAGAGCTTCAAATGAGAAATTCGACCACGCGGATGGATTCAGGTCGATGATTGCATCCCAACGGTGCAAAAATCGATTCAATCCGAAAATTGTAGCAGCCCCTACAACAGAAAGAAGATGGATGGCCTAGATCACGCCACGTGGCGCAACCCAGGCTGCCCATGCGCATGCACGTGCCACCACATGCACACAGCAGCACGAGTGCGTGTGGAGGCACGCACACGCAGTGGCAGCGCACGCGGGCGTGTGCTCGGAGGCATGCAACACGGGCGCGGGGAGCGCACGCCAGCGCAATAGTGGGTGGGCACATGGGCTGTCTTCAGCGATGTTTGCGGAGGATCTTCAACGACATTTATGACCATCACTAAATGTCCTATATAAGAATTTGATTCTTTCCTCCACTATGAAAGGACTCCTACCGCTTCCATTTTTCTTCTTCTCTTCCTTTCTTCCTCTCATCACCTCCAAGGTTCTAGAGAGAGCTTGTCCCAAGCCCGGGATGCTCCTCTAAGGTAGAAAAGAGAATAGTTTTCCCACCTCTCAACCCCATTCATGGAGCATCCCATAGCCATCCTCTCACCGCCCTTTGGGAAGAAGATCCTCACTGCAACGCCGTCCTGCCCCACCCTCCGTCTTCAAGCTCCATCCCTGTTTGTCCCGCTCCTTACCACCTTTCTCTAGGCGACGTCAGAGTGAGTCATCCTCCGAGCAACCATCAAGGGATATTTCTCTCACCTCTTTCTATCTTTTTTGCTTTCGTAGTGTAGATTTTCCGCTTCGTAGTGTAACAAACATTCATTTATAAATAGATGATTATTTCTCTCTCTCTCTTATATTGTTGCAAGTAGATTAGCTAGAATTCATCAACCTAATCTCTTGCCCGATAAAAATACCAAAAAAATTAGAAAAGATAAAAATGACAAAAAGAAATAAAGCGAAACATGGATTTTTATAAAATCGAACATTCTCCTCCCCGTGTTCGACCCGGGACTCACTTTTCGAGTTTCAGTTATAAACTTTATTTGATAGATGCATTTTGTGAGCTACGACGATGGGTCGTCCAAACCCCGATTTGAATTTGCGAAATGCGCCGACATGATTTTGGCATCGTTGCCGGGGAGGCAATGCTCGTTGGTTTTTATCACGTTTTCTCTCATTACTTACATATTTCTCTAACCTATCTTTCTTCTTCGATTTATTGCCTTTCAGGAACCCGATCTTGGAGCCAAGGGCGGTAGATTGGAGTAAAGTGCGGGTAGAGAATTCCGTAAGTTTCCCCCCACTTCCCGACCCACTAGTTCCTTTCACCACACTAATAACTCAAGCCCAAATCAACTTAAGTGCTTTTTATAAACCCTAGGATAGATCTAGTTGTTTGTTTGTCACCTCCACTCATCTCTCCCCTGTATATATTAGAAAGAAAAAAAGTACTCTTCTCTTGTGGGATTTTCTAAAAAAATACACACATTAACACCCACAACTCTCAACTTAAGTTGCACCACTCCACTTTGATTCTACCACTTAACCAAGATCTAACCTGTGGATCTAGTACACCTTAACTAAACACACACATAAGTGAGTAGAAATCTGATTAGGTTAAGACTTTTTATGCGCCTTAATCAAGCGATGCAATAGGCCAATTGCTTGAACTGTTTGGGCCGCACCACTCAATCTAAAACTAATCCATCAAGTAGCTTGCCACTTAGGGTTGATTCTTAGGGTTGAACTAGGCACTCCACATTATTTTTGATTTTCAAAGGAACATATCATCACCCTTGTTTTCAAAACTTGGTGTGTTCTACTAAACCTTGATTGAACCAACCTAAGAATTAAACACTAAAAGCTACTAAACAAGGTTAAATCCTAAAAGACACATCATCAAATAACCTTGTTTGTAAACCCTAGTTGTGCATGCACATACATTTGAATCAATCATTAAGGGCACAACCCATTTAAAGGGCCTATCACATTCCAAGAGCACAATCATCCCAAGCCTGATTACAACTGAGTAGACGTTGGCCTTAAGGATTGATTTGCTCTTCGGAGCTCAGACTGAGATTTCTTTCGATTAATCTGCTTCTACTGGTCCATCTGATTTCTAGCTAGGGGAGTAGCATCAAATGACCGTGGCTGGGGGGTACACTAGGAACTAGTGGCGTAAGCCAAAAAAGAACCTTCTCCCCAGTCCCTCCTTCTAACTGGTTGGATTGACTGGATAAAAGTAGACCAAATAGTTTATAATCTCAAGACGAGTCCTGGGAATTTGTAGGTCTTTAGGCTAACCCACCTAAGGACAGTGTTGACTGCTTGTACTATAGGGCACCTTTCTTTCTTCTAATTTCCCCTCCTATTCTACCATGTATCCTTCCACATCCTACACTCATTTCCCATGCTACTCTCCTACCACCACTTATACCCAAGATGATTACTATCCCGACTCGACTTATAATTACCTATCCACTAGCCAAGATAACATTGATTGGGGATACGATATCGGACCTCAGTGTCCAGGGTCTAACCCTGGACAATAAGACTATGATTACTATCCTTCCCAGAGCTACAAAGATTATAGATTTCCACCCTTTGATGATCAACCTAACTAGATCTACAACCATGAAGGATATGCTAATTATAACCTTCCCCAGAATTATGCTGAACATAGGTCATCGCCAAACATTAAACAACCTAAAATGACCTACTATCAGGGAGGGACCCGAGAACCTCAATATCTTGACTCCCCTAGATTTAACCCATACCCACCCAAACCTGAATCAAACAGGTCGGTTTAGGTGAACCAGATCCAAGATAGGGTGTTGGCTAACTTGAGGAACACCATCAAATCTTTAGAAGCTCAGCTAACACCATGCACTGAAGCATTGGAGCCTATGATCAAAATGATTGATGAACTTAATAGTTCTTTATTGGATTTGCTCCAAAATGTTAGGGATAGGGACCTGGGTGAGTTTCTTCTTGGGAAATTATCGAGGTTGAGAATGAAATTCGTGGTTGCCTTAGTCCAATCTTGGGATGATTCCCAAGATGAACCCCCTTTTGGACAGCTAATGTTTGAACCCACTCAGGCGCCTATCTGAGGGGATACATTTTCTGAGACCGAAGATGGGTTGGCCTAGAGCAAATAATTGAGGATGATGAATCAATTAATTCACCCAAGATCCCCGACCCAGGGAATGACGAAAAATATTTCTCCATGGACCATGAAATGACATATGATTTCGAGACATATATAAATGAGGATCAAGAATTCTTTTATTCTGAGAATGAGGAATCTCTGAGTGACATCTCACTTGAAGTTAAGGAAAACAATTTTAGTGAGACAAACAGGCTCGAGGAGTATGACGAACCATTTGATAGCCCAACCATTGAAGATTTTGATTCGGTTGGGGCTAACTTGGAGGATTTGAATCCTAATGATTCAATCAGTAGCCCAATTATTCAACCACACCCTGAAGAGTTGAATTATGATATTCTTGAGATTACCAGACCCAAGTAAATTTTGATGAAGCCATAATTGTTGGACTTGGGTACTTTAGATAGGGTGTACAATGATTTGGAGGTCCTAGAAACATTGATTTCGGAGGATAGGAAGTTGGAATTAAAAATTTGGGAAGTTAATTTTAAGGGAACTTTGATTTTGTTTCTGAGGGTTCCTCTTGACCTGAAACCATGTACCTTCTATCGGGACCCTTATGATACCTTTCACGTGCGACCCAAGCCTTGAATAATTGACTACCTTCCTGAGCTAAACTATAAGTGGACACCCAACTTTAATGAATCAGATCAACCCATTGTCTGACACTTTGGTCTTGGGTTGCACACCACAAAATCGTAAGCCTAGACCTGCAAACACAATAATCTTAGGTTCTGGCTGATTTTCATCTAGAACCTTAGAACCACTCGACCCTGGGGCATGGGTCTACACCACAACTGGGTCCACATCTGTGGATATCTCCTGCTGACGGGTTTAAGGATCAATCTTTTAATTCTGATTCTAACCCATACTTGTGAATTCTTAACCTGTTCTTTGTTTCTATTTTATGCCTAGCTAAAGTCATTAAATTTAGCACGTGTTTATATTCCACATTCTCTGCGGAGCTAATCGGGTTGTCATGAAATTCAGGTGATATTCTGTTTACTCTACCCTTTTCATGTCTTTATTTTTACAATGAGGACATTGCATCATTTAGGCATGGGGGGTGGATACTTTATCCTGAAATTATTTTATTAACTTTGTAGAATTTTTTTTAGTTTCTTTTAAAGAAAAAATTTGAAAATTCAAAAAAAATAAAAAGAATTAGGAGAAGAGAACTTAGGCATTTGGAAGTTATTAACTTTAGGAAATGCTACGATAGGACCTGAACACTTAGACTCTTCAGGTCTTCGGGCTTAATTAGCCTAGGTGTCCACTCGAATGTGGACTTAGTCTTGAGTCCTCGCTAATTCAAATTCATCTTTAATCTAGTAAATAAATTAGGATGATAAGTACACGACTTATCAACTTGCCCTATGATTTGAGGGGACTTTAAGCTCAAGCATCTACACACCTTTTGTCACTGACTCACTTTTCGACGGTTTCTTCAAAAATAGGGTAGCTAATGAACTATATAGGGTGGTATGGCTGGCAAGTTGTCGGTGGTAACAACTCATCGGCCGGTTGTCTAGAGCCCAGCCACAAGACCATTTTCTTTGTAGTGCCTTTAGGTAAATCTTAGATTAAGGAAGCCACCTACATAGAAAAAAAAGAAAAAAAGAAACACCCAAAAAGAAAAGGAAAATAAAATAGAAAAAGGAGAAAATAAATAAAAAAAGAGAAAATAATAAAGCCACACTTCATCGCATGAGTATGGCTGGCAAGTTGCCATAGGTGATAGCCTATTGGCCAGTTGTCCATAGCCCAGCTCACAAAAATGCACAATAATTCCCAAAACACTTAGGGAAGAAGAGGGGAAGTTGAATAAACTGGGGAGATATACACTGGGTTCGTGTTTGTGTTGATCGCATAAATGAAAGAAGTAGGGAGAAGGCTACCATTCAAAAAGATAAACCTCTAGGCAAGGTCACCTAGGATCGTAGAAACCTGAAGTCCGTTTTAACGACTGCCTAGTGAGCCTTTCACTCTTTTCACTAGATGCTTAGCACTTAGAGTTCTTTTCGAGCCTTGGGCGGGTCGGATAGCCGTAAAAAGTTATCTGAGAACTCTCAAACTCCAAAAGTACAAAAAAATTAGAAAATAAGAAAAATAAAAAAAATTATCTTCCCTTTTCAAATGAGGCGAGGACTTGGGGGGTCTGTATCTGGTAGACACCCAGGTACCATTGAGTTTTCGTTGTTTAGGACCTTAGTTGAAATTTTCTATTGTTAATAAATGACTTAGGCCTAAGTGATGTAATCCTAATTTTGTTTCTATACATAGCATGTAGTTTAATTTTTCTAGGGACTAGCAAAAAAATAGGCATGGGGGTATGATATAGACACATATATTTAGGTTAAAATGCTTATTTATGTATGTTTCTAGGCTTAGATTTGCATTCCATATTATAAATATTACATTGCATGCATTATTCTGCATTTAGAGTAGTTGTGTATATTTTAGGCTAATTGCATCCTTTTTGTGGTCAAGAGAGAAGGACATTTATTTCAGATCCTCGGATTGACAATTCAAGCATACGGATCTAATCAGGATGACGATCAGAGTCCAACGCCTCAGAAATTGCCTTGATTGGAGTCCGGTAGCACCATATGCAGTCCGAGGTAGATCATTAGCCAAGGTACTAGGTGAAATAATTTAGAGCTTTAAATGACAAATTTGACTGTGCAGATGGATTCAGGTCGATGATCACAGCTCAACGGCACGAAAATCAACTCAATTCGAGCTCTGTAGCAGCCCCTACAATAGAGAGAAGATGGATGACCTAGATTGCATCACATGGCGCAACCCAGGTCGCCCATGCACACGCACGCGCCACCACACGTGCACAGCAGTGTAGGTGCTCGTGCGTGCACGGAGGCACGTACACGCAACAGCAGCGCATGCGGGCTTACACGCAGAGCGTGCGCTAGTGCATCGGTGGGTGGGCACGTGGGCTGTCTTCAACAACGTTTGTGGAAGATCTTTAGCGACGTTTTTGACCATCACTAAATGTCTTGTATACGAATTTGATTCTTTCCTCCACTATAAAAGGACTCCTACCCCTCCCATTTTTCTTCATCTCTTCCTTTCTTCCTCTCACCATCTCCAAGGCTCTATACAGAGCTTGTCCCAAGCCCGGAATGCTACTCTAGAGTAGAAAAGAGAATAGTTTTCCCACCTCTCATCCCCATTCGTGGAGCATCCCATGGCTGTGCTCTCATCGCCCTTCTGGAAGAAGATCCTCGCTGCGACGCCGTCCTACCCCACCGTCCATCTTCTATCTCCATCCCCGTTTGTCCCACTCCTCACCACCTTCCTCCAGGTGACGTCAGAGCAAGTCATCCTCCGAGCAACCGTTGAGGGGGATTTCTCTCACCTCTTTCTTCTTTTTAGCTTTCGCAGTGTAGATTTTCTGCTTTTGTTGTGTAACAAAGATTCGTTTATAAATAGATGATTATTTATCTCTCTTTTTTTCTTATATTGTTGTAAGTAGATTAGCTAAATGTCATCGACCTGATCTCTTACACGATAAAATGCCAGAAAAATTAGAAAAGATAAAAATGACAAAAAGAAATAAAGTAAAACACGGATTTTTATAAAACCAAACATTTGCCTCCACGTGTTCGACCAGGGACTCACTTTTTGAATTCGCGAAATGTGCCGGCATCAGTAGTCTTAGATTCCTAGTCACTGGTGAGTAAGCGAAGGATTTTTTTGACAAGGGCTTCATTCTTGATGTCTTGATTAAGATTCCGCAAAGAGTTTATGATGTCCATGAATCTTGTGAACATCTCCTTTATCGACTCCCCTTTCTTCATCTTGAAAAGCTCGTAGTTCTAGGTTAGTTGATTTACCCTAGTTTCATTTACCTTTAAAGTTCCCTTCATCCTGAAAAGCTTCGAGAATGCTCCATATCTCATGTGCAGTTTTGCATGCAGAGACTCTATTAAATTCTGCTCTGGAGAGACTGCAGAATATGGCGTTCATGTCTTTCACATTGTGTGTAGCCAACTTCTTTTGGTCTGGAGTGATTGCACCGCCATCCTTGATCTCAGGGAGTGTGTATTTCGAGGTGATAACTTCTCATACCTCGTAGTCCATTGACTCCAGGAAGATCTGCATCCTGGTCTTCCAATAGTCGAAGTTCATTCCATCAAATAGAGGAGGTTGAACCTCTGACTGACCCTCAGCATACATGTCAACATTTGACTTTGACATCTCTAAGACAACGCAGGAACTGATACCAAATGAGAGTAAGAGGATATCCTGTGGATCGCAATGTGTACTAGAGGGGAGGGGTGAATAGTATCACCTTAAAAATATATATATATACACCGATCAAAAACAAATCACAAGAGATTCAAGCATAGTGTACACCAGATTTATAGTGGAAACCCAAACTGGGTGAAAACCACTACCTAAGCCTCCCAGCTTAGGATTTTTCTGACTAGTCCAAGCTAGTCAATCCACTAACTGTACCATTTGAACGAGGGTGGTAGAACCTCTTACAACCATATCTCTTTTTATCCTGAAGAGAAGAAAAAACAACAAAGATGAACGGGTTTTGGCGAAGTAAAATTTGGGTTTTGAGAACCCGTTGTCGTAGTTCACAAAACACATTTTCAAAAATAATTTTTTACTAAAATTCCAAGGGAGTCCTGGGTCGAGCATAGGGAGGTGACGTTTACTTTTTGATGGTTTAGGGTTTTGTTATTTTTTTCTTTTCTTTTTGCAATAAAAAAGAAAGCAAGATAATTTCACAAAATGGAGGGAACAAATGAATATATCATAATGTCATTCAGTCATCAATTACAATATGCAAAAATAAAGGAGATAGGAGTGAGAAGAAATCTCCCAAGTTGGTTGTTTGGCGAGACGACAGCGCTTGGCGACAGCTTGGATGAAGGGGGTGAGGTGCAGGACGATGGAGGTGAGATGCAGGACGCTGGGTAGAGGAATGCTTCACCATGGCTTTGGAATGAAGATAAGGAGATGGAGGTGATTTTCTACTAGAATGGAGGTGGGAGGATGGCTCCAAGGTTTCCTATGAAGGTGGTGAGATGGATGACGAATATTTGGTGGGGTATAGGACCATTACACTAATAGGAGGCCTTTGGAGCTTGGGAATAAGCTCTAAAGGAGCTTTGGTAGGCTACAAGAGCTTAGGAGTAGGTGGGAGTAGAGTAGGTAGAGATGGTTTGGAAGGGAAGGGGCCATGCAGTTTATATAGTGGAGGAATGGACGTGTTTTGCACGCACGGGTCTTCAGTGACATTTAAAGCGTCACTAAAGATCCACTGGGGGTGTTGCTAAACATTCAAGAGCCTCTATTGGCATGAGGAGCTGCAGCTGCAGTTGGAACAGTGCACAGAGAGCTTTATCCGTTGGATCAAGCGTAGATGGCCGAGATCACGAGGAGGAAACGGGCGCTTGATGGCATTTGAATTCTGCACTCACTGGTAGCCGTTGGATTCTTCATTGCACGACTAGGAGGCACCCGCAGATCGGCCCCTCGCTGGTTTGAATGCAAGTGGATTGCGCCTTCGAGAAGATCTGACGAACGAGAGTGCATCTGGTCATCTTAAATGAGTGCCTATGATTGTGCACATGCGATCTGGAGTGCCTCCTCGTGTCCCTGGGTGGTGTCAGATTGTGTGTAAGTTATCTTGATCGCTTGATCACGATCGAGCGATCCAATTTCGTCGGTGCTGGAGCAGGCGTGGAGGATTGAGGCTTGAACTCGTGCCTCTCATTTGAGGAGAGGGTGCGCTACCGTTTAGCCAATGAGTTGCTTGGTCGCATGGAGATGAGGTGCAGCTGTGTGCCTTGACCGTTGGATGAAGATCCAAAGGTCAAGATAAGCCTACCTTTCTGTGCTTTGTAGGAGAAACCGACCGATGTAGAGCGTTTCTCAACTGTTGGATTGAGATCCAACGGCTGGGATCGCTCCATGTGTGAAGCTGGGGAGGCTTTGGCTCATGTAGGGTGGCCAGGATGGTGCCATGTGGTGCCATCTGGGTCATCCATCTTCTTCTTATAGAGGATGCTACAGAGCTCTAATTGGGGAGATTTTTTGTGCTGACAAACTACGATCGTCACTCCGGATCAATTTGTACGGTCGAATTCTTCATCTGAAGCCCATAAATATATTGCACTGCCTCCTAGACATATTGAATGTTGGAATTAATGTACATAATATACAACTATCCTAAATGCAATGTAATGAATGTTATGCAATATTTATACTATGATTTTAAATGCTAGGCCTAGAAACTATCATAAATAAGCATTTTATCATGAATTCATGCATGTTTATCATACCCCATGCTTACTTTTTTCTAGTCCCTAGCAAAATTAACCTAAATGCTATGTATAAAAGTAGAAACAGGGTTTGATTACTTAGGCACTATTCATAGGCTGCTTTAGGATGATTCAACCAAGGACCTAGTTACACAAACTCAACAGTGACTGGGTTTCTGCCAGAATATAGACTGCCCAAGTCCTCGCCTTATTTGAAAAGGGAAGATACATTCCTTTTGCTTTTTCTTCTTTTCTAATTTTTTTGGACTTTTGAAGTTTGAGAGTTTCAGGATAACTTTTTATGACTATCCGACTTGCCCAAGACTCGAAAAGGACTCTAAGTGCTAAGCATCTTGTGAAAGGGTGATAGGCTCACTAAGCGGCTATTAAAATGGACGTTAGGTTTCTACGACTCTAGGTGAATTTAAAGATTTCTAGCTAGAGGTTTATCTTTCTGATCGGTAGCTTTCTCCCTACCTTTTTATTTTTTATGGAGTCAACACAAGGGTAAACCTAGTGTATATCTCCCTCGTTTATTCTACTTCCCTGCTTCTTCACTAAGTGTTTTGGGAATTATTTATGCATTTTTGTGAGCTAGGCTCTGGACAATCGGCCAATGGGTTGTTACCTACGACAACTTGCCAGCCATACTCGTATGGTGAAGTATGATTTTATTTATTTTTTTTTTAATTTTCTCCTATTTCTATTCTTTTCCTTTTATGTATTTCTTCTTTTTTTTTTCCTAAGTAGGTGGCTTCTCTGATCTAAGATTTACCTAAAGGCAGTATAAAGAGAATGGTCGTGTGGCTGGGCTCTGGACAACTAGTCGATGAGCTATTACCTCCGACAACTAAAGTGTCGGACAATTATTAAGTCTAAATCCCTATGCCTGTTTGTCCATGTGGAATTTGGCTTAAAAATATAATCAATTATGCTATGCTTGGGTTGCACATCAAAGACATCATAAGGGTCCTAATAAACAGTAGGCGGTTTGAGGCGAATAGGAACCCTTAGATCCATATTCCTATTTTCCCCAGAGTTAACTTCCCAGATCTTAACTTCCAGCTTCCTATCCTCCAACATCAAGTGTTCAGGCTCCGGGACCTTTAGATCATTGTATACCCCATTTAAAATACACAAGTCCAATGATTGCGACTGAATCAGGATTGACTTGGGCATAATGATTTCCAAATCAAAATCAATCCCTTCAGGGTGTGGTTGAGAGATGGGGCTACTAATTGAATCTTCTAGTAAATAAGGATTCAAATCATCCAAGTTAGCCCCAACTGAATCAAAATCTTCAATGAACGGGCTATCAAATGGTCCGTCGTGCTCCTCGAGCTCGTTTGTCTCACTAAAATCATCTTCCTTAAGCTCAAGTGAGACTTCACCTAAAGATTCCTCACCCTCACAATCAAAGAATTGCTGATTCTCATTTATATATATCTCAAAATCATATGTCATTTCCTCGTTCAAAGAGACATATTTTTCCTCACTCCCTATCTCGGGGATCTTGGGTGAAGCAATTGGTTCATCTTTGTTGAAGCTACGTGTTACTATGCTAACGTATTTGGTTTTGGAAAAATCCTATCATCGTAGTTTGAAAGCGATGAACTCGTGTTCAACAAATAAAATTTTTACTGGAATAGAAATCTCGAGTCGAACTCAGGGAGGCTACGTCGATCTATATTCACAATTATATTTTTTTTAGAGTTTTTGTTGAAAAATGAAGCGATGTAATTATAAGGAAGCAATATTAACACACAGAATAAATGAGAGAGAGAGAGAGAAAACATGCATTCAATATTTCAAAATGTTTATACAATAAAGATAGAGAAGAATTACACTAGAAAGCAGGAAATCAACTACACTAGAAAGCAGGAAAATTCTACTCTAGAAAGCTGTAAAGAAGAATGGAAGAGAGAAGTTATCATTCTCGACGATTGCTTGGTGGACAAGCCAGACGAGATGTCACCTGGAAGATGGAGGACGGAGCAAGATGAAGGAGGTCGAGGCAGGAGGAATGAGAACGGGGCAGCACGTCGTCGTCGTCACAGGATCTACTTCCGAAATGAGGACGAAAATTTGACTTTATCACTCGAGGAGCATCCTGGGTGTGGGACAAGCTTCCTTTGAGATTTGGAGAGGGAGACAAGAGAAGGAAGGGATGAAAATTTCATATGGAGGGGGTCTCCTTTTATAGTTGCAAGGAGTGAGGGCAATTTGGTCTTTTTAATTTGAAAATATTAAATAAGTGGTCCTTAGTGATGGATAAAATCGTCACTAAAGCCCTGTCGTGGGCGACGTGTGCCGCCTGCCCATCTTCCACATCACCCACGTCCATCAAATCTAGACCGTTGATTGCGAGATCGAACGACTGAGATTTGATAACCGCACTGCCTCATCTGATCATGCCTCTATGTAAAATCATGCGTCCGCACAGCACGGCCTCTGAGTGCGCCACGTCTCCGCCCTCGCAGCTACTCATCCAAGATTTGATGGTCCAAATAGCACCATCGCAAGCACCTACGTTCAATTAAGGCTCATGGGGTTTCGAACTCGCACGTCTTGCTCGTGATAAGGCTCCCACCCGCTGCACTACGGAGGGGAAATAGGCATGCGGGTGTTTTGAGGTACGGCTGCCCATGGTCGTTGGATGGTGATCCAATGGCCCAGATCTAACATGCGGTGGTCTCCAAGATTAGCTAGCCCGATTTGGGCGGCCAAGATGGCACCACGTGGCGCTATCTTGGCCGTCCATCTTCTGGATGATGTAGATGGTGCCACGGTTGTCGGATTGAGTCGATTTTTGCGCCGTTAGACTGCGATCATCGATCTGAATTCATCCGTGTCGTTAGATTTATCGTCTGAAGTGAGTATTCACAACATCTTGGCCCTTGATCTTCTAGGGTTCCTAGATCTCTATCTGATGCTACAGGTGTCTGATTAAGGCAATCTTGGAGTCGTTGAACTCCTGTCGTTGCCTTGTTCACATCTGTATGATTGGATCTTTGATCTGAGATCCTGATAAAATTTTGCCCTGTCCCTGAACATAAAAGGAGATAATTAACCTCCATTTTATTCAAACTAATCTAAATGCAAGATGATGCATGCTATGCAATATTTATAGTATGTAATGCAATTCTTTGCTTAAGAACAAGCATAAATAGACATCTTATGTAATGTAAACATGTTTACATCACACCCCCATGCCTATCTTTTGCTAGTCCCTAGCAAAAACTATATGCTATTTATAAAAGAATTAGGTTGTATTATTTGGGCATGAGTTATTTTCAATCATTAAGAAAATGTTTATTTAGGATCTGAACTTTCAAAAACACAATAGTGCCCGGGTATCTGCCAAAATGCAGACCGCATCAAACCCTCGCCTTATTCAAAGAAAAATTTC
Source organism: Thalassia testudinum (assembly GCA_037157565.1). Taxonomy (NCBI): domain Eukaryota; kingdom Viridiplantae; phylum Streptophyta; class Magnoliopsida; order Alismatales; family Hydrocharitaceae; genus Thalassia; species Thalassia testudinum. The sequence goes on from JAZHRO010000063.1 coordinate 59,588,987, forward strand.
TTTTTCTCTTTTTCTTCTTTTCTAATTTTTTTAGATTTCTTTTTTCTTTTGAGTTTTAGGGTTTAAGACTGGCTTTCTACATCCATTCAACTCACCCAAGATTTGATGAGAACCCTAAGTTCTAAGCATCTTATTGTGAATGTGATAGACTCGTTGATTGGCAGTTAAAACAGACTTCAGGTTTCTACGCCTTTAGGTGACCTTAAAAAGAGAATTCTGCTTAAAGTTGTATCTTTACGACTGGTAGCTTTCTCCCTACTTTTATTTTTATGGGGTCAACACAAGAGTGAATCCAGTGTATATCTCCCCGATTTATTCTACTTCTCCTCTTCTTCCTAAGTGTTTTGGGAATTTCAGTGCATTTATTGAGCTGGGTTCTGGACAGCCAGTCAATGAATTGTTACCACCGACGACTTGCCAGCCATACTCGTGCGGTAAAGTGTGGCTTATTTCTTCTGTTTTCTTTTTTTGTTTTCTCCTTTTCTTTTTCTTTTCTTTTTTGACTTTCTTTTTCTCTTTTCTTTTTTTTAAGTAGGTGGCTTCCTAGGTCTAAGATTTACCTAAAGGCAGCAAGATTAGAATGGTCTAGTGACTGGGCTCTGAACAACCTACCTATAGGCTGTTACCCATGATAACTTGCCAGCCATATCACCCTAGAAGTTTCATTAGCTACCCAATTTCCATTAGAATTTTCAATTAACGAGTTAGTGACAAGATAGTGTGTAGATGCTTTAGGCCTAAAGTTCCCTCAAATCAGAGAGCGGGTTGATAAGTCGTGTACTTAACACCCAAACTTATTTACTCGAACTACAATAGAATTCAGGTTGGCGAGGACTCGAAAAACAAATCCACATTTTAGTGGATACACAAGCTGATTAAGTTTGAAGACCTGAAGGATCTTTGTGTTCAGATCATAATGTAGTATTTCCTAAGATTGAAAATTTTCTTAAACCCAAGTTCTCTTTCTTAATTCCACAATTTTTTTTAACTAAATAAAAGAAAATTAAACGAATCTATGGAGCTGACGAAATACTTCAGTGATGAATGTCCACCCCCATGCCTTTCTAATGCAATGTCCTCATTGTATTAAAAAGACATAAAACAGAGTAGAATAGAGTAGAAAGCACCTGAATTGCATGAATGATGGGTCCGCTCGAAGATAAAGAAAAAACTATATATGTGCTGAATTTAGTGCCTTCAGCTAGGCACACTATACAAAGTAGAGAAATAAAGAATTCACAGGTGTTGGTCAGACTCAGAATAAAAAGATGAAACCTCTAACCTACCAGCAGATGTCCATAAATGTGGACCAGATTGTGGTGTAGACCCATACCCCATAATCGAGAATATCTAAGGTTCTGGATAAAAATTACCTAAAACCTAAAATCAGTATGCAAGTAGGGTCAGGCCTACGATTTATGAGGATGCAACCCAAGACAAAAAAGTCAGGTTATAGAGAATTCAAGATCGAAAGGATAATCAATGAATGTGCGCTTGGGTTGGACATCCCCAGAACAAATGTCGTAAGGGTCCTGGTTGGATGGTTTCAGATTAATTGGAACCCTTAGACTCGGTCTTCTACTTCCTCTGGAGTTTGCTTCCCAAATCAAAATTTCCTAGCTCCAAACCTCCTCATTCAGAATGTCAAATTCCGGGTCCTCCTGCATATTAATCACCCCATCTGAAATTTCCAAGTCTAAAAGATATGGTTGAACCATAATTGACTTAGGTCCAGTTATCTCAAAAATAGAATCATCGATAAGCTCAATGGGGTGTAACTGACAATCAGGGCATTGGATTGAATCCTCCAGAAAATGCGATTCTGGATCCGTAATGTGAGCCCCAATAAGATCAGCTTCCTCAGTTATTGGGCTATCAAATGATCTATCAAATTCCTCCGGCTCAATTGTCTCACATAAATCATGTTCTGTAAACTTGCGTGAGACTTCGCAACTTGAATCTTCACCATCAGAATGAAAGAAATCAAAATCTGTATTAATGTATGTCTCAAAATCATCCATCACTTTCTAGTCCATGGAGACATACGTTTCCTCATACCCTAGCTTAGGGATTTCAAGTGAAGAAATCAGATCATCCTTAATTGGTTGCTCTAATTCAATCTAGTTGGCCTCATAACACGTGTCCCCCCAACAGGTGCCTGAACGGGTTCTGACATTGGCTCTCCTGAAGGGAGTTCATCCTGGGAATCATCCCACGACTGAACAAAGCAACCACAAATCTCATCCTCAGTTTTGCTAACTTTCCAAGTAGAAACTCACCTGGGTTCTTATCCTTAACATCCTGGAGCCAATCTAACAAATACTTGTTCAAATCATCAATCATCTCAATCACGGGCTCAAATTTTTCAATGCAAGGTATTGGCTGAACTTCTCAAGATTGTATGATATTCTCAAGTTAGCCAGAACCTTATCTTGATCCTGGTTAACCTGAACCAAATGACTTGGTTTAGGGTTGGGCGGGTTTGGGATCAGTGCAGAGGAGTTAACAAATTGAGATTCATTATACCCTTCCTGATAATAGGTCATTTTGGATTATTCAAAAGGTAGTGATGACCTAAACGCAGTGTAATCAGAGGATGGGTAAGGATCGGTGTATCCGTCTTGATTGTATCTCGTATTAGGTTGTCCATAAAAGGCTGATGATCTATAATCGATGTGGCTCTGAGAATGATAGAAATCATAATCATAGTGTTCAGGGTTGGACCTAAACACGGAGGTCCGAAACTATATCCCCAATCCGAGTTATCCCAACTAACTGATGGTTGATTACAGTATGAGTCGAGATAATCGTCTTGCTGAGGATAACTCATAACAGGAGGGAAAGAGGGGGAATGCATATAAAATGTGGAAGGATTCATGATAAATAGGAGGGAGAAAGGTGCCTGGTAATATAGGCAATCAAACATGTCCTTAAGTGGGCTAGCCTAAAGACCTACAAACTCCTAGAACCTGTCTTGAGATAAAGAAATGATTTGATCTACTTCTGTCTATTCAATCCAACTAGTTAGAAGGAGGGATTGGGGAGAAGGTTCTTCCTGTTGGTGCTAGAGCACCACGATCATTTGTTTTGATGATAACAAAACACGTGTTATTTAACATTTGCAATTTGAGTCCTAGATTTCAGGTCAATTGCAAATGAGGACGTGTTTAGACGGAGTTCGAGCTCGCATCCAGGACGGATTGGAAGAGCTTGACGGAAAACAGAGGAGGTTCGCGTGGAGCGAAAGATTGAAGATGGAAGGAAATGAAGAATAGGATAGATTTCCTTCTTTTTGTACTTGTTGTATTTTTTGTTTCTTTTGTTGCTCTTTATTTCCTTAGATATTTCATGTTAAAGAGCCTCAAAGAACCCTAACAGTAGTCCTAGGAACACCGGCACAACCCTAGGATACTTAGGTTTTCTGTAGAATACTTAGAAAACCAATATAGGGTTCAAACAGCACTTCCAGATGTCTAATTCCCAAATCAGACGTCTGATAAAGAATTTTAAGACGTCTGACTGTTGTTTCAGACGTCTGATAACTGTTAGGCTGGACATAGTTAGTTATGTCTGATGAAATCAGACGTCCAGACCTTAGACCAGACGTCTTAGGAGACGTCTGATGACTTTGCCAGACGTCCAATTAGTGGACCGTTGGCTGGCTTAGAAAACACTCAAGATTATGACCGTTAGAGCCTTATCAGACGTCCATAGGACTTTCCAGACGTCTGATAAATGACCGTTTTGCCTCGGCTGACCCAAAATCTCTTCTTAGAGATTTTCTAGCCGTTGCAACGTTTGGAAATCAATTCCCACAGTAAAAGTAGGTTTCCAGACATCCAGACATAGTGCCAGACGTCCTGTATGTCGTCTGATGGACTTGCGCAAAAACCCTGTTTAGATCTGATTCAAGTCAGGGAGAAACCCGCATAGAATCAGACGTCTGACCTTGGAATCAGACGTCTTAAAGTGGCCTTCCAGACGTCTGATGCCAGAGTTAGACGTCTGAGAACCCTGTCAAATGTAATCGTTGTCCTGATTTCGGCCTGATTCTCTTGGGCTTTGCACCCAACGGCTATAGAACCTTTCTTAAGCCTTCCAAAGCCTTCCTAAGGCCTCTATAAATAGAGGGGAGCCTTTGCAACACAAAAACACACAAGATATACACTTAGAAACACAAAAGACACACTTAAGCAACATACTTCCACTCTCTTGTGTCCAAGAAGCTCTTGCTCTCTAAGCTCAAGTTCTACATCTTGAGAGCATCATTCCCTTCGCGCACCCGCTCTCCCGCCGTTGTCTACGAGAGCGACATTGCGCCGTTGCGTGGCTCACGCACCTGCGTCATCGTCGACGCACTCCTTGCAAAGGGGAGTTTCCTAAATCCTATAGAAGCTTAGGTTTATTACTTTGTTGGCTCTATAGGTTTGTTGTTTATTTTACCTTTGTCTTTTGGTTGGGTATTCGCTTTGCGAATTCCCGTCTCCTTCGTGGGACAAAATCCTTCTCGTGGAGAGAAGGGGTTGAGGAACGCTACCCTCGTACTTGTAGCGTGGTTGTACTGAGGTTGAATCACCCTCGTTTTAAAGTGATTCGTTTAGTGGATTTGATCAACTAGGTTGATCGGAAAATCCTAACTCGAGAGGGTTAGGTGGTGGTTTTCACCCGGTTTGGGTTTCCACCTAAAAACATTTGTGTACATTGTGTGATTGTCTTTTTTGAGATTGCTTTATATTTTATTTCCGCATTTATCACGTCATCCCTCCTGGTAGGGACGAACCTACATTTGGTATCAGAGCAGGTTTTCCGCCGACAGGAGTAACATCCGCGGAAAGATCACATGGAGGGAAGCTGTTCCACAAACAGGATTTCCGTGGGGCAGTCCACAACCCATCCGCCGTTCTTCGACGGGAGCAACTACCCCTACTGGAAGTTGCGGATGAAGACGTGGCTTCAAGCCACCAACTTCACGATCTGGGCCAGATGCGAGACACCTTTTGACATCCCAGAAAAACCCGCGGGAGGATACTCGCAGCAGCATATTCGAGAGCTTTCACTCAACGCAAAGGCAATGAATGCCATGTATTGCGCGTTGAGTCCGGGAGAGTTCGAGAAAATCCAAGAGTGCACCACCACCCACGAGATATGGTGGAGGTTGGAAGGCACTCATGAGGAGACAAGCTCGGAGGAAGAAGAAGAAGAAGAAACTGCTTGCTTTGGTTTCATGGCCAGAGGAACCAACAGCGACAGCGAAAGTGGAAGCGACGACAGCGACAACGAGGTAAATCTCGATCTTCAAGAAGCATTTAATGAACTTTTTGAGATTAGTAAATCACTTAAAATAGAAAACAAAAGTATTAAAAAGAACCTTAATTTTCTTAAATCTGAAAATGATAGGTTAGAAAAATAACTTAAGGACATAGAAACTAGTGCTAAGGATAATAACCTGTTATTAGAAAATCATAACCTCATCAATGAAAATAATAAGTTGATTGAGGAAAATGATAGTCTAAAGTTAGAAATCTATGATTTAAAGACTAAGATGCAAACTATAGAGAAAGAAATTGCATGTCTTAGGGAAAATTCTAACAAATTAATCAACAAAGTTGATAATTTTTATAGCCGTAAGGTTGAGAAAGGATCTCCATCAAGGAGACCTTCTAACAAATCCGGATCCAAGCCCACTTGGATACCGAAAAAAGAATTAGAATCTTGTTTTGTAGGGTTCAAGGATAATTACAACATAAGGGACTGGACCTACAAGCTCAAGGCTGGTCAACTCAAGTTAGGGGAACCAAGGAGTAGACCAAGGAGGAGAACAAGAAGACCGACGAGACGGCGAACAAACGACGGACCCACCGCACGTCGACCACCAGATTGGAGACCGGCGCCGATGCCCGGGCCTCCAAGCTACGGATGGGAGCCCCATCCGATGTGGCATCCACCACCACCATTTGGGCCATTTTATTGGCCATGGTAGGTGAGGTAAAACCCTTTACCCTATCTTTTTATCATAAGCATTTAGATAGGGGGAGTTAAAATTAATGAGCTAATTGTCAAGGGGGAGACACAAGTTAGCTAAATTTCCTTTAGTAAGGGGGAGAAAAATAATAGCTATCTTGTTGTTACAAAAAGGGGGAGGACATTACCTTTGTCACAAGAAACTCATAGAAGAGCATGTTTTAAGGGGGAGTTATAGGAATTTTAAACAAATCAAACCTTTTTGATAATGTCAAAAAGGGAGAGGATTTTTATGCATTATTATTTACGGTTTTGTCATCATCAAAAAGGGGGAGATTGTTGGTGCTAGAGCACCACGATCATTTGTTTTGATGATAACAAAACACGTGTTATTTAACATTTGCAATTTGAGTCCTAGATTTCAGGTCAATTGCAAATGAGGACGTGTTTAGACGGAGATCGAGCTCGCATCCAGGACGGATTGGAAGAGCTTGATGGAAAACAGAGGAGGTTCGCATGGAGCGAAAGATTGAAGATGGAAGGAAATGAAGAATAGGATAGATTTCCTTCTTTTTGTACTTGTTGTATTTTTTGTTTCTTTTGTTGCTCTTTATTTCCTTAGATATTTCATGTTAAAGAGCCTCAAAGAACCCTAACAGTAGTCCTAGGAACACCGGCACAACCCTAGGATACTTAGGTTTTCTGTAGAATACTTAGAAAACCAATATAGGGTTCAAACAGCACTTCCAGATGTCTAATTCCCAAATCAGACGTCTGATAAAGAATTTTAAGACGTCTGACTGTTGTTTCAGACGTCTGATAACTGTTAGGCTGGACATAGTTAGTTATGTCTGATGAAATCAGACGTCCAGACCTTAGACCAGACGTCTTAGGAGACGTCTGATGACTTTTCCAGACGTCCAATTAGTGGACCGTTGGCTGGCTTAGAAAACACTCAAGATTATGACCGTTAGAGCCTTATCAGACGTCCATAGGACTTTCCAGACGTCTGATAAATGACCGTTTTGCCTCGGCTGACCCAAAATCTCTTCTTAGAGATTTTCTAGCCGTTGCAACGTTTGGAAATCAATTCCCACAGTAAAAGTAGGTTTCCAGACGTCCAGACATAGTGCCAGACGTCCTGTATGTCGTCTGATGGACTTGCGCAAAAACCCTGTTTAGATCTGATTCAAGTCAGGGAGAAACCCGCATAGAATCAGACGTCTGACCTTGGAATCAGACGTCTTAAAGTGGCCTTCCAGACGTCTGATGCCAGAGTTAGACATCTGAGAACCCTGTCAAATGTAATCGTTGTCCTGATTTCGGCCTGATTCTCTTGGGCTTTGCACCCAACGGCTATAGAACCTTTCTTAAGCCTTCCAAAGCCTTCCTAAGGCCTCTATAAATAGAGGGGAGCCTTTGCAACACAAAAACACACAAGATATACACTTAGAAACACAAAAGACACACTTAAGCAACATACTTCCACTCTCTTGTGTCCAAGAAGCTCTTGCTCTTTAAGCTCAAGTTCTACATCTTGAGAGCATCATTCCCTTCGCGCACCCGCTCTCCCGCCGTTGTCTACGAGAGCGACATTGCGCCGTTGCGTGGCTCACGCACCCGCATCATCGTCGACGCACTCCTTGCAAAGGGGAGTTTCCTAAATCCTATAGAAGCTTAGGTTTATTACTTTGTTGGCTCTATAGGTTTGTTGTTTATTTTACCTTTGTCTTTTGGTTGGGTATTCGCTTTGCGAATTCCCGTCTCCTTCGTGGGACAAAATCCTTCTCATGGAGAGAAGGGGTTGAGGAACGCTACCCTCGTACTTGTAGCGTGGTTGTACTGAGGTTGAATCACCCTCGTTTTGAAGTGATTCGTTTAGTGGATTTGATCAACTAGGTTGATCGGAAAATCCTAACTCGAGAGAGTTAGGTGGTGGTTTTCACCCGGTTTGGGTTTCCACCTAAAAACATTTGTGTACATTGTGTGATTGTCTTTTTTGAGATTGCTTTATATTTTATTTCCGCATTTATCACGTCATCCCTCCTGGTAGGGACGAACCTACACTTCCTTCGGCTTGCACCTCCGATTCCTAGTGTACCCCCCAGCCGCGATCGTTTGATTCTACTCCCCTAGCTAGACATCAGATTGAATAGTAGAAACAGACTAATCGAAAATAATCTTGTTCTGGGCTCCGAAGAGTGAGTTGAATCCTTAAGGCCAACGCTTACTTTGTTTTATTTAGGGCTAGGTTTGAATGTGCTTTGGAATGTGATGGACTCTTTATCTAGGTTGTGCCCTTAATGATTGATTGATTTGTGTGTGCGTGCACAACCATTGGTTTTCAAGCAAGATTATTTTTGATGCGGTGAATTTTAGGGTTCAAATCTTGCTTAGTAGCTTTTAGGATTCAACTTCAAATATTTTCAAACAAGTTTTGTTGGCACACCAGGTTTTAAAAGCACAGGTGAAGATGTTTTCTTTAAAACTTAAAAGAATGTGAAATGCCTGGTAAATCCCTAAGAGTTGAACCTATGCGGCAGCTACTTGATGAGTTGATTTTAATTGAAGTGGTGCAGCCCAATCAACTCAAACAACTGGCCTATTGCACCACTTAATTAGGCACACAAATGATTACCTAATCTGATTTCTACTCAATTATGTGTTTAGATGTGTTTATCGACTCTAAAGATTGGTTTACCAGTTGAGTTTGAAAATCAGATGAGGTTGTGTACCTCTGTGAGATTTCTTTTTTTTTTTAATTTTTCTTTTTAAATGTCGAGGTTGAGGCGGGTGTAAGTGTCAAACAAACAAACAAAACTAACCCTAGGGTTTATAAGAACACCTAGGTTGATTGATGTTTGTGTTATTACGTGGTGGAATGAAAACTAATGGGTGGGAGGTGGGGAAAACTTACAGAACCTTCAACAGCACTTTACTCCAATCTACCGCTTTTACTCATCTCAAAAGAGTACTTGCAATCACAATAAGAAAGGAGAGAAGTGAGGTAAATGATTCGTAAGTTGGAAAATGCGAAAAAAATCAAAGAGCATTGCCTCCCCGGCAATGGTGCCAAAATGTTGAAGCTATGTGTTACTATGCTAACGTATTTGGTTCTGAAAAAAACCTATCATCGTAGTTTGAAAGCGATGTACTCGTGTTCAACAAATAAAATTTGTACCAGAATAGAAATCCCGGGTCAAACTCAGGGAGGGTACGTAGATCTATATTCGTAATTATATTTTTTTTAGAGTTTTTGTTGAAAAATGAAGCAATATTAACACTCAAAATAAACGAGAGAGAGAGAGAAAACATGCATTCAATATTTCAAAATGTTATACAATAAAGACAGAGAAGAATTACACTAGAAAGCAGGAAAATTCTACTCTAGAAAGCTGTAAAGAAGAATGGGAGAGAGAAATTATCCTTCTCGACGATTGCTTGGAGGACGAGTCGAAAGAGACGCCGCCTAGAAGATGAAGGACGAAGCAGGATGAAGGAGGTCGAGGCAGGAGGAACGAGAATGGGCCAGCACATCGTCATCGTCGCGGGATCCGCTTCCGAAATGAGGGTGAAAATTTGACTTTAGGGTTCGAGGAGCATCCTGGGTGTGGGATAAGCTTCTCTTGAGCTTTGGAGAGGGAGAGAAGAGAAGGAAGGGATGAAAATTTCGTATGGAGGGGGTCACCTTTTATAGTTGCAAGAAGTGAGGGCAATTTGGTCTTTTTCATTTGAAAATATTAAATAAGGGGTCTTTAGTGACAGATAAAATCATCGCTAAAGCCCCAGTCGTGGGTGACGTGTGCTGCCTGCTCATCTTCTGCGCTGCCCACGTCAATTAAATCTCGGTCGTTCGATCGCAAGATCAAATGGTTGAGATTTGATAACCACAACACCTCATCTAATCGCGCTTCTGCGTGAAATCGCATGTCCACGCAGCGCGGCCCCTTTGTGCGCCATGTCTCCGCCCTCGCAGCTGCTCATCCAAGATCTGACGGTCCAAATAGCACCATTGCAAGTGCCTACGTTCAATTGATGCTCACAGGGTTTGGAACCTGCGCGATTTGCTCGCGATAAGGCACCTACCTGCTGCACTGAGGGGAAATAGGCGCGTGGGTGTTTTGAGGTACGGCTGCCAATGGCCATTTGATGGCAATCCAATGGCCTAGATTTAACGTGTGGTGGAAGGGTGCGGTGATCTCCAAGATCAGATGGGCCGGTTTGGGCGGCTGAGATGGCGCCATCTTGGCCGTCCATCTTCTAGATGATGTAGATGGTGCCATGGTTGTCGGATTGAGTCGATTTTTGCACCGTTAGACTGCGATCGTTGATCTGAATTCATCTGTGCAGTCAAATTTATCGTCTGAAGTGAGGATTCACAACATCTTGGCCCTTGATCTTCTAGGGTTCCTCAATCTCCATCTGATGCTACAAATGTCTGATTAGGGTGATCTTTGAGTCGTTGAACTCCAATCATCGCCCTAATTACATCTATATGGTTCGATCTTCGATCCAAGGCCCCGATAAAAATTTTCCCTGTCCCTGAACATAAAAGGAGACAATTAACCTCCATTTTATTCAAACTAATTTAAATGCAAGATGATGCATGCTTTGTAATATTTATAGTATGTAATGCAATTCTATGCTTAAGAGCATGCATAAATAGACATCTTATGTAATGTAAGCATGTTTACATCAATCTTGAATTGGTTGCTATAGACCAACCTAGTCATCTCTGGTCTCAGAACATGTATCCCGCCCATACTGGCACCTGAGAGGATTCAGACATTGGCTCTCCTAAAGGGGGTTCATCTTCAGATTCATCCCAAGATTGGACAAGGGTAACCACAAATTTCAACCTCAACCTCGGTAATTTCCCAAGAAGAAACTTACCCGGGCCCCTATCCTTCTTCGAGCAAATCCAATAAAGAGCTATTCAGCTCATTAATCATTTTTATCATCCAATGCTTCAGTGCATGGTGTTGACTGAGCGTCTAAAGATTGTATGGTGTTCCTCAAGTTAGCCAACACCTTGTCTTGGACCTGGTTCACCTGAACTGAATGGTTCGGTTCAGTGTTGGGTGGGTTTGGGTTCATTCTAGGGGAGTCAAGATAGCGAGGTTCTTGGGTCCCTCCTTAATGGTAGGTCATGTCGGGTTGTTCAAAGAATAGAGGTGACTTATGTTCATCATAATTCTTGGAAGGGCAGGTGTTCTAATCAACATATCCTTCTTGATTGTAGATCGGGTTGGTTTGATCATCAAAGGGTGGAGATCTATAATCATTGTAGCTATGGGAAGGATAGTAATCACACTATTTTTGTCTAGGGTTAGGCCCTAGACATTGAGGTCTAGATTCATATCCCCAATCAAAGTTATCCTGGCTAGTGGATGGGTAATTATAAGTCAAGTCAGGATAGTAATCATCTTCGGGATAAGTGGTGGTAGGAGGGTAGGATTGGAATTGTGTGTAGGATGTGGAAGCATACATGGTGGAGTCAAAGGGAAAAACAAAAGAGAAAAGGTGCCCTGCAGTACAATCAACCAAACCTATCCTTATGTGGGTAGCCTAAAGACCTATAGACTCCCAAGACCTATCCTAAGATTATAAACGATTTAATCTACTTTTATCTGGTCAAACCAACCAGTTAGAGGGAGGGGCTGGGGAGAAGGTTCTTCCTTTAGCATGCGCCTCTGGTTCCTTTGATAGCCCCCAACCGCAGTCATTTGACACTACTCCTCTAGCTAGGCATCAGATGGACTAGTAGAAGCAGATTAATCGAAAGCAATCTCAATCTGAGCCTCGAAGAGCAAATCAATTCTTAAGGCCAATGTCTACTCAGTTTTAATTACTCTTTGGATGATTATGCTCTTGGAATGTGATGGGACCTTTAGATGGGTTGTCCCCTTAATAATTCGTTTAGAGTGTGTGTATGTGCACAACCAAAGGTTTTCAAGCAAGATTATTAAGGATGAAGTGAATTTTATGGTTCAAATCTTGCTTAGTAGCTTTTAGGATTCAAATATTAGGTGTATTCAACAAAGTTTTGTGAGGAAAACCAAGTTTGAAATCATGAGTTCAAGTGTTTTCCTTTACAAATCAAAAATAAATATGGAGTGCCTGGGTTGACCTAAATAAAGGGTTTACATACGCACGAGTCTTCAGCGACATGTAAAACATCGCTAAAGACCCGCCAGGGGTGTTGCTAAACATTCAAGCACCTCTGCTGGCATGAGGAGGCACAACTGTAGCTGTCTCAGTGCACGAAGAGCTTCAGCTGTTGGATCAGGTACGTATGGCTGAGATCGCGAGGAGGAAACATGCGCTTGATGTCATTTCAATTCCACACTCACTGGCAGCTGTTGGATTCTTCATCCCATAGCTGGGAGGCACCCGCGGATCGTGCCCCCGTTGGTTTGAATGCAATTAGATCACACCTTCGAGAAAATTTGACGATCAATTCGGTCATCTTAAATGAGCTCCTCTAATTGTGCGCATGCGATCTAGCATTCCTCCTCATGTCACTGGGTGGCATCAGATCGCGTGTGAGTAATCTCGACTGCTCGATCAAGATTGAGTAGTATAATTTTGTCGGTGCTAGAGTAGGCACGGAGGATTGAGGCTCGAACCCATGGCTCTTGTTTGAGGAGTGAGTGCACTATCGTTTGGCCAACGAGCTGCTTGGTCGCATGCAGATGAGGTGTGGCTATGCACCTCGACCGTTGGATGAAGATCCAACAGTAGAGATGAAGCATTCCTTGCTACGCTTTGGAGGAGAAACCAGCTGATGTAGAGCATTTCTTAGCCATTGGATTGAGATCCAACGGCTGGGATTGCTCCTTGCATGAAACTGGGGAGGCTGCGGCTCTTGTAGGGAAACCTGGATGGCACCACGTGGCTCCATTTGGGCCATCCATCCTCTTCTTCTTATAGAGGATGCTACAGAGCTCTAATCAGGGTGATTTTTTATGCTGACGAACTGCGATCATCACTCCAGATCCAGTCTTATAGTCAGATTCTTCATCCGAAGCCCTTAAAGATGTCGCACTGCCCCTACCCATATAAAATGTTGGAATTAATGTATATAATATACAACTATCTTAAATGCAATGCAATGAATGTTATGTAATATTTATGCTATGATATGCAATGCTAGGACTATGAATTATCGTAAATAAGTATTTTATCATGAATTCATGCGTGTTTATGAAACAACCACGGATCTTCCCAACAATCTTGGGATCTGTATATCAAAGCAACAAGATAGAATAACAGAAATAACTTCTATGGATCCTCAATAAAAGATCAAATCGAATTTTTCACAAAGGTTCGAGGCATCGTACTTTTGAAGAGTGTGAAGAATGGGGAGCAGAGGCCTTTGGAATAAGCATGAGAAGCTCTACTTTTTTTAAGGGTATTTCTTTTTAAAAGTTGTGTGTAGATGGGCTGCGTACGACTCTATTTATACTGAAAGCTTTGCCTAAATGGGGAGTTAAATTGGTCGATCAATTAAGGTTAATTGGTAGATCAAAAGGAAATTTGGTTGATCAGTTAAGGTGGTTGGTCGATCACTAATTGATCGGTCAATTTACTTGGTTGGTCGATCGAAAGGATATTTATCAACTTCCTAAAATGGGCTGATTTGATCGGTTAATGAAGTTGGTTGGTTGGTCAAAGTATTTTGGTCGATCAATAACCCTAAAAACTTGGTTTTGAAAAGATACGCGAAAATCTTTTTTTGAGTTTTATTTGAGGTTCCTTACAATAATGTTCTAGACTTAAATAAAGATACAAAGACACACATCAACAACTATCTGCACTTGGCTAGAAAGATGCTTTAATCTGAGATAGTCCTGCAATGTTAGTCTAGCAATAAGCATAATTTTGGTGCATCAAAATAGAGGTGCTTACATTCTCCCCCTTTTTGATGATAATAAAATTACAGTTATGAAATTGAAAATAGTTTTGCATAATATCTCCCCTATTTTGTTTCAGAAAAAACTAAAACATGATGCTGTTGATTTTACATTTAACTCCCCCTTGATGATAACGTCATCATCAGCCATATCTAACTTTATTTAGTTATAATGAATTGATAAATGCTCCTACATAACTGCCATAGAGCCCTAATTCACTACAAATCCATTCTGAGATATTAATATAAAAATAGGGGTAAAACTGTAGTTATGACCGAATATCTTAAATGCAGAGCAATCATGGGGTTTCTCAGGGGTTAATTGAAGGTCAATGGTCATAAATGTCTAATAAGAAGGTCCATGCAGATAAAAATAGGTTTTCACGCATTTTGAGAATTAAATGACCTCTAGAACACTAAAAATTGACCCACTTAAATAATTGAGGTTTCGGTCAGGATAAAATTCACCTAAATGTTGTAAAAATCATAGAAAAATATTCTCTAAGGTTTGTTACCCTTGATTTAACCATTGGAACACATTTTGACCTAAAATAGTTTTAGTTGGACAGTTGCTCTAATTTAGCTTTCTATGTAATTTACCCAGCCAAACTTAGTGAAAACCTAAATCCAACTTCACCATCAGATTTTTTTCGTCTAAATTATGTTTGTACCAAAATTTAGGTCCAATCAGAGATCATATTGACCTAGTTTGCATTTTGGTCCAATATAACTCTTCTTCTCTTACTTAAACCCTAGCTTTTGAAATCCTTACAAATAACCCCCCATCTTTGTCATCTTCTTCACATGTAGATCCCCACTGTCTTCTTTCAAGCTAACTCCTAAACCCACTTCGTCGGTGACCTTCCATCAGGGATTACTCCCTGATTTCACAGCTAAACCCTTCCAAAATTGGAAGGAGGATTCCTGAGGAGATCCCTGATCATGTAGACCTACTCCTACCTTCCAAATCCATTTATGGAGCTCATGCAAACTCCTTGAATCCGCATGTCCTACCTGCAAAAATCATGGAGTTACAAGCTTGTTTCCAAGCATGAAACTCCTCTTTAGGGCATGCCTTACCTCCTTAGAAAGGTTTGGGGCCAAAAATCTCTTCCAAACCCTACCTCTGGCCCCTCACCAATTGACCTCTAGCGAGCTTCTTCAAACTCCTTCTTCCAGCCATTTGATGGTGAAATCAAGTGGCCTATCATCTTCCTCATCTTTGTTCGCCTCTCACCGGCCAAAGCGAAGGCTCCCAGACCTCATTCTTCCTCACTGTCACCCTATGGAGACTTCATCTTAAATGACGTCGGCTTGCCAACGCCGGTGTCATCCCTACCCGTTTCATCCACCTAGAGTAGTTAGAATAGTCCCTTTAGTTCCTTAGGTTAGTTTACCTATCCAAAAACCTAAAAGAATCCCTCGCCCGAATGCATGCCATCATCTTCTCCACCTCCAGCCATACCTCCAGCAAGGTCATCTATTCACCTCACACCTCCAAAACCCTTGTCGACATTCCCAAAACTTCCATCATTCACCTCCGACCAAAACCCCTCTTCTATTTTGCCCTATCGCCCACTCCAAAGCTCCATCGATCAACCCACCTTTAGGTCACCCTCCCTGAGGCCATTCGACCACGTCATGCCCTCTCACACCACCAAACAACCTCCATCGCACTCCTCGTCCACTAGTGATGATCATGAGCTGTTTTAATGTGACCGAGAGGCCGTGTTTATGACCTACAAGTCTTCACCGGAGCACTGCCATCGCCGTCGCCATCTCCACTCATTCTTCGAGCTCCAGGTTATGAGAGCTGTAGGATTCATCTCCAGGTCATGTGAAACCTTCCCAAGCGCATGCCCAGGTGGTCAATTGGAGACCACACCACCTGCTGCTGCTCCAATTGACGATGCCTTCATTGCTACTGCAGACGCGAAGGGAAGGAGGGGCGTTTAGTCCCACATCAGTGGGAGATGAGCCAACATGCACATATATGTTGAATTTCTGCCATCAGCTTAGCACCTCAAGACCACTGGGGGTGAGGTCCCATACACCTCACCTGCACATGCTCGATCCGACTGCCTAGACCTATCACTCCTCACTCATCACTACCCTCGGTGAGCCTGGACCCGGGTACGCGATCCAAATACCTGATAAGCCTGGTTTGACAGAAAGAGAAGGAAGGAAAGAAAAGAGAGTAGGGGAAAGGGGGGTTTTTCTCTTCAAAGCTCTCAACACTTAGCCGTTAAGAAGGATTTGCTCCCCTTGTGCATAAGAGAGAAAGAAGAAGAGGCCGAAGAAGAAAAGAAGAACTGAAGGCTTTGTGAAGGAAAGAAGAGAGGAAGGAGAAGGTTGTGATGCCTGAGAAGAAGAAAGAGAGAAGGCAGAAGAGGAAGGAGAGAAGAAGAATCCAAAGAGAAAAAGAAGAATACTATAGTAGGGGACATTTAAGTCATCTGATTCTCAAATCAGATGTCTGAATACTATTCATTTATTTAACATGATTAATTGATATACATGTGATTAGGCTAATAATTGGTGATCTAAATCACCATTATTTTGTTCTTGGTATGTTTTTGTCATAGCTAACTCTTCATATACTCATCTTACATTGGAAATCAATTTTGAGTAGTTATCATTCATTGAATATCCTTATTGTGCTTGATTACTATGCTCATTTATACTTTTAATAAAGATTAGCATTTGAATTCCTATTTGCTCCCTGTGTTTGACCTTGAACTTCATTTCTAG
Organism: Thalassia testudinum; assembly: GCA_037157565.1. NCBI lineage: Eukaryota > Viridiplantae > Streptophyta > Magnoliopsida > Alismatales > Hydrocharitaceae > Thalassia > Thalassia testudinum. The sequence continues at coordinate 59,605,614 of JAZHRO010000063.1, forward strand.
ATTTTCGAGCTTATAAATTTTATTTGTTTGAGCACATTTGTCCTATACTACAATGCATGTCTTAAACAATGATGAAATTGCTTCAACATCGCTTAAACATGTAATTTAAGCATCAGAAATATCATGTAGTATAAGAGAGCTAAAGAGGAATATAGAACCGAAGGAGATAATCTTAATGCATTTTCATAATGAAAAGAATCCAGAACAAGACAATATAGTAGAACAGCATAAAAAGAGTCTAGGAAAAAATTAGAGTTATACATGCCAAAGTAGAGATAGAAACAGATATAACATCTAATTGGGACAATTAATTGATCAAATAATGAAAAATGCATCCATCAGGTAAATTAATTAAGCTATTTTAATCTCAATAAACCTAGTGAATGATAAATTTTATTAAACCTCTCTTTTGGTAATGGTTTTGTGAATATACCAGCTAGTTGATTTTCAGGATAATCGACATTTTAGGCCCTAGCAATCGACATTTCAGGATAATCCTACCCATGGCACCTGAACCAACACAAGGTGCTTACATGCCCCCAATAGGATATTTGGATATCTAGAAGACAAGAACCAAGGAGATGATGTGTTATTATGCATCTTTGAGGGGAGTATTTTTTCATTCCACCTCTCCGCACTAGGAACTCATCCAATCAACTTGTGTCTTCGAGCCACTCCTAAGCCAGATCTTTGAAAAGACATTTTCAGAACAAAACACTTTTGGCATTATTCTTCATTAAGCACACTGAATCAGACTGGTGTGTGATTTTTGGGTGCCTAGGTTACCAAGTCCTGCAAAGCAAAGGGTACGCAATGGGGCTGAATAATCCCTAAGCATTAGACTTAATACATCAGCTTCACACTTTTCTCAACCTCTTGAGGAATAATCTAGATCTTAGCAAATATGTGAATGTTTAAGACCTAGGGTAGGCCCAAGAGGCCTATGGTTGACACTCTTACTTATCTCCTTGTCTCTAGCACTTTAGGACTTAATCCTTGTTTCGATTTGGTCTAGAACTTAAGTAGATTCCATAATCAATTGCTAAGACTGTCAATTGTTTCTGATTTTGCTCCTTTGACTTTATATTTCCTCCTCTTTTCCCCTTCAAGCAAGATTTTTCATTCAGCTTGCAAAATTTTCCACCCCTTTCAGCATCATTTCTTTTTCCTGAGAACCCCTCAAAGAATTGAATTTCTCATTTGTTTTGCACTTTAATACCCTCTCATACCTATGTTTTGCAATGTCCTCATTGTAAACTAGGTGGGTTCAAATTCAGCTTAGTTCAAAGTTTTAGAACAGGGTCAAAGGGTGGGTGAACGGTTCGGGATGACTGTTGTGAACGATTTCAAGCTCTAATACGAGTATCAAAGGTGGAGTCGGCTGTTCTAAAGTTTGAACCCTAAAGTGCAAAATGAATGCAGCTTACAAAGATAATCAAAAGCATCTCGGGTGTTTGGAATGATGGGTTGTCTCCTGTTAAGTGCTAAATTCAATGCCTTCAGTTGAGTAGAAGGTGGTCAAGGAGAAGGGATGGTCATATTAGAAGAATTTTGTTGAATAAGAACCTTAATGGGTAGTCTAGTTGGTCCAACCAGGTGCTTTTAGATCATTTGGCTGATGATGCAGACCAAACCCAATCAATCTGGTGGGTTAAGGAATGTGAATCAATAATTGTGGAGCCCATCAGATGCTTTGTAGCTCAAATAGATGTGGAAATGCGAAAGGAGGGCTTGCTTTTATCGACTCAGCTGGATTAGAGTAGGGGTCATCAAAAGATAATGGATCTGTGCAGAATGTAGGAACCCTACTTATGGGATCAGAGGAGGCCAAAATGTAATTGTTGGTCTGATTAGTGTCCCATTCCTTGTTGAATCATGGTGGAGAATCATATGCGACCGGATCAAAAAGAGGTGAGTTAGAATAGAAATTGATTCTGGTGAAAGGTTGGGGTTTGGATTAGTTTGTGAATGGATCTGGTTCTAGAGTAGGAGGTAGGGATACTTTGAATTCCAAATCATTGGCCTTAGCATCAAAATCAAAGAATGGATCATGGACACTGAGGTCTTAACTCAACTCATAATTATCTAGAAACAAGGATTCTCCAAAATCAGAGTATGATTCAAAATCATCGAAGAATTTGCGACAATCATCTTCTGAACATGATTAAGATCGGGATTTCCACCACATAATAAATCAAGATGCATGGTGTTATCAACCTGACTTTGGTCAAACCTAGCCTCAAATTCCAAGTTTAGAGAGATATCCTTATTAGGCATGGGCTCAGGTTCAGGGCATCTAGGGTAGATTCAATAAAATCCCAACTCTTCCAACTCCTCTAATTCTATATTATAAATCAATTTGATTTTCTAAAAATCAATTTGTTCTTCTGAGGAGTCTGAAGTGGTATAACCATCAAATATAGGCCCAAAATCATAATTCAAGTCTAAAATCTTACTCTCATTGCATTAGGCCTCATGATCATTCTAACTAGGCTCACATCTAGATTCTAGATTAGATGTAGGGATTGGGTCACTATAAACTGGACTTGGTTCTATTAGGATGTCAGAATTACTCTTAAGGAATACCTTAACAAGATAAGGTGCGGGAGTTACATCCTCAAGATATTCTTAGTGTAATTCATCACAAGTGTTTGGAAAATCTAGGCATGATGGATCAGCTTCACATTTCCTATGACTGTCTCATAATTGGATCCACCCATCCCGTAGCTTGATTAGGTATTTTATTTTGTCCAATATCAAAATTCGGTTCCATTTGGGTTGGGGGTCCATAACAACCTCCATTTTCGTTTGCGGGCTCTGGGAAATTGTATCGATCCTCAATATTGTTTTAAGATGCGTCAATAGTTTCTTGGTGGGAATATGAGTATTTTTGATCAATTGCTTGTTGCAACATATTTAGCACATTTCTACATTTTTCAATGTCATCTTGGTGTATTTCCCAAAGTAGTGGATTTGTCAAACATTGTAAACACTCAATGCTATGCAATCTCCACAATTCACTGTACTCTGATATGAGAGCATCCTAAGTTGAAGCACATATCATTTGTGTTGACATAATCTCGACGTGGTTCATAATGAGGGTTGTTTATGATACATTAACCTAAATGCGACTAAAGGGATCTGAGGTCCTATCAAATTCTTCCCTATGCCTAAGAGTAGCCTCGATCATTTTATCTTTTATGCTCATAGGGGATTCAGGTTTATTGAACATCTTTCTTATGTTTTTAGGTTACATCTCCAAATCAGGTGGTGGATCAGGATGAAGAATCAAATTCAGGTCCAGATTGATTTGATTAGATCAAATTAGATTTCACCCACAAGATCAACTCTAATAGAGCCCTCTAGGTCAAACCTAGAGATATTTTCCTTTGTTTATGCACTAAATAATAGATGAGGGATTGGATGTGTATTGAATCCAATCAAGGCACCCAAAAAATTTTGGATGACTAAGGCTGTTTGAGGCAAATGAACCTCTTGATTAAAAATCCACACACTCGAGAATTACTTGGGCAGCTAGAAAGGGAGAGTCCTGTAAAGACTCCTACATAGTAGACCATCCCCATGGGTTACAGGGTTTTCCCCACTCATCCTTATCACCGTGGTTCCAAGCAGACCAGAATGTGAGAATTGAGACCTAATTCTACTAATTTTAGCTCTAATTGTGCCTTGAATTTCACTTGATTTAGAAGTAAATTCAAATTGTGACCTAATTTGTAGGTTGATTGGTTCACAGAGTGAACCAACTTCACTTGGCATGTCCTAAGGTCGGGGATGAAATTTGGGTCAGAGTACCCAAGTCACCCTAAATTGGCTCTCAACATGTTATTAGGTCCCAAGTTTTGAGATTCAAGTGAATTTAGAGCCTTGATTTTAGGGCTCACTTGGTTAGATTAGTTCAAATAAGGGCTTGGGTAGCACACAATTACAGAAAGGCCAATTCCCTTAATTGCAAGCAAGTGTGTACTAGCACTTAGAAACCCTAATGTGGAAACCCTAGATTGGCCCTATGTCTAAGTCCAATTTGAATCCAACTATGACACCTTCAACTCAAACAAGAAGATGAGTAGTCCAAGATGTTGAGAAATTTTAGCGCAAATCCTAAATAGGTATAACCACTATGGATGGGGAATCTCTAATGAAATCGTACCAACTCCAATCTGATTTCAATTAATCTTGCAATCGAGAAACTTTTTTTCCTTTAAATGATAATTACTAGGAAAGTAAGACAAGTGGATCTTGATTGATTTGTTTCCTTTCTCTCTTCCCGGGATTAAGAGGTGATTAGGGAAGAAAAGAAATTTTACTTGCCCCTGGCATTGCTGAATACGTAGATCTCTTTGTGATTCACCTTGCAACAACAAAACAAAACAGATAGGTGTTGAACGCAATTTCTATGCTAAAAGTTTTGAATTTGAAAACCCACCATTGTAGTTGCGTAAAAATCTGTCAAATAGATAATTTAACCCAAACTCTGGTGTGTCTCGGGTCGAACATGGGGAGGCGAATATTTGATTAAAAACTACATTGGAAATATTGTCACGAAAGCAAAGTAGCTGGTTGAAATTAGTCTACTAGCTATTCTTCTTGAAGAATAATTAATAGAAGAGAGAGAAAGAATAATACAAATAAAGAGAAAATAGGAGAGAATAAACAAATATTTCATAATCATAGAAACATGTTCATTACATCTATGTGCTACACTAGAAAGCAGGAAATCTACACTAGAAAGCGATAAAAGAGATGGGGATGAGAACTTATCCTCCTCGACGGCTACTTGGAGGACAAGCCGCGTTGACGGGGCACCTAGATAAGGGTGGTGAGATGCTGGACGAGGGAGGATGAAGATGGAGGATGGAGGATAGAATAGGGTGACGTTGTGGTAGGATTCACTTCTCGAACAGTAGTGAGGACAACTGCAGGTGCTACATGAACGGGGGTGAGAAGATGGAAAAATTATTTTTATTACTCTAATGGAGAATCCTGAGTTTGGGACGAGCTTGTAGAGCTTTGTAGGAGGTCAGAGAAGAAAGGAAGGGATGGAGAATAAGGAGGGGATTTAGGGCCATTATATAGTTGCATACATAAGGGCAAAAAGGTTTTTTAAAGGCTTGAAATTGATGGTAGGGCCTTTAGCGATGCTTGCAAGCATTACTAATGACCCCATGTAGCTGAAGCTCGCATGGAAGGAGAGCTGCTCAACGCTGATCCAATGCTTCAGAAGTGGCCACGCCATGCACCCGTTCATCTTTAGCTGTTAGTGCCTTATCTCACACCAAATCGCCACCAGCCATCCAATCGGTTGATTGGATGGCTTATATCGCACCTTCTCTCGCGCTGCTGAGAAGGAGCACGTCAGATCACGTGTCGAATCATGCGTCATCATGCCCATGTGCACGCTCACCCAACCTTCATGCCACAACTTCACCTCCATCGCATCTCATCTTCGATTGGGCGATCCAATCTTGCCTGCACTTCTTCGTGGATTTGGTTGCTTCGTGCGACTCGAACGCATGCTGCATGTTGACTGTAAGGCGCATGACTGCTACGCCAATGCTTCGACTTTGTCATGTTTAGGTTTTAACATTCACACGCTCTCGACCGTTGGATGGCGATTGATGAGTCCACTTTAATGGACTATTGTTACGATTAAGTTAACTTTATTTTTACATTTTATGTTTGTTAATAATTACATTATGTTACAGAATGAGTGTATGCATCATTACTTGAGTTTTTATCTATTCTATCACATTCTATAACTTAGTATGCAATTATTTTATGTTTCATTATTGTGGGAATAATTTGCAAGAGACGAGGGGGGTGAATTAAATTTTCCCCTCCCACAACAGCCGCCGGCCTCAACAATACTTCTCCAACAGTCACCGACCAAATTTAGTAAGGGATTTAAAAATCCCATGACATGCAGATGGGGGAGGAGATAAAAGGAGCTTTTGGCGAGGAAGAGAGGGGTTGTCTTCTTCTCCCCCTGGTGGGGATCCATCGTGAAGTTATTGCGTGCACTGTGGGGAGAGCGTGCACTATGCGCACCAACTTCCACCTCCTACCCACCGCGTCCTCCTACGCTAGCCTGCCTTCACCGTGCCAACTTCCACCACCTGCCCCCACCACGCTCCCTACAGGCGCACCCTCGCAAGCCACACCACGCTCGACCTTACTACAGGCAACGCATCCACAGGTACACTACAGTAGTAGCGTCCCCTCGCCGTGCGTGCGCTGCCTTCACCAAGCGTGCCCAACCTCTCCAACACGGCGCAGCCATAGCCCAAGTGCGTGCCTCATCCTCCCCCACCACATGCCCTACAAGCGTGTAGCTGCAGCCACCGAAGCCAGCAGTACTTTCAAGCCCCTCACGGCCAGAAATTGTGCATCCTTGTGCGCGCACATCTAGCCCGCATGCGCGTGCAACCACCACAGTGGCCAGCTGGATTCTTCTCCTCCAACTCAACGCACGGGGACAATGCACTGTTCATCTTTCTTCCCCAAAGAAACCCATGGCCGGTCATCCATCTCCACATGCAGCCACCGCCACAGACCACCGTTCTCCATGCCGTCGCCTCCGTTAAGCTCGCCTCAACCTCACAAACATGACCACACCCTCAAACATCCCCACCAAGACCCGTGCGCACGCATGGAGTAACCCATCGTCAGCGGGCTCCCCCTTGGTGACTGGTGACCTCAGGCCACCATAGTCGATGCCACCACTGCCATCGTGATCCTCTCGTCATGGCCAACCTCTCCTGAGCTTCTCTCCTTCAGCCGTGGGCCCTCCTCCTCGTGCGTGCCAAGAAGAGCAATTACTCTGTTTTGGAATAGTAAACATGCCATTAAAAATTACAAGCATTGCATTGTCAAAGATACTATTTACTTATTTATCTTATTATTATATTCTAGTAAAATTGCATGAATGACCCTTAATTGTAATTGAATTGCATGCAGTCACATTACATTCATCTCATGACTAAGCTAACATGTATCTTTGTTATGGGGAACAAATTCTGATTTAGATAAATTTGATGACGCTTGTCAATATTAAGATAGCAATTCTGGTATTTCCATGGTGGTGATTTTGCATGTGCACCCTTAGATTCTTGGTTAATTATCTAAATTGAGAATTTATGCTGGAAATGAGAACATTAATTAGAATGCACATCCGTTGATATTCCTAATTAGTTGATGCATCATTACTCATTTTTGATAGGTTAATTCCTCCCTGTGGAGATGACCTAACTATTCGTGGTTAGATTCTGAAAATTAAAATGTTTTGAAAAGTAATTTTCTATCATGTGATTAAATACAACACATCATTTTATGTTAAAGTTTTCAATGAAAACGAAGATTGCTCTTTCAAATGGCACCATTGCCAGGGAGAAAACATGCTTATTAATTTTTTTGGGAATTTTATATTATTTTGATGCCATTTTAAAAGATTTTCTGAATTATTGACTTTGGTTCTTTTTGTGTGCACGAATCGAACAATGAATACAACAGGCACACACGGTGGAGATGATATTTTTGGTGGACCTTGACGCCACCTGGAGGCCAGCAACAGGAGCATGTGAGCCTTGATCCCATGCACATAGGCTTACGAAGAAGTCTGTTTCTGATTTAGTCATTAGAGCTTAGTTTAGATTTAGTTTAGATAGACATTAGAATTTAATTTCTATCTTTTGGACCCTTGTTGGGTATTTTTGGGAACGTGTTCCCAGTGTTTCTTTATTTCTTATCGCTTTTGTTTGCAGGAGCGTATTTGAGGGAGCGTGTTCCCATTTATTTAGATTATAGGATTATTCAAATTGTTTGAACTGCATGTTGGTTAGTTCGTTAGATTAGGTTTATTTGCTTATTATTATTAATATATATATATATATTCGAACTGCTTGCTAGAAGCTGCATATCTATAGAATGACCATCTAGGACTAAATGAGCAGCATCTAGTTTATCTTTACTGTATTGCATACATACTTGCACAAAGAAAGCTGGAGTAAGGTACATCTTTTTCTTGAGCATCAATTACCTATCATGCATCTGCATTGAACCTAAATCTAAGACCACTAAAGTGCTTGAATTGAATTAATTCAGTGGTCATTTTAAAAATTGGGACTGCTAAGAGGTTGGAACTTAAAATCTGTGACTTAAAATTGTGTGTAAAAGGATCTTGTTTACGAGATTTCAAAACTCAAAACACGAATGTATGATTGCACACCTGAGATGCTGTGCACCTCACACATAAGGTCACTAAATAAATTTCTACCTCTCTTCTTTTGCACCACAAGGGAAGTTAGTCGAAAATCAACAAGCCTATCCACCAAGTTACTTCGATTCCTCGTGTGTGAGCTCAATTCGAGACTTCCATCCCTTGCGAGTAGGTTATAGGCACCAACGAAGGTTGTCCTAGGAAGTGTAACTTTTGCAAAACATGTTTGGCCACCAACTGAACATTTAATTCTAAGATCTAGAATCTACTAAAAATAGATCCCACTAGATTTGCATTTGCTTTGACAGTGATGGAACTCTCTAGGAAGTTTCTGCTTGTGTTCTGAATTCTTCTAAATCCTAAGAGAGTTAAAACTGTTTGGCTTAAAGAAATGGATCACCCTTATTCTTATCAATTAGATTATTAGAGTCAATACTTCCCATATTTTAACTAGGATCCCTTGCCCCGAGCGTATTCATTCTTTGATGGGTACATCGATGATGTAAACACATTTACACTACTTAAGATGTCTATTTATGCATGTTCTTAAGCATAGGATTGCATTGCATGATATAAATATTGCATAACATGCATCATCTTGCATTTAGAGTAGTTTGAATAAAATTGAGGATAATTGTCTCCTATTATGTGCTTGGTGTTGGTGCTAGAGCATCACGATCGTTTATTTTGATGATAAAAAAACACGTGTCATTTAACATTTGCACTTGGAGTCTTAGATTTCAGGTCAATTGCAAATGGAGGCGGGATTAGACGGAGTTCGAGCTCGCATCCAGGATGGATTGGAGGAGCTCGATGGAGAATAGAGGAGATTCACAAGGAGCGATAGATTGAAGATGGAAGGACAAGAAGAATAGGATAGAATTCTATTTATTTCTTTCATGTACTTTTTTCTTTATTTCCTTGCTCTTTTTTATTTCTTAGAACATCATGTTAAAGAGCCTCAAAGTATCCTAATAGTAGTCCTAGGAACACATGCACAACCCTAGGACACTTAGGTTTTCTGTGGAGAACTTAGAAAACCAATATAGGGTTCAAATAGCTTTTTCAGATGTCTAATTGCAAAATCAGATGTCTGATAATATGTTTTTAGACGTCTGAAAACATTTAGGCTGGACTTAGTTAGCTCTGTCTGATGAAATTAGACGTCTAGAGCCTTACCAGACATCTTAGAAGACGTCCAATTAGTGGACCGTTGGCTGGTTTACCAAACCCTGAAGAATATAACCGTTAGAGCCTTATCAGACGTCTTTAAGCCTTTCTAGACGTCTGATAAATGACCATTTTGCCTCAGTTGACCCGAAAATCTCTTCTCAGAGATTTTCTAGCCGTTGCACTCTCTTGGAAATCCATTCCCGCAGAAAAGTAGGTTTCCATACGTCTAGACATAGTGCCAGACGTCCAGTATGTCGTCTGATGGACTTGCACTAGAACCCTGTTTAGATCTTATTCAAGTCAGGAAGAAACCCACCTAAAATCAGATGTCTGACTTTGTTCCTAGATGTCTTAAACTGATCTTTTAGACATTTGATGCCAGGATCAGACGTCTGATAACCCTGTCAGTGCAATCATTGTTCCTGATTTCGGCCTGATTCTCTTGGGCTTTGCTCCCAACGGCTATGGAAGCTTTCCAAAGCCTTCCAAAGCCTTCCTAAGGCCTCTATAAATAGAGGGGAACCTTTGCCACTCTACACACACCAAGACACACCCAAACAACATACTTTCTACTCTTTTGTGTCCTAGAAAAGCTCTTGCTCTCCAAGATCAAGTTCTTCATCTTGAGAGCATCAAGCCTTTGTGCACCCGCTCTCTCGCCGTAGTTCACGAGAGGGACGTTGCACCGTCGTGTAGCTTACGCACCCGCGTCATCGATTCGACGCACTCCTTACAAATGGAAGTATCTTAATTCCTATAGAAGCTTAGGTTAAAAATTACTTTGTTGGCTCTATAGGATTGTTGTTATTTATCTTTGTTCTTTGGTTGGGTATTCGCTTTGCGAATTCCCGTCTCCTTCGTGGGACAAAATCCTTCTCGTGAAGAGAAGGGGTTTGAGGTATGCTACCCTCATATAAAGTATCATGATTGTAATTGAGGTTGAATCACCCTCGTTTAAGTGATTCGTTTAGTGGATTTGATCAACTTGGTTGATCGGAAAATCCTAAGTCGAGAGGGTTAGGTGGTGGTTTTCACCCGGCTTGGGTTTCCACCTAAAAATAATTGTGTACATTATGTGATTGTTTATTTTGTGAGATTGGTATAAATTTTATTCTCGCATTTTATTACGTCACCCCCTCCTAGTAGGGAATCTACAATGGGTATCAGAGCAGATTCTTGCTAATCGGAGTAACACCTAGCAAGAAGATCATGGAGAGGAGCAGTTCCGCAATCCGAATCTCCGAGGGGCAGTCTACGTCTCGTCCGCCATTCTTCGACGGGAGCAACTACCCCTACTGGAAGCTGCGGATGAAGACTTGGCTTCAAGCCAATGACTTCACGATTTGGGCCAGGTGCGAGATGCCATTTGAGATGCCAGAGAAACCCGTGGGAGGCTACTCGCAACAACAAATTCGTGAGCTCTCTTTGAATGAGAAGACCATGAACGCTCCTTACTGCGCGCTCAGCCCGGAGGAGTTAAACAAAATCTCACAATGCGTCACCGCATACGAGATTTGGCACACACTTGAGGTAACTCACGAAGGTACCTCTAAGGTAAAAACTTCTAAAATAATTTACTTTCTCAAGAATTTGAATCTTTTTCTATGAAGCCTAACGAATGTTTAAGTGAGATGAATACTAGGTTCACTCTCATTGTAAATAATTTGAAAGCTTTAAGGAATACTTTCATCAAGGGGTAGCTTCAAGGGAAGCTTCTTCGTTCCCTCGGGCCTGAGTGGGAACAAAAAGTCACCACCATCGAGGAGGCAAACGAAGTAGAGGAGCTCAACATGGAAGATCTCCTGGCAATCTAATTGCCTACGAGACAAAGTTGAAGCAGAAGAAAAAGGATACACCGAAGCCAAAACCAAAGAAGACTCTCGCCTTCAAAGCTGCGTCGGATAGCAAGGTAAGTTCCGACAACGAAGACTTTAAAATTTTACTTAAGAAATTTTCCAAGTTTTGTAGGGAATCAAAGAAGAAGGAGAAGAAGGAGAACCCAAGACGTTGCTACCACTGCAATGAGAAAGGGCATCTGCGACCAGAATGCCCTCTTCTCAAAAAGGAGAAGAAGAAGGAAAAGGAGAAGAAATCTAAGAAGAAGGCGTTCCAAGCCACTTGGGACGATTCGAGCTCGGAGGAAGAAGAAGAAGAAAAGTCTATAGAAGAAGAAACTGTTTGCTTTGGTTTCATGGCTAGAGGAAGTGATAGCGACAGCGAAAGCGGAAGCAACTTCGACAACGAGGTAAATTTCGATTTACAAGATGCATTTAATGAGCTTTTTGAAGTTAGTAAAACACTTAAAATAGAAAATAAAAACATTAAAAAGAACCTTAGTTTTCTTAAAAATGAAAATGATAGGTTAGAAAAATAACTTAAGGACATAGAAACTAGTCCTAAGGATAATAACATGTTATTAAAAAACAAAAATTTAATTAATGAAAATACTAAATTGATTAAAGAAAATGACAGTTTAAAGTTAGAAATCTCTGATTTAAAGACTAAGATGCATACTATTGAAAAAGAAATCGCATGTCTTAGGGAAAACTCTAACAAATTAATCAACAAAGTAGATAATTTTATAGCCCTAAGGTTGAGAAAGGATCTCCATCAAGGAGACTCGCTAACAGATCCGGATCCAAGCTCACTTGGATACCAAAGAAAGAATTGAAATCTTGTTTTGTAGGTTTCAAGGATAACTACAACATGAGGGACTGGACCTACAAGCTTAAGGTTGGTCAACTCGAGTTGGGAGAACCAAGGAGTAGACCAAGGAGGAGAACAAGAAGACCGATGAGACAGCGAACAAACAATGGACCCTCCGCACGTCGACCACCAGACTGGAGACCGGTGCCAATGCCTGGGCCTCCAAGCTATGGATGGGAGCCCCATCCAATGTGGCTTCCACCACCACCATTTGGGCCATTTTATTGGCCATGGTAGGTGAGGTAAAAATTCTTTACCCTATCTTTTTATCATTAGCATTTCAATAGGGGGAGTTAAAAAATTATGAGCTAATTATCAGTTATTAAGGGGGAGATGTAAGTTAGCTAAATTTGCTTTAGTAAGGGGGAGAAAAATAATAGATATCTTGTTGTTACAAAAAGGGGGAGGACATTACTTTTGTTAAAAGAAATTCATAGAAGAGCATGTTTTAAGGGGGAGTTATAGGAAATTTAAAATTAATCAAACCTTTTTGATAATGTCAAAAAGGGGGAGGATTTTTTTTGCATTATTATGGTTTTGTCATCATCAAAAAGGGGGAGATTGTTGGTGCTAGAGCACCACGATCGTTTGTTTTGATGATAACAAAACACGTGTCATTTAACATTTGCACTTGGAGTCTTAGATTTCAGGTCAATTGCAAATGGAGACATGATTAGACGGAGTTCGAGCTCGCATCCAAGATGGATTGGAGGAGCTTGATGGAGAATAGAGGAGATTTCATGTACTTTTTTCTTTATTTCCTTGCTCTTTTTTATTCCTTAGAACATCATGTTAAATAGCCTCAAAGTATCCTAATAGTAGTCCTAGGAACACATGCACAACCCTAGGACACTTAAGTTTTCTGTGGAGAACTTAGAAAATCAATATAGGGTTCAAACAGCTCTTTTAGATGTCTAATTCCAAAATCAGACGTCAGATAATATGTTTTAAGATGTCTGATTGTTGATTCAGATGTCTGATAACATTTAGGCTAGACTTAGTTAGCTCTGTCTGATGAAATTAGACGTCTAGAGCCTTACCAGACATCTTAGAAGACGTCCAATTAGTGGACCGTTGGCTGGTTTACCAAACCCTGAAGAATATAACCGTTAGAGCCTTATCAGATGTCTTTAAGCCTTTCTAGACGTCTGATAAATGACCATTTTGCCTCGGCTGACCCGAAAATCTCTTCTCAGAGATTTTCTAGCCGTTGCACTCTCTTGGAAATCCATTCCCGCAGAAAAGTAGGTTTCCATACGTCTAGACATAGTGCCAGACGTCCAGTATGTCGTCTGATGGACTTGCACTAGAACCCTGTTTAGATCTTATTCAAGTCAGGAAGAAACCCACCTAAAATCAGACGTCTGACTTTGTTCCTAGATGTCTTAAACTGATCTTTTAGACATTTGATGCCAGGATCAGACGTCTGATAACCCTGTCAGTGCAATCATTGTTCCTGATTTCGGCCTGATTCTCTTGGGCTTTGCTCCCAACGGCTATGTAAGCTTTCCAAAGCCTTCCAAAGCCTTCCTAAGGCCTCTATAAATAGAGGGGAACCTTTGCCACTCTACAGACACCAAGACACACCCAAGCAACATACTTTCTACTCTTTTGTGTCCTAGAAAAGCTCTTGCTCTCCAAGATCAAGTTCTTCATCTTGAGAGCATCAAGCCTTTGCGCACCCGCTCTCTCGCCGTAGTTCACGAGAGGGACGTTGCATCGTCGTGTAGCTTACGCACCTGCGTCATCGATTCGACGCACTCCTTACAAGGGGAAGCATCTTAATTCCTATAGAAGCTTAGGTTGAAAATTACTTTGTTGGCTCTATAGGATTGTTGTTATTTATCTTTGTTCTTTGGTTGGGTATTCGATTTGCGAATTGCCGTCTCCTTTATGGGACAAAATCCTTCTCGTGAAGAGAAGGGGTTTGAGGTATGCTACCCTCATATAAAGTAGCATGGTTGTAATTGAGGTTGAATCACCCTCATTTAAGTGATTCACTTTGTGGATTTGATCAACTTTATTGATTGGAAAATCCTAACTCGAGAGGGTTAGGTGGTGGTTTTCACCCAGTTTGGGTTTCCACCTAAAAATAATTATGTACATTGTGTGATTGTTTATTTTGTGATATTGGTATATATTTTATTCCTCATTTTATTACGTCACCTCCTCCTAGTAGTGAATCTACACTTGGAAGTAGCAAACTTTTTATCAGGGCCTTGGATCAAAGATTCAACCGTTCATATGTGATCAAGGTGACGATTGGAGTTCAACGACTCCAAGATCGCCCTAATCAGGCACCTGTAGCTTTAGATAGTGATTAGGGAACCCTAGAAGATCAAGGGCCAGGATGGTGTAAATACACACTTCAAATGACAAATCTGTCCACACGGATGAATTCGGATCGACGATCGTAGCCTAACGACGCAAAAATCGAGCCAATCCGACACCCGTGGCACCATCTACAACATCCAGAAGATGGACGACCAAGATGGCACCATGTGGTGCCATCTCAGTCGCCCAAACTCCCGCATGCAACCACTGAAGCCTCCGCATCCGCCCCCTCTCTGCCATTGGATCTCGATCCAACGGCTGTGAACGGCTGCACCTTAAATCGCCCACTCAACAATCTGTGCTCCGCAGTGCAGTGGGCGAGAGCGCTATCGCAAGTAGCGAACGCGCGTTCGAGCCGCAGCGAGGAGGCGAAGGGCGCGGGTGAGCGGGCGTGGGCGTGCGTCGGATCTTGATCGGACGGCCATCCACGCTCAATAACGATGACGTGCTATTGCATGCCCACGTCTCACACTATTGCATGCCTGGGGCAGGTGCGTAGCGAGCGGGTCAGGCGCATCTTAAGCCGTCTGATCTTACAATCAGACGGCTGTGGATGGTTGAACATGCCGATGCATTGAGAGAGAGAGCAGCTGAGCGGGCGCGCGTGGGCAGCGACCACTACGCCCACGTTGGGGCTTTAGTGACGATTTTATCCGTCACTGAAGACCCCTTATTTAATGTTTTAAAGATGTAATGACCAATTTGCCCCCACTCCTTGCAACTATAAAAGGAGACCCCCTCCACACGAAATTCTCATCCCTTCCTTCTCTTCTCTACCTCTCCAAAGCTCAAGAGAAGCTTGTCCCACACCCGGGATGCTTCTCGCGAGATAAAGTCCAAATTTTCGTCCCCCTTCGGAAGTGGATCTCGCGACGACAATGACGTGCTGCTCCGTTCCCGTTCTTCTACTTCGTCCTCCTTCGTCCTGCTTCGTCCTCCTTCATCCAAGCATCGTCCCATCCGGCTCATCCTCCAAGCAATCGTCGAGGAGGATATCCCTCTCCCTATTCTTTTTACTGCTTTCTAGTATAGATTTACTACTTTCTAGAGTAGTTTTGCTCGTCCTCCAAGTGATCGTCGAGGAGGACATTTCTCTCTCCATTCTTTTAATGCTTTCTAGAGTAAATTTATCGCTTTCTAGTGTAATTGTTTACTGCTTTCTAGTTGTAATAGTGAAACAAACAATCTCCTTAATGATTAATTCCCTATTTATTCTACATCTCGTTTTGATTTCTATTTGTAATATTCTCTCTCTCTTACTCTCTCTCTCTCTCTTCTATTTATTGTAAATAATTAGATAGTTTTAAATTGAATTACTTTGTGACAAATAAGAACAAACGCATAGTTTTTAAATCAAATGTCCGCCTCCCTGTGTTCGACCTGGAATTTTCATTTCAGTATAAATTTTATTTGTTGAACACGAGTTCTTCGCTTTCAAGCTACAATGACAAGGTTTTAAAACCAAACGTGTTAGCGTAGCAATTCGTACGTACAACATTTTGGTGCCGTTGCCGGGGAGGAGATGCTCTTTGATTTCTCTTTGTGTTTTCTAACTTACAAATCATTTACCTCACTTCTCTCCTTTCTTATTGTGATTACAGGTACTCTTTCGAGACAAGCAACAGTGGTAGATTGGAGTAAAGTGCTGTGGAAGATTCTGTAAGTTATCCCCCACCTCCCACCCATTAGATTTCATTTCACAACATAATAATTCAAACATCAATCAACCTAGGTGTTCTTATAAGCTCTAAGGTTAGATTGTTTGTTGTTTGACACCATACTCACCCCAACCCCCACATTAAAAAAAAAAAAATTAAAAAAATCTCACAGAGGTACACAACCTCATCTGATTTTCAAACTCAACCGGTAAACCGATCTTTGGAGCCGGTACACACATTCAAACACATAATTGAGTAGAAATCAGATTAGGTAATCATTTGTGTGCCTAATTAAGTGGTGCAACAAGCCAATTGTTTGAGTTGATTGGGCCGCACCACTTCAAATAAAATCAACTCATCAAGTAGCTGCCACTTAGGTTCAACTCTTAGGGATTTACCAGGCACTCCACATTCTTTTTAAGCTTTAAAGGAAAACATCTTCACTTGTGCTTGCAAAACATGGTGTGCCAATGAAACTTGTTTGAAAACACCTAAAGTTGAATCCTAAAAGCTACTAAGCAAGATTTGAACCTTAAAATTCACCGCATCAAAAACAATCTTGCTTGAAAACCACTGGTTGTGCTCGCACACACAAATCAATCAATCATTAAGGGCACAACTCATTTAAAGGGCTCATCACATTCCAAAGCACATTCAAACCTAGCCCTAGATAAGAAAGAGTAGACGTTGGCCTTAAGGATTGGACTCGCTCTTTAGAACCTAGAACGAGATTATTTTCGATTAGTCTATTTCTACTGCTCAATCTGATGTCTAGCTAGGGGAGCAGAATCAAACGATCACGGCTTGGGGGTAGACTAGGAACCGGAGGCGCAAGCCGAAGGAAGAACCTTCTCCCCAATCCCTCCTAACTGGTTGGATTGAACAGATGGAAGTAGATCAAATCATTTCTTTATCATAAGATGGGTTTTGGAAGTCTGTAGGTTAGTAGGTTAACCCAATTAAGGACAGGTTTGATTGTTTGTATTGCAGGGTGCCTTTCTTCCTCTCGGGTCTCATGAATCCTTCCACATGTTACACGCATTCCCGTTCTTTCCCTCCTATTCTGAATTATCCTCAACATGACGATTATCCCGACTCATACTACAATCAACCATCTATTAGTTGGGATAATTCAGATTGGAGATACAACTCCGAACCTCCGTGTTTAGGGTCTAACCCTGAACACTTTGATTGTGATTTTTATCCTTATTAGAGCCACATCGATTATAGATCGTCAACCTTTCATGAACAACCTAATACGATCTACAATCAAGAAGGATACACTGATTCTTACCCATCCTCTGATTACACTGCCTTTAGGTCAACACCTCTTTTTGAACAATCTGAAATGACCTATTATCAGGAAGAGTATAACGAATCGCAATTCGTTAATTCCCCTACTTTGACCCCAAACCCGCCTAACCCTGAACCAACTTATTTGGTTTAGGTTAACTAGGTTCAAGATAAGGTTTTGGATAACTTGAGGAATATCATACAATCTTTAGAAGTTCAGCCAATACCTTGCATTGAGAGATTGAAGCCCCTGATTGAAATGATTGATGATTTGAACAAGTCGTTGTTGGATTGGCTCCAGGATGTTAAGGATAAGAACCCGGGGGAGTTTCTACTTGAGAAATTAGTGAAATTGAGGATGAGATTCGTAGTTGCTTTGATTCAATCATGGGATGATTCCCAAGATGAACCCTCTTCAAGAAAGAAAATGACAGAACCCGCTCAGGCACCTGTTGGGGGGACAAGCATTACGAGGCTGACCAGATTGAATTAAAGCAACCAATTAAGGAAAATCTGATTTCTTCACCTAAGATCCCTGAGCCGGGTTACAAGGAAACGTATGTCTCCTTGGAACCGAAAGTGACAGACGATTTTGGGACATACATTGATACGGATCCTGATTTCTTTGATGGTGAAGATTCAAGTTGCAAAGTCTCACACGTGTTTTCAGAGCACGATTTTTGTGAGATGATTGGGCCTGAGGAATCTAATAGATCATTTGATAGCCGAATAATTGAGGAAACTGATCTTAGGGCACATATTATGGATCCAGAATCGCATTTTCTGGAGGATTCAATTCAATGCCCTGATTATCAGTTACACCCCATTGTGCTTATTGATGATTCTGTTTCTGAGATAATTAGACCCAAGTCAATTTTGATTCTGCCACATCATTTAGACTTGGAGATTTCAGATGGGGTGATTAATACACAAGAGGTCCTGGAATTTGACATGCTGAATAAGGAGGATAGGAGTTGGGAAGTTCTAATTTGGGAAGATAACTTTGGAGGAAATAGAAGATTGAGTTGAAGGGTGCATATTAAGCTGAAACCATCAAGTCTGAACCCTTACGACATCTGTTCTGAGGATGTTCAACCCAAGCACACATTCAACGATTATCCTTTTGAGCTTGAATTTTCTATAACCCGACTTTTTGGTCTTGGGTTGCATCCTCATAAATTGCAGGCCCGACCCTACTTGCATTCTGATTTTAGGTTTTGGATAATTTTTATCCATAACCTACGATATTCTCGATTATGGGGTATGGGTCTGCACCACAATCTGGTCCACATCTGTGGACCTTTGCTGATAGGTCGGAGGATTCTTCTGTTTATTCTGATTCTGACCTGCACTTGTGAATTCTTCATTTCTCTTCTTTATATAGTGTGCCTAGCTGAAGGCACTAAGCTCAGCACATATACAGTTCTTTTTAGTTTTCATCTCAGAGCAGACCAGACATTCATGCAATTTAGGTGCTTTCTACACTTTTTCACTCTGTTTTATGTCTTTTTAATACAATGGGGACATTGCATTAGATAGGCATGGGGGGGTGGATATTCATCTCTGAATTCATTCGTTAGCTCCGTAGATTTGTTTTATTTTCTTTTATTAAAAAAAAAATTTGAATTAGGAAAGAGAACTTGGGTTTAAGAAAATTTTCAATCTTAGGAAATACTACATTATGATTTGAACACAAAGACCCTTCAGGTCTTTGGACTTAATCAGCCCGTGTATCCACTAAAATATGGATTTATTTTTTGAGTTCTCACCAACCTGAATTTTATTTTAATTGGAGTAAATAAGTTTGGGTGATAAGTACACGACTTATCAACCTGCCCTCTGATTTGAGGGAATTTTGCGTTTCTAGCATCTACACACTATCTTGTCACTGACTCGTTCGGTGATTTTAACGAAAATTGGGTAGCTAATGAACCTTCTAGGGTGATATGGCTGGCAAGTTATCGTGGGTAACAGCCCATAGGTAGGTTGTCCAGAGCCCAGTCACTGGACCTTTCTCTTTTTCCTGCCCTTAGGTAAATCTTAGACTAGGGAAGCCACCTACTTAAAAAAAAAAATCAAAAAGAAAAAAGAAATAAACCACACTTCCCGCACTAGTATGGCTGGCAAGTTGTCGGTGGTAACAGCTCATCGACCGGTTGTCCAGAACCCAGCTTAATAAATGCACTAAAAATTCCCAAAACACTTAGGAAGAAGCGGAGAGGGTAGAATAAATCAGGGAGATATACATTAGATTCACCCTTGTGTTGACCCCGTGAAAAAAATAAAAGTAGGGAGAAAGCTACCGATTGTAAAGATACACCTTTAGGCAGAATTCTTTTTTGAGGTCACCTAGAGGCGTATAAATCCGAAGTCCATTTTAATTGCCGGTCAACGAGTCTATCACATTCACAATAAGATGCTTAGAACTTAGGGTTCTCATCAAATCTTGGGTGAGTTGAATGGCCGTAGAAAGCCACTCTTAAACCCTAAA
Source organism: Thalassia testudinum (assembly GCA_037157565.1). Lineage (NCBI taxonomy): Eukaryota > Viridiplantae > Streptophyta > Magnoliopsida > Alismatales > Hydrocharitaceae > Thalassia > Thalassia testudinum. The sequence goes on from JAZHRO010000063.1 coordinate 59,625,502, forward strand.
ATTTGAAAATCCAAAAAATTAGAAAAGAGTAAAAAGAGAAAAAGAAATTTATCTTTGAATAAGGCGAGGGTTTGAGGCGGTCTGCATTTTGGCAGACGCTCGGGCACTATTGTGTCTTTGAAAGTTCAGATCCTAAGCAGACAATTTCTTTATGATTGAAAATAACTCATGCCCAAATAATCCAACCTAATTCTTTTATAAATAGCATATAGTTTTTGCTAGGGACTAGCAAAAGATAGGCATGGGGGTATGATGTAAACACATTTACACTACTTAAGATGTCTATTTATGCATGTTCTTAAGCATAGGATTACATTAGATGATATAAATATTGCATAACATGCATCATCTTGCATTTAGAGTAGTTTGAATAAAATGGAGGTTAATTGTCTTCTTTTATGTGCTTGGAAAAGGCAAACTTTTTATTAGGGCCTTGGATCGAAGATCCAACTATACAGATGTGACCAAGGCAATGATTGGAGTTCAACGACTCCAAGATCACCCTAATCAAGCATCTGTAGCATCAGATAGTGACCGGGGAACCCTAAAAGATCAAGGGCCAGGATGGTGTAAATCCACACTTCAAATGACAAATCCAACCGTATGAATGAATTCAGATCGGCGATCGCAGCCTAACGACGCAAAAATCGTGTCAATCCGACACCCGTGGCACCATCTACAACATCCAAAAGATGGACGACCAAGATGGTGCCACGTGGTGCCATCTCGGTCGCCCAAACGCCCGCTTGCAACCACTGAAGCCTCCGCATCCACCCCCTCTCTGCCATTGGATCTCGATCCAACAGCTGTGAACGGATGCACCTTAAATCGCCTGCTAGACAATCTGCGCTCCACAGTGCAGTGGGCGAGGGTGCTATCACGAGCTGCGGACACGCGTTTAAGTAGCAGCGAGGAGGCGAAGGGCACGGGCGTGCGTTGGATTTTGATCGGATGACCGTCTGCGCTCAATAGCGATGACGCGCTATTGCACGCCCGCGCCTCACGCGGCTTCGTACGCGATGGGGCGGGCACGCAGTGAGCAGGTCAGGCGCATCTTAAGCCGTTCGATCTCGCTATCGGACGGCTGTGGATGGTTGAACATGCGGATGTGTTGAGAGAGAGCAGCTGAGTGGGCGCGCATAGGCAGCGGCCACTACGCCCACGTTGGGGCTTTAGTGACGGTTTTATCCGTCACTAAAGGCCCCTTATTTAATGTTTTAAAGATGTAATGACCAATTTGCCCCCACTCCTTGCAACTATAAAAGGAGACCCCCTCCACACGAAATTCTCATCCCTTCCTTCTCTTCTCTACCTCTCCAAAGCTCAAGAGAAGCTTGTCCCACACCCGGGATGCTTCTCGCGAGATAAAGTCCAAATTTTCGTCCCCCTTCAGAAGTGGATCCCGCGACGACGACGACGTGCTGCTCCGTTCCCATTCTTCTACTTCGTCCTCCTTCATCCTGCTTTGTCCTCCTTCGTCCAGGCCTCGTCTCGTCTGGCTCGTCCTCCAAGCGACCGTCGTGGAGGTTATCTCTCTCCCTATTCTTTTTACTACTTTCTAAAGTAGTTTTGCTCGTCCTCCAAGCGATCGTCGAGGAGGACATTTCTCTTTCCATTCTTTTAATGCTTTCTAGAGTAAATTTATCACTTTCTAGTGTAATTGTTTTCTGCTTTCTAGTGGTAATAGTTAAACAAACAATCTCTTTAATGATGAATTCCCTGTTTATTCTACATCTCATTTTGATTTCTATTTGTAATATTCTCTCTCTCTTACACACACACTCTCTCTTCTATTTATTGTAAATAATTAGATAGTTTTAAATTGAATTACTTTGCGACAAATAAAAACAAACGTGTAGTTTTTAAATCAAACGTCTGCCTCCCTGTGTTCGACCCGAAATTTTTATTTCGGTATAAATTTTATTTGTTGAACATGAGTTCTTCGATTTTAAGCTACAATGACAAGGTTTTAAAGCCAAACACGTTACCATAGCAATTCGTATGTTCAACAATTGACAATTCATGGGATCATTCATATTCTTATCTTGGGAGTACTGGCCTGATAACTTCCACTTTTAGCAGAGCCCAGGAGTGGGATTTTCCAACCCTGGAATCCCTACTTCTATGCAAACACCCAACCCTCCCACACTTCATGATTTTTTGTATCAAGGTTGGACCGATACCCCCAGGCAACCAGAGCCTAAAATTGACTATCCTCCCCAACCTGATAGTGATAGCCTCTCCTCTTTTATGATAGAAATGCAAAAAAAACAAAAGGAAATGATGGAATCCATGGGAGAGATGTTGAGGAATAGTCAACAATTAAACAAAGAAATAAGGAAACTTAGCTACGCTCTTCCCAGTAATTCTGATCCCTACCCATACGACCATGATCATGAAAATAATTCTGAGGAAACTAATGACAATAGGGATCCAGTTTTATGTAGCTATCACTTAGACTCTCCTAATGAGACATGGCCACTAGAGGAGAACAATCCTAGTGATTATCCACTTGAGCTATATTGGAGTCAAAAGCAAGGGAAGATGGTACCTATTGAGAACCTTGACCCTAATGATAGTATTCTCCTTACCCCTACTAACCCAGGTCAAGTTTGTATTGTTCCTATCACTTCCCCTATTAATTATCTGGTGGAATCCCATTCTACCCTTAGTGAGCCTACTCCTGACCCTCAACTTAGGGAATCAGCATCTACCATTCACCATCTTGAGGATTTAAATGAACCTAATGAAGGCGACCTTAAGGGAATGGAGGATGAATTAGATCAATTTTGGTCTCAAGGATCTAAAGAGTCTATTTCAGCGAATGAGGATGCCCCAATGGAGGAACCTAGACTGAAAATTTGGAGTGAATCATAGGGGAATTATTTATTATTTAAGGATTTACCTCCAGAGGATATAAATAATATGGTGAAATCCAGATTCTTCCCTTCTTTTGAGAGTCATCCTCCATCAAACCAGGAGTTGATATTAGAGAAGGACAAACAAAATAGTGAGAAACCTAGGGGAGACTCTCGGGGACAAAACACATCAATTGAGGATTTATACCCTGAGAAGAATAACGAATTCAGTGATATAGGCTTGCTCCAAAACATTAGGACTGATCCTCCTTCAGGAATAATTGAGGATACTGATACAACTCCTCCCGTTACTGGTGAATCACATATACACCCTGACAAAAACTCAAGTGAACCAAAAGAATCCGGGGATGAAATTAATGATAATGATTCTAATATATTTTAACCCAGCCATCAAAGAATTATAATTTGGAGTCTACCATTGATTCACATATATTGAAAGGTGAAAATATGACTCCGATCATTAATGTTAGGCAGGGTAACATGAAGTTGTCTACAATTGTTAGGGAGAATACACTATCTAAATCGTTGTTGGAATTGGACCTAACACCGGCTAAGCCCTCATTGGACTTAATCATTACCTTCCAACGCTACAAACAACCCTTACACTCCCTAACCAATCCTTGGCTCAGATCTCTGCTCATGTACATTCTTTCTAGAGAACATATCAGACCAGTGCATTCTCGAGTTGAATGGCGAGTGTGGATTGATGCTTGTACTTTTAGTCTCGCCATTCAAGGGTTTGAACTAATAATGTTTATATCTTTTAAAACCATCCTACTTTGGAGGATCCTTGTTATCCTCCACTTATTCCGTTTCGGGAGGTCCCTTTTCATTTTCCTTTTGTTATTCCTAGACCCCCCCAGGTAGCCAACAAGGTTTTCTGCTTTCATATCTTTTGGCAAGAATTTGGGATTACATTGCATCATCAGCTCACCAACATCCATGGCTACCTATTTTCTAGGCACACGCTATTACGCATATTTTTAGGGCGTAACTTTTTCTATTTGGAACCAGACTTACAGGTTCCTTATAAGTTTGGCTGCTGATAGAAAATGCAGCGCTTGTTGGGAGGCAACCCAGCGTTCTGAATAACACTATTGTCAAGTGATTTCTTTCCTTTCTCCCCCTGTTTTAATTCTACAATGAGGACAGTGTAGGATTTAGGCATGGGGGGGTGCATTTTGCATTTTAGGAATTATTCATGCATTTAGGTTAGCATATATAAATATATATATATATCTCTTTTCTTGAGCTGAATGGGTTAGTCCCTAGCAAAATGTCTTTGTCATTGGAGGTTTTTCTTGAATTATTTCTTAAGTTTAGAATCCAGTACATTTACTTCATGTGCACGTAGACTGGGTTATGGATCTTTGAAGGAAATCAATAAGCATTTGTAGTCAACTGAACCCTTGGACAGGTAATAGGGAGTCAGGCATACTATTTTCTAATAGATCCACCTCATATTTGTGAGATGAAAGTAGAGAGATTACTGGTGCGCTATTCCAGTGCAACGACTCTTAAGTTTTGAACAATTAGATGATGATACTTCAGAGTTAGGCATAGTTTTCGCTCTCTGTTCCTATGTGTGTACTTCGTGTGAATTTCTAAGAGTCACCAGATAAGGCAGATACATAGAGATTGAGTCTTAATAAAGCTATGACTATGGTGGATGGTTACGACCGTCCTTCATAGAGTCCTTGGCTGAAGGAGGGTAATAGTGTCAAAGGTCAGGAATACATCAGTCCTATCCATTCCTTCTTGGTGCCAAGAATAGACACTTCCACCAAATAAGCCACACAATATCCTCTTGACCATCATTATCCCTAATAATGCCTCGTAAATAAAAGTTTGTATCGTGTTATGTTGATTGATAAAGAAAAAAAAAAGAAACAATTATATTAAAAAAAAAAAAAAGAGAAGAAAAGAGAGAGAAAAAGAAGAGTCCAAGTTTATAACTTTATCTTTGTAACATTGTTTCTGAGGCAATAAAAACACCTGTCGCGATCCATCAAATATGACCCATACCTACCTTTTAGTATTTCTGATCAATCGAATACTGACTGAGGACTCTAACTTAGTTATAGAGTTATTAGGGCTTTAATTGAAGTGTAAATGCCATGTGAGGCCACCAAACAGTGAGTACAGTTACTAAATCTAGCGAGATTTGGGATCTTAGAAAGAAAAGAAAGAAAAGAGTGAGTGCCAAGGAACATCAAGAGAGCACAGTTGTTTAGCCACTCTCCGAGTTGACTTGTCTAATAGTCTAAAGATCTAGGTCTGTAGTACTAGATTACATGTAGCACCAGATGAGTATGTGCCACCAAATACAAATCCATTCAACTTGATATCTCCTACCCAAGCCAAAAGCTAGGGTCAAATTATAGATTATCTTCTACTTTATCCCCGAGGGAAGTAGTTGCCTATCACGACAGAAATATTTACCAAGGGTGAAGTAAAAACTCTAAATGTGAATTGGCTTTTCATGTGGATCTGTTACCTAGGCTATTATCACTTCACATTTGTGTGGATCTCTAAAGTTTTAAAATAAGAAAAGAAGAAATCTTCTGATTACTTCTATTATTTTTCATTTTTGCTAGGGACTAGCAAATCTTAGGCATGGGGGTATTGATGAGTCCATTTTAATGGACTATTGTTACGCCTAAGTTAACTATATTTTTACTTTTTTGTTTGTTAATAACTACATTAGGTTATAGAATGAGTGCATGCATCATTACTTGAGTTTTTATCTATTTTATCACATTCTATAACTTAGTATGTAATTATTTTATGTTTCATTATTGTAGGAATAATTTGCAAGAGACAAGGGGGTGAATTAAATTTTCCCCTCCCCCAATAGCTGCTAACCTCAATAATACCTCTCCAATAGCTACTGGCCAAATTTAGTATGGGATTTAAAAATCCCTTGACTTGCGGATGGGGGAGGAGATAAAAGGAGCTTTTGGCAAGGAAGAGAGGGGTCGTTTTCTTCTTCCCCCCTTGGCGGGGATCCATCGTGAAGTTACTGCGGGCACTGTGGGGAGAGCGTGCACTGTGCGCACCAACTTCTATTGCCTACCCACTACGCATCCTCCTACGCTAGCCTACCTTCACCGTGCCAACTTCCACCGCCTACCCCCATCGCATGCCCTGCAGGCGCGCCCTCGCATGCCACACCACGCTCGGCCTTACCGCAAGAAACTCACCTGCAAGTAGACCACAGCAGTAGTGTCCCCTCGCCAGGCACACGCTGCCTTCACCAAGCGCGCCCCAACCTCTCCAACACCACGCAGCCACGGACCAAGTGCGCACCTCATCCTCCCCCACCGCATGCCCTACAAGCGCACAGCCGCAGCCACCGAAGGCAGCAGTACTTGTTCGCCCCTCATGGCTAGAAGTTACACACCCTTGTGCGTGCACATCTAGCCTGCGCGAGTGTGCAACCACCATAGAGGCCAGCCAGCTTCTTCTCCTCCTTCAACTCAATGCATGGGGATAATGCACTATTCATCTTTCTTCCCTGAAGAAACCCATCGTTGGCCGTCCATCTCCACGTGCAGCCACCCCCACAGACTGTCGTTCTCCATGCCATCACCTCCGTTAAGCTCGCCTCAACCTTACTAACACGACCACACCCTTAGATGTGCCCACCAAGACTCGCACGCATGCATGGAGTAACCCACCGTCGGCAAGTTCCTCCTCGGCAGTCGGTGATCTCAGGCCACCATAGTCGATGCCACCACTGCCATCCTGATCCTCTCATCGTGGCCAACCTCTCCTGGGCTTCTCTCCTTTAGCAATGGGCCCTCCTCCTCGTATGCACTAAGAAGAGCACTTGGTCTGTTTTGGAAAAGTAAACATGCCATTAAAAATTGCAAGGATTTCCGTTGTCAAAGATACTATTTACTTATTTATCTTATTATTATATTATAGTAGAATTGCATGAATGGCCCTCAATTCTAATTGAATTGCTTGTAGTCACATTACATTCATGTCATGACTAAGCTAACATGTATCTTTGTTATGGGGAACAAATTCTGATTTAGATAAATTTGATGAAGCTTGTCAGTATTAAGATAGTACTTCTGGTATTTCCATGGTGGTGATTTTGCATGTGCACCCTCAGATTCTTTGTTAATTATCTAAATTGAGAATTTATGCTGGAAATGAGAACACTAATTAGCATGCACATCCGTTGATATTCCCGATTACTTGATGCATCATTACTCATTTTTTATAGGTTAATTCCTCCCTGTGGAGATGACCTAACTATTCGTGGTTAGATTCTGAAAATTAAAATGTTTTGAAAAGCGATTTTCTACCACGCAATTAAATACAACGACACATCATTTTATGTTAAAGTTTTCAACGAAAACGAAGATCACTCTTTTAGTGATCCAACGGTCGAGATCATTCAAGAGTTTAATCTCAAGCATTTGCCTTGTGAAGCATGGCTGAGATTGAATCTCAGCCATTGAATCTTCGATTGACGGTTGAGATTGATTGAGTGGGTGAAGAGAGAGTCCTGCGGGCGACCTTGGATGGCTAGGATGGTGCGACGTGGTGCCATCTTGGGCCATCCATTTTCCATTGCTTGTAGATGGTGACACGGATGTCAGATTAGGTCGATTTTTATGTCTTTGGGCTATAATCGTCGATCCAAACCCATTCATGCGGTTGGAATTGTTATCTACAGTATAGATTTACACCACCTTGCCCCTTGACCTCTGATCTTTCTCATACTACATCTAATGCTACGGAGGTCTAATCAGGGTGATCTCGGAGGTGATGGACTCCGATCGTCACCCTGATCAGATCCATATGGTTGCATCTCAAATCTGAGGCCCTGAAATGATCTCGCCCTGTCCCCTAACAAATCAAAGGGAAACTGAACCTATAATTTATACAATCTAACTTAAATGTATGATGATGCATGTTATACAGTATTTATAATGTATGATACTTCTATAGGCCTAGGAACATGCATAAATAGACATTTTAGGGTAGTTAGATGTGTGCACGTCACACCCCCATGCCTATCTTTCGTTAGTCCCTAGCAAAACTATATGCTATTTATAAAAGAATTAGGATCAAATTACTTGGGCAGTAGTTATTAAAAGAGCGATCTTCATTTTCGTTGAAAACTTTAACATAAAATGTCGTGTCATTACAGTTCGTTGTGTGGTAGAAAATCGCTTTCCAAAAATATTTATTTATTGAAAATCTAACCACAAAGAGTTAGGTCATCTCTACAGGGAGGAATTAGCCTATTTAAACTAGTGAATAGTGTCTCATTTATTTGGGAAACTCAACACGTATGCATACTAATTGGTGCACATGTTTTCAACATAAATTATTGATTTAAATAATTAATCAATAATGTGAGGGTGCACATGCAAAATCACCACAATGGAAACACATGAATCTTGATCTTAATACTGACAAGAATCATCAATCTTAATCAAAACGGAACTCGTTTTCCATAACCAATATTCAATACTCTATCATGTATGAGAAGAGTTCAGCTATCCATAATTCTGATAGAAAGGAGGGCTATTCATGCAAATCTTTCAGAATATGATAATTCAATAAATATATGAATAGTGTATTTGACAATGTCATATGTTGTAAATTTTAATTGCGACCTTCACTGTAGCAAAATAGGGGATTACTTCCCCTTATGCTCGTGCCAAGAAGAGGAGACGGCGGATGGTGTGGTCATCAGTGGCCGGTCTCTGAGGTGCGGCCTTCGCGATGGTGGTGATGCGGTGGCTGGAGGTGGTAGGACGTGGCTAGACGGTGGAGGAGAACGACGGCCACATTGACGGCAGGTGGAATTCGCGGGCATCATGGCAGGCAGCTGATGGGCTCACGGGGGTTGGGGGCGTGAGATGAGGAGAACGGCGAGGTCAACGGTGAGTTTGGATGCTTGTAATGGCCGTATGAAGCGAGGAGGCAGCTGCAACTTTGGGTTCCTTCACTGCAAGACCGATGTGAGGAAGAAGAAGATGAACAGTTGTCCGTGGGTGCACAAGAGCGAGGGGCTGGTCATGCGTGCGCACAGGCTAGTGAGTAGATGTGCAGCTGCACGAAGAGGTGGGTGGGTGCGTGCAGCGTGTGCGTGGCTGGTCATGCGTGCATGTAGGGTGGTGCACAGGTGCAGCTGCGTGCGGAGGCCGTTGCGTGCGGTGGCATGAGGCTTGAGCGCACGGTCGCTGTTGAAGATGGAAGAGGACGGCTGGGTGTGGTTGCTGTGGTGGTGGTGATGTTGACAGTGCAAGGGAGGCATGTACGCTATCACCATGCATGCCGTGGAGTTGGTGAAGGCGAGGAGATGTTGAGGACGCAGGGGCCACGATGCTCACTTGGTTCATAGGGTACGTTTACTCCACGGTGATGGAGGAAGGAAGAGATCCTCGCCGGGGGGGAAAGGATCATCTCTCCGCCTGCATGCGGTGAGTTCTTTTATAAACCTTCTGCCATTAACTCTCCTCTGATCTGTTGCATTTTCGGAGGACTCGACATTCTCCAACAGCCTAACGGCAATAGCGAGGTGGTGGGGAAACGATGTGTTGAGGCCAGCGAGGAGGTTGCACACATGAAGGTAGATACGGCTAAGTTGTGGTGCATATTGTCAACATCATCAAACGTCTAGGGTAAGCTTCGGACGTCTTAAAAATGAGATTTGGCTGTGCTTGATTCCTGCAATGCATATAATTATTTATAATATCAGATAAACTTTACAAATATAAATTATAATGCATGCATTTATTTTATAATCAAATACAAATATTAATATACTCTAAAATGTAGTAACTAACCAACTTAGGCTAACAATTAGTCCAATAAATTGGACTCATCAAATATCCCCATGGCTAAGTTTTTCTAGTCCCTAGCAAAAATGAAAAATAATAGAAATAATCAGAAGATTTCTTCTTTCCTTATTTCAAAACTTTAGAGATCCAAACAAATGTGAAGTGATAATAGCCTAGGTAACGGATCCAAGTGAAAATAACCAACTTACATTTGCAGTTCGTACTTATCCCTTGGTAAATATTTCTATCAGGATAGGCAACTACTTCCCTTGGGGATAAAGCAGAAAATAATCTGTAAATTTGACCTTAGATTTTTGGCTTAGGTAGGAGATATTGAGTTGAATGGATTTATATTTGGTGGCTCACACTTATCTGGTGCTACCTGTAGCCTAGTACTACTGACTCTAGATATCCAGACTATCAAATGAGTCAACTCGGAGAGAGGCTAAACAACTGTGCTCTCTTGATATTCCTTTGTGCTCACTCTTTTCCTTCTTTTCTTTCTTTCTGAGATCACAACTCTCACCAAATTTTGTAAATGTACTCACTATTCAGTGACCTCACATGGCATTCACACTTCAATTAAAGTCCTAATAACTCTACAACTAAGTTAGAGTCCTCAGCCAGTATTCGAGTGATCAGAAACACTGAAAGGTAGGTATGGGTCATATTTGGTGGATGACGATGGGTGTTTTTGATGCCTCAGAAATAACGTCACGAAGATAAAATTATAAATTTGGACTCTTTTTCTTATTAAATATAATTGTTTCCTTTTTTTCATTCTTTTTCTTTCTTTATAAATCAACATAACATGATGCAGACTTTTATTTATGAGGCATTATTAGAGATGATGATGGTCAAGAGGATATTGTGTGGCTTATTTGGTGGAAGTGCCTACTCTCGACACCGGGAAGGAATGGACAGGACAAGCATATTTCTGACCTTTGACACTATTACCCTCCTTCAGTCGAGGACTCTATGAAGGATGGTCGTAACCATCCATCACTGTCATAACTTTATTAAGACTCAATCTATGTGTATTTGCCTTATTTGGTGACTCTCAGGAATTCACACAATGTACGCACATAGGAACAGAGAGTGAAAACTATGCCTAACTCTGAAGTATCATTATCTAATTGTCCAAAACTTAAGAGTCCTTGCACTAGACTTAGCGCACTAGTAATCTCTCTACTTTCTTCTCACAAATATGAGGTAGATCTACTAGAAGATAGTATGCCTGGCTCCCTATTAACTGTCTAAGGGTTCAGTAGACTAACAATGCTTATTGGTTCTCTTCAAAGATCCATTACCCAGTCTATGTGCAAGTGAAGTAAATGTACTGGATTCTAAACTTAAGAAACAATTCAAGAAGAAAAATCTTCAATGACACTTTCAATGACAAAGATGTTTTGCTAGGGACTAACAAATTCAGCTCAAGAAAAGAAATTATTTATATATGCTAACCTAAATGCATGTATACTTCCTAAAATGCAAAATGCACCCCCCTATGCCTAAATCCTATAATGTCCTCATTGTAAAATTAAAACAGGGGGAGAAAGGAAGGAAATCACCTGATGATGGTGTTATTCTGGATGCTGGGTTGCCTCCCAACAAGTGCTGCATTTTCTATCAACTGCCAAACTTATAGGGAACCTGTAAGTCTGGTTCCAGATAGAAAAAGCTAGGCCCTAAAAATATGCGTAACAGCGTGGGCCTAGAAAACAGGTAGCCACGGATGTTGGCAAGCTGATGATGCAGCGTGATTCCAAATGCTCGCCAGAAGATATGAAAATAGAGAACCTCATAGGCTACCTGGGGAGGTCTAGGGATAACAAAAGGGCCATGAACAGGGACCTCTCCAAAGGGAATAAGTGGAGGATAAGGATCCTCCAAAGCAGGATGGGTTTTAAAAGATATAAACATTATTATTTCAAACCTTTGAATGGCAAGACTAAAAGTACAAACATCAATCCACACTCGCCATTCTACTCGAGGATGTACTGGGCTGATATGCTCCCTAGAAAGAATGTAGGTGAGCAGAGACCTGAGCCAAGGATCGGTTAGGGAGTGGATACTTTGTTTGTGTTGTTGAGCGGTAATGGATAAGTCCAAGGAGGGCTTAGTCGGTGTCGAGTCCAATTCAAAAAAAGATTCAGATTGTGTATTCTCCCTAACAAGTATTGCAGAAAAATTCATGTCACCCTATCTATCATTAATGATTGGAGTCATATTTTCACCTTCCAGTATATGTGAAGCAATGGTGGACTCCAAATTAAATTCCTTTGATGGTAAGGTCGAAGCAATAGAATCATTATCATTAATTTCATCCCCGGATTCTTTTGGTTCACTTGAGTTTTTGTCAGAGTGTATATGTGATTCATCAGTAAAGAGAGGAGTTGGATCAATATCCTCAATTATTTCTGAAGGAGGATCCGTCTTAATGTTTTGGAGTAAGCCTATATCACTCAATTCTTTGTTCTTCTCAGGGCATAAATTCCCAATTGACTTGTATTGTCCCTGAGAGTCTCTCCTAGGCTTCTCACTATTGTGTTTGTCCTCCTCCAATATCAACTCCTGGTTATGTGGAGGATGACTCTCAAAATCGAAAGAAGAAAGGAATTCGGATTTCACCAAATTATTTATATCCTCAGGGGGCAAGTCCTCAAATAACACATAATCCCCCTATGATTCACTCCAGATTCTAAGGTCGTGTTCCTCCATTGGGTCATCCTCGTCCTCTAAAATAGACTCTTTATATCCTTGAGACCAAAATTGATCTAATTCATCCTCCATTCCCTTAGGGTCTCCTTCATTGGTCGCATTTACAACACTAGGAAATTTCTACTAAGACCTGAACTATAGAGACACAATAGCACTCGGGTTTCTACCAAAATGCAGATTGCCCAAGCCCTCGCTTTATTTAAATGCAAAAGCAACCTTTTCTTTTTCTTCTTGTCTTTTTTATTTTTTATTTTTGAGTTTAGAGTTTCGGGGCAGCTTTCTACGGCTACCCAACCTACCCAAGACTCAAAAAGAACTCTAAGTGTTGGGCATCTTTTTAAGTGAAGTGATAGACTCACTGATCGACAGTCAAAGTGAACTTGAAAGGAAGTTATGCCTAAAGGTGTATATATCTGATCGATAGCTTTCTCGGTACTTTTTATTTTTATGAGGACAACACAAGGGCAAACCTAGTGTATATCTCCTCAGCTTATTCTACTTCTCTACTTCTTCATAAATGTTTGAAATTAAATGTGTATTTTTGTGAGCTGGGTTCTCGACAACCAGTTGATGAGCTATTACTACTAACAACTTGCCAGCCATACTCGTGCAATGAAGTGTGGCTTATTTCTTTTTCTTCTTCTTTTCTATTTATTTTTCTTTTCTTTTTGGATATTTTTCTATTTTTTTCTCTTTTTTTCTTTTTTAAATAGGTGGCTTCCCTAGTCTAAGATTTACCTAAAGGCAGTAAAAATAAAATGGTTGTGTGGCTGGGCTCTAGACAACCAGCCAATGAGTTGTTACCACCGACAACTTGCCAGCCATACCACCTTAGAAGGTTTATTACCTACCCAATTTCCGTTAAAATCGCTGAAATGTGAGTCAGTGCAAAGAGTGTGTAGATGCTTAGGCTTAATGTCCCCTCAAATTAGAGGGCAGGTTGATAAGTCATGTACTTATCACCCCAACTTATTAACCAACTAGAAATAAATTCAGAATGGTGAGGACTCGAGAATCAAGTCCACATTTTAGTGGACACCCAGGTTGATTATTCCCATAAACCTGAAGGATCTGACTGTTCAGGTCCTATCGTTTCATTCCTAAAGTTGAAAAACTCTAATGCCCAAATTCTCTTTCCCTAATTTAGTTTTTTTGTTCAAAATAAGGAGAAAATAAAAAGAATCTACGGAGCTAACAAGATGATTTAGAGATGAATATCCACCCCCCATGCCTCTGTAATGCAATGTCCTCATTGTAGTACAAAGACATGAAAAGGAGCGGAGTAGAGAAGAAAGCACCTGAATTTCGTGATTACCCGGTCAGCTCCGAGATAAAAATAGATTGTATACTTGCTGAATTTAGTGCTTTCAACTAGGCACACTGATAGACGACTTTTTGCTTTGCGTTATAGTATTTAAGTGGTGGAAAAATCGACTAATAAAAAATAATGAAAATAAACACTCGTAGAAGAGCGGGTCGTGCCCACAGGGAGGCAATTATGCAATTAATACCTGATTATTTAATGTTATTTCGGATAGTGTGAAATCCCTATTCAAATCTAACTTAAAATGTGAAGGAAAGTAGATTTGCAATAACTTAAAAAGATAAGGGTATATGTGCAATTTTCCCTCATAGAAATCCTCAATAAATTTATGATGAATTTATCCAATTTTCACGTGATGTGTACTAGAGACAATTAGTACTTAAGTTAAGCCCAAAAATCAATCTTTAAACTAGTTAATATCAATATCATGCAATTATAAGAAACTATGAGTGTTCAAACGCAATTCAGCCATAATATAATAATAAATAAATTCAAATTAGGTGGCAATGGCATTGAATATAAATTTTAATTGGTGGAAAAATACAGCTTTCTTCCTCTCTCCTCCCCACGAGAGAGAGAGAGAACCGTAGGGCTGTTCAAGGCTCAGGAAGACGGCGAGGACGAGGGCTCTCCGGTGGTGGCATTGGCGGCGACGGAGGTGGCCGGAGCTCCAGCCTATTGAACAAGAAGGCGGAGGTGCACGCAGCAATGCCACCTGTGGCGTGGTGGCATGCGTGCGCTGGTGTGCGCCCGTGAAGGCGATGAGGCAGAGGCTGGTGCGTGCGGGCGCACCTGCAGGGTGGTGTGGGTGTGTTGGTGGCGCAGATGTAGGGAGGAGAGGCAGGCGAGTGGGCGAAAGGTGATGCGGTGCGACGTCTGCAGTAGGGCGGTGGGGCGCACTGGCAAGCAGTGGGGCACACGGGCATTGCTGTAGAGTGGAGAGGCGCGGCTTGGTGTGCTCGGGCAGGCGCTTGCAGATGGCGCTGAAGGGAGCGAGCTGTAGGGTGTACAGGCGCTGTGAGAAGGGGCGGCTTGTAGGCCGTGTGGGCACTTGCTGTGTGGTGCAGGCAGTTGGTGAGCGCCTACAGTAGGGGAGAGGCGCGTGGTTGGGTGGATGCACCTGCTCTGGCGTGGGCGCGGTGAAGGCAGATGGCGCTGAAGGCAAATGAGCGGTAGGGCACACTGGTGTGTGCCTGCGGTGGCTGGAGGGAGATGCTGTGAGCAGGAGCCGTGAGGTTTTTCCCCGCAAGGGGGAAGAAGGCCACAATGCACGCTTCTTCTCTTCATGGATCCATAGTGTTCGCTAGGTAGTTCCTCGCATGGAGGAAGATGAAGATCAATCCCCAGTGCACCTCCTCTCTTTTTAATTCCTCTCTCTCCCCGTGTGCGTGAGTTAAGGGATTTTCAAATCCCTTAACTAATTCTGGCCTCGTCAGTTGAAGGAGGGCGACGAAAGATTAACCCCATGTGCAGTGGGGGAGGGGGGAAAGAGCTGCCGCTGTTGGGGAAATTTATCCCCCAACCCTTTTTCTTTCTGCATTTTATTACCTGCACATAAAAACAACAAAATCATTAAGTTATAGATTGTTATAAACTTAAATGATGAGGCATACAAATATTCTACAACTTAATAGCCATTATTAACACACCTAAACTATACGATTAAAGATACTTAGGCTTAATATTAGTCCATTTTAACGGACTCATCAAATATCCCCATGCCTAAGATTTGCTAGTCCTTAGAAAAAATGAAAAATAATAGAAATAATCAGAAGATTTCTTCTTTTCTTACTTCAAAACTTTAGGAATCCAGACAAATGTGAAGTGCTGATAGCCTAGGTAGCAGATCCAAGTGAAAGAGCCAATTTGCATTGGGAGTTCGTACATCACCCTTGGCAAAAATTTCTGTCGAGATAAGCAACTACTTCCCTCGAGGATAAAGCAGACGATAATCTATAATTTGGCCCCGACGTTTGGCTTAGGTAGGAGATATCAAGTTGAATGGATTTGTATTTGGTGGGACACGCTCAACTGGTGCTACATATAGTCTAGTACTGCAGACTCTAGCTCTCTAGACTATTAGACAAGTCAGCTCTGAGAGAGGCTACACAATTGTGCTCTCTTGATGTTCCTGGGCACTCTCTCTTTTCTTTCTTTCTGAGATCACGAATCTCGCCAGATTTAGAAATTATACTCACTATTTGGTGGCCTCACATGCCATCTACACTTCAATTAAAGTCCTAATAACTCTATAACTAAGTTAGAGTTCTCAACCAGTATTCAGGCGATCAGAAATACTAGAAGGTAGGTATGGGTCATATTTGGTGGAACGCAATAGGTGTTCTGTTGCCTCAAAAACAGTGTTACATCATAAACTTCGACTTTTTTTTTTGTAATATAACTATTTCTTCTTTTTCTTCTTTCTATTTCTTCTTTTTCTACTTCTTTTCTCTTTTCATTTTTTTTATTTTTTATTTTTTTCTTCTTATTTTTGTTTCTTTTTCAATCAATCACAATGCAATACGGACTTTTATTTACGAGGTACTATTAGGGATGATGATGGTCAAGAGGAAGTTGTGTGGCCTATTTGGTGGAAGTGCCTATTCTTGGCACTGGAAAGGAATGGATAGGACAGGCGTATTTCTGACCTTTGACACTATTACCCTCCTTCAGCTGAGGACTCTATAAAGGACGGTCGTAACCTTCCACCATAGTTATAGCTTTATTAAGACTCAATCTCTGTGTATCTGCCTTATTTGGTAACTCTTAGGCATTCGCTCAAAGTACGCACACAGGAACAGAGAGTGAAAACTACGCCTAACTCTGAAGTATCATCATCTAATTATCCAGAACTTAAGAGTTCTTGCACTAGACTTAGTGCACTAGTAATCTCTCTACTTCTCACAAATATGAGGTGGATTTATTAGAAGATAGTATGCCAGACTCTCTATAAATTGTCCAAGGGTTCAGTAGACTACAAATGCTTATTAGTTTTTCCCAAGGATCCATTACCAAGTCTACGTGCACATGAAATAAATGTACTGGATTCTAAACTTAAGAAATAATTTCAGAAGAAAAACCTCCAATAACAAAGGTATTTTGCTAGGAACTAACCCAATCAGCTCAAGAAAAGAATTTTTTTTATATATATAAATATGTATGCAAATATTTATAAATGCTATAAACATTATAAACATTCTCAGGTTATATCCCCCCATGCCTAAGACTGACAATGTCCTCATTGGAAAAATATAGACATAGAAGAATATCACCCGAGGAGGAGAGTGGGAGGAGCTAAGGCTCCTCAAGCCATAATGCGTCCAAAACCTGGCCATCTGAAAGAGTAATATACGGTTTAAGTCGCTGGCCATTTACTTTAAAGTTCAGACCTGAAATAGGGTTCTTGATCTCTACAGCTCCATGAGGGAAGGCACTGATAAGAACGTATGGCCCATCCCAACGGGACTTGAGCTTTCTAGGAAATAATTTAAGTCTAGAATTGAAAAGCCAAACCCACTGGTTGGGCTCAAAAGTCTTTCTAATGATGTGCTTGTCATGGAAGACTTTTGTACGCTGCTTGTAAGCTTGAGAAGTTTCATAAGCTTCATTTCAAAGCTCCTCAAGCTCACTTAATTCTAACATACGTTCTTTTCCCGCTTTATCCAGATTTAAGTTAATGTTTTTAATGGTCCAATAAGCTTTATGTTGGATTTCAATGGGAAGGTGGCATGCTTTTCCATAGACAAGACGGAAAGGAGACATGCCCAAGGGAGTCTTATATGCAGTTCTGTAGGCTCAAAGAGCATCATTTAGTTTTTTAGACCAATCCTTCCGATCAAGCCTGATAATTTTTCCTAAAATTTTCTTAATCTCCCTATTAGACACTTCAACTTGCCCACTCATTTGGGGATGATAAGGTGTGGCTATCATGTGGTTGACTCCCAAATTTTGGAGTAGTCTAGTGAAGTGTACATTCTTAAAGTGAGGTCCTCCATCACTTATGATCGTCCTTGGGCACCCATATTGAGAAATGATATTAGCCTTAACAAAGCCCAAGACAACGGAATGGTCATTGGTTCGCGTGGGGATGGCTTCTATCCATTTTGATACATAGTCAACAGCCATAAGGATGTATTCATATCTGAAGGACACAGGAAAGGGACCCATGAAGTCAATGCCCCAAATATCAAAGATTTCAACAGGGAGGATAGGTTGTTGGGGATCTCATCCCTTTTTCCAATGGTTCCTGTCTACTGGTAACGTAGACATGCGCCCACATACGTATGTGCATCTCGGAATAATGTGGGCCACCAAAAACCAGACTGAAGAACCTTATGAGCAGTCTTCTTCCCACTAAAATGTCCCCCACAGTGGAGGTCATGGCAGAAACTCAGAACACTTCTTTGTTCCTCATCAGGGACGCAACAGCGAAACAGCTGGTTAGGGTCTATTCCAAAAAGCTCGGGTTCCTCCCAGTGATAAAATTTAGCATTGGTGATAAACTTGTCTCGCTTCTGCTTGTCCCAAGTACTAGGGGTGATGCCCATGACCAGATAGTTCACTATGTCAGCGAACCAAGAAGTTTTAGTTTCCACGGCCATTAGAGACTCATCAGGGAAAGTCTCTTGAATACCACCAGCAGGGTTTGATGCCTCAATAGGGATCCTAGACAAATGGTCTGCTACCACATTCTCAACTCCTTTCTTGTCTTTAATTTCCTGGTCAAATTCTTGGAGTAGCAGAATCCAACGAATTAGGCGAGGTTTGGTGTCCTTTTTAGCTAGAAGATGCTTAAGGGCTGAATGATCAGTGAACACCACAACCTTGGATCACAAAAGATAAGATCGAAACTTTTTCAAAGCAAATACTACAGCAAATAATTCCTTTTCAGTGATCGTGTAGTTTTGCTGAGGATCTGTTAGGGTCTTGCTGGCATAATGCAGCACATGAGGTTTGCCATCAACCCTTTGACCTAAGATCGCTCCCACTGCAAAATTAGAAGCATCGCACATAAGCTCAAATAGGAGGGTCCAATCTGGTGCTTGGAGGATCGGCACGGTAATGAGGGCTTTCGTCAAAGCTTGGAAAGCCTCGCCACATCTATCATCAAAATCGAAGGAGACATCCTTCGCTAACAGGTCGCAGAGTGGCTTAGAGATTTTACTAAAGTCTCTAATGAAGCACCTATAAAATCCAGCATGGCCAAGGAAAGATCTAACCTGACGAACATTGGCGGGCAATGGAAGCTTAGAGATGGAAACGATTTTTGCAGTGTCCACCTCTAATCCTCTCTCAGAAACTACATGCCCTAACACAATGCCCAGTTAGACCATAAAGTGGCTTTTCTCCCAGCTAAGCACCAGTTTTGCCTCTTCGCAATGGGTTAAGACTTTATCAAGGGGAGAAAGGCATAGGTCAAATGACGAGCCATAAATGAAGTCATCCATGAAAATTTCAACGAACTCGTCGATCATATTAGAAGAGATGGCCATCATACAACGTTGGAAAGTGGCAGGAGCATTACATAACCCGAATGGCATTCTGCGGAATGCAAAAGTGCCATAAGGACTCGTGAAGGTGGTATGCTCCTGATCATCAGGAAAAATGTCTATCTGATTGTACCTAGAGTACCCGTCAAGAAAATAAAAGTACTTGTTCCCTGCCAATTGTTCCAAAATTTGATCGATAAACGGTAAGGGGAAATGGTCTTTCTAGGTAGCCGTGTTTAAATGGCGGTAATCAATGCAGACCCTCCAACCAGTTGAGGGTCTAGTGGTCACCAGTTCTCCTTAGTCATTCTCTTCCACAGTAATTCCTGCCTTTGTCGGAACTACATGAATAGGACTGACCCATTTACTATCTGAAATGGGATAGATAATCCCTGCATCCAGCCATTTCAGAATCTCCTTTTTAACAACCTCCCACATATTTGGATTGAGCCTTCTCTGCATGTCTCCAAAAGGCTTCACGGACTCGTTCGTGTATATATGATGCATGCAAAGAGAGGGATCAACAGCCATAATATCAGCAATTGTCCAGGGAATTGCTTCCTTGTGCCTTTGTAAACACTCAAGCAGAGCTCCCTCCTGCAATTCAGATAATGCAGACGAGATAATAACAGGGAGCGTGTTATTAGGGCTAAGGAAAGCATATTTCAATGTGCTCGAGAGGGGTTTCAACTCCAATTCAGGAGCCTTTTGGATTGAGGGTTTTAGTTGAGATGTCCCTGCCCCAGACAGCGGATCTACCTTCATAGTCCAGGGTGGGGACAGAGACTCAATGTGTATCCCCAGCAACTCTTCTAGTTCGAGCATTTTCCTTTCAGTTTCTTTAATAATCGAGAGATGGTTTTGAGATATGACCTTCTGAAGGGGATCTCTACATAAGAGTGCTGGAGTAGTCTCTTCAATTATTTCATCAACGACCTCAATTTAAGAACAATCTTTAAATCTGGGTTGCTTGTAAGTATCAAAAACATTCAACCAGATCTTCTTGTTCCTAAAGCCCATTTTAAGTGCCCCGGATCTACAATTTATAGAGGCATTGGCTGTGGCCAAAAAGAGCGTCCCAGAATAATGGATGGCTTTGTGGGCTTATTAGATGGGTCAATATCAAATACCAGAAAGTCAACGGGGAAGAAGAAATCCTCCACTCTCACAAGGACATCTTGCAACAATCCCCGCGGTGTCTTAAGTGATCTGTCTGCAACCTGGAGGATTACTGGACTAGGCTTCAGCTTTCCTCCTCCCAAAAGGTCGTAGACAGAGCTCGGTAGAATGTTTACCCCCGCACCCAGATCGAGCAGAGCCTCGTTAATGTGATGGTCACCTATAACCACTGAAATATACGGGGCCCCTGGGTCTTTCATTTCGGGGGGTGTTCCATGCTGAAGAACCGAGCTAACGTGGTTAGGCAGGATGACCTTGGTTTGGACCTATTTCCTAGATCGGCACTTCTGGGTGCACAGGTCCTTCAGAAACTTGGCATAGGATGGAATTTGTTTAATCACTTCCAACAGAGGCAAGTTAATCTGGACTTGCCTAAAAGTATCCATAATCTCTTCCGTCTTATCCTTGGCTCCAGACGAGCCAACAGAAGATTCCCCGGAAGCAGATAGGCGCTCTGGATAGAGCACCCTCAGCTTCCGGGTAGAGGGGTCGTCATGGCGGGAAAGGGGTGGTGGAAGGACGACATCCTCATTATGGGTGATTTTTTGTGAGGGAGAGTGGTGTGGCTCTTCCTTGGGTGAGATGGAAGTCGGGTCAGGTGTGGAAGGGGAATTCTGAGATGTAGCCGTAGGAGTGTTATCAGGCTTGTCAATCTTTTTTCCACTCCTCAACACGGTCACTGCTTGGGCGTGCTCCCTGAATACAACCCCCTTGCCCTTAGGGTTCTCCTTAGAAGAGCTAGGAAGCTTCCCCGGATCACTTTGCCTAACTGCCTCAGTAAGATGACCAATTTGGGATTGCATATCAGTAATCATCTTATTCTGAGATTGGATAACCATATTCTGATGCTCTTGCATTGCTTTCATCATGGCCTTCAGTTCATCCATCTCAGAGGGCTTATTCGGAGGAGGGTTTTCATAAGAAGGTTAGTATGTGGGCTGGGGAGGTAAGGGTCTTGTATTCCTTGAGTTAGAAGCGTCAGCTTGCTTCCAAGAGAAGTTTGGATGGTTCCGCCACCCTGGATTATAAGTGTTAGAGTAAGGGTTATTGCAAGGGGGGCGGAAACCTTGGGCAGCATTCAAGTCGGCCTGAATCAACTCAGGGAATTAGGTTGCCTGATGGCACTCCGCAGTGGTGTGCGTTGTGCTTTGGCAAATGGAGCATTCTCTTGAATCCTGAAAAATAGAGGCTACTTGTAGGTTCATGCCAGGGTTTGCTAAAAGCTTATCAAAGTTTTTATTCAATAGTTGAATCTGATAAGCCAAATCCTGAGAAGCCCCAGCTTCACGGGCCTCTATCTTCCTCTGCAAGATTGATGGTTTTCTTTCTTGATAGGCAGAGGACAGATGTATGGAGTTGTCACTTAAAGTTTCAAATAATGCCCAGGCTTCATCCTCTATTCTGGTCATGAAGGTTCCTGCACAGGCTGCATCAATGGTTTGCCTATGTCTTTCAGATAATCCGTTATAGAACCTTTCGACCAACTGCCATCTTGGCACTTGATGGTGGGGGCATAACCTAAGAAGGTCATTAAAGTGCTCCCAAGTCTCATGAAATTGCTCCCCTTCCTGTTGAGTAAAACCCATAATCTCTCTTCTGTAATGGTTGGTTATACTCATAGGAAAATATTTTTTTAAAAATTCTCCCTTAAGGGTAGCCCAATCATTTACCCTTGCATCGAGGGTATGATACCAGTGCTTGGCCTTATCCTTTAGGGAGAAAGGAAATAGAGTCCTCATCAGGGCTTCATCAGTAAAACCCTGGAGCTTCACCGTGGAACAGACCTCGGTGAATTCCTCCAAATGCCGGTAGGGGTCCTCCCTAGTAGTACCATAAAAAGCAGGCAATAAAGATATGGTACTGCTCTTGATCTCATACGGATTATCCCCTGCCGGTCATCTTAGTGCTTGTGCAGGTTGGTTGGTAGGAATAAAATAGTCCCTTAGGGTCCTTTGTTGATTTGCACCTTGCTTAGCCATTTCTTCTCTTTCTTCTCCTAGGTGAGCTCTCCTAAGAATTCTCTCAGGTCAGGATCAAACACTAGACTACCCTCAAGAGAGCGTCTACCAAGCATACAAAACACAATTCAGAATTTTTTTTTATTGAGTAAGTCAAACCTCCACTCCAAAGATAAGTCAAAAGATCAAGATTTATCCCTTCGTTCCCACGTAAGTGGTATAAGAGGGGTGTGGACTTGAAATCTTAACCTTCTTTATTGTGGATATTGAATTAGTTAAAATAAATGGCCAAACAAGTTTTTCACTGCAATTACGTGCCTTAATTCAACCTTCGAGTGCCCTAGGACCTATACTTTGCTTGGATGATACTCCTAGGTGAATAAGGGAGAAGTTACTCCAAGGACGAACAAAGGGATGCAAGTAGGGCGAACCCTTCCTTTGAGGCGATGCGTATGCAGTGCCCCTTAACTACCCTTTTGTTCCTTTAAGGGGTGTCCTCCTCCGTGGAGTATCAAAACACTTGATCAAAAGATAGTATCACCACCACCACAAAGCACAATAGGAGGGTCTGCACCGATAAAGAGATCGGTGCCTATAGCCTTAAGGGATCGAGCCTTAGTGCGGTGCCTAATGTGTGTGCTCAGTGTCAAAAGTGTGCAACACACCGCAAATCTTTGTAATTTCTTTTGAAATTGCAGACAAGTCCCTTATAATCAGATCAAATGTGAATTGCTTTTAGGGTTGAATATGATTATTAGTTCCGCTTTTAGTTATGTGACCAATGAATTAGTAAATTCAAACAACTTGGTGGTCTTGAATTTAAGTTTGAATGCAAATGCGTGAACAGAAGTTCTATGCAATGGTTAAAAAGATATACCTGTCGCCAGCAATCTTCGTGCTAATATGCTTGCAATGCAATAATAAGATCTAATATGCTGCTCAATCACCCCTAAATGCGTGCACCTAAGGGCATGCAATTTCTAAATAGGTAGCTCGATATTTTCTTTATTGGTTTTTAAAAGCAAGCAAGCAAAAAATATAATCACGCATGCACCAAAAAATATTGTAAGCCCTAGTAGCTAAAGAATGCGGGGACAAACCCCCAAAAATTTAGCCCCAATTACTACAAGGGCGAAAAGACAGAATTAAATTGTGACGACGGAGAATCCTCTGCAAAATAGGATCTTGGTCTCCTTCATCTTTTCCTCGTGTGGCTTAACTCGTGGTTGCTGTTACTACTCTATTGCGCCTTGTCGCCTCGGCGGATTCCTCTCACAATAATCAAAATGATTAGATAATTTCGCAACTCAAAAGATTTAAAAACAATAAAGTAAATCTATTGCATCTGTTGCCTCCCCAGCAACGGCGCCAATTTTGATAGACGACTTTTCGCTTTGCATTATAGTATTTAAGTGGTAGAAAAATCGACTAATCAAAAATAATGAAAATAACAACTTGCAGAAGAGCAGGTCGTGTCCACAGGGAGGCAATTATGCAATTAATACTTGATTATTTAATGTTATTTCAGATAGTGCGAAATCCCTATTCAAATCTAACTTAAAATGTGAAGGAAAGTAGATTTGCAATAACTTAAAAGGATAAGGGTATATGTGTAGTTTTCCCTCACAGAAATCCTCAATAAATTTATGATGAATTTATGCAATTTTCACATGATGTGTACTAGAGACAATTAGTACTTAAGTTAGGCCTAAAAATAAATCTTTAAACTAGTTAATATCAATATCATGCAATTATAAGGAATTATGAGCATTCAAATGCAATTCTACCACAATATAATAATAATAAATAAAATCAAATTAGGTAGCAATGGCATTGAATGTAAATTTTAATTGGTGGAAAAATAGAGCTTTCTTCCTCTCTCCTCCTCAGAGAGAGAGAGCTGCGGGGCTGTAGCAAAGCTCAGGAGGACGGCGAGGATAAGGGCTCTCCGGTGGTGGTAGCGGCAGCGACGGAGGTGGCCGGCAGAGGTGGCCAGAGCTCCGGCCTGTTGAACAAGAAGGTGGAGGTGCATGCAGCAGTGCCGCCTGTGGCGTGGTGGCGTGCGTGCGTTGGTGCACACCCGTGCAGGAGATGAGCAGAGGCTAGTGTGTGCAGGCGCGCCTGCAGGGTGGTGCGGGTGTGCTGGTGGTGCGGATGCAAGGTGGAGAGGCAGGCACGCGGGCCGAAGGTGATGTGGTGCGGCGTTTGCAAGAGGGCGGTGGGGCACGCTGGCGAGCAGTGGGGCACGCGAGCATTGTTGCAGAGTGGAGAGGCATGGCTTGGTGTGTGTGGGCAGGCGCTTGCAGATGGCGCTGAAGGGAGCGAGCGGTAGGGCGTGCAGGCGCTGTGAGCAAGGGGCGGCCTGCAGGCGGTGCGGGTGCTTGCTGTGTGGTGCGGGAAGTTGGTGAGCGCCTGCAGCAGGGGAGAGGTGCGCTGTTGGGTGGATGCGCCTGCTGTGGTGTGGGCGCGGTGAAGGCAAATGGCGCTGAAGGCAGATGAGCGGTAGGGTGCACTGGTGTGCACCTGCGGTGGCTGGAGGGAGATGCTGTGAGCAGGAGGCGTGAGATTTCTCCCCGCAAGGGGGAAGAAGGCCACAGTGCATGCTTCTTCTCTTCCTCGATCCACAGTGTCCACTAGGTAGTTCCCCGCAAGGAGGAAGATGAAGATCAATCCTCAATGCACCTCCTCTCTTTTTAATTCTTCTCTCTCCTTGCGTGCGTGAGTTAAGGAATTTTCAAATCCCTTAACTATTTCTGGCCTCGTCAGTTGAAGGAGGGCGGTGGAAGATTAACCCCATGTGCGGTGGGGGAGGGGGGGAAGAGTTGCGGCTGTTGGGGAAATTTATCCCCCCACCCTTGTTCTTTCTGCATTTTATTACTTGCACATAAAAACAACAAAATCATTAAGTTATAGAATGTTGTAAACTTAAATCATGAGGCATACAAATATTCTACAACTTAATTGCCATTATTAACACACCTAAACTGTACGATTAAAGATACTTAAGCTTAATATTAGTCCATTTTAATGGACTCATCACACACTATACAAATGAAGAAGAAATAAAGAATTCACAGGTGCAGGTCAGAATCAAAATAAGAAGATAGATTATTTGACCTACAAAGAGATGTCCACAGATGTGGATGAGATTGTGGTGCTGACCCATGCCCCAGGGTTGAGTGTATCTATGGTTCTGGATAAAAATTACCCAAAATCGGAGATCAGTATGCAAGCGGGGCCGGGCCTACAGTTTGTGAGGATGCAACCCAAATCCAAAAAATGTCATAAGGGTCCTGGTAGAATGCTGGTAGTTTTAGGCAAATAGGAACCCTTAGACATAGACTTCTGTTTCCCCTAGAATTGGCTTCCCATATCTTCATTTCCCAGCTCCTATCCTCCATAATCATAATTTCTGGGACCTCACAAATGTCATCATCTCCGTATAAAATATCTAAGTCCAAGATTTATGGCTTAATCAAATTTGACTTGGGTTTGATAATCTCGAAAAGATAATCATCATTATGCTCTACGGGTGTAATTGCAGAATGGTGTTATGAATTGAATCATCCATAAAAATAGGATTTGTATCTTCGAAGCTAGCGCTAACAGGATGAATTTCCTCAATAATGGGGCCATAAAATAATTCATTGAATTCCTCAGGCCTGACCATCTCACTGAAATCATTTCCCTCAAACTCATATGAGACTTCACACAACGATTCTTCAACTTCAGAATCAAAGAATTCTAGATCCACATTAATATATATCTCAAAATCATTCATCATTTTCAGATGCATGGAGAGATACTTTTCTTCAAACCCTGGTTTAGTGATCTTGGGTGAAGAAATCAATTCATCCTCAATTGGTTGCTTTAGACCAACCTGGTCAACCCCAATCTCATAAAATGTGTCTCCCCTACAGGTGCTTGAGCGGGTTCTGACAATGGCTCTCCTGAAGGGGATTTATCGTGGGAATCATCCCAAGATTAGACTAGAGCAACTACAAATCTCATCCTCAATTTCGACAAATTCCCAAGTAAAAACTCACCTGGGTCCTTATCCTTAACATCTTGCAGCCAATCCAACAAATATTTGTTAAGATTATCAATCATTTGAATCAGAGGATCCAATTCTTCAATGCAGGGTGTTGGCTAAGCTTCTAAAGATTGAATGGTATTCCTTAAGTTAGCCAACACCCTATCTTGGATTTGGTTCATCTGAACCAAATGGTTTGATTTTGGGTTGGATGGGTTTAGGTTCAGTCCGAGGGAGTCAAGGAATTGAGGTTCTTGATACCTTCCCTAATAATAGGTCATTTTGAGTTGTTCAAAGAAGGGTGGTGACTTATATGCAGTGTAATCAGGGGGAGGGTAAGGATTATGATCAGCATATCCTTCTTGATTGTAGATTAGATTAAGTTGTCCATAGGAGGGCGATGATCTATAATCGATGTAGCTTGAAGAAGGATAAAAATTAAGATCATGGTATCCAGGGTTAGATCCTGAACATAGAGGTCTGGAATTGTATCCCAAATCCGAGTTATCCCAACTAGTAGATGGTTGATTGCAGCATGGGTTGGGATAATAATCATCATATTGGGGATAAGAAATGTCAAGAGGGTAGGAGTGAAAATGTGTGTAGGATGTGGAAGGATCCATGACAAAATGGAAGGAAGAAACGTACCCTGCAATACAAACACTCAAACCTATCCTTAGGTGGGGTAGCCTAAAGATCTGCAGACTCCCAAAAATCATCTTGAGTTGAGAAGAATGATTTGATCTACTTCTTTCCAGTCAATCCAACCAATTAGAGGGAGGGATTGGGCAGAAAGTTCTTCCCTTGTCTTTCACCTCAGGTTCCTTTGATACCTCCCAATCACTGTCGTTTGACTCTACTCCCCTAGCTAGACATCAGATTGAATAGTAGAAGCAAATTAATCAAAAATAATCTTGATCTGGGCCCTAAAGAGCGAGTTCAATCCTTAAGGCTAGTGTTTACTCTGTTTTAATTAGGCTTAGGTTTAAATGTTCTTTGGAATGTGATGGGCCCTTTATCTGGGTTGTGCCCTTAATGAATAGTTTCGATGTGTGTGTTCAGCGTGTAAATTGCATTTTAAAAGATTATTTAGTTGTAGTATAGTGTGAAAACACGTCGACAAATAAATTTGTAAAGACCAGTGAGTACTGGGTCATTTGCAGGGAGGCAATCTCAATTTATACGGAAGCTTTTCAATAAAATATTTCTAACAGGTATTTATATATGTATATATGTATAAAAAGGCATTAGATATCCATAAGATCAAATTTCATTGCATTGATAAAGAGTTTTTCATAATAGAATTTGCTATGCAAAAGGTAGAGACAGACAGATAGAAAGAGAGAGAGAGAAGGGGGCAGAGAGATGACGTCACTTGTAGGATGCTTATGCAAGATGCGGTAGCACCTCAGATCGAGAGCATCAGGACGAAGGTTGGAGTGGAGTTGCAAAGGGAGAGCTTAGTCTAGAGAAAGGTGAAACAAATGTTTGGAGTTGATGATTCCAACTAGGGGGCCCTGGGCCTTCTTTATAGTTGTGTTGAGGGGCAAATAGGGCATTTGAGCCCTTAAATTCATGCAACAACCTTGGATTAATCAGATCTGTTGATCGGGGGATCAATGGACTTGATTAGGCCTCAAAACACCTTTAAAATTCTTCTCTACACTCGGATTTAACCTCTTGCTGACACGTGGCATGCTCTGCATCGTCGGATGGCCATCGGACTCTCCAGACCTCTCCTTACACGTGCGCTATGATTCCTTCACTTGCCACTCAAGCAATTTAAGCGCCTCAACGTCAGTCGTCCGATCTCACGATTGAATGGCTTAAATGAGTGCACCCCTCGCATTCATTCTTCAGAAACTACATGGGATCACGCGTTGGATCAGGCGTTCGACTGTGATCCGCTCTTGACTCATCGCGTGGCTGCATCTCTGCACTTCGCTCATGATCCAACAATGCTATTTAGTCTACGCCTGATTTCATGCGTAGTGGCCGCTCGAATGTGCACCCATCATTTCGCGGTGAAGGTGCAAACCGTTTGTTCTACTCCTCTTGTTGCAATTATGTTTTAAGGCAACTCGTTCACAGTTGTTGGATGAAGATCCAACAGGCAAGATTTACTCCTTTTTGATGAAGTGCGGTGAAGTGGCGACGTGGCGTGCTTGTGGCCACAGGATGATGATCCAACGGCCCGCAGCATGTGTCTGGGAAGCCTTTAGAGATGGGCCGATGGTGAGGGCGGCTGTGATGGCACCACATGGCGCCATCATGGTCATCCATCTTCTTTTCCTTGTATCTATGAATGTAGACCTCCGATTGAGTTGATTTTTTTGTCGTTGGACTGCGATCGTTGATCCAGATCCATCCGTGTAGTTGGATATTTCATCTGAGGCTTGGATCTTTGTCCTTTGGCTCCATGATCTCTATTCTTCTATGGACTGCACATGATGCTTTGATTGTTTGATCGAGATGATTTTGGAAGTGTTGGACTCTCATCGTCGTTCTAATCAAATCTGCTCGATATGATCTAACATCGTGGCTTGGAATCATCTACGATTAAAATCACCTCTAATTGGTACAAAAAATGATGACATTATCTATATGACTAATAAACTAGCTATTGTGCAAATTATAATGCCTATGAATGCATTATTACTATGTTATGCTAGAATCTAGCTTAATTCAGGTAATTTAGGTTGCATGCATGTTGTGCAATCAGTGTGTGCATGCACAACTAATAGTTTTCAAACAAGGCTAATTGATGATTTATCTTTTAGGGTTTAACCTTGTTTAGTAGCTTTTAGGGTTCAACTTTAGGTGTATTCAATCAAGTTCAGTTGGCACACCAGGTTTTGAAAGCACAGGTGAAGATGCCTTCCTCTAAAACATAAAAGAATGTGGAGTGTCTGGTTATTACCTAAAAGTTGAATCTTAAGAGGCAGCTACTTGATGAGTTGTTTTTAAATGAAGTGGTGCCACCTGATGCACCACTAAATTAGGCACACAAGTGGTTATCTAATCTGATTTCTACTCAATTATATGTTGATGAGTGTACCGATTCTAAAGATCAGGTTACCGGTTGAGTATGAAGAATAAGAAGAGGTTGTGTACCTCTATGGGATTTTTTTAGATATTTTTTATAAGCGGAGTGTGAGGTGGGTGGAGGTGACAAACAAATAAACAAGACTAACCTTAGGGTTTATGCAAGCTCCTAGGTTAATTAGGCTTTGTGTTATTAGGTGGTGGAATGAAAACTAGTGGGCGGGAGGTGAGGATATACTTACAGAACTTTTTTCTGCACTTTTCTCCAATCTAATCACTTTGGCTCACATCGGAAGAGTCCTTGCAATCACAGCATGATCGGAGAAAAAGTGAGATAAAAGTTAGGTAAGGTAGAAAATGTAGGAAATCAAAGAGCGTTGCCTCCCTAGCAACGGTGCCAAAATGTTGGATGCGATTTCTATGCTAAAAGTTTTGAGTTTGAAAACTCATTGTTATAATGGCTGCTTGGAGCAGTTACACAGATAATTTGACCTACACTAGAAAGCAATAAAAGAGAAGGGGATGAGAAGTTATCCTCCTTGACAGCTGCTTGGAGGATGAGCCGCATTGATGGGGCGCATAGGCGAGGGTTGTGAGATGCTGGACTAGGGAGGATGAAGACAGAGGATGGAGAACAGAATAGGGCGACGTCGTGGTGGGATCCGGTTCTTGAAAGACGGTGAGAGGACAACTGTGGGTGCTCCACGAACGTGGGTGAGAAGATGGAAAATTTATTTTTAAACTCTAATGAAGCATCCCAATTTTGGGACGAGCTTGTAGAGTTGTGGAGGAGGTGAGAGAAGAAAGGAAGGGATGGAGAATAAGGAGGAGATGTAGGGCCTTTATATAGTTTCATACATGGGGCCAAAAAGGTCTTTCAAAGGCTTGAAATTGATGGCAACGTATTTAGTGATGCTTGTAAGTGTTACTAAAGACGCCACATTGCTGAAGCTTGCATGGCAAGAGAGCCTCTCATCGCTGATCCAACGCTTCAGAACATGGCCACGTCATGCGCCCATTCTTCTTCCACCGTTGGTGCCTTATCTCACGGCAAATCACCATCAGCCGTTCGATCGTGTGATCGAGCGGCTTATATTGTGCCTTGCCTCTCGTTGCTGAGGAGTGCTATAGATCGCCCATCGGATTGCATGCCATCATGCGCGTGTGCACACTCGCCCATCCATTGCGCCACGTCTTCACCTCCATTGCCACTTATCTTCGATCAGGTGATGCAATTTTGCCTGCGCTCCTTCGCGGATTTGGCTGCTCCGCATGACTTGAACGTGTGTTGCGTGTTGACTGTAAGGCACGTAACCGCTGTGCCAATGCTTCGAATTTGTCACATTTAGGTTTTAACGCTCACGTGCTCTCGACCATTGGATGGCGGTCTAACAGTCTAGATCGCTTGATTATTTAATCTCAAGTGTTTGCCTTATGAAGCATGGCTGAGATTGAATCACAGCCGTTGAATCTTTGATCGATGGTTGAGATTGATCGAGCGGGTGAAGAGATAGTCCTGTAGGAGACCTTAGGCGGCTAGGATGGCGCCATGTGGTGCCATTGATAAATGCTAGTTTATCATCATTCTTACACCCTAAAACAAACCTATCTCTTAGGATTTTAACTCCACAAATAGGTTTCTTGGGTTGCATTTAGGCATAATCTAGGATTAGGCATGCATTGCATTCCTTTTGTATTTTTAGCATCTTTACTTGAGTGTTAAAGTTTATAAGATATTCAAACCCTTAAAACCTTAGAACTCAAGAAGGAAGAAAGTGAAGAAGTCCAGATCAGCTGAACCCTAGATAGATTGAGCTCATCTCAACTGGATATTAGCTCATGTTGGTTAAGTTTACCTCCTTCCAACTCCATTTAGCTCATCTTAGCTAGATGGTAGCCCAGGGTAGCTCAGCTCAGATCTAGCTCAACTTAGTTGAGTTTAGCTCATCCTAGCTCCAGCCAGTTCACTGGGAGCTCTAGCCAACTCAGTTCAGTTGATGGGAGTTCATTCCAGCTCCAGCTCATTCCAAGTCCAGCTCTACCGAGCTCCACTTAGCTTACAATAGCTGAACTCCCTACAGCTTAGCTACTACTTGCCTACTTAGTAGCTAAGTTGGCTCAGTTCTCATCAGAGGCAATTTCAGCTCAACCTAGCTTTAGCTAGGTTGAAGCCAGCTCAACTTAGCAAAACTACTCAAGCCTAGCTACTAGCATAAGAACTAGCTAGCTAAGCTAAGTAGTTGAGCTCCACAGCAGATTGAGCTCTAGTGCAGCTCCAATGTAGCTCCAGTCAGCTCTTCCTGAGCTCCTTTTCTCAAAAAGCTTAACTCCTCCACTAATATTCTACTCATTAAGCTATCTTAGCTAGCTTAGGTAAGATCAAAACCAAATCCACTCCAAAGTCCACCACCTAAGCAAGCTACCTACTCCACTCTTAGTTGGCGCCACCAACCCCCATGTCCCTTCACACCACCACCTCCAAAAGGAAGAAGTCTAGGCAAGGAGGACATCCAGAGGTGGAGATATTGAGGGTGGTCCACGCCACCTTAGGGAGAAGTTCTTGCAGTGGAGATCTTCCACACCAAGGAGGAGGAGGCACGCCCACCTAGGGTTTGCCACAAGGAGGACATTCAGGAGAGAAGATTTCCTGTTGGTCCTGGGGCAACCAAGACTAGTGCAGGAATTCTGGGCAGCAGCATCATCATCAACATTATCTTCCTAAGCTTTCTTCTATACTCTTGTTATTTCTTTTGCATAGTAGTGTAGTGTTTTTGTTGGAGATTACAAGTGAGAATCCCTTTCACTTATGAGTTCTCTAACCCATTCTAAAATAATTTTTTTTTAAAAATGAACAAAAGCATTCCTCTAATTTTTTAGCTAGCTTGTAGGTGTGTTGTGACTTGCTTCTTCATTACACTAGGCCTTCCATGCTTAGGGTGTGTTGGAGAAGCGAGGCACTTGTTGGTTTGCATTTTAGTAGTTTCAATTTCTGTCTCTCTCCATATTAGTTTACCTGTATTCAAAAACCCTAAAAAAATTACATATTTCAAAACCCAAAAAAAAGTAGATTTCCAAGATTCAATTGAGAGATTTGGTTTAAGGCATTCCTACCTCTGTTGGGACGACCCAAATACTTGTCCAAGTACTTGACATTTATAAATTTAAAAGCGATCCAAATTGTGTGTCACAATGACCTAATTCGCGATTTTTACAAATCATGTTTTTTAGCGATCACTTTGTGGCATCTTTGCCAAGGAGGCATGGCTTTCTTTATCATTATTCTCTTGCTTGATATGTGGATCTCATCCCCTTTTCCTTCTTTTCTCTCGTGTGTACAGGAACTACATGAAGAAGGCAGGAGTTTAGAAGCGAGAGCTTGAAGTTCCTTTTCTTCCAATGGATTTTAGGTTGGTTCCTCTTTCCTTGTCACATTAACCTTTTAAAAACTATAAAAAAAAAACATTAAATGAGGCTTTCAGGATCATAAACATTTAAATTAAGTGGAGTGGTGCCTTACTTATTGGTTGTTTGTTTCCATCTTTAAACACCACTCTACCTTAAGTGTTGGTGTTCTGATTTTTGGATGTAGACTTCTGTCTGGATTTCAAAAATCAATTCCCAACATCACAGACCTCCTAAAATCTGGAAATTCTGCCCAAAGATTGCAAATCAAGTCAGGAACATCTCTTCAAAATTTCAAAGTAATTGGATTTGTATAAAATTTCTAAAAATTCGTGGACCATAGGGGAATCATCTCCTATGATTTCATTATTTTGTTAATGTTTGTGAATTTTAGTAATTTTTATGCTTATCTAATTTTTGTGACATTTAGCTTTGTGGAATCCTTGTGAAATTATACACGACACATAAAATTACAAAAATTTTTGGTGGCCGGTGGTGGTACTAAAAAGTCCAAAATACCCATAGGTATCATTTATTGACTTTGACACCAGCATAAAGAAAAATCTAAACAAATAATCAAAAAAATTCCTAAAATCACAAAAAAATATTTTTTAGAATCATTGTTTGATTTTCCTTCTAGTAGTGGTGTTTTTCGCTTTGTTTGGACAACTACTTAAAAGGAAAAGTCTGGATCAATTCACTAATAGTCAAAATTTCTACTTACGTTCAAATCAATTAGGGCTTCGTTTCATTTTTTTTAGACCCACATTTTTAAAAGGAAATCTATCTTCAGCCATACAACTTGATTTCTTTTTGATTGTTGAACTCAAACTTGTTTGAAAACATCAAAAGAAAACACTAAAAGACATTAATCTAAATCAAAATTTTAAAAATAGAAAAACTACAAAAAGTTTGTGTGACAACTTATTTGATATTGGAATCACTCTTTACAATTTTGCACACACCAAAAAAATTGAAATAATAAGGCATTAGCCCAATCAACGCCCTCTACATTCCTGTGCACATTCACATACTTAAGCCTAATTAAAAAGGGTAGTCATTTGGCCACTTAAGGACTTCACCAAAGTTTAGGCTTGATATCCAATATCTAAGAGTTATTAAGTGTTCCTAATTCCTCTTGAAAATGCGACGATAGGCTTAGAGGGAAGTCAAACGACAAGTGAAGGTTTACACAATCCCCTGGTGATTTTCCTAGGACATGCTTGGGCCCAGTCCACCTCTTTAGTCTAGCCAGGTGATCATTAGGAAGCAGGTTCACTTATTAATTTCTTATTTATTGGGTTCCCAAGTCTTAGGTTTTATTAAGGAGTCAACCTTAAGATAGTTTAGGCTTGGTTGTTTGAATTGCACACTTTCTCTCATCTCTCTCTCTTCTCCTCCCCTCCCATCTTCCATTTAGTGTATTCATGGCCAACGGTCCCAAAATCCACACTTTGAGGGACCAACTAATTTTTTGCTTGCCACACCATCCATATTCACTTCTTTGATTCATCTTCTTCCTCTTCTACAAATCAAGAAAAAATGGAAAAAGCCCAAAATCACAAAAAAACCACTAACCTATCATCTTCTAACCATCAAAACAGGAACCCCAATTTTGAACTTGAGGTTGAGGTTCCTGAACCACAATTTGAAATGCCGCAATTTAAAATCCCGTCTCATAAAAAGTCAATGGAAAATTTTCAAAATTCCAATCCTTTTCTCATGGTAGTAACTCAACTCCAACAACTTCAAGCAAATAAAAAACAATTGACTAGGATTGTTACAAACTTAGCCAACAATAGACCACCTAATGCTAAACCTATTATTCCATTGAGGGAATTCTATGATCCCTCAAACTATGAAGAAAGACCAGGGGTGACCATCCCTGATGGAGAATTTGAAATTAAACCTGTAGTCCTTCATCTCATTAAACATTTTCATGGCCTTCCTCGAGAAGACCCTTTTAGCCATTTAGAGGAACTCACGGTCCTTGCCTAAACCACCAAATCCTAAAACATTTCAGAAGATTTATGGCTAATGCAACTTTTCTCGCTTTCTCTTAAAGATAAGGCCCCTTATTGGTATAGGACTGTAGGAAAACCAATTACTACATGGGCCAAATTAAAAAATACATTTCTTAAAAAAAAATTCCTGATTGGTTGAACTAATGCTTTACGTCACCCTATAACGACCTTCCAAAAGAAAATCCGGCAAGCCTATGAATGAAGCATGGCAAAGATTTCAGGACTTATTAAGAAGCTGCCCCCACCATGAGGTGCCACTTTGGCAACTCATGCAAATATTCTACCATGGTCTTGATGACCAATTGAGGCGACTTGTTGACGCCTCATGTGGAGGCAACTTTTTAAATGAAGATGTCGAAAGCGCCTACGAGATTTTTGATGAAATGAGCAAAAATTCTTTCAATCACTCATCCAAGGACACCTTTGGCAGAAATGCCAATTCCCGTGTCAATGTTCATGAAGTAGGTACACAATAACAATCTCTCTCGATTACACAAGATAATTTGCAACTTTTTGCACAAAGACTCGACCAGATGCAAATCAATCAAAAGAAAATGGAAGAAAAATTTAACATGCGACCACAAAGCCCATTACCGACCAACCCTAGTGCTCACCTTTCGAACTCCGACACTAACCCGACTCTCCTTCGTCGGGAAAATTTGCAACAAATCAATACAAGCGGATTTCAAAATCTTGACTTTGCACTTGAAATTGTTGGGACTTCTGATAATTCTTTCATATATGTCCCAATAAACGAAAATATTTCCACTCTCCAGGAGAGTTTTAGAAATAATTCTTCCAACTTTTATAATCCTACTTAGAAGAATAACCCTAATTTTTCCTGGAAGAATACTAATCAAATTTCTCATTTTAAAAATCAAACAGGGAATTTTGGCCAAAACCAACCTTCGCAGGCTGATATTAATAATTAATTAATGAAAACCCTACAAGGAATGCAACAGCAAATGAACGATGTTACCCGTGCCGTTTCTAATTTACAAAATCAAATTGCAATAATGCCCGATCAAAGGCCAATGGGAAATTTACCCTCCCAACCTGTACCAAACCCCAGAAATCAGCAGAATCAATTTCAAAGTGGAAATAATCAAGGTCAACAAGGTCAACAACCAATAAATCTCGCACCTCAATTCTCACCTAGTTTTCAAAACCTGTAACAAAATCAACATTTTCCACAGTGAAATAACCACACTGCCAATGCAGTCACATTAAGAAGTGGGAAAACTACACACAATGTAGAACCCTCACGAGAAATAAATAAGATCAACAGCAATTTTGTCCCACCTCCGTTCACCCTTAGGGAAATCAACCTAGCACAAACACAACACCTTTCCCACAGGCATTGCACTCTAAGAAGAAGAAACCCAGAAAACTAAGCCAACTAAAGAACAATTACACGAATTATTTGGCCAAGTGGAAATTAACATCCCTCTCTAAGACGCAATTAAATACGTATCTGCCTACGCAAAATTTTTGAGAGAAATTTGTACACCATAAAGGCAGCCTAAAAATCTAGGAAAGGTTGTCCTTTCTAAGGCAGTTAGCTCTGTTGTTCAGAGTAAGTTGCCTCACAAGAGAAAGGACCCATGTGCTCCATTAATATCTGCTGTCATTAATGACACAACTTTTGATCTGCCCTCTTAGACCTAGGTGCATCAATAAATCTCATCCCTACCATTCTTTTTGATGAATTTCAATTTAGTGAACTCGAACCAGTGAAGGTCACCCTTCAACTTGCCGATCGATCTGTTATTCACCTAAAAGGATCGTGGAAGATGTCATTGTTTGGGTACAGAATTGTCTCTTCGCTATGGACTTTCAAGTCCTCATGTACCCGAAGCATTAAATAATGCACCTATTATTCTTGGAAGACCCTTCCTTGCCATCTCCAGAGCCAACATAAATTGTGATTCTAGTAAAATGATCACTTGTGGTGGCGAGACACTCACTTTAGATATTTTTAGGGCTTCCAAAAGATTCCACAAGCCAAATTTCTTCAATGACTCAAATTTTGAAACCTCAAATCTTGTTGAGGAAATGCTTTCTGTAAATATGTGTTTCGTAATAAATGCTTCTCCTGAGCAGCAACAATCGTCTAACCCACCCTCACCCACCACACCAAATTTCACGCTAACTTCTAACCCTATTTCAAAACCTGGCCTGCAATTAGATTTGAAACCTTTGTCAGATTCCTTAAAATATGTATTTTTTGGGCCCCAACGATACAAAATCCCTTATTATTAATGCCAAACTATCGGGGTTACAAGAGGAAAAACTACTCCAAGTCCTAAATAAATATCAAAAATGAATCGGTTGGACTTTAAGTGATTTAAAAAGCATTGACATGTCCTATTGCACTCATCGCATTTATCTTGAGGACGATTCTAGACCCTCCCGCCAACCTCAACGTCGCTTAAACCCAAATATGCAAGAGGTTGTAAAATGGGAAATAATTAAATGGGTTGATGAGGGAATTATTTACCCTATCTCTGATAGCCAATGAGTCAGCCCTACACAAGTTGTACCCAAGAAAGCTGGCCTCACTATTATTACTAATGATAAGGGTGAAGAAATTCCCACTAGGACTACTTCTTCGTGGCATGTCTGTATTGATTACAGAAAATTAAATGCCGCCACCAAGAAAGATCATTTTTCGCTCCCATTTATTGACCAAATTTTGGAAGGGCTAGCCGAACAAGAATATTATTGTTTCCTTGATGGATTCTACTATAATCAAGTTGCAGTCTACCCTGAGGACTAGGAAAAGACCACTTTCACCTACCCCTTCGAAACCTTTGCTTTCCAAAGAATGCCATTTGGATTGTGTAATGTACCTGCAACTTTTCAACGGTGCATGTTAGCAATCTTCTCTGATTTGGTATGTGATTGCTGGAGGTCTTTATGGATGATTTTTCCATTTTTGGAGATTCTTTTGATCAATGTCTTTGGAATCTGGAAAGAACTCTCCAAAAATGTATTGAGGTTAACTTGGTTCTTAGTTGGGAGAAAAGCCATTTCATGGTTCAAGAAGGCATTATCCTGGGCGATGTTATTTC
Source organism: Thalassia testudinum (assembly GCA_037157565.1). Taxonomy (NCBI): domain Eukaryota; kingdom Viridiplantae; phylum Streptophyta; class Magnoliopsida; order Alismatales; family Hydrocharitaceae; genus Thalassia; species Thalassia testudinum. The sequence continues at coordinate 59,663,442 of JAZHRO010000063.1, forward strand.
TATAAAAGGAATTTCAATAGACAAAATGCAATCTCCAAACTTCCCCCGCCCAATTCAGTGAAACAAATAAGATCTTTTTTGGGGCATGTGGGATTCTACCGACGATTCATCAAAGATTTCTCCAGAATTTCCTGACCTTTAAGTCACCTTTTAACTAAAGTCCAACCTTTGGATTTTGATCAAGATTAATATTTTAAAACAAGCGATTACTGAGGCACCCTTCTTGCAAGCACCCAATTGGGCTCATCCTTTTGAGCTAGATGCCTCAGATTTTGCAGTAGGAGCTGTCCTAGGGCAATGAATCGACAAGAAACCCGTTGTGATTTATTACGCTGGTGAAACACTTGATGAAACACAATGAAATTATACCATCAACAAAAAAGAACTTCTTGCGATCAATTTTGCCGTCGAAAATTTCATTCATATCTATTAGGGTCACACATCACCACATACACTAATCACTCAGCCTTGAAATATTTGCTGACTAAGAAGGATGTGAAACCCCACCCAATTCGATGGATTTTACCACTACAAGAATTTGACTTGGAAATCAAAGATAAAGCGGGTTAACAAAATATCATGGCCGATCACCTTTCAAGACTTAACACTGATGATGTTTTGACCCAAACAGCCATTTTTCTAGATGAACAACCCTAACATTAAAATTCCTTCCTTGGTATGCTGATTATGCAAATTATCTCACCACTGGGAAATTCCCTTATGACTGGCCTCAACACAAGAGGAGTAAGTTCTTTACCGATATTAAATATTACTTTTGGAAGACCTCGATCTGTTCCGTATTTGTGTTGACCAAGTCATTGGTGGTGCATTTTCGATTTAGAAACACATGATATTATGAACCACTATCACTCAAAGACTTGCAGCAAATATTTTTTGGGGAAGAAAACAATGGCCAAGGTGTTAAATGTCGGATTTTATTGACCTAGCATACACAAAGATGCTCATGAATTTTTTCGGTCCTATGCACGTTGCCAAAGCATTGGCAACATGAACTCTAAGGATATGATGCCCCTTAACCCAATTTTGGAAGATGAAATTTTTGATGTATGGGGCATCGATTTTATGGGACTATTTATCGCCTCTTTTGGGTACCAGTACATTTTAGTCACTGTTGACTATGTTTCGAAGTGGATCGAAGCAGTACCCATGAGCACTAATGACCATCAGGTCATCGTGGATTTTATAAAAAAAATATTTTTTCATGTTTCGGTGTTCCTAAGGACATTATTAGTGATAGAGGCTAACATTTCACACATTCTCAATGCCGCCAACTTCTTGCTAAATATGGGGTGAACCATAAAATCTCTACACCATATCAACCTCAAACTAATGGCCAAGCTGAAGTCTCCAACCAGGAGATTAAAAATATTTTGCAAAAGACGGTTAAGCTCGACCGAAAAGATTAGTCGCTAAAACTTGATGATGCATTATGGGCTTATCGCATGGCTTTCAAAACCACCATTAGCATGCCACCTCCCGGTTGACTTAGAACATAGGCCTTATTAGGCGCTAAAAGAATTCAATTATAATTTGGATGCAGCCGGTAAACACAAGAAGTTATAATTAACTAAACTTGAAGAACTTTGCAACATGGCTTATGAAAATGCACGCATTTACAAAGATCGAACCAAGAAATTCCATGATAAATTCATCTTTTGATAAATTGTTGAACCTAAACGACACGTGTGGCTTTTTGAGGTGAGGTTGCGAATATTTATTGGTAAATTAAAATCTAAATAGACTGGTCCTTACACTGTAGTTCAAATTTATCCCCACGGTGTTGTTGAAATTTTGGATCCTAAAAACAACAATATCTTCAAAGGCAACGGCCAACGATTTAAGCCCTATCTTGATCACAACCTTAATGCGAAATCTGATTCTCAAGACCTTCATGACTTACCCAATATTTAGTGACTTCATGCCCAGCTGAATGGCATAAAAGGTAGCACTAGATGGGAGGTAACCCATCATTTTTTCTACTTTTTGTTTTTACTTTGTTCAGAGGTTTTGCCTATCCTGATTTTGACTACCTTCACCAAGGTAATCTCTTTTCCCTTCCTATTGCATGTGGACATGGCACATCTTAAGCATGGGGGGGTGTTTTTTAATTTTTACGATCAAATTGGGATTTTCAAAACCTAAAAACATGCAATTTTATTATTTTATTTTCTTATTGCATACCTAAAAAAATAAAAATAAAAAATACAAATGTTGAAAACTTTTTGAGGAAATTTTGAAATCGGGACTAAGGTTGAACATTCACTTTTGGTACAATGGAATTTAATCTTTAACAAACTAGGGATAAGGATACAGATCTTATTATTAGAATTTTAGGGTTTACCTTTATACTAGATCAAATATCCTTCACTAAAATTCCACTTGAACTCATAATAGTTCAGGTGACTTGATCCCTCTTTGTAACATGGAAAGTATGTGGCTTAGTTTCCGATTCAAAAACTTACATATCGTGCAAAATTTCTTGGGTAAAAATTCACACACAAGCCAATACCTAAAAAATAATTAGAAATTAGAAAAACCCTTTGTTTGGCCTTAGTAAAAGTCTAGCAGATCATTGGTTTGAGTTCCCACAACCAAGTGGGAGGAAAATGCCTCCTTCGAGGATGCAATGTCAACATGTTACCACCTCGGTGTTGCTCTATATTTATATTTCATATCTTTAGACAAAGCATCAAGGCACATTATTACAGCTCAAGTGTCTTGGACGGTGCTCTACCCATAGCGTCGGAGTAAGAGCTTGAGTTCGCTTGAGTGCCTCTTTACACCGCGTTGTGTTTTGGGATTATTAGCTCCTAGTTGGTGTCATGGAAAGTACTATCTCAAAGTACTAGTGCCAGAAACCCCTCGAGGATTGGTAACGAGAATGATGATCCTGACACATCCATTATAAGTCTAAGCCAAGAATAAGCATGGGGGAGACTAAAAAAAAAAAAAGTTTTAAACCAAAAAGACGATGCTATAAATGTTGTCTTCTAACAAGCACTGGCATAGTTTTAAAGGTTATTGCAAGTTGTGAATCGGATTCAAGAGTCAGAAAAAAATCCTAACTACAAAAATTTCGAGTCATCTGAATTAACAGGGGTTAATTTGTGAATTTTTGGAGGATATATTGATCTTGATTCATCTAATTTTTTGGATCCAAAAATGAATCCCAATGTTTATCTATAACAAATCCCGTACCTCTCATGTTTTAACCAACCAAGGTCTCGTGATCTCTTTCACTGTAAAAAAGTTGAAAAAATTAGTTTTCCCAAAAATTTCGCTTTGTAAAAATTTGTTTTGCTAAGAGACTAGCAAAAGATAAGCATGGGAGTGTGATAAATGCCAATTTATAATCATTCTTATGCCCTAAACAAACCTAGCTCTTAGGATTTTAACTCTGCAAACGGGTTTCTTGGGTTGCATTTAGGTATAATCTAGGATTAGGATGCATTGCATTCCTTTTGTACTTTTAACATCTTTACTTGAGTGTTAAAGTTTATAAGATATTCAAACCCTCAAAACCTTAGCACTCAAGAAGGAAGAAAGTGAAGAAGAAGTCCAGATCAGTTGAACCCTAGCTGGATCCATCTCATCTCAGTTGGATATTAGCTCACATTGGTTAAGTTTAGCTCCTTCCAGCTCCATTCAACTCATCTTAGTTGGATGGTAGCTCAGGGTAGCTCAAACCACCTCAGCTCAGCTTAGATCCAGCTCAACTTAGTTGAGTCTAGCTCATCCTATCTCCACTCAATTTACTGGGATATCTAGCCATCTCAGTTTAGTTGACGGGAGTTCATTCCTGCTCTAGCTCATTCCAAGTCTAGCTCTACCCAGCTCCACTTAGCTCACAACAGCTGAACTCCCTCCAGCTTAGCTACTACTTGCCTACTTATTAGCTAAGCTAGCTCGGGAGTTCTCATCAGAGGTAATTCCAGCTCAAATTAGCTTCAGCTAAGTTGAAACTAGCCCAACTTAGCTCAACTACTCAAGCCTAGCTACTAGCATAAGAACTAGCTAGCTAAGCTAAGTAGTTGAGCTCCTCATGATGACCTCCTCAGCAGATTCAGCTCTAGTGCAGCTCTAGTATGGCTCCAGTCAGCTCTTCCTGAGCTCCTCTTCTCAAAAACCCTAACTCCTCCACTACTATTCCACTAATTAAGCTAGCTTAGCTAGCTTAGCTAAGCTCAAAACCAACTCCACTCCAAAGTCCACCACTTAAGCAAGCTACCTACTCCACTCTTAGTTGGTGCCACCAACCCCCATGTCCCTTCACACCACCACCTCCAAAAGCCACCAATGTTGGTGCCAACTTCCCCTTTTAGAAACCCCTCCCTTTGGCGCCAAAGCACTCCCCTATCCTAGCCTTACACCTACCCCCTAAACTCATCTCAACCTTACACCTACCCCCACTTCTAGAACCCCCTTAAGATGGTGCCAAAACATGACACCTTTCCATGGTTGGCGCCAACTTAGGTGCCCTTTAGTCACCCATAACTACCCCCTTACACCTAGTTCTATGGCACCAGATCTCCTTAACCCTTGGATCCCTAACTACCCACCTAGAACAAATCCTAACCATCCCTTTTGGCTCCATTTATTAAACCCAAAGATGGCGCCAACTCTAGCCTAATCATCCTTAACCATGCACCTACAAACCCTTCCACTTGGCACCAACCATCCATGACCATAGATCTCACAGCCCTCCATCCATTAACCACCACCCTAACTCTTCATCCTAACCCTACATCACCTTCCACACCACTTAATCCAACCACCAACATCCTTGGCCTATATAATGACCCATAACCACCACCAGAAAGGTATCCTTGGTTACATTTTTCTACCATTATTCCACCCATATCCAACGTCCAAGGAGAGTAGCTGAGAAGGAAGAAGGCCAGGCAAGGAGGACATCCAGAGGAGGAGATATTGAAGGTGGTCCATGCCACCTTAGGGAGAAGTTCTTGGAGTGGAGATCTTCCACACCAAGGAGGAGGAGGAACGCCCACCTAGGGTTTGCCACAAGGAGGGCATTCAGGAGAGAAGATTTCCTTTTTGTCCAGGGGCAACCAGGACTAGAGTAGGAATTCTGGACAGCAGCATCATCATCAACATTATCTTCCTAAGCTTTCTTCTATACTATTGTTATTTCTTTTGCATAGTAGTGTAGTGTTTTTGTTGGAGATTACAAATAAGAATCCCTCTCACTTGTGAGTTCTCTAACCCAATGTAAAATAATTTTTTTTTTAAATTAGCAAAAGCATTCCTCTATTTTTTAGAAAGCTTGTGGGTGTGTTGTGACTTGCTTCTTCATTACACTAGGCCTTTCATACTTAGGGTGAGTTCGAGAAGAAAGGCACTTGTTGCTTTTCATTTTCATAGTTTCAATTTCCATCTCTCTCCATATTATTTTTCCCATATGCAAAAACCCTAAAAGAATTACATATTTCAAAACCCAAAAAAAAGTTGATTTCCAAGATTCAAGTGAGAGATTTCATTTAAGGCATTCCTACCTCTCTTGGGATGCCTCGAATACTTTCCCAAGTACTCGAAGTTTATAAATTTAAAAGTGATTCAAATTGCATGTTACAACGACCTAATTCCTAATTTTTACAAATCACACTTTTTAGCGATCAACCATCTATGCCATCCATTTTCCAATGCTTGTAGATGTTGACATGGATGTCAAATTGGGTCAATTTTCACGTCGTTGGGTTGCGATCGTCGATCCAAACCCATTCGTACAAATGGATTTGTCATTTGAGGTATGGATTTTACACCACCTTGCCCCTTGACCTCTGATCTTTCTCAGATTGCATCTAATGCTATGAAGGTCCGATCGAGGCTATCTCGGAGGTGTTCGACTCAATCGTCACCCAGATTAGATTCGTACGGTTGGATCTCAAATCTGAGGCCTTGAAATGATCTCGACCTATCCCCTAACCACAAAAAGGGAAAATTAACCTATAATTTATACAATCTAATCTAAATGAATGGTGATGCTTGCTATGTAATATTTATAATGCATGATACTTCTATAGACCTAGGAACATGCATGAATAGGCATTTAGGCCAATTAGATGTGTGCACATCAATAGGACAAGTTAGCAATCAATTAAATAATGATATGAGTAGTGGTGAATTGTGCTTTGCTCTCCAGCAACAGTGCCAAAATGTTGGTCCGAAAATCATCGTAGTTTAGAAAAATGCATCATAGTATAGTGACAAAAATTGAATCAACATTTAAATTTGTAAGTGCTCAAAAAACCATGAGTTTTGTGGTCATTCGCAGGGAGCAAATGTAGCAATTCAATCCACTAATCAAAATGATAAGAAATGAGCACAATAATTAATCACAAATATAATATGCAATGAATCAATCAACTGAGAAGATATTCAATCATAATTCAAAGTGTATCTCAAGAATTAAAGGATAAAAATATAAAGTGAAGTCTAAAAATGGTGGTTGAAACCTCCAATTAAGTCCCACTAATTCTCAGCACAATTCCCAATCAATTCTCAATTTCTCAACAGTGCCAGAGTTAATTTCCCTCACAAATCAGATGTCGGATAGAAGCCCCAGATGACTTAATTATCAAGCCCAAAGCACCTCTTAATTTGCCTAAGTGTAGGCATGGATCTCAAGATTGCATAGTGCAAAACCCCCCTCCTTCCCTCAGAATTTCCCTTCTCTCTCACTCACTTTAGAACCAAGTCAGGGGGTAGTCTGGTAAAAGGATTTAGGTCCAGGCTCGCCAGCATGTGTGTCAGGTGAGGAGTGAAGAGGATAGGTGAGAGGGACCTCACCCCAGTGCTTTGAGGTGCTAAACTAACGCACTCAAAACCTTATTAACCAATTTTCAAATAAAATTGCCATGATGTGGCACTATCTTGAGAAGTTCTATCGCATGTTGCAGTAGTGTGTGGTTCTTCTCAATTGTTTCTATTGTCACGTGTTGTAGCTTCATGGAGATGTTTCGTAGCTCTTGGAGATGGAATTGAGGTCGGTGAAAAAGGTGGTGGCGGTGTTGGTTTGGTGAACGAGTTGCGTGGATGACGAACATCGTCGGAGAAGGATGGCGAATGATGGATTGTTCGATGGGGGGTTACAGTGATCAAAACCCCAAATTTCCTTAGGGCTTTTGGTCATTGGGTTGTGGCAAAGGTTGTAGAGGCAGTGGCTTGTTGTTTGGTGGAGTACGTTGGCTGGGCGTGCTCGCCGGAACTTCGCCAGCCGTGGAGAAGATAAGGGGGAAGAGCAGTGAGTGAGGGCTCTAAACTAGGTTCTAAAATCCTAAAACTAACCTAGAGGGGTAGAGGGAGTAGGAGACCTAGTTTAAGGGGCGAAAAGGGTAGGATCCATACCGGCATGGCTTGTCAGACACGGAGAAGGTGAATTCTCCAGTGAGGTCGACGACAAGGAAAAAGGTGGATGAAACCCCTTCTTTAATCGACGAGGAGCGAACGAGGCTAAGGGAGAGTTTAGCACTCTCAATTTGATGGTTGGGAGAATGTAGGAGGAAAAAGGAGGAGATTGCTGGAGCCACGATCGGAGGCGACCAGAGTTGAGGAGGAAGATGGTTTTTAGGCCTAAACCAGGCTAATACTAACTGTCAAACCTCATGGAGCTTATATAGGCTCAATTAGGGTCTCAAATTGGAAGTTTTAGTGCATAGGATACAAATTTGGAAGCAAGGAGAACCAACATTTTATTTGAGTTTCCTGGAGTTTCTCACTCCATGTTAGGGTCCAAGATCCTGTTCGAATGATTCTTCATGGTCTGAACTCAAATCCCACCAAATTTGGTTGGATTTGGTGATGATTTGTTGCTGATTTGAGTAGGTCAAAGTCGATGATGTGAGGGTTGACCCTGAGTTTAGGAATCAGGCGACATGGACCTCTTCATGAAGAACATGACAAAGCTAGGGGTTTTGGTGAGAAAAGTATATAAGTTAAGGGTCTGATTGAAATTATTAGAGATCTGGGGACTAAATTGCAAATTAGGTCAAGATGGACTCTGATTGGAAACAAACTTTTGTGTTAATCTAATTTAAACCCAAGGAATGTAATGGCAAACTTGGATTTGAGCTTTGACCACATGTGGCTGGGTAAATTGCATAGAAGCCTAAATCAGGGTAAATTCTTGTCTGAATCTCTATTCTTGGTCAAAATGGGTTCAAATGGTCAAAGTAAAGGCACTAAACCTCTTAGAATATTTTTCCACGAATTTTAAGAGGTTAATATTGAATTTATCTCGACCACAACCCTTGTAATTCAAGTGTGACTAATAATTATGGTTTTTAATCCTATTTATTCCTCGAAATACGTGAAATACTGATTTAGTTAGTGTGAGCCCACTTCTTGGTCTTTAAAGTTCATTGACCTTTAATTAACCCCTAATCAGCCCCTTAATTAATCTGCATTTATGATTGAATGTTAAAATAGCAGAATTAACCCTATTTTCTTTTCTTCCCAAATCAGGTCAGTGTGAAATTATGATCCTGTGACAACCATTTAGGAGCATTTATCACTTGATTCGGAATAAATTAAATTAGTTATGACGAATGATGGTGTACCATCAGTAGACTTATAGATTTTCACAAACCCGCACTTTACTTTGATCAACTGCTTTTAGTGTCCTTGATCGAGTTCCTTCAAGATAGTAAATCACAGAGAGGAAAGGTTGGAAAAATGTGTATGGTAGGAAGTACCGACAAATCAAAATCCATTTCCTCCTTGATAACGGTGCCAAAATGATCATTGAAAAATTCATGTGAAAATATTTAGGGTTTCTAGAAAGAGAAACCCAAGTCGTCATAGTCACAGAAAAATAGAGATCAAATAATTTTTACCGAAACTCAGGTGAGACTTGACTCAAACACACGGAGTCAACGTTTGATTATGTGGGAAATCTGCATTGGTTTTATTTCTTTTTGGTTTTTTGTGGCTATATAACTTTTTTGGTATTTTTTTCTAACGTAGAATAGCTGATGAATAATTCTAGACAAACTAATCTACTCATAGAAAATCAAAGCAGGAAAGCGAAGGAATATTAACTAAGCTGGCTAATCTAGTGAGCAAGAATACTACTCTATTTTGTAAAAATATAAAGAGAAAAAGAGAAAGAGAAATTACTTCTATAAATCTGATCAAATGTTTATTAAAAATTATTCACTACAGAACTACTACGGGAAATTGAAATCTAAACTAAAAAGTAGCAAAGAGAGAAGGGAAGAGAAGTTATCCTCCTCGACTGATACTTGGAGGACGACCTACGTAGATGACGCCTGGAAGAAGAACAAAGAGAGGCAAGGCATCATTGCGACGTGATCTGCTTCCTATAATGGGGGATGTGTAGACAACCGACAGGAGCTCCACAAACGGGGGATGAGGTGGTGGAAGAATTATTATTGCTTCTAGTGGAGCTTCCAAAGGGATTGGGACACTAGAACAAAGCTCAGAAGTGCTTTTTGTGCTCTAAAGAGGTAAGGAACGGAGTAGGAAGGGATGAGTAGGAAGGATGGGGGATATAACCCTTATATAGTGGTGAAAGAGGGGTAAAATGGGCATTTTGAGCCCTCAACTCCATGCCCAAAGCACGGAGGAAGGAGGGTCATCCAAGCTTGATCCAACAGCTAAGATTGGGTAGATTACGCACTCCACACACTTCCATCATGCCTACTTTGTGCACTCGACACGTGGAGAAACAAGGGTCGTGGATCTCTGATCTCGAAGTCTTGATCTGGTCTGCACGTGCATAGCTCGCACTGAAGACCCATGCGAGGAGCATTGAGGGCCGTGTGATCTGAAATCAACAGCTAAGATTATGTCTTGATCCTGTGCTTTGTGCACTAAGGAATCAGGAAGCACCTCCACCATCTGATCTCGATTGACAGGCCATGATTGTGCCGCATCATCACTTCAGATTGCATGAAGGCACGTGTGGGCACATGTTATTGCACACGAGAACTGTTCTCTATATCCGTGCATCCACATAGGAACCACCTAATTGCCATCCAATGGATCAATTTCATCAACACTTCTTGTTTGTAGAGCTAAATCGGGGTTTAAAAAGTGTTCGCATTGTAGTATAGCTGAAATAGCGATCAAAACAAATATAATTTTATTACTCCAAAAGATTTCCGAGGTCGAACACATGGAGCAAATTGGTATTTAGAAATCAAGATCACAATTCAAAATTAAAAGAGTATGCAATAATATCAGTATCAGAGTGCAAAAATATGGGAGTAAAATGGTGATGTAGATCACCAAATACTCCTACAATTTCACCAAGTAATTCAATGTATGACTATGCAATGTAAACTAGAATCTGTCATCTGATGAAGGAATCAAACAACTTAAAGTGTCTGAGCTGTCTCTGTGTCTTCCTTTCTTCTTCTTCTTCCTTCTATCTTGGCTTCCTTCTCAGAAGTCCTCTTCCACTTCTTCTTTTCTTCTGCGATCCTTCCCTTTCTCTTTAGCTTTCCCTGTCTTCTGCCTTTGCTTCTCCTTCCTTCTTCTTCTTCTTCTTCCTACCTTTGCATTTTCTTCTTCCTTCTTTTCTCTTTCTTTTGCCTTGGCTTCCTTCTGCTCTGACTTAAGCCTTTCGTCTTCTTCCTTTCTTCTTCTTTTGGCCGCCTCTTCTTCAGCTTCTTCCTCTGGCCTCCTCTTCTTCTTCAGATTGTGACTAAGTGTAGGTCGGAGAACCCTGTAGCAAAACCCTACCCCTACCCGCATGACTCTCCTCACTTTCTCTCGTAGGATTCGCTCTTCCAGAGCCACACAAGAATTCAGGTAATCAGGTCAGGTGCGTACCTGGGACCGGGCCCAACGGTGTGCGGTAAGGGGCGAGGAGTGTGATTACACCGCAAAAATACACCTGCAATTGTGCCGTCTTCTGCTATTTCCTAGCGTTACCAATGCATATTAGGTATCCATAGTCGCATTAGTAAAAATACACGCATGCATGCATTTAATTGAGAGGGGCGGAGAGTGAATAAAATGGCCTCAAAATTTACATTTTCTTCAAGTGCTGCTTCACAAAATTTCCATCTTTATTTCTATTTCTATTTGATTTTGAATTCTTCTCCGCAGCTGCAATGCATGGCAGCCTCTTCCTCGTGCCATGTCCTACTCAGCATGCTCTGCAAGCCGCTCCCTGCAGCCGCATGCACAGCCATGCACAGCCAAGGCATGGCTATGCATGCCTACTTCCTCTATAAAACAAGTGCGGCTACCATCTTTGCACGGGAGCTTGGTCCACACCAAAAAATCCAACACACCGCAGCTCTTCTTCTGCAGGCTGTCCCCTCCCCTCTCCCTCCATATGCAGCCTCTCCTCCTCTGAGGAGCCACTCTGCAGGCAAGAGCAACCCACAGTGGTGCAAAGCCACCACTATGAGTCCACCACCGCCCAGCTCATCAAAGAGCCGGTGGGTGTGGTGGTTCTCTTCCCTGTTTCAACGTTCAAGCCAACCCTGCCATTGCAACAAAGCTTCAAGCTTTGAAGCTCAACCGGCCACTGCGCGCCCCTGCAGCAGCCGGCCAAGCTCCACTGCGCACACCAGCAGAACACCCACAGGCCACCGTGCACCCTGTCACGCTCTTTTGCCCACGGCCCAGCCATTTTCGCGCGCCCTGTCGTGAACCGCCTCTCCGTAACCCAGCCGGCGCAGCCTCTTCCGCGCGTGCGCCGAGCCGTCCACACCTCCCGCATTCACAGCACCGAGCGCACCTGGTCGTGCAGCTCGCCCGGCACTATAGCCACTGTTCACGCGTTTCAGCAGAACACTGTGGCTACAGTGCGGTGACCGGTAAGTTTCTCACTTAACCGGTCACCCGGCACGCTGCAACCACTGCTAGCCCGCGCCCATGTCCAGCCCTGCGCCCGCTCCAGCGCCCGCCTGCGCGTCTGCGTGCGCCCGCATCTGCCAGCGCCCGCTCACTTCAGCGTCTACGTCCGCATCTCCCTTCACCCGCACCCGCCCGCTTCAGCGCCCGCTCTTTACGCAGCGCGGTGCGCTGCGGCCTCTCTCCCTCACGCTCACTCCCTCCCAGCGCAAGCCTCTCCACGTGTCTACGTGCGTGCGTGTGCACTGTGGCCATCAGACGATGCCTCGCTGCGTGCAGACGTCTTAACGCCCGCGCCTTCACTCCAGCAGTCTCCCTCTCTCTCTCTCTCTCACAGCACTCTCTCACTCTCTCTGCACACACATACACACTCACACTCACACTCTCGTACACACACCTATACACTAATATATATTTATATATATATACATACATATATATATTTATATATATATATATATATATATATTTATATACATATATATATATATATATATACTTATATCTATACATATAGTAGTACCTATACAACTAAGTATTATTATACATATATACATATATATATATATACATCTATATACTTATATATATATATACACATATATATTTACATATATACATATATATATATATATATACAAATATACATACATACATATATATATATATATCTATCTCCATATATCTATATATGCATATATTACTATATACATACACATATATATATACATCTATATAGTATTATATACATACATATATATATATATTTATACATATATCTATCTATACATATATTTACATAGATATATATATGTACACATATACCTATATAGTTATAACCATAAATATATATACATATAGACATATATTTACATATATACATATATATTTTCATATCACACACCATACGTGGTATCGCGAGAATATCTGCACCAGTTGCTGATATTCCCCGATACACGCGTATAGAAAGCGTGTTCGCACTCATCTTCCACCCATCCACCTTGCATTCCATGCGGCACTTCGTCCTGTTGGTTGCGTCTTCCTAGACGACGACCGACTCAACACCATGCTACACGTCATATCCACCTCCACCCCCACCCCTTTATAAATATATAACATATACATATACATATATACTATATTTACTTTATTTCTATTTCTCTTTCCTGCCAGTAAAAAGATAAACGAAAAAACATATAAAAGAGAAAAGATAATCCTTGACTTGTAGGTACTCAGTCTTGCAAATAGCAAGACCTGTTTTGGAACCCTGATTTGGCTCAAAGCCAAGAACCTGATTTTGAGGGTGTGCCTCAAGGATAAGAATTATCAGAAAAAAATCTAAATAGAAAAACACCAAAAACACAGTAAACGAACGAAAGAAATTCGTTGTAGGAAAGGTGTAGAACTTCACTTCTATTCCCACTTCCTTGAGTTCGATCCTGGGCCTAGAAGTGACCAAGATAAAATCAAGTAGGCCAGGTAAAAAAAATTTGTAAAGAGATGGTTAGGCTCGATTTAGGTTAACCACTATCGCATTTCAACGATAAAATCACCATATTAACACAACCTGTCTGGGTCCACACCATAACCTTTCTGGCGCCGTTGCCGGGGAAGTGCATATTCAAGTAAGTTTTTACTCCATTCCTTTAATTTTTCGCTTCTCACACCCTTCTCTTCATGGGTGTTTTTGTTTGTTGCTGTGCAGGTGAACCTGTTGCAAGGAGAAGGCAGGCAGATGAAGTCGGAGACGTGGGCAGATCCAAGGTAGGAAAGAGAGCGTGAAGATGCCAACACTGCACTGGAGCTTCGCACACGTTGCTGAACAAGTAGGTCTTCCTTTCTTAGAAACTTAGGTTAGCTTGTCACCTTAATAAAAAAAAAAACTAGAAAAACTTCTTGGGATCTCTTGGGGCAAGTGGATTAAAATTCACTTGTTTAATTGATTGCCTTTACTCCCACCACCCTGGGATTTCCCACCAAACTTTGCATAACGAAGATCCAAGAATCATGATTCTTGAATCTTTCGCTGTGTGAAGTATTCTTTGAGGCAAATAAAAAGGTTGATTGCCACCCCTCTTTGCCTCATTTATCTGCAATTTGGGATCACCTTTTTGGTGGGGAGACTTGGAATTGAGTTGATTCCAACCCCACCACGACCTTTCATGTGCCTAAGATTCGATCCCGAATACTTCAACCCCAACAATTTGATTTTCTTTATCATTTGGTTGAGCCTTGTGTGGAAATCAATTTGGTGATTGGGAGCACTTGAATTGAAGTGCTTTGGCTCCCTTTCACACTAATCTAAAATTGACTCGTGCATCCACACATAGAAATCTCCATCTAGGGAAGCCCATTGCATTTTAGCATGCATTAACCAATTGATATTGAAGAAGGGTTTGTTAGGCTTAGAAGAAAACTTGTATTCTCTCAAAACCCGAAGATTGGTTGAATTGGTAATTTAGCGAAATCCTAAAATTCGTACTACTTAAGGCTGAAACTCTAAAAGCCATTCACCAATTAAAACTTCAATTCGGGGAGATTTCCCCTTTGCATGCTTGATTTACACACTTTAAAAATCAATCACTTGGGCATTACCCGTAAATAATGGCCTTCACATTCCAAAAGCACTTGATCCTAAGCCTCTAACTGAAATTGGTAGTAACTTGACCCTTATTAAAGATTGGAGGAGGTCTAACTACTTGCGTGTAGTGCCTACGTGCTGGTGAGGGTTCCCACATGCTATCGGGTGTCTAAGACTGGGGCAAACAGCCTTTCAATTTGGCCTGGTGGTTCCGCGATGCTCGCATTCGGTTCCATAGTTTGTGATAGTAGGTAACTTAGATCTTTAGGTCTAAGGGCACACTGTAGAGGTTAGGAATTTGATTGAATTGATTTTTCATCAAATGTACCTTTGCGGCGTCATTTCTCTCATTTCTTTTCCCTTCGTATCCCCCCAATTCTTCCTGCGGTAGTGCATGTTTGGGAGGAGGTCACAAAACCCTGAACTGTTTGAATTGCCTGATAATTTTAGAAAAGGAGCCGAATTGTCCTCCTCCTCCACAAACATGGCTACACGCCCACTCCCAAATCCTGAGGGAGGAAACCGCCCTCAAAACCCACCAGGTGGTGGAGCCTTAGCTCCCATAACCCACCTCTAAGCCCAAATGGAAATGTATAATGAACAAATTGAAGCCACAAGGGAAACATTGGAGGAAATGCAGAACCCTCCCGAATAGGAGGAGCCTAGGTCTCTTAGCTCTTATCAAAATCCCACTGCTACAGAGACCATAGGAAAAATTCGGGTCCCCATGGGGGGGACGACTTTGAATTAAAACCTAACATAATTGGCCTGATAAATTTTCATTTCCATAGTCTTGCAAGTGAAGATCCTTTTCTCCACTTGGAAGACCTAACTCGATTAGCTGAAACTGTTAAACCAAGAAATATCGGGTTACCTATAGTCCTCATGAAAATGTTCCTATTTTCATTGCGGGATAAAGCGTCGCAGTGGTTACACACCCTTGGGAGAACCATCCATTCTTGGGAAGAGATGCGAATAGCGTTTCTCAAGAAGTTCTTCCCAATCGGGCGAACCAATGTGCTTCGTCGTGCTATCACTTCATTTATGAAACAAAACGGCGAACAATTTCATGAGGCATGGGAGAGATATAATGACCTCCTCAGGAAGTGTCCGCACCACGGTCTGCCTAAGTGGCATATAGCCCAGATTTTCTACTATGGGCTAAATGAGACTTTGAAGTAGATTGCAGATGCTTCCTGTAGAGGGAATTTTATGAATAAAGATGAGAATGGAGCATTCGAATTATTTGAAAATATGAGCGAAAACTCAATGAACAATGCTTCCATTGTCACCTTTATTCGTACCAACCTGCCTCAAAATGTCCACGAAGTTGACACGGGACCCTCCCATTCATCCACAGATCTTAGCCTTATCGCACAGAAATTGGATGAAGTCTCCATCGTGCACAAGAAGCTGAACGAGCTTCTGGCCAACCCAGCCTGTTCTATGGCAAACACCCCCACCTCACCACTTCGTCACAATCCTAATTCTTCAAATACTAGGCTTATCCCAAGAAACCCCGTAAAACCTTCCTTACCGAGTGTTGCACCGAGCGACTCGATAAGTCATGTGGATCTGGCTTCTGCGAGCCAGTATTTTGACACGGAGGACCAAACCTCCATGTGCTCGGATGCGTATTTACATGCAGACACATCTTCTGGCATAGAAGATGCTTGCGCCCTGGGGAACAACCCGTTCTCTGCCACTTATAACCCAGGGTGGCAAAATCATCCAAATTTCGCATGGTCCAACAACCCACAGTGCCAAAACCCTGCAGGTGGACCAATGCGACCGTCCTCACCCATCATCCCAAGGGCCCAGTCTAATCCTTTGGCTAATCCGCCATCAGGCCCTTGTATACCGTAAGCCGAACACGCATCAAGTCCTCTTGATAAATTGATGCAAATGATGACGGAAATGTCAAAGCGCCATGAAGAGAACATGACCTCTCTTCAGCACCAATTGGTGCAGCAAAATGCTGAGATCAGTCAACTGCGCATGGCGACTCGATCTCAGGGCACTCTTCCCACCCAACCTGTTCCCAACTCACGAAATTTCGTACCTTATGGTCCCCAACCACAGGTACGACCTTCTCAGGGACAGGTACATCAAATTCTGCAAGCTCTAAGCATTCCATCTAGATTTCAGGCTAATCCCGCTGCAACACCTCACTCTTATGTCCCTATTGCAAACCCTCCTCTGCCTTATGATCCCACTGGACTTGCATCGTCCAATGCTATCACTACGAGGAGCGATAAGCAGACCGTCGATCCGCCTCGACCTAATCCTGGCCCATCCTCTTCATCGCCCTCTCATTCGAGATGCACACCGCATTCACGAGAGGATGATACACCTAAATTGGTGCCAGAATCAGTCCCATTCACTGAGGGAGCCAAAAGGCAAGAAGAAAGACATGCAGGCCTTTGATAACCTGCGTAATTTGTTCAGGGATGTGGAAATCAAGGTACCCCTACTCGAGGCTATCGACCACATACCTACTGTCGCCTGATTTTTCAAAGACTACACAACACCCAGGCGATAGTCAAAGAAAACCAAGAATTCGGTGGTTCTCTCGCCTCATGCGAGTTGTGCTATACTGTCAAACCTACCACCGAAGCAGAAAGATCCGGGCACACCACTGATTTCCTGTAGCATCCAAGGCTGCAATTTAACCGTGCCCTGCTTGATCTGGTATCTTCCATCAATCTTATACCGACCATCATGCTCGAAAAATTTTCCTTGGGAAATCTGAAACCCACCCCTATCACGTTACAGTTGGCAGATCGTTCTGTCAAAATTCCGAAGGGTGTGGTGGAAGACGTGGTGGTTAGGGTCAACAGTCTCTATTTTCCTGTTGACTTTCTTGTTTTAGATATGGAGGTTCCTAGCTCACTTTCTGTTTGTCCGATCATCCTTGGTCGACCTTTCCTGGCCACAACCCACGCCCATATCGACTACGAGTCAGGTTGTATTGAGATTGTCGTTGGATCTGAAAAGATCAAGCTTAACATCTTCAAGGCAGCCAAGAACTTTGATTACGATTGCATCGAGGATGACACGTCTGACGAGGACATGGCCGTCAGCATGTGTATCGGACTAATTGGGAGCTATTCTAACTGTTGCGGATTACCTATAAACACTGATGAATGCCAGACCTTTCACCATCCACTCCCGAGCTGAAAGAGCTACCCTAGCACACTTAAATATGTTTTTCTGGGGCCAAATGAAATGCTCCCCATAATCATCAGTTCAAAATTAACTAGGGAGCAAGAGTGCAAACTAACTGAGGTCCTTATGGAACACAAGACAGCCATTGGATGGTCTTTATCAAACTTATCTGGCATTAGCCCCTCCTACTGCACTCACCATATATATACGGAGGAGGAGGCTCGACTTTCCCACAAGATGCAGCGACGTCTCAACCCTAACATGCGGGAGGTCGTTAAGAAAGAAATTATTAAGTGGCTGGATGTGGGTATAATCTACCCGATCAGCGATAGCCCCTGGGTGAGTCCGATTCACGTTGTGCCCAAAAAGGCGGGACTCACCATCCGTGTCAATGATAGGGTCGAATCCATCCCTACACGCACTCCTACATCTTGGAGAGTGTGTGTAGATTATAGGAAACTCAATGCTTCAACTAAGAAAGATCACTTTCCGCTACCTCTCAATGACAAAATCCTGGAGTAGTTAGCGAGAAATAAAATTTTATGTTTCCTGGATAGATTCTCAGGATATAACCAGGTGGCAATTGACCCCCAAGACCAAGAGAAAGCCACTTTTACCTGCCCCTTCGGCACCTTTGCATTTAGAATGATGCCGTTTGGACTTTGCAACGCGCCAACAACTTTCCAGAGATGTATGCTGGCGATATTCCATGACATGGTGGGTGACTTTCTCAAGGTCTTCATGGATGACTTTTCGATCTTTGGACCATCTTTTGATGACTGTCTTGCCAACCTGACTCGTATCCTTAGGAGATGTATTGATGTAAACCTCGTGCTTTCTTGGGAAAAAGGTCATTTTATGGTGCACGAGGGAATTGCTCTCGGGCATATCATCTCCGATAGGGGTATTGAGGTTGACAGAGCTAAGCTTGATGTCATCGTTGATTTACCTGTGCCTGGCTCTGTCAAACAAATCCGCTCCTTCCTGGGACACATTGGTTTCTATAGGAGATTCATCAAAGATTTCTATAAGATTTCTCAACCTTTAACTCATCTCCTTTCAACCGACGTACCCTTCGATATGGGCCCCAACTACATACGAGCATTCACACAGCTGCGTAATGCTGTCCCTAAGGCCCCTGTTCTCCAGCCACCTTATTGGTCCCTCGACTTTGAACTCATGTGGGATGCTTCCGACCTTGCAGTCAGAGCCATCCTGGGACAAAGACACGATAGACACTCCTTCGTGGGGTACTACGCCAGTAAGACGTTGGACGAGGCCCAGCATAATTACACTACCACTGGAAAAGAACTACTGACGGTCGTCTTTGGGCTGGAGAAATTCCGCTCTTATCTTCTGGGCTCACATGTTATTGTTTTCACTTATCACGCGGCCGTTCGCCATCTCATGCACAAGAAGGATGCCAAGCCTAGACGGATTCGTTGGATCGTTCTGCTCCAAGAATTTGACATTGAGATTCGCGATAAGGCCAGAGCCTAGAATGTTGTGGCTGATCATCTTTCCAGAGTAGACCCTAACCATATTGGACTTACTCTGTCGATTAATGAGATATTTCCTAATGAGCACCTATTGGCAATTAATGTGGCAAGCGGACCTTGGTATGCCGACATTGCCAATTACCTTGCTTCTGGATCCCTTCCAAGTGGCTGGCCTAAAAACCAGCGTGAGCGTCTCATGGAAGAAGAAAAGTATTATTTCTGGGATAATCCACTTCTTTTTCGCATAGGTGCTGATCAAATCATCCGTCACTGTATTCCTGACAGCAAATTCCCCAGTGTGCTATCCTTCTGCCACAATCAGGCCTGCGGAGGCCATTTCTCTGGGAGGAAAACTGCAGCCAAGGTGTTGCGGTGTGGTTTCTTTTGGCCCTCCCTTCACCAGGATGCACACAATTATGCCAAGCATTGCACTAGGTGCCAGTCATTAGGGTCAATGTCACATCGTGACATGATGCCCTTGCAACTTATCCAAGCTACAGAAATCTTCGATATTTGGGGAATTGATTTCATGGGTCCCTTTCCTCCTTCCAACGGCTTCGAATTTATCCTCGTGGCTGTTGACTATGTTTGAAATGGATCGAGGCTATTCCCACACGCCGTGCTGACCATGTTATATCCACTCTCTTTGTCGAAGACCACATCTTTGCGTGCTTTGGGATCCCTTGAGCCATTATCTCGGATGGAGGAAGCCACTTTACCCATGCTTCTTTTCGGACACTTCTGAGGAAATACGGAGTTCACCATCGTATAGCATCCCTGTATCATCCTTAGACGAACGGCTAGGCAGAGGTGCCGAACCGGCAAATCAAGCAAACTCTCCAGAAAATGGTTCATCCTGACCGTAAGGATTGGTCCGACAAGCTGATTGACGCACTTTGGATGTATCGGACCACCTTCAAGGCTCCCCTTGGTATGTCTCCTTATAGAATCATTTACGGGAAGTCTTGTCATTTGCCCATGGAGTTGGAGCACCGCGCTTATTAGGCGGTCTGCCAATGTAACCTCGACCCAGACCTGTATGGTCGAGAAAGGAAACTCCAACTCCAAGAACTAGAAGAGCTCCGTCGTGAAGCCTATGATTCTGCTTTAACTTTCAAACAACGTACTAAGGCTTTTCACGACAGACGTATTCGGCAGAAGGAATTTGAGCCATCTCAGCAAGTTTGGCTCTATAATGCCCGACTCAAATTCTTTCCTGGGAAATTAAAGTCCAAATGGACTGGTCCTTTCCTGGTCTCAAGACCATTTCCCAACGGGGCCGTTGAGATTGAAGATCCCAAATCTGGCTATAAATTTACGGTCAATGGGCAGCGTTTGAAACCCTATCTTACTCATGAACCTGCCCCCGTTGGAGAAACTGTTGCCCTACTAGAGGGTAACTAATTTTGTGCCTCATCCTGAGTCCAGTTGGGGACGTTAAATTCAGTGCTCGTTGGGAGGCACCCCAACAACACTCACTATCCACCATCACTTTTCACATCACTATCACGATCACTTCACTTTTCACTTCACCACCCACCATCCACCCACCCTACCACCCTGTTGTATACCCTGCACCTCGGCTCTTGTTACCCGACCTTTCATCCTTTCTCTACCCTTCCCTGCATGCATATGAGGACATAGCATCGTTTGGCATTGGGGGTGGATAGGCATCCATAGGATCTGGGTATTTTATGGTCTCATGCAGTTTTTATCTATCTATCTATCTATCTATCTATATATATATATATATAATGGTGTTTAGTAATGATCTGAAGGCTGAAACAAAAATACAATAAGTGTTTATAGATATTCAACCTCTGTTTTGAAGACTTTCCAGGCCACAAAAGCTTGATTCGCTCAAGCTCGGCTTAATTCACTTGAGCATTGACAAGATAGATCAGAATCTCTCCTAATTAAGGGCGTATTCCTGTACCTGAGATACCAATACAGGATCCATCGGTTTGCTTCTACTCGAGAGCCTAAGTAATCTTGGTTCACACTACACATATCAAGAAAGACCAGGTGAACATAAGATCCAACCCTAGTGTTCATTAGGGAAGGTGGAGTCCTTACCTGTGCACGCAGGTAGACTTTTTATCCCAAGCTTTAGTCTTGTGTTTAGGAGAGACTCTTTCCACCAAAAAGGAACCATCCCACCAAAAGGAAAAGTGTGCTCCTCCAAATAATGTTGTAAGAGATATACTGACACGTGTTTCAAAAAAAAAAAAGCATATAAGTCAGTATATCTCACAAATATCTGTAAAGTCTTCCCCCTACAAAAATTCTTCAGGGCAAGTTACAAATACCTTGTTTTCTTTGAGCCACAAATGTCAGAAAATGGGAGTTGAGTTTTCCGTCATCTTTTTAAGGGTCGATCCGAAGACATGAGCTGAAACTGGGACCAACCTGCACTTAAAAATTTGTGAAACCCTAGGCTTGATTCTTAATGTTCATCTGGTCAATCTTGATCCTTCACTATGCAGAAGCCATAATCTCTTGAGCTCTCGAGTATGGCAAAGACCTCCTGGGTCCTGGAAATCGAACTTAAGGTTTAAATATCAAGAGTCCAGGTTAGTCGAGAGATGATCTATGTCATGTGAAACTTAAAGTACTGGTAGTCTTCTCGACAATTGGTTCTCACAATATCCAACAATAAACACACCTATGTTGCCTCAGGGCAAATCTTCAGCTTAAGGTCATTTCTAAATACAATACAAAAAAGTGTTTTTCTAGGGACTAGCAGAAGATAGGCATAGGGGTATGATTGCACCGAAAAAATACACCTGCAATTGTGCCGTCTTGTGCTATTTCCTAGCATTACCAGTGCATATTAGGTATCCATAGTCCCATTTGTAAAAATACATGCATGCATGCATTTAATTGAGAGGGGAGGAGAGTGAATAAAATGGCCTCGAAATTTACATTTTCTTCAAGTGCATGAGAGCCTGGTCCACACAAAAAAATCCAACACACTGCAGCTCTTCTTCTCCAGGCCGTCCCCTCCCCTCTCCCTCCATACGCAGCCTCTCCTCCTCGAGGAGCCACTCTACGGGCAGGAGCAACCCACAGTGGTGCACAACCTCCACTGTGAGTCCACCACCGCCCAGCTCATCAAAGAGCCGTTGGGCGTGGTGGTTCTCTTCCCTATTTCAACGTTCAAGCCAACCCCGCCATTGCCACAAAGCTTCAAGCTTTGAAGCTCAACCGGCCACCGCGCGCCCCTGCAGCAGCCTGCTAAGCTCCACCGCGTATGCCAGCAAAACACCCGCAGGCCACCGCGCGCCCTGTCGCGCTCCCTCGCCCGCGGCCCAGCCATTTTTGCGTGCCCTGTTGTGAATCGCCTCTCCACAGCCCGACCGGCGCAGCCTCTTCCGCGTGCGCGTCGAGCCGTCCACGCCTCCCGCACTCACAACACCGGGCACACCTGGTCGCGTGGCTCTCCCCGGCACTATAGCCACTGTTCAGGAGTTTCAGCGGAACACCGTGGCTACAGTGCGGTGACTGGTAAGTTTCTCACTTAACCGATCACCCGGCGCGCCGCAACCACTGCTAGCCAGCACCCGCGTCCAGCCCCGGGCCCGCTCCAGCACCCGCCCACGCGTTTGTGTGCGCTCGCATCTGCCAGTGCCAGGCCGCTTCAGCATCTGCGTCCGCGTCTCCCTTCGCCCGCACCTGCCTGCTTCAGCGCCCGCTCTTCACGCAGCGCGGTGCGCTGCGGCCTCTCTCCCTCGCGCTCACTCCCTCCCAGCGCACGCCTCTCCACGCGCCTACGCACGGGAGTGTGCGCTGTGGCCATCAGACGACGCCCCGCTACGTGCAGACGTCTTAACACCCGCGCCTTCATCCCAGCAGTCTCCCTCTCTCTCTCTCTCTCACAGCACTCTCTACACACACATACACACACACACTCACACTCTCGTACACACACCTATACACTAATATATACTTATATATATATACATACATATATATATTTATATATATATATTTATATATATATATATACTTATATCTATACATATAATAGTACCTATATAACTAAGTGTTATTATACATATATAATTATATATATATATATATACATCTATATACTTATATATATATATATATACAAATATACATACATATATATCTATAACTATATATACATACATATATTACTATATACATACACACACATATATATATATACATCTATATAGTATTATATACATACATATACATATATATATATATCTATATATCTATACATATATCTATCTATACATATATTTACATACCTTTATATATATACATATATATATACATATATACATATATAAGTACGCATATACCTATATAGTTATAACCATATATATATATATATATATACATATAGACATATATATTTTCATATCACACACCATACGTGGTATTGCGAGAATATCTGCACCAGATGCTAATATTCCCCGATACATGCGTACAGAAAGCGTGTTCGCACTCATCTTCCACACATCCACCTTACATTCCATGTGGCACTTCGTCCTATTGGTTGCATCTTCCTAGACGACGACTGGCTCGACACCGTGCTACACACCATCTCCGCCTCCACCCCCACCCCTTTATACATATATAACATATACATATACATATATACTATATTTACTTTATTTCTGTTTCTCTTTCCTGCCAGTAAAAAGATAAACAAAAAAATATGTAAAAGAGAAAAGATAATCCTTGACTTGCAGATACTCAGTCTTGCGAATAACAAGACTCGTTTTGGAACCCTGATTTGGCTCAAAGCCAAGAACTTGATTTTGAGGGTGTGCCTCAAGGATAAGAATTATCAGAAAAAAATCTAAATAGAAAAACACCAAAAACACAATACACGAACAGAAGAGATTCGTTGTAGGAAAGGTGTAGAAACTTCACTTCTAATCCCACTTCCCTGAGTTCGACCCTGGGCCTAAAAATGACCAAGATAAAATCAAGTAGGCCAGGTAAAAATTTTTTGTAAAGAGATGGTTAGGCTTGATTTAGGTTAACCACTATACACATTTCAATGATAAAATCATCATATTAACACAACCTATCCGGGTCCACACCAGAGTGCAGGTCGGGTCGGGTCAGGCTAGGTCCGCGGGGGATTGTCGCGGACGAGACTGGGTCGGGTGAGTGGTGATAAACTCCAGTTTATCATCATTCTTATGCATTAAAACAAACCTAGCTCTTAGGATTTTACTCCGCAAACGGGTTTTTGGGCTGCATTTAGGCATAAAATAGGTTAGGCATGCATTGCATTTGTTATTGTCTTTTTAATATGTTTTTGTGAGTGTTAGGGATGTACAGATATAGATCCCTAAAACCCTAGCACTCAAGAAGGCAAATGGTGAAGGAGAAGCCCAGACTAGCTGGAACTCAGCCTAATCCAGCTCACCTCAGCTTGATCCAGCTCACCGCGGTTGGAACCTAGCTTACTTGAACTAGGGTTAGCTCATCCCAGCTCCATTCAGCTAATCTCAGCTGGATGGCAGCTCAAGAGAGTTCACCTTAGCTCACCCTAGCTCAAGTCAGCTCAGATCCAGCTCAACTTAGCTGAGTCTAGCTCATCTCAGCTCCCACTAGTCCATAGGGAGCTCTAGCTAGCTCAGCTAAGTTGACAGGAGTTCACCCCAGCTCAGATCCAGCTACATCCAGCTCCAGCCATCTGAAGAAGAATTCATCCCAGCTCAGGAAGCTCAAGTCCAGCTCCCGGGGACTCAGCTTAGCTCAACTCAGTTGAGCTAAGCTACCTTAGTCGCCTCAACCAGCTTGATTCTCCCCGGGAGCACCAAACCTAGCTTACCTCAGCTTATTTTGGTAGAAGCTAACTCACTTTAGCTTGGCTTAGCAACTAGCAAAGAACTAGCAAGCTAAGCCAACTAGAGTAGCCCCATGCCAGCCTCTTCAGCAGCAGCCAGCTCCAGCTCCAACTCCAGACTTCTCCTTAGCTCCTCCCTCCAAACCCTAGCTCCAACACCTTCTCCTCTACTCCTCCATTAGCTAAGCTAGCTTAGCTTAGCTTAGCTTAGCTAACAACCAGCTCCTTGGCCATCCACCACCTTCAAAGTCAACCCTAGCTAGCTTCACCAACTTAAGCCTACTTAAGCTAGCTACTCTACTCAAGTTGGCGCCACCTCCTAGCCATCCCTTCACCCCATTATCTCCACCAAAGGACACCTTAAGTTGGCGCCAAAAACTACCCCTAACCACCTCTATATTGGCACCAACTTTCAGCCCTTAATCCACCCTACACCTACCCACATAAGCCATCCTAGCCATCCACCTAACCCCCCTTCTAGAATCCTTCTTGGCGCCAACTTAGACCCTCTTCTAGAAGCCATTTTGGCGCCAATATCAAGGGGTGTCAACCCCCATAACTACCCCTTGGTGCCTCTTAAGGTGGCGCCAAACACCCTTGGCCATTGGATCCTTAACCACCTCCATCATTCCATCTTGGCCCTCCATTTCAAGGGACACCTTAGCCCCCTTCCTATTCTATAAAAACCCACCACCTACCACCATTTGGGGGCATCCTCCATTAGTGTATTTTTCTACCTACATCCACCTATACCTACGCCCAAGGAAAAGGAGTAGAGAAGGAGATTAAAGGGGCACATCACCAGCCCTTTTGGTGCCTTCTTCTCCCCACTCTCTTCAACTTGGGCCATGCCAAGGAGGACTCTTCCACTTCAAGAAGGACGGCCAGGAAAGGGAGAAGGACCTAGGGTGGGCGTCCACCCTTGGAGAGAAGGTTAGGGCACGCCCCCTTAGGGCTTGCCTTGGAGGACATCACCTTGGCGGAGCACTGCAAGGAAGGAGTTGAAGGACTCTTTTCAGGATTGGGAGCCACCAAACTTGGAGCAAGAAGCCCTCTTCTTCACCATCTATCTAGAGGATTTGTGTTTTCCTTTCTTTATGCCAATTTTCTAGTAGTAGAAGCATTCATGTACTAGGCATTTTTGTTAAACACTTCGTTTTAATTATCTAGTTGCCTTCTTTGCAATTTCTTGTTTGCATTTCTATTTGCTTGTTTTTAGCATTCCTCACTCCCTCTCCCTAATTATTCTAGGCCTCCACTTGACTAGAGTGAGCTTAGGGAGAGGCTCTACTTGCCACTTAGAAGTAGTATTTTAAATTGAAGTGTAAATCACCTTCCCGTCACCATTCCGCATGTTGTCTTAATTTAAAACAAAAAAAATGATATATTGAAAAATACCAAAAAGAAAGTTGAGATTGTATTCCAAGCAAGAGAATCACTATTGCAAACATTTGGCCTCCTTGGACGACCCTAGATACTCCCCTATCTAAGGATATAAATTTAAAAGCGAAAGCGGATTCGCGTGTTACAACGACGTTAAAAACCCACTTTTACAAATCACGCGTATTTCGCAATCAAGTGGGAACTCACCACATGGATCTGAGGTGAATAGCTTACAACACTTTTTCACTTTATTCAGGTGCGGGCGCTTCTACATATCCAAGGTGTGACTATCTGCGCCCCATCTTCACGCGCACCTGCAGCAGAGGTTAAGCTTCCAATTGCAACTGCTATGAAAACCTTTGACTCCAATTGAGGGCCTGAGTGCGGGCGCGAAGTAAGGTCACGCAGCCTGGGACAGCAGCACATGGACAACAAGGCCTGGAGTGGATACAAGCAAGCTTCAAGCTTGCACGCCAATGTTAGATGGGGCCTACTACTTGAAAACACAAGAACAACCTCACGGCCATGTTAAATTGTTCAGGAAGGTTCATCGGAGCATGGCGGATGTGCTAGAAGTGTTGGCATGGCTCATGGGTGCCTGTGAGTGTGTGAGTAGGGCATACTATGTGTGAGTGAGTTGGTATGGTCGGGGAGGTGTATGGGTGAGTGGCTGTTGAACGCTCCGAGTTGCTACGCTAACGTGTTTGGTTTTGAAAACCTATCGTCGTAGTATGAAAGCGAAGAACTCGTGTTCAACAAATAAAATTTATACCGGAATAGAAATCCGAGGTCGAACACAAGGAGGCGGATGTTTGATTTAAAAACACGCGTTTGTTTTATTTGTCACGAAGTAAATTAATTGATTAGAACTATCTAACTATTTGCACTAAATAGAAGATAAAGAGTGAGAATAAGAGAGAGAGAATATTACAAACAAAAACCAAAAAGAGATGTAGAATGAACATGAAATTTCATCATCAAAAAGATTGTTGTTTACACTAAACATTATGACTAGAAAGTGGGAAAATGATTACACTAGAAAGCAGCAAATATACTCTAGAAAGTAGTAAATCTATTCTACAAAGCAGTAAAAAGAATGGGGAGAGAGATATCCTCCTCGACGGTCGCTTGGAGGACAAGCCGGATGGGACGATGCCTGGACGAAGGAGGACGAAGCAGGAAGAACAGGAATGGGGTAGCACGTCATCGTCGTCGTGGGATCCGCTTCCAAAAGGGGGATGAAAATTTGACTTTATCTCGCGAGAAGCATCCTGGGTGTGCGACAAGCTTCTCTTGAGCTTTGGAGAGGGAGAGAAGAGAAGAAAAGGATAAGAATTTTGTTTGGAGGGGGTCTCCTATTATAGTTGCAAGGAGTGAGGGCAATTTGGTCATTTTAATTTGAGAAAAATTAAATCAAGAGTCTTTAGTGACGGATAAACCGTCGCTAAAGCCCCATCGTGGGCGATGTGTGGCGGAGCTTGTGCGCCCGCTTGCCTGCTCGCACGTTGGTCGGGCTAGGATAGGTTGTGTTAATATGGTGATTTTATCGTTGAAATTAGTATATTGGTTAACCTAAATTGAGCCTAACCATCTCTTTTACAAAATTTTTTACATGGCCTACTTGATTTTATCTTGGTCACTTTTAAGCCCAAGGTCGAACTCAGGGAAGTGGGATTAGAGGTGAAGAAGTTTCTACACCTTTCCTACAACGAATCTCTTCTATTTGTTTATTATGTTTTTAGTGTTTTTATATTTAATATATATATTTTTTTTCTGATAATTTTTGTCCTTGAGGTACACCCTCAAAATCAGGTTCTTGGCTTTGAGCCAAATTAGGGTTCAAAACTGGTCTTGCTATTCGCAAGACTGAGTACCTGCAAGTCAAGGATTATCTTTTCTCTTTTATATATTTTTTTATCTTTTTAATTGTAGAAAAGAGAAATAGAAATAAGATAAATATAGTATATATATATGTATATATTATATATGTATATAGGGGTAGGGGTGGAGGTGGAGATGGCGTGTAGCACGGTGTCTAGTCGGTCGTCGTCTAGGAAGACGCAACCAACAGGATGAAGTGCCGCGTGGAGTGTAGGATGGATGGGTGAAAAATGTGTGCGAAGATGCATTCTATACACGTGTATCGGGGAATATCAGCAACTGGTGCGGATATTCCCATGATACAACGTATGGTAAGTGATATGAAAATATATATATATATGTATATATGTAAATATATATCTATATATATATATAGTTATAATTATATAGGTATATGTGTACTTATATATGTATACATATATATATGTATATATATATTGGTATGTAAATATATGTATAGATAGATGTATGTATATGTGTATATATATATATATATATGTATATATAACTATATATAGATATAGATATATATATAGTAATATATGTATATAGATATATATATATGTGTATATGTATACATATATATTAATATAAGTATCTATGTATATAGATATATGTAGATAGATATATATATGTATATATATATATGTCTTTATAGTTATAGATATATGTATATATGTATGTATATTTGTATATACATATATATGTATGTATAAATATGTGTGCATATATATGTATATATATATGTATATATACTTATAGTTACTTATATAAGTACTAATATATGTATAGATATATGTATATATATATATGAATATAAATATATGTATATATATATATAAGTATATATATATGTGTGTGTGTGTATGTATGGATGTATATATACTTATATATAATTGTATAGGTACTAATATATATATATACGTGTGTATACTGGGGTGTACAAGTGAGAGTGTGTGTGTACGAGAGAGAGTGTGTGTGTGTATGTGTGAGGTGAGTGTCTGTGAGAGAGAGAGAGAGAGAGATCATCTGCTGGACTGAAGGGGTGCAGGAGTTAAGTCGTCTAGAGCCCCAGCCGTCGTCTGACATCCACGCGCACGCGTGGTGCGTAGGCGCGCGAAGACGTGGGCGCACACAGGAGGGAGCAGGTGTGGAAGGAACCGCAGCGCACCGCGCTGCGCGAAGAGGCCAGTGCTGAAGCGGGCGAAGATACGAGTGCGGACGGGTGCGGGGAGAAGCGGGTGCTGAAACAGGTGCAGGATCAGGCATACGCGGGAGCTGGCACGAGCGTACGTGGGAGCGGGCACGCGGACGGGCTGGCGATGGTTGCGGCGTGGAGAGAGAGCGCCTGGTGACCGAATAAGTGAGAAACTTACCGATCACCGCACTGTAGCCATAGTGTCATGCTCTCTAGCGTGAACAGTTGCTACAGTGCACGCTCGGCTCGTGCGACCGCTTGCTGGCAGTTCTGCGTGTGCGGGTGCCGCTGAGGGAGTTGGCGCGCGTGCGGAAGGACTGCGCCGACTGTTGGAGAGTGCGGTGGGGGGGCGAGGGTGACCTACTGGCGAACGCGGAAAGAGCTGTGCCGGCTGCTGGCGTGCGTGGTGGCCTACGCATGCAGAAGAGCAGTGGCTGGTGCCTCGCTGCTGCTATGCTTGAGCTTCAAAGCTTGGCTCTGTGGCAATGGCGGAAATTGCCTGGAACGACGAAACAGAGCGGTGAACCACCATGCCCACTGGCTCTTTGATGAGCTGGGCGGTGGTGGGACTCACAGTGGTGGTGTGTACCACTGTGAGTTGCTCCTGCCTGCAGTGTGACTCTTCAAGGAGAAGAGAGGCTACGTATGGAGGGGAGAGGGGAGGAGACGGCCTGGAAGTGAAGCTGCTGTGTTGGGTTTTTTTTTGTGTGGACCAGGCTCTCCTCAAAGAAGAAAGCCATGCCCTTTTTAAAGAGAAAGAAGGCAAGCACAGCCATGCCTTGGCTGTGCATGGCTGTGCATGCAGCTGTAAGGCAAGCAATTGCAGGGAATGGCGCGAGGAAGAAGCTGCCATGCCTTGTAGACGTGTGGAGGAATTCAAAGCCAAAAAGAAATAAAAAATAAAGATGGAGAATTTGTGAGGTTGCATTTGAGGAAAACGTAAATTTCAAGGCCATTTTATTCACTCTCCTCCCCTCTCAAATAAATGCATGCTTGCGTTCATTTTTACAAATGCGACTATGGTTACCTGATATGCACTGGCAATGCTAGGAAATAGCACAAGATGGCACAATTATTGGTGTATTTTTGCTGTGCAATCATACCCCCATGCCTATCTTTTGCTAGTCCCTAGCAAAACATTTTTGTATTGTATTTAGAAATGATCTTAAGCTGAAGATTTTCTTCTGAGGTGACATAGGTGTGTTTATTGTTGGATATTGTGAGAACCAATTGCAGAGATGTCTACCAGTACTTTAAGTCTTACATGACATAGACCATCTCTCAACTAACCTGCACTCTTGACATTTAAAACTTAAGTACGATTTCCAAGACCCAGGAGGTTTTTGCCATACTCGAGAGCTCAAGAGATTATGGCTTGTGCATAGTGAAGGATCAAGACTGACCAGATGAACATTAAGACTCAAGCCCAGTGTTTCACGAATTTTTAAGTGCAGGTTGGTCCCAGTTTCAACTCATGTCTTCGGATCGACCCTTAAAAAGATGACGGAAAACTCAACTCCCATTTTCTGACATTTGTGGCTCAAAGAAAATAGGGTATTTGTAACTTGCCCTGAAGAATTTTTGTAGGGGGAAGACTTTACAGATATTTGTGAGATATACTGACTTATTTGCATTTTTTTTTTGAAACACGTGTCAGTATATCTCTTACAACATTATTTGGAGGAGCACACTTTTCTTTTTGGTGGGAGGGTTCCTTTTTGGTGGAAAGAGTCTCTCCTAAACACAAGACTAAACCTTGGGATAAAAAGTCTACCTGCGTTCACAGGTAAGGACTCCACCTTCCCTAATGAACACTAGGGTTGGATCTTATGTTCACCTAGTCTTTCTTGATATGTGTAGTGTGAACCAAGATTACATAGGCTCTCGAGTAGAAGCAAACCAATGGATCCTGTACTGGTGTCTCAGGTACAAGAATACATCCTTAGTTAGGAGAGATTCCGATCTATCTTGTTAATGCTCAAGGGAATTAAGTCGAGCCTGAGCTAATCAAGCTTCTGTGGCCTGGAAAGTTTTCAAAACAGTGGTTGAATATCCATAAACACTTATTGTATTTTTGTTTCAGCCTTCAGATCATTACTAAACACCATTTTATATTTATATATATATAGATAAATGGAAGCTACATGATACCATAAAATACCCAGATCCTATGGATGCCTATCCACCCCCCCATGCCAAACGATGCTCTGTCCTCATATGCATGCAGGGTAGGGTAGAGGAAGGACGGAAGATCGGGTAATGAGAGCTGAGATGCAGGGTATACAGCAGGGTGGTAGGGTGGGTGGATGGTGGGTGGTGAAGTGAAAAGTGAAGTGAACGTGACAGTGGCGAAGTGTTGTTGGGGTGCCTCCCAACGAGCACTGAATTTAACGTCTCCAGCTGGACTCAGAATAAGGTACAACATTAGTTACCCTCCAGCAGGGCAACAGTTTCTCCAATGGGGGTAGCTTCATGAGTAAGGTAGGGTTTCAAACGCTGCCCATTGACCGTAAATTTTTGCCTAGATTTGGGAGCTTCAATCTCAACGGCCCCGTTGGGAAATGGTCTCGAGACCAGGAAAGCACCAGTCCATTTGGACTTCAGTTTCCCAGGAAAGAATTTGAGCTGGGCATTGTAGAGCCAAACTTGCTGAGATGGCTCAAATTCCTTCTGCCGAATACGGCTGTCGTGAAAAGCCTTAGTGCGTTGCTTGAAAGTTAAGGTAGAATCGTAGGCTTCACAACGGAGCTCTTCCAGCTCCTGGAGTTGGAGTTTCCTTTCTCGACACACAGGTCTGGGTTGAGGTTACATTGGCAAACTGCCCAATAAGTGCGGTGTTCCAACTCCACGGGCAAATGACAAGGCTTCCCGTAAATGATTCTATAAGGAGACATACCAAGGGGAGGCTTGAAGGTGGTCCGATACGCCCAAAGTGTGTCAATTAGCTTGTCGGACTAATCCTTACGGTCAGGCCAAACCATTTTCTGGAGAATTTGCTTGATTTGCCGGTTCGACACCTCTGCCTGGCCGTTTGTCTGAGGATGATACGAAGATGCTATACGATGGTGGACTCCGTGTTTCCTCAGAAGTGCCCAAAAGATGCATGGGTAAAGTGGCTTCCTCCATCTGAGATAATAGCTCGAGGGATCCCAAAGAGAGCAAAGATGTGGTCTTTGACAAATCGAGTGGATACAATATGGTCAGCACGGCGCGCGAGAATAGCCTCGATCCATTTTGAAACATAATCAACAGCCACAAGGATAAATTCAAAGCTGTTGGAAGGAGGAAAGGGACCCATGAAATCAATTCCCCAAATGTCAAAGATTTCTGCAGCTAGGATGGGTTGCAAGGGCATCATGTCACGGCGTGACATTGACCCTAATGACTGGCACCTAGTGCAATGCTTGGCATAATTGTGTGCATCCTGGTGAAGGGAGGGCCAAAAGAAACTGCACTGCAACACCTTGGCTGCAGTTTTCTCCCAGAGAAATGGCCTCCGTAGGCCTGATCATGGCAAAAGGATAGCACACTGGGGAATTTGCTGTCAGGAACACAGCGACGGATGATTTGATCAGCACCTATCCGAAAAAGAGGTGGATTATCCGAGAAATAATACTTTGCTTCTGCCATGAGATGCTCGCATTGGTTTTTAGGCCAGCCACGTGGAAGGGATCCAGAAGCAAGGTAATTGGCAATGTCGGCATACACGGTCGACTTGCCACATTAATTGCCAATGGGTGCTCATTAGGAAAATCTCATTAATCGGCAGAGTAAGTCTAATATGGTCAGGGTCCAGTCTGAAAAGATGATCAGCCACAACATTCTGGGCTCCGGCCTTATCGCGGATCTCAATGTCAAATTCTTGCATAAGAAGGATCCGACGAATTAGTCTGGGCTTGGCATCCTTCTTGTGCATGAGATGGCGAATGGCCGTGTGATTGGTGAAAACAATAACATGTGAACCCAGAAGATAAGAGTGAAATTTCTCTAGCCCAAAGACGACTGCCAGTAGTTCTTTCTCAGTGGCAGTATAATTACGCTGGGCCTCGTCCAACATCTTACTGGCAGAGTACACCACGAAGGGGTGTCTATCACATCTTTGTCCTAAGATGGCTTCAACTACAAGGTCGGAAGCGTCACACATGAGTTCAAAGTCGAGGGACCAATCAGGTGGCTGGAGAATAGGGGCCTTGGTGACAGCATTATGCATCTGCTTGAATGCTCGTATGCAGTCGGGGCCCATATCGAAGGATACGTCAGTTGATAGGAAATGAGTTAACGGTCGAGAAATCTTGGAGAAATCTTTGATGAATCTCCTATAGAAACCGGCGTGTCCGAGGAAGGAGCAAATTTGTTTGACAGAGCCAGGCACAGGTAAATCAGCAATTACATCAAGCTTAGCTCTGTCAACCTTGATACCCCTATTGGAGATGGTATGTCCGAGAACAATTCCCTTGTGCACCATAAAATGACTTTTTTCCCAGGAAAGCATGAGGTTTACATCAATACATCTCCTAAGGATACGGGTCAGATTGGAAAGACAGTCATCAAAAGATGGTCCAAAGATCGAGAAGTCATCCATGAAGACCTCGAGAAAGTCACCAACCATGTCATGAAATATTGCCATCATACATCTCTGGAAAGTTGCTGGCACGTTACAAAGTCCAAACGGCATCCTTCTAAATGTAAAGGTGTCGAAGGGGCAAGTAAAGGTGATTTTCTCTTGGTCACGAGGGTCAATTGCCACCTGGTTATATCCTAAGAATCCATCCAGGAAATAGAAAAATTTATTTCCCACTAATCGCTCCCGGATTTGGTCAATGAAAGGTAGTGGAAAGTGATCTTTCTTAGTTGCAGCATTGAGTTTCCTATAATCTACACACAGTCTCCAAGATGTAGGAGTGTGTGTAGGGATGGATTCGCCCCTATCATTGACACGGATGGTGAGTCTTGCCTTTTTGGGCACAATGTGAATTAGACTCACCTAGGGGCTATGGCTGATCGGGTAGATTATACCCGCATCTAGCCACTTAATAATTTCTTTCTTAACGACCTCCCGCATGTTAGGGTTGAGCTGTCGCTGCATCTCGCGGGAAGGTCGAGCCTCCTCCTTCGTATATATACGGTGAGTGCAGTACGAGGGGCTAATGCCAGATAATTCTGATAAAGACCATCCAATGGCTGCCTTGTGTTCCATAAGGACCTCAGTTAGTTTGTACTCTTGCTCCCTGGTCAATTTTGAACTAATGATTACGGGGAGCGTTTCATTTGGTCCCAGGAAAACATATTTAAGTGTACTAGGCAGCTTTTTCAGCTTGGGAGTGGATGGTGAAAGGTCTGGCATTTCTTGGGACGAGAGTGTCCCAGGCGGATCGGAAAACAAGTGAGGAGGAAGAAGTTGGCGCTCAGATTGGCCAAGAAGAGGGGCTTCTTGGATAGATGGATCCAAAAAGCAATAGCCTCAGTTAGTAGTATATGGGCTCAAGGTCCCAGTGTGGATTTGCAACTCCGCCTGATTTAGCGGGAAGAAAGGGCAATTCGATCTTCAAGTGTGTGGACCAGCGGTGAGTAGCTCAGATATGACTCAGACCACGAGGTATGGGAAGCAGAGAAAACCTCGTTAGAAGTCTGGCCAGCGAAGGTACGGGACAAGGGAGGGATGGGGGAATATCACAATATGTGTCGGTCAGGCAATCGTCAGTGTTTATAGGTAATCTGCAGCAGTCAGAATAGGTCCCAATTAATCCGATACACGCACTGACGGCCATGTCCTCGTCAGACGTGTCATCCTCGATGCAATCGCAATCAAAGTTCTTGGCTACCTTGAAGATGTTAAGCTTGAGCTTTTCAGATCCAACGACAATCTCAATACAGCCCCACTCGCAGTCGATATGGGTGCAGGCTGTGGCCAAGAAAGGTCGACCAAGGATGATTGGGCAATCAGAAAGTGAGCTAGGAACTTCCATATCCAAAACAAGAAAGTCAACAGAGAAATAGAGACTGTTGACCCTAACCACCACGTCTTCTACCACACCCTTTAGAATTTTGATAGAACTATCTACCAACTGTAACGTGACAAGGGTGGGTTTCAGATTTCCCAAGGAAAGTTTTTCGAGCATGATGGTTGGTATAAGATTGATGGAAGATCCTAGATCAAGCAGGGCACGGTTAAAATTGCAGCTTTGGATGCTACAGGAAATAAGCAGTGTGCCTGGATCTTTCTACTTCGGTGGTAGATTTAATAGTATAGCACAACTCGCATGAGGTGAGTGAACCACCGGATTCTTAGTTTTCTTTGACTGTCACCTGGGTGTTGTGTAGTCTTTGAAAAATCGGGTGACAGTAGGTATGTGGTCGATAGCCTCTAGCAGGGGTACTTTGATTTCAGCATCCCTGAATAAATTACGCAGGTTATCAAAGGCCTGCGTATCCTTCTTCTTACATTTTGGCTCCCTCAGTAGAGCCTCAGGGAATGGGACTGATTCTGGCACCAATTTGGGTGTATCGTCCTCTTGCGAATGCGAAGCGCATCCCGAATGAGAGGACGATGAAGAAGATGGGCCAGGATCAGGTCGAGGTGGATCGACGGTTTGCTTACCACTCCTCGTAGTGAGAGCATTGGACGATGCAGGTCCAATGGGATCATACGGCGGAGGAGGGTTCGCAATAGTGACATAAGAGTGAGGTGCTGCAGCGAGATTAGCCTGAAATTCCGATGGAATGCTCGGAGCTTGTAGAATCTGATGAACCTGCCACTGAGAAGGTCATACCTGTGGTTGAGGACCACAGGGTACGAAATTTCACGAGTTTGGAACAGGTTGGGCTGGAAGAGTGCCCTGAGATCGAGTCACCATATGTAGTTGACTGATCTCAGCATTCTGCTGCGCCAATTGCTGCTGAAGAGAGGTTATGTTTTCTTCATGGCACTTTGACATTTCCATCATCATTCGCATCAATTTGTCAAGAGGACTTGATGCGTGTTTGGTTTGCAGTACGCAAGGGCCTGATGGCGGATTCGCTATAGGATTAGACTGGGCACTTGGGATGACGGGTGCGGACGGTCACATTTGTCCACCCGTGGGATTTTGGTGTTGTGGGTTGTTGTACCACGCAAAATTTGGATGATTTCGCCACCCTGGTTTATAAGTGGCAGAGAATGGGTCGTTTCGCAGGGTGCAAGCATCTTCTATGCCAGAAGACGTGTCCACATGTAAATACGCATCTAAGCATGCGGAGTCTTGGTCCTCCATGTCAAAATACTGGCTTGAAAAAGCCAGATCCACATGACTTACCGAATCTCTTGGCACGACACTCGGTAAGGAAGGTCTTACGGGGTTTCTCGAAATAAGCCTGGTGTTGGAAGAATTGGAATTGTGACAAAGTGGTGAGGTGGGGGTGTTTGCCATAGAACGGGCGGGGTTGGCCAGAAGCTCGTCCAGCTTCTTGCGCACGACAGAGACTTCATCCAATTTCTGTGTGATAAGTCTGAGATCTGTGGATGAATGGGAGGGTCCCGTGTCAACTTCATGGACATTACGGGGTAGGCTGGTACGATTAAAGGTAACAATGTAGGCATTGTTCATTGAGTTTTCGCTCATATTTTCAAATAATTCAAATGCTCCATTCTTGTCTTTATTCATGAAATTCCCTCCGCAGGAAGCGTCTACAATCTGCTTCAAAGTTTCATTTAGCCCATAGTAGAAAATCTAGGCTATATGCCACTTAGGCAGACCATGGTGCGGACACTTCCTGAGGAGGTCATTATATCTCTCCCATGCCTCATGAAACTGTTTGCAGTTTTGTTGCGTAAATGAAGTGATAGCACGGTGAAGCGCATTGGTTCGCCCGATTGGGAAGAACTTCTTGAGAAACGCTATTCGCATCTCTTCCCATGAGTGGATGGTTCTCCGAAGGGTGCATAACCACTGCGACGCTTTATCCCAAAATGAAAACAGGAACATTTTCATGAGGACTATAGGTAACTCGATATTTCTTGGTTTAACAGTTTCAGCCAATTGGGTTAGGTCTTCCAAGTGGAGAAAAGGATCTTCACTTGCAGGACCATGGAAGTGAAAATTTATCAGGCCAATTATGTTAGGTTTCAGTTCAAAATCATCCCCACCCATGGGGACCCAAATTTGTCCTATGGTCTCTATAGCAACGGGATTCTAATAGGAGCTAAGAGACCTAGGCTCCTCCCGTTCGGGAGGGTTCTGCATTTCCTCCAATGTTTCCCTAATGGCCTCAATTTGTTCATTATACATTTCCACTTGGGCTTGGAGGCGGGTTATGGGATCCAAGGTTCCACCACCTGGTGGGTTTTGAGGGCGGTTTCCTCCCTCGGGATTTGGGGGAGGGCGTGTAGCCATAATTGTGGAGGAGGAGGATGATTCGGCTTCTTTTCTAAATTTATCAGACAATTCACATAGTTCAGGGTTTTTGAGATCCTCCCAAATATGCACTACCGCAGGAAGAATTGGGGAGATAAGAAGGGAACAGGAGATGAGAGAAATGATGCCACAAAGGTACACTTGATGACAAATCAATACAATCAAATTCCTAACCTCTATAGTGTGCCCTTAGACCTAAAGATCTAAGTTACCTACTATCACGACCTACGAAACCGAATGCGAGCACCGCGGAACCACTGGGCCAGATTGAAAGGCCATTTTCCCCAATCTTAGATACCCGATAGCACGCAGGAACCCTCACCAGCACGTAGGTGCTACAGGTAGGTAGTTAGACCTCCAATCCTTAATAAGGGTTAAGTTGCTACCAATTTTGGTTAGAGGCTTAGGATCAAGTGTTTTTGGAATGTGAAGGGCATTATTTACGGGTAATGCCCAAGTGATTGATTTTTAGAGAGTGTGTAAACCAAGCATCCAATGGGGAAATCTCCCCGAACTGAAGTTTTAATTGGTGAATGGTTTTTAGAATTCAGCCTTAAGTAGTATGGATTTTTGGATTTCGCTAAATTACCAATTCAACCAATCTCCGGGTTTTGAGAGAATACAAGTTTTCTTCTAAGCCCAACAAACCCTTCTTCAATGTCAGTTGGTTAATGCATGCTAAAATGCAGTGGGCTTCCCTAGATGGAGATTTCTATGTGTGGATGCACGAATTAATTTTAGATTAGTGTGAAAGGGAGCCAAAGCACTTCAATTCAAGTGCTCCCAATCACCAAAAAGATGTCCACACACAAGGCTCAACCAGAAGATAAATAAAATCAAATTGTTAGGGTTGAAGTATTCGGGATCGAATCTTAGGCACGTGAAAGGTCGTGGTGGGGTTGGAATCAACTCAATTCCAAGTCTCCCCACCAAAAAGGTGATCCCGAATTGCAGATAAATGAGGCAAAGAGGGATGGCAATCAATCTATTTATTTTTGCCTCCAAGAATACTTCTCACGGTGAAAGATTCAAGAATCAAGATTTTTGGATTTTTGCTATGCGATGTTAGGCGGGAAATCCTTGGGCGGTGGGAGTGATGACAAACAATCAAACAAGTGATTTTTAATCCACTTGCCCCAAGAAATCCCAAGAATGTTTTTTTTTAGTTTAGTTTTTTTTTTAATTTTTTTATTAAGGTGACAAGTTGACCTAAGTTGCTAAGAAAGAAAGACCTACTTGTTCAGCAACATGTGCGAAGCACTGGTGCGGTGCCGACGTCTTCACGCTCTCGTTCCCGCCTTGGATCTGCCCACGCCTCCGACTTCGTCTGCCTGCCTTCTCCTTGCAACTAGTTCACCTACACACCAACAAACAGAAACACCTGTGAAGAGAAGGGTGTGAGAAGAAAAAAATTAAAGGAATGGAGTAAAAACTTACTTGAATGCGCACTTCCCTGGCAAGGGCGCCAGAAAGATGCTATGGTCGGTCCCGGATAGGTTGTGTTAATATGGTGATTTTATCGTTGAAATGAGTATAGTGGTTAACCTAAATTGAGCCTAACCATCTCTTTTACAAAATTTTTTACCTGGCCTACTTGGTTTTATCTTGGTCACTTTTAAGCCCAGGGTCGAACTCAGGGAAGTGGGTTTAGAGGTGAAGAAGTTTCTACGCCTTTCCTACAACGAATCTCTTCTGTTCGTTTATTATGTTTCTGGTGTTTTTCTATTTGATATATATTTTTTTTTTTCTGATAATTTTTGTCCTTGACATACACCCTCAAAATCAGGTTCTTGGCTTTGAGCCAAATTAAGGTTCAAAACTGGTCTTGCTATTCGCAAGACTGAGCACCTGCAAGTCAAGGATTATCTTTTCTCTTTTATATATTTTTTTATCTTTATAATTGCAAAAAAGAGAAATAGAAATAAGATAAATATAGTATATATTTATGTATATATTATATATGTATATAGGGGTGGGGGTGGAGGTGGAGATGGCGTGTAGCACAGTGTCGAGTCGATCGTCGTCTAGGAAGACGCAACCAACAGGACGAACTGCCGCGTGGAGTGTAGGATGGATGGGTGAAAAATGTGTGCGAAGATGCTTTCTATACGCGTGTATCGGGGAATATCAGCAACTGGTGTGGATATTCCCGTGATACAACGTATGGTAAGTGATATGAAAAAATATATATATATATATATGTATATATGTAAATATATATCTATATGTATATATATATATATATATATATATATGGTTATAATTATATAGGTATATGTGTACTTATATATGTTTATATATATATATATGTATATATATATATATAGGTATGTAAATATATGTATAGATAGATGTATGTATATGTATATATATATATATATATTTATAATTAGATATATATGTATGTATGTATAACTATATATAGATATAGATATATAGATATATATATATATATATGTATATATATAGCAATATATGTATATAAATATATATATGTGTATATGTATATATATATATTAATATAAGTATTTAAGTTCGTAGATATATGTATATATATATATTTGTCTTTATAGTTATAGACATATGTATATATGTAAATATATATGTGTATATATATATATATATATAAGTATATAGATATATATATATATGTGTTTGTATGGATGTATATATACATATATATAATTGTATATGTACTAATATATATATATATATCTATATATATATAAATATATATTATATAGGTATATATATATGTGTGTGTGTGTATACAGGGGTGTACAAGTGAGAGTGTGTGTGTACGAGAGTGTTTGTGTGTGTATGTGTGAGGTGAGTGTCTGTGAGAGAGAGAGAGAGAGAGAGATTGTCTGCTGGAGTGAAGAGGTGCGGGAATTAAGTCGTTTGGAGCCCCAGCCGTCGTCTGATGTCCACGCGCAAGCGCAGGCGCATAGGTGAGCGAAGACGTGCATGCACGTAGGAGGGAGCGGGCGTGGGAGGAACCGCAGCGCACTGCGCTGCGCGAAGAGGCAGGCATTGAAGCGGGTGAAGATGCAAGCACAGACAGGTGTGGGGAGATGCGGGCGCTGAAGCGGGTGTGGGCGTACGCAGGAGCGGGCGCGGGCATACGCGGGAGTGGGCATGCGGACGGGCTGGCGATGGTCGCAAAGCAGAGAGAGCGCCTAGTGACCGGATAAGTGAGAAACTTACTGGTCACCGCACTGTAGCCACAGTGTCGCGCTCTATAGCGTGAACAGTGGCAACAGTGTGTGCTCGGCTTGCGCGACCGCCTGCTAGCAGTTCTGCGTGTGCGGGCGTCGCTGAGCAAGCTAGGGCATGCGCAGAAGCACTGCACCGGCTGCTGGCGAGCACAGTGGGGTGGTGAGGGCGACTTGCTGACGTGCGTGGAAAGAGCTGTGCTGGCTGTTGGCGTGTGCGGTGGCCTGCGCGCGCGGAAGAGCGGTGGCCGGCGCCTCGCTGTTGCTATGCTTGAGCTTCAAAGCTCGGCTCTGTGGCAATGGCGAAAATTGCTCGGACCAACAAAACAGAGCGGTGAACCACCACACCCACCGGCTCTTTGATGAGCTGGACGGTGGTTGGACTCACAGTGGTGGTTGTGTATCAATGTGAGTTGCTCCTGCCCACAACGTGACTCTTCAAGGAGAAGAGAGGCAGCGTATGGAGGGGAGGAGACGACCTGGAAGGGAAGCTGCTGTGTTGGGTTTTTTTTGTGTGGACCAGGCTCTCCTCAAAGAAGAAAGCCGTGCCCTTTTTAAAGAGGAAGAAGGCAAGCACAGCCATGCCCTGGCTGTGCATGGCTGTGCATGCTGTGCATGCGGCTGCAGGGCAAGCAGTTGCAGGGAATGGCGCGAGGAAGAAGCTGCCATGCCTTGTAGACGCGTGAAGGAATTCAAAGCCAAAAAGAAATAAAAAATAAAGATGGAGAATTTGCGAGGCCGCACTCGAGGAAAACGTAAATTTCAAGGCCATTTTAATCACTCTCCTCCCCTCTTAAATAAATGCATGCATGCATTCATTTTTACAAATGCGACTATGGTTAATTAATATGCACTGGCAATGCTAGGAAATAGAACAAGATGGCACAATTATTGGTGTATTTTTCCTGTGCAATCACGCGTGTAACGTGCATTCATGTATTGCCGATCTTAGCTGTCCAATCATGAGATCAGACGGCTTATCTCACACCTCCGCCCGCTCCTAAATGTGAGCTCTCCTGTGTCTGATCTTGCATGAGGTGCGGGCATGCAATAGCGCGTGGGTGCTATCGAACACCCGTAGTTGCTTGATCCTCATCGCATGGTCGCGCGTGCCTGCTCGCCGAGCCTGCTCACCACGCCTCTGCGATTCGAACCCGAGCCAATGCCTCAGTTAAGCGCTCTCGCCCACTACGCTACGCGTGTGGATGGGCGGCCGCTTAACTTAAGCGCGGATGCATCCCAGCCATTGGATCTTGATCCAGCAGTGGGGAAACGTTGATGCGGACACCTTCAGTGGGTGTGTGCGGATGATTGGACGGTCGAGATGGCGCCACGTGGCGCCATCTTGGCCGTCCATCTTCTGGATGATGTAGATGGTGTCACGGTTGTCGGATTGAGTTGATTTTCATGCCGTTAGGCTGCGATCGTCGATCCAAATCCATCCGTACGGTCGGATTTGTCATTTGAAGTGCAGATTCACACCATCTTGGCCCTTGCTCTTCTAGGGTTCCCCAGTCTCTATCTGATGCTATAGATGTCTAATTAGGGCGATCTTAGAGTCGTGGAACTCCAATCGTCGCCCTGATCACATTTGTACGGTTGGATCTTCAATCCGATGCCCCGATAAAAAGTTTGCCCTATCCATGAACATAAAAGCAGACTATTAACCTCTATTTTATTCAAACTAATCTAAATGCAAGATGATACATGTTATGCAATATTTATAGTATGCAATGCAATCCTATTCTTAAGAACATGAATAAATAGACATCTTAAGTAGTGTAAACATGTTTACATCGTACCCCCATGCCTATCTTTTGCTAGTCCATAGCAAAAACTATATGCTATTTATAGAAGAATTAGGTTGGATTATTTGGGATTAAGTTATTTTCAATCATTAAGAAAATATTTACTTAGGACCTGAACTTTCAAAGACACAATAGTGCCCGAGTATCTGCCAAAATGTAGATTGCCTAAAGCCCTCGCCTTATTCAAAGAAAAATTTCTTTTTCTCTTTTTTCCTCTTTTCTATTTTTTTTTTGGATTTTCAAGTTTTAGGGTTTAAGAGTGGCTTTCTACAGCCATTCAACTCACCCAAGATTTGATGAGAACCCTAAGTTCTAAGCATCTTATTATGAATGTGATAGGCTCGTTGACCGGTAGTAAAAACAGACTTCAGATTTCTACGCCTTTAGGTGACCTTAAAAAGAGAATTCTGCCTAAAGGTGTATCTTTACAACTAGTAGCTTTCTCCATACTTTTATTATTATAGGATCAACACAAGGGTGAATCCAGTGTATATCTCCTCGGTTTATTCTACTTCTCCGCTTCTTCCTAAGTGTTTTGGGAATTTTCATTGCATTTATTGAGCTGG
The DNA here is from genome assembly GCA_037157565.1 of Thalassia testudinum. Classification (NCBI taxonomy): domain Eukaryota; kingdom Viridiplantae; phylum Streptophyta; class Magnoliopsida; order Alismatales; family Hydrocharitaceae; genus Thalassia; species Thalassia testudinum. Next base: position 59,706,844 of record JAZHRO010000063.1, read on the forward strand.
GTTCTAGACAACCGATCAATGAGCTGTTACCACCGACAACTTGCCAACCATACTTGTGCGGTGAAGTGTGGCTTATTTCTTTTTTTTCTTTTCTCTTTTTGTTTTACTTTTTATTTATTTTTCTCTTTTTAAGTAGGTGGCTTCTCTGGTCTAAGATTTACCTAAAGGCAGCAAAAAGAGAAAGGTCTAGTGACTGGGCTCTGGACAACCTACCTATGGGCTATTACCCATGATTACTTGCCAACCATATTACCCTAGAAGGTTCATTAGCTACCCAATTTCCGTTAGAATCGTCGAACAACGAGTCAGTGACAAGATAGTGTGTAGATGGTTAAAACTCAAAATTCCCTCAAATCAGAGGGTGGGTTGATAAATCGTGTACTTATCACCCAAACTTATTTACTCCAATTAAAATAGAATTCTGGTTGGCGAGGACTCGAAAAACAAATCCACATTTTAATGGATACACGAGCTGATTAAGTCCAAAGACCTGAAGGGCTTTTGTGTTCAAATCATAATGTAGTATTTCCTAAGGTTGAAAATTTTCTTAAACCCAAGTTCTCTTTCCTAATTCCAAATTTTTTTTTAATATAAATAAAAGAAAATAAAACAAATCTACAAAGCTGACGAATTATTTCAAAGATGAATATCCATCCCCCCATGCCTATCTAATGCAATGTCCTCATTGTATTAAAATGACATAAAATAGAGTGGAATAGAGTAGAAAGCACCTGAATTGTGTGAATGACATGTTTGCTCTGAGATAAAAACAAAAAAGAATTGTATTCAAACTGAATTTAGTGTCTTCAACTAGGCACACTATACAAAGAAGAGAAATAAAGAATTCACAAGTATAAATCAAAATCAGAATAAACAGAAGAAACCTCTAACCTGTCAGCGGATGTCCACAAATGTGGACCGGATTGTGGTGCAGACCCATACCCCATAATCGAGAATATCTCAGGTTCTGGATAAAAATTACCCAAAACCTAAAATCAGTATGCAAGCGAGGTCAGGCCTGCGATTTATGAGGATGCAACCCTAGACCAAAAATTCGTGTTACAGAAAATTCAAGCTCGAAAGGATAATCAATGAATGTTTGCTTGAGTTGAACATCCTCAGAACAAATGTCATAAGGGTTTTGGTTTGATGGTTTCAGATGAAATGGAACCCTTAGACGCAGTCTTCTACTTCCTTCGAAGTTAACTTCCCAAATCAGAACTTCCCAACTCCTATCCTCCTCAATCAAAATGTTAAATTGTGAGACCTCTTGCATATTAATCACCCCGTCTAAAATTTCCAAGTCTAATAGATGTGGCTGAATCAGAATTGACTTGGGTCTACTTATCTCAAAAATAAAATCATCGATAAGCTCAATGGGGTGTAACTAACAATCAGGGCATTTGATTGAATCCTCCATAAAATGAGATTCTGGATCCGAAATGTGAGCCCTAATAAGATTAGTTTCCTCAGTTATTGGGCTATCAAATGATTTATCAGATTCCTCAGGCCCAATCGTCTCACAGAAATCATATTCTGTAAACTCACGTGAGACTTCGCAAATTGAATCTTCACCATCAGAATCAAAGAAATCAAGATCCGTATTAATGTATGTCCCAAAATCATTTGTTACTTTCTGATCCATGGAGACATACGTTTCCTCGTACCCTGGCTTAGGGATCTAGGTGAAGAAATTAGATCATCCTTAATTGGTTGTTCTAATTCAATCTGGTCAGCCTCGTAACACGTGTCCCCCCAACAGGTGCCTGAGCAGGTTCTGACATTGGCTCTCCTGAAGGGAGTTCATCCTTGGAATCATCCTACGACTGAACTAACGCAACCACAAATCTCATCCTCAATTTCGCTAACTTCCAAAATAGAAAGTCACCCAGGTTCTTATCCTTAACAACTTGGAGCCAATCCAACAAATACTTATTCAAATCATCAATCATTTCAATTAGGGGCTCCAATCTCTCAATGCAAGGTATTGGCTGAACTTCTAAAGATTGTATGATATTCCTCAAGTTAGCCAGAACCTTATCTTGAACCTAGTTACCCTGAACCAAATGAGTTGGTTCAGGGTTGGGCGGGTTTGGGGTCAATGCAGGGGAATTAACTAATTGAGATTCGTTATACCCTTCTTGATAATAGGTCATTTCAGATTGTTTAAAAGGTGGTAATGACCTAAAGGCAATTTAATCAGAGGATGGGTAAGGATTAGTGTATCCTTCTTGATTATAGATTATATTAGGTTGTTCATGAAAGGTTGACGATCTATAATCGATGTGGCTCTGAGAAGGATAGAAATCACAATCATAGTGTTCAAGGTTAGAACCAAAACACGGAGGTTCGAAATTATATCTCCAATCCGAGTTATCCCAACTAACTGATGGTTGATTACAGTACAACTTGGAATAATCGTCATGTTGAGGATAATTCAAAACGGAAGGGAAAGAGCGAGAATGTGTATACTATGTGGAAGGATTCATGATAAATGGGAGGAAGAAAGGTGTCCCACAATACAAACAATCAAACTTATCCTTAAGTAGCCTAGCCTAAAGACCTACAGACTCCTAAAACCCGTCTTGAGATAAAGGAACGATTTGATCTACTTCTGTCTGTTCAATCTAACCATTTAGAAGGAGGGACTGGGGAGAAGGTTCTTCTTTCGGCTTGCGTCTCTGGTTCCTAGTGTACCCCCCAGCTGTGATCGTTTGATTCTGCTCCCCTAGCTAGACATCAGATTGAATAGTAGAAACAGTCTAATAGAAAATAATCTTGTTCTGGGCTCTGAAGAGCAAGTCGAATCCTTAAGGCCAACGTCTACTCTGTTTTATTTAGGGCTAGGTTTGAATGTACTTTGGAATGTGATGGGCCCTTTAACTGGGTTGTGCCCTTAATGATTGATTGATTTGTGTGTGCATGCACAACCAATGGTTTTCAAGCAAGATTACTTTTGATGTGGTGAATTTTAGAGTTCAAATCTTGCTTAGTAGCTTTTAGGATTCAACTTTAGGTATTTTCAAACAAGTTTTGTTGTCACACCAGGTTTTGAAAGCATAGGTGAAGATGGTTTCTTTTGAAGCTTAAAAAGAATGTGGAGTGCCTGGTAAATCCCTAATAGTTGAACCTAAGTGGCAGTTGCTTGATGAGTTGATTTTAATTGAAGTGGTGCGGCCCAATCAACTCAAACAATTGGCCTGTTGCACCACTTAATTAGGCACACAAGTGATTACCTAATCTGATTTCTACTCAATTATGTGTTTGGATGTGTGTACCATCTCCAAAGGTTGGTTTACCGGTCGAGTTTGAAAATCAGATGAGGTTGTGTACCTCTATGAGATTTTTTTTTTATTTTTCTTTTTTTTTAATGTGGAGGTTGGGGCAGGTGTAGGTGTCAAACAACAAACAATATAACCTTAGAGTTTATAAGAACACCTAGGTTGATTGATGTTTATGTTATTATGTGGTGAAATGAAATCTAATGGGTGGGAGGTGGGGGATAACTCACAAAACCTTTAACAACATTTTTCTTCGATCTACCGTGTTTGCTTGTCTCAAAAAAGTACCCGCAATCACAATAAGAAAGGAGAGAAGTGACGTAAATGATTTGTAAGTTGTAACAACGTGAAGAAAAATCAAAGAGCGTCGCCTCCCCAACAATGGCGCCAAAATGTTGAACACTATGAGTTGCTATGATAACGTGTTTGATTTTGAAAACCTGTCATCGTAGTATGAAAGCGAAGAACTCGTGTTCAACAAATAAAATTTATACCGGAATAGAAATCTCGGATCGAACAAAGGGAGGCGGACGTTTGATTTAAAAACACGTATTTGTTTTATTTGTCACGAAGTAAATTAATTGATTAGAACTATCTAACTATTTGCACTAAATAGAAGAGAAAGAGAGAGAATAAGAGAGAGAGAATATTACAAATAAAAACCAAAAAGAGATGTAGAATGAACATGGAATTTCATCATCAGAAAGATTGTTCATTATACTAAGCATTACGACTAGAAAGCGAGAAAATGATTACACTAGAAAGTAGTAAATCTATTCTGGAAAGCAATAAATCTTTTCTAGAAAGTAGTAAAAAGAATGGGGAGAGAGATATCCTCCTCGACTGTCGCTTGGAGGATGAGCCAAACGGGACGATGCCTGGATGAAGGGGAACGGAGCAGGATGAACGAGGATGAAGTAGGAAGAACGGGAATGGGGCAGCACGTCGTCATCGTCATGGGATCCGCTTCCGAAAGGGGGATGAAAATTTGACTTTATCTCGCGAGAAGCATCCTGGGTGTGGGACAAGCTTCTCTTGAGCTTTGGAGAGGGAGAGAAGAGAGGGAAAGGATGAGAATTTCGTGTGGAGGGGGTCTCCTTTTATAGTTGCAAGGAGTGAGGGCAATTTGGTCATTTTAATTTGAGAAACATTAAATCAGGGGTCTTTAGTGACGGATAAAACCATCGCTAAAGCCCCATCGTCGGCGACGTGTGGCGGAGCTCATGCGCCCGCTTGCCTGCTCACGCATGTAACACACGTTCATGTATTGCCGATCTCAACTGTCCGATCGTAAGATCGGACGACTTATCTCGCACCTCCACCCGCTCCTCAGCGAGCGCCCACCCGCATCTGATCTCGCATGAGGTGTGGGCGTGCAATAGTGCGTGGGCACTATCAAACGCCCGTAACCGTTCGATCCTCATCGCACGGTCGCGCGTGGTCGCTCGCCGTGCCTCTAAGATTTGAACCCGTGCCAGCGCCTTAGTTAAGCGCTCTCGCCCATTTGAGCTGCGTGCGCAGATGGGCGGGCGCTTAACTTAAGTGCGAATGCATCCCAGTCATTTGATCTTGATCCAACTGTGGGGAAACGTTGATGCGGACGCCTTCAGCGGGTGCGTGCGGATGATTGGGCAGCCGAGATGGCACCACGTGGTGCCATCTTAGCCGTCCATCTTCCGTATGATGTAGATGGTGCCACAGTTGTCAGATTGAGTCGATTTTCTCATCGTTAGGCTACGATCGTCGATCCGAATCCATCCGTGTGGTCGGATTTGTCATTTGAAGTGAGGATTCACACCATCTTGGCCCTTGCTCTTCTATGGTTCCCTGATCTCTATTTGATTCTACAGATGTCTGATTAGGGCGGTCTTGGAGTCGTTGAACTCTAATCGTCACCCTGATCACATATGTACAGTTGGATCTTCGATCCGAGGCCCCAATAAAAAGTTTGCCATGTCTATGAACATAAAAGGAGACAATTAACCTCAATTTTATTCAAACTAATCTAAATGCAAGATGATGCATGTTATGCAATATTTATAGTATGCAATGCAATCTTATGCTTAAGAACATGCATAAATAGACATCTTAAGTAGTGTAAACATGTTTACATCAGTGACGTGGTGAGTGGAGTGAGGGGAAGGGATTAGTGAAACGAGGCAGAGCTTGTGGGCTTGTCAGCAAGGGTTGTGGTGGCCTGTGAAGGTGGGATGGCCTCGCTGGAGTTGGTGGTCGTAGATGGAAGGGATGGAGGTGCGACGGGCATCAGTGGCAGATTTTCAGAAATAAAGAGAGGGGAAGTAAAGAGAGGAGAAAAGGGAACTTAACTAAGGCATTAAGAGATGAAGGGGGTGAGCAAGGGCGTCGGGTTTGGTGTGGCTGACGTCGAAGATGAAGATGGCTCCGGTGAGGTGGGATCGGCGAGGACGAAGAGGGAGTGGCGCCTGATGGTATGGCAAGACACAGACGAAGTCAGGGAGGAGGAATCTGCTGCAGGTATGGTGGTCGGACGACAAGGAGGAGCATAGAAGGTCGCTGGACGTAGAGGAGCCTGTGGTTGTAAGGGGAAGAGAGGAATTTTAGGTATTCACGGCCAAAATCGAGCGTGAAGGAGTCGGGGTGATCTGGGCTTCTTTAAATAGAGCTCTGGATGTCGGTTAGGGCTTGGAAGGTCATCGGTGATGGAGGTTGTTGAGATACCCATATCTCTCATTCGTTTGCATGGTAAATTGGGAGGGAATCAGATCTCAAGGATGGGTTCATATTGGCAAGAATTTCACAGAGGATCTTTCTTACAATTTTGGAAGAGATCCTCCAAGCAATCAAGGAGAGCTTCTAAGTTAAAGGTCGCCGGAGTAGGTTTCATTTGCAATAATGGTGGAGGGACCTATTTGCAAAGATGACAAGAAAACTAGGGGGCTATTAGCAAGGGTTTTTGAAAGTTAGGGATAGAAATGTAATTAGGCTGGACCTTTTTGCAAACTAGGTCAAGGCAAACTCAGCTTGGGTCCAAATTTTGGTACAACCTAATTTAGACCTAAGGAATCCAATGGTGAAGTTGGCTTTTGGGTTTGACTACGTTTAACTGGGAAATTTATGCAAAAACTTGAATTAGGGTAAATATCTATCTGAGACCCCATTCTAGGTCAAGATGGGTTCTCATGGCCAAATTGAAGGTACTAAACCCTAGAGAATACTTTTATATGATTTTTAGAGGGTTTAAGTGAATTTTTTTTCTGACCAAAGCCTTCATTAATCAAGTGGGTCTATTTTTAGGGTTTCAAAAAGTCATTTAATTCAAAGAGCACGCACAAACCCTTTTCTATCTGATCCAACCTACTTATAATCTTATTAAAACCATTTTACCTTTATTTCACCCTTGAGAAAATCCTTGGTTGTACTGCATTGGTAAAATTATAGTTTGACCCCTTGTTTCTTGTGTTTCTCTTAGAAAGGTTATGTAGTAAATTATGACCTTCAATTGGTTATGTAGAAGCATTTATTCTCTTCATTGGGTCAAAATGAGCTAGTTAGGGCTCATGATGGTGTTCCCATCATACCCCCATGCCTAGCTTTTGATAGTCCCTTAGCAAAATTTTAATGCTTTAACTTTGACTCTAGACCATGAAATCTTTTGATGCTCAAAAACTGGGATGTGTGCTTTCTTCTACAGATTAGGTTAGAATGTCAATTATAGGCCTAGAGGTACTCAAGTGCCAACCAAGATCCGAACCTGACCAGCTCTAGTATTAGTCTGCAGCGAAGGTTTTTAAGGCCCACAGGAACTATCCTAAGGTTCGTTGAACTCCACAGTTAAAGTATTCGTGCTTGTAACATGTTTTATCCTTGGATAAGTTTGCAGTGCATTTTTGTCAGAGAAAGATAGAGGAATTTTCTTTTTGGGAGTTTTTTCTCTGTTTTCTTTTCATTTCTACCTTTGGATTAGCTTCACAACACGGTCTGTAACAGATTCTTGTCCCCATCATCAATCCTCGAAGGGTCCCTGGCAATCGATGCTTTATGATAGCACCACCCATGGCAACCCCCAGAACCCTGGCTTTCGAGATTTTGAGATAATCCCACCCATGGTGTTCTGTAGCTAAATCCAGACCCTGGCAATCGACATTTCGGGATAATGCCTCCCATGGCATCTGAACCAGCACAGGGTACTTACATGCCCCCAGTAAGATATGTAGATATCCTAGGAGACAAGCATTGAGAAGACGATATGTTATTGCTAATCTTTGAGGAGAATTTTCCACCTCTCCGCGTCAGGAACTTGTCTAAATCAACTTGTGTTGATCAATCGCTCCTAATCTAGGTGACTTTTACAGAATAATTTAAATGCATTTGCATGATTTTGATACTTAAGCACACTGAACTAGACTGTGTGTGGATTGGGGTGCTTATGTTACCGAGTCCCGCAAACCAGAAGTTAGTTAACGAGGCCGAATACTCCCTAAGCCTTAGACCTAATACTTAAGCTTCGCATTTTCCCCAACCTCTTGAGGACTATCGAGATCATAACAAGTACTTGAATTTTTAAGATTAGGATTATAGCCCAAGAGGCCTAAAATCAGCATTCCTACTAATCTCTTCTGTGTTTCATTAGCACAGTTTTCCTTTTCATTTTCTTTCTTTTTGATATGGTCTAGAACTTAAGTCAATTCCTTAATTTCTCACTAATGACTATCTCTTTTTCTTTTCTTTTTATCTTGTGCTCCTTTTTGGCATTTTTAACGTCTCCCCATATACTCTTCAAAATTGATATGCCCTCAAATTTTTTTTATCTCCTGTCATTTTATTGTCTTTTTTTAGGAATTTTTTAGTTTTTTGGTATTTTTGGGATATGTGATTTTTTTGATGAAAACTTTTCTTGTGAGATGATTTTCACAACATTTTGCACTTTCATATCCCTCATGCCTACGATTTGCAATGTCCTCATTGTAAATTAGGTGGGTTCGAGTTCAGCTTAGATCATTCATTAGAATAAGTTTTGGGTGGGTGAATGGGTCAGGATGACTGTTGCAAACGATTTCAAGCTTGAGTACAGGTACCTGAGGTGGGGTCGGCTGTTCTAATGGATGAACACTAAAGTGCAATATGAGTTTAGCAAAGGATGTGTCAAGAAAGGTTTCAGGTTTTTCAAAATGACAGGTTGCCTCCCGTTAAGTGCTGAGTTTTATGTCATCGGCTGGGCGCAATGAGGTCAGCGAGAATGGAGAGTAAAAGATGTCTCAACCAACTTCGTATTAATAAGTTCAAGGAACGGTTTGAGTCTCTGAGTGTTCACGACAAAAGGTTCTGAATTGTGGTTGAGTTGACTGATTTCGATGGCTCCTTTTCCAAAGATTCGTCAGACGAGGTAAGGTCCAATCCTTTTTTATCTTAGTTTTCCTGGAAACAGTTTGAGCTTGGCATCAAAGAGTAGGACTTTTTGACTAGGGTAAAAGATCTTTCTAGATATGTGCTTGTCGTGAAAGGCTTTAACCCGCTCATTGTAAATTCATGAGTTCCCATACGCATCATGGCATAATTCATCGATCTCACTCATTTGAAGCTTTCTATGGGTTCCTGCCTTAGAAAGATCGTGATTGCAATTCCATACTGCCCAATAGGCTTTGTACTCCAATTCGACGGGGAGGTGACATGCCTTCCCGTACACTAATATGAAGGGAGACATACCTAATTGGGTTTTGTGTGCAATCCTATAAGCCCACAAAGCTTCCGAAAGTCGGGTTGACCAGTCTTTCCTGTCAGGTTGAACAGTAACTTGGAGGATTTTCTTTATTTTTTGATTTGATTACTCAGCTAGACCATTTGTTTAGGGGCGATAAGGAGTAGCGATTTGGTGTGACACCCCGTATTTGGTCATCAGGGACATGAACTGAGTATTAGTGAAATGGGTCCCTCCATCAGATATTATAGCACGTGGAATCCTGAATCGAGAAAAGATGTTTTGATGAATGAATTTGATAACCACTTTATGATCATTAGTTCGGGTCAGAATGGCTTCGATCCATTTGGACACATAGTCAACAGCAAGTAGAATGTACTCGAAGCCGTCCGAAACAGGAAAGGGTCCCATAAAATCAATCCCCTAGACATCGTAGAGTTTGCATACAAGAATCAACTGTAAGGGCATCATATCACGATGGCTCATGTTGCCTAAGGTATGGCAACGAGTGCATGCCTTACAGTGATTGTACGTGTCTTTGAAAGTCTTGGGCCAATAGAAGCCACACTGGAGGACTTTAGCTGCGGTTTTATGACTAGAGAAGTGTCCACCGCATGCCTGGTCATGGCAAAAGGACAAGATGCCCTGAATTTCTGCTTCCGGGACACATCGTCGAATGATTTGATCAGCACCGATGTGGAAAAGATACTGGTCTTCCCAAAAGTAATACTGGGTATCGAAAGTAATTTGTCTTTCTTGGCCTTCAGCCAATCGGATGGAATCTGATGTGATGCTAGGGAGTTTACTAGATCAGCAAACCATGGAAGCCCTGTATTGATCGTTAGGAGGTGCTCATCCGAAAAATGTTCCGTAATGGGTCCGGAAGGGTCGATAATGTCAGAAGGAAGGCGGGACAAGTGATCAGCTACCACATTCTATTTTCCCGCCTTGTCGCGAATCTGGAGGTCAAATTCTTGCAATAGCAAGATCCAACGTATTAGTCGAGGTTTTGTGTCCTTCGCAAGGAGATGCCTCATAGCTGTGTGATCAGAGTAAATGATAACACGGGAACCTAGAAGATACGATCTTAAATTTTCCAGGGCAAATACTATGGCTAGCAGCTCTTTCTTAGTAACTGTGTAGTTACGCTGAGCCTCGTCAAGTGTCATGCAAGCGTAGTAGATGACCATGGGTTTCCCGTCAATTTTCAACCCAAGTACCTCTCCTACAGTATAATCAGAAGCATCGCACATGATCGGGGATTGGGTAACTCGATCACGTAGGGTTTCAAGTGCTTGAGTGCATTCCTCGAAGATTTCAAAAGGAACATCCTTAGATAGTAGAGTAGTTAGAGGGTGCGTGATTTTTGAGAAATCAAGAATTTATCAATGGTAAAAATCGACGTGCCCCAGGAACGATCAGATTTCCTTGATTGAGTAAGGCATAGGGAGTTTGTAAATCAGATTCACCTTGGCTCGATCAACTTGGATGCCTTTTCTTGAGATGAGATGTTCCAGGACAATTCCTTTAGGCACCATGAAATGTCTCTTTCTAAGGAAAGAACTAGATTCACGTCAATGCACCGCCTGAGGATCTGGACCAAGTGTAGGAGGAAGTCGTCAAATGATTCGCCAAACACTGAGAAGTCATCCATGAAGACTTTCAAATAATCACCTACCATATCTAAGAATATGGAAAGCATGCATCGCTGAAAAGTAGCGGGTGCATTATAGAGACCGAAACGCATCCTTCGGAATGCGTACGTTCTGAAGGGGCAGCCGAAAGTGGTCTTCTCTTGGTCCTCAGGATGGATTGCCACCTGGTTATAACCGGAGTACCCATCCAAAAAGCAAAAGAATCTATTTCCCACTAGTTTCTCGAGGATCTGATCAATAAACAATAGTGGGAAATGATCCTTCTTTGTGGAGGTATTGAGTCTTCCGTAATCCATGCAGACTCTCCACGAATTCACCACACGAGTCGATATGATTTCTCCGGTCTCAGTCATGATCACAGTGAGTCCTGCCTTCTTAGGCACAACTTGGATTGGACTCACCCACCGACTGTCGAAGATCGGGTAGATGATCCTAGCATCTAACCACTTGATGATCTCCTTTTTCATGACTTCCTACAGATTTGGATTCAAACATCTCTGCATTTCATGGGAAGGTCATGTGCCCTCTTCAGTATAGATGCGGTGTGTGCAGTAAGAGGGGCTGATGCCAGTCAAATCATCAAGAGTCCATCCAATGGCTCTTCGATGTTGCTGGAGAATAGTAATCAGACGGGATTCCTGATCAGGTGTGAGTCTGGAATTGATAATCATAGGAAATGTCTGATTGGAACCCAAAAAGACGTACTTCAGATGATCGGGAAGAGGCTTAAGTTCCAAAACAGGGTTATCAGCTGCAGCGGGTGGTTCAGGGTATGTGTTAGGAGTAAGGGAAGGAGTTATAGGTGTGTCTAGGTCATGTTTGGACTCCTCTGATTACAGGTTTTGATCCTCATGTGGTTGATCAGATGTAGTAAGGTTTTCCTCAATATACAGATCGTCAACCACAGCCTTGATATCACATATCTGTTCTATAACTCCATAATTAATCCCTTCTTGGGCCTTAAAGATGTCAATCTTTAATGTCTGGTTCCCAAATTTCAGTTCAATTTGGCCATCCTCACAAAGACCCAGCAATGGCTAGAAAGGGTCTCCTTAGTATGATTGGAGTGTTCCTCGAATTTTCTGGAGCATCCATATCCAAGACTACGAAGTCCACTGGGAAGTAGAAATCCCAAACCCTAACAATGACATCCTCAAGAACTCCTTTAGGTCACTTAATAGATCGATCTGCCAACTGTAATGTCACCTCTGTCGGTTTGAGCTCTGATTCCTCAAGATGGTCAAGTAGAGATGTTGGTATTAGGTTTATGGAGGCTCCTAGATCCAATAATGCTTTATCAAATTGGATATCACCAATTGTATAGGAAATCAGGGGAGTTCCTGGGTCTTTTGCCTTAGGTGGGAGTTTACTTAAAATTATAGAGCTGGCTTGCTCTGATAATATGATTGGGCTCCCACTTTTGGTTTGCAGCTTACGCTTAGGTGTAACACGTCTTTCAAGAATCATGCGTAAGCCGATACGTGGTGAATCGTATCCATCAAGGGGATGTTTATATGGTCCTGTTCAAAGAGCTTGACCAGGTCCTCCTTAGGAGCCACGAGTTTGGTTGTCCTCTTTCCCTTGGTCAAGGTCTCGGGAAATGGAACCTTGAATGGTTCCTCTAGAATAGGTCCAGGTTCTTGATCTAGGATAGTGGCTTGGGTAAGGTGGGTCTTGTGTTGCTTTGCCACTACAGGTTGTTACTGAGTTCAGTCCTACCTGGTTTGAGTTTGGTGTAGGTAAAATAGGTGGCTACTGCTGAAATCTCGAGTATGATGTCAAAGCTTCCATCCCGTCGGGTGATGGAGCAGAAGGGGCCTAATTAATCATATGTGCTTGGCCTAGATTTGGGTTCATAACGCACCTCTTGTTCGACACGTTATTCGGATTCGGCAGAGGTTGCGAAGGGAGAGTGCTAGGTTGGCGAGAATTCGCCATCTGGGCGAGTTGTTTGCGAACCTCTATGATCTTGTCTTTGTGTCGTATTTGCATAGCCGCATTCGTCTTTTGAATGTCAGCCAGAGTTTGAAGGATAAAAGTCATTTGATTTGTTTGAGTTTCCCCAGGTTGATAGGTGGGATTGGGCCGAGGTAAAGGAGGCTGATATGGATGACGAGCTTGTGGACGGGGTTGACATGGTGGTCTCTGATTCTGATTGTTTTCCACCCATAGGAAATTAGGATAATTTCGTCATCCTAGGTTATTGGTATTAGAGAATGGGTCATTCTAGATGGCGTTGAGGCCCTTGGTAGTGTGAGGAACCTCAGAAAAGTTAGAGTACGAGGGTTCAGAGTTCCCCCAACTAGAGTAGGCAGGGTTGGAGTTTCCTCCGGCCCTAGAGTCAGACGGGGGTGGATACGAGTCCATCCCCTGAGAAGATCGGTGATAGATGTTATGCATAGATTCCCTCCCAGAGGGTGGCTATGCGAATGGGTTTTGCGTAGAGGTGGCTCTCTGCAGATGTCAAGTTAGCTCATCCACCTTCTTCTCAATGATAGAGACCTTGTTCAAATGACTGGTCATCAATTCCAAGTCGACAGATGAGGACAGGCCTTGCGTCTCATGTGCTCCCCTTAGATTCGTCGATGCGTGGGCATTCATCCAGTCGAATAAGCCCATGGAGTCATTATTGATGGAGTTCTCACACATATTCTCGAGAATCTCCCATATAGTGTCTTCGTGTTGACCAATGATGTTTCCTCTGCATGTTACATTGACGAATAAACGGATATCTTCACAGAGTCCCTGGTAAAAAGACTGGACTTGTTCCCATTAAGGAACTCCGTGATGGGGGCACTTCTGCATGAGATCCAGGAAATGATCCCATGCCTCGTGAAGTGGTTCTCCAGGCTACTGTGTGAAGTGTGTGATCTGGTGTCGTAAAGCATTTGTCCGACCAACTGGGAAGAACTTTTTCAGAAGCTTGGATTGTGGTTCAACCCATGTGTTGATTGGATGCATTTGAGTCTGATACCAGTGAGCTGCTTTATCCATGAGAGAGAATAACATCTTCATTAGAAGAATGTCCCGATTTTGGACATCTGACCCAAAGGTCTGGGCCAGATGCTTGAGCTGTTTAATGTACTGAAAAGGATCCTCGAAATTGAACCCATGACATTTTGGAATAGCATGAATCATGTTGGGCTTTAGTTCAGAATCAGGACCTCCAACGGGGATTTGGACTCAAGGTTCGATCACCACCGCAGCGGGATTGTAATGATCTCGCATCACAAGACGCTGCGGTGGATTCACAAAGGCTTGGAATAAATCATTAAGGTGTTGAAGTTGGTTCTCAAGGTTATTCTCTTCTTCTGCGGGTTGTGCAATGATGATGGATGAAGGAGAATTAGGTTCAGATGAATTAGAAGAGATGTTTATGTGATGGGGTTACTGCACAAACACGGAAGTCGAGGCTTGGCCTCGGCGGGAGTGAATGACTAAAGGAGGCCTCACGGATGGTCTTAAGGACCTCCTACTAAACATGCACCAATGGTCTAGATGAGGATAGAATGTGATGGACCCAATCAAGACATCCAGAAAATTTAGATGACTATAGAGGTTCGGGGTGGATGATACCCCTTAGTCAGAAAACCGTCCACCTGAGAATTACCTGGACAGCCAAAGAGGGAGAGTCCCACAAAGACCCCTACATGGTAGAGTGCCCCCACGAGTTACAGGGTTTCCCCCACCTAGCCTCTCGTCATTGATGTTCCAGGTTGACTAGAATGGGAACTTGACCTCTTAAGTCTACTAGTTTTATTTAAGAGCAACGGTCCTTAGGATTTCACTTGAACCTTAGGATGTATAGAGTGCAAAAGGTGACCTAATTTAAAGGTTGGTTGATGCAACAAGGTGGGTCAACTTCACCTTATTTGTCCTTTGAGAAGTTTTAGGTCCCTCTTTTAGGATTCAAGTAAGATTAAGAGCCTGATTTTTTTTAGGGTTTTCTTGAATAGATCAATTCAACCAAGGCTTAGGCACACATCATTTTCGAAAGTTGATTCTTGCTTATGAAAGTGTGTCTGTAAAAACCTTACTTGGAATCCTTAATTGGCTCTAATTTAGGTCCAATTTAGTTTCCCAAATGTGGTATCTAATGCTCAAACAAGAATGTGATAGCGCTAGTTACCATAAATGTGTGAACAAATTAAGTTTTGTTGTTGAAATCAAATAAGGCAACTTGATGAATTTGCTAAGAGTGTAAAGCAAGTAGCCCCAACTTATTTTACCCTTTTTTCCTTTTCAGAATGAGAGGCTTAAGAGAGAGAGTAATCAGAAGTTACTTGCCCCTGGTGTGTTTGTTGTGCAACTGACTTTCTTCAATGTTTCTTCTCCCTGAAACAACCACAACAAAAGAAATATAACAAGTTAGAATCTCTATCAGAAATTATAATCAAGAATTCTAAATTGGCCGTTGCTACCCGGCAATGACACCAAATGTTTGTAGCGCTAAATCGGGGTTTAAAATGTGTTTGCGTTGTAGTATAGTCGAAAGAGCATTCAAAACGAATACAATTTTACTACTCGAAAAGATTTCTGTGGTCGAATAAAGGGAGCAAATTGGTATTTAGAAATCAAGCTTACAACTCAGAATTAAAAGAGTATGCAATAATATCAGTATCAGAGTGCAAAAATATGGGAGTAAAATGGTGATGTAGATCAAAAAATACTCCTACAATATCACCAAGTGATTCAATGTATGACTATGCAATGTAAACTAGAATCTCTCATCTAATGAAGGAATCAAACAACTTAAAGTGTCTTAGCTGTCTCTGTGTCTTCCTTTCTTCTTCTTCTTCCTTCTGCATTGTCTTCCTTCTCTGAAATCCTTCTCTTCCCCTTCTTCTTTTCTTCTGTGATCCTTCTCTTTCTCTTTAGCTTTCTCTATCTTCTGCCTTTACTTCTCCTTCTTCTTGCCTTTGCATTTTCTTCTTCCTTATTTTCTCTTTCTTTTGCCTTGGCTTCCTTCTGCTCTGACTTAAGCCATTCATCCTCTTCCTTTCTTCTTCTTCTCGCCTCCTCTTCTTCAGCTTCTTCCTCTGGCCTCCTCTTCCTCTTCAGACTGTGACTAAGTGTCGGTCGGAGAACCCTATAGCAAAATCCTACCCCTTCCCATGCAACTCTCCTCACTTTCTCTCGTAGGATTATCTCTTCCAGAGCCACATAGGAATTTGGGTAATCGGGTCGTGTGCGTACCCTAGACCAGGCCCACTAGCGTGCGATAGTGCGCGAGGAGTGCAGGTCGGGTCAGGTCAAGCAAGGTCCATAAGGGCGTGTCGTGGACGAGACTAGGTCAGGTGAGTGGGACCTCACCCCGTGGATCTAAGGCGAACAGCTTACAACACTTTTTCACTTTATTCAAGTGTGGGAGCTTCTACGTATCCAAGGTGGGACTATCCACACCGCCTCTTCGTGCACGCCTGCAGAAGAGGTTGAACTTCCAATTGTAGCTACTGCGAAGGCCTTTGACTTCAATTGAGGGCCTGAGTGCGTGCACGAAGTAAGTCCGCGTAGCCTGGGACAGTAGCAACTGGACAGCAAGGCCTGGAGCAGATGCAGGCAAGCTTCAAGCTTACACGCCATTGTTAGATGGGGCCTACTACATGAAAACACAGGAACGGCCTAACGGCCACGTCAAATCGTTCAGGAAGGTTCGCCGGAGTGTGGCAGATGTGCTGAGGGTGTTGGAATGGCTCGTGGGTGCCTGTGAGTGCGTGCCTAAGGCACACTGTGTGCGAGTGAGTGGGTGCGTTCGGGGAGGTGTTTGGGTTAGTGGCGCGGTGAGTGGAGTGAGGGGAAGAGATCAGTGAAGTGAGGTGGAGCTTGTGGGCTTGTCGGCGAGGGTTGTGGTGGTTTGTGGAGGTGGGATGGCCTCGCTGGAGTTGGTGGTCGGAGATGGATGGGAAGGAGTTGTGGCAGGCGTAAGTGGTGGATTTTGAGAAATAAAGAGAGGGGAAGTAAAGAGAGGAGAACAAGGAACATAGCTAGGGCATTAAGGGACAAAGGGGGTGAGTGAGGGCATCGGGTCTGGTGTGTCCTACGTCGAAGACGAAGACAGCTTTGGTGAGTTGGGATTGGCGAGGATGAAGAAAGAGTGGCTCCTATTTGTATGACGAGACGCAGAAGAAGTCAGGGAGGAAGAATCCAACGCAGGTGTGGCGTTCGAACAACGAGGAGAACCAGGGAAGGTCGTCGGACGTTGAGGAGCCTACGGCCTTGAGGGGAAGAGAGGAATTTGAGGTATTAGCGGCCGAAATCGAGTGTGAAGGTGTCAGGGTGATCTAGGCTTCTGTAAATAGAGCTCTAGAGGTCGATTAGGGCTTGGGAAGCAAGCTTCCCAAGCTTGGAAGGTTGCTAACGATGGAAGTTGTTGAGATACCCATATCTCTCATGCATTCGCATGAGAGATTGGGAGGGATTCAGATCTCAAGGATGGGTTCATATTGACGGGAATTTCTCAGAGGAACTTCCTTCCAATTTTGGAAGAGATCCACCAAGCAATCATGGAGAACTTCCAAGTTAAAGGCCGCCAGAGCAGGTTTCCTCTGTGATAATGGTGGAGGGACCTACTTGCAAAGATGATGAGAAAACTAAGGGGCTATTAGCAAGGGTTTTTGAAAGTTAAGGGTAGAAATATAATCAGGCTGGACCTTTTTGCAAACTAGGTCAAGGAAAACTCTGCTTGGGTCCAAATTTTGGTACGAACCTAATTTGAACCTATGGAATCCAATGGTGAAGTTGGATTTTAGGTTTGACCACGTTTGATTGGGAAATCTATGCAAAAACCCAAATTAGGGCAAATATCTGTCTGAGATCCCATTTTAGGTCAAGATGGGCTATAATGGCCAAATTTAAGGTACTAAACCCTAGAGAATGTTTTTATATAATTTTTAGAGGGTTTAAGTGAATTTTATCCTATCCAGAACCTTGGTTAATCAAGTGGGTCAGTTTTTAGGGTTTCAAGAAGTCATTTAATTCATAGAACACACACAAACCCTTTTCTATCTGATCCAACCCACTTATAATTTTATTATGACCATTTCACCTTTGTTTTGCCCTTGAGAAAACCCTTGGCTGTACTACATTGGTAAAATTATAGTTTTATCCCTTATTTCTCATGTTTCTCTCAGAAAGGTTATGTAGTGAATTATGACCTTCAGTTGGTTATGTAGGAGCATTTATTCTCTTCATTGGGTCAGAATGAGCTAGTTAGGACACATGATGGTGTTCCCATCATACCCCCATGCCCATCTTTTGCTAGTCCCTTAGCCAAATTTTAACGTTTTCACTTTGATTCTAAACCATGAAATCTTTTGATGCTAAAAAACTATGATGTGTGCTTTCTTCTGTAGTTTAGGTTAAAATGCTGATAGTAGGCCTAGAGGTACTCAAGTAATAACCAAGATCTGGACCTGACTAGCTCTAGCCTCAGTCTGCCGCGAATGTTTTTAAGGCCCATAGGAACTATCGTAAGGTTCGTTGAACTCCACAGTTAAAGCACCTTACTTGTAACATGTTTTAGCCTTAGTTCAGTTTGCAGTGCATTTTTGTTAGAGAGAGACAGAGGAATTTTCTTTTTGGAGAGTTTTCTCACTCTTTTCTTTTTATTTATAGCTTTGGATTAGCTTCAAACATGGTCTATAATGGATTCCTAGTCCCCATCATCAATCCTCGAAGGGTCCTTGGCAATCGATGCTTCGAGATAACACCACCCATGGCAAACCCCAGAACCCTAGCTTTCGAGATTTCGAGATAATCCTGCCCATGGTGTTCTATAGGTAAATCCAGACCCTGGCAATTGACATTTTAGGATAATGCCACCCATGGCATCTAAACCAGCACAGGGTGCTTATATGCCCCCTGTAAGATATGTAGATATCTTACAAGACAAGAACCGAGGAGATGATATGTTATTGTGCATCTTCAAGGAAAATTTCCTGCCTCTCCACATTGGGAACTCATCCAAATCAACTTTTTTTGATTAGCCACTCCTAATCTAGGCAACTTTTTCAGAACAATTTGAACGCATTTGCATGATTTTGATACTTAAGCGCACTTAACCAGACTGTGTGTGGATTGGGGTGCTTAGGTTATCGAGTCCTGCAAACCAGAGGTCACGTAACAAGGTCAAATACTCCCTAAGCCTTAGACCTAATGCTTAAGCTTCGCATTTTCCCCAACCCCTTGACGACTATCCAGATCATAGCGGGTACTTGAATTTTTAAGCCTAGGGTTATAGCCAAGAGGCCTAAAATTAGCATTCATACTAATCTCTTTTGTGTTTCATTAGCACCTTTTGCCTTTTCATTTTCTTTCTTTTTGATATGGTCTAGAACTTAAGTCAATTCCTTAATTTCTCACTAATGACCATCTCTTTTTCTTTTCTTTTTATCTTGTGCTCCTTTTTAGCATTTTTAACTTCTCCCCTTTTTCTCCTCAAAATTGATATGCCCTCAATTTTTTTTTCTCTCCTCTCATTTTTTTATCTTTTTTTCAAGATTTTTTTTATTTTTTAAGTATTTTTGGGATATGTGATTTTTTTGATAAAACCTTTACTTGTGAGATGATTTTCGTGGCATTTCGCACTTTCATACCCCCCCATGCTTACGATTTGCAATGTTCTCATTGTAAATTAGGTGGGTTTGAGTTCAGCTTAGATCATTCATTAGAATAGGTTTTGGGTGGGTGAACAGGTCGGGATGACTGTTGCGAACTATTTCAAGCTCGAGTACGGGTACCTGAGGTGGGGTCGGCTATTCTAATGGATGAACCCTAAAGTGTAATATGAGTTCAGCATAGGATGTGTCAAGAAAGGTTTCGGGAATTTCAAAATGACGGGTTGCCACCCGTTAAGAGCTGAGTTTTACACCATCGGCTGGGTGCAATGAGCTCGGGGAGAATTAAGGGTAAAAGATGTTTCAGCCAAATTTCTATCGGTAAGTTCAATGAATGGTTTGAGTCTCTGACCATTCTTGACAAAAGGTTCTGAATCATGGCTGAGTTGACTGATTTCGACGGCTCCATTTCCATTGATTTGTCAGACAAGGTAAGGTCCGATCCATTTTGATCTTAGTTTTCCTAGGAACAGTTTGAGCTTGGCATCAGAGAGTATGACTTTTTGACTAAGGTAAAAGATCTTTCTGGATAAGTGCTTGTCATGAAAGGCTTTAACCCTCTCATTGTAAATTCGTGAGTTCTCATACGCATCGTGGCGTAATTCATCGATCTCTCTCATTTGAAGCTTTCTATGGGTTCCTGCTTTAGAAAGATCGAGATTGCAGTACCATACTACCCAATAGGCTTTGTGCTCCAATTCGACGGGGAGGTGACATGCCTTCCCGTACACTAATATGAAGGGAGACATACCTAATTAGGTTTCGTGGGTGATCCTATAAGCCTACAAAGCTTCCGGAAGTAGGGATGACTAGTCTTTACTATCAGGTCGAATAGTAACTTGGAGGATTTTCTTGATCTCCCGATTTGATAGTTCAGCTAGACCATTAGTTTGGGGGTGATAAGGAGTAGTGATTAGGTGTGACATCCTGTATTTGGTCATCAGTGACCTGAACTGAGCATTAGTGAAATGCGTCCCTCCATCAGAGATTATAGCACATGGAATCCCGAACCAAGAAATGATGTTCTGATGAATGAATTTGATAACCACTTTATGATCATTGGTTCAGGTTGGATTGGCTTCGATCCAATTGGACACATAATCAATAGTGAGTAGAATGTACTCGAAGCCATCCGAAATAGGAATGGGTCCCGTAAATCAATACCCCAGACATCGAAGATTTTGCATTCGAGAATTGGCTGTAAGGTCTGGTAATGAGTGCATGCCTTACAGTGACTTTACGCGTCTTTGAAAATCCCGGGCCAATAGAAGCTGCACTGGAGGACTTTAACTGCGGTTTTATGACCAAAGAAGTGATGTGAAATTTTGCGTGATTTATAAAGGCGGGTTTTCAAGTCGTTGTAATACGCAAAATCACAAATGCTTTCAAAATTTATAACCTAGATAAGGGAGTATCTAGGGTCATCCAAGGAGGCAATATGCTTGCAATCAAATCTCTTGCTTAGAAAGTAAATCTCAACTTTCTTTTTTTGTTTTTTCAATATATCATTTTTTTTTATATTTTGTAATTGAAATAACAAGGATTTCGAATTAATAAAAACTACTCCTAATAGTATCCCTAGGTGCCAAGAGCTACCTTCCTTCTAAGCTCACCCTAGGCATGTGAAGACCTAGGGTAGTTAGAGAGGGAGGGAAGTGAGTGCACAAGAGGGAAATGTAAATTTCAATCAAGACAAACAAATCTAATGAAGGAAACTTGTATAAAATTTAGGAATTGTTTAACAAGGATCTAGTAGAAGAATGCTTAAACTACTAGAATTGAAAATGCATGCAATGAAAACATAAAAATCCTCTGAAATGATGGTGAAGATGGTGAGGCTCTTGCTCCAATTGCGGCTGCTCCCACAATCAAAAAGAGCTCCCCCTTCTTGTAGAATTCTTCAAGGTGTAGTTTCCTTGGCAAACCCTGAAGTAGGGGGGCATGCCAAGGCTTTCCTCCAAGGTGGCATGGACCACCTCTTAGCTCTCCTCCAAGGTGGCATGGACCACCTTCAAGAACTCCTCCAAAGGTCTTCCTTGCCTAGCTTCTCCTTTGGTTGGCGTGGGCACAAGAGAGAAGGGAAGAGGTGAAGGCACCAAGGAGACATAGTATCCCCTTAATCTTCTTCTTCTTCTCTCTTGGGCATAAGCTATAGGTAGAATATGAGAGGTATTTTGCTAGCCAAGGATGGGTTGCAAGGTGGTGGGTGTTGGTCTTTTTATAGGGTAGGATGAGAGGGTTAAGGTGACTCTTGAAATGGATGGCTAAGATGGGAAGATGGGGGGGTTAAGTGATCTTATGGTGGGGAATAGTTGGTGCCAAGTAGGGGGGTGTGAAGGTGGTGGTTATAGTGGTGAATATCCACCTAAAGGTGGCGCCAACCATGAAGGGATGCCTTGGTTTTGGTGCCACCATGAGGTCTTCTAGAAGGGGGGTTAGGTGGATGGTGGAGATGGGTTTAAGGGAAGATATGTGGTGGAGATGAAGGGAGTTTTGGAGGGAAAAAGTGGTGCCAATTGGTGGGTTGTTATTAGAGGTTTTGGTGCCACTTTGTAGTTTCTTTTGGAGGTAGTGGGTAGGCTAGGTTGGCGCCAAGGTGAGGTGGAAGTAAGGTTAGCTTATGTGGAGCTTAGGTGGAGCTAGTTGGTGGAGTTGTTAGGTAGGGTTTTTAGGTGGTAAAAGCCAAGGGAGCTGGAGCATAGCTAAGCTAAGATAGGCTAGCTTAGCTAGTTGTGGAGTAGAGGAGGAGGTATTGGAGCTAGGGTTTGAAGAGAGGAGCTGAGGAGGAGAAGTCTCGAGCTTGAATTGGAGCTGGCAACTACTGAAGAGGGTGGCATGGAGCTACTCTAGCTGGCTTAGCTTGCAAGTTCTTTGCTAGCTGCTAAGCCAAGCTAAAGTGTGCTGGCTTCTACCAAAATGAGCTGAGGTGAGCTGGGTCTGGTCCTCCCGGGGAGGATCAAGCTGGTTGAGGCAACTAAGGTGAGTTGAGCTAAGCTGAGTCCCTAGGAGCTGGACTTGAACTTCCTGAGCTAGAATGAAGTCATCTTCAGCTGGCTGGAATTGAGTGGAGCTGGATGTAGCTGGACCTGAGCTGGGGTAAACTCCAGTCAACTCATTTGAGCTAGCTAGAGCTCCCTGTGAACTCATGGGAGATGAGATGAGCTAGACTCAGCTAAGTTGAGCTGGATCTGAGCTGACCTGAGCTAGGGTGAGTTGAGATGAGCTCTCTTCAGTTGACATTCGGCTGTGATGAGCTGAATGGAGCTAGGATTAGCTAACCCTAGTCCAACTGAGCTAGATTCCAACTATGATGAGCTAGATCAAGCTGAGTTCCAGCTAGTTTGAGCTTCTTCTTCACCTGTTGCCTTCCTGAGTGCTAGGGTTCTAGGGATCTATTAATCTGTTCATCCCTAACACTCACAAAAACACATTAAAAAGATAAAAGAAAATGCCATGCATGCCTAACCTAATTTATGACTAAATGCAACCCAAAAAACCTTCTTGCGAAGCAAAACCCTAAGAGCTAGGATTGTTTTAATGCAAAAGAATGATGATAAACTGGCGTTTATCACACCCCATGCTTATCTTTTGCTAGTCTCTTAGCAAAACTTTAATTTATAAAATGGAATTTTTGGGAAAACTAATTTTTTTGACCTTTGAGGAGAAAAGGATTAAGGGACCTTAGTTGGTTTAAACACAGGAGGTACGTGATTTATTAAAGATAAACATCAGGATTTATTTTTGGATCCAAAAGCTAGACAAAACATGATCAATATATCCTCTAGAAAATTCACAGATTGACTCCTTGTTAATTCAGATGACTTGAAATTTTTGTTTTTAGGATTTTTCTATCTCTTGAATCTGATTCACAACTTGCAATAACCTTTAAAACCTTGTGTCTATGCTTGTGAAAAGCCAACACTTATAAGGGCATGTTTTTGGTTTAAAACTTTTTTTTTTGTCCCCCATGCTTATTTCTAGCTTAGTCTTGCAACAGATGTGCTGGGATCATCATTCCTGTTACTAATCTTCGAGGGGGCTTTGGCGCCAGTACATCGGGATAGCACTGTCCATGACACCACCTAGGAGCTCACAACCACAAAACATAATGCAGTGTAAAGGAGTGCTCTAAGCAAACTCAAGCTCTTGCTCCGACACTATAGGTAGAGCACCGTCCAAGACACTTGAGCTGCTAAAATGCGCTTTACTGCTCCATCTGAAGTATGAAATATAGATATGGAGCAGTGCCAAGGCGGTAACATGTTGACATCGCATCCTCAAAGGAGGCATTTTCCTCCTTCTTGGCCATGGGAACTCAAACCAATGATCTGCTTCAGACTTTTACTAAGGCCAAACAAAGGGCCTTTCTGATTTTTAGTAGTTTTTTATTTGTTGGCTTGTGTGTGAAATTTGACAAAGGAAGTTCCACAAGAAATGCAAGTTTTTGAATCAGAAACTAAGCTAGATACTTTCCATATTACAAAAGAGGTTCAAGTCACCTGAACTATCATGAGTTCATGTGGAATTTTAGAAAAGGATATCTGATCTAGTCTAAAAATAGACCCTAAAATTCTAATGATCAAATCCGCATCCTGATCCCTAGTTTGTTAAAGATTAAATCCCATTGTACCAAAAGTGAGTTTTTCAACCTTAGTCCCAATTTGAAATTTTTCCTGAAAAAGTTTTCAACATTTTTATTTATTTATTTTTGAGTATGCAAGTAGAAAAATAAAATGACAAAAGAAAAAATGCATGTTTTTTGATTTTGAAAATCCTAAATTGATTGTCAACAATTTAAAAACACCACCCCATGCTTAAGATATGCAATATCCTCATGCAATTGGAGGGAAAGAGGGATTATTGTAGTAAAAGGTGGTCAGATTTAGGATAGTCAAAACCTGGGGAAAAGAAAGAAACAGAAGCAAAAGGAAAATGATGGTCTACCTCCCATCCAGTGCTATCTTTTACACCATTCAGTCGGCCGTAGTTTGCATTAGTGATCAACGGTGGTTGGTTCAGTGAGATCAAAGGATTCAGACAAAAGATTTGGGTTATGATCAAAATAGGGCTTTAAACATTGGCCGTTGACTTGAAATGTTGTATTAGTTTTAGGATCAAAAAGATCAACAATGCTGTATGGATAAGTTTTGACGACAATAAATGGGCCGGTCCATTTGGAGTTTAATTTGCCAGGAAAAAGACGTAATCTAGCATCAAAAAGCCAAACACGTTGATTAACATCAAAGTGTTTCTGAACAATGTATTTATCATGAAATTTCTTTGTTCGGTCTTTATAAATCCTCGCATTTTCATAAGAAAAATTACGTAATTCTTCCAATTCAGTTAATTGTAGTTTTCTATGGATATCGACGTCAGATAAATCCATGTTTAATTTGTTATTGCCCAAAAAACCCTATGTTCGAGTTCTATCAGGAGATGGCATGCCTTCCCAAAAATTAGACGGAAGGGAGACATGCCGAGCGAGGTTTTAAAAGCAGTACGGTAAACGTATAAAGCATCGTCCAATTTGGTGGACCAATCTTTATGGTCAGGCCTAACCGTATTTTGTAAAATATTTTTGATTTCCCGGTTAGAAACTTCTACCTGGCCATTTGTTTGAGGGTGATAAGGTGTGGAAATTTTGTGATTAACCCCATGTTTAGAAAGAAGGTGACAGAATTGTGAATGAGAGAAATGTGAGCCTCCGTCACTGATAATGACTTTTGGAATGGTGAATCTTGAGAAAATATTCTTCTTAAAAAATTCGATAACCTTACGGTGATCACTAGTGCAGGTGGGTATTACTTCTATCCACTTTGAAACATAGTCGACTGCGACTAGTATATATAAATACCCACTAGAGTTGATGAACGGTCCCATGAAGTTGATGCCCCATACATCAAAAATTTCAACCTCTAAAATAGGATTAAGGGGCATCATATCCTTTCGAGTCATGTTGTTAATGCTCTGGCAACGCACATAGGACCGGACAAAATTATGAGCATCTTTGTGCAAGCTGGGCCAAAAGAATCCTGCATTAAGGATTTTAGCTACAGATTTCTTGCTCTAAAAATGTCCGCCACAGGCCATTGAATGACAATGTGTCAAAATATCATGGATTTAAGAATCAGGGACGCATCGTCAAATGACCTGATCGGCACAAATGCGGAAAAGGTCAGGCTACTCCCAAAAATAGTATTTAATGTCAGCAAAGAACTTATCCTATTTTGTTTTTGGCCAATCAGTAGGGATTCATTCTGTTGCAAAATAGTTTGCGATGGGTGCAAACCAAGGCAAGGTAGTGGCAACTAAAACACTTTCATCAGGGAATTAATCAGGTGGGGTCATTATGTCATTCGTCATAAGATGAGAGAGATGGTCGGCCACTACATTTTGCGATCCCACCTTATCCTTGATTTCCAACTCAAATTCTTGGAGCAGTAGGATCCAACGGATAAGGTGCGGGTTTGGATCTTTTTTTGTCAGCAAATATTTAAGTGCTGAGTGGTCATATATACAGTGACATGTGACCCCAAAAGATAAGATCTAAATTTTTCTAAGGCAAATACAATGGCAAGAAGTTCCTTTTCAGTAACCATGTAATTCCATTGTGCATCATCAAGAGTTTTGCTAGCATAATAGATCTCAACGGGCTTCTTGCCAATTCTTTGCCCTGGAATGGCCCCCATAGCAAAATCTGAGGCATTTATCATTAATTCAAAGGAACTATTCCAATCAAGTCCCTACAAAATTGGTGCCTTAGTAACTTCCTTCTTCAACCTCAAAAAACACTCCAGTCATTTATCATTAAAATCGAATGGCTAGTCTTTAGTAAGCAGCTGACTTAAGGGCTTGGAGATTTAGGAAAAAATTTTGTATGAATCTATGGTAGAAACCTACATGACCCAAAAAGGATCTGATCTATTTGACAGTAGTGGGCGGTGGGAGCTTAGATATAGCATCTATTTTTGCTTTATCTACCGCGATTCCTTGTTTGGAAATAACATGGCCTAAGATAATACCTTCCTGGACCATGAAATGACTTTTTTCCCAACTAAGGACCAGGTTGACTTCTATGCATTTTTGGAGCGTTCTTTCAAGGTTCTTGAGACAATGGTCAAAAGAATCTCCAAAAACAGCGAAGTCATCCATAAAGACTTCTAAGCATTCACCTACCAGGTCCGAAAATATTGCAAGCATACACCTTTGAAAAGTTGCAGGTGCGTTGCAAAGACTGAAGGGCATTCTTCGAAAAGCAAAGGTTCCAAAGGGGCAGGTGAAAGTTATTTTGTCCTGGTCCTCAGGATGAACCACTACCTGATTATAGACAGATTAGTCGTCTAGAAAAGGGTAAAAATCCCGTCTAGCTAATCGCTCCAAGATTTGATTAATAAAGGGGAGCGAAAAATGGTCCTTCTTGGTGGCAGTGTTTAATTTTCTGTAATCAATACACACGTGCCAAGAAGAGGCGTTTCGAGTGGCTATAATCTCCCCATTGTCATTGGTGACAACTATTAGTCCAGCCTTTTTGGGCACAACTTGTGTTGGACTAACCCAGGAGCTGTTAGAAATGGGGTAGATGATATTGGCATCAAGCCACTTAATAATCTCCTTTTTTACCACCTCCTGCATATTAGGGTTCAACTGCCTTTGTGGTTGAAAGGAGGGGCGAGAATCGTCCTCCAAATATATACGATGTGTACAATAGGATGGATGAATACTCTTAAGATCAGAAAGGGTCCAACCAATAGCTTTTCTATATTTACTCAAAACCTGGAGAAGTTTGTGTTCTTGTGCCCCAGTAAGTCCAGAATTTATAATCAGGGGCAGGGTCTAATTTGGACCCAGGAAAACATATTTAAGGGAGTCGGGCAAGGGTTTTAATTCCAATTGTTGGCCCGGCTCTGAAAGAATTTCTGCTTTTTGTGTTAGTGGTGAAGTGAGAGTGAAAGAGTCAGCTTTAGGGTTAGTTGAATGTGTGGTTAGGGTGGAAGGATGAGAAGTGGATTGTTCAGGAATCGTGTTAATGGCAAAATAGGAACCTAAATGTGAAATCTACAAAGTTTCCTCCACGATATTTTCAATTTCTGAATCCGAGTCATCAAAGAAATCAAGTTCTTGGAACCTCCTAGAAGCTTGGAAAATATCTAGGGTTACAGATTCATCACCACACATGATCTTCATTTTACCAGAATCATGATCAACATTTGTGTAGGCAGTGGCTAAGAATGGTCTTCCAAGAATTGTAGGGTCAAACTTCAATGCTTCCAGTACCTCTATGTCCAGAACCAAAAAGTCTATTGCAAATAGACAATTTTTGACCTAGACAAGGACATCCTCAACAATTTCCCTTGGTTTAATTATAGATCGGTCGGCTAATTGAAGAGTAAGCTCAACAGGCTTTGATTCACCGATCTTAAATTCTTCAAAAATAATTGTGGGGATAAGATTAATTGAGGCACTGAGATCCAACAAGGCACGATCAAAGGAAGTATCATTAATGATAACTTGAATCAAGGGGGCGCCTAGATCTTTTCTCTTAAGAGGCAGTCGACTCTGCATAATTGAGTTGATTGTCTCATAAAGGATCACCTTTCCTAAATTTTTGGGCTGCCTTTTTGGGGTACACAAATCTTTTAGAAATTTTGTATAGGCAAGGGGATATTTTATGGCATCTAGGAGAGGGATGTTAATTTCTACTTGCCCAAATAAATCTGTTAATTCCTTATCAGTCGGCTCGGATTTCTTCTTTTTCATATTTTGTGAAGAATGGAGGGCTTATGGAAATGATGCAGGGTTTTCCTGTTTTGCATTATTAGGTTCCTGAACAATGTTAGAGGAAGATGGGGAAGAGTTTATCTATTTTTATTGAAATTAGTTTCTTCAACAGGCAGGGGGTCATGAGTGGTTTTCCCATTCCTCAAAGCAACTACATTGGCAGTCTGATTGTTTGTAGGATGAGGACGGGGAGCCTGACTGTTGTTGAAACCCAAGGGATGCTGAGGTATTAGTTGAATGGGTTGACTGGGATATCCACCTTGGAACTGATTCCTTTGATTATTCGGGTTGGGCATGGGTTGGGAGGGTAAATTCCCAACAGCTCGATGATCAGGAGTAACCTTAACTTGGTGTTACAAGTTAGTAATCATGGAGGTTACTTCAGTCATTTGATTCTGCATACCTTGCAGAGTTTTCATGACCTGAGTGTTAATATCTTTCTAGGATGGTCTAGGTTGATATACAGGTTGTCCATAATTTCCAAAATAATTTTGTTTGGGAAAAGGAATCGGGTTCAGGTTTTTCCAGGGGTGATTCGGGTTGGTCTTCCAGTTTTGATTGAAAGAGTTGGAGAGGTTTCTAAATTGCTCCTGAAGAGCATAAATATTTTCCGTGGTGGGATCAAAAATATTTTGATCAAAATTCCCAGTCAATTCCTATGGGAAATCAGTTGGAAACTGCTGACCAGCAGGTGTGGCATCAACATTGTGTAGATTTTCTCTTCGGAGAAGTTGTGGAGTATTAGTGTGTGGAGAGTTAATGTGTGGAGCTTGTTTGTTTGTGAGCTTTTCTTCCATTTTTTTCTAGTGAATTTGCATCTGGTCCAGTCATTGAGCTAACATATATAGATCATCTTGAGTGACTGGAACAGAGGTGGATTTGGAGTCAATTTCATGGACTCCATGTCTAGGGTTTTGTGTTCTTTTTTTTTTTTCAATCAGTGAGGATTGCTATCATAAACCGATAGCGATTCGGAGGGTATTGTATTGCATACCAAAAGAGTATTACAAAAAAGTTGCCCAACTATGTATGAGAGACCAACATTCCTTTACAACATTCTCACATCTCACCAGTCTCCCCTGAAATAGCTTATCATTCCGTGCCCTCCACACACACCACAGAACGGCTGCCATAGTCCCCAATGGTCAAATAGGGTTGATGAACCTCTGCCACATAGCATCCCAGGGAGGGAGGGGTTCTAAGCACACCAACCTCCAGATTTTATCCGTGATCAAGCAAGAGGAGAAGATGTGTGTTGCACTATCAGAGTGTAATCCACATAGAGGGCAGGCATTCAGATTATTCCCCATCCTTCTGTGCCTAAGATCGCGAGTGATCAACCCTTCTCGTCTACAAAGCCACAGGAAAATCTAAACCTTCAGGGGAATTCTAAAAATCCAAATCTTTCTGTCGATAAGATCCCATTCCACATCATTGTTAGATCTAATAATCTTTTCATATGCCTGCTTCACTGAGAAAATACCCTGGCAGTAGTAAGTGTCCTTCACATCTATCATAAGATACAGCTGCTGCAGTTTCTCCATCAGTTTCTGCCTCTCCTCCCATAGTCGAGTGCCCGGCCTGCACTGTTGTAGCCCTTCCAGCCACCAGCAACCTTCATCCTGGGACCACAGACTGCTAACTGTGGCATCTTTGTCAGCAGCAGCACCAGACACCCTCGGGAAGGTCTCTTTCAGCAGGCCCAATTTAGACCACCTCTCATTCCATAAGCTAAAACATCTGCCATCTCCAAGTTTAGGTTGTAGCAAATGCCAGTAACAGGTGATTGCAGAAATCACTGATCGCCAAAAGGGGGAAGGCCTCTTCAGCTGAAGCCTTTGCAGACAGCTATTGGATCCCCCATAGCTATCCCTGATCAGATCATCCATTAGCCCCTCCTTGCAATCCAAAATTCTGATGGCCCATTTCAGCAGTAGGGCCTCATTGAACTCTTTTAATGCGTTAATTCCCAACCCCCAGCCTCCTTTGGTCTGCAGATACTGTTCCATCTGATAGGCTGCATGAACCTGCCCTCGTGTCCTGCTCCTTTCCAGAAGAACCTCTTCCTCATAATATCCAATCTCTTCCAGATGCATTTAGGGCCTTAAATATGCTGAAGTAAAAGACTGGTATGGTAGTGATAACCGAGTTGAGCAAAATCAGTCTCCCACCCTTAGATAGGAATTTACTACTCTACCCTTTTAGCTTTCTAGCCACCTTCTCGAATAGGACATTCCAGTCTGATTTTTTCTATTTTGTAGCCCTTAAAGGTAATCCAAGGTATCTCAAAGGCAATTTAGTACGGGGTGAGCCCAGTGTACCCTCCAATTCCATCTGCTCCTGTTCATTCATACCAAAACAAATCAAAATAGACTTGTCTTTGTTCAAACATAAACCTGAAATGTCACCGAAGATCTTCACCAATAATCCCAAAGCATGTGCCTCAGACTTGGACCCTTCCACAAAGAACACAGTGTCATCTGCATATTGTAAAATGGGGGCCAAATGTCTCCGGTTTGATAACGAGTACCCTTTAATTATACCCACCTCTGCCAATTTGAAAGCGTACCTTGCAAGCCCATCTACCGCAAGGTTAAGAACCAGTGGGGCCAGGGGACACCCATGTCTAACCCCACGCTGAGGCTGGATCCAGGCTCCACATGTCTTCCCATTGATCAAAGGAGAGAATGAAGCAGTGGTGATACAACGTTTCATCCATTGAATCCAAAGGGAGGAGAAGCCTCTTCTTCTAAACACCTCCCAAAGATATGGCAAGGAAATCGAGTCATAAGCTTTCTGGAAATCTACTTTCCGCAAGAAGGCCTTGCATTTCCTCCGGTGCCAACCATTAACCATTTCTTGAGCCAAAATAAAGGACTCCTGAAGTGATTTGTTGGGCAAGAAAGCAGCCTGTATCGAATGAATCAGGTCTTGTAGAACAATTCTTAGCCTGTTAGCCAAGATCTTGCTGATGATAAGATAGATGGAGTTTGAAAGGGCAATCGGCCTAAAATCTAAAAATTGTTCAGCTCCCATTGATTTAGGCAAGAGGAAAAGATATGACTTGTTAATCCTCTTGAAACCAGCATTACCCACCTCAAATTCTCTGATAACATCCATCACCTCCTTACACACCACACACCACATCTCTTTGTAAAAGAAAACTTGTATTCCATCCAGGCCCGGGGAGCCTTCCGCATTTAATTCTCTGGTTGCTTGTAAAGTTTCTTGTTCTGTAATTAGTGCAGTCAGTTGCTTGGCTTGTTCACTTGTCACCATGGGACCAATGTCTCCTGCCATTCTCCATTTCCCCCTCCTAGTTGCCTGAGAAGCTTCCCTGAAAAATTTGATGGCTTCAGATTTAATCTCCTGATTAGAGAAGACCCTATGTCCATCACAAAGAATAGAGGAAATGAAGCTAAACCGCCTCCTAGAGCTAGCTGCAAGGTGGAAAAATTTTGTATTGGCATCTCCCTCCTTAAGCCATAACTGCCTAGATCTCTCCCTCCAATCGATTTCCTGTTTAAGGTCTTCATCCAGTACCACACCTTGCCACATTTTCCTATCAGCCTATTCATCTTTAGACAGAGTGCCAGCAGCTTCCTTGGAGTCTAGCTCCTGGATTCTACTCAGAGCTTCCCTTCTCCTTTGTTCCCTCACCAAGGTAATAGCATATCCATATTCTTTTAAGATCTCATGCAATCCAGCCAGCTTAGTTGATAATCTGATAGTAGTAGACCCCTGTACCTTTCTAGCTCCCCACCAAGAACAGATCATCTGGTAAAAACCCGGTTCAGTCAGCCATGATCTTTTCAGTTTGAAATAGGTGCCAGCTAGAGTTTCTTCCCCACTATCCCATACCAGGGCAGTATGATCAAAGAAAGGTCAGCTCAACCCATTCACAGTCGACAATTGGAATATGACAAGGATGTCCACATTGCCAAAAAATCTATCAAGCCTGGAAGCCAGCTCGTTTCCATTACGCCAAGTAAATTCCACATCAGAGGATGGATATTCACTCAACTGCAACGACTGAATCGTCATCTGAAATCCAATGGCCGATCTGTCTATGCTGCCAATAGGCCTATTAGCCCCTGTTAAACCACAATTAAAATCTCCTCTCGTCAGCCACATTTCCCCCTGCACCAACTCAGCCACTGCAGACCATTCCGCCCACAGCTCCTGCCTGGCAGAAGCAGTACAAGGTCCATAAACCCCAGTAATCCAGATACACTCCTGCCCCTGTTGAGTCTGAAACTTGCATGTTAACATATGTCTGGCTTTGTGAACTTCCATGCACTGAGCCCACCTCTTCCTCCACCAGATAGCAATGCCCCCCGACCTCCCATGCGCATCAATCTATACACATTCATTCATCCCTACTGCTAACAAGTCAGACCAAAGTCTATCAGAATTACTTTCAATGTGTGTCTCTTGAATGAGCACACATTCAATTCCCCATTCTCTCAAGTATCTCATTGGAGATGCCCTCCGGCATTTGTCGTGCAACCCACGCACGTTCCAAGTGAGGATTCTCATCACTCATTGGAACCCTCTCTCCTGAGGGTTTGGCAACTGCACACTTGCATAACTTTGGCAACTTCATTTTCATCCATCAGAATGATAACCTTTGATTTTCTTTGTCGAAGGCTATATAGTGATCTCCCCTTATTGATCTTTGTGCATGATCCCCCTTCACATTCAGGATCTTCCTTCCCCTACAAGACCTGTTTGCCCTTCAGAGATTCAGGCTACGTATCAAGGTTCTCCTGTTCCTAAGTCTCCCTACCCCATGACAGCACAACCCTTGCCACCGTGGTCGACGGTCCTGCCAATTCTCCACCGCCCAATTCCTCCATTTCTTTATTCTGAAGCATCCTCGTCTCCCCGTCACACAGGTCCTTACAAGTCTCGGCAGCCAGGGATTTATCGCCATGGTCCATGTACAGCTCCTGAGCAATCGCCTCCTCATCAGCTGTAGGTTCAGATGACTTATGCTGCATTGCTACAACATCCCCCACCAAGAACCTCAACCTCAGCATCAAGGAACTTCCACCACATCTCAAAATCAGATGATCAGGTATAGAGCCAGCGATGAAGACATCGACCCTCACATTCAGTAGACACCCATTCCCCTCAAGCAGTCCGACGACCTCGTCTTCTACCACAGATGCAAAGCCTGAGATCATTGATGACACTACCTCCTTCGACTCAGATGTAGAGGAAGTCCCTCAATCTCAAGATTTCCATACCTAATTCCCACTCTTTGTGGCAGTCTCTCTGATAGCGCTCCATCAATAGGAGAGACTAGCCTCCAGATCACCGTGACGCCACTGTTACACAATGTATGGAATCGCAATTTCTCAACATCCCCTGCACCCAAACCAAAGAGCACAAAATGTGTACTTGACAGAAAAGAGATCTGCGAGGAATCATTCGAAAGGGATAGAGAGGTTACCAGGGCGCGAACATTCTCCGCAGTCGGTCTTCCAGTCATAACCTCCCCAACCAGAGCTTCCCGCAAGGCCATCTCTACAGCCTTGATGCTCGTCGTCATAGGAACCTCCACATCAACCATAAGCCCTCCCGAGTTGACAGAAGTGGGGGCGGAGGCGGCATCCGCCCAATCCTAGAATTCAAATTTTTAGAGTGCTGGAAACAACGATAACTCATCTGCCCCCCCAAACCCCTACACAAATCCCTTTTGTGGCCGAATCCCCCACACCCCAGACATACCACAGGAGATCGACAGGTGGCCGCCAAGTGTCCCCACCGTCGGCATCGGAAGCAAACAGTCTTGCCGGTTGGCTTTATTCCTCTACTCTCAGACCACCTTGCCTCCATCCCCCTTTGGCCGTATGCATCAGAATTCCCCCGTTCCACCCTCCCTAATCCCACCAGCTGTCACACCTAAACCGTCGGCCGCCGGGATCGACATTCTCTTATTCTAGGGTTTTGTGTTCTACCAAAAGTGTCCGTTGAAGTCATTAAATGAGTATTCACTCATTTCTTCAAAGAGGAGATAGGCACTTTCAGCATCTTTATTAAGGAAATTGCCCCCACATGAGACATCCACAAATCGCTTCAATTGATCTTCTAATCCATGATAGAAGATCTACATTAACTGCCATTGCGGAATTTCATGGTGGGGACAACTTCTTAAAAGTTCTTGGAATCTTTCCCAGGCTTCATGCAGGGGTTCACCAATTTTTTGTTGAAAGGTCATTATGGATCTTCTTAAAGCATTAGTTTGATCAATCAGAAAAAATTTCTTTAGAAAAGTGCTCTTTAATTGGGGCTAGGTGGTAATTGGGCGCCCAACCATTCTAAACCAATGTGAAGCTTTATCTTTAAGAGAGAGAGGAAAAAGTCTCATTAACCACATGTTTTCCTGCACATTGCGGGACTGAGTGGTTTGAGCGAGGACAGTTAATTCCTCGAGATGACAAAAAGGGTCCTCTCTTGGAAGACCATGAAAACGCTTGATGAGATTTAGAATCGCTGGTTTGATCTCAAAATCCCCTTGTGGTATGACCACCCCGGGTCTTTCCTTATAATTGGAAGGATCATAGAAATCCTTAAGAGAAACAACAGGCTGTTGGCGAGGTGGTGGGTTTTGCCCTTGGTTAGCTAGGTTCGTTATAGTCCTAGCCAAATCTTCTTGATTTTGTTGCAACCGAACCAAATGGTCGACAATCAAGGAAAAGGGGTTTGTATTCTGAGTTAGGATTGGAGGGCCACCTGGTCCTACTGGAATTTCTAGTTGCTCCAGATGTGGGAGGTGAGGGAGGGGGAAGTCAGCTTATGGTTGGCTGACGGGTTAGAAGTGGAAGCCTAATTTTTTGTCAGTTTCCTAGGCTTTCCATTTTTTTAGAAGAGGAAGGAGAAGAAAACAATGATTTTCTGGTGTGGGGGGAAAAATTAGATGGTCCCTTAAGATGTGGTTTTTGGGACCTTCGCCCGTGCATGCACTATTTTGGAAGAATTGGAGGGGAGGAGAAGAGAAAGAGATGAGAGAAAGTGTGCAATTCAAACAAAAAATTCTAGACCTAACTTAAGTGCGACTCCCTAAAAATTAACATAAGACTTGGTCTACTTAGGAAATAAGTAATCAACAGTGAATACCCGTTCTGTCAATAAATCTAACCAAGTTGCTTAAGGGGAGGTTTGGGCCCAAGCGTTTCCTAGGAAAATCCCTAGGTGCTTGTACATAGCCGCGCCTGGTCGTTTGACATGGCCCCTTTGCCTAAACACCATATATAGATGACAAAATTGGTATTAACTATAGAAAACTTAAGACCTATATAGTAAGCCTAAGTTGATGAAAACCTTAGGGGTCAAATTGCTACAAATTTTAATTAGGTCTAGAATACTAGTGTGCACACAAAATGTGGAGGGCATTGATTGTGTTGTTGCCCTATTATTTCAATTTTTTTGTGTCTGCGCAGGAATTGGAAAGTGGTTCCAATTTCAAACAAGGTGTTACACAATTTTTGTATTTTTGTCTTTTAGGATTCAATTTAATTTAATGTATTTCAGGGTTTCTTTTTTTAAATGTTCAAACAAGTTTGAAACTTCCACAATCAAAGGAAAACAAGTTGTAATGGTGATGATGTGGTTCCTTTATGTTGTGGAACTAAAAAGAAAGAAAGAAACCTAAATTGGATTTGAACCCTAATACAGAAATTTAATTACCGATGAATCTTTTTTAGGCTTCCTGATAAGTAGTGGTCCAAATAATGCAAACAACACCACTACATTATGTAAAATCAAACAAGGATTTCAGAAAAATGTTTTTCAAAATTTTAGGTGTTTGTTTGGTATTTGTTTTGAATTTTTATTTGTGTTGGTGTCAAAGTCCAAAAATGATACCCATGGGTATTTTGGACATTTATGGTACCACCAATGGCCTCAAAAAATTTTGGTGATTTTATGTGAGTTGTAGAATTTTACAAGGATTCTAGAAATCTAAATTTCACAAAAATTGGATGAGAACAAAAATTTTAAAAATTCACAGACAGTAGAAAAATAGGAAGATTAGAGGGTGTGACCCTACAACAGTCCATAAATTTTCAAAAATTAAATACAAACCCAATTAGTTACAAATTTGGAACAGATGTTCCCCACTTGATTTGGAATCTTTGTGTGAAATTTTATAATTTCAAGAGGCCTGTGGTGTTGAGAACTGATTTTTCAAGTCTGGATAGAAATCTGGACCAGAAAAATAGATCACCAACACTTGGGTTGGAGTGGTGTTTAATGAAGCATACAAACAAACAATGAATTTTAATGAGCACCACTCCACTTAATTAATTTGTTTAGAGTCCTAAAAGCTAAGTTTAGTGTATTTTGGTAGTTTTTTAGGTTAGGTGTGACAAGTAAGAAGAACCAACCTGAATGTTCACGGGAAGATAAGGAACTTTGAGCTTTTACTTCCAAACTCCTGCTTTCCCCCTGTAGTTCCTGCACATACTAGAGAAAAGAAAGAGAAGTGGATGAGATCCACTTCAATCAAGAGAAAAAATGATTAAGCAAAGCCGTGCCTCCCCGGCAACGACGCCAAATAGTGAAGCGAAATTTGGCGTGATTTATAAAGGCGGGTTTTTAAGTCGTAACACGCAAAATCTCATACTCTTTTAAAATTTATAACCTAGATAAGGGAGTATCTAGGGTCTTCCAAGGAGGCAATATGCTTGCAATCAAATCTCTTGCTTAGAAAATAGATCTCAACTTTCTTTTTTTGTTTCTTCAATATATCATTTTTTTTTCTATTTTGTAATTGAAATAACAAGGATTTGGAATTAATGAAAACTACTCCTAATAGTAACCCTAGGTGACAAGAGCTACCTTCCTTCTAAGCTTACCTTAGGCACGTGAAGGCCTAGGGTAATTAGAGAGGGAGGGAAGTGAGTGCACAAAAGGGAAATGTAAATAGCAATCAAGATAAACAAATCTAACGAAGGCAACTTGTATAAAATTTATGAAATGTTTAACAACGATCAAGTAGAAGAATGCTTAAACTACTACAATTGAAAATGCATGTAATGAAAACACAAAAATCCTCTGAAATGATGGTGAAGATGGCGAGGCTCTTGCTCCAATTGCGGCTGCTCCCACAATAAAAAAGAGCTCCTCCTTCTTCTTGAAGAATTCCTCAAGGTGTAGTTTCCTTGGCAAACCCTAAAGTAGGGGGGCATGCCAAGGCTTTCCTCCAAGGTGGCGTGGACCACCTTCAAGACCTCCCCCAAAGGTCTTCCTTGCCTAGCTTCTCCTTTGGCTGGTGTGGGCACAAGAGAGAAGGGAAGAGGGGAAGGCACCAAGGGGACAGAGTATCCCCTTAATCTTCTTCTTCTTCTTCTCTCTTGGGAATGAGCTATAGGTAGAATATGAGAGGTATTTTGCTAGCCAAGGATGGGTTGTAAGGTGGTGGGTGTTGGTCTTTTTATAGGGTAGGATGAGAGGGTTAAGGTGACTCCTGAAATGGATGGCTAAGATGGGAAGATGGGGGTGGTTAGGTGATCTTATGGTGGAGAATAGTTGGCACAAAGTAGGGGGGTGTGAAGGTGGTGGTTATGGTGGTGAAGAGCCACCTAAAGGTGGCGCCAACCATGAAGGGATGCCTTGGTTTTGGCACCACCATGAGGGCTTCTAGAAGGGGGGTTAGGTGGATGGTGGAGATGGGTTTAAGGGAAGATATGTGGTGGAGATGAAGGGGGTTTTGAAGGGAAAAAGTGGTGCCAATTGGTGGGGGGTTATGAGAGGTTTTGATGCCACTTTGTGGTGTCTTTTGGAGGTAGTGGGTAGGCTTGGTTGGTGCCAAGGTGAGGTGGAAGTAGGGTTAGCTTATGTGGAGCTTAGGTGGAGCTAGTTGGTGGAGTTGTTAGGTAGGGTTTTTAGGTGGTAAAAGCCAAGGGAGCTGGAGCATAGCTAAGCTAAGCTAGGCTAGCTTAGTTAGTTGTGGAGTAGAGGAGGAGGTATTGGAGCTAGGGTTTGAAGAGAGGAGCTGAGGAGGAGAAGTCTCGAGCTTGAACTGGAGCTGGCAGCTGCTGAAGAGGGTGGCATGGAGCTACTCTAGCTGGCTTAGCTTGCTAGTTCTTTTCTAGCTGCTAAGCCAAGCTAATGTGAGCTGTCTTCTACCAAAATGAGCTGAGGTGAGTTGGGTCTAGTGCTCTTGGGGAGGATTAAGCTAGTTGAGGTAGCTAAGGTAGCTTCGTTCAATTGAGTTGAGCTAAGCTGAGTCCCCGAGAGCTGGACTTGAGCTTCCTAAGCTGGAATGAAGTCATCTTCAACTAGCTGGAGTTGAGTGGAGCTGGATGTTGCTGGACCTTAGCTATGGTAAACTCCAATCAACTCAACTGAGCTAGCTAGATCTCCCTGTGAACTCACAGGAGATTAGATGAGCTGGACTCAGCTAAGTTGAGCTAGATCTGAATTGACTTGAGCTAGAGTGAGCTAAGATGAGCTCTTGGTAGAGTCGTGTTTCGCATGTTAGAAATCGAGGTTATAAGTAACCTGTCGTCATTGTTGCAAAACACGTTGATCAAATAAAATTTATACCGAAACTCCAAGGTAGTCTTGGGTCAAACACAGGGAGGCGACGTTTACTTTACTTGAAAACCACACTTCATTTTGTTTCTTTTTGGTATTTTAGGGTTTTGTTATTATTTTGTGTTTTTGAAATAAAAGACAAGAAAATGATTCACAGGATAGAGATGTGGAACAAATATGATATATATATCAATTCAATGTCGATTACAATGAACTACAAAAGCATAAAAAGAGAGGGAGGTGAGAGGAAATCTCCCGAATTGGCTGTTTGGCGAGACGACGGCGCCTGGCAGAAGCTCAAACGAAGGAGGTGAGGAGTGGGACAATGGAGGTGAGATGCCAGAGGATGTCGGGTAGAGGAAAGCTTCGGCGTAGCTCCGGAATGGAGGTAAGAAGACGGAGTTGATCTGCTACCGGAATGGAGGTGAGATGATGGCTCCAAGGTGACCTATGAAGGGAGATGGGAAGTTGGAGGAGTATTTGGTTGGGTAGAGATTCGCTACACTAATAGGCACCTTGGGAGCTTGAGAACAAGCTCTAATGGAGTGTTGGTAGGCTTGCTAGAGCTTGGGACTAGGTGGGAGTAGAGTAGGTAGAGGTGGCTTGGAAGGGAGGGGGTGTAGGTCCTTTTATAGTGGTGGAGAAGAGGCAAAAATCAGAATGGGACCATTAGTGACATCCAGGCTGTCGCTAGAAACGCCACTGTAGGCAGCTCATGCCCACTGGTGCCCATAGCTAGCTCTGCTGTCATGCGATGAATTACTAACGGCTGTAAGCATCGCTGTAAGTCCAGCTCATGCGTCACTGTAGTCCACCTCATGCTGTGCTGGCAGCGCTCCTGCCTTGCCACACCCGCGCACGCACCCACGCGTGCACCTATGCTGCTACGCGCATGCGGTGCTGCATGCGTGTGCTGGTGTCCTAGGCTGCGCCACATGGCGCAATATGGGCCGTTCATCTTCTTGTTGTGGGGGTTGCTACAGAGGTCGAATTGAGTCGATTTTCACGCGATTTTCACGCCGTCAGCTGCGATCGTCGTCCTGAATCCATCCGGGTGGCGGATTTATCATTAAAAGCTCCGAATTATGTCTCCTAGTCCCTTGGCCATTGATCTTCCTCGGACTGCATATGGTGCTACAGAACTCCGATCGAGGTATTTTAGAGGCATTGGACTCCGATCGTCGTCTTGATCAGATCCGTACGGTCGGATCGTCAATCTGAGGCTCCGCAATAAATATCCTTCTCTTTTAACCACAAAAAGGACTCAATTAACCTAAATTATATATAACTACTCTAAATGTAGAATGATGCATGCTATGCAATATTTATAACATGAAATGCAAATCTAAGCCTAGGAACATGCATGAATAGGCATTTTACATTTAGTAAATGTGTTTATATCATACCCCCATGCCTATCTTTTTCTAGTCCCTAGCAAAATTAAACCATACGCAATGTATAAATGCAGAATTAGGATTAGATCGCTTAAGCCTAAGTCGTTTATTATCAATAGAAAATTTCAACTAAGCTCCTAAACTATGAAAACTCAACAGTACCCGAATGTCTGCCAGAATGCAGATCGCCTAAGTTCTCACCTTATTTGAGAAGGGAAGATATATATATATATTTTTATTTTTCTTCTTTTCTAATTTTTTTTTGTACTTTTGGAGTTTGAGAATTTCGGTATAACCTTTTACGGCTACCCGACCCGCCCAAGACTCGAAAAGGACTCTAAGTACTAAGCATCTTTGTGAAAACGTGATAGACTCACAAAATGACCGTTAAGATGGACTTCGGGTTTCTACGACCTTAGGTGACCTTGCCTAAAGGTTTATCTTTACGATCGGTAGCTTTCTCCCTACTTTCTTTTATATGGGGTCAACACAAGGGCGAACCCAGTGTATATCTCCCCGATTTATTCTACTTCACCGCTTCTTCCCTAGGTGTTTTGGGAATTATTGTGCATTTTTTTTGTTGTGAGCTAGGTTCTGGACAACCGGCCAATGAGTTGTTACCACCGACAACTTGCCAGCCATACTCATGCGGTGAAGTGTGGTTTTATTTATTTTTTTATTTTCTCCTTTTTCTTTTTTTTTTCTTTCTGTGTTCCTTTTTTTTTATAAGTTGGTGGCTTCCCTGATCTAAGATTTACCTAAAGGCAGTACAATGAAAATGGTCTTGTGGCTGGGCTCTGGACAACCAGCCGATGAGCTGTTACCACCAACAACTTGCCAGCCATACCACCCAAGTCAGTCCCTTAGCTACCCAATTTCCGTAAAAATCGCTGGAAAGTGAGTCAGTGCAAAAAATGTGTGTAGATGTTTAGGCTTATAGTCCCCCCAAATTAGAGGGCGAGTTGACAAGTCACATACTTATGATCCCAAATTATTTACCAAATTAAAATAAATTTTAATTGGCGAGAACTCGAGACTAAATCCACATTCAAGTGGACACCCGGGCTAATTAAGCCCGAAGACCTTAAGAGTTCAAGTGTTTAGGTCCTCTCGTATCATTTCCTAAAGTTAATAACTTCCAAATGCCTAAGTTCTCTTTTCCTAATTTCTTTCTTTTTTTATATTTTTTCAAATTTTTAATTTTTTTTAATTTTATAAGAAACTAAAAGAAATTCTATGGAGTTAACATAATGATTTCAGGAATCGATTATCCACCACCCAATGCCTAAATGATGCAATGTCCTCATTATAAAAATAAAGACAAGAAAAGGGAGGAGTAAATAGAATATCACCTGAACATCGTGAGGAATCTGGTCAACTCTGCAAAGAACATGAAATATAAACACATGCTAAATTTAATGCCTTCAGCTAGGTATAAAATACATACAAGGAAGAAATTGAGAATTCACAAGTGCGGGTCATAATCAAAATCAAAAGGTTGATCCGGAAACCCATTTGCAGAAGATGTCCACAGACGTGGACGAGATTATGGTGTAGACCCATGCCCCAGGGTCGAGTGGTTCTCAGGTTCTAGATGAAAATCACCCAGAACCGAAGGTTGTTGTGTTTGCAGGGCTGAGCCTGAGGTTTACTGGTGTGCAACCCAAGATCAAAGTGTCGGACAATGGGTAAAGATGGTTCAATAGGTGTAGTTGTCCACTTAACATCTAGCTCAGAAAAATAATCAGTTATTCCAGGCTTGGGTCTCACATGAAAGATATCATAAGGGTCCGTATAGAATATAGGTAGTTTCAGGTCAATAGATACCCTTATATCCAAACTTATTTTTCCCTCAAAATTAACCTCCCAAATTTTCATTTCCAACTTCCTATCCTCTGAAATCAAGGTTTCCGGGACCTCCAGATCATTGTACACCCTATCTAACGTACCCAAGTCCAACAATTGTGGCTGAATCAGGATTGACTTGGGCACAATGATCTCAAAAGTATGTTCATTCAGCTCTTTAGGGTGTGGTTGAGGAATGGGGCTACTAATTGAGTCGTCAAGTATCGGATCCTCCAAGTTAGCCCCAACCGAATCAGTGTCTTCAATAGTCGGGCTACCAAATTAGGCGTCATACTCCTCGAGCCCATATGTCTCACTAAAATCATTCTCCTCAAGCTTAAGTGAGACTTCACTAAGAGATTCCTTACCCTCAAAATCAAGGAATTCATGATCCTCATTTGTATATGTATATGTCTCAACATCATAAGTCATTCCATTATCCAAGGAGACAATTTTTTTCGTTTCCTAACTTGGGGATCTCGGGTGAATCAATCAGTTCATCCTCAAAGGATTGCTCTAGACCAATTTGGTCATCTCAAATCTCCGAATATGTGTCCCCCTCGACAGGCGCCTGAGCAGGTTCAGACATTGGCTCTCCTGAAGAGGGTTCATCTTGAGAATCATCCCAAGATTTGACTAGTGCAACCACAAATTTCATCCTCAACCTCGACAATTTCCCAAGAAGGAACTCACGCAGGTCCCTATCTCTAACACTTTGGAGCAAATCCAATAGATAACTGTTAAGTTCATCAATCATTTTGAACATAGGTTCCAGTGTTTCAGTGCATGGTGTTGGCTGAGCTTCTAAAGATTGTATAGTGTTCCTCAAATTAGCCAACACCCTATCCTGGATTTGGTTCACCTGAATCGACTGGTTCGATTCAGGTTTGGGTGGGTTTGGGTTGAATCTAGGGGAGTCAAGGTGTCGAGGTTCTTGGGTCCCTCCTTGATAGTAGGTCATTTCAAGTTGTTTAAAGGTTGGTGCCAACCTAAATTCAGCATAATTCTGGGGAGGGTAAGTGTTATAATCAGCATATTCTTCACAGTTGTAGATTTGGTTAGGTTGATCATCAAAGGATGGAGATCTATAATTATTGTAGCTCTGGGAAGGATAGTAGTCATAGTCTTGTTGTCCAGGGTTAAGCCCTGGACACTGAGGTCCGGATTCATATCCCCAATCAAAGTCATCCCGGCTAATGGATGGGTAATTACAAGTCAGGTCGGGATAGTAATCATCTTGGGGATAAGTGGTGGTAGGAGGATAGGATGTGAAATGTGTGTAGGATGTGGAAGGGTACATGGTGAAGTAAGGAGGGAAATCAGAAGAGAAAGGAGCCCTATAATACAAAAATACAAGCCTATCCTTAGTTTGGGTAGCCTAAAGGTCTACAGACTCTCAGAATCCATCCTAAGATTATAGACGATTTGCTCTACTTATGTCCAGGCAATCCAACCAGTTAGAAGGAGGGACTGGGGAGAAGGTTCTTCCTTTGGTTTGTGCCTTAGATTTCTAGCTACGGTTGTTTGATGCTACTCCCCTAGCTAGACATCAGATTAACTAGTATAAGTAGGTTAATTTTAGTTAGGCTTGGGATAATGGTGCTTCAGGAATGTGATGGGCCCTTTAGATGGGTTGTGCCCTTAATGATCAGTTAAAATGTGTGTGCGTGCACAACCAGGGTTCTCAAACAAGGTTATTTGATGATGTGTCTTTTAGGGTTCAACCTTGTTTAGTAGCTTGTAGGGTTTAATTCTTAGGTTGGTTCAATCAAGGTTTAGTAGAACACTCTAAGTTTTGAAAGCACAGGTGATGATATGTTCCTTTAAAAATCAAAAATAATGTGGAGTGCCTGGTTCAGCCCTAAGAATCAACCCTAAGTGGCAAGCTACTTGATGGATTAGTTTTAGATTGAGTGGTGCGGCCCAAATAGCTCAATCAATTAGCCTACTGCACCACTTAGTTTAGGCACACAAGAATGCTTAACCTATTCAGATTTCTACTCACTGATGTGTATTTAGTTGAAGTGTATCGGGTCCACAGGTCAGATCCCAGTTAAGTGGTAGAAGCAAAGTGATTGTGCGCCTTAAGATAAGAAGTTGTAGATGTTAAGTGTGTAGCTTTCAAAAAATCCCACAATCAGATAACACTTTTTTTTATTTTTATTTTTTATTTATGTGGATGGCAAGGTGAGTGGAAGTGGCAAACAAACAACCAAA
Organism: Thalassia testudinum; assembly: GCA_037157565.1. NCBI lineage: Eukaryota > Viridiplantae > Streptophyta > Magnoliopsida > Alismatales > Hydrocharitaceae > Thalassia > Thalassia testudinum. The sequence goes on from JAZHRO010000063.1 coordinate 59,750,854, forward strand.
TCTATCCCAGGGTTCATAAAAAGCACCTAAGTTGATTTGGGTTTGAGTTATTCGGTTATGGAATGAAAACTAAGGTGGGGGTGATGTGGGGGACACTTACAAAACACTCTACCCGCACTTTACTCTAGTCTACCGCACTTGGATCTCCATGCTAGGGTACTTGCAAGACAATAGATCAAAGACAAATAGGGTTAATGCTATGTAAATGCAAAGAAACGTAATAAACAATAAAGTAAATTCTGTTGCCTCCGAGGCAACGACACCAAAATGGTCGCGTCATGTTTCGCGTGTTAGAAATCGAGGTTACAAGTAACCTATCGTCGTAGTTGCAAAACACGTGGATCAAATAAAATTTATACCGAAACTCTAAGGGAGTCCCAAGACGAACACAGGGAGGCGGCGTTTACTTTACTTGAAAACCACGCTTCGTTTTGCTTCTTTTTGTTATTTTAGGGTTTTGTTATTTTTTTCTGTTTTTGAAATAAAAGACAAGCAAATAATTCACAAGATAGAGATGTGGAACAAATATGATATATATATATCAATTCAATGTCGATTACAATGAACTACAAAAGCATAAAAAGAGAGGGAGGTGAGAGGAAATCTCCCGAAGCGGCTGTTCAGCGAGACTACAGCACCTAGCAGAAGCTCGGACGAAGGAGGTGAGGAGCGAGATGACGGAGGTGAGATGCTGGAGGACGTCAGGTTGAGGAAAGCTTCGGCATAGCTCCGGAATGAAGGTGAGAAGACGAAGTTGATCTGCTATCGGAATGGAGGTAAGAGGATGGCTCCAAGGTGACCTATAAAGGGAGATGGGAAGTTGGAGGAGTATTTGGTGGGGCAGAGGTTCGCCACACTAATAGGCACCATGGGAGCTTAAGAACAAGCTCTAATGGAGCATTGGTAGGTGATTGCACAGCAATCATAGGTCAAAATTGACCAAGATTAAGCTAGGACTTGGCATAAGTTAGGGAAATTCATGCACGCATATGCATTACCTACATCTTTACTGCTTTACTTTAGCTATGCATAAAATAATGTTATAATGTGCTGATTAAGTATATTATGTCGATTGCAAGGAATAAGCTGATCAAGAGCTGGATCTGAAGCTAGATCAGGAATAACGGTAGTTGTAGCAGAGCTGGAGCAGAAGGCCTAGTAATGTAAGGAGGTTAAAGGTTTTCTATTCTATTAAGTAGAAATAAAGCAGTAAAATGTAAAGAGCTTAGGTCCATCCTAGCCCTAGGATAGCTTAAAAACTTCCCCAAGCATTAGCCACCCTTAGATTAGGTCACCGCACCCTAGGAAGCCCTAAAACCCTAGTTCCAACCCGTCTCTGGATGTCCAGATAAGTTTTAGGACGTCCAGGACCCTTAGCCAACTCCCGCACACTTCAAACCCACTTCTGCAGTGTTATTGGACATCCAGACACTTTGTCAGATGTTCAATTTCTACAGAATACCCAAAACAGAATCCGAAATCCTTCATGACTCTGATTGGACGTCCAGACAACAAGTCTGGACTTCTGATTTTTGAGTATAAGACATCTGATTCTATTATTAGACGTTTGATACTGCTTTCCAATTCCTATTTTGAGATTTAAGCCTTAATCTTGGATCTCTAGGTCCCTAAACCCAATTCCAACCCCATAGGAACCTAAATTAAGGTGCCCTAACCCTAGTACATCACCTCTAGACCTCTCTAAGGACCTAATTAGGTCCTCATTAAACCTAATTGACTTGGATCTTAGTCAATTCCATCAGCCTATTCAATTGGACTCATTGAGTCCAATTGAGCCCTAATCTTAACACACACTGTCCAATTAAACTCAGTGAGAGTCCATTTGACCTAGACCTAAACTAATTGAGTTGTTTTACTCTCAATTAATTTTCCACACACCCAATTAAACTTTTCTTAAGTTTAATTGCACTTTACCTTAGTGAATTAGGGTTTATAACCTTAATTTGAGACATACCTTAACCTAAACCCACTAGAACCTAACCTAATCAACCTAGCCACCTAAGTTTCGACCCACACACACCCACACACACCATCCACATGAAAGTATCTAGCCTAGAGTTCTCTAGAACTCTCTACTATGTGTGGTTGCCTTGGTTGCCAAAAATAGCAACCAAGAGCCATTCAATTTTTAGATCCACATTTGGTGGATCTAAAAGCCACCATCCACCCTCTCTCTCTCACTCTCCCACGAGCTCCCACCAAAGGCCTCTATAGATAATTCCATAATTCTCTAGAGAGCTTCCCTTAGGCCTATAGAAAGACCCAATGGGTGGCCATTTGCACCCATTCACTTCCTTGGCATCCATTCCACTTAGGCTAGCCACTTCCATCTCCACTCCACCTCCACGAGTACAGCACCACCATGGAGGCCACCATCTCCACGCCAGGAAGCTGGATCAGCTCCCCAACCTCTCTCCAAGGGCCGACCTAAGTTCCATTGGCCGCCCCTCCTTCTCTCAGCCACTCAAAGGCCATCGGAGACCACCTCCGAGTGCCCTTCCTTCTACAAGATCAGTAGCTTAGCTTTTCATATATTTACTGCTTTTATTTACTGCTTAGTAGTATAGTCTTACTTCTCGCCCAATGATGCATGCGAAATCCCCCCGTTGATTCTTGTATACAATCATTTTCTGGTAGTTAGGTTTAATTTTTAAGCATTCATGTATAAGTTTTCCTCTAGATTTCCTTGTGCAACAACTCTCCAATGATGAATGAAATTACATTTTTATATATATATATTTGTCTCTATATGTTTGAAATCACCATGAGCTTAATAATTGTCATTCTTTTTGTGTGATTCAAGTTGCCTATTTCCAATTCTTAATATTCTTGCAACTAAGCATATCATACCTAAATACATAATAAACGTGAACCGGCATGCGATTCTAAACAAAGTAGAGTGAAATCGATTTCAAAAGTAAAAGCAACACCTCCCAGAGACGAACGACCAGGACTCAAAGTCTCGTTATTTTTACAAAACAATATCTTTGTTGGACCGTATTTCGCAACTATATTACGACGCTTTTATCAAAAATGCGAGCTATGATTTTTTAACCAACAGTAGGCTTGCTAGAGTTTGGGAGTAGGTGGGAGTAGAGTAGTTAGAGATGGCTTGGAAGGGAGGGGGTGTAGGTCCTTTTATAGTGGTGGAGAAGAGGCAAAAATCTGTATGGGACCATTAGTGACATCCAGGCCATCGCTGGAAATGTCGTTGTAGGCAGCTCAGGCCTGCTAGCGCCCACAGCTGGCTCTGCTGGCATGCGATGAATTATCGACGGCTGTAAGAGTCGCTGTAAGTCCATCTCATGCGTCGCTGTAGTCCACCTCACGCTGCGTTGGAGCCGCTCCTACCTTGTCTCGCACGCGTGCACGCCCACGTGCTGGCGCTGCATGCATGCGCACCGCACGCTCACCCGTGCTGCTGTGCGTGTGCAGTGCTACATGCGTGTGTTGGTGTCCTGGGCTGCACCATGTGGTGCAATCTAGGCCGTCCATCTTCTTCTTGTTGTGGGGGCTGCTATAGAGGTCAGATTGAGTCGATTTTCACATCGTTAGGCTGCGATCGTCGACTCGAATCCATCCGTGTGGTCAGATTTATCATTTGAAGCTCTGAATTATGTCTCCTTATCCCTTGGCCGTTGATCTTCCTCAGACTGCATATGGTGCTATGGAACTCCGATTGAGGCGATTTTAAAGGCGTTGGACTTCGATCGTCGTCTTGATCAGAACCGTATGGTTGAATCGTCAATCCGAGGCTCTGAAATAAATATCCTTCTCTCCTAATCACAGAAAGGATGCAATTAACCTAAATTATATACAACTACTCTAAATGCAGAATGATGCATGCTATGCAATATTTATAACATGAAATGCAAATCTAAGCCTAGGAACAAGCATGAATAGGCATTTTACCCATAATAAATGTGTTTACATCAGCTCTCTTGAGCTGCCATTCAACTGAGATGAGCTGAATGGAGCAAGGATGAGCTAACCCTAGTCCAATTGAGCTAGATTCCAACTATGGTGAGTTGGATTAAGCTGAGTTCCAGCTAGTTTGAGCTTCTTCTTCACCTATTGCCTTCTTGAGTGCTAGGGTTCTAGGGATCTGTTAACCTATTCGTCCCTAACACTCATAAAAACACATTAAAAAGACAAAAAAAAATGCAATGCATGCCTAACCTAATTTATGACTAAATGTTACCCAAAAAACCCACTTGCGAAGCAAAACCCTAAGAGCTAGGATTATTTTAATGCAAAAGAATGATGATAAACTAATGTTTATCAAGAAGTGTCCACCACATTTCTGGTCATGGCAGAAGGACAAGATGCCCTGAATTTCTACTTCCAAGACACATCGTCGAATGATTTGATCAGCACCGATGTGGAAAAGATACGGGTCTTCCCAAAAGTAGTACTTAGCATCAAAAAGTAATTTGTCTTTCTTGGCCTTCGGCCAATCAGACAAAATCTGATGTGATGCTAGGTAGTTTACTAGTTCAACAAACCATGGAAGCCCTGTACTGATAGTCAGGAGGTGCTCATCCAGAAAATGTTCCGTAATGGGTCCAAAAGTGTCGATAATGTCAGAAGGAAGGCGGGACAAGTGATCAGCTACCACATTTTGTTTTCTCGCCTTGTCATGAATCTCGAGGCCAAATTCTTGCAACAGCAAGATCCAGCGGATTAGTCGAGGTTTCGCATCCTTCTTCACAAGGAGATGCCTCATAGCTATGTGATCAAAGTAAATGATAACACGGGAATCTAGAAGGTATGATCTAATCTTTTCCAAGGAAATTACTATAGCTAACAGCTCTTTCTCGGTAACTGTGTAGTTACGCTAAGCCTCATCAAATGTCTTGCTAGCGTAGTAGATGACCACAGGTTTCCCATCAATTTTTTGCCTAATTACTGCTCCTACAGTGAAAGAAGAAGCATCACACATGATCTCAAAGGGTTGAGACCAATTAGGGGACTGTAGGATCGGCGCTTGGGTAACTCGATCACGTTGGGTTTCAAATGCTTGAGTGCATTCCTTGGAGATTTCAAAAGGAACATCCTTAGATAGTAGAGTAGTCAAGGGGCACGTGATTTTCGAGAAACCAGGAATGAATCGACGGTAAAAACTGATGTGTCCCAGGAAAGATCGGATGTCCTTGATCGAGCTAGGCATAGGGAGTTTGGAAATCAGATTCACATTGGTTCGATCAACCTGGATGCCTTTTTCTGAGATGAGATGTCCCAGAATAATTCCTTCAAGCACCATGAAATGGCTCTTTCCCCAAGAAAGAACCAGATTCACGTCAATGCACCGCCTGAGGATCTGGACCAAGTGCAGGAGGCAATCGTCAAATGATTCGCCAAACACTGAGAAGTCATCCATGAAGACTTCCAGATAATCACCTACCATATCTGAGAATATGGCAAGTATGAACCGCTGAAAAGTAGTGGGTGCATTGCAGAGACTGAAAGGCATCCTTCAGAACACGTACGTCCCGAAGGGACAAGTGAAAGTGCTCTTCTCTTGGTCCTCAGGATGGATTGCCACCTGGTTATAACCGGAGTACCTGTCCAAAAAGTAGAAGAATCTATTTCCCACTAGTTTCTTGAGGATCTGATCAATAAACAATAGTGGGAAATGATCCTTCTTTGTGGAGGTATTGAGTCTTCTATAATCAATGCAGACTCTCCACGAATTCGCCACACGGGTCGGTATGATTTCTCCGATCTCAGTCATGATCACGCTGAGTCCTGCCTTCTTAGGCACAACCTGGATTGGACTCACCCACCAACTGTTGGAGATCGGGTAGATGATCCCAGCATCTAACCACTTGATGATCTCCTTCTTCATGACTTCCTGTAGATTAGGATTCAAACATCTCTGCATTTCATGGGAAGGTCATGTGCCCTCTTCAATATAGATGCGGTGAGTGTAGTAAGAGGGGCTGATGCCAATCAAATAATCGAGAGTCCATCTAATGGCTCTTCGATGTTGCTGAAGAATAGTAATCAGACGGTATTCCTGATCAGGTGTGAGTCTGGAATTGATAATCACAGGAAACGTCTGATTGGAACCCAAAAAGACATACTTCAGATGATTGGGAAGAGGCTTAAGTTCTAAAATAGGGTTATATGCAGCAGCGGGTGGTTCAGGGTGTGTGTCAGGAGCAAGGGAAGAAGTTATGGGTGTGTCTTGGTCAAGTTTGGACTCCTTTGATTGCGGGTTTTGATCCTCATGTGGTTGATCAGAGGTAGTCAGGTTTTCCTCAATATATGGGTCGACAACCACAGCCTTGATATCACATATTTGTTCTATAACTTCGTAATTAATCCCTTGTTGGGCCTTAAAGATGTCAATCTTTAATGTCTGGTTCCCAAATTTCAGTTCAATTTGGCCCTCCTCACAATTAATGTTTGCCCTAGCAGTGGCCAGAAAGGGTCTCCCTAGTATGATTGGAGTGTTCCTAGAATTTTCTAGAGCATCCATATCCAAGTCTACAAAGTCCACCGGGAAATAGAAATCCCGAACCCTAACAATGACATCCTCAAGAACTCCTTTAGGTGACTTAATAGATCGATCTACCAACTATAATGTCACCTCTGTCGGTTTGAGCTCAGATTCTTCAAGATGGTCAAGCAGGGATGCAGGTATTAGGTCTATGGAGGCTCTTAGATCCAATAATGCTCTATCAAATTGGATATCACCAATTGTACAGGAAATCAGGGGAGTTCATGGGTCTTTTGCCTTAGGTGGGAGTTTGCTCAAAATTACAGAGCTGGCTTGCTCTGATAATACAATTGGGCCCCCACTTTTGGTTCGCGGCTTACGCTTAGGTGTACACACGTCTTTCAGGAATCGTGCGTAAGCTGGAACGTGGCGAATCACATCCATCAAGGGGATGTTTATATGGACCTATTCAAAGAGCTTGACCAGGTCCTCCTCAGGTGCCATAGGTTTTGTTGTCCTCTTTCCCTTGGTCAAGGCCACGAGAAATGGAACCTTGGATGGTTCCTTTAGAATAGTTCCAAGTTCTTGAACTGGGATAGGGGTATCCTGGATGACTATCCTAGGGTTTGGGTTAGCATTCCAAGGCTAAAAGTGGCTTAGGTATGGTGGGTCTTGCGTTGCTTTGCCACTATGGGTTGTTACTGAGTTCAGTCCTGCCTGGTTCGGGTTTGGTGTAGGTAAAATAGGTGGTTGTTGCTAAAATCCCAAGTATGATGTCGAAGCTTCCATCCTGTCCGGTGATGGAGCAGAAGGTGCCATATAAATCATATGTGCTTGGCCCGAATTTGGGTTCATAAGGTGCCTCTGGTTCGGCATGTTATTCAGATTCAGCAGAGGTTGTAAAGGGAGAGTGCCAGGTTGGCGGGAATTTGCCATCTGGGCAAGTTGATTGCAATCCTCTATTATCTCATCTTTGTGTTGTTTATGCATAGCCGCATTCATCTTTTGAATGTCAGCCAGAGTTTGAAGGATAAGAGTCATTTGATCTGTCTGAGTTGGCCCAGGTTTATAGGTAGGATTGGGCCGAGGTTGAGGCAGCTGATATGGACGAGGAGCTTGTGGACAGGGTTGATATGGTGGTCTCTTATTTTGATTGTTAACCACCCCTAGGAAATTGTGATGATTTTGCCATCTTGGGTTATAGGTATTAGAGAGTGGGTCATTCTGGATGGTGTTATGGTCCTCGCAGGTCTAAGGAAACTCAGAAAAGTCAGAGTACGAGGGTTCAGAGTTCCCCCAACTAGAGTAGGCAGGGTCGGAGTTTCCTCTGGCCCTAAAGTCAAATGGGTGTGGATACGAGTCCATCCCCTGAGAACATCGATGATAGATGTTATGCACAGCTTCCCTCCCAAAGGGCGGCTGTACGAACGGGTTTTGCGTAGAGGTGGCTCACTGCAGATGTCGAGTTAGCTCATCCACCTTCTTCTCAATGATAGAGACCTTCTCAAAACGATTGGCCATCAATTCCAAGTCGACAGATGAGGACAGGCCATGTGTCTCATGTGCTCTCCTTGGATTCGTTATGTGTGGGCATTCGTCTGGTCAAATAAGCCCATAGAGTCATTATTGATGGAGTTCTCGCACATATTCTCGAGAATCTCCCACATAGTGTCTTTGTGTTGACCCATGATGTTTCCTCAGCAAGTTGCATTGACGAATAAATAGATTTCTTCATGGAGTCCCTAGAAAAAAGACTGGACTTGTTCCCATTTAGGAACTCTGTGATGGGAGCACTTTTACATGAGATCCAGGAAACGATCCCATGCCTCGTGAAGTGGTTCTCCAAGCTGCTGTGTGAAGTGTGTGATCTAGTGTCGTAAAGCATTCATCCGACCAACTAGGAAGAGCTTTTTCAGAAACTCAGATTGTGGCTCAACCTATGTGTTGATTGGATGCGTTTGAGTCTGATACCAGTGAGCTGCTTTGTCCATGAGAGAGAAGGAGAACATCTTCATGAGAAGAATGTCCCAATTTTGTACATCTGACCCAAAAGTCTGGGCCAAATGCTTGAGCTGTTTAATATGCTGAAAATGATCCTCAAAATTGAGTCCATGAAATTTTGGAATAGCATGAATCATGTTGGGCTTGAGTTCAGAATCAGGACCTCCAGCCAGGATTTGGACACGAGGTTTGAACGCCACCGCAGCGGGATTGTAATGATCTTGCATCATAGGACGCTGCAGTGGATTCACAAAGTCTTGGAATAAATCATTAAGGCGTTGAAGTTGGTTCTCAAGGTTACTCTCTTCTTTTGCGGGTTGAGCCATGATGATGGATGAAGGAGAATTAGGTTTAGATGGATTAGAAGAGATGTCTATGTGATGGGGTTGCTGCACAAACACGAAAGTCGAGGCCTGGCCTCGACGGGAGTGAATGACTAAAGGAGGCCTCACAGATGGTCTTAAGGACCTCCTACCAAACATGCATCGATGGTCTAGATGAGGATAGAATGTGATGGATTCAATCAAGACACCCAAAAAATTTGGATGACTGTAGAGGTTCGAGGCGGATGATACCCCTTAGTCAGAAAGTCGTCCACCTGAGAATTACCTGGGCAGCCAGAGAGGGAGAGTCTCACAAAGACCCCTACACGGTAGAGTGCCCCCACGGGTTACAGGGTTTTCCCCATCTGACCTGTCTTGTCACTGATGTTCCAAGTAGACCAGAATGGGGACTTGACCTTAGGTCTACCAGTTTTATTTACAAGCAAGGGTGCTTTGGATTTCACTTGAACTTTAGGATGTATTGAGTGCAAAAGGTGGCCTAATTTAAAGGTTGGTTGACCCAACAAGGTGGGTCAACTTCACCTTATTTGTCCTTTGAGAAGTTTTAGGTCCCTCTTTTAGGATTCAAGTGAGATTAAGAGCCTGATTGCTTTTAAGGGTTTTCTTGAATAGATCAATTCAACCAAGGCTTATGCACACATCATTTTGGAAAGTTGATTCTTGCTTATGAAAGTGTGTCTCTAAAAATCTTAACTAGGAATCCTTAATTGGCTCTAATTTTGGTCCAATTTAGTTTGCCAAATGTGGTATCTAGGGCTCAAACAAGAATTTGGTAGCCCTAGTTACCTTAAATGGGTGCACAAATTAAGTTTTTGTTGTTGAAAAAAAATCAAGCAACTTGATGAATTGGCTAAGAATGTAAAGCAAGTAGCCCTAATTGATTTTATCCTTTTTTCCTTTTCAGAATGAGGAGCTTAAGAGAGAGAGTAATCAGAAGTTACCTGCCCTTGGTGTGTTTGTTGCGCGGCTGACTTTCTTCAATGTTTCTTCTCCCTGAAACAACCACAACAAAAGAGAGATAACAAGTTAGAATCTGTATCAGAAATTGTAATCAAGAATTCTAAATTGCCCGTTGCTCCCCGGAATTGACGCCAAAATGTTTGTAGTGCTAAATCGGGGTTTAAAAAGTGTTTGCCTTGTAGTATAGCCAAAATAGCGTTCAAAACAAATACAATTTTATTACTCGAAAAGATTTCCGAGGTCGAACATAGGGAGCAAATTAGTATTTAGAAATCAAGATCACAATTCAGAATTAAAATAGTATGCAATAATATCAGTATCAGAGTGCAAAAATATGGGAGTAAAATGGTGATGTAGATCACCAAATTCTCCTACAATATCACTAAGTAATTCAATGTATGACTATACAATGTAAACTAGAATCTGTCGTCTGATGAAGGAATCAGATGACTTAAAGTGTCTGAGCTGTCTCTATGTCTTCCTTTCTTCTTCTTCCTTCTACCTTGGCTTCCTTCTCTGAAGTCCTCTTCCACTTCTTCTTTTCTTCTGCGATCCTTCTCTTTCTCTTTAGCTTTCTCTGTCTTCTGTCTCTACTTCTCCTTCTTCCTTCTTCATCTTCCTGCCTTTGCATTTTCTTCTTCCTTCTTTTCTCTTTCTTTTTCCTTGGCTTCCTTCTACTCTGACTTAAGCCTTTTGTCCTCTTCTTTTCTTCTTCATCTGACCTCCTCTTCTTCAACTTCTTCCTCTGGCCTCCACTTCTTCTTCTTCAGACTGCGACTAAGTGTCGGCTAGAGAACCTTGTAGCAAAACCCTACCCCTACCCACGTGACCCTCCTCACTTTCTCTCGTAGGATTCGCTCTCCCAGAGCCACACAAGAATTCAGGTAATTGGGTCGGGTGCATACTCGGGACCAGGCCCACTGGCGTGCAGTAGTGGGCGAGGAGTGTAGGTCAGGTTGGATCAGGCTAGGTCCGTGGGGGCGTATCGTGGACGAGATCAGGTCGGGTGAGTGGGACCTCACCCTGTGGATCTAAGGCGAACAGCTTACAACGCTTTTTCACTTTATTTAGGTGCGGGTGCTTCTGCATATCTGAGGTGGGACTATCCACACCCCCTCTCCGTGTGCACCTACAACAAAGGTTGAGCTTCCAATTGCAGCTGCTGCGAAGGCCTTTGACTCCAATTGAGGGCCTGAGTGCATGCGCGAAGTAAGTCATGGGATAGCAGCACCTAGACAGCTAGGCTTGGAGTGGATGCAAGCATGCTTCAAGCTTTCATGCCAATGGTGGATGGGGCCTGCTACCTGGAAACACAAGAACAGCCTTATGGCCACGTCAAATCATTCAAGAAGGTTTACAAGAGCACAACAGATGTGTTGGGGGTGTTCGCGTGGCTTGTGGGTGCTTGTGAGTGCTTGCTTAGGGCACACTGTGTGCGAGTGAGTGGGTGTCTTTGGGAAGGTGTTTGGGTGAGTGGCGCAGTGAGTGGAGTGAGGGGAAGGGATTAGTGAAGCGAGGCAGAGCTTGTGGGCTTGTCAGCGAGGGTTGTGGTGGCCTCTGGAGGTGGGATGGCCTCGCCGAAGTTAGTGGTCGGAGCTGGATCGGATGGAGGTGCAACGGGCGTCAGCGACGGATTTTGGGATATGAAGAGAGGGGAAGTAAAGAGATGAGAATAGGGAACTTAGCTAGGGCGTTAAGGGACGAAGGGGGTGAGCGAGGGCGTCGGGTCTGGTGTGGCCAGCGCCAGAGACGAAGACGGCTCTGGTGAGGTGGGATCGGCAAGGACGAAGAGCGAGTGGCACCTACTGGTACGGCGAGACACGGACGAAGTCTGGGAGGAGGAATCCACTGCAGGTATGGCGGTCGGATGACGGGGAGGAGTAGGGAAGGTCACCGGACGTCGAAGAGCCTACGGCCATGAGGGGAAGAGAGGAATTTGAGGTATTCGCAGCCAAAATTGAGCGTGAAGGAGTCGGGGAGATCTGGGCTTCTTTAAATAGAGCTATGGAGGTTGGTTGGGGCTTGGGAAGAGAGAGGAATTTGAGGTATTCGCAGCCAAAATCGAGCATGAAGGAGTCAGGGTGATCTGGTCTTCTTTAAATAGAGCTCTAGAGGTTAGGGCTTGGGAAGTAAGCTTCCCAAGATTGGAAGGCCGCCGGCGGCGGAAGTTGTTGAGATACCCATATCACTCATGCGTTCGCATGAGAGATTGGGAGGGAATCAAATCTCAAGGATGGGTTCATATTGACAGGAATTTCTCAGAGGATCTTCCTTCCAATTTTGGAAGAGATCCTCCAAGCAATCAAGGAGAACTTCCAAGTTAAAGGTCACTGGAGTAGGTTTCCTCCGTGATAATTGTGGAGGGACCTACTTGAATAGACGACAAGAAAACTAGGGGGCAATTAGCAAGGGTTTTTGAAAGTTAGGGGTAGAAATGTAATCAGACTGAACCTTTTTGCAAACTAGGTCAAGGCAAACTTAGCTTGGGTCCAAATTTTGATACCAACCTAATTTGGACTTAAGGAATCCAATGATGAAGTTGGATTTTGGGTTTGACCACGTTTGACTAGGAAATTTATGCAAAAACCCAAATTAGGGCAAATATCTGTCTGAGACCCCATTCTAGGTGAAGATGGGTTCTAATGGCCAAATTGAAGGTACTAAACCATAGAGAATATTTTTATATGATTTTTAGAGGGTTTAAGTGAATTTTATCCTAACCAGAACCTTTGGTTAATCAAGTGGGTCGGTTTTTAGGATTTCAAGAAGTCATTTAATTCACAGAACACACACAAATCTTTTTCCGTCTGATCCAACCCACTTATAATCTTATTAAGACCATTTGACCTTTGTTTAGCCTTTGAGAAAACCCTTAGTTGTACTGCATTAGTAAAATTGTAGTTTTACCCCTTATTTCTTGTGTTTCTCTCAGAAAGGTTATGTAGTGAATTATGACCTTCAGTTGGTTATGTAAGAGCATTTATTCTCTTCATTAGGTCAAAATGAGCTAGTTAAGGCTCATGATGGTGTTCCCATCACTTCTCTTCAATGGATTAATTCCACTCATTGCATTTCGAATGCTCGACTTCTTGCTCTAGGTAAAGTGCTCGACCATTGTGCTATGCCCACGAATGGTCGTAGGGATGAATTGATGCTCTCACGTTCATAGCTGTTGGATGAAGATCCAACAGATGTGATTAAAGGAAGCCTTTAAGAAGAGATGGGGTAGCGACATGACGTGCTTTGTGGTCATTGAATGAGGATTCATTACCCCAACTTTGTTTTCTTAACTATTGCATAAATATCAAAGTTGATCTTCTCATTGCCACTACCCATTTCCATGCATCCTAAGTAGCAAACAATTCGAGCATTGGCCGTAGCCAAGAAAGGGTGACCCAGAATGATGGGTGGATCATTGAGCTCCTCCAATATATTCATGTTTGAAATAATAAAATCAATCAGAAAGTTAAGACCTTTCTCTATGATGATCACATCATGAACTACCCCCTAGGTGTGTTGATGTAGCCATTTGCCAATTTAATGGTGATAGGTGTGTGGTGCAGATCTCTAAGTTTGGTGCAGTCCAAAAGGGCGGTAGGAATCAAGCTAATGGAAGACCCAAGATCCATGAGGGCTCTATTGAAGGGGAATCCCTTGATAGCACAAGATATGAGAGGTTTTCTAGGGTTGGTCTTTTTGGGTGGTAAAGTGTCAGAAACAAATGCACTCATTTGAGTAGACAAAACCACCTCTTTTGGTGTGCAAGTCTTTTTCTTTCTTTTGACTCTTTCTTTAAGGCCACAGGAAAGGGTAAAAAGGTCAAATCATATTTAGGAGCCTTTTTCTTCTTTTTGTCCCTAGAGTCTAAGTTAGAACTGGATGTTGGTTTGATCTTTGGATTTTTAGGTGAGCCCAAATCAGATCATTTGGATGGGCTTTTGGCTTTCCTCTTTCTTTCAAGGAATAAGGAATTGGCACCTATACAGTGGCGCATGTGATAGATTGGAGGAGGGGTTGGAAGAATAGGTGGAGAATAAGAGTAAGGATGTTTAATCGAGTCAGATAGGAGTTTAATGTTTTGTCATCGTAGCACACTCTTAAATAGCTTAATCAAAAAATTTATAAACTCAGAATCTACATTGGAGTCTAAGGTCGAACAAAGGCAGCAAATATGAAATTCACAACATTAATCATATTTAAAATCAATGGCCACAATCAATTGAGCATTCAAATAGACATTCAATGAATAATAACCTGTCACATTATTTCTTCAATGAAATCCAATGTATTTAGAAATTGCATGGGAAAAAAAGAAAAGCGAATAAGAAATAATGGTGATTTAGATCACCACTAATCCTCTTTAATTAAACATGCATGCAATTAGTTCAATCAGAATTTAATTGTAAACTATAGTACTTAAATTATTCAACAGTAGCTCAGATAATGCTTAATCAGATGACAGATTGGTCAATTAGAAGACTTAAAGTGATCAAGGCTCTCAAAGCCTTTCTTCATTATTTTTTCTTTAGCTTCCTTCCTTTAGACCTTTAGCTTCTCTTCTTTCCTTCTCTCTTCTTGAGCCTTCTTCTTCTCTTCTAAGACTCTTCTTCTTCAGAACCATCCCTCCTTTACGTAGAGGCTAAGTGTTGTCCTCTCCTCTTCAAAGCACAAGGGTAGACTCTTCAGAGGGCAAACCCCCCTGCTCTCTCACAAATTTCTCCTCCTCTTCTCTCTTACTGACCCAGCGTAATTGGACCATATTCGGGTAAACGAGTCTCGAACATTATCTAGGGCCACGGACATGTATGGTGACCGAGGAGTAAGTAGGCAGGTATTCGAGTGATTGGGTAGTGAGGGACCGACCCCTCAATGATTGGGCGAAGAGGCCACATCTCATAAACAATTTATGCATGGTCGTTCGCCTCTCATCCGCCGATGTGGGACTATCCCACTACATCTTTCCTTTGCGTGACTGTTATGGCTCCTTCTCCAATTAGTCCAGTAGCTGAGGAGAAGGCTTTCAATTGAAGGCCTGCGCATGAACCTGGAAGGTGTCTATGTGACCTGGAGGTGGAATCGAGGGCTATCGTGGTCAGAGCATGATGAACGAGGGCGGAGATGATGTCGGCGATGGTGGAGCATGATGGCGAAGACTTGAAACGACAAGAATGTTCTCATGACCACAGTAAAATACTTCAGAAGCTTCGCCAAGTGTTGGCAAATGTGATGGTGGTGTTTACGAGACATGAGATTGCGTGTGGTGGTCAGGTGAGGTCGGTGGAGCTTGTGTGACAATGGATTGGTTGGGGGAGCATTTGAGTGGATGGAATGGCAAATAATGATGGGGGTTTTGTGTGTGGAGGTATGGCAGAGCTTATGAGGGTGTTGGCGAGGTGTGTGGTGCGGTGGAGCATAGGGGAAGCCTCACAAGAGGGCGACCAGATGTGGAGAAGATGAAGGGTGATTAGCCCATAGTTGTGGGCTATTTAAGTATTTAAGTGCCTACACATTAGGTTAATTCTAACATTTATTTAGTATAAATTAGGATGTAAATAGATTAATTCATAGTTTTAATCTAATTACATAATCCATACATTGCATTCATATCTTAAGTGCATTTAGAATTAGCTTAGAATAGCATTCATCTAATTAGATAACCAATTAGGTACATTGTTTTCATTAACATAGAAGTTGAGGGTCTATACATAAATAATCCTAATATTTTAACATTATTTTCTTTATTCTTCTTTCAGAACGGCTGGGTGCCGCTCCAACGCCCAGCTGCTGCAGTGATGAAGCCATTCAAGGGGGAGCGGATGTGGTGGGTCTGGTCGGCGGCTGATTTCAAACTTGTTCAGGCAACTACAAAAGGAGCAGGGAGGTAGCCGAGCTGGGGAGGCCTCCGCCACCGACTCACCACTGTGCAGAGAGAACCTCTCTATTCCACTCCACACTGCCGGCCTCTACCGTGGCGGCGAGTCTCCACCACCGTGGGCGTGTGGTGTGACAGGCCACACCTCCATCTGGAGCTCGCCCGCATTACCGTGAGCACCTTAGCGTGCAACTCCCTCGCCGTCGTCACCAACCACCACCGCCGCAACCAACGTCACTGCAATCACCTTCTCATTACTTAAGACGTCCGGAAAATTTCCCAGACATCTAAAGTTACCCGCTCACCTCCACTTCCTCAGCCTGCACTCTCCAACCGGCCACCAGACCGCCTTCACCCTCCACCACTCACCGGCTGCAGACCTGCGCACTCCTGCAGATCAGCCCACGTCACCTTCCCCGCACCCATCAGCCTGCAGCACACCCGCGCCCACCATCAACCGCGCCTGCAGACCACCGCAGCCATCTCCACGTGCCTGCAGACCACCGTCCACGCCAATCGCGCTAGCGCCCTCCGCAGACCCTTCGCAGCGCACGCCATCCTCCAACCGTGCTGCAGCACCCTCCGCTGTGCTTGCAGAACTGCCTGCAGCGCCTTCTTCCCCGCTCCTGCAGACGAACGCCTGCCACACCAGCCGCAGCAGTGCCCACGGCAGCGGCAGCAGCCACCCCCGCAGCAGCAGCAGGCGGCGGACTTCACGCCAACAGGCTACGCAAGCTGCCGGCTGCAGCACCTCCGCCGGAGCTCGTCCGGCCACCTTCGGCCGCCGCGCGACTCGCCGCCACCACCGATTTGAAGCCCTTGATCCAAGGGACCTCCTCCGAGCTTCCCGCGCCCGGCCATCGGCTCCTCGTCGCGCAAGACAACGGGGAAAAATTCCCCTGTTTTGCTACAGTAAAATGTTAATTAAAATTTACATTTTCTGTCATTGCCACATTTTAATCATATTCTATTGACTCTGCATTGCAGAAAATATCTTGTAGTTTCTCATAATTGCCATTTCAGCATTATTTCTTGCTTAAACCTTAATCTAAAGTCAATCTTGGCTTGGTTCTTGTCCAAATTGACTACGAACAAACATTTTTAAGTGGCGTGAATTTTAGTACGCTATTGCCTCCCTGTGGATACGACCCGATCCTCTGCGAGTGGTTATTTCTTGTTAAAATTTGATTAGTCGATTTTTCCACCACATTAAACTACAAACGACTTAAAAGCGAAAGATCGACAAGTCAAATGGCGCCGTTGCCGGGGAGGCAACAGACGCAATAATTTCGTCTAATTTTATTTTGATTATTTGTCAATTGCACAGAGATTTGACCATTCATTATTTTCTTTTCTGTGCGAGAAAATTTGTGCAAGAATCAGCCATTGTGAGAGGCGACCCTTGACGTCGCCAGACGAGAAGTGGACAGGCAATTTTGAAAGGAGGAGAAGGACGAGGACGCGACGGACACCATTGTATTTAATCGCTAATTTAATTAGAATAGAATTAAGACTGTAGACTTAATTTTTAATTACAGTTAGTTTGAAACCCTTGTTCTGGGGCATATTTTGAGGGTTTGTTCCCCGATTTGTTTTGGACCCGTGTTGGGTAATTTTTGGGAGCCTGTTCCCTTTTCTTTAGATTTAGGTTTATTATTTTTTTTTTTATTATTATTACTTTTATTTGCTTGTGCATAAGTAGTTCTAAAAAAAATAGAAAAAAAAAAAAAAAATGAGCTGCCTGCTAGAAGCTACTTGCCCTAGGACGAACCATTTAGGTCTATATGAGCAGCCTCTAGATTTACTTTTCTGCATTGCGTGCATTTTTGCATTGAAGATCGCTGGAGGAAAGGTACGTATTCTCTTACTTTGCATCCTATTTTTGATCACGCATTGCATTTGGGATTTAGTGCGAAGGCCACCTAATCTGTACTAAATAAATCTAACAAGTGGTCACATATTTTTTTAGAAAAATGACTAATTAATGGAAGGACATTTTAAAAACCAAGGATTTGATTGTCAAACTTGGTGTGCGATTCAAAGTTCAAAATCTTTTACGGTCTATGCACACTTATTTCACTTGCACCACGGCACGCTTTTAGACACTCCTTAGGTTTGGAAATACTAGGACAAGAGCCCTCCTTTCGTTGGATTTTGAAGTGTTCGGAACTTGAGATCAAAGGTTTTGTAAATCCAAAGAGGGGGATACCCTGTCACGGATTTTTGGGGGTAGTTGAGGAGCACCGCGAAAGCACAGCTTCAAAGGAAGGCTTAGGCCTACTTGCATCCCTCGATCTTCCGTCTTTGGGTTTACTTGACCATTTGAGATTTAGGGAAGAACACCTAAGCTCCAACTAGGTCTTTTTAGGCGAGCCGTAGGTCGACAATAGGCGCATAAATTGATTGAACAAATTGTATTGTCACCTGCAATCTGACTTAAAATCAAAAGCCTAAATTGGGAAATACCTAAAAGGTCCTTTTTGAATTGTGTCTTGCTTGGGGAATTCTGATTGAAGTGTGAGTTAGAATGGACCACATTGATTTTCATCCCTTCACATCTTGCCCACACCCTCACCCCCACTCTGCATCCTTCGAACCCAGATGCCGAGATGGTCCATTCCTTGATGGACATAATGACAATCATTGGGATCCGTTTTACTCCTATTATAGGAGTATTGGCCTAGTTAAGCCCCAAATTAGTGAGCAGAACTCAGGAGCGGGATTCGCTTTGCCCAATATCCCACATACCAAAGAAATACCCAACCCACCCTCCCTGAAAACTTATAGTGGTTGGACAAACACTCCTGGGTACTATAAGCCTGAGCCTGACTTCTCTTATGATAGAAATGACCAATCCTCTTTGAAGATGGAAATACAGAAAATGCAAAATGAAATGAGTGAATTGTTAGGAGAATCTTTGAGAGCAGGCCAACAAGAAAGAGATGAAATTACCCACCCAATCTGCCCCATTGACGATGATGTACACCCCTCTACAATAGATGCATCTCCCGTGGGAAAGCTACACTTTAAGTTGAAGGGAAATTCTGGGGAGAATAGCTACTTTTCGAGGATCGATTTTGAAACCTCCCCATTAGATGACACTTCCTTGAGAGATCTACACTTTAGGTGGGAGGAAAATACACATGAAAGTAGCTATGCATTGGATGAAGAAAGGTGGCAACCCGAGGAAGATGACGATAAGGTTGAGTATCCACCTGAATTATATTGGAGTCAAAAGAAGGGAATGATGGTACCATTGGAAGACCTCAACCCAGATGATAGTATTTTTGTGACATTTGATGAAGTGGGTCAAAGTCAAGTTGTTAATCCTACCCTCCCTTCTGATCACGATATGGAACTCAAACCCACCCTTAGGGAACCTAACCCTAAAGAAATTAACCTATCTGAGGAGTCTGATGTAACCAATGTAAATAATTTACCTCAGATAGAGCACCCTAGGGATCTGCTGAGATATTAAATGATTCTAGACCTCGGGTACATGATGAATTGTGTGATGAGGAGGAAGACGGATTATATGAGGAACCTACATTCAAGATTTGGAGTGACACTAAGGGTGATTATGTCTTATTTGAAGAGTTAGCCCCTGAGGATGTCACAAATTTGACCAAATTAGGTTTCCTTGGCACACCCATTGATGATATTTCTCCTCATGATCAAATGATGGAAAATTTGGAAGCAATTTCTAAGATTTATGTGGATTCACATATAGACTCCGGGGAAGATTTGAGTAAAGAACAAAAACCCAGGGATGACATTGATAGGATAATCCCTAGATCTGTTGCTTCCAACCTGCCTTCATTCACTTCGAAGTCACCCTCTGATTCGCTTATATCTGAAAGCGAAATTGTGACTCCTGATGAAGAGCAGGAAGATCCACGTGATGGTGCAAGGAATGCTAGGGATGAAATTGAGGATTTAGAAAGAGTGTTTGGGATGGACACCAAGCTGATTAAACCCAACCTAGATCTTATGGCCATCCCACAACCTCGTAACTTGGACACCCTAGACGATCCTTGCCTTAGAGAATTTCTCATTTTTGTTCTGACTAGGGGGCTTAACAGACCAATATTTTCTGTAATGGAGTATCGGGTATGGATTGATGATTTCTTTAGTCAGTCCATTACCTTGGGGGTTTATCTCTATACCATTCCTTCCCCATTCTTTTTGGAGGATCCTTGTCATCCTACCCCTACCCCTTTGGAGGTTATTTTAACTGTTTATCCTTTAGAACCTCTTCTGGTGACCTGGGAAGATTTCATTCCCATTTTAGTTGGGCGAGCATTTGCTATCGGGATTCATCATTAGCTCGCCAACATCCTAGGTTACCTATTCTCTAGGCCAACTTTGCTTTGCTCATTTTTAGGGCCTATTTCTGCAATTCTTGAACCTGATTTGCAGGTTCTTCGGCTATTCAGCCCAGCTTTGACCCAGGTAATATCCTTCTATGCAATGAGGACATTGCAGATTTTAGGCATGGGGGGGTGTACTTGGGGATATACATAGCATAATTGCATACATTTGTACATATAAAAAAAAAAAAAGTTTTGAGCTTAACTGGCTAAGTCCTGCATTCTTAAGCAAATCAGAACTCTAGTGTAGACTAAATTAATTCTAGGGTCAAACTTTAGAAGCTAAATAAGCTACTAGCTTTAGACCTTTAGGGTCCTTTGTGGACTTAAAAACTTAAGTAGGAGTTAAGTTGCGGACCATTCTTCAAGAGGTTGAGGAAGGGAAGCTAGGGTTTGAGTTAAAAGGTGGGGTAGTACCTGGAGTCTTATTCTACCTTTTGGTTTACGTGTCCTTGTAACCCAAGCATCCAAATTTCACACACTTGGTCTGGTAATTAACTTAATTTCTGAAAAGAGATTTGGTTCTCTTAGTTTTGACTTAAGAAAGGCTTGAAAACACATTTTGATTGGAAGAGTTCCCACTACAGGAGAGGTGGAGTATATACTCACCTTGAGGATGCGATGGTAACATATTACCTCCTTGACGCTTGTCTCTTAGGATATCCATCCTACTGGGGGCATGTAAGCGCATTGCACAGTTCAGGCACCATGGGCGGCCCTATCTCGAAGTGCCGATTGCCATAGGCCTGAATTCGCTTAAGAAATCCATGGGCGATACTATCTCGAAGTGTCGATTGCCTGGAGTTCTTGGGGTCATTATGGGCGGTGCTATCTCGAAGCATCGAAAGCTAGGCACCCTTCGAGGTATGGTAATGGGGACAATGAATCCGACACAGACCGTGTTGATAGCTGATCTGAGGTTAGACTTAGAAGAATAAAAAAAAAAAAAGTATATATATTAAAAAAAAAAAAATCCTTTAACTCAAATAACTCGGACCAATGCACAAGCACGGATGCTTTAATCTCAGGGATTAATAAACTTTAGGGTAGAGTCAGAAATCAGGGAAACTTGTGCCTGCAACTCGTCTTTAGCTGACCTAGTCTGTAACTTAGCAACTACTTAGGAACCTTGGGTCTAGAGCCTGAACTTAATATGCTTCTGAAGGAAGACTAAGTGAGTTGACTAGTCTACTTGGAGTGCTAGGTTTCGCTTAATTTTGCTAGGGACTAGCAAAAACTAGGCATGGGGGTATTTGGTTAGCCCATAGTTGTGGGCTATTTAAGTATTTAAGTGCCTACACATTAGGTTAATTCTAACATTTATTTAGTATAAATTAGGATGTAAATAGATTAATTCATAGTTTTAATCTAATTACATAATCCATACATTGCATTCATATCTTAAGTGCATTTAGAATTAGCTTAGAATAGCATTCATCTAATTAGATAACCAATTAGGTACATTGTTTTCATTAACATAGAAGTTGAGGGTCTATACATAAATAATCCTAATATTTTAACATTATTTTCTTTATTCTTCTTCTTTCAGAATGGCTGGGTGCCGCTCCAACGCCCGGCTGCTGCAGTGATGAAGCCATTCAAGGGGGAGCAGATGTGGTGGATCTGGTCGGCGGCTGATTTCAAACTTGTTCAGGCCACTACAAAAGGAGCAGGGAGGCAGCCGAGCTGGGGAGGCCTCCGCCACCGACTCACCACTGTGCAGCGAGAACCTCTCTCTTCCACTCCACACTGCCGGCCTCTACCGTGGCGGCGAGTCTCCACCACCGTGGGCGTGTGGTGTGACAGGCCACACCGCCATCCGGAGCTCGCCCGCATTACCGTGAGCACCTTAGCGTGCAACTCCCTCGCCGTCGTCACCAACCACCACCGCCGCAACCAACGTCACTGCAATCACCTTCTCATTCACTTAAGACGTCCGGAAAATTTCCCAGACGTCTGAAGTTACCCGCTCACCTCCACTTCCTCAGCCTGCACTCTCCAACCGGCCACCAGACTGCCTGCACCCTCCACCGCTCACCGGCTGCAGACCTGCACACTCCTGCAGATCAGCCCACGCCACCTTCCCCGCGCCCATCAGCCTGCAGTACACCCGTGCCCACCATCAACCACGCCTGCAGACCACCGCAGCCATCTCCACGCGCCTGTAGACCACTGCCCACACCAATCGCGCTAGCACCCTCCGCAGACCCTCCGCAGCGCACGCCATCCTCCAACCGCGCTGCAGCACCCTCCGCCGTGCTTGCAGAACCGCCTGCAACGCCCTCTTCCCCGCTCCTGCAGACGAACGCCTGCCACGCCAGCTGCAGCAGTGCCCACGGCAGCGGCAGCAGCCACCCCCGCAGCAACAGCAGGCGACGGACTTCACGCCAACAGGCTGCGTAAGCTGCCGGCTGCAGCACCTCCGCCGGAGCTTGTCCGGCCACCTCCGGCTGCCGCGCGACTCACCGCCACCACCGATTCGAAGCCCTTGATCTAAGGGACCTCCTCCGAGCTTCCCGCGCCCGGCCATCGGCTCCTCGTCGCGCAAGACAACGGGGAAAAATTCCCCTGTTTTGCTGCAGTAAAACGTTAATTAAAATTTACATTTTCTGCCATTGCCACATTTTAATCATATTCTATTGACTCTGCATTGCGGAAAATATCCTGTAGTTTCTCATAATTGCCATTTCAGCATTGTTTCTTGCTTAAACCTTAATCTAAAGTCAATCTTGGCTTGGTTCTTGTCCAAATTGACTACGAACAAACATTTTTAAGTGGCGCAAATTTTAGTACATTATTGCCTCCCTATGGATACGACCCGCTCCTCTGCGAGTGGTTATTTCTTGTTAAAAATTGATTAGTCGATTTTTCCACCACATTAAACTACAAACGACTTAAAAGCGAAAGATCGACAAGTCAAAGGGCGAATGGTGGCGGCGTGGGTTGAATTAAAAGTTTGAAGGAAGGAAAAGAGCTTAGAGGGAGAGGGAAACCTAACTAGGCTAACCTAATTGGATAAAAGAGGAGGGAGGCACCAGTTATGCTATGGCCGACATCGGAGAAGGGAATACCTCTAGTGGGGCAGAACGGCGAGGATGAAGGTGGAAGGAGGCCCTCGCTGGTCTTGCGAGCAACGGAAGAGCTTGAGGAAGAAGAATCAGCTGACTATGGTTTGTGGCAGCCGACAATGGTTTGTGGCAGCCGACATAGAGGGTAGACAAAGGAGATCATCGAAGCTGGTGGAGGAGGTTGGAGGGAAAGGTGTTTGATGAAGAAATGCAGCCAAAACCAAGCTAAGGATGTAAGCCAGTCCCTGAGGGTCTTTTATGGAAACAAGCTTGAAAGCTCAAGAATCAGGGATTAGGGCTCTTGATTTCAAGGAGTTCGCATGGGTTCTAGGGCAAGATTCATGGTGCAAGACTGTGTTCAGATTGAAGGGAATCTCTTCAGGAGTCTCCCTTCCAATTTTGGAAGGGTTTGGGCATGAAATCAGGGAGAAATCCCAAATGGAAGGTCGATGCTTGATGGCTTCACATGGCCATGGTGGCAGGGACCTAAATGCAAAGAAGATGACAATGTTAGGGGGTTGTTCTCAAGGATTTCAAAAGCTATGGGTTTATGTGAGAGAGAAAGAGTTTGATTGGACTGAAATGTAAACTAGGTCAAGGTGATCTCTGATTGAGCCCAAATTTTGGACTAATGTGAAGTTAGATTTTGGTTTTGACCAAGTTTGACTGGGAAATATATGCAAAAACCCAAATAGAGCAACTTGCTGTCTGAGACTCTATTTTAGGTCAAAATAGATTCAGATGGTCAAATCAAGATACCAAATCTTATAGAATATTTTTCTATGATTTTTAGAAGGTTTAGATGGAATTTATCTTGACCAGAACCTCTGTAATTAAGCAAGTCAGAAATTAAGGTTTTGGGTGCTGTTTTGACTCTCGAAATGTGCAAAAACTCATTTCTGTCTACACGAACCCTCTTATTAGTCATTAATGAACATATGACCTTTAATTAATCTTGAAAAATCCCATGATTACTCTACATTTATGATATTCTATTAAAACTGCAGATTTAACCCTATTTTAATGCATGTCTCTTAGAATGGATGTTCAGTGAATCATGACTTTCCTGCAATTATGTAGGAGTAGTTTTCTTTTGATTGTGACTAATTAAAGTTAGTTATGGCAAATGATGATGTTATCATCAAAGGAGTATGTAGAAAATGATAAGGATATCATTGTAGTCTCTTGATTTGTTCCCCTTGGGCTTAGATTTCTTTTATTAAATCAATTAGCTTTTCTTCATGTTTCTTGTCCCAATCCATCATAAGATTCATGATAGTCTCCAATGTAATTGTGGGTTGGGTGGAATTGGATGGTTGCCCTAAGATGGATTGAGTATAAATCTACGCAGGCCTAGATTGATCTTTAGCCTAAGTCTGTCTTTGTGGAGGGCATGAAAGATTAGGATTGTTTCTCCACTCAACATTGTACGAATCTGGATATGAATCAAAGTGTGTACTACTCTGAGTGAGGCTGACTACAGAGGGAGTCGAGTAAGAACCTGATGTGTGGTCCAGTACTTATGATCCATTATTCCAATTCTTAAGTGAGATATCATCGAGTACAAGGGTATAAGAGATGGTACATTCCCCAAATGATCTGCCAAAATCATAGAGAAGGTTCAATGGTACCTTCTAGGTAGGATAAAACCAGGATGCCTCCCTAAGGTAGCTATTGAGTAGCTAATGGTTCCAAGAGATGGGTCACTAGAGCCATTAGGCTGTGTATTCCAGGTCGCTTGTACCTGGAGGGAGTGATCCTGTTGATATGATTATAATTGTGCCCGGCATTGTCCAATTTGCTTTAGGAGCTTGCGACATTGATCATTGCAATTCTTGTTATACTCTTGGAATTCAGTAGCTAAGGCATTCAGTTGGTTCTGATCCAGATAAGGGTTGAATCCATGAGGTTCATGTTCTAAGTAAATTGGGGGATAAGGAGTATGAGAATAATCATATCCTGGTTGCTGAGGATGAGTCTTCCAACCATGAGAAGTCAGAAGCATGGCTTGGTTGGGAGAGGGAGGACCTTGTGGGTAAGGAGAATGAGGGTATGGGTTCATGGACATTAGAGAAAAGAAGAGAATAGGAGAAAAGAATGTAAAGAGATAAGAGAAGGTCTTCCCATCGAAGACACAAAGGAGGTCTTGGCAACCTCTTATGCCAGCCTTAAGGGGCTGGTGAAACACAACAACAAGGCAAAGACCTTGTAGAACATGTGGTCCTTTCTAATTTGAGATGACCAGATTTTAAAATTCAACTTCTAATTTTTTGTGTTTCCATGTTAAGAAAACCAAGTGAAAAATCCACCTTTCTCAAGTTAACCTGACCAGGTTGAGTACGAGGAGACTAAGGGGAAGGTTCAACCCAGCTTAGTACTAGGCTCCTTTGTATCCCTTAGACACAGCCGTTTGGCACTACCCCGTAGCCTAGCCATCAGGTTTCACAAGAGAAATTTAGATTGTTCACTCAATTGTGTAATAATAAACATAGGTTAAGATTTGTTCTTTTAACTTAACCTTAACTCCTAAATGTATTGGACCTGAATAATTACCTAAGTTTGAATGTGTATTAATTTTAATTAAGGCAGGTGAGGGGGTCAATTAAATAATCAACCTCACTTACTAAGAAACTAAGTTTAATTAGGTCCATAACGCAAGTCAAGTAGGTCTCCAAAATAATCAAAACCCTAAAGTTTTCAACCTAAGGTTTATGCTTTTCTAATTCTGAAAATATAGCCAATATCAACAAGGCTCACTTTGAAAACTATGCAAACAGTATCCAAATGATCCCAAAATTGGCGTACTATTTGCACACCAAGTCAGGTTTACAAAAATATTTTTTTTCTGATTTTTAATGATTTCTCTGATTTTATATAGATTTAAGAAGTAATATGTATTGATTAGGGCAAAATGATAGTACATTAAATAGACTCACTCAAATAGTATCCAAAATTTTTGAAAATTTTATTGAAGATAGTAGATTTAGCAAGATTTCAAATGACACTAATTTTAGATTAATCCGAGTTGTGTAGAGATGGGAAGAATTCACCAAAGTTGACTGATTAGTCATTCTGGACAGTTCTGACCCCCCTTACAAAATAAATTTATTTGGATAGTATATTTCGAATTAAGGCTTGGGATAAGTTCCAAATGAAAGCCAATTAGAACGACTATCCACGGTAAAACTTTTGTGATTTTAGGAGGACCAAACATTGTGCACAAATTTTTGAAAATTGGATTTTCAATCTGATCAAACACCAAAATCAGAGATTGTTGTTTTGCTTATATGAAAGGAACACTCACAAACCCTGATTAGATTTTAAATCACTCCACAAGATGGAATTAGTATTATAATGACTTGAAATTTGGTATACCAATTCCTCTTTTAGTTGGGATTCCAGGGAGTATTATTTTAGAATTTTTACTATTTTATAAAATTTTATACAATTTTTATAGTTGTAGGGGTTTAAATAGAACAAATAGACCCTTGGAAATGTTTCAAATTGAAAGAGTATTTAATCAGATCCAAAAATTATTTAAAAGTTAATTATGAAACATGATTTCAGTGGGTTTCAGCCTTGTAAATTTTAGATCAATTGGATTTCTACAGAGGTCAGAATCAATTTCCAAATTCAGATAAAATCAAAATTAAGTCTGATCAGACCCTTATCCAATGTACAAATTTTTAAAATTCGTACAGTATGAATTTTAATTAATGAATGGTGGCATTTGAAAGATAACTTAAATACCTAGTAATAGATCGAATCCCAAGATTTTTGGAGCGCTAATTTGATGGTAATTAATCTTCCAAAATATCAAATAAGTGCTAACAAATTTCCAAATGTAGATTTGGTGTGTTTTAAATAGTTTCCAACTCAAAACACACACCAAAGAAAGATTTTTTTTCTTCAATTTTTTTTCTGTAAATTGAGATCCAAAAATTTGAATTTGATTTTTATATTTTATGTTTTTTTATTTTTTTATTTAAAAAAGGAAAGTGACTTAACTAACCTAGCTAAGATACAATCCTTTCTAAGAAACAACAATTTTTTTTTTTAGAAATCTTAAACCTATGGAAACAAAGCAAGTGCAAGAGGATCTAAGGATTACTTGTGGTCTTCACCATGGATTTGAGTGTGCCTTGATCATCGATCTTGACCTAATCACAAAACAAATCAAACAAGGATATAGTTAAGCAAAAACAAATTCAAATCTAAGAACTCGTGCCTTGCCTCCCCAACAATGGTGCCATTTGATAGGATGGTTTCTGATTGCGCAATAATTCATGCCAATAATTTGTCAATCTTATGTTATTTTCTAGGATTACATAGTAATATTAATTAACAAATCATTCATTTTGTAAATACCTGCATTCAGGAATAATTTAGAGGAAGAAAGAGAGAGAGATAGATTCTTTATACATCAATTTCTATGTGTGTGATGCCATATATTAGTATCCACTTATCACTGACATTTACTACGTAATTCCCCAAGTGCATACCCTATAATTACCCAAATCCTATCCTAACGACCACCTACTTGCTCCCCACACCTCAACCCTCACCTATAAAACTAGCACACCCACCTCCACTCTCAGCATCGTTGACACCCTCACCTACCTCACAGCACACACACCTCCTCTCATTGACCAATCTCTTCTCTCCCTCTCTTCCACTCTTGTCTCAACACCCTCACACATATTGAGTGACCATGTTGACGACATTGGGAGAACCCTTCTTGTGGTTGTAACCATCGCGGCGAAGGTCAACCATCATCTAGCTCCTTCGTGAGCAGGTAGATGTGATCAATTCTTTATTTTATTTATTTTACTATTTTCATTGTATTTTTTATCACCATTAGCATAGCTAGAAGCTCTTATTTGTCCCCAATCACGGCTCATTTTTTGGCATTGTCACCAATGCACTTCTCACTTTGCTAGTGACAAAGGTCACCCACACCTATGCTCCACTCCCCTCTCTCTTGGTGTGATTAGCTAAGTAAGGAACCAAGCCGATAAAAAATCACCCCAATTGGTCACATGCTATTCGTGCCTCCCTGTGACCTGCTGGCATGATTTGCAACTGGTATCCCTTCTGACTTTGCCGGTTGCGAATCCCTCACAATACTACCCATGTCCTTTTCTCTCTCCCTCTAGTTACACACTTGTCCCATGCCTCCCACTCAACACACACACACGCTCTTTCCTCACATAGCACTTGCACACACATGTGCACGCCACTTCTCTTTGTTCGCACTCAGTCACCCGTGCACCTCACCGCCTACTCCATGCACACACACTCGTTGCTACTCTCTCACTCACACAAAGGCACACACCAACTCATTCACATTCACATACTCTCATCTTCACACACACTGACTTGTATTCACATACACTCATACATCCACCCATTCCCTCCCAAAACACATACACATCCACACATATACATCATGTGCATGTCTCCATTTACCGTGCATTTTAACTCACATGTGTATGTACAAGTTGTGAACACATACGTGATTCCCACACACATTAATCCTTCACACACACACTCACACATGTCTATTCCACACATCGCACTAGGTGCATTCTTGGTTTCGATAACATCTATTTATTCCACACATATAAATAAGTTAAGTATTTCAATTTATTTCTATTCTCATAATTTTTTCTTTGTTCTCATTTTGTCTCTTATTTTTAATTAAGAAAATACTAAATAATTTTATAAAAGAGAAAAGATAACCCTTGACTTACAGGTACCTGGTCTCATGCATTGCAAGAATGTTTCAAAATGAGGTTTACGTGTCGCTAAGGACATTTTGAGGGTATGCCTCATGGACAAAGTTATCATAAAAATCTTAAAACCAAGAAATTCTAAAAACATAATAAGTGAAAGGAAATGACCCATTTCTAGGATTCATGTAGAAATCAAGAATCTTAAGCCTAGCTCCTTGAGTTCGACCCTAGACCTAAAACTGACAATCTTAAAATGAACTTTACTCCAGTTAATATATTTGAAAAATATGTGTAGGATCTCTTGTAGTTAACCGCTCCCATTATACTCATTTCGATGCTAATATCACCTAATTAAATAACACTACTTGTGATTTGACATAAGTTTTCTGGCACCGTTGCTGAGGATGCTCTATTTAGGTTTGATCTCTACTATTTTCCTTTCACTTTATTCTTCTTCCAACCCATCTCTTTATGGGTATTCATTGTTTGTTTCTATGTAAGTAAACCTATTGTAAGGGAAAAGACACGTAGAGGATGTTGGAGACGTGGGCGAGTCTAAGGGTCCAAGGTAGGAGTGAGAGCATGAAGTCATCGACGTTGCTTGGAGCTTTGTACACGTTGCTGAGGAGGTAGGTGTCCTTGACTCTTAGCAGCCTAGGTTCTCTTGTCATCATAAATTTCATTAAAAAGGAAAAAATAAAACAAAAATAAAAAACCCTAGCCAAAAGAGCTTATTCTTGGGATTTCTCAGGGAGAGTGGATTAAAATCCACTAATTGATTATTTTCATCACATCCATCACCCTCAATTCCCCACACACTCGTGTGTGTAAAATCCAAGAATCTTGATTTTTTGATTTTTCATGACGCGTAATTTCGTTAAGGCGAATTAAAATCGAGTGTTTGTTCCATCTTTTCACCTCATTCTTCATATCGGGATCCATTATTTTTGTTGGTGACTCTCAGAATTGAGTTAACTCCAATCCCACCATGACCTAACATTCTACCTCTGATTTGATCCTAAATCTCTACCCCAAAATTTTCATTTCTCTTATCTTTGGTTCAGCCTTATGTGGACTTTACATTTTGGTGATTGGGAGCAACTAAATTGCATTGTTTGGCTCCCATTCATTATACATTAAAAGAAGCACGTGCATCCACACTTAGAAATATCCATTTAGGGGCCCATTATACTGTAGCATGCATTAACCAATCAATTTGAAGGAGAGTTATTTGAGCATAGGAACTTCCCTTTCAGAAAACCCTAAGATTGGTTGAAGCAGTAACTCATTTGAATCTTAAAATTCATACTACTAAAGAGTGGAATTCTGAATGCCATTCACCAAATTAAACTTCAATTCAGGGCAATTTCCTTGTTGCATGCTTGATTTACACACTCTTCAATTGACACACATGGGAATTACCCCTTAAACAATGCCCTTCACATTCTAGAGTGCTTGTATCCTAAGCCACTTAATTAAAACTGATAGTAACTTGACCCCATTAAGGTTTGGAGGTCTAACTACCTACATGTAGTGCTTACGTGGTGATACAGGTTCCTGCGTGCTATCGGGTGTCTATGACTTGGGCAAACGGCCTTCCAATCTAGCCTAGTGGTTCCACGATGCCTGTATACGGTTCTGCAGGTGGCGATAGTAGGTGGTGGCTGAGATTTCACATGTGAAAGGATTTGAGTTTGAAAACCTGTCGTCGTAGTCCGTAGAAATCTGCTACTAAATAAAATTTATATCGAAGCTTGAGGTGAGCCTTAAGTCAGACACGGGGAAGCGACACTTGGTTTATAGAAATCCACATTTTGATTTTATTTATTTATGGTGTTTTTAACTTTTATAATTTTTTTGGTATTTTTATAAAGCAAGAGATCAGATCGACAAAAGCTTTATCTAGCTAATCTACTTGCAAAATAAGAGAGAGAGAAAATATTTCATAGATCAAGCAATGTCTATTGCAACTAATTAAAACTACACTAGAAAAGTGATAAAAGATGGAGGTGAGAAGAATCTCCCTCGACGGTCGCTTGGAGGATGACTTGCTTTAACGGTGCCTGGATGAAGGTGGTGGGAAGCTGGATGAAGAAGAATGAAGCCGGAGGACAAAGGGTGGGATAGGACAGCATCGTGGCGAAGACTTAGTTCTCTAATGTGGTGAGAGGACAGCCACGGGATGCTCCACAAAAGGGGTTGAGAAGTAGGAGAAAATATTTCTTTTCTACACTAGAGGAGCATCCCGAACTTGAGACAAGCTCTCTCTAGGGCCTTAGAGGTGGTAAGGGAGAGAAAGGAAGAAATGAAGATCAATGGGAGGGGTGGTGGCCCTTTTATAGTGAAGGAGAGGAGGCAAAATCCTTTCATGGGTCAATAGTGATATTCAAGTCGTTGTTGAACATCTGCCGCAAGCATTGCTAAAGGTCCTAACTCACGCTTGCTCACATGCTCGCGTACGGTCGTAGTTGCCATCACGCAAGGCTACTCTCCATTGTTGGATCCAAGATGAGCGGCCACGATCATGCCTCATGAGCACTTAAATCACACCTCAAGTGCATGCGAATGTGCATCTCCTGCTTGGGTGAATCCATGAAGATCGACGCTGCCACGTGTCACCATAGATGCTGTTTGATCATCATGGAATGGCATCGGTTGCATGCGTCGCTTGCCTTGTTGCTATGAAGTATACAGTGGAGGTGACATGGCTCGATCAGGTGCATCCATCTAAGATCGCACGGCTCAATTGATTCTGTGCTTTAGCTGAGGGGTGTGTGGATTTGATCTCCAACCTGCGACCACTTGTTGCACTCCATGTCTTCAACCACTACGCTACAAGGGATTTTGTGTGGAGAAGTTGAAATAAGGCGTGAGCATCTACAACTATTGGATGAAAATCCAATGATCCAGAATAAAAGATGCTTGAGAGAAGAGAGGCCGGCAGCATTGGGCGGCTGTGATGACACCATGTAGCGCCATCATGGCTGTCTATCTTCTTTGATTTGTAAGTGGAACCACAGACATCGAATTGGGTCAATTTTCACACAGTTGGGTTGCGATCATCAATCTGGATCCTTTGGATTTGTCGTTTGAAGCTCCAAATTGCATCACCTAGCCCCTTGGGGGTTGATCTTCCTTGGACTGCATAGGTGCTACGAAACTCTAATCAAGGCAATTTTGGAGGAGTTAGACTCTAATTGTTGTCCTAATAAGTTCCATATGGTTGGATCATCAATCCGAGGCCTTGAAATAAATCTCACTCTCCTGGCCACAAAAGCACTTGAATTAACCTATAATTTATAAAAACTATTCTAAATGCAGAATGATGCATGCTATGCAATATTTATTATATGGAAAGCATCTATAAACTTAGGAACATGCGCAAATAGGCATGTTAACCTAAATGGATGTGTATACATCATACCCCCATGACTACCTTTTGCTAGTCCCTAGCAAAACTAAACTATATGCTATGTATGAAAATAGAACTAGGACTCGATTACTTAAGCATAAGTTGTTTATTAACAAGGAGAAATTTCAACTAAGGTCCTAAACTACGAAGACTCAACAGTGCCCGGGTGCCTACCAAAATGCAGACCGCTCAAGTCCTTTCCTTATTATGAAAAGGGAAGATACATTTTTTTCTTATTTTTCTTCTCTAATTTTTTTGGATTTTTTTGAGTTAAGAGTTTCGGGGTAGCTTTCATCGGCTACCCAACTCACCCAAGACTCAAATGAAACTTTAAGTTCTAAACATCTTGTGAAAAGTGGTAGACTGACTAGGCAACAGTTAAAATGGACTAAGGTTTTTCTTTCCTATTGGTAGCTTTCTCCCTACTTTAAAAATTTTTTATGGGGTCAGCACATGGGCAAACCCAGTGTATATCTCCCTGGTTTATTCTACTTCCCTGCTTCTTCCCTGAGTGTTTGGGGAATTATTTGTGCATTTTTCTGAGCTGGCTCTGGACAACCAGCCAATAAGGTGTCAAACCCACAATAACTTGTTAGCCATACTCATTCGATGAAGTGTGGCTTATTTATTTTTCTCCTTTCTTTTAGCATTCGCTATTTTTTTCTTTTTGAGTATATATTATTTTGTTTTCTAAGTATGTGGCTTCCCTAATCTAAGATTTACCTAAAGGCATTAGGGGTATGGTCATGCAACTGGGCTCTGGACAATCGGCCAATGGGTTGTTACCCACAACAACTTGTTAGCCATACTACCCTAGAAAGTTCATTAGCTACCTAATTTTCGTAAAAACCACTGAAAAGTAAGTCAGTGAAAATAGTGTGTAGGTGCTTTAGACTCAAAGTCCCCTCAAATCAGAGGGCGAGTTGATAAGTTGTGTACCTATCACCCCAATTTATTAGCCAAATTAAAGTAAAATTAATGTGGCAAGGACTCGAGACACAGGTCCACATTTTAATGGACACCCTGGCTGATTAAGCTCAAAGACCCGAAGAGTCTAAGGTTCAGGTCCTAAAGTATCGCTTCCTAAATTTAACAACAACTAATGGCTAAGTTCTCTTCTACTAATTTAAATTTTTTGTCTTTTTGAATTTTTAAATATATATATATATTTCTTTTAAAGAAAATAAAAGAAATTCCACGGAGCTAATAAAATAATCTCAAGATTAAGTATCCACCCCCCCATGCCTAATTGATGTAATGTCTTCATTGTAAAAATAAAGACATGAAAAGGGTGGAATAAACAGAATATCACCTGAATTTCGTGATAAATCCAGTCAGCTCTGCATAGAATATACACAAGTACTAAATTTAATGCCTTCAGCTAGGCACGGTGCACAAGCAAAGAAGACATTAAAAATTTAGAAGTACAGGTCAAAATAAGAATAAGAAGATTGATGCTCAAACATGCTAACAGAAGTTGGTCACAAATGTGGACCAAGTTGTGGTGCAGACCCAAGCCCCAAGGTCATGTGGTTCTAAGGTTCTGGATGAAGATTGCCCAGAATTGGAGATTGTTGTGCTTGCAAGGTCGAGCCTATGGTTTTGTGGTGTGCAACCCAAGTCTAAAGTGTCGGTCAATGGGTGGATCTGGTTAAATAGGTTCAGATGTCCTCTTAGGGTTCAGCTCAAATAGATAATCAATTAATCTGAGCTTGGGTTGTACATCCTGAAAATCAAAGATATCATATGGGTCCTAGTAAAAGGTTGGTGGTTTTAGGTCAATAGGAAACTTTAGATCCAAAATTGTATTTCGCTTAGAATTTGCCTCCTAGATTTTCAATTCCAAATTTCTACTCTCCACAGCCATAATTTCATATTCTAGGACCTCCTGCATATTATTTACCCAATCTAAATTATCCAAGTCCAATAATTGTGGCTGAATCAGGATTGACTTGGGTACAATGATCTCAAAAATATCATCATTCAGCTCTTTGGGGTGTGGTTGAAGATTGGGGCTACCGATTGGATCATCTACTATAATAGGATCTGAATCCTCCATGTCAACCCCAATCAGATCATAATCCTCAATAATCGGGCTATCAAATGGTTCATCATGCTCCTCAAGCCTATTTGTCTCACTAAAATCATTTTCCTTAACTTCAAGTGAGACTTCACAAGGAGATTTCTCGCCCTCATAATTAAAAAATTCTTGATCCTCATTTATATATGTCTCAAAATCATCTATCATTCCCTTGTCCATGGAGGCATATTTTTCCTCCCTCCCTGGCTCAAGGATCTCGTGTGAGAAAATTGGTTCATCCTCAATGGGTTGCTCTAGACCAACCTAGTCATCCTCGGTTTCATAAAATGTGTCCCCCCTAACAGGTGCCTGAGTGGTTTCTGACATTGGCTCTCCTGAAGGGGGTTCATCTTGAGAATCATCTCAAGATTGGACTAGGGCACCACAAATTTCATCCTCAATCTCGACAATTTCCCAAGTAAAAACTCACCCAGGCCCTTATCCTTAACGTCTTGGAGTGAATCCAATAAAGAACTATTAAGCTCATCAATCATTTTAATCATAGGCTCCAAGGCTTCAGTGCATGGTGTTGGCTGAGTTTCCAAAGATTGTTTGGTGTTTCTCAAATTGGCCAACACTTTATCTTGGACCTGGTTCATTTGATTTGAATGGTTTGGTTCAAGGTTGGGTGGGTTTAGGTTAAATTTAGGGGAGTGAAGGAATTGAGGTTCTTGGGGCCCTCCCTGATAATAGGTCATTTCGAATTGTTCAAAGAAGGGTGATGACCAATATTCAGTATAATCCTGGGGAGGGTAGGTGTTATAATCATCATATCATTCCTGATTGTAGATCGGGCTGGTTTGTTCATAAGAGGGCGATGATCTATAATTAGTGTAGCTCTGGGAAGGATAATAATCATAATCAGGATGTCTAGGGTTAGGTCCTGGACATTGAGGTCCAGAATCACATCCCCAATCAAAGTTATCCCAACTAGGGGATGGGTAGTCATACGTCGTGTCGAAATAATAATCATCTTGGGAATAAGTGGTGGTAGGAGGGTAGGATTGGAAATGCGAGTGTGGTGTGGAAGAATACGTGGTGAAGTAGGAGGGAAGATAGCAAATAGAAAGGTGCCCTGCAGTACAATCAAGCCAAACCTATCCTTAGGTGGGTAGCCAAAAGACCTACAGACCCTCAGAAGCCATCATGAGATGAAAGAAATGATTTGGTCTACTTCTATTTGGTCAATCCAACTAGTTACAAGGAGGGATTAGGGAGAAGGTTCTTCCTTTGGCTTGCACCTTCGGTTCCTTTGATACCCCCCAACCACGATCTTTCGACGCTACTCTCCTAGGTAGACATCAAATGGACCAGTAAAAGAAAATTAATCGGAAAAAAACTTAGTTGGAGACCCAAAGAGTGAGTTAATCCTTAAGGCCAATGTCTACTCAGTTTTAATTAGGCTTGGGATGATTGTGCCCTTGGAATGTGATGGGCCCTTGATGTGAAAAATACGTGGTTTGTTAATTATACGAAATAGTGTCATTGATACGTGTAAATTCGCAATCAACTATTAAATTTATAATACCTAGATGGTGGAGTATCTAGGATCGTCCTAGGAGGCAAATTTTGTTAATCACATAACTGGTTCTCTCTCTCGCCTCTCAAATCCGCACTTTGTTTTTGTGATTTTGATTTTTTGATTTTGTTGTTTCTATATTTTTTTAAAATAATCGAGTTTGAGGCATTTGGAGCTAGGGCTTTGAGGGAGGAGATCTTGAGGTAGTCATCTCTACACTGGAGCTAGTGGCTACTGAAGAGAGCTATAAGGAGCTGCCTTAGCTGGCTTAGCTTTCTAGTTCTTTACTAGCTTCTAAGCCAAGCTAAGATGAGCTGGCTTCTTCTAATGTGAGCTAAGGAGAGTTGGGTCTGATATTCTTGGGGAGGACTTAGCTAGCTGGAGTAGCTAAGGTAACTTATCTCAACTAAGTTGAGCTAAGTGAAGTCCTTAGGAGCTGGACTTGAGCTAGCTTGAGCTGATTAAGGACATCTTTAGCTGACTAGGTCTAGCTAGTTGATAGTAGTAGCTAGTCCCAGTTAGGTTGAACTTCTAGTGAACTCTTCTGAGCTGGAAGAGCTGGAATGGAGCTGGGATCAACTGTCTTCAGCTAGTTTGAGTTGTCATCCAGCTGTGGTGAGTTGAATGGAGCTAAGATGAACCAACTAGAGCTACCATTCAGCTGAGATGAGCTAAATGGAGCTAAGGGTGAGTTGATCCAGCTAGAAGGAGCTAGGATCCACCTGGGATGAGCTGGATCTAGCTGGGATTTAGTCGAAATGAGCTGGATCTAGCTGCGATTTAGCTGATAGGAGCTTCTTCTTCATCTTCTGCCTTCCTGAGTGCCAAGATGTGTGGGATCTGGCATTCTTCCTAATCCTGACACTTAGATAAATGCATCAAAAATACATTAAAATGCAATGCATGCCTATCGTAGGTAAATGCTTAAACATAGCCCAAAAGTCTTTTTGCGGAGTTAAAACCCTAAGAGCTAGGTTAGTTTTGGGGCATAAGGATGATGATAAACTAGCGTTTATCACACCCCCATGCTTATCTTTTGCTTGTCACTTAGCAAAACTATTTTCACAAAATGGATTTTCTGGGAAAGACTAATTTTTTACTTTTGTGGAGAGAAAGAGTACAAGACCTTGGTTGATTGAAAAGCTTGAAAGGCATGGGATTTATTAAAGATAAAACCTCGGGATTCGTCTTTGGATCTAAGAGTTAGAAGAATCGGGATCGGTGTATCTTTTAAAAATTCACAAATGAACTCAATGTTAATTCAGATGACCCAAAATTTTTGTAGTTAGGATTTTTCTATCTCTTGAATCTGATTCTCAACTTGCATCAACTTTTAAAACCTTGTGTCAGTGCTTATGAAGGATAACTTTTATGAGGCTGTGTTTTTGGTTTAAAGCTTTTTTTTTTTCTAAACTCCCCCATGCTTATTCTTAGCTTAATCCTACAACAGATGTGTCGGGATCATCATTCCCATCACCAATCCTCAAGGGGGCTCTGGTGTCAGCACATTCGGATAGTACCATCTATGACACCACCCAAGAGCTCACAACCCCAAAACACAATGTGGTGTAAAGGAGCGCTCCTAGCGAACCCAAGCTCTTGCTCCGACGCTATGGTTGGAGCACTGTCTAAGACACTTGAGCTGTAAAATTGCGCCTTAATTCTCCATCTAAAGTTATGGATATAGATATAGGGCAGCACTGAGGTAGTAACAGGTTGTCATCACATCCTCAAAGGAGGCATTTTCCTCCTTCTCGGCGGTGGGAACTCAGACCAGTGATCTACTTCGGATTTTTCTTGGGCCAAATAAGGGTTTTCTTGTAATTTCTACATGTTTTATTAAGGTGTTGGCTTATGTGTAAATTTTGACACAAGAATTCTATCATAATTGCATGTTTTTGAATCAAAAGCTAAGCCAGATAATTTCCAGGTTACAAAGGAAGATCAAGTCACTTGAACTATCACGCATTCAGTTGGAATTTAAAGAAGGATACTTGATATAGTCTAGAGGTTTGACCTAGAGATTCTAACAATTAGATCTTAATCTTAATCCCTATTTTGTTACAAATTAAATCCCTTGTACCTTAAAATGAAATTTTCAACCTTAGTTCCATTTTTCAAAATTTTCCTCAAAAAGTTTTACGATTTTTCAGTAATGAGATGCATGCAAAAGAAAGAAAATACATAATTTTAGGTTTTGAAAATCCTACATCGATCATCAAAATTTAAAAACACCCCACCATGCTTATGATATGCAATGTCCTCATGCATTAAGAGGGAAAAGAGGTCACCTTGGTGAAAAGGGGTTGAGTTTAGGATGGTCCAAACCTGGTAAAAGAAAGAGAACAAGAAAGCAGGAAAAATGATCGGTTACTTCCCATCCAGTGCTATCTTTTACGCCATTTAGCCGGGCGTGAAGTAATGCATGGAAAACAGACAATCATGTAAATAATTGGACATTTGAATGTCCTTAAGAATTGTGTCTTCCTCAAGATCCCTAAAAAGATGATTGATAAAAAATAGGGATCAAAATGAAATGGAAAGATGCAAGAATGACCCGAGTTTTGCCACGGTTTGAGTTCATATAAAATGCCAAACTTGGGTGGGTTGGTTGGTAGGTCCAATGGAAAGGGAGGGAGACAATAGTCAATGAGATGTAGGGTGGGTGAAGTTAGTGTGGATGTTTTTGGTGAAAAATCAAGAAGATTGAAAGAGTACAAGTCAAACCCTAGCTGATCTGAAAAGTCTTGTGATGAGTCGATTGTTCACTTTAAAGTTGTTTGCAGTTTTATGTGGTGGAAAAATCGACTAATCAATATTTAAAAAGAAATAACCACTTGCAGAAGAGCGGGTCATATCCACAAGGAGGCAATGACATATTTAAATTTACACTAGTTAAAAACGTTTGTTCGTAGTTAGTTTAGACAAGAATCAAGCCAAAATTGCCTTCAGATTAAGGTTGAATCAGGAAATCATGCTGAAATAGCAATTCTCAAAAACTAGAGGATATTTGTTGCAATGCAGAATCAATAAAATATCATTAAAAATTGACAATGGCAGAAAATGTAATTATTAGTGGCCATGTTACTGTAGCAAAACAAGGGATTTATTCCCCTTCGCCGTGCGCGATGAGGAGTGGACGGCCGGACGCGGGAAGCTTGGAGGACGTTCCTTAGACCGAGGGCTTCAAAGCAGTGGTGGCGGCGTGTCGCGCGGTGGCTGGAGCCGGTCGGATGGAGCTCCGGCAGAGGTGGCTGCAAGTGGTGCTCCAGCTGCTGTTGGCGGGCAGTGCGCGCAGCCTGTTGACGAGAGGTGATGCAGGCGTGCGCGCGCTGGAGGATGCGGGAGGACTGCTGCAGGCGTGCGGGTGGCGTGAGGTGCTGCAGGCGCGGGAGGCGGGCTGCTCTGCCGACTCTGCTGTTGCGTGCGGTTGAGCACTGCAGCCAGTGCTTCACGCTGGCGTGGTTGTGCGCGCTGTTGGCGGGCAGTGCGCACGTGGGCTTCTGAGGCTGGAGGGCGTGCGGATGAAGGCTGCAGGCATGGGTGGTGTGATGCGCAGCCTGGAGTGGATGCGGGAGTGAGCGGGTGAGGTTGCAGGCAGAAGGTGGGCGGGCGTGTGTGGTTGTGCAGGTGCGGCTGCAGGCTGTGCCTGCCTTGCGTGAGGCTGGAGGGCGTGCGGGCGAACGTGGAGTGAGCGGGAGAGGGCTGCGGTTCAAGTGCTGGAGGTGAACTGGGCGAGGGTGGTTGCTGCTGGAGTGGGGGGTGGGTTCAAACATCTGGGAAATTTCCTGGATGTCTTAACTGATTGAGAAGATGATTGCAGCGACGGTGGTTGTTGATGACGACGGTGAGGGAGGTGCACGGCGAGGTGCTCACGGTAATGCGGACGACCTCCGGATGGCGGTGTGGCCTGTCACACCACACGCCCACGATGGTGGAGGGTCGTCGCCATGGTTGAGGCCGGTAGTGTGGAATGGAGGAGAGAAGAACTCTCTGCACAGTGGTGGGTCGGTGGTGGAGGCCTGTCATGCTCGGCAGCCTCTCTCCTCTTTTTGTCGCTGACTTCACGAATTTGAAAGGAGAGGCGGGAGCAGATCCACCTTCTCCGCTAATCCATGAATGTGCTTTTAGTGCGGCCGGAGGCATTGCAGCGGCAGCCGAGCCGTTGCTGAGAATAAGAAGAATAAAGGATATTATTAAAATATTATGGTTATTTATATACAAACCCTCAACTTTTATGTTAACTAAAACAATGTACCCAATTGGTTAACTAATTAGATGAATACCATTCTAAGCTAATTCTAAATGCACTTAAAATATGAATGCAATGCATGGATTATGTAATTAAATTAAAAATATGAATTAATCTATTTACATCCTAATTTATGCTAAATAAATGTTAGAATTAACCTAATGTCTAGGCACTTAAATACTTAAATAGCCCACAACTATGGGCTAATCAATACCCCCATGCCTAGTTTTTGCTAGTACCTAGCAAAATTAAGCGAAACCTAGAACTCCAAGTAGACTAGTCAACTCACTTAGTCTTCCTTCAGAAGCATATTAAGTTCAGACTCTAGACCCAAGGTTCCTAAGTAGTTGCTAGGTTATAGACTAGGTCGACTAAAGATGAGTTGCAGGCACAAGTTTCCCTGATTTCTGACTCTACCCTAAAGTTTATTGATCCGTGAGATTAAAGCATCCATGCCTGTGCATTGGTCTAAGTTATTTGAGTTAAAGGAATTTATATATATATATATATATATTTTATTCTTCTAAGTCTAACCTCAGATCAACTATCAACACGGTCTGTGTCAGATTCATTGTCCCCATTACCATACCTCGAAGGGTGCCTGGCTTTCAATGCTTCGAGATAGCATCGCCCATAACCACCCCAAGAACTCCTGGCAATCGACACTTCGAGATAGTATCGCCCATGGATTTCTTAAGAGAATTTAGGCCTATGGCAATCGGCACTTCGAGATAGGGCCACCCATGGTACCTGAACCACACAATGCGCTTACATGCCCCCTGTAGGATGGATATCCTAAGAGACAAGCGCCGAGGAGGTAATATGTTATCATTGCATCCTCAAGGTGAGTATATACACCACCTCTCCTGCGGTGGGAACTCTTCCAATCAAAATGTGTTTTCAAGCCTTTCCTAAGTCAAAACTAAGAGAACCAAATCTCCTTTTAGAAAGAAAGAAATTAAGTTAATTACCAGACCAAGTGTGTGAAATTTGGATGCTTGGGTTACAAGGACCCGTAAACCGAAAGGTAGAATAAGACTCCAGGTACTACCCCACCTTTTAACTCAAACCCTAGCTTCCCTTACTCAACCTCTTGAGGAATGGTCCGCAACTTAACTCCTACTTAAGTTTTTAAGTCCACAAAGGACCCTAAAGGTCTAAACCTAGTAGCTCATTTAGCTTCTAAAGTTTGACCCTAGGATTAACTTAGTCTACCCTAGAGTTCTGATTTGCTTAAGACTGCAAGATCTAGGCAGTTAAGCTCAAAACTCTTTTTTTTTTTTTTTAATGTAAATGTATGTAATGAATGCAGTATGCTATGTATATCCCCAAGTACACCTCCCCATGCCTAAATTTTGCAATGTCCTCATTGCATACAAGGATATTACCTGGGTCAGAGCTGGGCTGAACAACCAAAGAACCTACAAATCAGGTTCAAGAATTACATAAATAGGCCCTAAAAATGAGCAAAGCAATGTTGGCCTAGAAAATAGGTAACCTAGGATGTTGGCGAGCTGATGATGAATCCCGATAGCAAATGCTCGCCCAACTAAAATGGGAATGAAATCTTCCTAGGTCACCAGAAGAGGTTCTAAAGGATAAACAGGTATAATAACCTCCAAAGGGGTAGGGGGAGGATGACAAGGATCCTCCAAAAGGTATGGGGAAGGAATGGTGCAAAGATAAACCCCCAGGGTAATGGACTGACTAAAGAAATCATCAATCCATACCCAATACTCCATTACGGGAAATATTGGTCTATTAAGCCCCCTGGTCAGAACAAAAGTGAGCAATTCTCTAAGGCAAGGATCGTCTAGGGTGTCCAAGTTATGAGGTTACGGGATGGCCATAAGATCTAGGTTGGGTTTAATTAGCTCAATGTCCATCCCTAACACTCTTTCTAAATCCTCAATTTCATCCCTAGCATTCCTTGCACCATCACATGTATCTTCCTACTCTTCATCAGGAGTCACAATTTCGCTTTCAGATATAAGTGAATCAGAGGGTGACTTCGAAATGATTGAAGGCAGGTTGGAAGCAACAGATCTAGGGATTATCCTATCAATGTCATCCCCAGGTTTTTGTTCTTTACTCAAATTTTCCCCGGAGTCTATATGTGAATCCACATAAATCTTAGAAATTGCTTCCATATTTTCCATCATTTCATCATGAGGAGAAATATCATCAATGGGTGTGCTAAGGAAACCTAATTTGGTCAAATTTGTGACATCCTCAGGGGCTAACTCTTCAAATAAGACATAATCACCCTTAGTGTCACTCCAAATCATGAATGTAGGTTCCTCATATAATTCGTCTTCCTCCTCATCACACAATTCACCATATACCTGAGGTCTAGAATCATTTAATATCTCAGCAGATCCCCTAAGGTGCTCTATCTAAGGTAAATGGTTTACACTGGTAACATCAGACTCCTCAGATAGGTCAATTTCTTTAGGGTTAGGTTCCCTAAGGGTGGGCTTGAGTTCTATATCGTGATCAGAAGGGAGGGTAGGATTAACAACTTGACTTTGACCCACTTCATCAAATGTCACGAAAATACTATCATCTGGGTTGAGGTATTCCAATGGTACCATCATTCCCTTCTTTTGACTCCAATATAATTCAGGTGGATACTCAACCTTATCATCATCTTCCTCAGGTTGCCACCTTTCTTCATCCAATGCATAGCTACTTTCATGTGTATTTTCCTCCAACCTAAGGTGTGGATCTCTCAAGGAAGTGTCATCTAATGGGGAGGTTTCAAAATCGATCCTCGAAAAGTAACTATTCTCCCCAGAATTTCCTTCCAACTTAAAGTGTAGTTCTCCCACGGGAGATGCATCTATTGTAAAGGGGTGTACGTCATCCTCAATGGGGTAGATTGGGTGGCTAATTTCATCTCTTTCTTGTTGGCCTGCTCTCAAAGATTCTCCTAACAATTCAATCATTTCGTTTTGCATTTTCTGTATTTCCATTTTCAAAGAGGAGAGGTCATTTCTATCATGAGAGAAGTCAGGCTCAGGCTTATAGTACCCAGGAGTGTCTATCCAACCATAATAATTTTGCAGGGAGGGTGGGTTGGGTATTTCTATGGTGTGTGGGATATTGGGCAAAGCAAATCCCGCTCCTAGGTTCTGCTCACTGACTTGGGGCTTAACCAGGCCAATACTCCTATAATAGGAGTAAAACGGATCCCAATGATTGTCATTATGTCCATCAAGGGATGGACCATCTCGGCGTCTGGGATCAAAGGATGCAGAGTGGGGGTGAGGGTGTGGGCAAGATGTGAAAGGATGAAAATCAATGTGGTCCATTCTAACTCACACCTCAATCAGAATTCCCCAAGCAAAACACAATTCAAAAAGGACCTTTTAGGTCTTTCCCAATTTAGGCTTTTGATTTTAAGTCAGATTACAGGTGACAATACAATTTGTTCAATCAATTTATGCGCCTATTGTCGACCTACGGCTCGCTTAAGAAGACCTAGTTGGAGCTTAGGTGTTCTTCCCTAAATCTCAAATGATAGAGCAACTCCAAAGACGGAAGATCGAGGGATGCAAGTAGGCCTAAGCCTTCCTTTGAAGCTGTGCTTTCGCGGTGCTTCTCAACTACCCCTAAAAATCTGTGACAGGGTATCCCCCTCTTTGGATTTACAAAACCTTTGATCTCAAGTTCCGAACACTTCAGAATCAAATGATAGGAGGGCTCTTGTCCTAGTATTTCCAAACCTAAGGAGTGTCTAGAAGCATGCCGTGGTGCAAGTGAAATAATTGTGCATACACCGCAAAAGATTTTGAATTTTGAATCACATGCCAAGTTTGAAAATCAAATCGTTGCCTTTTAAAATGTCCCTCCTTTAATTTGTCCTTTCTCTAGAAAATATGTGACCACTTGTTTAATTTATTCAATACAGATTAGGTGATCTTCGCATTAAGTCAAATGCAATGCGTGATCAAGAATAGGATGCAAAGTAAGAAAATGCGTACCTTACTTCCAGCAATCAACGATGCGAGAATGCACGCAATGCAGAGAAGTAAATCTAGAGGCTACTCATCAGACCTAAATGGTTCGTCCTAGGGCAGGCAGCTTCTAGCAGGCAGCTCATTTTTTTAAATTATTTTTTTTAAACTACTTATGCACAAGAAAATAAAAGTAATCAATAAACTAAAAATCTAAATCTAAAGAAAAGGGAACATGCTCCCAAAAATTACCCAACACGGGCCTAAAACAAAATCGGGGAACAAACCCCTCAAAATATACCCCAGAACAAGGGTTTCAAACCAAATGCAATGAAAAATTAAATCTAAAGTCTTAATTCTATTCCAATAAAATTAGCGATTAAATATACAATGATGTCCGTCGCGTCCTCGTCCTTCTCCCCCTTTCCAAAATAGCTTGTCCAATTCTCCTCTGGCGACGTCAAGGGTCGCCTCTCACAATGGCTGATTCTTGCACAAATTTCTCGCACAGAAGAGAAAATAATAAATTGTCAAATCACTGTGCAATTGAAAAATAATCAAAATAAAATCAGGTGAAATTATTGCGTCTGTTGCCTACCCGGCAACGGCGCCATTTGACGAGTCGATTGTTCACTTTAAAGTCGTTTGCAGTTTTATGTGGTGGAAAAATCGACTAATAAATATTTAAAAGAAATAACCACTCGCAGAACAGCGGGTCGTATCCACAGGGAGGCAATGACATATTTAAATTCGCACTGGTTAAAAATGTTTGTTTGTAGTTAGTTTAGACAAGAATCAAGCCAAAATTGCCTTCAGATTAAGTTGAATCAAGAAATCATGCTGAAATAGCAATTCTCAAAAACTAGAGGATATTTGTTGCAATGCTGAATCAATAAAATAT
Organism: Thalassia testudinum; assembly: GCA_037157565.1. NCBI lineage: Eukaryota > Viridiplantae > Streptophyta > Magnoliopsida > Alismatales > Hydrocharitaceae > Thalassia > Thalassia testudinum. The sequence continues at coordinate 59,795,793 of JAZHRO010000063.1, forward strand.
CATTAAAAATTGACAATTGCAGAAAATGTAATTATTAATGGCCATGTTACTGTAGCAAAACAGGGTATTTATTCCCCTTGGCCGTGCGCGACGAGGAGCGGACGGCCGGACGTTGGAAGCTTGGAGGAAGTTCCTTGGACTGAGGGCTTCAAAGTGGTGGTGGTGGCATGTCGCACGGTGGTCGGAGCCTGCCGGCGGAGCTCCGACGGAGGTGGTTGCAAGTGGTGCTACAACTGCTATTGGCGGGCGGTGCGTGCGGCCTGTTGGTGAGAGGCGCTGCAAGCGTGCGCATGCTGGAGGGCGCGGGAGGACTGCTACAGGCATGCGGGTGGCGTGAGGCGCTGCAGGCACGGGAGGCGGGATGCTCTGTCGGCTCTGCTGCTGCGTGCGGTTGAGTGCTGCAGCCGGTGCTGCACGCTGGCATGGTTGCACTGTTGGCGGGCGGTGCGCGCATGGGCTTCAGAGGCTTGAGGGCGTGCGAATGAAGGCTGCAGGCGCGGGTGGTGTGATGTGTGGCCTGGAGTGGATGCGGGAGTGAGCGGGTGCGGCTGCAGGCTGTGCCTGCCTTGCGTGAGGCTGGAGGGCGTGCGGGCGGACATGGAGTGAGCAGGCGAGGGCTGCGGTTCAAGTGCTGGAGGTGAAGTGGGCAAGGGTTGTTGCTGCTGGAGTGGGGGGTGGCTTCAGACGTCCGGGAAATTTCCCGGACGTCTAAACTGACTAAGAAGATGATTGCAGCGACGGTGGTTGTTGATGACGACGGCGAGGGAGGTGCACGGCGAGGTGCTCACGGTAATGCGAACGACCTCCGGATGGCGGTGTGGCCTGTCACACCACACGCCCACGGTGGTGGAGGGTCGTCGCCACGGTTGAGGCCGACGGTGTGGAATGGAAGAGGAACTCTCTACACAGTGGTGGGTCGGTGGTGGAGTCCTGTCATGCTCGACAGCCTCTCTCCTCTTTTTGTAGCTGACTTCACGAATTTGAAAGGAAAGGCGGGAGCAGATCCACCTTCTCCGCTGATCCATGAATGTGCTTTTAGTGCGGCCGGAGGCGTTGTAGCAGCAGCCGAGCCGTTGCTGAGAAGAAGAAGAATATATGATATTATTAAAATATTATGATTATTTATATACAAGCCCTCAACTTTTATGTTAACTAAAACAATGTACCTATTTGGTTAACTAATTAGATGAATGCCAATCTAAGCTCATTCTAAATGCACTTAAAATATGAATGCAATGCATGGATTATGTAATTAAATTAAAAATATGAATTAATCTATTTACATCCTAATTTATGCCAAATAAATGTTAGAATTAACCTTTTGTCTAGGCACTTAAATACTTAAATAGCCCACAACTATGGGCTAATCATCTTGGACCACATAATCATTCTTAGAATAGGAATCAATAAAATCTAGATCCATGGTGGTCAGAGCTGAGTAAGATTTAATCAACATAGACTTCTCAAATCATGCTTCCATTGTATTATTAGTGTCCTAAAAAATTTCATGATCATTGGACCTCCTGGAAGCTTGAAATAAATCTAATGAGAAAGTCTGGTTACTACAACTAATATTCATTTTCCCAGAATGAGAATTGATATTAACTATTGCAGTAATCAGAAAGGGTCTTCCACTGATGGCATTAATGAGAGCCTCAGGTACCTCTATGTCAAGGACTATAATAAATAGATAATTTCGGGCCTTGACAATACTATCCTCAACAATTCCTTGCGGTTGAATGGTAGATTGGTCTTCCAATTGAAATTGAACCTTAGTAGGTTTAAAATCACCAAATCAAGATTCCTTGAATATGACAAAGGGAATGATATTAATAGAGGTACCTAAGTCGAGAGGGGCATGAAAAAAGGTGGTGTCATTTATGCCAACCAAGATGAGTGATGAGCCCAGGTCTTTTTTTGTGAAAGGCAGCTTGTTGTCTTAGAAAGGACCACCCTTCCTAGATTTTGGGCCTGTTGTTTTGGAGTATATCTTTCTTTCAACAATTTAGCATAGGCAAGGGTGGCATCTCAGAGGGGGATATTAGTCTCGACTTGCCCAAATAAGTCCAAAAGATATTGGTGAGAGGGCTCTGATTTCTGATTAGAAGGATTGGATTGTAGTGCTTCAGAGTGAGAGATAGGATTGAATCTAGTTTTTTTGGTCTTTCTTTTTCTTCTTCCTGAGTGGGGTTAGGAGAGTTGATTTGCATAGGTTGAGTGGATTTCATCAATTTGATTTGAAGGCCCTAAATCAGTGGTGGTTTTCCCACTCCTCGATGTATTTGCATATGCAGTTTGGTTATCACTGGGAGGACATGAAGGGGCCCATTGTTGACTGAAACTGAGTTGGTGCTGAGGTATCAGGTTAATAGGAGGCTGATTAGTGTGGTTCTGATGTTGGTGTCTACCTGGGTGTTGGTTCCTTTGATTGACAAAGTTTGGTGTGGGCTAGGATACTGAATGTCCTACAGGTCCTTGAGTCAGAATAACCCCAACTTGATCATTGAGATTGTTAATAACTCGAGTGTTTTCCGTAGTTTTTCTTTGCATCTCCTGCAAGGTTTTCATCATCTGGGCATTGGTGTCTTCTTGAGATGGTCCAAATTGATAAGTTTGATTTGAAACATACCCTCCAAATGGGTTCTGTTGTTGGTGAGGAACTGGATTGGTCTAGGAGTGAGTTAGATAATTCCTGCAATTAAAAGAATTTTTAAATTACTCCTAGAAGGTGGAGACATTTTGGGTGGGGTGATGATTTGGATAAGTATAATTCCTTGTTAAACCATAGAAAGACTCAAAATAATGATTATACTTAGCACTGGCAGTATTTAGGTTATACAAATTTTCTCTCTTTGGGGTGTTAGAAGGGGTGAGATGTGGAATTTGTGGAGCTTGGGTAGGTGTGGGAGGTCTCCCTTAGTTGGCTAGGTTTGCTACATCCTTCTTCAATTGCTATTGATTAGTTTGTAGCTGAGCCATTATGGAGTAGAAATTAGGAGGGGGTGCTTGATTAAGTAGCTCCTAGGTGGATAGATGGGGGAAGGAAAAGTTAGCATGGAGGTTAGAGGACCTATTTTGATTTTACATTTTTAAAGAAGAGGAAGAATGTAGGAAAAAGTCTTTTATGGGGGAGGCAAAAATCAATTGGTCCCTTCAAGTGTGTAGTTTTGGACCACCACCTGTGCAAAATGGAAGAAACGGTGAGGAGAGGAGAGAGAGATGAGAAAAGTGTGCAATCAAGCAATACAAAATTCTAGACCTAACTTAGATGTGACTCCCTAAAAATTAACCTAAGACTTGATCTACCTAGGAGATAAGAAATCAATAGTGGATATCCGTTCTCTCAACAAATCTGGCCAGGCTGAATAAGGGGAGCTTTGGGCCCAAGCATGTCCTAAGAAAATCACAGGGGTCTTGTGTAAACCCGCACCTGGCCGTTTGACATGGCCCCTCAGCCTGACACTAGATGGAGATGAAAGAATTGATATTAACTAAAGATAGCTTAAGTCCTAGATACCAAGCCTAAGTTTGATGAAACCTTAGGGGTCAAATTAGTACAGATTTTAATTAAGTCTAGGAAGCTAAAGTGCACAAAGAATGTGATGGGCATTAGTTGGGGTAATGCCTGATTATTTCTTTTCTATGTGTGTGCGAATTGGGCGGGAAGTGATGCCCAAGCCAAGACTAAGGGGGTTTGCAAACAAGGATTTGTTGTTCAAGTGTTTTAGGGTTTTAAGCAAGAATTTGTGTCTTTTAGGATTCTCTCTTGTTAAAATTTCAAAAAAGGCTTTGATGTTTGCACAAATAATAACAATCAAGTTGTAGTTGGTGGAGTTTAATTCCTTTAAAGTTGATGTGACTAAGAGAGATTGAAACCCTAAAGTTGAAAAATCCTATGCATGCAACTCTTAAATGAATCTCTTTATTAAAAACCTTTTGATGTGGTGGTCCAAACAAGACAAACAATACCAACAATTGATAGCAAATAAAATAAGGAATCAAAAAATAATTTTTTTGAGATTTTAGAAATTTGTTTAATATTTTTTTGAAATTTTTCTTCTTACTGTTGTAAAGAGTCAAAATTAATAGATTCAGGGAATTGATTATGCAGAAACCTCAAATGGTCTCAAATATTTTTGAGAATTTTATATGTTGTATATAAGTTTTTTAGGTTTTGACAAATATAAATCTTTCTCAAATGTGATGAGTATAAAAATTTACAAAATTCATAGACTATAAGAAAATAGTAAGAAAATAAAGTCTAACCCCTATTTAGTCTGTGAATTTTTTAATTTTTTCTATTCAATTAAATTTCTTTAAAATTGGACTCAAGGTTCCTGACTCAAAGGGTCTTCTTTGGATGAAATTTGGTGATTTTAGGAAGCTCCTAATTACCCAAACTTGATTTTTGAAAATCAAGATAGAAGTTTGAATTTTCAAAAATCAGACACCAATAAGATGAAGGTGGTGGAAAAGTGAAGAAACAATCAACAAAATGAATTTTAGGGTTCCACCACCGTCAATTTTTCTTGTTTTTAATTTTTTTGATAATTTGAAGATTTTTTTAAAGAGATTTTGCATTTGTTTTTGATAAGAAAAGCCCTGAGGTACTAACTTTAAGTAGGCGGGAAGAAAAGAAACTTGAAGCTTCCGCTCCAAATGCAACAAATCCTGCTCCCACTACTGATTTTCACATGAAATTAAAACAATCAAAATTTTATGATGATTAAAAAAGCAAGAAAGAGATAATGATGTGATTAAGCCGTGCCTCCCCGGTAATGGCGACAAAAAGTGGTCGGGAAAATACGTGGTTTGATAATTATACGAAATAGTGTCATTGAGATGCATAAATCCGTAATCAACTCTTAAATTTATAATACTTAGATAGTGGAGTATCTAGGGTTGCCCAAGTAGGCCAAATTGTTAATCACATGAGTGGTTCTCTCTCTCGCCTCTCAAATCCGTACTTTCTTTTTGTGATTTTGATTTTGTTGTTTTTATATTTTTCAGAAACAATCGGGCTTGAGATATGCGAAGATGAAATTATGCTACAACTACACCTATGACTAACCAAAATGACAAAAATGGAGTTCTTTCTTCTAAGCTCATCCTAGGTCAGCGTGCCTAGGATAATTATAAGAGGAGAGTGTGTGCACTACAATAGCAAAACATGAAAAACACAATAAGACAAGGACATGAACTTGGAAGGCAATTATGACTTGTATTACTAGCAAGGTCAATTACAAGTAGCTAAATGCTTCTAAAAGAAAAAGAGAAACTAAACTAGCTAGTACAAGATAAAAGAAGAGAAAGAAGAAGATGAACCCTCTATAGAAGTTTAGGAGAGCCCTTGCTCCAAGTACAGGTGCCTTGCACTTGAAAAGAGATCTCCTTCTCTTCCTTCTTCAAGTGGCTTTCCTTCAAGCTCTCCTCCAAGGTGGGAACAGACTCCCACCATATGCACAAGTAAAAATAATAAAATCAATCCACAAAAGAAAGTAAAAATCTAAGTCTAAATAAATGGGAACAGACTCCCCCAAAAATTACCCACACAAAGGCCTAAAAGAAGGTTGGGGAACAAACCCCTAAATGTACCCTAAAACAAGGGTCTCAAACCAAATGTGCAAGGAAAGTTAAGTTTAAAGTCTTAATCCTACTCAAACCAAATCAGAGACTAAATGTGTGGAGATGATCATCACATCCTCGTCCTTCCTCTCCTGGCAGTCTGGTACCTTACAAGGTGGCTCGAACAATTTCTCCTTTGGTGACATCAAGGGTCACCTCTCACGATGGCTGGTGTGATGGTGAGTCAGAGAATGTGTGCCGTAGAGCATCTTCACTCGCACCAGAACAACAAGGTACAAAGTTAAATGTGCTTCAAAAGATTTGAATCAATGTGAACAAATGAATGAATGCGATTTAATTAAGGCTGTTGCCTCCTCGGCAACAATGCTATTTGAAAAGTTGATTTTTGCTTTCGTTGTTTCGCATAAACAATGTCGTGTTGTAGTATGCTTGTGGTGGAAAACCACTAATCAAAATAATAAAAATAAACCACTCACAGGAGAGCGGGTCATATCCACATGGAGGCAGAGGCCTATTAAAATCACTAGGTAGAAATTGAGTTCACAGAAATATTTGTCAAATCAAACAATGCATATTTTGTTCTGAATGTAAACTTTAAATTTATGGAGAAGTCAAGGGTTGTTGATGTAATTTTCAGTAATAAAATAGTTCATGTGTAGGGGTATGTCATGTACTTTTCACTTGCATGCATACGAAAATGTAATTCAAATTTAAATGTAATGCATATTGAGATGAATCATAAGGGCTTAACAATTATATAGAAGAATAAGCATAAAGCTGTAATTTCACCCCAATTTAATTAATCTAAGAAATCACAAAAATGACTTTTGACAATGGCAATTCCTATAAATTATAATGCAAACCAAAATAGGGGATTCTTCCTCTCTCCTTGCGCACGGGAGAGGTTCGTTTGAGGAGCTTGATGCGGAAAATTACGTGGTTTTTATGATTAGGGTTTTAAGTCACTGCAATGCGTAAATCTGTTCGCTTTTAAAATTTGTAACCTAGATATGGGAGTATCTAGGGTGGTCCTAGGAGGAAACTATTTGATAAATCAATCTCTTTCTTGGAAATGCAGAAATCACCTTTCTTTTTCGTCTTTTCAAATATACATATTTTTAGGTTTTTGAAATAAAGGGGCAATCCCAAGATGGTGGTAGAAAAAGACTAAATCTAATTTAACTACTAGGTGACAAGAAAGGCCTCTTCTCAAGCTCACCCTAGGTGCGTGAAGGCCTAGGATAATTGAGAAGAGGGAGTGAAAGTGCTAAAGAAAAAAAATTAAAGTAAGAAGATGCTACATCAAGTAGAAAAAGGAAACTTAATATTAAGCAAATTTCTGTTTTACAAAAGTAGAGGAAAGCTTCTACTATGAAAAGTAAAACTACAAAAATTAAAACATAAATCCTGGATGACAATGGTGAAGAGGGAATGCTCCTTACTTCAACTGCAGCTACTCCTGCAGTTAAAAAGGGTCCTCCTTCTCTTTCTCTTGAACCAGAGATAGTCTCCTCCTAGCAAGCCCAAGGGGGGCATGCTTGACTCCTCCAAGGTGGATGGAATTCCACCTTCAAAGGCTTCTCCTAAGGTGGTGTGGACCACCTTTGATTCCTCCACCAAGGGTGGTAGTGTACTACCCTCAAATCCTCCACTTCCTTGGGTAGGCATGTATCCTAGGTTGTCCTCCAATACCTGGCTTCCTTCCTTGGCTGGTGTGGGCACAAGAGAGAAGAGAAGAGGGGAAGGCACCAAGGGGACAAAGTATCCCCTTAATCTTCTTCTTCTTCTTCTCTTGACCTTCTTTGTAGGTAGAAATATAGGTAGAAAATTGTAGCCAAGGGTAAAGATTTAATGGTGGTGGTAGGGGGTTTACATAGGAATGGTAGGGGGTTGAGGGTCGTTAAAGGATGGACGGCTATGATGGGGGTTAGATGGTGGTTATAGGATCCTAGGGCTAGGGTTGTTGGTGCCAAAATGGAGGGGTACTTGGTGGTTGGCGCCAACCCTGAGTGGTAGCTAGGGTTAAGGGCCTGGTTAGGTGTGTTGTAGGGTGGAGATGTAGTTATATAGTGGTGGTTATGTGATGGAGGGTAGATATAGGGTCACGCCAAAGAGGAGGGATGCTTGAGGTGGTAGTTGTGGTGGAGTTAAGGGAGTTGGCGCCACTTTAGGTGGGTTAAGGGGGGGAGTTAGGTGGCGTCACTAGAAGGAGGGTTAAGATAGGTTGAGAGGTAATATGTAGGGTGTAGATGGGAGGAAGTGTTGGCGCCAAATGAAGGGATGTAGGGGGTGAGTTTTGGCGCCAAGTAAGGTAGGGTTAGGGCAGTTATGGAGGGTTAGGTTTGGTGCCAAGTGTATGTTTATAGAAGGGGTTAGGTGGGTGGTAGGGATGGCTTTAGGTGGTGATGTGTAGGGTTAAAATTTAAGGGGAAGTTGACAGCAAACGAAGGCGTGCATGTGGTGTTTTTGGCACCAACTTGAAGGGGTGTGAGTGGTGGTGGTTGGTGCGGGTTGGCACCAAGGAGGGTTTGGTTAGGGTTAAGGGTTGAAGAGTGGATAGCCATGGAGGTTTTTGGTGTAGAGTTTATCTCAGCTAGCTAAGCTAGCTTAGCTAATAGAGCGGAGTTGGAGGAGCTAGGGTTTCATGCAAGAGAGTTGAGGAAGAGTATTCTGGAGCTGGTAACAGGTACTCTGGAGCTGGGGTTGCTGAGGTAGCTTCAAGGGGAGCTCAACTACTGAGCTTACCTACTTAATTCTCATGCAAGTAGCCAAGCTTAGGTAGTTGAGCTTAGTTGTGATAGCCCTAACCAAGCTAGAGCTAGGTTGAGTTGGAACTACCTCTGATGAGAGCTCTAGAGCTAGCTAAGCTACTAGTTGACATGTAGTAGCTCAGCTAGCTTAGAGTCTAGCTATTGTGAGCTGGCTGGAACTGAGGTGAGCTGAGCTTCAGCTAAGGTGGACTCAAGTCAACTTAGTTGAGCTAGCTAGAGCTCCCAGTGAACTGGTGATTGTAATACAGAGGTTTGCGATGGCTATGCAGGCTGTCACCCCGCATGCCCACGGTAGCGAAGCTCTGCCGCGGTTGAGGCCGGTGGTAGTAGAGTAGATGAGAACAAGTTCTCTACTCGGTGAGGAGTGGGGATGGAGGCCTACGATGAATGGCAGCCATTCCTCCTCCTTTGTAGCTATGGCTACAAGGATTTGAAATCCAAACAGGCGGGAGGAGATCCACTCTTTCCGTCGAGTGAATGCTGGCAGCTGTGAAGATTGAATGGGCACAAGATGAGGAAGTGGAGTGGTTACCTGCAGAAGAAGGAGAAAATTTATAAAATAAAATATTAGGATTATTTATGCACAAATCCTTAAGTTCTATGTTAATTAAAACAATGCATGTAATGCACCTAATTACCTGCTAGTCCAAGTCAATTCCAAATGCCAAATGAAAACTAAGGTGGGGGTGGTGTGGAGGACACTTACAAAACACTCTACTTGCACTTTACTCCAGTCTACCGCACTTGGATCTCCATGCTAGGGTACTTGCAAGATAGTAGAACAAAGATAAGTAGGGTTAGTGCTATGTAAATGTAAAGAAACGCAGAAATAATAAAGTAAATTTTGTTGCCTCCTCGGCAACAACGCCAAAATGGTCGAGCGTGTTTTGTGTGTTAGAAATCGAGGTTACAAGTAACCCATCGTTGTAATTGCAAAACATGTCGATCAGGTAAAATTTATACCAAAACTCCAAGGGAGTCTCGGGTTGAGCATAGGGAGGTGACGTTTACTTTATTAAAAACTGCACTCCGATTCATTTCTTTTTGGTATTTTGGGGTTTTGTTATTTATTTGTATTTTTGAAATAAAAGAAAACAAGCAAACGTATCACAAGATAGAGATGTGGAACAAATATGATATATGTTACTTCCAATGTAAATTACAAGAAATGATGAAAGCATATAAAGAGAGGGAGGTGAGAAGAAATCTCCCAAATCGGCTGTTCGGTGAGACGACGGCGCCTAGTGGAAACTCAGACGAAGGAGGTGAGGAGCAGGATGATGGAGGTGAGATGCTGGAGGATGTTGGGTTGAGGAAAGCTTCGACGTAGCTTCGGAATGGAGGTGAGAAGACGGAGTTGATCTGCTACCGAAATGGAGGTGGGAGGATAGCTCCAAGGTGACCTATGAAGGGAGATGGGAAGTTGGAGGAGTATTTGGTGGGGCAGAGGTTCGCTACACTAATAGGCACCTTGGGAGCTTGAGAACAAGCTCTAATGGAGTGTTGGTAGGCTTGCTAGAGCTTAGGAGTAGGTGGGAGTAGAGTAGGTAGAGATGGCTTGGAAGGGAGGAGGTGTAGGTCCATTTATATTGGAGGAGAAGAGGCAAAAAATAGGTATGGGACCATTAGTGACATCCAAGCCGTCGCTGGAAATGTCGCTCTAGGCAGCTCATGCCCGTTGGCGCCCACAGCTGGCTTTGTTGGCATGTGATGAATTATTGACGGCTGTAAGTCCCAGCTCATGCATCGTTGTAGGTCCAGCTCACATTGCGCTAATGCCACACTCTTGTCTTGCTGCACGCACGCATGCCCACGCGCTGGCGGTGCACTGTGCGCATGCGTGCCTGCGCGCGTGCGATGCTCCGTGCGTGTGCTGGCAGCCTGGGCTGTGCCACGAGCGCAGTCTGGGCCATCTATCTTCTTGTTGTAGGGGCTACTATAGAGGTCGGATTGAGTCAATTTTCGCACCGTTAGGTTGTGATCGTTAATCCGAATCTATCCGCGTGGTCGGATTTATCATTTGAAGCTCTGAATTGTCTCCTATTCCCTTGGCCGTTGATCTTCCTCGGACTGCATATGGTGCTATAGGACTCCAATCAAGGCGATTTCAGAGGCGTTGGACTTCGATCGTCGTCTTGATTAGATTCGTACAGTCGGATCATCAATCCGAGGCTCTAAAATAAATATCCTTTTCTCCCAACGACAAAAAGGGTGCAATTAACCTAAATTATATACAACTACTCTAAATGCATAATGATGCATACTATACAATATTTATAACATGAAATGCAAATCTAAGCCTAGGAACATGCATGAATAGGCATTTTACCCTCAATAAATGTGTTTACATCATCATGTTGGTAGGGTTAGTGTCCAAAACTAAGAAGTCAACGGGGAAGAAGAAATCTTCTACTCTCAGAAGGACATCTTCCAGAATTCCTCGTGGTGTCTTGAGTGATCGATCAGCAACTTGGAGGATTACCGGGCTGGGCTTCACATTGCCTCCCCCAAGTTGTTCATACACATAGCTCGGAAGGATATTCACCCCCACACCCAAATCAAGTAAAGCCTCATCTATCTGTAAGTCACCAATGACCATCGGAATGTACAGGGTTCCTGGGTCCTTAAGTTTCGGTGGTGTGCCATGTTGAACTATTGAGCTAACGGAATCAGGCAGGACAACTTTTGATTGGACCTGTTTCCTAGATTGCCGCTTTTTCGTGCACAGGTCCTTTAGGAAGCGGGCATAAGACAAAATTTGCCTGATAGCCTCAAGCAAAGGTAGGTTAATCTGCACTTGCTGGAAAGTTTCCATGATCTCATCCATCTTATCTCTGGCTCCAAATGAGCTAGCAGAAGTCTGCCCAGAGGTGGATAAGAACTCTGGAAAGGGCACTCTCGGTCACTGGGTGGAAGGGTTGTCATGTCAGGTATGGGTTGGAACGGGGGCAACCTCTTCCGGTGAGGTGATTTCAAGCGAAGGAAATTTTGGCAATTCTTCTCTGGTGGGGACAAAAGTCGGGGTGGATGGTTTTCCAAAAGGTGAGACTATAGGAGCATTGGGTTTGGAAATTTCTTTCCCACTTGTCAGAATTGTGACCGCCTGGGCAAGCTCCCTAAAGACAATCCCTTTTCCTTTAGGATTCTCCTCAGTAGCACTGGGAAGCTTCCCAATTTCCCTCTGTCTAACGGCCTCAACAAGGTGTCCTATCTGCAATTTCATTTCATGTATAGCCTTGTCATGAGATTGGATGATGGCATTTTGACTTTCTTGCATAGTTCTCAACATTGCCTCTAATTCATCCATCTCAAAGATCCTAGGTTGGGCAAAGGTTTGAGGTTGTTTCATTTGTTGATTTTGAAAGGGTTGTGGTTTATAATTCCTTGAATTTGAAACATTCCCTTATCTCTAGGAAAAGTTTGGGTGATTCCTCCATCCCTCATTATAAGTGTTGAGAAAAGGGTCATTACGAGGTCTAGGATGTAACCCTTGAGCAGCATTAAAATCCGCCTGTACAAGCTCAGGGAATTGGGAGGCCAAGTGGCAATCCACAGTGGCATGTGTATTACCTTGGCAAATGGAGCATCCTAAAGCTTGGGATGTGGAGGTGCTAGATGCGAATTGGCCCGGGCTCGACATAAGCCTTTCCATATTTTGATTCAACAATTGAATCTGATAAGCTAAATTCTGGGTGTCCCTTGCCTCATTCGACTCGAACTTCCTTTGCATGAGAGTGGGTTTTCTATCTGAGTAGGCAGAATTCAAATTAATTGAATTCTCACTCAAAGTATTAAAAAGGTTCCAAGCTTCATCCTCAGTCTTAGATAGAAAGGTTCCTGCACAGGCACCATCCACAGTCTTCCTGTGCAAATCATTAAGTCCAGTGTAAAACCTTTTAACCAATTGCTACTTGGGCACCTGGTGATGTGGGCAAAGTCTCAACAGGTCATTAAAGCACTCCCACATATCATGGAAAGCTTCCCCATCCTTTTGAACAAAACTCATAATTTCCCTCCTAAAGTGATTTGTTTTGCTCATAGGGAAGTATTTCAAAAACTCCTTCTTCAGGGCATCCCAAGTGTTAATATCATCAAGGGTATGATACCAATACTTGGCCTTGTCCTTGAGGGAGAAAGGAAAGAGGGTCCACATTTAGGCATCATTAGTAATGCCCTGCAGCTTCACCATGGAATGGACCTCAGTGAATTCCTCTATATGCCTATAAGGGTTTTCCCTAGCAGTACCATAAAAGGAGGGAAGCAAAGATATGGTACTACTTTTGATCTCATAAGGATTGTCCCCTCCAGGTCTATGTAATGTAGGGCTAGTTTGATTGGTCGGAATGAAATATTCCTTAAGGCTCCTTTGACAAAGCCATTTCTTCCCTTGGGTGGTCCCTTCTTAGGATTCTTTCAGGTTCAGGATCAAACACAAGTTATCTCCTAAGAGATCGCCTACCAGGCATGCACTACAAACACAATTCAAAAGGACTTGATAGGTATTTACAAATTTAGGCTTTTGACTTTAATTCAAATTGTAGGTGACAAAGCAAGTTGCCCAATCAATTACACACCTATTGTCGACCTACGAAATGCCTAAAAAGACCTAGTTGGAGCTTAAGTACTCTTCCCTAAATCTCAAATGGTAGAGCAACTCTAATGACAAAAGATCAAGGGATGCACGTAGGCCTAAGCCTTCCTTTGAAGCTGTGCTTTTGCGGTGCTTCTTAACTACCCCCAAAAATCCGTGATAGGGTATCCCTCTCTTTGGAGTTATAAAACCTTTGATCTCAAGTTCTGAACACCTCAAAATCCAATGGTAGGAGGGCTCTTGTCCTAGTAGTTCCAAGACCTAGGAGTGTCTAAATGCATGCTTTGGTGCAAGAGATACAAGTGTGCATACATCGTAAAAATTTTGAGTTTTTAATTTTGAACCATAGCATAATGTCTCAATTTAAGTCCTTGGTTTTTAGTGTTCCTCCTTTAAAAGTCTTTTTTTAGAAAATGTGACCACTTGTTTATTCTTTCAAAATAATTTAGGTGGTCTTGCCTTTACATCCAGATGCAAATGCGTGAACAATATATGGATGCAAAGTAAAAGAGAATGTACCTTGCCTCTCACAATTTTCAATGAGATGCATGCAAATGCAAAATAAAATCTAGAGGCTGCTCATTCACACCTAAATGGTCATCCAAAGGTAGGTAGCTTCTAGCAAGAAGCTCATGTTTTTGTTTTTGCTTTTTTTAGCTACTTATGCACAAGAAAAAAAATAAAATCAATCCACAAAAGAAAGTAAAAATCTAAGTCTAAATAGATGTGAACAGATTCTTGCAAAAATTACCCACGCAGGGACCTAAAAGAAGGTTGGGGAATAAACCCCTAAAATGTACCTTAGAATAAGGGTCTTAAACCAAATGTGCAAGGAAAATTAAGTCTAAAGTCTTAATCCTACTCTAATCAAATTAGAGACTAAATGTGTAAAGATGATCATCACGTCCTCGTCCTTCCTCTCCTGGTAGTCTGGTTCCTTACATGGTGGCTCGAATAATTTCTCCTCTGGTGATGTCAAGGGTCACCTCTCATGATGGCTGGTGTGATGGCGAGTCGTAGAATGTGTGTCACAGAACGTATTCACTCACACCAGAACAATAAGATACAAAGTTAAATGTGCTTCAAAAAATTTGAATCAATGCAAATAAATGAATGAATGTGATTTAATTAAGCCTGTTGCCTCCCCGGCAACGGCGCCATTTGAAAAGTCCATTTTCTCTTTTGTTGTTTCGCATAAAGAATGTCATGTTGTAGTATGCCAGTGGTGGAAAACCGCTAATCAAAATAATAAAAATAAACCACTCATAGGAGAGCGGGTCGTATCCACAGGGAGGCAGAGGCCTATTAAAATCACAACTAGGTAGAAATTGAGTTCGCAGAAATATTCGTCAAATCAAACAATGCATGTCATTCTAAATGTAAACCTTAAATTTATAGAGAAGTAAAGGGTTGTTGGTGTAATTTTCCCGTAAGAAAATAGTTCATGTGCAGGGGTATATCATGTACTTTTTCACTTGCATGCATACTAAAATGCAATTCAAATTTAAATGTAATGCATATTGAGATGAATCATAAGGGCTTAACAATTATATAGAAGAATAAGCATAAAGCTGTAATTTCACCTCAATTTAATTAATCTAAGAAATCATAAAAATGACTTTTGGCAATGGCAATTCCTATAAAATATAATGCAAGCCAAAATAGAGGATTCTTCCTCTCTCCTCCTCCCACACGGGAGAGAGGTTTGTTCAAAGAGCTGCTCTGGGAAAAGGTTGGCCAAAGTGAGGCATTCGCAATGTCGTAGGAGGTGTGGCGAAAGGTGGCCAACGGTGGGCGCTCACAGGCGACGAGGCCAGAGGTCGTGCATCGGCCTGCTGCTTTTGTACGTGGTGTGGAGCTACTGAAGGGGCATGGCCACAGGTGCTGCTGCTACGGGCGTGGCGTAGGTGCAACAAGGGGAAGTGTAGGTGCTGCTGCTGTGGGTAGTGTGTGCGTGGGAATGGCGAGGGAGAAGAGTGAGGGCGTGAGCGTGCCTGTGCATGATGGAGATAGAGGGCAGTCATGTGGCTGCTGTTGAAGTCAAAGAAGAGGTGTGCGCGAAGAGTAGAGGGTGCACTAGGGATGTAGCGAGGCACACGTAGGAGGTTGCGCACAGCTGCACAAAAGGACGCACTATTGGTTGTGCATGGAAGGGAAGATGTGGTCGTGCTGCTGGCTATGGTGAGGCTGAAGGTGCAGCTGGAGGATGCGTGCTACTGCATCTACTGGCAGAGTTGCTGCGAGGAGGACGCGAGTGATGCTGGTAGTGTCCGTGATGCACGGGAGATACTCTCGAGCAGTGGAGGCATGTTGGCATGGACAAAGGCAAGGATTTTGGATGTCTAGGAAAGTTCCCAGACATCTTAAGTGAGTGGGAAGGTGCACAGTGGCAGTCGTTGGGGGAGGTGATTTGGCAATTACGAAACCTTACAATGGCAGTGCAAACTATCACCCCTAACGCCCATGGTGGCGAAGCTCCATCGCGGTTGAGGCCAATGGTAGTGGAGTGGATGAGAACAAGTTCTCTGCATGGTTAGGAGTGGGGATGGAGGCCTACAATGAATGGCAGCCGTTCCTCCTCCTTTGTAGCTGTGGCTAAAAGGGTTTGAAATCCAAATATGCGGGAGGAGATCCACTATTTCTGTCGAGTGAATACTGGCAGCTGTGAAGATTGAATGGGCACAGGAGGAGGAAGTGGAGGGGTTACCTGCAGAAGAAGGAGAAATTAATAAATTAAAATATTAGGATTATTTATGCACAAATCCTTAAGTACTATGTTAATTAAAATAATGCATGTAATGCACCTAATTACATGCCATTCTAAGTCAATTCCAAATGCCTTTAATTATGAATGCAATGCATGAATTATGTAATAAATCAAAAATATAAATTAATCTATTTACATCCTAATGCATACTAAGTAAATGGATGTGTTACCCTAATGTTTAGGCATTTAGCCATTTAATTAGCTCACAGATATGAGCTTATCAATGAGCTTCAACGACCTTGCTGGCTCCTTCTTTGCTTGACCGTCCCCACTTGATGAAGGTGACCTCCTCCTTGGCGTGGCTAAGGGAGAAGTGGGAGAGGAAGAAGGCACCAAGGGGGTGGGTAGGTTGCCCCCTTGATCTTCTTCTCTCCTACCTCCTTGGTGTGGAGATGGGGTGGAATATTGATGGACCTAACTAAGGGAAGAGATGGCTTTTTGGTGATGATTATGGTGGGTATTTATAGAGGTAGATGAGGGGTGGTTGGCGTGGGCCTAGGTGTAGGTTTAGGATTAGGTTTGGTGGGTAGTTAGTGGTGGTTATGGGGATCTTAGGGCCTAGGTTAGTTGGTTGCATCTTTAAGGGTGTGAAGGGGGTAGTTATGGTGGTGGAGAGGTTCATGAAGTTGGTGCCAACCATGGAGGGATGCCATGGTTTGGCACCACCTAAGGGGGCGTCTAGAAGGTTGGTAGGTGGATGGCTAGGATGGGTTGTATGGGTAGGTGTAGGGTGGTGATGAAGAGGGTTTTGGAGGGAAAAATTGGTGCCACTTTTGTGGTGCCCTTTGGTGATGGTGGTGGGTTGAAGGGAGGTGAATCGGTTATCGGTAAAAAAGGGGTTTAGGACTAGGAGCTCGGTGGACTAGGTTAGGTCTCTTTTTGGTGGAGTTAGCTTGTAGGTTTTAGGGCTAAGTTTGGTTGCCAAGGAGGTACCTAGCTAAGATAAGCTAGCTTAGCTAGTAGGAAGTAGGGTTGGAGGCATTTGGAGCTAGGGTTTTAGGGGAGAAGAGCTGAGGGTAGCTAAAAGGAGCTACACTGGAGCAGATGTCTGCTGAAGGGAGCTAAAGTAGAGCTCAATAGCTAGCTTAACTAACTAGTTCTTTGCTAGTAGCTAAGCCAAGCTGATCTGAGCTAGATTCTTCTAATCTGAGCTGAGGTGAGCTGGGTCTAGTCTTCCCAGAGATTACCTAGCTAGCTGGAGTAGCCAGCTTAGGTCAAGTAGCTCAGCTCAACTAAGTTGTGCCAAGATAGGTCTTCAGGAGCTAGACTTGAGCTGGCCTAAGCTGGTTAAGGTCATCTTCAGCTGACCAGGTCTAGCTAGTTGATAGTAGTAGCTAGTCCTAGTCAGGTTGAACTTCCTATGAACTCTTCTGAGCTAGAAGAGCTGGAATGGAGCTGAATCAATTGTCTTTAGCTAGTTTGAGTTGCCATCTAGCTGAGGTGAGCTGAATAAGGTGAATTAGCTAGAGCTACCATTCAGCAGAGATGAGCCGAATGGAGCTAAGGGTAAGTTGATCCAGCTAGAATGAGCTTGGATCCAACTAGGATGAGCTGGATCTAGCTAGGATTCAGTTGAAATGAGCTGGATCAAGCAGGGATCCAGCTGATAGGAGCTTCTTCGTCATCTTCTGCCTTCTTGAGTTCCAAGATCTGTGGGATCTGACATTCTACCTAATCCTGACACTCAGATAAATGCATCAAAAATACATTAAAATGCAAGGCATGCCTATCCTAGGTAAATTCCTAAATACAGCCCAAAAACCCACTTGCGGAGTTAAAACCCTAAGAGCTAGGTTAGTATTAGGGCATAAGAATGATGATAAACTGGCATTTATCAGTAGCTGATGTAAACATGTTTATATTACATAAATTATCTATTTATCTGTGTTCTTAAGCGTATAATTGCATCATACATTATAAATATTGCATAACAAGCATCATCTTGCATTTAGGTTAGATTGTATAAAGTTTAGGTTAATTTTCACTTTTTATGGTCACGGAACAGAGCAATATGTTATCGGGGCCTCGAATTGAAAATCCAATTGTACGGATTTGATCAGGGCGGCGATTGGAGTTCAATGACTCGAAGATCGCCTCGATTGAACTTTTGTAGTATCAAATGTAGTCCAAGAAAGATCATAGGTGAAGGGCCAAGATGGTGTAAATCCTTACTTAAGATGACAAATTTGACCTCATGGATGGGTTCGAATTGATGATCATAGCCCAACGGCACGAAAATCGATTCAATCCGACTTCCGTGGCACCATCTACAAGCATTGGAAAATGGACTACCTAGATGGCACCATGTGGCACCATCTTAGCCACCCACATAGGCCCAAGAACACTCGTTGCTCTCTTTCTTCTCATGCACTTGTCTGATATGGGCCGGATCTTGATCCAACCGCCATGGATGCGCGCTCCTTAAGCCAATGCTTGCTTGAAAGAGCGGCTTGGCACAGTTGGTGAGTGCCCTCACGCGACGCTGGTGGGTTAGATCCTCAACACAGTTAATTATGTTATTTAGGTTTAATTAGTTGCATGAGAAAGTAACTTAGGTTAACTCGAATTAATGTCGTGAGTGTAGTATGGGGTCAAGTCAACCTAACATTTTAGATTTTTATTTTTTTTTAACTGGTTGAGTCTAGGTCGTTCATTGGGAGGCATAATAGTAAGCTTAATTCACCATTTAATTACTAAGCATAATTAAGAATCAATTAATTAATCAGATTATAATTACAATATTTTAAACACATGAATATAGCAGAAAAGCATCCAATATTCCATTAAGAAAGAACATATTTACACGTAATTTGTCATTAAGAATCAGGTAAGCATGTCTGTTACATCAATTACTTCTAATTACAGGAGATTAAGGTAAGAAAATCATATACAAGAAGTATATTTGCCTTTTACAACGTTGAGAGCTCAAAATAACAATAAAAGAACATAAAAATGCAATATTAAGTCAAATCAGACGTCTTAAAAATAAAAGTCAGATGACTGAAAATTAAGCAAGATGTCTGATCCCACTTCTTTCTATTTCTTTCCTTCATTCTTCCTTCAGCCCTTTTCTTCTTCTTTGTTGTTTCCTTTCTAATCTGTCATTGCTCTCTCTCTTATTCTCTCTGTTATACAAACTCAACTCTCTCTGTTATTCTTTTGTTCTTATTTTTCTTTTCCTCCTTAGCTCGTCTTTGTTCTTTACTCCCTTCTTCTTCTTATCTCTTCTACGAACTATGCCTTATTTTCACACTTAGCCAAATTCGCAAGCACTTAACCCATTTAATCTTCAATTATAAAAATTAGTTTTTAATGGGCGGCCCAAGCTAATTCAGGGATACACCGCACCCAATTGGGCAGGACCGGGCCCTACTTAAGCTCGAGCCTAGTTATTTTTATTGGTGGATTTATGCCAATTCAGTCCATCCACAGTATCTTGCCTCCCAGGCCCATGCCCACTCACAAGCCCATACACACACGTCCATAGGCATGCACACACACACATGTGCAGGCACATGCAACGCATGCACCTGTGCCCATATCAGTTTCATTTCGCGCCCTGCACTAACAACTAAATCATCCATTTCACAAAATCATAATATAGCAGGGTGACGCCTCCAGAACTACCGATGTAGCGCTATCTTTGTCCAATCCAGGCTGATCTTCAAGACTCGATTCCAGCCGACTCCGTTCACCAAACCGATCAACCAAAGGCTCGATCGAGAGCTGTTCAAATGCTCTACAGGATTATAATGCCAATGTGGTGTTTAGATCATGTTCTGCCCTTCGATTTGAAGGACGGAAACACAGCTGCAGCACAACCATTCATGGTTGTAGTAAGGAGCTTTCAGGTTAAATGACCTGCAGAAGGATCTTGGACCTCCAGGTGAGGTCTAGATCACCTTCAGTAGGTGATTCCGCAGTAAACTAATGGAGAAGGGGACTTAAAGTAGCTACAGGAAGAGGAATGCACCTCAAAGCTTCATACTGAAGCTCTGAAGCTTCAATTCAAATGTTGAATTGACCATTGGAGAGCTAACGACCAGTAGAAACTGATCAAACAACCTATGAAGGTTGTTATGATCCCATCTAAATTGAATTGACGGTTGAAACTCGCCAAGAACACCATGAACTCAGTATGGGTTCAAAAAATGACCCAAACTAGACAGAAATCTAATTTGGCCTAAAACCTCAATAAAACAAGTTATGATTGATTCTAACAACTTCCACAACATCCTAACAGTCAACTTAACTCAATAAACATCAATTTTACCCAAGAATTCCCTACTGGCGACCTACAGTTGACTGAAATGCCCTAGGAGTTGACTTTCCAAATTAATCCTTCTCTAAGCAAATCATAGCTTTGGATCGACTCTAAACAACCTCAGGAATGTGGTCAAAGCTTCAAAAATAGGTTTTTATCAAGTTTCCTAGGGTTTGCAGACTCGTCGCCTGAGACTCTGAGGTAGTTTGTTCGGCAAAACAAATCACAGGTTCTAGAGATCAGAGGCCTAGGATGAATTCTGCAGTCCTCAATCTTGCTTCTGAACCTCTTAAAACAAACTAAACCCTAATAGAGACGTCTCTCCAACTCCGCTAGAGTTGGAGAAGACAGAAGCTTATGACGAGCTCCAGACTGTGAAACTAAAAATCAATAACAGAAACATGATCCCTATGCCATAAACAATTAATCTAGAGCTTCGCACGAAGTTCTATAGGTTCAATTAAAATTTTGACTCATCGAAGCTACGATGAGTATGGTTTTGATGTATAGTGGAGAAAAACATAGTAAATGGGGCCATTACTAACTCGTGGAGATTCCTAGGACCTAGACAGATCCTAGGATCTCCCCAATTGGAAAGATGGAGGGCAATCATGGGGCGACAGTAGGGAGGAGCCACGATGTTGACGGATGGACAACTTGGAGGTCTAGGGCTTGGAGACAGAAGGAAAGGAGAGGGTTCATGACCATTGGCGGATGGGAGGCGGGTGTGAGGAGGGCAAACATGGGAAGATCTTGGGGCAATAGGGAGATTGTTTGCTTTAGATGCTGCCATTGTGGCCATATGGCGGCGGTGTGCCACTTCCCCCATATCTACCTCTCTTGTGAAGGGCATGGCCACAAGTGGGATTCTTGTATGGCCAATAGAGGGCAGGAGAAGGGAGGGACCAAGATGCATCCCAGAGTGTTGAATTTTAGGGCACAGTCGCTGCCACCATCGCCACCCCCTACCTATGGGGGTCATACGGTCGACGTCGAAGTCCCTATGACAGAAGACATCAAAATGATTGAACTGGTATTAAGAGGGGCCCTGATAGGAGAGGTGATGACTGGAAACCCCTCCCCAGAAAAGCTCTAGCAATTGGTAAGCTCTTTATCCCTGTTGATTGATGGTTGGAAGATTGTGTTCCTCTCCCCCACACGATTTGTGCTTTTTGGTTTGGGAATGATGGACGTTGAACGGCTGTGTTTTCAATCAAGTTCTTTTGATGGGTTGATGGTGATATGGAGATTAGTCTCCCCTTTTGACAGGTCTTTGCTTGAGAAGCTACCCTAGAGAGCAGGTTCTAGATCAGGGAGATTGGAGATTAAAGGTTTGCCGCTTCATCTTGGATCAAGAGAGGGTCGCAACCATGATATCGAGTTTTGCTATGATTACTGAGGATGCTTTTGTTGGTTTAAAGGAGGGTGATGGACGGGTTCTCAATGTCATGGTCGATGTCTTCAAAGCAGGATCGGTCCTAGAGAGACTAATCCTTCGATGCAGGGGTAGCTCATGGTTGTTGATATACAGTGGGTGATATTGCTGTGGAGAAGGGGCAAGATAGGACATCTTATATGTAGGCTAGTGTTGAGGAGACTAATGTACAAGTTCCAGGCAGGATATACCCTGAAGAGGCATCAGTGTCAAAAAAATGTAAGGACCACCACCATGGGGAGAGGGAGGAGATGATGGATGCGACACAGGTGGAGTCTGGTAGGAATGAGGAAGTGATGACCATGATTGAGGCAGTGGTTGAAACCTAGCCAGTGATTGATAAAACTGAAGAATGAGTCTTGAATGAGATCTCGAATAATCACTTGAGATCCCAGTCAAACTTAAAAGATGTGGAAGGCCTGAAGTTTGGGACTGGATAAGCTACCAAGGTTGGTTTGGGCAAATCACCTTACAGGCCTAGGGAGAGGTGGCTGAAATCAGATTTGAACCTTAATGAAAATGTTGTGGCTGCGATTATGCAGGTTGGTAAGGTCCAAAACCAAAAGAGGGGGGGTTCCCAAAGAGTAGAATGAGAATCCTTACATGGAATGTGCGTGGACTGCATAACAAGAGCTTGAGGGCCTCTCTATTGAGATACCTGAGAGAATGGGAAATTGACTGCACGATAATACAAGAGACTCACATTGAGAAAGAAAATGATAGGGTCTAGAATGAAATGAAGACTGCAAGGGTGACTGAGTCTGTGATGATCAATGCACATGGTAGATATGGTGGCATTGTTATGTAGTGGAAAAAGGCTTGATTACAACTGCTGGAAGTGCATAAAGCTCGACATTTGGTGACTTGCAAGTTCCAAAGATGTCAGGGGCAAAGTGTCATTTATATTACTGGTGTTTATGGACCATGTGTCGCTTCGATGAGACATGAACTTTGGGAAGATTGGATAGTAATAGTAGAGCTCGTGCAAGGGGGTGCCTGGTTAGTGGGTGGGGATTTCAATTGTGTACTGATAGGGAATGATAGGCCAAATGGTGCAGTGGACAATGACTCCCTTGGATTCCAGCTGGTGGTCCAAACTCTTGGTTTGAACGAATACCCATCCTCAGGAGTTGAGTTTGCTTAGAGAAATGGCAATGGCCTTATGTCAAAGATTGATAGATTTTTCAGGAATGCTACTCTCCTCAACATGTTCCAGCTCTCTATCGTCGCTGGGCTGGAATGCCCCTTCTCGGACTACATGCCATTGGTATGGGACAGTGGGGAACAGGTTCACATAGGCTCTTACTTCAAGCTTAGAAGATTGTGGCTGAGAGAACCAAGGTTCCATGAGATGGTCACCATGTCAAATACTATAGGGATTCTTCACGGGCTTTATGCACTTCCACCACAAGATCTGGTGGCATTGTTATGTCAAATACTATAGGGATTCTTCACGGGCAGTAGAGAGAGGGAGTTGGAGGATGGCTGCATGTGATGCTCCTAGAATTTCAGAAGATCAAGCTTCCAAGTTGACGGCTACTATCACTGAGAAGGAAATCGTAGATGCCATAAAAGATTTAAAAAATGATGGCTCCCGTGGACCGGATGGCTTTCAAGTTTTCTTCTATAAGGAAATGTGGAGTGTGATTAGCAATGAGGTGATGGATGTTATTAGAGAGTTTGAGAGGGGCAACTCTGGTTTTGACAAGATCAATAGATCTTTTCTATTCTTTCTGCCAAAGATATAGGGGCCTAAAAAATTTTCTGATTTCAAACCGATCGCCTTATCGAATTCCATCTACTTGGTGGTGAGTAAGATATTGGCAAATAGACTGAGGATAGTTCTGCAGGACCTAATCCACCCTATTTAATCAGCCTTTTTGCCCAATAGATCACTTCAAGAATCATTTATAATGACTCAAGAAATGGTGTGTGGTTGGCATAGAAGGAAGTGTAAAGCCTTTATGTGGAAAGTGGATTTCCGAAAGGCTTATGACTCTGTCTCATGGCCTTCCCTCTGGGAGGGTTTTAAAAGAAGAGGTTTCCCTCCCCTTTGGATCTAGTGGATGAAGTGGTGCATTACAACCACCTCCTTCTCTCCACTAATCAATGGGAAACCTTATGGAGGTTCGATTCAACCTCAGTGCGGTGTTAGGCAAGGTTGTCCATTAGCCCCTTTGGTTTTTAATCTTGCAGTATATGGTCTTCCTAGATATGCCTGCAAACTTTTAGAAGCTGGTGTTATAAGAGGATATTCCTTATCCAATAGGAGATCTATGGCCCCTATATTACAGTATGCAGATGACACAGTCTTCTTTATGGAGGGGACAATTGCTGCAACTCATGCTCTAGGCCACATGGTTAAGATCTTCAGGAACATGTCCGGTCTAAAATTGAGCAGGGAGAAGTTTAAGAACTCTCTTCTACATTGGGAACCCCTCACTCAAATCTGCCAATTAGATACCTGGGATTGCCGTTGAGGTGCTCGAAACTGGAAAAAAGCAACTGGAACATACTCTTTGATAAGATTTCTATTAAGCTGGAAGGATGGAGTAGCAAATTCCTGTCTAAAGGGGGAAGTCTGATCCTGTTAAACTCTATTATTACTTCTATCTCGATTTTCTATTTTCCCTCTTCAAAGCTTCGAAGTCTATTTGTAAACGTGTGGATGTGATGCGTAAGAAATTATTTTGGAAGGGGGCTCGATATGAGGGGAGGTTCATGCAGCCCCTGAAATGGGAGCACATAGGTTGGCCCAAGGAAGAGGGTGGATTGGGGATCAAAGCTCTTAAAGAATTCAACGAGGCCCTTCTGATCAAATGGGCAATCAGGATTCTTAATGGCGAGGAAAAGCTATGGACTGAACTTGTTAAAGACTGCTATGGCCACTCTAACAATGTGTTAAAGAGGTTATGCCCCCTCAAACCATCCCCCATTTGGCGATCGGTTAGTCAAGCTATCAAGAAAAATTGGCATTTGCTGCAACCGATGCTTGGAGATGGCAGTGAGTTCAGTTTCTAGAAAGAATGCTGGTCACCGCTGGGCATCTTGAAAGAATCATATCGAAGGGTGTACTTGGCTGCAGTTGATAAAGAAGCACTAGTTGTCAAGACTCGAACAGGTTGTGTTAATATGGTGAAATTATCGTTGAAGTGAGTATAGTGGTTAACCTAAATCGAGCCTAACCATCTTTTTACAAAATTTTTTACATGGCCTACTTAATTTTATCTTGGTCACTTTTAGGCCGAGGGTCGAACTCAGGGAGGTGGGGATTAAGGGTGAATAAGTTTCTACACTTTTCCTACAACGAATCTCTTCCGTGCGTTTATTATGTTTTTGGTTATTTTTCTATTTAAGATTTTTTTTGCTGATAATTTTGTCCTTGAGGTACACCCTCAAAATCAGGTCCTTGGCTTTGAGCCAAATTAGGGTTCCAAAAACTGGTCTTGCTATTTACAAGATCGAGTACCTGCAAGACAAGGATTATCTTTTCTCTTTTACTTTTTTTTTATCTTTTTAATAGTAGGAAACAAAAGAGAAATAAAAACTAGATAGGTTGCTTGTAAAGAAATAAATATAGTCTATATATATATATATAGATATATATATTATATATATAGGGGTGGGGGTGGAGCTGGAAATGGTGTGTAGCATAGTGTCGAGTTGGTCCACGTCTAGGAAGATGCAACCAACAAGACGAAGTGCTGTGTAGAGTGTAGGACGGATGTGTGCAAGTGTGTGTGGAGGCGCTTTCTCTACGCGGGTATCGGGGAATATCAGCAACTGGTGTAGATATTCCCACAATATAACGTGTGGTGGAGTGACTAGTGCGTATGGATGAGGGTAGGCGATATGTATGTAAATATATATATATAGATGTATATTTGTATATATATATGTATATGTATGTATATATATGTATATATACTTATATTTAGTTGTATAGGTATTAATATAAATATATATATATAAATATAAATATATATATATGTATATATATATATAAGTATGTATAGGTGTGTACAAGTGAGTGAGTGTACAAGTGTGTGTGTGTGTACGAGTGTGGTGTGTGCGAGTGTGTGTGTTTGCTGGAGAGTGTGTGAGAGAGAGTGCTAGAGAGTTTAAGACGTCTGGTAGCCACGGGTGTTGTCTGGTGGAGCGAGCACGTGCGCAGGCGCTGGAGGGAGCGTAGCGCACAGCGCTACGGG
Source organism: Thalassia testudinum (assembly GCA_037157565.1). Classification (NCBI taxonomy): domain Eukaryota; kingdom Viridiplantae; phylum Streptophyta; class Magnoliopsida; order Alismatales; family Hydrocharitaceae; genus Thalassia; species Thalassia testudinum. Next base: position 59,821,415 of record JAZHRO010000063.1, read on the forward strand.
CTGGAGCAGGTGCAAGTGCAGACGTGGGTGCAGGCGCTGGAGAGGGTGACTGGCTAGAGGCGGTATCGGCGAGGAGAGAGAGTGCACGGTGACCGGATAAGTGAGAAACTCTTCGGTCACTGCACTGTAGCTACAGTGTCACGCTGAGAGGCGTAAACAGTAGCTACAGTGCCGCGTGCGATGGCCAACCGGTTGCGATCAGTTCTGTGTGCACGGGCACGATGGAAGGCGCCTGCATGCGCGGAAGGAGCCTGCGGAGGTCACTGGCATGTGCACGGGGCTGCTGCTGCTGCTGCTGCTGCTGAGATTTAGACCTTGGCACGTTGACAATGGCAGCAAAGGTGTTGAGCGATGAAAATAGGGAGTGAAACCACCATGCCCACCTGCTCTTGGATGAGCTAGGTGGTGGTGGAACTCACAATGGTGGTCATGGGACCATTGTGAGCTTGCTCCTGCCCGCAGTGTGTCTCTTTAGTGGAAGAGCTACTGCGTATGGAGGGGAGAGGGGAGGAACTTGCCCTGGAGGAAGGTGTCTGCAGTGGTGTCAGTTCCAGGCTCCCTTCGCAAGGGAGAGGGCAGGGCTTTTTAAAGAAGGAGAAGCCTGCCACAGCCATGCTCTGGCAGAACAAGTTCAGCCATGCAGTTGGCAGAGGAAAGGCGCGAAGATGTGCATGCCCATGCCCTGAGCCGCGCAAAGGAGAAGAAATTCAAAGAAAAAATAAAAAAATGAAGAAGGTGAAATTGCGAGGCAGCACTTGAAGAAGTTGTTATTTACATGGCCAATTATTTACATTATCCTCCCCTCTCAAATAAATGCATGCATGTGTCAATTTTACAAATGCAACTATGGCTACCTACTATGCAATGGTAGTGCTAGGAAATAACACAAGATGGCATATTTGTTGGTGTATTTTTGTTGTGTAATCATACCCCCATGCCTATCTTTTGCTAGTCCCTAGCAAAACATTTTGTATTGTATTTAGAAATTATCTTAAGCTGAAGATTTTCTTCTGAGGCGACATGGGTGTGTTTATTTGTTAGATATTGTGAGAACCAATTGCAGGGAAGACTACCAGTACTTTAAGTCTTATGTGACATAGACCATCTCTCAACTAACCTGGACTCTTGACATTTAAACCTTAAGTATGATTTCCAAGACTCAGGAGGTTTTTGCCTTACTTGAGAGCTCAAGAGATTATGGCTTGTGCATAGTGAAGGATCAAGACTGACCAAATGAACATTAAGACTCAAGCCCAAGGTTTCACGAATCTTTAAGTGCAGGTTGGTCCCAATTTCAGCTCGTGTCTTCGGATTGACCCTTAAAAAAAAGATGACGGAAAACTCAACTCCCATTTTATCACATTTTTTGCCCAAAGAATATATGGTAGAAAATAGGGTATTTGTAACTTGCCCTGAAAAACTTTTTAGGGAGAAGACTTTACAGGTATTTGCGAGATATACTAACTTATTTGCACAAGTTTCTTTTTGAAACAAGTGTCAGCATATCTCTTACAACTTTATTTGGAGGAGCATACTTTTCTTTTGGTGGGAGAGTTCCTTTTTGGTGGAAAGAGTTTCTCCTAGACACAAGACTAAAGCCTAGGATAAAAAGTCTACCTGCACGCACAGGTAAGGACTCCACCTTCTCTAATGAACACTAGGGTTGGATCTTATGTTCGCCTAGTCTTTCTTGATATGTGTAGTGTGAACCAAGATTACTTAGGCTCTCAAGTAGAAGCAAACCAACGGATCCTGTACTGATGTCTCAGGTACAAGAATACGTCTTTAGTTAGGAGAGATTCTGGTCTATCTTGTCAATGCTCAAGTGAATTAAGCCGAGCCTGAGCGAATCAAGCTTCTGTGGCCTGGAAAGTCTTCAAAACAGTGGTTGAATATCCATAAACACTTATTGTATTTTCGTTTCAGCCTTCAGATCAATACTAGACACCTTTTTTTTTATTTTTTACTATGTACATATTTATAGATGGATGGAAGCTGCATGATACCATATAGTACCCAGATCCTATGGATGCCTATCCACCCCCCCATTCCAAACGATGCTGTGTCCTCATATGCTTGCAGGGTAGGGTAGAGGAAGGTCCAAAGATCGAGGAACGAGAGCTGAGGTGCAGGGTATATAGCAGGGTGGTAGGGTGGGTGGATGGTGGGTGAAGTGAAAAGGTGTGAAGTGAAGTCGATGTGACAGTGGAGGAATGCTGTTGGGGTGCCTCCCAACGAGCGTTGAATTTAACGTCCCTAGTTGGACTCAGAATGAGGCACGACATTAGTTACCCTCCAGCAGGGCAACCGTTTCTCCAACGGGGGCAGGTTCATGAGTAAGATAAGGTTTTAAACACTGCTCATTGACCGTAAATTTATGCCCAGATTTGGGATCTTCAATTTCAATGGCCCCGTTGGGAAATGGTCTCGAGACCAAGAAGGGACCAGTCCATTTGGACTTCAATTTCCAAGGAAAGAATTTGAGCCGGGCATTGTAAAGCCAAAGTTGCTGAGATGGCTCAAATTCCTTCCACCGAATTCAGCTGTCGTGAAAAGCCTTAGTTCGTTGCTTGAAAGTTAAGGCAGAATCATAGGCTTCACGGCGGAGCTCTTCTAGCTCCTGGAGTTGGAGTTTCCTTTCTCGACCACACAGGTCTGGGTCGAGGTTACATTGGCGAACTACCCAATAAGCACGGTGCTCCAGCTCCACGAGCAAATGACAAGGCTTCCCGTAAATGATTCTATAAGGAGACATACCTAGGGGAGCCTTGAAGGCAGTCCGATATGCCTAAAGTGCGTCAATCAACTTGTCAGACCAATCCTTACGGTCAGGCCGAACCATTTTCTAGAGAATTTGCTTGATTTGCCGGTTCGACACCTCAGCCTGGCCGTTCGTCTGAGGATGATATGGAGATGCGATACGATGGTGGACTCCATATTTCCTCAAAAGTGCCCGAAAAGAAGCGTGGGTAAAATGGCTTCCTCCATCCGAGATAATGGCTCGAGGGATCCCAAAGCGTGCAAAAATGTGGTCTTTGACAAATCGAGTGGATATGACATGGTCAGCATGGCACGTGGGAATAGCCTCGATCCATTTTGAAACATAATCAACAGCTATGAGGATGTATTCGAAGCCGTTGGAAGGAGGAAAGGGACCCATAAATTCGATTCCCCAAATATCGAAAATTTCAGCAACTAGGATGGGTTGCAAGGGCATCATGTCACGACGTGACATTGACCCTAATGACTGTCACCTAGTGCAATGTTTGGCATAATTGTGTGCATCCTGGTGAAGGGAGGGTCAAAAGAAACCGCACTGCAACACCTTGGCTGTAGTTTTCCTCCCAGAGAAATGGCCTCCGCAGGCCTGATCGTGGCAGAAGGATAGCACACTGGGGAATTTGCTGTCAGGAATATAGCAACGGATGATCTGATCAGCACCTATCTGAAAAAGAAGTGGATTATCCCAAAAATAATACTTTGCTTCTGCAATGAGACGGTCGCATTGGTTTTTAGGCCAACCATGCGGAATGGAACCAGAAGCAAGGTAATTGGCAATGTCGGCATACCAAGGTCCACTTGCCACATTAATTGCCAATCGGTGCTCATCGGGAAAAACCTTGTTAATCGGTAGGGTAAGTCCAATGTGGTCATGGTCTAGTCTTGAGAGTTGATCAGCCACAACATTCTGGGCTCCGACCTTATAGTGGATCTCAATGTCAAATTCTTTGAGTAGAAGGATCCAACGAATCAGTCTAGGCTTGGCATCCTTCTTGTGCATGAGATGGCTAATGGTTGCGTGGTCAGTGAATACAATAACATGTGAGCCCAGAAGGTAAGAGCGGAATTTCTCCAGCCCAAAGACGACTGCTAGTAGTTCTTTCTAAGTGGTAGTATAATTACGTTGGGCCTCATCCAACGTCTTACTGGCGTAGTACACTACGAAGGGGTATCAATCGCGTCTTCGTCCCAGGATGGCTCCGACTGCAAGGTTGGAAGCATCACACATGAGTTCAAAGTCGAGGGACCAATCAGGTGGCTGGAGAATAGGGGCCTTGGTGACAGCCTCATGTAGCTGTGTGAATGCTCGTATGCAGTCGGGGCCTATATCAAAGGGCACGTCGGTCGATAGGAGATGAGTTAAAGGTCTAGAAATCTTGGAGAAGTCTTTGATGAATCTCCTATAGAAACCGACGTGTCCCAAGGAGAGGATTTGTTTGACAGAGCCAGGCACAGGTAAATCAACAATTACATCAAGCTTAACTCTGTCAACCTCGATACCCCTGTCGAAGATGATATGCTCGAGAATAATTCTCTCGTGTACCATAAAATGACTTTCTTCCCAGGAAAGCACGAGGTTCACATCAATACATCTCCTAAGGATACAGGTCAGGTTGGCAAGACAGTCATCAAAAGAGGGTCCAAAGATCGAAAAGTCATCCATGAAAACCTCGAGAAAGTCACCAACCATGTCATGGAATATCGACAGCATACATCTCTGGAAAGTTGCTAGCGCATTACAAAGTCTGAATGGCATCCTTCTAAATGCAAAGGTGCCAAAGGGGCAGGTAAAGGTGGTTTTCTCTTGGTCCCTACAGTCAATTGCCACCTGGTTATATCCAGAGAATCCATCCAGGAAACAGAAAAATTTATTTCCCGCTAACCGCTCTAGGATTTGGTCAATGAAAGGTAGCGGAAAGTGATCTTTATTAATTGTAGCATTCCGTTTCCTATAATCTACACACACTCTCCAAGATGTAGGAGTGCGTGTAGGGATGGATTCGCCCCTGCCATTGACAAGGATGGTGAGTCTCGCCTTTTTGGGCACGACGTGAATCGGACTCACCCAGGGGCTATCGCTGATCGAGTATATTATACCTGCACCCAGCCACTTAATAATTTCTTTTTTAACGACATCTCGCATGTTAGGGTTGAGACGTCGCTGCATCTCGCAGGAAGGTCGAGCCTCCTCCTCAATATATATATGGTGAGTGCTGTAGGAGGGGCTAATGCCAGTTAAGTCTGATAAGGACCATCCAATGGCTGCCTTGTGTTCCATAAGGACGTTTGTTAGTTTGCACTCTTGCTCCCTAGTCAATTTTGAACTAATGATTACAGGGAGCGTTTCATTTGGTCCCAAGAAAACATACTTAAGCAAATCAAGCAACTCTTTCAGCTCGAGAATGGATGGTGAGAGATCTGGCATTCCTTGGGACGAGAGTGCCCTAAGTGGATCAGAAGAAAACAAGTCAGGAGGAAGAAGTTGGCCCTCAAATTGGTCAAGAAGAGGGGCATCTTGGATTGATGGATCCAAAAAGGGATAGCCCCAGTGAGTAGTATGTGGGCTCAATGTCCTAGTGTGGAGTTGCAATTCCACCTAATTCGGCGAGAAAGAAAGGGCAATCCGGTCTTCAAGAGTGTGGACCGGCGGTGAGTAGCCCGAATATGACTCAGACCACAAGGTATGGGAAGCGGAGAAAACCTCATCAGAAGTCTAGTCAGGAGAAGGTACAAGAAAAGGGAGGGATGGGGGAATGTCATAATATGTGTCGGTCAGGCAATCGTCTGTGTTTAAAGGAAATCCACAACAGACAGAATAGGTCCCAATAAGTCTGATACACGCACTGACGGCCATGTCCTCGTCAAACGTGTCATCCTCGATTCAATCGCAATCAAAGTTCTTGGCTGCCTTGAAGATGTTAAGCTTGAGCTTCTTAGATCCCACGACAATCTTAATACAGCCCGACTCGCAGTCGATATGGGTGTGGGCTGTGGCCAAGAAAGGTCGACCAAGGATGATCGAACAATCAAAAAGTGAGCTAGGAACTTCCATATCCAAAACAAGAAAGTCAACAGGAAAACAGAGATTGTTGACCCTAACCACCACGTCTTCCACCACACCCTTTGGTATTTTGATAGAATGATCTGCCAACTGTAACGTGACAGGGGTGGGTTTCAAATTTCCGAAGGCAAATTTCTCGAGCATGATGGTTGGTATAGGATTGATGGAAGATCCTAGATCAAGCAGGGCACGGTTAAAATTGCAGCCTTGGATGCTACAAGAAATAAGCAGTGTGCTTGGATCTTTCTGCTTCGGTGGTAGATTTGATAGTATAGCACAACTCACATGAGGCGAGAGAACCACCGGATTCTTTGTTTTCTTTGACTGTCACCTAGGTGTAGTGTAGTCTTTGAAAAATCAGGAGACAATAGGTATGTGGTCAATAGCCTCTAATAGGGGTACCTTGATTTCAACATCTCTAAATAAATTACACAGGTTATCAAAGGCCTACGTATCCCTTTTCTTGCCTTTTTTCTCCCTCAGTAGAGCCTTAGGGAATGGGATCGATTCTGGCACTAGTTTGGGTGTATCGTCCTCTCGCGAATGTGGTGCGCATCCCGAATGAGAGGGCGATGAAGAAGATGGGCCAGGATCAGGTCGAGGCGGATCGACGGTTTGCTTACCGCTCCTTGTAGTAATCGCATTGGACGTTGCGGGTCCAGTGGGATCATAAGGCGGAGGAGGGTTCACAATAGGGACATAAGGGTGAGGTGCTGCAGCGGGATTAGCCTGAAATCCCAGAGGAATGCTCGGTGCTTGCAGAATCTGATGAACCTGCCCTTGAGAAGGTCATACCTGTGGTTGAGGACCACGGGGTACGAAATTTCGTAGGTTGGGAACAGGTTGGGCTAGAAGAGTGCCCTAAGATCGAGTCGCCATGCATTGTTGACTGATCTCAGCATTCTGCTGCGCCAATTGGTGCTGAAGAGAGGTCATGTTCTCTTCATGGCGCTTTGACATTTCTGTCATCATTCACATCAGTTTATCAAGAGGACATGATGCGTGTTCTGTTTTCAGTATGCAAGGACCCGATGGCGGATTCGCCATAGGATTAGATTGGGCCTTTGGGATGATGGGTGCAGACGGTAGCATTGGCCCACTCATGGGGTTTTGGCACTGCAGGTTATTGGACCATGAGAAATTCGGATGATTTTGCCACCCTATGTTATAAGTGGCAGAGAACGGGTCGTTCCCCAAGGTGCAAGCGTCTTCTAAGCCAGAAGATGAGTCCGCATGTAAATATGCATCCGAGCACACGGAGGCTTGGTCTTTCGTGTCAAAATACTGGCTTGTAGAAGCTAGATCCACATGACTTACCGAATCGCTCAGTGCGACACTCGGTAAGGAAGATCTCACGGGGTTTTTGGGGATAAGCCTGGCATTGGAAGGATTGGGATTGTGATGCAATGGCGAGGTCGGGGTGTTTGCCATAGAACGGGCAAGATTGGCCAGAAGTTCGTCCAGCTTCTTGTGCACGACGGAAACTTCATCCAATTTTTGTGCGGTAAGGTTAAGATCAGTGGATGAAAGGGAGGATCCCGTGTCAACTTCGTGAACATTACGGGGCAGGCTGGTACGATTAAAGGTGACAATGGAGGCATTGTTCGTTGAGTTTTCGCTCATGTTTTCAAATAATTCAAATGCTCCATTCTCGTCTTTATTCATAAAATTTCCTCCGCTGAAAGCGTCTGCAATCTGCTTCAAAGTCTCATTTAGCCCATCAAAGAAAATCTAGGCTATATGCCACTTAGGCAGACCGTGGTGCGGACACTTCCGGAGGTCATTATACCTCTCCCAAGCCTCATGAAACTGTTCGCCATTTTGTTGCGTAAAGGAAGTTATAGCACGGCGAAGCACGTTGGTTCGCTTGATTGGGAAGAATTTCTTGAGAAATGTTGTTCGCATCTCTTCCCAAGAATGGATGGTTCTCCCAAGGGTGCATAACCATTGCAATTCTTTATCCCGCAATGAAAACAGTAACATTTTCATGAGGACAATTGATAACTCGATGTTTCTTGGTTTAATCGTTTCAGCCAATCAGGTTAGGTCTTCCAAATGGAGAAAAGGATCTTCACTTGCAAGACCATGGAAGTGAAAGTTAATCTGGCCAATTATGTTGGGTTTCAATTCAAAATCGTCCCCACCCATGGGGACCTGAATTTGTCCTATGGTCTCTGTAGCAGCGGGATTTTGATAAGAGCTAAGAGACCTAGGCTCCTCCCGTTCGGGAGGGTTCTGCATTTCCTCCAAGGTTTCCCTAATGGCTTCAATCTGTTCATTATACATTTCCATTTGGGCTTGGAGGCAGGTTATGGGGTCCATGGCTCCACCACCTAGTGGGTTTTGAGGGTGGTTTCCTCCCTCGGGATTTGGAGGTGGATGTGCAGCCATGTTTGTGGAGGAGGATGACGATTCGATTTCTTTCCTTCTATAATTATTAGACAATTCAAATAATTCAGGGTTTTGTGACCTCCTCCCAAACAAGCACTACCGCAGGAAGAATTGGGGGGATAAGAAGGGAAATGGGGATGAGAGAAATGACACCACAAAGGTACACTTGATGACAAATCAAGGCAATCAAAATCCTAACCTCTACAGTGTGCCCTTAGACCTAAAGACTAAGTTACTTACTATCACAACCTACGGAACCAAATGCGAGCACCGCGGAACCACCAGGCCAGATTGAAAGGCCGTTTACCCTAGTCTTAGACACCTGATAGCACGTGGGAACCCGCACCAGCATGTAGGCACTACACGTAGGTAGTTAGACCTCCAATCCTTAATAAGGGTCAAGTTCCTACCAGTTTTAATTAGAGGCTTAGGATCAAGTGCTTCAGGAATGTGAAGGGTGTTGTTTACAGGTAATGTCCAAGTGCATTAATTTTAGAAAGTGTGTAAACCAAGCATGCAACGGGGAAATCTCCTCGAATTGAAGTTTTAGTTGGTGAATGGTTTTTAGAATTTCAACCTTAAGTAGATGGATTTTAGGATTTCGCTGAGTTACCAATTCAACCAATCTCAAAGTTTTGAGAAAATACAGGTTTTTTCTATGCCCAACAAACCCTTCTTCAATGTGAGTTAGTTAATGCATGCTAAAAATGCAATGGGCTTCCCTAGATGGAAATTTCTATGTGTGGATGCACGAGTCAATTTTAGGTTCGTGTGAAAGGGAGCCAAATCACTTCAATTCAAGTGCTCCCAATCACCAAAATGATGTTCCACACACAAGGCTCAACCACAAGATAATGTAGAGAAAATCAAAATGTTGGGGTTGAAGTATTCGGGATCCAATCTTAGGCATGTGAAAGGTCGTGATGGGGTTGGAATCAACTCAATTCCAAGTCTCCCCTCCAAAAATGTGATCCTGAATTCCGGATAACTGAGGCAAGGAGGGATGGCAATCAATCTACTTAATCTTGCCTCAAAGAATACTTCACACGATGAAAGATTCAAGAATCTAGATTCTTGGATCTTCACTATGCGAAGTTTAGCGAGAAATCCCAGGGCGGTGGGAGTGATGGCAAACAATCAAACAAGTGATTTTTAATCCACTTGCCCCAAGAAATCCCAAGAAGTTTTTTTAGGTTTTTTTTTTATTAAGGTGACAAGTTGACCTAAGTTGCTAAGAGAGAGAGAGACTTACCTTTTCAGCAACGTGGGCGAAGCTCCAGTGCAGTGCCGGCGACATCACGCTCTCATTCCCGCCTTGGATCTACCCACCGGCTAAGGACCCATAGGTCCCATTCTTCCTGTTAGTTTAGGTTTTTAATTCTGCATAATTAGTTTTAGCTGTAGTTAAGTAGTTTAGAGTAGAATTAGCATAATTGTTAGTGTTTAATTTTCGCTGTAGGTTAAAGTAGCTGTAGGAGTAGAATTAGCTTTAATTCCCTTCCCTCACCTCCTCTGATCAGTCCAGATCAGAGGGGAAGAATTCATCAAATCATTTATCAAATTATCTCCCTCTCCATGTTTTTTCACAATCCAGTTCTGATTTCTTTCTAACGACAAGTTTTTCGCATCCTTCACCCACACACCCTGATCCAATTTTAGATCTGGTGGTTTACAACCTCAGATCTGAAATTGGCATCACAAGAACCTTTGGGGCTTCTCACTCACCCCATATTTGTTCACAAAAGCCCCTTGATTTTGGGTTGAATTCTTCAGTTTGTCAGATTTCTTTTCAACATGGATTTTAAGAATTTTTGCTTTCTGGATTTCATTGCCTGATCTGACAGATTGAAGAGGATTGGAATTTCTTGTTGGCAAGGACTCTGAGAGAATTTCTGGTGACAGAAACTATCTCAGAAGAGCCATCCATTATGTTTTTTGCTATGTTTTGAATGCATTTACAAGTTACTGTGAATTCCCTTAATGAATTCTCAGTACTATCTTGATAATTCAGAATTGCCATACACTATCTGTTTTGATAATTAATGTGATAATGACTATGGTGATTTGTATGGTGAATTCCTAACCTAAGGAGTTCTCAATACTCCTTAAGGTTGCAAGAAACTGGGATTTGATTTTATGGTTTTAATTGACTGAATTAATTTTTCCTTCATGCTGTCTATAGCATTAGGAAGAGCTAATTCAGTGTTATTTTTGGATTTAATCTTAAATGAGGTTTTTGATGAGGGTTTTTGGGCATTTGAATTAAGACATTTTGTGATTTTCGTAAGGAATTAAACCCTTGTCAGATTTGGGATTCACTTATCTACTTTTCAGTTGATTTTGATTGATCTTAATCCCAGTACACAGTAAACTACAGCATCTTGCAGCTACATATCTTCCTCCAGTAAACTACAGCATCTTGCAGCTACATATCTTCCTCCTCTCTAAACTCTTCCCTTCTCACCATTTGGATTCATCTCTCTTTTCAAATGGACTAACTGCAGCAGCAGTTAGCCCATTTGACAGTAGCTTAGGCTACTGAAAGAAACACCGAATTCTTAACACTCTCCCCCTTCTCCACCCATCTGATAGTGGCTAAAGCTGCTGTTAGACAAGAAAATTGAACACAATCAATCCTTCTTTCCTCATCCTCCTATTGAAATCTAACTGTAAATACTTAAATCTAATACTGTATATATACATATACTGCTAACTTTAATTATAATGAATATAGTAACTATGTAAGTATATATACATATATACTGTATACTCTATAAAATTGTATATATCTATATATATGTAACTTACAGACATATATACATAAATACTGAATTACTGAATTGAATTTATACATATATAATTACTGAATTGTATATACAAATATAAATAATGAATTTATTCAGTTTATAGCTAGAGTGTTAAGTTAATTTAGCTAAATTAGTAATTTAGGGTTATAACTAAGTTAAGTGAATCTACAGACTTAGGTTAATTTATATTAAGTAATTTAAGCTAGTTAAAGTATATTTGTACCCATTTTAGATTACTGTTATTTAGTTTATAAATTAAACAGCCAAAAACTGCTATTTCAATATAAATAAAACATAAATAAATTCGGAAAAATATAATAAAAATATGTATAAAATACTTAAGTATGTAATTTAAATCTGTTTAAGGTCAATTAGACCATTTACTAACTAATTTATAAGAAATTAACCAATTAAGCACCTAAATTAGCCTGTACAAACAGCCTAATTTAATTAATGTATTTGTATAGTAAACTTAATTAAAATTCAAAATTAATTAAGCAATTGTGTAGTATTATGTAGATACTTTATTGTCCATAATTTATTTTATTTTTTTTAATAATTTATGGCCCTCAAATCGAGGGCCAAATTCGCCTCCAGGCACAGCTGCGCCCGATTTCTAGCGCAGATGTGGTGCTGGAATAGCACCACATCGTGCGCTGCAAATCGCGTGCAGCACCTTATTAAGAATTTGAGTTTCTTATTGCCCAGTCGTCACGGGCGCGGGGTACCCGAAACACAGCATATACACGATCCGGTTACCATCTTGAGCATTCTGTCTGAACATTGTGATGAAAGTGTACATTGTGTGTGGGGCTGGGGGCTCGAGTGTGTGTGCGTCATTTGGCTGAGGCCCTGCGCTGAGTTTGAAAGCATAATTAAGTGGCTCATCAAGATTAGGATGCGCTTAGTAGAGGTCTGGTCCCACCCTTTGGGTGCTGCGTATCCCTCGAAAGGTGCACCAGCAAATTGAACACATTTTGAACTACTTAATAAAAGCCAATGACGACTTAAGTGTATATAATAGAGAAAGATAACGCAGAAACAAAAGAGAAGAAGAAGAACAGAAGAAACTTAGTGTACATATAGAGAAAGATAGAAGACGTATACATACGTAAATACAAATACAATAAAAAGATAAACGTATATATATACATATGTACACGTAGTATAGCCTATTATTTGTATAAGTAAACCTATATAATTACTAACAGAATAAAATGACACCATAAGCGTCGCTAAAGACCTTACTTTTCTAGTGTTTTCTGAGATTTAGCGACGCTTATGTTTGTCATTAAAACTGCTGTATATGTTACTGTAGATAACAGACTAGTAATATAAGTTTTTACACTATGGCATCCTAGTGTATTAGGTACTATCATGTTAGTATTAATACTATAACTTGTAAATACATATTTTTTAGTATAGTAATAAATTGTTTGGTGCTTGTTTTTAGTTAGTTAATTTTTACAAGCATTACAATTAACTTTTAGTAAGTAGGCAAACCATTTTTATATTCATTCATTCCTTAATAAGATGTAAAGTTTCTTTTTGGAATTAGCGGACAATTTTGAGATCAAAGAGTGACCGATGTAATTCAATAAATTACCTCCCAGTGAACGACCTGGAACAAAACCAGTAAAAATTAGATAAGTAAATAATAATAGTGGTTGTAATGACTGGTACTCACCCTAGCTCACCACTTTGACACTCTTAGTGCAGCATTACTACAGCGAACACATCACACAAGCATTGCCACCGTTATTCATTATATTTTTGGCGCCGTTGCCGGGGAGGCAACGCTCTTTATATTCCAAAATTACCCTTTAATTCTTTTTGTATATAGAAATTCTCCATTTAATTTAAATTCATTGATTGTAATTGCTTTCTTACATTGATTTATTTGTGAATACATTCTTTTATTCCTTTATTCTTTCATTTGTTATTTTTCCACAGCACTTGAGGAGTGTCGTCTTCCTGGTGGAGTCGCTGCGCTCTTGACCCATCTTCCTGGTGGAGTTTTGCCTCAGAGTAGCTGTAGGATTAGCAATAAAAGTAGTTTAGTTTAGATAGTTTTAGGTATATTAATTAGGAAAAAAGAATTGTTAGTCATAAGTTGTGGGAGCCTGTTCTCACATATTCTTTGTAATAATTTTGGACTGTCTGGACTTTATCTTCTTTTTCTCGATTTTTCGATTGCGATTTTCCGAGTTAATTTCTTTCCTTGTTTTCGTTTTTTGCATATAAAAAAAAAATCAAAAATCAAAATGATCTCATACGTATCTAGCAGCAGCATAACCTTAGGCATCCATCTTAGGTTGCACACTTTTCTGCTAGATTTTAATTCAAGTCAAATCTACATTAAGAAGATTGCTGGAGTCAGGTACGCATTTCTTACCTTACTCTAACTCCTGTCATAATTGCATTTGACTTAAAATTAAGAAGACCATCACTTGTATTGAATTGACTAAAAAGGTGAAACGAGCAGCATAGAAATCACATCTTAATCACTTCAATTAAGTCAAAAAGGAGATATTAAATTTTGGTGAAACCATGTTTGAGGTTTTCATCGCCTTGTGTTGAATGTTATCGTACACACAGCACGATCACTTAAGGCCACAACACATGGGTTTCTACCTCATCTCTTTCTGCAACCACAGGATCTAGATTCACATGCTAAGTCTTATCCAGATTCCCTGTGGATTTTAGAGGTCTGCACATCGCTAGGTTTATCTTAGGATACGTACAATTGTTTGAAACAATTGCTTGTGTACAACATAATTTTGCATAGCAGCCTCTAGGAAAAATTATTTTTTCGATTTATCTCGCTTGATTGGTCTTCTGAATGAATTAAGATTTAATTGGGATTTTTTCGCTTTCTGTGAACGTTGTTAAAATTTTTCCCATTGAGTTGGAACGAATTGTAGTAAACGTGATTTCAAAAATCAATTCAATGGAAGGTAGGAGATCCCAAAACCCAAAACTTGTATTCCCCTTAGGTACTGCTACCCAAGCTACTGCATCTTTCTCTTTGCCCTCCACTTCTAATCCTTTACCTCCCAAGTCTCAAAATCCTATTCACCAAGAGGATGATCTTGAGTCGTCACAATTCAAGGATTTTGAAGAACTTCCTCCAGACTTAGTTGCACATCCTCCACCACAGCAACCACCTATCCCTAGGTTCCAACCTCCACCTTATCCTAATTATCCTAATCCACCCCCGGAGAGAGGACCTATGCCTCATCTTCAGCACCTTTTCGATACACAACTACAAATGAATACCTTAACCCAGCAGGTGCACCAGCTTACTCAAGCTGTTAATCTTTTAGCTAACCCCCAACCACAACCACTTCAACCTAGAAATCCCCAGGCACCACCCCAACCCCGTAGACCTCAACTACGGGATTATTATAATCCCGCAGTTGCCCAACCAATGCCTGTGATACGTTATCCCAATGGGGGTCGTGCTGCTGAACTGAAGCTGAACAATATAGCACTCATTCCTCACTTCCATGGACTTGCTTCTGAGGACCCTTTTCAGCATTTAGAGGAGCTGAAGAATCTTGCCCAAACTTTGGGTCCGCAAGGACATGATCAGCACACGCTTTTAATGAAAATGTTCTCCTTTTCATTAAATGATAAGGCAACCTTTTGGTTTCGAACACTTGCACGGACTACACCTATAGATTCCTGGGCTTCTTTAGAACATGAGTTCTTAAAGAAGTACTTTCCTGTAGGCTGCACTAACGCCTTAAGGCGTGCCATCACCACATTCACCCGGAATTCAGGAGAACCTATGCACGAGGCTTGGGAGAGATTCCATGAGCTTCTAAGAAAATGTCCCCACCATGGTGTCTCACGCTGGCAACAGGTCAAAATCTTCTACCATGGGCTCCATGATGACACACGGAATTTCGTAGATGTCGCTTGTGGAGGCAATTTCCTGTGTCGGGATGAGGACTCAGCCTTTAAGCTCTTTGAAGGCATGGCCGAAAACTCTATTAATAATGCTTCAATGAGCATGTTTAATAGAAAGTCCTCACATTCCCACTCACACACTGGGGTACACGAAGCCCAATCCAGTAGCAAAGACTTAGAGATAGTGGCTAGTCAACTGGATAAAGTGGGCTTAATCGAGAAGAAAGTAGATGAAGTATGGAAATTTCTCTCAAAACCCTCATCTTCTTCTTCTCAGTCACCAGCACAAAACACTTCTTCTCAGTTTCCCACAGGGAGGGAAACTGTGAATAACCTTTCTGTGACACAAACTGCATTACCGGATTTTCCATTTCCATATCCTTTACCGGTTGGAGGAACCTTTGTTCCTCCCTACACTGACTTCCTTGCACCTTCTGGAGTTTCAGAGGAGCTCCATGCCATTCATAATGACCCTTTCGCACAAACCTACAACCCTGGATGGCGCAATCATCTAAATTTCTCGTGGTCGGGAAATTCACAGAGATCTCCTTTTCAACAACCTTCTGCACCACCACTGCATAACCCGATCCGAGCATCACCTCCACAATCACACGGTTATCCACCGCGTGCCTACTAGCAACCCCAACCCAGGCCTACCCAATACTCTCAATCTGGGCCTACACGAGATGACCAGTTGGGGTCTATCATGAAAGCTCTTGCTGATATGCAACAACAAAATATTGCTATGCAGCAGAAACAGGACGTGGCCTTAGCTGAGATGAGAGCCCAGCTATCACACTTGACGGAGTCCTGTCAACCACATTCACTCCCATCTCAAGCACAACCCAACCCTAGGAACATACCTTCTCAAAGGTATGTCCAACCTAGACCAGCAATGCAAGACCAAGCACATGTCATTTCACAACCTATGCACAACACTGAATTCTTCATTGACTCAAATTAAGATCAAAATCGACTGGACCTTTTCAAATCTTAACAATATTTGACAATGGAGCCATTGAGATCACTGAAATTGACAAATCTGAACCTTTTACTGTAAATGGTCAAAGACTGAAACCTTTCACTGAGCCGCATGATCTCAGACTTGTCAATTCCACCATTTCGCTCCTACATTTTGAACTACCAACTAAGTTTTCACCTAGCTGAAGGTGTTAAACTTAGCAAAACCTATCCTTGTACATGGCTATTTTTCACCTTTCTTACTCTTTCCTTTATTTGTTTATAGTGTCTACCCTTGCATTTTGAGCATACTTTCATTGACACACATGTCATGCATTTCGCTTCCTAGCCCAACTGTTCACTCTGACCCTAGATCAGACTTAAAATCGTCCGCACAGAGATTTTTTCTCCTCATTCCGACTTCCTTCCATCACCCAGTCTAGGATAGTGAAAAGCAGAACATGCATTTGCATTCACCCTATTCATTCAATGAGGACATTGCAACATTTAAGCATGGGGGGGTGTAAATGGTAAACCATTTAAACTGAAATGCAATTGTAGACACACCTATAGTACGTATAGTATTATCAAAAAATATATACTTAAAAAATTGAAAATTTTGAAAAATTTTTAAAAAATTACAAAGCTAAAAATACAAAAAAAAACAAATTACAAAAAAAATTCCAAAATACAATAAAGGACATGTACTTTTTCTTTTGTCAAGGAAGGACATTAATTTCAAGAAGGGAGAGAGAAAAAGATAAAAGATAAGTGTTTAACTATGGTCTTCTAGCTGAAAACAAAAAAATTAGAATAAGTGTCTATGGACATTCAACCGTTACTGGTTTGACCTGTCGGACCATAGGAGCTTGATACAAGCTTGGGCTTAATACACTTTGAGCCTTGACAAGATAGACCACAGTCTCTCCTAACTTTAGGATAAATTCTTGTACCTGAGTCACCAGTACAGGATTCGTTGGTTTGCTTTGACTTAGGAGTCTAAGTAACCTTGGCATACACTACACAATGTCAGGAAAGATCACTTGAACCTAAACCTCAACCCTTGTGTTCATTAGGGAAGGTGGAGTCCTTACCTGTGCGTGCAGGTAGACTCTTTGTCCTAATCTTTAGTCTTGTGTCTAGGAGAAGCTCTTTCCACAGAAAAAATTCACCCACCAAATACAATGCACTCTACCAAATAAGTTCCAGAGACATACTGTTCAAAAAAAAAACAGAGAGAGAGAGAGAAAGTCAAGTATGTTCTCCAAAAACCTGAGAAAAACAACTCTTCCACCAAAAATGTTTTCAGGGTTCAAAACAATACCCTGTTTGTCCAAAAAAAAAAAAAATCTTCTCTGAGCCACAAATACAATAAGGGTTGGGTTTGAATATCCATCAATTCTTGAGAGCCATCCGAAAACATAAGCTGAAGTTAGGACCAACCTGGACTTAAAAAGAAGTGAAACCCCGGGAATGAGCTTTAGAATTCACTTGGTTAGTCCTGACTTATCACAAAGCACAACCATAACCTCATAGCATTCTGAGTCTCTGTAAAACCCCCTGAGTCCTGGAATTCGACTTAAGGTTTAAATATCAAGAGTCCTTGTTGGTTGAGAGATGGTCTATGTCATTTAAGCCTCGAGTTCTGGTAGGTTATCCTCAGTAATAAGGTTCTCACAATGTCCAAAACACAATTGGTTTATTGAAAAAATATTTTAGCCTGAAGATCTTTATCATCAAACACTTAAAAATTTTTGAAAGAAGAAAAAGATACCTCGACACACTTACCTTGCTGATACTTAAATTTCCTTATACTTCAACCGATTGTTTGCTAAGGGACTAGCAAAACGTAAGCATGGGGGTATGATGAGTAGCTACTCATCATGGCTAAAAAGCAGAAATTAAGCTAGACACTAAGCAAAGCAATATCAAATTAACAGATAAAAAGGGTTAAGTGTGGGAATTAAAGAAAAAGACCTAAAACCTTTACTCTATGTTAAAACTTCATAATTAGGTCACAAAAATGAGATATTCTGAAAGCAAAATACAAATGATGATCCATGCGTCAATTGAACACAAAAATAAGTTTGAAAGGCCAAATCAGAAGTAAATCAATGTCTTAAATGTTTAATTAAGCACATATAAAAACTTGAAGGAAATTGGACATCATTTAGGTTTTGAAATAGATAGTTTATACTTAGGTCCTTCATGCATTACACTTTAACCCATAAAAACTCATTTTTGGACCTGCTTGTAAGCCGTAGGGACCCTTTTGAAAACCTACAGGGTCCTTCCAGTTATAGTTCTTTTCACTTATGGGCCTACACGTTATTCTTCTACCCCTTCGTTCAAGGGTCTTCCTGCAATTTTTTCCTCATTTCAGAGAGAAACCTGCTGCTCTTCACGTGCACTGTAGCGGGCGAAGAACACAGCCAATCTCAGCCGTCCGTCGCTCTTTAGATCTTGATCTGCGGTTGGATTCTATTGGAACTTTCACGCAATTCGGTGCGTGCGTTCACCTCTCTCCCCAGATCTCATCTGACGGTCGGACCTTGTGCTCAGCTCACCGCGTGCTCTGCCCCTCACATCCTCGCCGCCGGTTGCATCTTGTTTATTCTCACCTGATCGGTGATCTCAGCCACTGAGCTGCTACTTAAGCACCTCAGTGGTGTCGCGTGCAAGGGATCGCTCCCTCCTACATCTCTTAGCGATCAATTCGTCCACTCCAGTCTCTCCTCCCCATCCAGCCCCTGATTTCACAGCCCCGACTATGAAATCATCACCTTCTCTCGATACTCCTCGTCGCTAAGGACTTCGTAGCACCTGAGGACGACCCTGCATCCTCACTAGCAGACTCTTCCCTCCGCTGGAGTCATCTTCCTCCTTTCTTCCTCCTTAGCCACCAGCTAAGGACCCATAGGTCCCATTCTTCCTGTTAGTTTAGGTTTTTAATTCTGCATAATTAGTTTTAGTTGTAGTTAAGTAGTTTAGAGTAGAATTAGCATAATTGTTAGTGTTTAATTTTTGCTGTAGGTTAAAGTAGCTGTAGGAGTAGAATTAGCTTTAATTCCCTACCCTCACCTCCTCTGATCAGTCCAGATCAGAGGGGAAGAATTCATCAAATCATTTTTCAAATTATCTCCCTCTCCATGTTTTTTCACAATCCAGTTCTGATTTCTTTTTAACGACAAGTTTTTCGCATCCTTCACCCACACACCCTGATCCAATTTCAGATCTGGTGGTTTACAACCTCAGATCTGAAATTAGCATCACAAGAACCTTTGGGGCTTCTCACTCACCGCATATTTGTTGACAAAAGCCCCTTGATTTTGGGTTGAATTCTTCAGTTTGTCAGATTTCTTTTCAACATGGATTTTAAGAATTTTTGCTTTCTGGATTTCATTGCCTGATCTGACAGATTGAAGAGGATTGGAATTTCCTGTTGGCAAGGACTCTGAGAGAATTTCTGGTGATAGAAACTATCTCAGAAGAGCCATCCATTATCTTTTTTGCTATGTTTTGAATGCATTTACAAGTTACTGTGAATTCCCTTAATGAATTCTCAGTACTATCTTGATAATTCAGAATTGCCATACACTATCTGTTTTGATAATTAATGTGATAATGACTATGGTGATTTGTATGGTGAATTCCTAACCTAAGGAGTTCTCAGTACTCCTTAAGGTTGGAAGAAACTGGGATTTGATTTTGTGGTTTTAATTGGCTGAATTAATTCTTCCTTCATGCTGTCTATAGCATTAGGAAGAGCTAATTCAGTGTTATTTTTGGATTTAATCTTAAATGAGGTTTTTGATGAGGGTTTTTGGGCATTTGAATTAAGACATTTTGTGATTTTCATGAGGAATTAAACCCTTGTCAGATTTGGGATTCACTTATCTACTTTTCAGTTGATTTTGATTGCTTTTAATCCCAGTACACAGTAAACTACAGCATCTTGCAGCTACATATCTTCCTCCTCTCTAAACTCTTCCCTTCTCACCACTTGGATTCATCTCTCTTTTCAAATGGACTAACTGCAGCAGCAATTAGCCCATTTGACAGTAGCTTAGGCTGCTGAAAGAAACACTGAATTCTTAACACTCTCCCCCTTCTCCACCCATCTGACAGTGTCTAAAGCTGCTGTTAGACAACAAAATTGAACACAATCAATCCTTCTTTCCTCATCCTCCTATTGAAATCTAACTGTAAATACTTAAATCTAATACTGTATATATACATATACTACTAACTTTAACTATAATGAATATAGTAACTATGTAAGTATATATACATATATACTGTATACTCTATAAAATTGTATATATCTATATATATGTAACTTACAGACATATATACATAAATACTGAATTACTGAATTGAATTTATACATATATAATTACTGAATTGTATATACAAATATAAATAATGAATTTATTCAGTTTATAGCTAGAGTGTTAAGTTAATTTGGCTAAATTAGTAATTTAGGGTTATAACTAAGTTAAGTGAATCTAGAGACTTAGGTTAATTTATATTAAGTAATTTAAGCTAGTTAAAGTATATTTGTACCCATTTTAGATTACTGTTATTTAGTTTATAAATTAAACAGCCAAAAACTACTATTTCAATATAAATAAAACATAAATAAATTTAGAAAAATATAATAAAAATGTGTATAAAATACTTAAGTATGTAATTTAAATCTGTTTAAGGTCAATTAGACCATTTACTAACTAATTTATAAGTAATTAACCAATTAAGCACCTAAATTAGCCTGTACAAATAGCCTAATTTAATTAATGTATTTGTATAGTAAACTTAATTAAAATTCAAAATTAATTAAGCAATTTTGTATTATTATGTAGATACTTTATTTTCCATAATTTCTTTTATTTTTTTTAATAATTTATGGCCCTCAAATCGAGGGCCAAATTCGCCTCCAGGCACAGCTGCGCCCGATTTCTAGCACAGATGTGGCGCTGGAATAGCGCCACATCGTGCGCTGCAAATCGCATGCAGCTCCTTATTAAGAATTTGAGTTTCTTATTGCCCAGTCGTCACGGGCGCGGGGCGCCCGAAACACAGCATATACACGATCCGGTTACCATCTTGAGCATTCTGTCTGAACATTGTGATGAAAGCGTACATTGTGTGTGGGGCTGGGGGCTCGAGTGTGTGTGCATCGTTTGGCTGAGGCCCTACGCTGAGTTTGAAAGCATAATTAAGTGGCTTATCAAGATTAGGGCACGCTTAGTAGAGGTCTGGTCCCACCCTTTGGGTGCTGCGTATCCCTCGAAAGGTGCACCAAGAAATTGAACACATTTTGAACTGCTTAATAAAAGCTAATGACGACTTAAGTGTATATAACAGAGAAAGATAACGCAGAAACAAAAGAGAAGAAGAAGAACAGAAGAAACTTAGTGTACATATAGAGAAAGATAGAAGACGTATACATACGTAAATACAAATACAATAAAAAGATAAACGTATATACGTATACATATGTACACGTAGTATAGCCTATTATTTGTATAAGTAAACCTATATAATTACTAACAGAATAAAATGACACCATAAGCGTCGCTAAAGACCTTACTTTTCTAGTGTTTTCTGAGATTTAGCGACGCTTATGTCTGTCATTAAAACTGCTGTATATGTTACTGTAGATAACAGACTAGTAATATAAGTTTTTACACTATGGCATCCTAGTGTATTAGGTACTATCATGTTAGTATTAATACTATAACTTGTAAATACATATTTTTTAGTATAGTAATAAATTGTTTGGTGCTTGTTTTTAGTTAGTTAATTTTTACAAGTGTTACAATTAACTTTTAGTAAGTAGGCAAACCATTTTTATATTCATTCATTCCTTAATAAGATGTAAAGTTTCTTTTTGGAATTAGCGGACAATTTTGAGATCAAAGAGTGACCGATGTAATTCAATAAATTGCCTCCCTGTGAACGACCTGGAACAAAACCTGTAAAAATTAGATAAGTAAATAATAATAATGTTTGTAATAACTGGTACTCACCCTAACTCACCACTTTGACACTCTTAGTGCAACATTACTACAACGAACACATCACACAAGCATTGCCATTGTTATTCATTAACCAGCAAACAAAAACACCCGTGAAGAGAAGGGTGTGAGAAGAGAAAATTAAAGAAATGGAGTAGAAACTTACCTTAATACGTACCTCCCCGGCAACGGTGCCAGAAAAAGGGTGTGCTGGGACTCGAATAGGTTGTGTTAATATGGTGAAATTATCGTTGAAGTGAGTATAGTAGTTAACCTAAATCGACATAACCATCATTTTACAAAATTTTTTACCTAGCCTACTTAATTTTATCTTGGTCACTTTTACACCTAGGGTCGAACTCAGGGAGGCGGGGATTAAGGGTGAACAAGTTTTTATACTTTTCCTACAACGAATCTCTTCCGTGCCTTTATTATGTTTTTGGTTTTTTTCTATTTAATATTTTTTTTGCTGATAATTTTGTCCTTGAGGTACACCCTAAAAATCAGTTCCTTGGCTTTGAGCCAAATTATTCTTGGCTTTGAGCCAAATTAGGGTTCCAAAAACTGGTCTTGCTATTTGCAAGATCGAGTACCTGCAAGACAAGGATTATCTTTTCTCTTTTACTTTTATTTTGTCTTTTTAATAGCAGGAAACAAAAGAGAAATAAAAACTAGATAGGTTGCTTGTAAAGAAATAAATATAGTCTACATATATGTATAGATATATATATATTATATATATAGGGGTGGGGGTGGAGGTGGAAATGGCATGTAGCACAGTGTCGAGTTGGTCCACATCTAGGAAGACGCAACCCACATGACGAAGTGCTGTGTAGAGTGTAGGATGGATGTGTGGAAGTGTGTGTGGAGGCACTTTCTCTATGCGGGTATCGGGGAATATCAGCAACTGGTGTAGATATTCCCGCAATATAATGCGTGGTGGAGTGACTAGTGCGTATGGATGAGGGTAGGTGATATGTATGTAAATATATATATATAGATGTATATATGTATATATATGTGTGTATATATATATAGATAGGGTTGTAACTATATATGTGTATATGTAGTTATGTATATATATATAGTTAGGTAAATATATATATAGGTACATATATACATATATTTATAACTAGATATATGTGTATATATATTTAACTATATAGATATAGATATATATAAATATATGTATATATATATATGTATTTATATCTATAGATATATATGGATATATGTATATATGTATAAAAATATGTATATATATTGTATATATATATGTATATGTATGTATATTTATATATATGTATATATACTTATATTTAGTTGTATAGGTATTAATATATATATAAATATATATGTATATATATATATATAAGTATGTATAGGTGTGTATAAGTGAGTGTGAGTGTACAAGTGTGTGTGTGTGTACGAGTGTGCTGTGTGCGAGTGTGTGTGTCTACTGGAGAGTGTGCAAGAGAGAGAGCGCTGGAGAGTTTAAGATGCCTGGCAGCCGTGGGCGTCGTCTGGTGGCGCGGGCGCGCGCGCAGGTGGAGGCGCGCAAGGGGCTATGTGCAGGCGCTGGAGGGAGCGCATGGTCCTTGCGTCGCACACAGGCTGGTGCGGTAGCGTAGCGCAGCATGCTGCGTAGCACAGCGCACAGCGCTGCTGGCTGGAGTGGGTGCGGGTGCAGACACGGGTGTGGGCACTGGAGCGAACAATTGGCTGGAGGCAGTAGCGGTGAGGAGAGAGAGTGCACAATGCGTAGTGACCGGATAAGTGAGAAACTCTTCGGTCACCGCACTGTAACTACAGTGTCGCGTTGAGAGGCGTAAACAGTAGCTACAGTGCCGCATGTGATGACCAACCGGTTGCAGCCGGTTCTACGTGCGCGGGCACGCTGGAAGGCGCCTGCGTGCGTGGAAGGAGCCTACGGAGTTCGCTGGCATGCGCACGGGGCTACTGCTGCTGCTGTTGCTGAGCTTCGGACCTTAGCGCGTTGACAATGGTGGCAAAGGTGTTGAGCGGTGAAAACAGGGAGTGAAACCACCACACCAACTTGCTCTTGGATGAGCTAGGCGGTGGTGGAACTCACAGTGGTGGTTGTGGGACCACTGTGTGCTTGCTCCTGCCCGCAGTGTGTCTCTTCAGTGGAAGAGCTACTGTGTATGGAGGGGGGAGGGGAGGAACTTGCCCTGGAGGAAGGTGTCTGCGGTGGTGTCTGTTCCAGGCTCCCTTCTCAAGGGAGAGGGTAGGGCTTTTTAAAGAAGGAGAAGCCTGCCACAGCCATGCTCTGGCAGAACAAGTTCAGCCATGCAGTTGGCAGAGGAAAGGCTCGAAGATGTGCATGCCCATACCCTGAGGCCCGCGAAGGGGAAGAAATTCAAAGTCAAAATAAAAAAATGAAGAATGTGAAATTGCGAGGCAGCACTTGAAGAAGTTGTTATTTACATGGCCAATTATTTGCATTATCATCCCCTCTCAAATAAATGCATGCATGTGTCAATTTTACAAATGCAACTATGGGTACCTAATATGCATTGGTAGTGCTAGGAAATAACACAAGATGGCATATTTGTTGGTGTATTTTTGCTGTGTAATCACCGGTCAGCAGCATTTGGTTTGGGACAAGTGGGTGCTGGAGCTTGAATGAACCTCAAACCTGCAAGGAGGGTACTCGCTTCTGGAACGAAAGGAAAAAGTTGATTTTAGACTTGCATAATTTCAGACCAGGACCTGGCATGGAGGATACATATGTATGGGATGGTATTTATACAGCCCAACGTGCCTATGGAAGGATAATCACGACTAGCAGCAGTATGGGGAGTGATCATGTTGACAAGAAACTATGGTTACTGAAGATCCTGCTCAAAGTGTAAATCTTTTTATGGTTGTGTAGGAGGAAGGTTTGATCACTGGAGATCTTAGACATAAAAGAATGGGGGCAACATTTCACGATGTCACCTTTGTGGACTACACACTGATAGTTTATCTCACATTCTCTTCACGCATGGTTACGGATATGATATGGAGAAAAACTTGCCAGGAGCCACTACCATCATGGGAGTCCTTATGGTAGAGGTTTAAAACATCGGGAAGACCACACCTGCGCATGGCAATGACCATGTGGTGTGTGTGGATGGCGAGAAATGAGAGATTATTTCAGGAGAGACCAGAATGCTGTGTGCAAATTGTAAATGAGTGTTGGTGCCTCACACATAGATGGGGAACCAATTTGTAATTCTCCCTATTTTTCTTCTATTGTATTGAATAAAATACCCTTTGGATCGCTATCGTAACACGATAGCTTTCCTTTTAGCCTAAAAAAAAAAGATCTCCCTAATTGGCTCAGAGAATGATCAGAACAAAAGATTGTTCGTGGAATTGAAGAATCAAGAATTCTGAGTTCGATAGAGCTCAGAATACCTCCCCTCACTCAATTAAGTGAGGGGAAAGGTTCTATGGAGTGAGACGACACTAATGAACTAGGTAATTTGGTGAATTACTCTTCTCTGAGCCGCCTTTGACAGCGAACTCAAAGAAGGGGGAAATTTGGGCATTTCTAATAGGAGGCTCTATCAAAGCAATTGACGGAAGTGCTGAGGTCCTTAAGTGTTATTGGGGTGATGACGGACCTTAAGTGTGTGCGAGATAGCTTCTGGACACTTTACCATGGACAGTGAAGTGTCTAGGTGTGTGTGTGTTGGTGTAATTGATTAGGTGGACAATTAAGGTAGATTAGGGGTTGGCAAGGGTCCTAAGGTGATGTACAGGTGTTGGGAGACCCTATTGGAGGTAGAGAAGGCTCGATGAACTTTGCCATAGACAATGGAGGTCACCGTTGAAGGTGAGATGGTCTAGGCGGTATAGGCAATAATAGTGCATGGAAGGAAGTGGAAATGGATTGTGGAGAGATAAGAAAAGTGAGGCAATTCTTGGAAGTGTGAACGAAGGCCCAATGAGGCTAGACTTGGCCTCGCCGGAGCTAAGGGAGATGAATTAAAAGTGCATTAAATCTAAGCTACACCTGCTCCTAACTACTACTAACCTACTCCTACGAGTTAAGGCTACTTACCTGGACGAAAGGGAGTTGAGAAGCTCCGTCGATGGTTCATAACAAAGGAAGAAATCAGAAGGTAGGGGATAGAACTCCAGCGAGAAGTTGAAAGTGGTTAGAAAGAGATGATGACGATCCGAGGCTCTATCAAAGTTGTCTGAAGAGGAAGAGGAGGTGAGAGAGGCGAGTCCCTCACGTGGAGGAGCTTCGAGGGAAAGGCAAGAGGTCGCTAGAGTTGAATGGAAGAATAACGTATTGCCGGCCGCAGTTGGGGAAGAAGGAAAGGGGACCAACCATTGAAATCGGAGGGCTCGAAGGGTATTTATAGGTTATGGCGACTGTGAAGGTGGCTGAATCTGGACGGGAATGCATCTTGGTGGAGGTTAACCACCGACATCTTCTCCAACGTCGATGAAGTTACTCTCTAACCCAAAATAGGATTCAAGCATCATCCAAACCGTGGGATGAAATGAAGAGGGTGAGTGCAAGCTCTAGGAGCTTGGCGAGGAAGGAAGGATGCTTGTTGTGAGGTGATCAGGTGATGTCTTCATCGCCACTTGACAGTTGTTCGTGTGTGTGAAGAAGAAAAGAAGAGGAAGAAGACAATGCTCACAGGGACCGGTATGCAATAAAAGCTAAAGACGTAAGTAAAAGGAAAGGACTCAAATGCAATGAATTATATGGACTAAAATGTAAACAGAGGCCATTTAAGTTAATTTTAATTTAATTCTTTTCCAACTTTTTATATATAATTATAAATTAGCTAAATATTAATTAAAGCCATGTATTCACATTTTTGACCCATTTATTTATATTTATTTACTTATTAACTTACTTAAGTTATACTTAAGTTAAATAAAATATTAATTAGGTAGCTAATTAGTGATATTTCGAGTCCATTTATTAAGTAAATTGTTAATAATGTTAATTGACTTATTATTTAGCATTTTAAACTTATTTTAAGGTCCTTTAATGATTTCCCTTATTCTATAATTAACCCTTATATATGCATATTCCTAGCTAATTAACTAGGGAAACAAGTTAATTAGGGGTAATTAGAATCCATGATGAGCCTCTCATTCGACGCTGAGGTTGCGGGTTCGAGCCCAGCACACCTCAAATCAAAGGTGCGGGTGTGGAGCATCCAAATTCGGCCGTTAGATCTTGATCAGGTGGCAGCGAAGGCGTCAACATGGCCACACTAGATTGCGCGAGCGCTACATGTGCGATCGAATGCACAACTACACTCGCAATTGCACATGTAGACGTTGAGCGTGTTGAAGGGGAGCAAGCACAATGCATTTTAGGCCATCCGATCTTGCTATCAGACGACTAAGAAGGCCCAATCGTGCATGAGCGTTAAGCATAGAGGAAGAGAGGAGGTAGGCGCACACACGACCAATGCCCATGTTTAGGTCTTTAGTGACGTTTAAATCCATCACTAAAGACCTGTGCATTAATGTTTTAAACATAAAATGACCTATTTGCCCTCAATCGCTACAACTATAAAAGGAGACCCCTACCACTCGAAATTCTCATCTCTTCCTCTCTTTTCTTACCCCCTCCAAAGCTCTAAGAGATTGTCTCGAACCCGGGATGCTCCATTAGTGTTAAAATTAGAAATTTTCCACCTTCTCATCCCCATTCGTGGAGCGCTTGCGGTTGTCTTCTCACCGCTATTTGGAAAGCAAATCCTACTACGACATCACCCTGCTCCATCCTCCTTCATCCATCTTCGTTCTCCCTCATCCCTTATCTCACCATGTTCTTCCGGGCGCTCCGTCAATGCGGCTCGTCCTCTAAGCAACCGTTGAGGAGGATAACTTCTCTCCACCTTCTCTTTTATTGCTTTTTAGCATAGATTTCCTACTTTTTAGTGTAACAAGTAGTTGTAGCGAGTAGCTATAATGAACATCATTTAGTGGTTATGAAATTCAAGTTTATTTTATCTCTATTTTTCTCTTTTTTTGTGTCATTCTTTTCTCTCTCTTCTATTCATTATTCCTTAAGTAGATAGCTGCGTAGATTCAATTCAACCAACTAATCTACCTCATGACAATAAATCAAATGTGATTTTTAATCAAACGTCTGCCTCCCTATGTTCGAACTACAATTCCTTTTGAATTTTGGTAAATTTATTTGTTGCCGAATTTTCTCGCAAACTATGCTATGATGATGGGTTTTCAAAACCCAATCCTTTTACGATGATTTTTCGAATCAACATTTTGGCGCCATTGCCGAAGAGGCAATACTCTTTGATTTTTCTCGTTTTCTGACTTACTGATCATTTACCTCACTTCTCTCCTTTCTTATTGTGATTTTAGGTACTCTTACGAGGCTGCCAAAAGCAATAGATTGTAGTAAAGTACTGTTGAAGGGTCTATAAGTAACCCCACCCATTTGATTTCATTCCACCACCTAATAACACAAACCCTAATTAACCTAAGAGCTTGCATAAACTCTAAGGTTAGTTTTGATTGTTTGTTTGACACTTCCACCTGCCTCACCCTTCGCATGTAAAAGAAAAATTTTTTAAAGAAAATCTCATAGAGGTACACAACCTGTTCAGATTCTTCATACTCAACCGGTAACTTGATCTTTGGGACCAGTACACTCATCAACACATAATTGAGTAGAAATCAGATTAGGCAATCACTTGTGTGCCTAATTAAGTGGTGCATCAAGCTAACTGTTTGAGTTATTTAGGTTGCACCACTTTAAGTAAAAATGACTCATCAAGTAGCTACCAAATAGGTTCAACTTTTAAGACTAAATCAGGCACTCCACATGTTTTGATTTCAAAGGAAAACATCTTCACCTGTGCTTTCAAGACTTGGTGTGCCAACTGAACTTGATTAAATATACCTAAAGTTGAATCCTAAAAGCTCCTAAGTAGGATTTAAACCCTAAAATTCACCGCATCCAAAAATAATCTCGCTTGAAAATAATTGGTTGTGCACACACACATATATCAATTAATCATTAAGGGCACAACCTAGATAAAAGGGCCCATCACATTTCAAAGCACATTCAAACCTAACCCTACTTAAAACAGAGTAGACGTTGGCCTTAAGGATTGGACTTGCTCTTCGGAGCCCAGATCGAGATTACTTTCTATTAGTCTGCTTTTACTCTCAACTTGATGTCTAGCTAGGGGAGTAGAATCAAATGATCGTGGTTGGGGGGTATCAAAGGAACCTGAGGCGAAAGCCAAGGGAAGAACCTTGTCCCCAACCTCTCCCTCTAACTGGTTGGATTGATCGGAAAGAAGTAGATTACATCATTTCATCTCAAGATGGGTTTTGGGAGTCAGTAGGTCTTTAAGCTAGCCCACTTAAGGATAGGTTTGATTGTTTGTATTGCAGGGCACCTTTCTTTCTCCCATTCTATCATGGATCCTTCCACATCCTATTCACACTTCCACTCCTACCCTCCTTCCACTACTTATTCCCAAAATGATTATTATTCCAACCAAACTTATTCTCATCCATCTTCTAGTTGGGATAATTCTGATTAGGGATACAGTTTCGGACCTCCATATTCAAGGTCTAACCCTGGACACCATGATCATGATTCTTATCCTTCTCTGAGCTACATCGATTGTAGATCACCGCCCTCATTTGGATAATCTAATATGATCTACAATCATGAAGGATATGTTGATCCTTACCCTTCCTTAGATTACACTCCATATAGGTCATCACCCACTTATGGACAACCCGAACTAACCTATATTATTGAGGGTATGAAGAACCTCAATTCGTTAACTCCCCTGTATTAAACCCAAACCCACCCAACCCTAAACCATACCATTTGGTTTAGGTTAATCGGGTCCAAGATAAGGTGTTGGCTAACTTAAGGAATACCATACAATCTTTAGAAGCTCAGCCAACACCTTGCCCTAAAGAATTGGAGACTCTGTTTGAAATGATTGATGATCTTAACAAGTATTTATTGGATTGTCTCCAGAATGTTAAGGATAAGGACCCGAGTGAGTTTTACTTTGGAAGTTATCAAAATTGAGGATGAGATTTGTGATTGCTCTAGTCTAATCTTGGGATGATTCCCAGGATGAACCCCTGCTAGGAGAGCCAATGTCAAAATCCACTCAGGCACCTATAGTGGGGACATGCTTTATGAGACAAGGGTTGACCAGGTTGTTCTAAAGCAATCAAATAAGGATGAATTGAATTCTTCACTTGAGATCCCTGAGCTGGGGAATGAGGAAACGTATGTCTTCATGGATCAGAAAGTGATTGATGATTTTGAGACATACATTAATGCAGATTTAGAATTCTTTGATTCTGAAGGTGAAGAATCATTATGCGAAGTCTCACCTGAGTTTATAGCACATGATTTCAGTGAGATGACCGGGCCTGAGGAATTTGATGAATCATTTGATTACCCTTAAATTGAGGAACTTGATCCTGTTGGGGCTCACATGGCAGATTCAGATTCTCATTTCATGAAGGATTCAATTCAAAGCCCCATTCCTCAATCACACCCCATTGAGCATAATGAGGATTCTGTTCTTGAGATCATTCAACCCAAGTCAATTCTGATTCAGTCACAAATCTTAGACTTAGAAATTTTAGATGGGGTGATTAACATGCATGAGGTCTCATAATTTGAAATTTTAAATGAGGAGAGAAATTGGGAAATGAAACTTTGGGAAGCCAATTTCAGAGGAAGCAGAAGATCGAGTCTATGGGTTCTGATTTGTCTAAAACTCCCAACATTCTACCAGGACCCTTATGACATTTTTCTGAGGATGTGCAACCTAAGCACAAATTCATTGATTATCCTTTTGAGCTTAATTTCTCTGTAATCTGACTTTTTTGTCTTGGGTTGCATCCTTACAAATTGCAAGCCCGACCCCACTTGCATGCTGATCTTAGGTTTTGGATAATTTTTATCCAAAATCTTAGATATACTCGACCATGGGTTTGGGTCTGCACCATAATCTGGTCCACATCTGTGGACATCTTCTCCTAGTAGGTCCAAAACTAGATTTTCTTATTCTGATTCTGACCTACACCTGTGAATTCTTTATTTCTTCTTTATTTGTATAGTGTGTCTACCTGAAGGCACTAAACTCAGCACATATATATCTATTTTGATCTTGGAGTTGACCGGGTAATCACGAAATTCTGGTG
Organism: Thalassia testudinum; assembly: GCA_037157565.1. Classification (NCBI taxonomy): domain Eukaryota; kingdom Viridiplantae; phylum Streptophyta; class Magnoliopsida; order Alismatales; family Hydrocharitaceae; genus Thalassia; species Thalassia testudinum. The sequence goes on from JAZHRO010000063.1 coordinate 59,852,560, forward strand.
GTTTCTTTTCTACTCTACTCTTTGTCATGTCTTTTTAATATAATGTGGATATTGCATTAGATAGGTATGGGGGGGTGGATATTCATCTTTGAATCATCTTGTTAACTCCATAGATTCCTTTTATTTTCTCTTTATATTTGAAGAAAAAAATGAATTAGGGAAAAGAACTTGAGCTCTAGAAATTTATCAACCATAGGAATGATATGAGGTAACCTAAACACTTAGACCCTTCAGGTCTTCAGGTTTAATCAGCCTGAGTGTCTACTAAAATGTGGATTTGTTTATTGAGTCCTCGTCATTTGAAAATTTATTTCAAATTGGTTAAATAAGTTGGGATGATAAGTATGCAACTTATCAACTTGCCCTCTGATTTAAGGGGACTTCAAGTCTAGGCATCTACACTTTCTTTGCACTAACTCACTTTTCGATGGTTTTAATTGAAATTGGATAGCTAATGAACCTTTTGGGAGGTATGGCTGGCAAGTTATCATGGGTAACAGCACATTGGTCGGTTGTCGATAACCCAGTCACACAACCATTCTCTTCTTGCTGCCTTTAGGTAAATCTTAGATCAGGGAAGCCACCTACTTAAAAAAAAATGAAAGAAAAGAAAAATAAAAATATCCAAAAAGAGAAAAAGAAAAATAGAAAAGAAGAAAAGAAAAAAAAGAAATAAGCCACACTTCACCTCACGAGTATGGCTTGCAAGTTATCGTAGGTAACAGCCCATTGGTCAGTTGTCCAGAACTCAGCTCACAAAAATACATGTTTAATTCCAAACACCTAGGAAGAAGCGAAGAAGTAGAATAAACTGAGATATACACTGGGTTCGCCCTTGTATTGACCCCATAAAAATAAAAGTAGGGAGAAAGCTACCGGTCGAATAGATACACCTTTAGGCAGAATTCTTTTTAAGGTCACCTAGGGGTGTAGAAATCCGAAGTCCATTCTGATTACTGATCAATGAGTCTAGCACTTCATACAAAAAGATGCTTAGAACTTAGAGTTCTCATCGAGTCTTGGGTAGGTTGAGTGGCTGTAGAAAGCTGCTCTGAAATCCTAAACTCAAAAATCCAAAAAGATTAGAAAAGAAGAAAAAGAGAAAGATCCATCTTTGAATAAGGCAAGGGCTTGACGTGGTCTGCATTTTGGCAGACACCCATGCACTATTGTGTCTCTGTAGTTCAGGTTTTAGTTGAAGTCCCTAAGTATTGAAAAATAACTTTTTCCCAAGAAATCTGATTCCAATTCTCTTATAAATAACATGTAGTTTTCCTAGGGACTAACAAAAGATAGGCATGGGGGTGTGATCTAAACATGTTTATATCACATAAATTATCTATTTATGCATGTTTATAAGTGTATAGTTGCATCATACATTATAAATATTGCATAACATGCATCATCTTGCATTTAGGTTAGATTTTATAAAGTTTAGGTTAATTTTTTCTTTTTATGGTCAAGGAACAGGGCAATATTTTATCGAGGCCTCGGATTAAAGATCCAACCGTATGGATTTGATCAGGGCGATGATTGGAGTTCAACAACTCCAAGATCACCTCGATTGAACTTCCGTAGTATCAGATGAAGTATGAGAAAGATCATAGGTCAAGGCCATGATGGTGTAAATCTATACTTTAGATGACAAATTGGACTACACTGATGGGTTCAAATGGATGATCACTGCCCAACGGAGTGAAAATTGGTTCAATCTGACATCTATGGTACCATCTACAAGCATTAGAAAATGGATGGCCTAGATGGTGCCACGTGGCACCATCTTAGCTGCCCACATCGGCCCAAGAACACCCGTTGTTCTCTTTCTCCCTATGCACTCGTCTAATCTAGGTCGTTGGATCAAATTGGATCTTAACCCAACGGCCATGGACACATGCGCCTTAAACCAAAGCTCACCTCAAAGGACAGCTTCTCACAGTGGGCAAGTACCCTCACGCGACACTAAGTTCGCCGGTTCGAGCCCTGCGCACCATAAATCAAAGATGCAGGCATGGAGCATCCAAATCTGGTCGTCAGATCTGATCGAGCGGCAGCGAAGGCATCGACGTGGTCGCATGAAATTGCATGAGCGCTACATGCACGATCGGACGCGCAACTTCATGCGCAATCTACGTACAGACGTTGAGCATATTGAAGAGGACCCGACGTGATGCGTTTTAAGCCATTCGATCTTGTGATCTGATGGCTAAGAATGCACAATCATGTGTGGGCATTAAGCACAGTGGAAGGAGATGAGGCAGACGTGTGCACAACTAGTGCCCACGTTCACATCAGTGATGTGTAAATTCGTCACTAAAAACCTGTGCATTGATGTTTTAAACATAAAATGACCTATTTTCCCTCAATCCCCACAACTATAAAAAGAGACCCCTACCACTCAAAATTCTCATCCCTTCCTCTCTTCTCTCCCCCCTCCAAAGCTCTAAGAGCTTGTCCCAAACCCAAGATGCTCCATTAGTGTTAAAATTAGAAATTTTCCACCTTCGCATCCCCATTCGTGGAGCGCCCGTGGTTGTCTTCTCATTGCCATCCAGGAAGCAGATCCCACTATGACGTCTCCATGCCCCATCCTCCGTCGTCCGTGTTCATTCTCCCTTGTCCCATATCCTACCACATTCTTCCAGGTGCTCTATCAACGCGGCTCGTCCTCCAAGAAGCCGTCGAGGAGAATAACTTCTCTCCACCTCTTTTATTGCTTTCTAGCGTAGATTTAGTACTTTCTAGTGTAATGAGTAGTTGTAATGAACATCATTTAGTGGTTATGAAATTCATGGTTATTCTATCTCTATTTTTTTCTCTTTATTTGTATCATTCTTTTCGCTCTCTTCTATTCATTATTCTTTAAGTAGATAGCTTGCGTAGATTCAATTCAACCAACTAATCTACCTCATGACAATAAATCAAACATGATTTTTAATCAAATGTCCACCTCCTTGTGTTCGACCTGGAATTTGAGTTTCGGTAAATTTAGTTGTTGATGGATTTTTTCGCAAATTACGCTACGATGATGGATTTTCAAAACTGAATCTTTCTTTAGTTAATGCATGCTACAATGCAATGGGCCCCTAAATGGATATTTCTAGGTGTGGATGCATGAATCTCTTTCAATTAAATGTAAATGGGAGCCAAGCAATGCAATTCAAGTGCTCCCAACCACCAAACTATAACTCCACACAAAGACTCAACCACCAAGATATGAAAATGAAAATAAATATGTTGGGGTTGAAATTCAGGATCAAATCAAAAGCAATTGTAAGGTTGTGGTGGGGTTGGAGTTAAATTGATTTCAAGACTCCCTAACCAAAATAATGGATCTCGAATGCGAATAACGAGGCCAATAGATGTAACAAACAATTGATTTTAATTTGCCTCAATAAGATCACATGTGAAAAATCAAAGAATCGAGATTCTCATATTTTTCGCACGTGAATACGTGAGAAATCGATGGTGGTAGATGTGATGAAAAAAATCAAATAGTGGATTTTAATCCACTCGCCCCAAGAAATCCCAAGAAGAAACTCTATTTCGTTTTAGGTTTTTAGATTTTTTTTGAATTTTTTTATCTTTTTAATGATATTTATGGTGACAGAAGAACCAGGGTTGCTAAGAGGCAAAGAGACCTACAACCTCAGTAAAGTGTGCAAAGCTGCAAGCAGCACTGGCAACTTCACTCTCCCACTCCTGCCTTGGACTCATCCACATCTTTGACCTCCACTACATGTCTCCTCCTCACAACAGGTTCATCTGCACAAAAACAAACAAGAACACTCGTGAAGAGGTGGGTGGGAGAAGAGATAAACCAAAGGAAAAGAGTAGTGATAGATGCCAATTTATCATTATTCTTATGCCCTAAAACAAACCTAGCTCTTAAGATTTTAACTTCACAAATGGGTTTCTGGGCTGCATTTAGGCATCACATAGGTTAAGCATGCATGGCATTATTTTTTATGTTTTTGACACGTTTACTTGAATGTTAGGAATAATCAGATAGCCAAACTTCTAAAACCTTAACATTCAGGAAGGCAATAGGTGAAGAGAAAGATCAATCTAACTGGAACTCAGCCAAATCCAGCTCACCATAGCTGGATACCAGCGCACTTGGGTTAGGATTAGCTCCCTTAAACTCCATTTAGCTCATCTTAGCTGAATGGTAGCTCAGGGCAGCTCAACATAGCCCAACCTAGCTCAAGTCAGCTCAGATCCAGCTCAACTTAGTTGAGTCTATCTCATCTTAACTCTAATCAGTTCACTGTGAGCTCTATCTAGCTCAACTAAGTTGACAGGAGTCCACCTCAGCTTAGATCCATCTTCATCCCAGCTCCACTCATCTCATGGTAGCTAAACTTCCTGTAGCTTAGCTACTACTTGTCAACTTAGTAGCTAATCTAGCTCAGGAATTCTCATCAGAAGTAGGTCCAGCTTAACCCAGCTTCAAACAAGTTGAGACCAGCTCAACTCGACTAAACTACTCAAGCTTAGCTGCTAGCAAAAGACCTAGCTAGCTAGGCTAAGTACCTGAGTCCTCATGAAGACATCTTCAACAAATGCAGCTCCATTTTAGCTCTAGACAGTTCTTCCTCAACTCCTCTTCCTTAAACCCTAGCTCCATCCTACCTACTCTACTCACCTACTAGCTAATCTAGCTTAGCTAAAGTCTCCACTTCATGGCCGTCTCCCATTCACCATAACCCCAACCTAAACCTTAAGATAACCTCACCTTAACCCTACCTAAGCCTAACCTTAAGCCACCATGGTTGGCACCAAAAACGCATCATAAGCATCCCTTCAAAGTGGTGCCAACCATGGCACCCTTTCCATCCCATAACCACCACCTTAACCCCCTTTGAGTTGGTGCCAGAAACACCCCCACACCACTTCAAAGTTGGCACCAACTTTAAACCCTATCACCACCATACACCTTTATCCAAAAAGCCATCTACACCCTATACCTAATCCTCTCCTAGAAACCTAGACTTGGCACCAACTCAACACCACCCTAACCACCCTATAACCACCACATAAGTGGCACCAAAACACCACCAACACCCCATCACCTTGGTGCCATTTGACATCTACCTCTAATCCCACAACCACCACCACATGGAACCATCCTAACCCTTCCAAAATCCCATGCTGACTAACCCACTTAAACCCATGTAAGTTGGTTCCAAGCCTCCTTAACTCAACCACCAAACACCCCTCCACTTGCCGACATTAAACCCTAGCCCTCCATCCCATAACTTCCACCCTGCAACTCCATCTCAACCCTACAACACACCACATCCAAGTCCTTAACCCTAGTCACCTCTAATGATGGCACCAACCACCAAGCACCCTTCCATTTTGGTGCCACCTATCTCAACCCTAGGATCCCATAACCACCCTCTACAATCCATCTTAGCCCTCTATCGCTTAACCACACCTGCCCCCTACCACTCCTATAAAAAGATCTAACCTACCACCAAAATAAGGGACCTTTGGCTTCATCTATTCACCACATTCCCACCATATTCCACCCTTCATAGTTGGCCAAGAGAAGAAGGAGAAGAAGAAGATTAAGGGGGCACTCTATCCCCTTGGTGCCTTCCCCTCTTCCCTTCTCTCTTGTGCCCAAGACAGCTAGAGGACCAGCTAGGCAAGGAGGACTCTAGGAGGAGATACTGACACTACAAGAATATTATGTATTGCTAACCATTAAAAATGGTCAACAATGTTAAAATAACTATCGATAAAAATGATCGAGGAATGTACTATCGCTATTAGGTTTTCTCGATCGTTTTAGAACAATACTGTCGGGAAAATGGTGAACCACCACTCGATGTTTGGTTATTTCTCTCATCTGTTTTCGACGGTCACGAAAGTTTTTTTTAACCGTTATAAATAAATAGTCGATGAAAACATTTACCCTAACCGGTATTTTGGTGGTCGACTAAGATCATATTGTCGATCATTTATCAACAACCGTCAAGAATGTTTCTATTTTCGTCCATTTGTGAATGGTCGAGAATATTAATATTTTCTCGACCGTTCACATATAATAGTCAGAAATTGCAATATTCTCATCCGTTCTCGAACGGTTGAGAATATTAATATTGTCGATGTTTCTAAAATAATGGTCAACAATACTAATATTTTCGTCCTTTAAAAATGGTCGAGAAAGCATTTTTTGTTTTTTTTTAAATGTGTTTAATTTATGTGGAAGACCTGTAAAGAACTACAAATCTAGTTAAAATATAATCAATCACACAACTTAAAACATTTTTGCATCTATTTAAAACTCACGAAATCAAAATAAAAGTTTCATATATTAAATAACGTATACAGAGTTCATTACAAATGATAATGTATATAAAAAATACAATCATGCTGTGGCACCAATGCCTCCAGCACCATTACTAGCTAAATCATCATCATCACGATGATCTTTATACTAATGAAGGGACAGGTGATCAATACCTCCCTTTTGAAGTAATGCCAGCAGCTCCTTGATGGTCTTGTTGGATTGCTTGGTTTGCATCGTGTTGTCCCTGACTAGCGTCGTCAGCTCATTAATCCACTGGTCCTTCTCCTCATCTTTTTGATGTAATGTTGCAATCTCCTTCCTCATCCCATGCAGCTTAGCTGAAGAGGATGATGCTCCCCTTCTACTATACCACCCCAAGATGGTCTCGCTCCTCTCTGCACTACAGATGTACCCGTCAAGCTCAGGTGGCATGACAGTCTGGTTGGCCTCCTCTACTGTCAGTGGCTGTTGAACTATAGCAGAGTTGATGCCTTCAGGAGGATGCATTAAGTTGATCATATTATCTTGAAAGGTATTGAATTACATTAAGTAATTTCATTTAACTATATAATTATGAAATCAAATAAAAGTACTGCCTTTTTTAACTTACGTGTCTCTATTGGTATGTGTCATGAAGCCACTCTCTATTTCCATCATCAGTCATCTTTCTATGAGTGGCCTCATATACTCCCACCCGATCAAGTTGGGCACCTTGATGCTTGGCGAACTACATTAATTTGAAACAGTTAATTTTAACAAAAATAGAAATTTTTTTAAGGTTTAAAAGAAAATAATAATTAAAGGTACTTACGTATATGGATTTCATTGAGCCTATGCTCCTCCTACTCATGACATGAGTCTTCGGGGAGCGTTAGCCCTATTTTCCTTATTCTTCTTGGCATGCTCCTGAAATAAAGGTACAATTTATTAACTTAGAAATGAGTTAAATAAATGATAACATATGAGATGCATTTACCTGTGTCGCTGGATCGCGCCAATGCTCACACGGTTCCTTTCAAGTGTACGGTTTGATTGCATAGCAATCATAAGTCTTAACTGACCTACATTAGGCTAGAACTGCATAAGCTAGTATAATTCATGCATGCATAAGCATTATTTGAATCCTTACCACTTTCCTTTAGCTATGCATGAAATAATAATATAATGTACTAATTAAGTGCATTATATAAATTGCAGGAAATAAGAAGCTTAGAAGTTGGATATGAAGCTAGATCTGATGCTAGACCTGAAGTTATTGGTGTAGTGTTATTGGACGTCCAGACACTTGGTCAGACGTCCAATTTCTGTAGAATACACAAGACAGAACCCTGAATCCCTCCAGACTCTGATTGGACATCTAGACAACAAGTCTAGACTTCTGAGTTTTGAGTATAAGTCATCTGATACTATTATTGGACGTCTGGAACTGTTCTCCAGTTCCTATTTTGGAATTCAAGCCTTGATCTTAGTTCCTAGGTCCTTAAACCCAATTTGAAACCCTTACAAACCTAAATTAAGGTACCCTAACCTTAGTACACCACCTTTAGACCTTCATAACCTAATTATGTTCTCATTGAGCCCAATTGACTTAAATCATAGACAATTACCATTGCCTATTCAATTGGACTCATAGAGTCCAATTGAGTTCAGATCTCAATCCACACAAGTCCAATTGGACTCAGTGAGAGTCCAATTGACCTAAGCCCAACCTAATTGAGTTATTTCACTCTCAATTAGGTTCACACTTATTCAATTAAACTTGTGTTAAGTTTAATTGCATTCTCTCCTTAGTAAATTAGGGTTTGCAACCCTAATTTGAGACGTACCCTAACCTAAACCTATTAGGACTTAACCTAGCTGACTTAGCCACCTAGGTCTTGACCACACACACACACACACCCATTCACGCACTCCCACATTGCCTAGAGTACTCTAGGTCCTTCCAAAGGTGGCGCCACTCTTGGATGCTAAAATTAGCAACCAAGAGACATTCAAATTGTAGATCCACTTTTGGTGGATCTAAACACCACCCACTCTCTCCCTTGGACAACCACACTTGGAGCACTCTCTAGTGAGTTCCACACTTCTCTAGAGTCTCCCTTAGTTCTATAAAAAGACCTAAGGGGTAGCCATTTGCAGCCATCTTGCCTTCCACCTAGTTTTAGCATAGCTCCATCTCCATTCCACCACTCCACGAGCTCCCACCATGGTTCCACCACCTTCATGCCAAGGATAGAGCACTCCTCCTCACCTCTCCAAGGGCCAGCCTAACCCCCATTGGTTGCCCCTCTTCCTCTCAACCAAGTCAAAGGCCATTGGAGCCTACCTCCGAATGCCCTTATTTCTGCTGGCTAAGTAGATAGTAGTTCTTCATAGATTTACTGCTTTATTACTGCTTAGTAGTGTAGCTCCATATTCTCCCCCATTGATGCATGCAAAATCCCCCCATAGATTCATGTATGCAGTTGTTTTCTGCTAGCTAGTTTTATGTTTGCAAGCATTTTTCTACAAGCCTTCCTCTAGCTGTGCTCTGAACTCTTATGCAATCAATGAAAATCATTTTTTATATATCTACATATCTATGTCTGAAAATCACCAAGAACTTTGTTGCAATATCTTTGTGTGATTAAAGTTGCATGCTTTTAATTTCTATATGTTGCAACTAGCATGCCGGTACCTGAGCATGTTGAGGATCTTACTATTAACATATTTTCCATAAACAGCCACAACATAACTAGAATCGTGTGTACTGAAATTCACACATTCACGTTTGTCATCTACCTAACACATGTGCACGTAATTAGGGTTAATAATTCAAGTGGCATGACATTAATTCGACGATTAGAAACTGGCATGTGATTTTAACCAAGTAGAGAGTGAGTGAGATCGAAATTACTTTACATTTCCATAACGCCTCCTAGAGACGAATGACTGGGACTCTAAGTCTAGTTATTTTAGAAATATTTTTTTGTTAAGAGGATTTCGCGACTATACTAGGACATTGTTTTCCTCAAACTTGTGAACTCCACCGACCTGTCAAATGGTGTCGTTGTCGAGGAGGCAATGCAATTGATTTTCGATCTAAAGCTTTTAATGACAAATCTTCCTCTGCTTGTTTTTTGGATGTGCAGGAAATCAAGAAAAATATGATCTGCACACACATCAAGCGTGGAAAAAAAAATGTAGGTGCACATCCCTCCCTTAGCTTAGGATTTTCGTTTGAACTCTAGATTAGATTATTTTCCTAGCTAGAAATTTCCTTCTGAAAAAAAAACAACAAAAATATTTTTTTTCTTTAGGTTAGATTAGGTTTCCATTTGAATCTTAGGTTAGTTTGCTTGAAAAAGAAAACAGAGAGAAAAAATTTGAAAAAGCTTTTCCCTCCAAAAAAAATTCAAAAATTAAGAAAAAACATTTGAAAAGAAAACAAGAAAAAAAATCTCTTTTGGTGGAAAGTGGAATTTGAATTTCAAACACCTTTTAAAAGCTTTTCCACCACTTGTTGAAATTTGGATAGACTTTAATTTCCAACTTAAAAATTCATTTTCTGGAAAATTAATTAGATAAAAATTTTGAAAAGTTTGAAAGTGCTTCATTTTCAAACCATCATTCAAACGACATCATTTATTTGAAAAACTTCTAAGTACATAATTTTTTAATATTCTCGAAGTGAAAGGGGATCAAATTGACCCAGATTTGAAATTTCTCAAACTTTAAAAATCAATTTTGAGCACTCCACGAATCTATTTTGACTAAAAATGATGGGGTTTGAAAGCTGATCTCATTAGCTTTAATTTCCATATTTTTCAGGAATTTTTGAAAATCATTTGATACTATTTCAAAGTAAAAAACTAACTAAGGGTCAAAATTCCAAATCTGACCCCCTGACAATTAAAAATCTCTGTAAATTCTGTTGAAATAGTAAAAATTATAAAATAATATTTTCTAAAAAAATAGTTGAAAAGGGAATCTACTTGCCAAATTTTAGTTTATTTGGATTCCAATTTTTCTTAGAGAATTATTTTTATTCTTGTGGTCTGCTGAAAAGGAAGAAAAAAAAAACCCTAAAATTGCATGAACCCTAGGTCACACCTTTAGGGTTGCACTCTAAAGACCACACTTGAGCTAACCTAGACATAGCTAAGTCTAGTGTTTAGCCGATGAGCTTGGTCACCTTGAGGGCCAGTCACCCCAAACCCCAGTGATGAAAAAAGGGTTAAAATAAATTCTAAAACACAAAATCAACCCGAATTCGTTGTCAAACAATTGGACGTTTTCAACCTTTCTGGCCAAACCTGGTGACTAAGTCTGTGGGGTAGTGCCAAACGACCGTGGCTCGGGGGTAAATGGAACCGGAGGCGTAAGCCGAAAGAAGAACCTTCCCCTTAGTCCCCTCGTAACCAGACAGGTTGGGTTAGCTTTAGAGGCGGGAATCACTTTCAGTTAGTTCTCAACAAATTTTTCTTCAGGAATTCGAACCCAAAATGAAAAATCTGATCATTTGTTCATAAGGACCATCAGTTTGACAGGGCCTTAACCTTGTCTGGCTGGCTGCACCAACCCAGGGGTTAGCTGGTGTATGCAAGGAAGGAGGTCACTGAGACCTCAGCTGGCTAGACCTTGGGAGCCACTCCCAAGGAAGAGAGTCACCTCACCCGAACCATCTTCTTCCCTACCCTCTTCTTCTTCTATCATCCTAGCTGAGATGGATAACCTGGACCCCGACCTAGTCAGGATCCAGCAAATCTGGACCTGATGGCTCGTCTAGAAGCCCGAGTCATTGAATCTGAGGAGCGGTATAAACAGAACATAGATTATATCCTAAACACTTTGGACAGAATGCAGCATCCACTGCGAGGAGAATAGCTTCAGGATTTCTATGATCCAGCAGCGCCGATTATCGCACCTCTAGTCCAGATTCCCATAGGTGGAGATGTGTTCGAGCTTAAGCCCAATCTAATTTGGTTGATCCAAAATTACTTTTATGGAAACTCGAACAAGGATCCAATCCAACATTTAGAGGACCTAAGTCGAATCACAGAAACGGCTCAACCCAGGGACATAGATCTTGGAATTGTTCTGATGAAGCTTTTTCCGTTTCCTCCCAAGGATAAAGCTTCATACTGGTTCAAGACCATTGGGAAGCTGATTGGAACATGGCTGGAATTATGACGTGAATTCCTGCAGAAGTTCTTCCCGATCGATCAGACAAATGTTATGAGGCGAGAGATCACAACTTTCTCCCAGGGAACTGAGAAGTTGCATGACGCCTGGGACCGATTTCATGATCTCCTGAGAAACTACCTGCACCATGGTGTGCCAAAATGGCACTTAGCTCAGATCTTTTACCATGGGCTGGACAACACACATCGGTTCCTGGCCGATGCATCCAGTGGAGGGAATTTCCTTACGAAAGATGAAAATAGCACATTTGAGTTGTTCAAGTCTCTAGTAGAGAATTCAATGAATGCCGCATCAGTGAACCAATTCCAGTGGCCTGGACAGCAGCGAGTTAGTGTCCATGAGGCTCAAGCAGAGTCTGTTTGAGCTGATATGGAAATTATTGCCAAGAAGTTTGGAAAGATGGATTTGTTGGGAAAGAAACTCGATGACATAGCTCGAGGTCAACAGGATCTGGTCGAAAATTTTGCTGCCCCAACCCTCTTATGTATCCCGAGCCCCTCCTTCTCAAGTTAATCTACTCACTCGGGATGCACCTCTTCTGTATTCACGGGATCCTGCATATCAAGATCCCACGAACAATCTCAATCTGTCACCATATGATCAGGGTTATGCACCACATGATAATTATAATGTGTATTCCCTTGATGAATATATGCCTCAGACGTCGTTAGCCTATGAAGGCATCAATGCTATTCAGGGACACGGGCATAATAACCTATACTCAGAGACGTGTAACCCTGGTTGGCACCATTATCCAAACTTCTCCTGGTCAGGTAACTCATAGAGACAACATCAAGATCTACACTACCAGACCAAGCAGTACAAGAATGCATAGAATACATACCCTAGGTAGAAGCCACTCCCATCTCAATAGTAGCAATCACGCTCTATCTATCAACCGCTGCATCAAGTTGCCAGTCACCCTCCAAAGCGAGCCGATTTGGAGGCACTGAAAGAGGAGCTTCAAGAATCAGTGCAAAAGTCTACATAGGATAGCTTGTAGATCATGAAGGCAATGGCCGACCAGATAAAGAACATGCAAAACATGCAAAACTAGTAGCTATAGGACCATAGGACCCAGGGAGCCTTGCCCTCCCAACCTATCCCAAACCCACGATATGTGCAGAACCAGGGCACCCCGCCCAGATTTTAGGCACCACAAGGACAAGCACACACCATATTATAGGCACCTCTTATACCACCTGGTTATGTTCAAGGGTAGCTGCCTCTGATATAAAAAATTGCATACTCTGCCCCTTCCGCTCCTCCACCACCTCATGGATAGCAAGCTGATACAAATGTTGTTCCATTGAGGAGCGGGAAGAAGACACACGACCCACCATTTAGTCTAGTAGGTCCTGATTTTTCACGCCCTTCACCTCAGAGTGGTTCGACTCCATCTCAGGAGCCACCTATGGTAGATAAGGGCAAGAGGCCACTTAACTTTGAGATTCCTGTTCCTTTTACTAAGGCTTTGACACGAAATGTAGTACGGAAAAAAGACACAAAATTTCGAGGACCTAAAGTTGATGTTCAAGGAAGTGCATATTTAGGTCCCTCTCCTGGAGGCCATTGATCACATTCCTACTATCCAAAGGTTCTTCAAGGACTACTGTATCCCGAAGTGATAGCTGAGAATATGACGACAGGTGGTACTGTCAAAGGAGGCTAGCATCATGATTCTAGCTGACTTACTACTGAAGAAAAAGACCCTGGCACCCTACTCATTTCCTACTTCTTGCAAGATTCTCCATTTGATCGAGCCCTTCTAGATCTAGGTTCATCCATCAATTTGACTCCCACTGCCGTATATGATAGATTTCGATTCGAGGAGTTAAAACCCACCTTGGTCACGATTCAACTAGCTGATAGATCAATGAAAACACTGAGGGGGTTGATTGAGAATGTGATCGTGAAAGTCTGTGGATTCTGCTTTCCTACAAACTTTTTCATTCTCGATATGGAGGTTTCTCCTAATCTCTGTGATGCACCAATTATTTTGGGTCACCCATTTCTATCGACAGCTTGAGCAAACATTGATTATGCTTCCGAGTGTATGGAGATAGCCGTAGGTAATGAGCGGTTTAGACTTGACATAATTAGGGCATCAAGGAACTTCGACAGTGATCGTATCGAGGATGGTGAAGACGAACAATCAAAACATTGTGGTAACATTGGGCTCGTTTGTGAAGACCTAATGTCTCATTCGTCAGCACTATCAGGGTTCTTGGACCTCAATCCACAAGGGACTAAGACTACTGCAATGCACATATCTCCTTGAGGATCCGATTGTCTGGGGTGTATATCTGACCACAACACCCCTGACTCTAGCTCTCATGATCCACACAATACTAAATCACCCCTATTGATGAAGGAAGACGTGACGACAACAGACGGGTTTTCCATTAACACAGTCACAATCAACCACTTTACAAGTGGTGAATCAGTAGGAATTCACATGTATTTAGATCATCAGACTTCCACCTCTGATTCTGCTCTTCCCATTCCAACTCCCATCCCCACTTCTGAGTCTGACCCACCCTTGATTGAATTGAAGCCCTTACCTGACTCACTCAAATATGAGTTCCTAGGAGAAAGTGAGACATACCCAGTCATTATCAATGCTCACTTGACCCAAGAATAGGAACACCAGCTAATTTCTATGCTACAAGACCATAGGGCTGCCCTAAGGTGGAGTATTGTTGATCTCCGCGATATTCGCCCCTCGTATTGCACTCACCACATTTAAACAGATGAGGGGGTGAAACCTTCGAGACAACCTCAACGACAGCTGAACCCGAATATGCTAGAGGTTGTTAAGGAGATCATAAAATCTTTGGATGCAGGTATTATATACCCAATTTCTGACAACCAATTGGTGAGTTTGATCTAAATAGTGCCCAAGAAAGCAGGACTCACTATTGTAAAAAATGATAAAGGCGAATCCATCTCAACCCGCACTGTGACATTATGGCGGATTTGCATAGATTACAGAAAATTGAACACAGCTACCTAGAAGGATCACTTTCCTTTACCATTCATTGATCAGATATTGGAGTGATTAGCCGGATGCAGTTTCTTTTGCTTCTTGGATGGATACTCTGGGTATAATTAAGTAGCGATTATCCTGAATGATCAAGACAAGACCACTTTCACATGTCCCTTCGGAACATTCGCCTTCAAGCGGATGCCCTTCAACCTTTGCAATGCACCAGCGACATTTCAGCATTGTATGATGGCCATCTTCTCTGACATGATAGGCTACTATTGGGAAGTATTCATGGATGACTTCTCTGTCTTTGGAGATGACTTCGCATCTTGTCTTGATAACCTCACCAAGATCCTGAAACAATGTACTGAGGTAAACCTAGTACTATCCTGGGAGAAAAGCCATTTCATGGTGAAGGATGGCATTGTACTAGGGCACAAGATCTTTGCCAATGGACTCAAGGTCGACCGAGCTAAATCTCAAGTCATATCCTAATTACCCCCACCTAGCTCAATCAAGCAGATAAGATCATTCTTAGGTCATGTCGGATTTTATCAGAGATTTATACACGATTTCTCAAAAATCACACGACCTTTGACGAATCTCCTGGTAGTCGATGCTCCATTTGAATTTAACACCTTGTGTCTCAGTGCCTTCGAGACTTTACGAAGTGCTAGCTCTGATTCCCCAATTCTCCAACCACCTAACTGGTCTCTTCATTTTGAGGTGATGTACGACGCCTCTGATTTCGCTGTGGGAGCTGTTTTAGGCCAGTGTTGGGAGAAACAACCCTTCGTCGTATACTATGCTAGCAAGACGCTGAATGAAGCTCAGCGTAATTATGCTGTCACTGAAAAGGAACTGCTAACAATAGTATCTGAGTTGGAGAAGCTCCAATCATATCTATTAGAGTCTAAGGTCATCATCTTCACAGCCCACTCCACCCTCCAGCATTTGTTGGCAAAGAAGGATGCCGAACCCTATCTTATTAGATGGATCCTTCTATTGCAGAAATTTGATATTGCAATACGTGACAAAGTCGAAAAACAAAATGTTATGGTGGATCACTTATCCAAACTAGACCTATCCCACATCCTTTACTCCCTTCCTATTTCAGATCAATTTCCGGATGAATCTCTTTTGGCAATTCACTCTACTGAGCTCCCCTAGTACGCGGATATCGTAAGCTATCTTGTCGCAGGCAAGATTCCCACGAACTTATCTAAGGACCAAAAACTCAAATTCACAGTAGAGGCCAAATTCTACCTCTGCAATGATCCACTACTTTTCCACATTGGAGCCGATCAGATCATCAGAAGATGTATCCTAGATTCTAAGATTCCTAGTGTGTTATCTTTTTGACACAACAATGCTTGTGGTGGTCATTTCTCGAGATGTAAAATCCCTGCAAAAATTCTGCAGTCGGGATTTTTCTGGCCAACTATTTTTAGAGATACACACGAGTACGCCCATTGTTATAAATGATGCCAGTCAGTCGGTTCTATGATCAGGAGAGACATGATGCCTCTCCAACCCATCTTGGTTGTAGAAGCGTTCGATGTTTGGGGCATCAATTTTATGGGCCCTTTTCTGAATTCACCTGGCTTCAAGTACATATTGCTTGCTATTGGCTATGTCTTGAAGTGGATCTAAGCCCTCTCGGTGAGACGGGCTGATCATAAAACCGTCATTGCTTTCGTACGGGAATACATCTTTGCGAGATTCGAAACACCCCGCACTCTGATTAACGATGGGGGATGCCACTTCACCCATGCCCACTTCAGGTCATAACTAAAGAAATACGAGGTACATCACCGTATAGCCACCCCATATCATCTGCAGACTAATGGGTAGGCTGAAGTGTTTAACCATCAAATCAAGTTGATTCTCCAGAAGATTGTTAGACTAGACAAGAAGGACTAGTCCAATAAATTAGTTGATGCACTTTGGGCTTATCGGACCGCCTACAAGGCCCCACTTGGAATGTCCCCATATCGCATGGTATATGGTAAGGCCTGTCACCTTCTTGTCAAGCTGGAACACCACGCCTTTTGGGTAGTGCAAAAATGTAACCTTGACCTCGATTCGGCAGGTCATGAAAGAAAGCTCCAACTCAGCGAATTAGAAGAAATCTTGTGGGAGGCTTATGAGAACGTAGCGATGTACAAGGATAAGACCAAGGACTTTCACGACCGCCACATCCAGAGGAAAGCATTCATGCACAACCAGCAGGTCTGGTTCTTTGATTTAAGACTGAAACTCTTTGCAGGGAAACTCAAGTCCAATTCGACTGGACCATTCGTTGTGATTCACCCCTATCCTAATGGGATGGTCCAAATCATGGACCCAAAATCTGAGCATGTTTCTATAGTAAATGGCCAGTGCCTCAAGCCACTAATGGTCCAGGAACCTCCTCTAGCTGACGAAGTCATTCATCTTATCGAAGATGTGTGATTGAGTTTTCGCCTAGCTGGAGGCATTAAACTCAGCATCTACAAACATTCTTCATCACCCTATACATACTTGCCTTATATAGCTATTAGTCACTTTGAAACGGGTTTTAAAATCATCGTGTTGTAGTACAGTTCGAATTAGTGTGAAAAATAAATAATATTTATACTTGAAAGAAATGTGAGGTTGTTCGCTAGGAACAAGTGGCAATTCAATCGCTAATCTCAATAAATAATGTAAATGAGCACAATTAATCATAACAAATACTCAAAACTAATATTCAATGTATCACATGAGTATATCAAGAGGCTATTAAGGTAAAAAGTCATCAAAGACAAAATAATGGTGATTTGAGTCACCAATTATTAGCTTAGATATACATATAATAATTACTTAATCATCTAAATAAATGAATAGTTTGAACCATGCAAACTTTAGTGCATAGTGCACTTCATCAGACAATAGGGAACTCAATCAGACGGCTTAAGTCAGCCTTGCTATAGTGCTAAGAGGACATTATACTTCTTCCTCTTCTCTTCTTTTTCTACTCTACTTCTGCTTTTCCTCTTCTTTCCTTCTTAGCTTCTCTACCTCACCTCTTCCTTCCTTCTTAGCTTCTCTGCCTCACCTCTTCTTTCCTTCTTTCCTTAGCTCTGTCTCTTATAGGGAGGCACCTTCAATTTTTGGCTAAGTGTTAGATAATACATAGGGAAGCAAAACCCCCTGCCCTGCACTCTATCTCCTCTTTCTTTCTCTGGGTTTCCACCTTTCTTCTGCCTTCACAAGGCCATGCACAGTACCAGGTAGTCGGGTTTCGGATCTAAGTGCACCTGGGACCAGGGCTGCAGGCGTGGGTCGTAGTCGAGGTGTGCGTTTGTTAGGTGGGTAGGGTCGACGCTAGGCCCGCGTGGTGCATGCCACGGGCGAGGTAGGTGATGGGTGAGGAGGACCAAACCCTTGTGTGTTAGGAGGCAATAAGCCCTATGTAGAAAATCATAATAAGCTGCTTCATTTGGTTGCCTACTTCTGAGGTGGAACTAATCCCCACCCCTTCTGCTCGCATGCGCCTGCAAATGTGCTTCTACTCAATTGGATGGCTGCAGCTGATGAAGGCCTCAATCGAAGACCTGGGACAATTCTTGGAGGTATTCCGCATCACCTAGAGGTGGCGCCTGGAGCTATTGGCTGGGAAGAGAGCTTCAAAGCTTGCTAGAAGCTTCATGGTAATGGTGGCTGACCACAAACACCTAAAATCCAAGGTATGGCCTTTCGACCTTGTTAAAACAGCTCAGTAGCTCAACCATGGGATGGTGAATGTGATGGTGGGCGTAGCATGGCGTGAGAGTGTGTGAGGTGGCTGGACGGTGACGGAGATGGCTATGCGAAGGTGGGTTGTTCGAGGGTGTGTTTGGGTGAGTGGTGGGGTGAAATAAGAGAGGGGTTTGATTGGTGGAGTCATGGCAAAGGTTGTGAGATGGTTGGTGAGGCAGATGGAGGGGTGTAGCGGTGGATACACCTCGTCTGAGGAGTGGTCTGAGATGGAGAAGACGGAGGTGAACAGCGGCGTCGAGCGTCATTTTTGGGATTTTTGAATAGGAACCTAGAGAGACCTAACTACCTATTCTAAGTGGACAAAAGGGTAGAGATCCACATCGATTTTGGCATGCCAGCGATGGAGAAGACGAACTCTTCGGTAGGGGAGGAACAACGATGAAGATGTTAAAGGGGACAACTGCTAGTATTGTGGCATGCAGAAGAATCTAAAGATGAAGAATCACCTGCTAGTTTTGAAAGAACAGACGAGGAAGGAGGTTGAAGATATCACTGAAGCTTGTGGAGATTTTCGACTGGAGAGGAGGGAGGGTAATTTCGACCAGAAACGAGTCTTGGATGGATGGTATGCATTAGGGCTTCTTTTATAGGCCTCTGGAGGCCGATTTGAACTTAGGAAGCAAGCTTCCCAAGCATGGAAGGTCACCGGAGATGGAAGCTTGAAAGATACCTGAATATCTCATGCATTCGCAAAAGAGATTGGGAAGGTTGTAGGGCTTCAGATCTAATTCATTGGAAAGAGAATTTCCTAGAGAGTCTCCATTTCAATTTTGAGAAAGTTTCATTGATCAATCGAGGAGAACTCTCTAAATGAAGCTCGTCGGAGTAGGATTCTTGAGCGATAATTGTGGAAGGACCCATTTGTAAAGAATGATGATAAAGTTAGGGACCTTTTTGTAAGGAATTCAAAAGATGAAGGGCTATTGGAGATAAAGAAAGTCAGACTTGGACCAAATTGCAAACTCGATCAAGATGATCTTAGATTGGGCCCAAATTTTTGTACAAAGCTAATTTAGACTCAAGGAATCCAATGGTGAAGTTAGATTTTGGTTTTGACCTAGTTTGACTAGGCAATTTATGTAAAAACCTAAATTAGGGCAAAAGTCTATATATGGCTCTATTTTGGGCCAAACTGGGTTCCAATGATCAAATCAAGCATACCAAACCATAGAGAATATTTTTCTATGAATTTTAGAGCATGTAAGTGAATTTTATCCTGAACAAAATCTCAGTTAATTAAGCAAGTCTATTTTTAGGATTTCAGATGTCATTTAATTCCTGAAACGTGCGAAAACCATTTTCTGTCAATTCTAACCCACTTGTTAGATTCCTAAGATCATTTGACCCTTAATTAACCCCTGAAGAAACCCACGGTTGTACTGCAATTGAGATATGATGTTAAAACTGTAGTGTTACCCTTATTTTAATGTATTTCTCTTAGAATGGATTTGCAGTGAATTAAGGCTCTCTAGTGGTTATCTAGGAGCATTTAGTGATGGAATATGACTAAATAAAGCTAGATATGGCCAATGATGATGTTATCATCAATAGAATACTTTTCTTTTAGCATATTTCCTTTTCGCATATTGCATACTGTCAGGTTGGCTGATGCTGAATGTTTAAATTCAGGAGCAATACTAGGTGATCTCGACCCACTTACTCCCTATTGTATCTATTTTCTTTTATATTCATGCATGAGGACATGCAAGAACTTAGGCACGGGGGGTAGATATATAGCAAAACTGAAAAATTTTTATGCCAACACTTAGAAAACCTCGGAGCAGATTGTCAAACATACTTTAGGATTCTAAATATAAGAACAACTGACTCAACTTCCAATGCTTGCATTGGAGCTAGAAATCGTCTGTAATAGCCATTTCCGACTCACCCACTCACCCTGTTGTTCTAAATTTAGGACTAAGTTAGATGTAAACTGATAAGGGAATTTAGGAAGTACAAATGAAAGAAGTTACTTGTTTATAGCATATATACATAGTGAATTTTTGAATAAGATTATTTTTATCAAGGGAATGCATTAGGGATTTTATCCTCTAGTTGATTCTTGTAATCTGGAATCCACTACAATTATCAAACCCACACGTAGAATTTGCAATGGATTTACGATGAAAACTGATAAATGTCTTTAGCTTGTCCAAAAGAAGCAGTGCTTCTTTTCCTTAACCCCTAGAGAATGTTTTGGGAGTCAGGCATATTTTCTTCTAAAAATCCACCAAATTGTGTGAGATGAGAGTAGAGTGTATTAGTGCTTTAAGATTAGTGCAAGGAATCTGGAATTATGGATAATTAGGTAATGACACTCAGAGAATAGGCATAGTTTCCGCTCTCGATTCTTGCATACACTGTGTATGAAATACTGAGAGCCACCAATCAAGGCAAATGCACAGAGAGTGAGTTCTCATAAAACTAGGGCTAATGTGGATGGTTGCGACCGTTCTTTACGAAATCCTCAGCTGAAGGAGGGTATTGATGTCGAGGTCAGAAATGCACCGTCCTATCCGTCTTTCTCGGTGCCATGAGTAGGCACTTCCACCAAATAAGCCACCCAATGTCTCTTGAGTACCACCAATCCTTAGTAATGCCTCGTCAATAAAATTCATGAATGTGTTGCTAGATTGTGCTACGTTAGAAAAATTATATATGAAAAAAAAAGAATGAAAAAATAAGAAAATGAAAAAAAGAAATGGAAAGAAATAAAAATAAAAAAACTAAAAAAAGAAGAAAAAAAAAGTTATGAGTATCTAGTGTTTATATCATTTGCAGTGAGGCAATACTACCAAATAAAATTGAAATCCACCAAATATGATCTGAACCAACTTTTTTTGTATTTCCGATTGTCGAAATACTGGCTGAGGAATTTCAACGTGGTGTTAGGGTTATTGGAACTCTATTAAACTATTAATGCCATGTGAGACCACTAAATGTGGAATATATCTGTGAATCTGGTGAGATTGTGAGCTTAAGAAAAGAAAAACAAAAGAAAGGAAAAGAGAAAATGAATACAAAGGAACCAAAAGAGAGCATAGTTTTTTCTCATTTTTCTCTGAGTTGAATTACCTGATATTTTGGGAATCTAGATTCTATAGTACTAATCTCTATGTAGCACCAAATGAGAGTGAGCCACCAAATAAACAATCATTACCCTCAAACATGCTCTACCTAAGAATAAAGTCGAGGTGGAATTCATAGAATATCTTGAATACCCAAAGGAAGAAGTTTGCCTATCCCGCTAGAATTTTACTAGAAGTCAAGTACATGCTTTAGAGGTAAGTCAGGTTTTTCACTCGAATCCATTGCAAAAGCTACATAGCTGCACTATCATGATTGTCAAGATTTCTTGATTTTAGGACTAACAAGATTTAGGAATGGGGATATGATTACGCAGTAATCATAAATCATAACTGACCTAAATTAGTCTAGAATTTAACATAAGCTAGTGTAATTCATGCATGCATAAGCATTATTTGCATCCTTAGTGCTTTCCTTTAGCTATGCTTGAAATAATGATACAATGTACTAATTAAGTGCATTATATAAATTGCAAGAAATAAGAAGCTTAGAAGTTAGATCTGAAGCAGGATTTGAAGTTGGACCTAGAGCTAGTGTTGCATCAGAGCTAGAGTGGAAGATTAGAATAAAATGTAGTAGAGAAATAATGTAAATGGTTGAGGTATGCTATTCTATTAAGTAGGAGTAAAGTAGTTAAATTATGAATAACTTAGGTCCAATCCTAGCCCTAGGATATCCCTAGAAGCCTTCCCAAGCCGTAGCCACCCTTAGATTAGGTCACCATAGCCTAGAAAGCCTCAAAACCCTAGTTTTAGCCCTTATAAGGACGTCTAGATAAGTCATTGGGCGTATAGGACCCTTAGCCACAACCCGCACACCTTAAACCCATGTTTGTAGTGTTATTGGACGTCCAGACACTTGGTCAAACATCCAATTTCTGTAAAATACCCAAGACAGAACCTTGAATCCCTTTTGACTCTGATTGGATGTCCATACAACAAGTCTGGACTTCTGATTTTTTAGTATAAGTCGTCTGATACTATTATTGGACGTTTGGAACTGTTCTGTAGCTCCTGTTTTGGAATTCAAGCCTTGATCTTGAGTTCCTAGGTCCCTAAACCCAATTCCAACCCCCTAGGAACCTAAATTAAGGTACCATAACCTTAGTACACCACCTCTAGACCTTCCTAAGAACCTAATTTGGTTCTCATTAAGCCCAATTGACTTAGATCATAGTCAATTACCATTGCCTATTCAATTGGACTCATAGAGTCTAATTGAGTTTAGATCTCAACCCACACAAGTCCAATTGGACTCAGTGAGAGTCCAATTGACCTAAGCCCAACCTAATTGAGTTATTTCACTCTCAATTAGGTTCACAATCATTCAATTAAACTCGTGTTAAGTTTAATTGCATTTTCTCCTTAGCAAATTAAGGTTCGCAACCCTAATTTGAGACCTACCCTAACCTAAACCTAGTAAGACCTAACCTAGCTCACTTAGCCACCTAAGGCAAGACCACACACACACACACACACACACACACCCATTCACGCACTCCCATACCACCTAGAGTATTCTAGGTCCTTCCAAAGGTGGCAACACTCTTGGTTGCTAAAATTAGCAACCAAGTGACATTCAAATCGTAGATCCACTTTTGGTGGACCTAAAAGCCACCCTCTCTCTCCCTTAGATGGCCATACTTGGAGCTCTCTCTAGAGATTTCCACACTTCTCTAGAGAGTCTCCCTTAGGTCTATAAACAGACCTAAGGGGTAGCCATTTGTAACCATCTAGCCTTCCACCTAGTTTTAGCATAACTCCATCTCCTTTCCACCTCCACTCCATGAGCTCCCACCATGGTTCCACCACCTTCATGCTAAGGCTAGAGCACTCCTCCTCACCTCTCCAAGGGCCAGCCTAACCCCCATTGGCCGCCCCTCCTTCTCCTCTCAACCAAGTCAAAGGCCATCGAAGCCTACCTCTGGATGCCCTTATTTCTACTAGCTAAGTAGATAGTAGTTCCTCGTAGATTTACTACTTTATTACTGCTTAGTAGTGTAGCTCCATATTCTCCTCCAATGATGCATGCATAATCCCCCCATAGATTCATGTATGTAGTCATTTTTTGCTAGCTAGTTTTATGTTTTCAAGCATTCCTTTACAAGCCTTCCTCTAACTTTGCTCTAAACTATAATGCAATCAATGAAAGTCATTTTTTATATATCTATATATCTATGTGTGAAAATCACCATGAGCTTTGTTCCAATATCTTTTTGTGATTAAAGTTGTATGTTTTTAATTGTTATCTATTGCAACTAGCATGTCGGTACATGAGGATGTTGAGGATCTAACTATTAATGTATTTTCTATAAATAGCCACCACATAACTAAAATCGTGTGTGCTAAAACTCACACATTCACGTTTGTCATCTACTTAACACATACGCACATAATTAGGGTTAATAATGCAAGTGGCAAGACATTAATCCGATGACTAGAAACCAGCATGCGATTTTAAGCAAGTAGAGAGTGAGCGAGATCAAAATTAATTTGCATTTCCATAATGCCTCCCAGAGACAAATGATCGAGACTTTAAGTCTTGTTATTTTAGAAATATTTTTTTGTCAAGAGGATTTCGCGATTGTACTATGACATTATTTTCCTTAAATGCGCGAACTCCATCGTCTTGTCAAGGTTGTATCAAAGGTGGCGCATTTTGCAATGCCTCATCATGATTCATTTTCTTATAAAACTTAAAAATATAATTAGAATGTTAGAAACAATATTTGAATTATGGTAAAGGAAATAAACAAATATAATTAAAATTTAACTTTTACCTTATTCTTCATCTCCAATCTCCAATCTTTATGAATCTTCGCTGCGTGCTTAAGGATATATTTGGCGATGTTCGAATCATCGCCCCAATAGAAGGTGGCCTGCATTAGTTAGAGAACAGAAATTGTTACATAAATTAAACTTATATAAAGGAATGTACAAAAGTTATTAATTTTTACCAATTACCTCTAATTCTTGAATGTGCTGCATTTTCAAGTTGTTTGGCATCTTCCTCCAATCAAAGTAGGACAGTGGGATGATTGCCTTCGTCAGCGCACCCAGTCTGATGACGAATGGAGGATAATCCACTACTTCCCCTGCTAGTGTGATCCGCACTGAAATGCGAACCCCATGCAGAATTTTCTCTAAGTCCCTGTTCCACATGAGACCTCTTCCCCTACGTGCACTTATAAGATAGAATTATAACATAGAATTAAATAACAAAGAAATAAATAAATCATAGCATTTACCAAATCTTAAATTCATACCTAAACTGCAGAAGGGTGGTGGTGGTGTAGAACATCCCTGCTGAGAAGGATCTGGGTCATCCCTCTGCTCTAGCTAATCATCCAAGCCAACGTCCTCCTCATCAACTGAAGTTCTATCCTCCCCCTCATCGGCAGCTGCATCCTCCTTGTAGTTAGAATCCTCTGTTGGTAGATCCGTCGGAGGAGGGATCGGACTCTTCCCCTTCTCCCTACCTCCCCTCCCCTGACTTTGGAAATATCATGCCATATCTCCAGGCCTCAAAAACTGCTGGCGAGGTGCCTGGGGCTAAGTGGGCTGCTGTCGGCTGTGACCCAGAGGCTAAGACTGAGGCTGCGAGGGGGGGCCTCAGGCTGGTGGGAGGCCTGAGCCTCCTCCCTACAACTCCTATTAGCCTTCTTCTTGAAATTAACCTCCGTAAAAACATCACAAATAATCATATATTTTTTACAAAAATTCAGTAGCATTTCCCCTATATATTATGATATTTCAAAAATCCTGTCATACAAATAATGAAATTGAAATAAGCGTATACAAATGAAATTGAAAATAAAATGATATCTCCCTTCCCCTTTCCCCTTACCATTCCTCCATTTCCCTTATCTTCCCCTTCATTTCCCTACTTTTCTCCCTTCCTCTTTCTTCTCCTTCTCTTTCTCCCTTCTAATTCCCATCCCTCCATCTCCCTTCCCCTCTCCTCTATTTCCTTACACTTCTCCCTTACTCTTTCTTCTCCTTCTCTTTCTCCCTTCTCCTTTCCATCCCTCTATTTCCCTTATCCTCCCCTTCATTTCCCTTCACTTCTCCCTTCCTCTTTCTTCTCCTTCTCTCCCTTCTCCTTCCCATCCCTCCATTTCCCTTCCCCTCTCCTCTATTTTCCTCCACTTCTCCCTTCCACTTTCTTCTCCTTCTCTCCCTTCTCCTTCCCATCCCTCCATTTCCCTTCCCTTCTCCTTTATTTCCATCCACTTCTCCCTTCCTCTTTCTTCTCCTTCTCTTTCTCCCTTCTCCTTCCCATCCCTCCATTTCCCTTCCCTTCTCCTCTATTTCCGTCCACTTCTCCCTTCCTCTTTCTTCTCCTTCTCTCCCTTCTCCTTTCCATCCCTCCATTTCCCTTCCCCTCTCCTCTATTTCCCTCCACTTCTCCCTTCCTCTCTCTTCTCCTTCTCTTTCTCCCTTCTCCTTCCCATCCCTCCATCTCCCTTCCCCTCTCCTTTATTTCCCTACATTTCTCCCTTCCTCTTTCTTCTCCTTAACTTTCTCCCTTCTCCTTCCCATCCCTCCATTTCCCTTCCCCTCTCCTCGATTTCCCTCCATCTTTTCACACCTCTTCTCTTTTCCTCCATTCTCCCCTCCATTTCCCTTTCTCCTTGTTCTCCACATTCAACATAAAACATTCAATATACAAAAGGTAAATAAATGCATCATTCCACACAAAAAATAAATCTAAGTGGGCACACCCCACACAAAAAATAAACCTAAGTGGGTACACCCCACATTTAACATGATAACATTTTAAAGAAAAAAGTAGTAAGAAACTCACCATAGTGACAAAATGATCCATAAATTGTGTAGAAATAGTAGGAGAATGCGAAGAACCTATATGAGAAGGCAATCAAAAAAATTTCAATTTTGAAATATAAATGAAGATAAGCTTTAATAAAAGATAAAACAATTTAAAGGGAATTTAAACAAAATAGACAACTAAGAATTTTTTAATTTATTTATATTTATGGTTATGGATTAATACTTTTGACAAATTACCTTATATGTCAATGTCAGTTGCACTAAGGGCATGCTCTTCATTTTGTGAATTTTGTTGATATGCTTCATATTCAACATCTGGGTGTAGATCATTTCCCGCATCATATTGTTCACGCCGTTGAGCTCTAATTGGTATAATCCACCCATTTCTACTATTATCAAGTACGTAGAATACTTGTGCTACCTGATAATCTAGTGTGAATGATTCTGATGATTGGAGGATGCGACGGTTCTTACTTAAGCTCAAGAAATCGTGTTTCTTATCAACTTTGAATCCAATGCCTTTTTTAAAAACATCAAATCAATCACACTTGAATAAAACCACCTTACGGTAAAACCTGAAACTCATTTCCACAATCTCTTCAATTTGACCATAATGCCCATCACAACCATTGCTTAGGTCACAACAGATGACAACTCCTGCCTATTACGTGGCCTTCGTATCAACAATGGATCGTATTCTGAAACTGAAATCATTAATTATGTATCCTGAATGATAATGTCTGTATGTCAAAGGTGTATCGGCAATTATATCAAAATCCTGTACCCACTGTTGATCCCCATCTTCTTTCAGTTTATTTACATGATCCTTGAACTAATCAAGGACTGCAAGTCATGTGTAGATGACATAGAGGATGCTTTGAATTCATTGTAAAATTCATCCACTTCTGGAATTTACTTCAGAATGTACAAGTGTGCTCATCGTCGATCCATTTCCAAGATGGGTTTAACCTCCGTCCAGAGGATCGACCTTCCTTTGATGTTAAATATGGATAGACAATCTTCATCATTACCATTAAATTCTCCTTCATAGTTCCGTTCAAGATGATTAAATCAATTGTCTATTTCATTCATATACATAGCACAAAAGTTAATACATTCTTCTACAAGATAGCATTCAATGATTGACCCTTCTGACTTAACCTTATTCAAGACATAATCTTTTAGTTTCTTTAAATATCATTCAATTGGACACATCCATCTGTACTGCACGGGTCCAGCAATTCTCGCTTCATTCAAAAGATGAAGCGTGACATGAACCACTGATTGCACAGCAATCATGCAACCTAAAACACTTGAATTAAGCTAGATTCTAGCATAACTTAAGAACAATACATGCATAAGCATCGTAATTTGCATAATGGTTAGTTTGATTAGCTGCATAGATAATATCATCATTTTATGTACTAATGAGAGGTGATTTTAATCGTAGATTATTCAAAGTTGCAGATGATAGATCAGACCATACAGATTTGATCAGAACGACAGCGAGAGTCTAATGCTTCTGAAATCATTTCGATTAGACAACTAGAGCATCGTGTGCAGTCCATAGAAGAATAGACCACGGAGCCAAAGGACAAGGATCCAAGTCTCAAATAAAGGATCCAACTGCATGGATGGATCCGGATCAATGAAGACAGTCCAACGGTGCAAAAATCAACCCGACTGGAGGTCTACATCACCAGAAATAAAGAAAAGAAGATGGACAGCCATGATGGTGCCATGTGGCACCATCACAACCGCCCCTCACTGCCGGCCCATCTTTGAAGACCATCCCTCTCCTACTCTCAACCATTGGATGGCCATCCAATGGCCCATGATGCATCCACGTCATCCATCCAACGGCTAAGAATAAACTAGACACAAAGAGGAAACCGCAATAGAATTCACGCATAGTGTGTTGGCTCACGTGATTGCATTGGATCAGAAGGCACGTGTTCGATCCGTGCAGCACTCAAATTAGGAAGGCATCGCAGGGAGGTGATATTGCTTGTTGGATCTGCATCGGTGCATGCAGATGAGACCACGTGGCTCGATTAGATCGCTCCGTGGCTGCACGCACAAACAAACCCAATCATTTTTTGAAACAAATGCATTGGATGCTGCGTTTAAGCCATCCAATCGTATGATCGATGCCTATGGTTGAAGCGCTAAAATGAGGCGAGCAACAAAGCGAAGGAGACAAGCGGGCATGCAAGGTTGAATTAGAGCCTTGCGGTCAGCATCCAAGCATCCAGAAGCCACCACGTGTAAGCATGAGGGCGAATTCACACATAGAAGGTGTTTTGAAGGCTATTTTGAGGCTAGATTTGATCTGTTGATCTCCTTATTGACAGATCTAATTGGCCTAAGGTTGTTGCACGAGATGGAGGACCAAAATACCCTTTTTTCCCTCCATAAAAACTATAAAAGAAGGCCAAAGCCCTCCTTGGATGAAGCATCTCTTCCATACAACTCTTCCACCTTCCTCCAGGCCAAAACTCTCCCTCTACAACTCCGCTCTGACCTTTGTCCTGGCACTCTGATCTGAGGTCCTACTGCACCTCGTATAAGCATCCTATAAGCAATGTTGCCTCTCTGCCTTCTTCTTCGCTCTCTATCTCTCTCTCTCTCTCTC
The DNA here is from genome assembly GCA_037157565.1 of Thalassia testudinum. Taxonomy (NCBI): domain Eukaryota; kingdom Viridiplantae; phylum Streptophyta; class Magnoliopsida; order Alismatales; family Hydrocharitaceae; genus Thalassia; species Thalassia testudinum. Next base: position 59,881,329 of record JAZHRO010000063.1, read on the forward strand.
TTTCTATTTATCTGCTAATTATCTATCTCTACTTTTAGCATAGCAATCTCTATTTTGAGAAAGATTGTTTCTGAATGCAATACAATTCTAATTATATATCTGATTCCTCTACATATATACATATATAAATATCAATTTAGAGCAAGTTCTATTGAAAAGCTTCTGCATAAAATCAAGATTGCCTTCCTACAAATGACCCAATACTCATCGGATTCTATAAATTTATTTGTCGACGTATTTTTGCACCATACTACAACTAAATAATCTTTTAAAACATGATTTATGCACCAAACAAGTTGGCGCCGTTGTTGGGGAGGAAATAGAAATTTTTGAAACTTTTCAGGTGGTTATTCGAGATCTTTAACTTGTTATTTTTCTGTTGATTTCAGGAAAGCAAGGAAATCAGAACGAAACATGACAACGGGAATTGTGGGTTCGAATCTTGGGTAAGTACCTATAGGTTAGTTAGATTAGAAGAAAAAAAATAAAAAAATTAGTATTTTCTTGAACCTTAGGATTAGTTAGAGTTGCTTGGTTAATAAAAAAAAATATCTCTTGATTTTTGTGCTAAAATAAAGTCTTATCTTATAAATTCAATTCTTGAAGATCTGCATGACTACAAATTCTCAAAAATTTATTGGATGTGAGTTTCAAAGCTGGGAACAACATATCCAAATTTCATACAAATCTAACTTACAAAAAAATTTTGAAAATTCATGCGCTAATCTATTATCAATTCGATTATTGTTCCTAATTTTTCAAAGTTCAAAATACAATAAGAATTTTTATGCAACTCCGATTGACTTGAAATTTATGACACTGAATTTATAAGATAATTAATAATTTAGGAAAAATATGGAAAAAATATTTCTTACATGTTAGATTACAAGGATTATTAAATCACGAACTAGGGGTCAAAATAGACTACAAAACCCCAAGTACACTTTAAATGAAAAAAAAATAGAAAACATGAATTAAAATTCTTAAAAAAAATATTTTTTGAGTGCCTAGTTAGTGGTGCAATAGGAAAAATTAATTGCATTGCTTGGGTCTTACCACTAATCTAATCTTTGGACTTAAATGAGCATCTAGAACTATCTGTGCTTAGGGTTTCACATTAAGGGTAGGGTACACCTGCATTTCCATATTTAAAGGAAATTTATCCAACAATTAGGATTTGCAAAACTCTTGTGTGTCTCATCAGAAACTTTATTGAATATATTAACCCAAGTGAACCCTAAAATGCATTAACACAAGCATTCGAATCTTAAAATTCACTTCATCATAAGAAATTTTGCTTGTGAACCCTTTTGCCTGTGCACTCACACATTTGAAATCAATTTTAAGGGAAAACGCCCCCCTAACACCCATCACATTCCAAAATCACATCAAACCCAAGCCTAAAATTGAGTAGACGTGCTCTAGGCAGGACTAATAGACTTGGGGGCTTGAAATTAGATTGGGCTAAGGTTAAGGCCTTATCTACTTGGACCCACTGGTCACAAGAAAGGTCGATGTGGTAACTGCATTAACCCTTAGTGGTGTCCTACCATGCGGGGTGTCCTAGGGGGTCCCACCCTTTTGGCCAGCCAAGTAATTCAAGGGTTGATCTAACGCAGTCATATTTTGGGGAGCCAGGATCAGGTCAATTTAGGGTTAACACTCTAAGGAACAATTTGATTATTTGCATTGAGCGAGCGGTGTTTCTCTTATCTGCCTTCTCCTCATCTATAGACATTCTTCTGGTGTATGCAAGGTAGAAGATCTCAAAATCCTCATTTGCTACCACCAATAGAAAGATTTCCTAGAAGACCGAGCCCTATACTTGGATCCATCTCTTTATGGGTACCAAGGAGAGACCTTGATGCCCTCAAATTCTGAACTAGGCAGCTCGATGCCTAGTTATGCTGAGGATGTGAATGCACTCCAGGGTTACACTAGAAATGAGCCTTATTCAAGCACTTACAACCTTGTATGGTGAAACCATCCTAACTTTGCTTGGACAAGTCAGAAACCTGCCCAAGGTCCTAACTTGACTAATCCAAACACTTATGGGAAACCTAGTAGGTACACTCAATCACGCACATACTAGCCACAACCTACTCAGGAAAACCACCCCTCTGATTTGAGTCTAGTCCTCAAAGAAATGAGAGAAATGAATCTAAGACATAAAGAAGAAATGAATCAATTGAGGACTAATTTGATGGGATGATTAGACCAGCTAGTTGATGCTAGAAAACACGGGATGTTGCCATCCCAACCCATCCCAAACCCAAGGAACTTTGATAGGGTTAATCAGCACAACACACAGGAACAACAAGCACACCTAATTCAGCCTACTCCCCAGCACCCACCTGACTTTGTTAACCCTAACTCAACCCAGGCTCAACCCATTTTGTATATCCCACCTTACCCTTCTAACCCTAATGCACATGCTTGTGTTGTCACTTTGAGAAATGGGAAACAAATCCAAGATCCTTCTACATCAAAATTTTACCAAGATCATGAGGAGCCTGAATTTGACCTAGGAGACCAAACTAATCTAGAAAACAAGACTCAGGATTTGAATACTCATGATTTTTCTGAAGCACCTTTTCCTGAAGCCTTGATCAAACCTAGGGAAAAGAAAATCAATCAATCTAAGGAGTGGCTTGAGATTCTAAAGCAATTCTAGTTAAATATACCACTCCTTGAGGCTATTAAGAACATCGTGGCCAGTGCAAAATTTTTGAACGAATTATGCACACTGAAATGCCAGTTCAAATCATCAAAAAGGGTTGTGATTTTTGAACAAGCCAGTGCCATCATCCTAAATAAGCTCCCTCCTAAAAAAAAAGATCCAGGGACCCCCTTAGCCTCATGTGAAATACATGGTTTCATCCTAGATTGAACCTTATTGGACCTTGGTGCCTCCATCAACTTAATCCCCACAGAATTATATGAAGAGCTAGATGTAGGCCCCTTGCAACATACTGATGTGACCCTTCAACTCGCTGACAGGTCAACCAAAATTCCAAAGGGCCTTGTACAAAATGTGATTGTAAAAGTGAGGCATTTTGAGTACCCTGTGGACTTCCTTATTCTGGATATGGAGGCATCAGAAAACTTGCACCACACCCCGATTATCTTAGGGAGATCTATCTTGTTCATGGCCAAGGCTCTAAGCAACTGTGAGATGAGGATTATGCACATCACCTTTGGAAGGAACAATTGTCAACTCAATATCTTTAAATTTTCCCAGAAGAATAAGGTGAATTGTGGTTCCATTGAGGTTGTTGGAACAATTGAACAAGTTTTGGCAATTCACACTAAAGATGATCTGATTCTTGCCAAAGCTTAAGATCAGCATGAAAGGTAAGAAGGGGATGCACTTGAGGATGATTCTAATCTACCACCTCCCATAGAAACTCAAATTGAAAAGGGCATTAATGAGATTGAGAAACTTTTAGGATTAACTTATGACAAGTTAGATGATAATGTGAAGAATTCTCAATACACTCACCTCGAGATCCAGGAACTATTAAATTTTGAGGGAGATCAAGAGGGTGGACAATCTGAAGACATGAACCAAGAAGTAACCCCAGAAGAAGTACAACACATAGTGGACTGAGGAAGAACTTATAAGCCAACTGGTTCCAATGGATGGCTTGACTCAGAAGTAACTTCAGATGAGGAAGTGGAAATTTCTGATGAAGATTTTCACGAATTCCACACAACTCTACCGCTATACTCATATGACCCAGAGCCTGGAGAACTCATGATTTTTGATATCAACTACCATTATGAAGACCCTTATTACTCTGATTTAGAACCAAATTTAATTCTAAATCATGATTTCAATCCAGACCCTATACAACCTCTTCTTGAATTATGGAGCCGAATTGACAGATAGGCTCCGCAATTTGAACCTCATCCACCTAACCCTATTTCATATTCCAAATCAGAAAGACTCTTCGGAATAGGGTTGCATCATCAGCTGGTCCGCATTTGTGGATCACTGATTTTGGGACCAAATGATCATTGATTGAGTAGCAATCATAGGTCTTAATTGACCTAAATTAGGCTAGGACTTAACATAAGTTAGGATAATTCATGCATGCAAAAGCATTACTTGCATCTTTACTGCTTTCATTTAGCTATGCATAAAAAAATGCTATAATGTGCTGATTAGGTGCATTATGTCAATTACAGGTAATAAGCCGACCAGAAGGTAGATCTAAAGCTGGATCTAAGGCTAGATCTAAAGAATAAAGAATAACTGAAGTTGCAGCAAAGTTGGAGCAGAAGACCTAGAATAAGATGTAGTAGACAATAACGTAAGGGGTTGAGGTTTGCTATTCTATTTAAGTAGAAATAAAGTAGTAAATTATGAAGAACTTATGATGATCCTAGCCCTAGGATAGCCTAGAAGCTTCCCCAAGCCTTAGCCACCCTTAGATTAGGTCACCACACCCTAGGAAACCTTAAAACCTTAATTCCAACCTCTATCTGGATGTCCAGATGAGTTATAGGATGTCCAAAACCCTTAGCCAACTCTTGAACACCTTAAACCTACTTCTGTAGTGTTATTGGACATCTAGACACTTGGTCAGACATCCAATTTCTGTAGAATACCCAAGACAAAACCTAGAAACTTTCTTGACTCTGATTAGACATCCAGACTTGAAGTCTAGAGTTTTGATTTTTGAGTATAAGTCATCTAATATTATTATTAGATGTCTGGAACTGCTCTCCAGTTCCTATTTTGAGATTCAAGCCTTGATCTTGGATCTCTAGCTCCCTAAACCCAATTCTAACCCCTTAGGAACATAAATTAAGGTGCCCTAACCCTAGTACATCACCTCTAGACCTCCCGAAGGACCTAATTAGGTCCTCACTAAACCTAATTGACTTAGATCATAGTCAATTACAATTGCCTAGTCAATTGAACTCATAAAGTCCAATTGAGCTCAGATCTCAAAACATACAAGTCCAATTGGACTCAGTGAGAGTCCCATTGACCTAAACCCAACCTAATTGAGTTATTTTAATCTCAATTAGGTTCACACCCATTCAATTAAACTTGTGTTATGTTTAATTGCAATTCCACCTTAGCAATTAGGGTTTGCAACCCTAATTTAAGATCTACACCAACCCAAACCCCATTAGGACCTAACCTAGATCACTTAGCCACATAGGGCACGGCCACACACACACAGACACACACCCATTCACCGCTCCCACACCACCTAGAGTGTTCTAGGTTCTTCCAAAGGTGGTTCCACTCTTGGTTGCTAAAATTAGCAACCAAGAGACATTCAAATTGAAGATCCACAAATGGTGGATCTAAAAACCACCTCTCTCTCTCTTTGTCCAGCCACTCTCAGAGCTCTCTAGAGAGTTCCACACTTCTCTAGAGAGTCTCCCTTAGGTCTATAAAAAGACGTAAGGGGTGACCATTTGCACCCATCCACTCTTGGCTTCATCCACTCTTGGTTCCATTTAGCTTAGTTTCATTCCACATCCACTCCTCCCCCATGTCCACTAGTAGCTTCACCATGGCCACCACCACCTCCATGCCAAGATGCTGGATCACCTCTCCAACCTCTCACCAAGGGCCGGCCTGAGCACCATTGGCCGCCCCTCCTTCTCTTCTCAACCACTCAAAGGCCATCGGAGCCACCTCTGAATGCCCTTATTTCTGTTAGATTAGATTATTGTTCTTCTTAGATTTACATGCTTTATTTACTGGTTAATAGTGTAGTTCCTTACTTCTCCCCCAATGATGCATGCAAAATCCCCCCATAGATTCATGTATGCAGTCATTTTCTGGCAGCAAGTAGTTTTATTTCCCTGTACAAGCATTCCCCTACCTGTGCTCTGCAACTCTGATACCATCATCATCTTTTATATATATAAATATATATGTTGAAAATCACCATGTGCCTAGTTATCATCTTTTGGTGTGATTGAAGTTGCATGTTTTAATTACTATCTTTTGGCAACTAGCATGTCGTACATCAATATGTAAATTACCATAAACCGGCATGAGATTTTAAGTAGAGCGAGTGAGATCGATTTCAAATCTGCATTTCCATCAATGCCTCCCAGAGATGAGCGACCAGGACTCAAGTCTCGTTATCCTTATAAATATTTTTGTTGACCGTATTGCGCACTATACTATGAAGAAATCTCTATTTTCAAAACACACGCTTGACAATTCCCAACAAAATGGCACCGTTGCCGGGGAGGCAACGTCATTTTTTATTTTGATCTTTTGAGCTATCACTGACAAATCTTTTTCTACTTGTCTTTTGATGTGCAGGAAAACAGGAAAAATGGGAATCTACGCACGCAACGAGCGTAGATTAAAACAAAAATCAGGTGCACATCTCATCTTAGATTAGGATTTCCCTTTCTAAACCCTAGGTTAGATTTATTTGAAAAGAAAAGAAAAAAAACCTATTTATTTTAGTGAAAAAAGAATTCAAAGAAAAAAATCTAGGTAGTTAGATTAGGTTTCTTTCTGAATCCTAGGTTAATTTTGAAAAAGTAAAAAAAAAAAGAAAATCCTTTATAAAAAAATCCTTTTTGAAAAAATAAGGTTTTCAAGTTTTTTTTGAAAAAAAAAATTTGGTGGAATGTTTGAATTTTAAACTCAAACACCTTTTAAAAGCTTTCTCACCACCCTCTTATTTTCAGCCAGACTTCAAATTCCGATTTAAAAATTCAATTGCCGAAAAATTAGTAGACGAAAAATTTTGAAATTCAGACTACACCTTAATTTTCAAACCATCTTTAAAATGGCACCATTCGTTTAAAATAATTCCATGTACAATATTTTTAAAAATTTGTGAAGTGCAAGGGGATTTGACATTTTTCAAAATTCCAAAAGCAATTCCGAGAAATTCGCGAATCTATTTTGACTAAGAAAGGTAGGGTTTGAAAGCTGATCTCATTGGCTTTCGTTTCCATATTTTTCTCAAATTTTTCAAACTCATTTAATACTATTTCAATTTGAAAAATCGATTAGGAGTCAAAATTCCAAATTTGACCCCCTCACATTCAAAAATCTCTAGAAATTCGGTTGAAACAATAAAAATTACAAACAAATATTGTCTGAAAGGAAAATTGAAAAATAAATCTACTTGCAAAATTTCAACTTATTTGGATTACAATTTTGCCAGAGCAGTATTTTTATCTCGTGGTCTACTGAAAAGAAAGAAAGAAGCCCTAGAATTTCATGAACCCTTGGCTACACATTTAGGGTTGCATTCTAGAGACCACCTTTAGGCTAGCCAAGACTTAGTCAAGTCTAGTGCTTAGCCGGTGAGCTTGGTCACCTTGTGGGCCACTCACTACGAACCCCAACTGAAGAAAAATAGGCTAAAATCAATTTTAAAACATATAAATCAACCCAAATTCGTTGTCATACTACTAGGTGTTTTCAATCTCTCTTGCCAAACCTGGTGACTAAGTCTGCGGGGTAGTGTCAAACGACCATGGCTAAGGGGTAACAGAACCAAAGGTGTAAGCCAAAGGAAGAACCTTCCCCTTAGTCCCCTCATAACCGGACTAGTTGGTTTAGCTTGAGGGGCGAAAATCACTTTCAGTTGGTTTTACGACGAATTTTTTTTCAGGAATTCGAACTTAAATCGAAAAATCTGGTCACCCGATCATAAGAACCATCTAAATGATAGGGCCTTAGCCTTTTTTGGCTTGGCTACACCAACCCAAGGGTTGGGTGGTGTATGCAAGGAAGGAGGTCACTTAGACCTCAACTGGTTGGACCTTGGGAGCCACTCCCAAGGAGGCGAGTCACCTCACTAGGACCATCTTCTCCCCCCACTTCTTCTACTCCCTTAGCCGCAATGGCTAATCCTGGACCTGGACCTAGATCGGGTCAGGATGTTGGTAATCTGGACCCGATGGCTCATCTGGAGGCCCGGGTTGTTGAATCAAAGTAGCGCCAGCAGCAGAGCATGGACCGTATCTTGACAATGCTTGACAGAATGCAGCACCCACTGTGAGGAGAACAACTTCGAGATTTCTATGATCCAGCTACACCGATCGTCGCACCCTTAGTCAGGATTCCTGTAGGAGGAGATGCGTTTAAGCTCAAGCCCAATGTGATTGGTTTGATCAATAGTCATTTTTATGGAAACTCAAGAGAAGATCTGTTCCAGCACTTAGAGGACCTGAGTCAACTCATAGAAACGATTCAACCCAGGAATGTAATCTTGGGATTGTTCTGATGAAGCTTTTCCCATTTTCTCTAAGGGACAAAGCTTCATAATGGTTCAAGACCATTGGGAAGCCAATTGGAACCTGTCCAGAATTACGACGTGAATTCCTGCAAAAGTTCTTCCCGATCAGGAAAACGAATGTGATGAGGCATGCGATCATGACTTTCTTCCAAGGAGCTAAGGAGAAGTTGCATGACGCTTGGGACTGATTTCACGACCTTCTCCTAAAATGCCTGCACCATGGTATACCCAGATGGCACCTAGCTCAGATCTTTTACCTTGGGCTGGATGACACACATCGGTATCTGGCCAATGCATCTAGTGGCGGGAATTTCTTCGTGAAAGATGGGAACAACGCATTTGAGCTATTTGAATCTTTGGCAGAGAACTCGATGAATGCCGCATCCATGAACCAGTTCCAGCGACCTGGTCAGCAGCGGGTTGGTGTCCATGAGGCTCACACCGAGTCTATTCGAGCTAACATGGATATCATCGTCAAGCAGTTGGATAGAATAAACCTAATTGAGAAAAAGATTGACCAAATTAGTTAGGGTCAATCTGACCTGATCTTTGCCACCCCAAGACCTTTGCCACCCCAAGACCCTCGTATGCACGTCGAGCCCCTCCTGCTCGAGTTAATCTACTCACTCAGGATGCATCCTATCCTTATTTACGAGATCCTACATATCAGGATCCAGTAAACAATCCCGATCTGGCACCATATGACTAGGGTTATGCACCACCCACTGACTATAATATGTATCCCTTGATGGATATACGTCTCAGACATCTTCGGCCTACGAGGACGTTAGTGCTATTAAAGGATACAGATGTAATAACCCATATTCAGAGATGTATAACCATGGTTGGCGCCAGCATCCGAACTTTTCTTGGTATGGTAACTCACAGAGACCACATCAAGACCTACACTACCAGACCAAGCAATACGGGAATGTGCAAAACACATACCCTAGGCAGCAACCATTCCCATCTCTGAAACAGCAACCCTGTTCTATATAACAGCCACTGCACCAAGCTGGCAGTCACCCTCCAAAGTGGGCTAACCCTCTGGAGGCACTGAAAGAGGACCTGCAAGAATCGATGAGGAAGTCTGCGTAGGATAGCTTATAGATAATGAAGGCGATGGCTGGCCAGATACAGACTACATAGAACACGTAAAACCAGCTGTTGCAAAAGCATAGGACTCAGGGAGCCTTGCCCTCCCAACCCGTCCCGAACCCTTGGTATGTGCAGAACCAAGGCGCCATGCCTAGGTTTCAGGCACCACAGGGATAGGCACATGCTATATTACAGGCGCCTCCCGCACCACTCAAGGCCAGCTGCCTTTGATGTAGAACCCCTCATCCTCTGCCCCTTCTGCTCCCCCACCACCTCAAGGATAGCAAGCCGATGCAAATGCTGTCTCATTGAGGAGTGGAAGGAAGACATTCAACCCACCACATAGGCAGGCGGGTTCTAGTTTTTCTCACCCTTCGCTGCAAGCGTGTTCGACTCCTTCATCTCAGGAGCCACCTATGGTAGATAAGGGTAAGAGGCCACTTGACCTTGAGATTCCAATCCCTTTTCCCGAGGCTTTGACGCGAAATGTAGTATGAAAGAAGGACACGCGAAATTTTGAGGACCTGAAGTCAATGTTCAAGGAAGTACATATTCAGGTCCCTCTCCTAGAGGCAATTGATCACATCCCCTCTGTCGCTAGGTTCTTCAAGGATTATTGTACCCTAAACCGACAACCTAGAATTGGACGATAGGCGGTACTATCAAAAGAAGCTAGCACCGTGATTCCAGTCAACTTGTCATCGAAAAAGAAAGACCTTGGTACCCAACTCATATCCTACTTCTTGCAGGATTCTCCATTTGATCGGGCCCTTGTAGATCTGGGTTCATCCATCAACTTAACTCACACTACTGTATTTGATCGATTTTGATTTGGGGAGTTAAAGCCTACCTCGGTCACGATTCAGCTGGCTGATAGATCAGTAAAAGCACTGAGGGGGTGGTTGAGAATGTGATCGTAAAAGTCCATGGATTTTGCTTTCCCACAGATTTTTTTCGTTCTCAATATAGATGTTCCTCCTAATCTCTAAGATGCACCAATCATTTTGGGTCGCCCATTTCTAGCGATAGCCAGAGCAAACATTGGTTGTGCATCCAAGTGTATCAAGATAGCCCTAGGTAATGAGCGACTTTGACTTGACATATTTAGGGCATTAAGGAATTTTGACTATGATCGCATAGAGGAGGATGGTGAAGATGAAGATTCGGCATACTATGGTAACATTGGGCTCCTTTGTGACGACCCAATGTCTCATTCGTCCGCACTATCAGGGTTCTTGGACCTCAATCCTCCAGGACTGAGACCACTGCACTGCACATATCTCCCCGAGGATCCGATTGTTTAGGGTGTGTTTCTGAACACAACACCTCTGAATCTAGCTATCCTGATCTGTACACTACTGGATTGCCCCTGTTGTTACAAGAAGACGTGACCACAGCTAACGGGTTTCCTGTTAGCATAGTCACAACCGACTATCTCACAGGTCGCGAATTAGTGGGAATTCACACGCATCCGGATCATCAAATTTCCACCTTTGAGTCTACTCCTATTCCTATCTCTGACTCTGACCCACCCATGATTGAATTGAAGCCCTTACCTGACTTATTTAAGTATGTGTTCTTGGGCGAAAGTGAGACATGCCCGGTCATTATTGGTGCCCACTTAACCCAAGAATAGGAGCATCAATTGATTTCTATTCTACAAGACTATAGGAATGCTATAGGGTGGAGCATTGCTGATCTCCGCGGTATTCACCCCTCATATTGCACTCATCACATTTACATGGATGAGGGGGTGAAACCTTCTAGACAGCCTCAAAGATGGCTAAACCCGAAAATGCTAGAGGTTGTTAAGAAGGAGATCATCAAATGGCTGGATGCAGGTATTGTATACCCAAGCTCTGACAGCCAATGGGTTAGTCCGATTCAGATAGTACCTAAGAAAGCAAGACTCACCGTAGTGAAAAATGATAAAGGCAAATCCATCCCAACCTGCGTTGTGACATCTTGGCGGGTCTGCATCGACTATAGGAAATTGAACATGGCTACCCTGAAGGATCACTTTCCTTTGCCTTTCATTGATCAGATCTTGGAATGGTTAGCCGGATGCAGTTTCTTTTGCTTTCTGGATGGATACTCCAGGTATAATTAAGTAGCGATTAGCCCGAAAGATCAAGACAAGACCACATTCACATGCCCCTTTGGAACATTCGCTTTCAAGCGGATGCCCTTTGGCCTTTGCAACGCACCAGCAACATTTCAGCGTTGTATGATGGCCATCTTCTTTGACATGATTAGGGACTAGGTGGAGGTGTTCATGGATGGCTTCTTTATTTTCGGAGATGATTTCGCATCTTGTTTTGATAACCTCACCAAATTCCTGAAATGATGTATTGAGGTAAACCTAGTACTATCCTGGGATAAAAGCCATTTCATGGTGAGGGATGGCATAGTACTAGGGCACAGGATCTCTAAAAATGGACTCGAGATCGATCGAGCTAAATCTGAGGTTATTTCCCACTTATCCCCACCTAGCTTGGTCAAGCAGATTAGATCATTCTTGGGTCATGTCGGCTTCTATTGGAGATTTATACGTGATTTCTCAAAAATTGCACGACCTTTGATGAATCTCCTTGTTGCCGATTCCCCATTTGAATTCGACACCTCGTGTCTCAACGCCTTCGAGACTTTATGAAGCACTGTCTATGATTTCCTGATTCTCCAACCACCTGACTGGTCGCTTGATTTCAAGATGATGTGCGATGCTTCTGATTTCGCCATCGGTGTTGTTTTATGCCAGCGTCGGGAGAAACAACCTTTTGTCATATATTATGCTAGCAAGATGTTGAATGAAGCTTAGCGCAATTATACTATCACCGAAAAAGAACTACTAGTAGTAGTATTCGGGTTGGAGAAATTCATATCTTGTTTATTAGGGTCCAAAGTTATCATCTTCACTAACCAATCCACCCTCCGGCATTTATTGGCAAAGAAGGATGCCAAACCCCGGCTCATCAGATGGATCCTTCTATTGCAAGAATTTGATATTGACATCCGCAACAAAGTCGGAAAGTAGAATGTTGTGGCAGATCACCTATCCAGACTAGACCCAGCCCACATTCCTTATTCCCTACCTATCCACGACCAATTTCCAGATGAATCCCTTTTGGTAGTTCACTCTGTCGAGTTCCCCTGGTACGTGAATATTGTAAACTATCTTGCCACAGGCAAGATTCCCGTGAACCTATCCAAGGACCAGAAACTCAAATTTACTGTGGAGGCCAAATTCTACCTTTGGAATGACCCACTGCTCTTCTACATTGGAGCGGATCAGATTATTCGAAGATGCATCCCAGATTCTGAGATCCCCAGTGTGCTATCTTTTTGCCATAATGATGCTTGTGGTGGTCATTTCTCGAGACGGAAAACCACTGCAAAAATTTTGCAATCGGGATTTTTCTGGCCAACTATTTTCAGAGATACACACGAATGCGCCCAACACTGCAAATGTTGCCAGTCGGTCAGTTCTATGACCAGGAGACAAATGATGCCACTCTAGCTCGTCATGGTTGTAGAAGTGTTCGATGTCTAGGGCATTGATTTATGGGCCCTTTTTCGAACTTGCATGGCTTCGAGTACATATTACTAGCTATTGACTATGTCTCGAAGTGGGTCGAGGCCATCCCAGCAAGATGGGCTGATCATAAGACCGTCATTTCCTTCATACGGGAATACATCTTCACAAGATTCGGAATACCCCATGCTCTGATTAGAGACAGGGGAAGCCACTTCATCCACGTCCACTTCAGGTCATTATTAAAGAAATATAGGGTACATCACCGTATAGCCACCCTGTATCACCCGTAGACCAATGGGCAGGTTGAAGTGTCTAACCGTCAGATCAAACTGATTCTCCAAATGACGGTTAGACCAGATAGGAAGGACTGGTCCAATAAATTAATTGATGCACTCTGGGCATATCGGACAGAGTACAAGGCCCCACTCGGAATGTCACCATATCATATGGTATATGGCAAGGCCTGTCACCCTCCTGTAGGCTGGAAAAATGTTCCCTTTGGGCGGTGTGAAAATGTAACCTTGACCTCGATGCAGGAGGTGAACAACGGAAACTCCAGCTTAGTTAATTAGAAGAGAACTGGCAGGAGGCCTATGAGAATGCATTGATATACAAGGACAAGACCAAGGCCTTTCATGACAGCCATATCCAGAGGAAAGCATTCACGCCCAACCAACAAGTCTGGTTGTTTGATTCGCGACTGAAACTTTTTTCAGGGAAGCTTAAGTCCAAGTAGATTGGCACATATGTTGTGATTCACCCATATCCTAATGGGGCGGTCCAAATCAGGGACCCAAATTCTAGGCATGTATCTACGGTAAATGGCCAGCGCCTCAAGCCATTCACGGCCCAGGAACATCCTCCAGCTGACGAACTCATTCATCTTATTGAGGATATCTGAATAAGTTCTCGCCTAGTTGGAGGCGTTAAACTCATCACGTATAGATAGCATATCCCACATTCTACCATCATCTATACATAACCATTTTTATAAATAGCATACTTTTCTTTAAGCATATTTCTCTCGCATATTGCAAACTGTCTGGTTGGCTGATGTTGAACGTTAAAATTTCAGGACCAATTCCAGGTGATTTCTACCCATTTACTCCCTGCTATATTTATTTTCTTTTATATTCATGCATGAGGACATGCAAGAACTTAGGCATGGGGGGTAGATACGACAAAACTAAAAATTTTTATGCCAACATTTAGGAAAACCCCAGAGCTGCATGTCAAATGTACTTTAGGACCGTAAATAAAAGAACAACCAACTCCACCTACAATGCTTGCATTGGAGCTAAAAATCATCTGCAACAGCCACTTCTGACTTACCCGCTCACCGTTTACTCTAAATTTAGGGTCAAGCTGAATGTAACCCGAAAGAGAAAATTTCATGAAGTATGAATATAAGAGGTTACTTGTTTATAGCATATATACACAGTGCATCCATGAATAAGATTTTCTTATTAAGAGAATGCATTAGGGCTTTTATCCTCTAGTCGATTCCTGCAATCTGGAATCTAGTATAATTTTTCACACACACGTAGAATTTGCAATGGATTCACGGTGAAGGCTAATAAACATCATTGGTCTGTTGAGAAGAAGTAGTGCCTCTTCTCCTGAACCCATGGATAGTGTTTTGGGAGTGATGGGAACACCATCATGAGCCCTAACTAGCTCATTTTCACCTAGAAAAGAGAATAAAAGCTCCCATATAACGAAGTGAAGGGCCTAACTCAGAGAATAACTAGGTTGAAAGAAAAGTAAGAAATAAAGGGTAAAACTGCAATTTTACCATTACAGTACAACAACAAGATTTCTCAGGGGTTAAGCATGGGTTAATTGGTCTTAATAAGATGAACAGTGGGATGGTTCAATCCGAAAAGGGTTAAAGTGAGATTTGAGAATTAAATGACATCCTGTAACCCTAAAACAAATCCACTTAATTTAACAAGGTTTAGGCCTGGATAAAAATCATGGAAAAATATTCTCTAGGGTTCAAAACCTTCAATTTGACCTTTAGAACCTATTTTTACCTAAATAGGGGTCCTAGTCAAACATTTGCCCTAAATTAGGTTTTTATGCAAAATTCCTAATCAAACGTAGTCAAACCTAAAATCCAACTTTAGCATTGGATTCCTTGGGTCCAAATTAGGTTTGTAAAAAAATTTGGACCTAAGGGGAATTCACCTTGACCTACTTTGGAAAACAGTCCAACCTAATTAATTTTATGCCCCTAACTTTCAAAAACCTTGCAACAACCCCCCTATCTTCCTCGCCACTCTTTGCAATTAGATCCCTCCACCATTACATCGGAGGAGTCCTACTCCAACAAGGATTCAAGAGGGAAGTTTCCCTGATTCCTCAAAGAATCCCTCTCAGATTTGAAAGGGAGATTCTTTGAGGAATTCTCGATCGTGTGAACCCCATCATGTGCTCTGATTAGCACCTAATCTCTCGTGCGAACGCACGAGAGATATGGGTATCTCTCGACTTTCCTACTCCAGCAAGGAAACCTGTGCTTGGAAGCTTGTCTTCCAAGCACAAGGCCCTCTGCCTGTGCCTATAAAAGAAGCCCCAGTCCCGACTGTCCATTCTAAGCTTGATTTAGCCGAAGAATCCCCCAAAATTCCTTTTTTCCCCTCTCCAACCAAGTAGCCCACAAGCTCTGGCGACTCTTCCTCCCTCTTCTCATCGCTCTACCACCATACCAGTGGCAGAGTCTTCTCCGCCTCGTTCTTCCGCATCGCGCCATACCTGTCCCTCATCTTCTACCCTCTCGTCGTCGTCGCCTCTTCATCTCAGGGCTTTCATCTCCAGTGACGGCAAATACGCATCGTTCGCCCTCTGCCTCCCCCTTTCATCCAATCACTCTTAGATAAGTTCCTCTCTCCCTACTCTTCATTTTCCCCCTCTTTATTTCACAAAACCACCCTCGACAATCACAGACCACCCTCATCTTCCTTATCTCCGACCGACCACCGACGAAGGCACATCCATCACTCCATGCACCCACACGCCTCACCAACTACCGCAGAAGCTTCATCATCATCCACTGACCATCATCCACCTCTTCATTGACCGCCACACGTGCCCTACACTTCCCTCGAACAACCGCACCTTCACTACCATAGTTTGACCTAGGCACGCATGCCTAGGCCATCCCGTGCCACGCCACCCACCATGCCACCTTCGTCGTGACATGATGAAGCTTTCTAAGTACATTGACAGGGCCGTGAGGCCATATTCGTGACTGACAGGTTGGACCCCCAGCCACCATTGGAGCAGGAGCAAAGATTGCTTGCAAGCTTGCTCTAGGTCGCCCCGCTCCAGGAGATCAGCCCCAGGTGCGGGGAAACACTTTGCAATCCTCTTGCACCTAGTAATTGAAGCCATAGCACACACTGCTGCAGCAATTGAGTGAGACTCCCTGTGGATGCACGCGAAGAAGCAGGTGGGACTTTAGTTCCACCTCGGTAACTTTTCAAGTAGGTAAGTAGTTTAAATTATTTTTGTGTTTTTTTTTGAAAGAAATTATTTTTGTGTTTTATCCTCATTGCCTCCGGACATGGGGTGAGGTCCCCTTGCCCACTTACCCACCTCATCAATGCTCACTCCTCCACGGACCTGGCTGACTTGACCTGATAACCTTGCACTCCTCGTGCACCACCCACGCCGGTGCGCCTGAACCCAGGTGCACTTGCCCGACCCGTTTACCTGATTGGCTCTGGGAGAGCAAACCTAAGAGAGAAAAGAGAGAGAGCGTATGCAGCGGAGGGCAGGGGTAGGTTTTGCACTTCTGTGTAAGGAAAGGAAGAAGGAAGGAAAGCTTAAGGAGAAAAAGCTGCAAGGGAAAAGCTAAGGGTAGGAAGGAGAAATCAGAGAAACAAAGAAGGAGATCAAAAGCTGAAGGAGAAGAAGCTAAAGGATGAAAGGAGAAGGCACAACTGAAGGAAGAAGAGAAAGAAGCCACAGAGAGGAAGGAAGGCAGAAGATAAAGAAAGAAAGAAACAAAGCCATAGACAAGGGAAGAGAAAGAAGAAAAGTTAAAGGAAGGAAGAAAAAGGCTCGGCTGAAGTAAGGAAGAAAGAAGAAGACATCAGAACAAAGAAGAGAAGAAAGAAGAAGAAAGAAGCCAAAGGTAAGGGAAGGAAGGAGAAATCTGAGAAGGAAGAAAAGGAAGAGAAAGAACACGACATCAGAGAAAAAGAACGAAGAAGAGAAAGCTCAAAGCATCTGAATTTCTTTTTACATCTCTATTCATCTCTTTGAAGCATTTATATACATTGAAATTAATTCTATTGCTTCATAATATTGTTGCACATCACATTTTATTAAATTGAAGTTGTGTTAGTTTTTAAATACCAATTTGCTCCCCATGTTCGACCTCGGATTCTTAGTTTTTCGAGTAATAAATTCTTATTTATTTTTCGAAGCGATTTCAACTATACTGCATCGCAATATTTTCAACCCGATTTCACTTTCGAACAAATAGGGAGTCAAGCAGATTTTCCTCCAAAAATCCACCAAATAGTGTGAGATGAGAGTAGAGTGTACTAGTGCTCTGCAGAATACCCAAAACAGAACCCGAAATCCTTCCTGACTCTGATTAGACGTCCAGACAACAAGTCTGGACTTCTGATTTTTGAGTATAAGACGTCTTATTATATAATTAGACGTCTGATACTACTCTCCAATTCCTGTTTTGAGATTTAAGCCTTGATCTTGGATCTCTAGGTCCCTAAACCCAATTCCAACCCTATAGGAACCTAAATTAAGGTGCCCTAACCCTAGTACACCACCTCTAGACCTCCCTAAGGACTTAATTAGGTCCTCACTAAACCTAATTGACTTGGATCTTAGTCAATTCCATCAACCTATTCAATTGGACTCATTGAGTCCAATTGAGCCCTGATCTCAGCACACACTGTCCAATTGGACTCAGTGAGAGTCCAATTGACCTATACTTGACTTAATTGAGTTGTTTTACTCTCAATTAAGTTTCCACACACCTAATTAAACTTGTATTAAGTTTAATTGCACTTTACCTTAGTGAATTAGGGTTTATAACCCTAATTTGAGACCTACCTTGACCTAAACCCACTAGAACCCAACCTAATCAACCTAGCCACCTAAGTTTCGACCCACACACACCCACACACACCATCCACACGAAAATATATAGCCTAGAGTTCTCTAGAACTCTCTACCATGTGTGGTTGCCTTGGTTGCCAAAAATAGCAACCAAGAGCCATTCAATTTTTAGATCCACATTTGGTGGATCTAAAAACCACCATCCACCCTCTCTCTCTCACTCTCCCACGAGCTCCCACCATAGGCCTTCTAGAGAATTCCATAATTCTCTAGAGAGCTTCCATTGGGTCTATAAAAAGACCCCATGGGTGGCCATTGGCACCCATTCACTCCCTTGGCAATTACTCTCCATTGGTGCCATTCACGCCACCTCCACTTAGCCACTCACTCCACCTCCACGAGCTCACTACCACCACCATGGAGGACACCGTGCTGGGATGCAGGAACAACCCTACCTCTCTCGAAGGGTCAGCCTAAGCTACATTGGCCGCCCCTCATTCTCTTCTCAACCACTCCAAGGCCATCGGGGACCACCCCTGAATGCCCTCTACTCTTTTAGCTCTAGATCATGCTTTTCATAAGTTTTACTGCTTTCATTTACTGCTTAGTAGAGTAGTTTCTCTTCTCCCCCAATGATGCATGCGAAATCCCCCCGTCGATTCTTGTATGCAATCATTTTCTGGTAGCTAGGTTTAATTTAAAGCATTCCTGTATAAGCTTTCCTCTAGATTTCCTATACAAACAACTCTCCCTCAATGAATGAATGAAAAATGCATTTATATATATATATATATATATATATATATATATGTGTTTGAAATCACCATGAGCTGAATGATTATTTTATTTGCGTGATTTAAGTGCCTGTTCTTTAATCGCCTATATATTGCGCACCTGAATACTAAGTAGAGCGGCTTTAAGGTCGATTTCAAAAATAGAAACACGCCTCCCAGAGACGAACGACCGGGACTCAAGTCTCATTATTTTACAAAATAATATTTTTGACGAACATTTTTGCACGACTATACTACCATTTTCGACGACTTTCAAATGCGCGAAAATGGCTTTTTGTCAAATGGCAAGCACCGCTCGCGCCATCACCTCTGCTTGCTCCAGCCCTCCTACAAGCACTAGTACCGTGCCACCTGCGCCTCCCTGCAGTGCGCACCTACACTCGCCTTCAAGCACCCGTGGTGCTGCGTCCGCAGCTGCTAGGCCGCGCCCGCAGGCGCGTCCACCCTCCAGCGCCTCCTTGAGCGTGCCCCCCCACCTCTGCAAACCCGCCTCGCCACTCCAGCTGCATCTCCAATCACCTGCCAGCACCGCACTACCCTCATCACTCGTGCCCCTACAGGTGCCCGCAGGCACTGCATCGCATCACCCGTGCCCCTGCAGGCGCCCGCAGACGCTGCACCACACCATCCAGTGCCTTCAACCCTCTACAGTGCCTCCCTGCAGTGCCCACTCTACCCCACCCGTAGGCACGTGCCATCTGCAGCGCGCCCTCCTCTCCGCAACGCCCCTACTAGGCCGAGCACACCTCCACGCACCCCCCTCCTGCAGGTGCACACCCCTCTCAAGCAGCGCCTTCAAGACAGCAGCAACCTCTGTGGCTGTAGCCTTCTCCTCCGCCCGTTGGCCACCTCTGGCCATCTCCGTCAATGCCATGACCTCCATCGAATAGGCCTCGTCTTCGCCAACCTCCCTAATGCATCCACAACCCTGTCGGTGCTCTCTCTCTCTCACAAGGAGGAGAGAGTGCAAATGCTCTGTTTTAACTTCAATTAGTTATTACATTTGCTGCCACTGCCAAAAAAATTAATTTTTGAATTATTATTATTATATTATGGAAAAATTGCACATGCACACTCATATTCTCTGATAATTGCACTTTAATGATATTCACCTATTTCAAGATTGGTTTTGGGATCAACATGTGCACCAATTCTCTCTAGTATATGACAATTGAAAATTACACAAAATCATCATATATTTATTGAAGATTTCAGTGAGGGAAAACTGCACATATACCCTTATCTTTTTGAGTTATTATGAATCTTCTTTCCATCACATTTTATATTGAATTTGAATAGGGATTTCATACTTAACTGAAAGAATATAAAATAATCGAGAGTTTATTGCATAATTGCCTCCCTGTGGACACGACCTCCTCTTCTCTGAGTGGTTATTTTTATTGTTGACTAGTCGATTTTTCCACCACTTAAATACTATAACGCATTATTTCATTTGCGAAACTCAACGCATAGCAAAAAATCGACTCATCACGCCACCTCTTGGTTGCCAAATTTAGCAACCAAGAGGCATTCAAAATGAGATCCACATTTTTTGGATCTCATAACCATACTCTCTAGAGAGTTCCACACCTCTCTAGAGAGAAGCCATTTAGTGTATAAAATGACCCATGGGCGGCCAAGTGCACCCATTCACATCCCTTGGTTTCACTTCACACTCTTGGCACCACTCACTCCATTGGTTCCATGCCACTCCACCTCCACGAGCTCATCACCACCATGAAGGACACCATGCCAGGATGCTGGATCAATCCTCTCTCTCTCCAAGGGCTGGCCTAAGCTCCATTGGCCATCCCTCATTCTCCTCCTGACCACTCCAAGGCCATCGAGGACCACCCCTGAATGCTCTTTTATTCTGCTAGATTTAGTTTATGCTCTTCATAGTTTTACTGCTTTCTATTACTGCTTAGTAGAGTAGTCTTAATTCTCCCCCAATGATGCATGCAAAATCCCCCCATTGATTCTTGTATGCAGTCATTTTATGGTAGCCAGATTTAAATTTCGAGCATTTCTGTACAAGCTTTCCTCTATAGTTTTTGTTGCAAACAGCTCTCCTATTGAATGAATGAAAAATGATTTTATATATATATATATGTCTCCATGTTATGAAAACACAATGAGCTTATTGATTGCCATTATATTTGCGTGATTTAAGTTGCCTATTTTTAAATTGTCTATCCATTTCGCAACAAGCATGTTGTTTCCCGAGAATATTGAAAATCTAATGATAGACGCTTTCTCCGTAAATAGTAACCACCTCACTAGAATCATGCGCACAGAAACTCACATGTTCACCTTTGTGATTTACTTAATGCACGTGCACGTAATCCGAGTTCATAACAAAAGTGGTGAAATCTTAATTAGGAGATTAGAAATTGGTGTGCATTTTTTAACAAAGTAGAGTGGCAAAAAGATCGATTTCAAAAGTAAAACAAATGCCTCCTAGAGACGAACGACCGGGACTCAAGTCTCATCATCTTTAGAAAATAATATCTTTGTTGGATCATATTTCGCAACTATACTACGATGCTTTCCAATCAAATACGTGATCTACGCTTTTCAACACCCATCATCAATCCTCAAAGGTCCCTGGCAATCAATGCTTTGTGATAGCACCACCCATGGAAACCCCCAGAACCCTGGCTTTCGAGATTTCGAGATAATCTCGCCCATGGTGTTCCGTAGCTAAATCCAGACCCTGGCAATAGACATTTTGTGATAATGCCACCCATGGTATCTGAACCAATAGAGTGATTACGTGCCCCCAGTAGGATATGTAAATTCCTAGGAGACAAGCGCCGAGGAGATGATATGTTGTTACGCATCTTCTAGGGGAATTTCCTGCCTCTCCACGTCAGGAACTCGTCTAAATCAACTTGTGTTGATCGGCCGCTCCTAATCTAGGCAACTTTTTTCAGAACATTTAAATGCTTTTGAGTGATTTTGATAGTTATGCACACTGAACCAGACTGTGTGTGGATTAGGGTGCTTAGGTTACCGAGTCCCACAAATCAAAGGTCAGTTAATGAGGCCGAATACTCCCTAAGCTTTAGACCTAATACTTAAGCTTCGCATTTTCCCCAGCCTCTTGAGGAGTATCCAGATCTTAGCGGATACTTGAATTTTTAAGCCTAAGAGTCTAGCCCAAAATGCCTAAGATCAACGTTCCTACTAATCACTTTTTGTGTCTCATTAGTACTTTTCTATTTTTGTCTTTGATGTGGTCTAGAACTTTGGTTAATCCCTTGATCTCTTACTAATGACTATCTCTCTTTCTTTTCTTTTTAATTTTATGGTCCTTTTGACCTTTTACTCATTTCACCTCCACTTTTTGTGTGGCCTCAAAATTTTCTTCCCTCCTCCAATTTTTTTTTGTTATTTTTCTCTATTTTCTATTTTTTGGTATTTTTGACATATGTGATTTTTTTTTGTGAGAATCCTTCTGATTTTTCTTAATTTCTGTATGTTTGCACTTTACCACCCCCTATGCCTAAGTTTTGCAATGTCCTCATTGTAAATGGAGGGTGTCAAATAGTATTGGGTCCAGGGACTTAGAATAGGATATATCGAGTGGGTGAATGGGTCGGGAAGTGACTGATGAGGATGATTTCAAGCTCTGGTACGTGTACTAGAGGTGGGATCGATTAGTCTAATGCTGAACTCAGGGTGCAGTAGACGTGGAGTATAGATGGATAATCAGACGGATCTTAGGTTTTTGGAATGACAGATTGCCTCCCGTTAAGCACTAAATTCAACGCCTTCAGCCGAGCGAGAAATGGGATGGAGAGGGAGTGGTCAAATCAGAAGAGTTTTGTCGAACAAGCACCTTGATTAAGAGACTGGTTAGTCCAACCAGGTGCTTGTTGAGATCCACAGGTTGATGATGCAGGCCAAACCCTCTTAATCCGGTGGGTTGATAAATGTAGATCAACAGATGTAGAACCCACCATATGCTATGAAGCTCGGATGGATGTGGAAGTGTAAATTCAAGTTTTGGCAGAGTCAAATCAACCTGGTCAGAGTAGGGATCCGTGAAATAATCAGTGAATGATGCGGAAACCCTACAAGGGTGATCAGAGAATGATGGAGCATGGTTTTCAATCTGATCAATGTTTGATACCCGATGTATGTGTGGAGTGGAATCATATGCATTTGGCTCAGTAAGAAGGGAAACAGAATAGAAATTGAGTCTGGTTGTGGGTCGAGGTTGAAAATGGGTTTTGCTGGATTTTGTATATTTGGAAGAGGTGGCTTCTATGAGAATTGTGTAGGAGGGCTCTTCTAGAAAGAAGTAATAGGTGGTTTCATGTAGAGAGTCCTCATAATAGCTTTCAAAGTCAAATGTGAATGCCTAAAGAGTGTCTATAGGATGAGGGAAATTTGAATCGAGAAAAGATTTGAATTCTAGGTTGCAATCACTCTTGGCATTTTCTGGTTTTGATTCCTGAGGATTGAAAAGAAATGATTTGATGTCATTGGTACCTGAACTTAAATTAGTGATCTTGGGAACTGGGACCTCAGAGTTGGAGTCGGAGAGTGAATCATGTGAGCTGAGGTCATAGATTGGCTCATTGTATTCAGGAAATAGATGTTCTCTAAAATTATGGTTAGATTCGAAATCGTCGGAGATATTGTGAAAATCAAGTTCTGAATGAGATTCGAGATCATGAGTTCCACCAAAGAATAAATCATACGATGTAGACTTAGTAGCCTGACTGGGATCTAGCGTATATGTAAATTATGAGCTCAAAAAGGTGTCCTTATTTGGTCTAGGCTCAAGTTCTAGGCTTGTGGGAAAGACCCAATCAAAACCCCACTCATCCAACTCCTCGATTTTTGTATCGTAAATTGGCGTGAGTTTCGAAAAATCGATTTGATTTTCTAAGGATGTTGGAGAGGGATATTCATCAAATAGAGGCCCAAAATCATACTGTTCATTGAAAATTTGATCTTCTTCATATGGGGCCTCGTAATCTTCCCAATACGTTTCAGATCTAGATTCTAGGCTTAGGATGTGGGTTGACTCACTGGAATCTAGGTTCGAATAACCTTCGAGGCTCACCTTATCATAATAAGGGTTGGGATTTACACCCTCGAGAGGTTTAGTTCTACTCCCGTCATTGCATGAGTCTTGGAATTCTATGCTTGGTGATTCAGGGTCTAGGGTTGGCTCAACATTGTGTTCTCCTACAATTGTAACTTCCCAACCTAATTCATTATTAGGCATGTTGTATTTCATCTGGGTTATGAATCCACAACCACTCTATGGCTCAAACCCGAGATTTAGAAAATCGGACTGATCCTCAATACTATTCCAAGATGGTTCATCATCCTTTTGGGGCATGTATGGGTATTTCTGATTGATAATTTACTTCAATAATCTCATCATCTCTTCCCATTTTTCAAGATCATCTTGGTGTTGTTCCCGAAGTATAGGATTTGTTATGCATTAAAGGTATTCAAAGTTGTGTATTTTCTCTATTTGAATGTATCCTGTTATGAGAATGTCTCAGGTTGATCCGTTTGTGGCTCAGTCAATAATACTTGGGCATAGTTTATGATGAAGGTTGTGGTTGTTGGTACATTAACCTGAATGTCTTCTACTGGTGTTGAGGGTTTATATTCAATTTCATAGAATTCAAGGGCATCCTCAATCATCCTATCTCTCATGGATCTCTGTGATTCAGGTTTTTTGAAAGGTAGTCCTAAGTAATTTGGCTGCATATTTGGATCAGGTGGTGGAATCAAGATGTAGAATCAGAATTTTGATCAAGATGTAGAATCAAGTTGTGAAGTGAATAGATCTGAATAGAGAGTCCCACTGAAATTTTATGTGTGTGCTCTAAAGAGAAGAGATGAGCGACTGGAGGTGTTTTTGACCTAATCAAGGCACCCAAAGATTTTTGGATGACTATGGAGGTTTGAGGCGGATGATACCCCTGGATCAGAAAGTCGTCCACTTGAGAATTACCTAGGCAGCCAGAGAGGGAGAGTCCTGCGAAGACCCCTACATGGTAGAGCGTCCCCATGGGTTACAGGGTTTCCCCTACCAGACCTCTATTGTCACTGAGATTCCAGGTAGACCAGAATGGGGACCTTGACCTATTAAGTCTACCACTTTTATTTTTAAGGTGCTTAGGGTTTTCACTTGAACTTTAGATGTTTTGGTGTTGTGACCTAAATTGGAGGTTGGTTGACCCAAGGGGTCAGCTTCACCTGACCTGCCCTAAAGATGGCAGAATGGTTCTAGGTCAAGACCTAGAAATCACCTTGATTTGACTCCCAGGTCAATAGGTCCAATGTTTTTAAGATTCAAGTGATTTTAGGGTTTGTCTTGCTTAGATCTTTCCAATCAAGGGCTTGGGTAGCACACTGATGTGGGTGGGTTATTTTCCTTTTATGCAAGCATGTGTGAACTAGCACTCCAAAATCCTACTGTAGAAACTCTAATTTGGTTCTATTTCCAATCCTCTTTGCTTTTCACAAAAGTTCTCTTTGGACTTCAAAACAAGAAGTGTGCAGTCCGCGGAGATTCAGAAATTAAGTGTGACTTCTACTAGGCACAAGAATTTGTGGGGTAGGATCTCCAAAAGTCGCTTCAACTTCAGTAAGATTTGAAAAATTTTCCCAAAATCAGGAAACTTTGCCTACAAATGGTAATTACTATAGAAAGAAGGCAGTTGATTCCTAATTGATTACTTCCTTTTTATCTTCCCAGGATTAGAAGATGGATTTAGGAAAGAAGAGAGATTACCTAGCCTGGAGTGGTTGATTTGCGTGAAAGATCTTCTCGTGAAATACCTTGCCAAATCACAACAAAACAAATAGGGCAAGTTAGTGTTCAAATATAATAAAAGATAATGTAGAGATTAGTGATGAATTGCGCGTTGCTCCCCGGCAACGGTGCCAAAATGTTTGTGCGAAAAGTGACATCGACTTCGGCAATGGCACCAAAATGTCCATCTAGAAGGAGAGATCAGTTTTATAAGATAAAGGATGCGTCGTAGTATAGTTGAAATCGCCTTGAAAACAAATAAGAGTTTTATTACTCGAATGTTGAGTCTAAGGTCGAACATAGGGAGCAAATAGAATTTATTCACTAATCTCAATAAATGTAATTTGAACACATAAAGCTAATCAAAATCTAATTTAGAACATAATGCAGGAGTTTATGAATACTAAAATGTAGTAATGTTGAGAAATTGGACATCTGATTATAGAATCAGACGTCTTAAAAAGGTATGCTTCTTCTCTTTCTCTTCTTTTCTTCTTTGGTTCTTCTTTTCTTCTCTGGCTCTCTTTCTTCTTTGCCTTTCTTTCTTTCTTCTTTTCCTTGGCTTTGGTTGATGGCTTCCTTCTTCTTCTTCTTCTTCTATTCTTTCTCCTTCTTGGCTTCTCTTCTTTCCATAGCTTTCCTCTTTCTTCTTTTTCTTCCTTTCCTCTGCGTGCTTGTCTTAGCTTCTCTTCCTTTTCCTCTCTGGCCTTGGCCTTCTTCTTTTCTGACTTCTCTTCTGCCTTGATTTCTCCTTCTTTCTTATTCCTTTTTCTCTGCCTTTGCTTTCTAGCCTTAGCTTTGCCTTTCCCTTTTCTTCAGCTGTGCCCTCTCTGCTACAGTGCTTCTGCCTTCAACCCTTTGCTTCTTTTGCTTGGCCACACCTCCTTCCTAAGATCTCCTTGTCCTTAGCTTTCTTCTACTTCTTCTGTAACTCCTTCCTTCAGCTTCCCTTTCTTCTTTCTCTTCCTGTACAGAAGTGCAAAACCTACCCCTACCCTCCCCCGCATACACTCTCTCGCTTCTTCTCTCTTCGGTTCTCTCTCCTAGAGCCAATCAGGCATTTGGGTCGGGTTACACGTACCCAGGTCCAGGCGCACCGGCGTGGGTGGTGCGTGACGAGTGCATGGTAAACGGGTTAGGCAAGCCAGGTCCGTGTAGCGTGGGTCGCGGATGAGGCGGGTGATCGGGCGAGGGGACCTCACCCCATGTTCTGAGGCAACCAAGAGAAAATACAAAAATAATTTAAAGCACTCATCGTGCCTAAGCTTTCCGAGGTTGGACAAAAAGTCCCACCCACTTCTGCACGCGGCCCCAGGGAGAATGCCTGCTCAATTGCTGTAGCTGTGGATGGTATGGGCTTCGATTACTAGGTATGAAGAGATCGTGAAAAGGTTCCGTGCACCTGGGGCTCTACTTAAACGTCGCGACCTAGAGCAAGCTTGCGAGCTAGCTTTGCTTGTGCTCCAATGGCAGCACGGGGTCGAATCTGCAAACCACGAACACAGCCTCGCGGCCCTGTCAAAGCATGTAGGAAGCTTCTCCATGACACGGCGAAGGTGGTGTGGTGGGTGGCATGGTGCAGAATGGCCTATGAGTGCATGCCTAGGTCGGTCTGTGGCCGTGAAAGTGCATTTGTTTAAGGAGAGTGTAGGGTGCATGTGGCGGTCAGTGAAGGGGCGAGTGATGATCAGTGGATGATGGCGGAGGTTCTAAGGGGTATGGTGAGGTGGATGGAGGTGTGGAGGTGATGGAGACACCACGTCGGTGGTTTGCCGGAGATGAGGAAGATGGTGGTGGTCTGTGGTGTTGAGGGGTTGAAAATAGAAATAAAGAAGGGGGAAATGAAGATAGGAGAGAAGGGAAGAGTTCTAACCTAATTAAGGGATGAAGGGGGACAGGAGGGTGGCTGGCGCGTACCTGCCACCGCCAAAGAAGAAGATTCCAGTGGAGAGGGAATGGCGACAACGAAGGGGTATTGGCGCGTGTGCAGGTATGGCACAACGTGGAGGACGAAGGCGGAGAAGACTCTACCACTGGTATTGTGGCAGAGCGACGAGAAGAGGGGGTAGATGTCGCTGGAACCTGCTGGATGTCTGGCTGGAGGAGAAGAGATGAAGTTGGAGGTTGTTCTTCGGCCAAACCAAGCTGAATCTAATTGTCTGGGCCTAAGGCTTCTTTTATAGGCATCGGCAGAGATCCTTGTGCTTTGAAGGTAAGCTTCCAAGCGCAAGAATCCTTGTCGGAGTAGGACTATGCGAGAGACCCAAATCTCTTGAGCATTCACGCGAGATATTGGGTGATAATTAGGGCTTGGGATTGCGTTCAGATGATAGGGAATTCCTCAGAGAATCTCCCTTTCAAATCTGAGAGGGGATCTCTAGGAATCAGGGAGAAATCCTCCTCGAATCCTCGTTGGAGTAGGACTCCTACGCAATAATGGCGGAGGGACGTAATTGCAAAGAGTGGCAAGGAAGATAGGGGGTCTGCGCAATGATTTTCAAAAGTTAGGGGTCAAAATGTAATTGGGTGGACTATTTTGCAAAGTAGGTCAGGCTAACCTCCCCTTTGGTCCAAATTTAGGTATAAACCTAATTTGGACCTAAGGAATACAATGGTGAAGTTGGATTTTAGGTTTGACCACGTTTGACTAGACATTTTACACAAAAACCCAATTTAGGGCAAATAATTATCTAGGACACTTATTTAGGTCAAAATAGGTTCCAAAGGCCAAATTGAAGGTTATAAATCCTAGATGATATTTTTCCATAATTTTAGAGGGTTTAGTTGATTTTTATCTTGACCAAAACCTTTTTGAATTAAGCAGGTCTATTTTAGGGTTACAAAAAGTCTTTTAATTCCTAAATTGCACATTAACCCTTTTCTGATTGAACCAACCCACTTTTTATCTTGTTGAGACCATTTGACCTATGTTTAGCCCCTGAGAAATCCCGTTGATGTACTACAATGGTAAAATTGCAGTTTTATCATTTGCTTCTTATTTTCTTCTCAAAATAGTTATTCCTTGAATTAGGCCCTTCTCTAGGTTTTGTAGGAGCTTTTATTCTCTTTTCTAGGTCAAAGTAAGCTAGTTAGGGCTCATGATGGTGTTTCCATCAGGTGCCATTTGGGTACACCATGGTGTGGGCACTTCCTGAGAAGATCATGGAATCTGTCCCAGGTGTCATGTAGCTTCTCTCTGGGGCCTTAAGCAAAGGTCGTGATTGCAAGCCTCATAGCATTTGTTTGACTGATCGGGAAGAACTTTTGGAGTAATTTGCGACGTAATTCCTCCTAGGTTCCAATTGTCCTCTTGATGGTCTTGAACCAATAAGTAATCCTTGAGAGAAAAGGGAAAAAACTTCTTGAGAACAATCCCAATATCTATATTCCTAGCTTGAACTGACTTTGCAATCTGACTTAGGTCTTTGAGGTGATAGAAGGGATCCTCATTTGAGTTTCCATGGAAATGAGTCTGAATCAGACTTATGATATTCGATTTTAACTCGAATGCATCTCCTCCTATGGGAATCTGGACCTGAGGTGCTATGATTGTTGCTGCCAGATCGTAGAAATCTCGCAGTTGTTCTTCGCGTGGTGGATGCTGCATCCTGTCGAGTGTTGTGAGAATCCAGCCGATTTTCTGCTCATATTTTTGTTCTGTTTCCTCGACCTTGTCTTCTAGATGAGCCATTAGGTTCTGATTCTTAGGGTCCTGACGAACTCGAGGACTAGAATTACCCATCTCAACTAATTGGGTGGAAGAAGGTTGAGAAGAGAGTCGGGCAAAAATCGCCTTTGCCACCTTGGGTTTGGCTCCCAAGGTCCCGCAAGTTCAGGTCTTAACGACCTTCTTCCTTGCATGCACCAACTCAAAGGGTTGGTGCAGTCAAGCATAATAAGGCTAAGGCCTTGTTAATCAGAGTGGTCCTTTAGATCAGATGACCAGATTTTTCATTTAAGTTTGTGTTATTAAAAATTCAGCGAGAGACTGACTGTAAGGAATTCCCACTTCTTAGCCTAACCCGACTAGTCTGGTTACAAGAAGACTTTAAGGAAGGTTCTTCCCTCGGCTTTCACCTCCAGTTCTGTTACCCCATAACCGTGGTCATTTGATACTACCCCACAGGCTTAGTCACCAGGTTTTGCAAGAGAGGTTGGAACTACCTAGTAGCTTCAAGCCAAATGCAGGTTATTTGATGTATTTTCATGAATTCTTAACCTATTTCTTCAATGTATTAGATGGTGGGCGGTCCACAAGGTGACTCACCTCATTGACTAACTTTTATGCTCGTCGGAGTCCAAGTTAGTTTATGTGGTCCTATTGGCTCATGCACTTCTAAGTTCTTTTTCAAGTTGAAGACCACAATTAAAATGTATACTTTAAGGCAAGATGGAATCCACATAATTTGAATCTTATCAACAAGATTTATTTCTCAATAAGCTTTTCAGAGAGTATTTTTCCAAAAATTTTTTCTATTTCCAAAAATTGGTTATGAATTTTTAACTAACCATGGGTCAAATCTAGGATTTAGACCCTGTGTTGGTTTCTCTGTTGGAAACTATATCAAATATGCTTCAAAAGTTCTATAAAAATTTGATATTGAAATCTAATTTGATTATCTTTCACACCTCACAAATTTTGAATAAATCTGATTTGTATGCTAGCCAGAATTGATTTCTAAATTTTATAAAAGTTCTATTTTCAAGTAATCTGACCAGTATGTACTCCACGAATTTTTTAAAATTACACAGAAGGAATTTCTTTCAAGAAAGGTGGCATTGGAAAGATAATTTGAAGATCTAGTTCTAGTCCAAATTTCAAGATTTTTAGACCAATAGAAACACGGATATTGAATTTTAAAGATTACACTTACTTTTTGGCTGAATTTCTAATAAGAATGTGTGCACCTAATTTTTGCAGCGCCTGCTTTTCCTCATACATCACTTTGTGTCCCTGTTCATGCACACAAAAATACTATATTAGAGATAAAATCAAAAGTTACCTTGCCTCCACAGCAACGGTGCCAGTTTTTTCGCGGCATAGATCGCATAGAGAATTAGCATGTTGTAGTATAGCGTGAAATATGTCTCGAGCAAATAAATTAATGGAACTTGGTGAGTCTTAGTCAATCACAGGGAGGTAGAAACCACTTTTGATTTCATACATTATTCCAAATATAAATGCTAAATAGTATAGACACAATATATATAACAATGAAAGGAGTTTAAACATGAATTGCATACATAGAACTAGACAAATTTTAACATAAATGTAACTACTTATGTAACAGAGCGAGGGCACCACTGGTGGTTTGTGGTGCCTTTTGGAGAGGTTGAGAAGAGCAACAATAATGCACCAGAGTGGCTCAACGGATGCTTCAGATGGAGGTGTAGAGACGAATGCAGAGAAGATAGGAAGAAGAAGAGAGAGAGGTTGAAGAAGGAGGAAGAAGAAGAAAATGAGAAGTGCCTTCAAAGCAGGGCCCTTTGGCCTCTTTTTATAACTTTAGTGGAGGGCAAAGAAGGTATTTGGCCCCTTAAATCTATGCAAATGCTTTAGATTAACCAGATCTGTTGATCAGGAGATCAAGGACCTTGATTAATCCTTCCAAATCCTTATTTTATTCCCAGTTGAATCTGGTGCTACCACATGGTAGCTTGTGAGCCCTCAGATGAAGATCGCATGGCTACAGATCGTCCGCGCTCACGCCTTCGTTTCCTCTCCATCACCGCTCTCCTCTTCTGAGCACCCAATCCTTACAATCAGACGGCTTAAATGCACACTCAATCGCTCCTTTAAATCCTAAAGAGTGTGCATGCGTGTCTCTACAGGCGTCATCGTGCATGTTCTTGATCCAATGCCTCTGCGAGCGCCACGCGTCTACTGTCGAGCTGCTAGATGGAGATCCGGTTGTTAATTGCTCCCGCACTCGTTGCTTCTCCCAATTTCCCACTGGGCGTGCTTCGATCGTGTGCCCCTCATCTCGTGGAGAGAGCGCTAACCAACGCACTACTTCCACGCGTTTGTTGCATTCAAGGTTTGTTGGCACACATTCTCAGCCATTGGATGGGAATCCAACGGTCGAGATCTCATTCACATCTGATGATGCGGCTGAGGGTGGGGGCGTGGCTGCATTGCGGCCATTGGATGATGATCCAATGGCCCGCGGTTCTCCTTCCAAATTGGGGCACGGTGAGGGGCAGCTGCGATGGCACCACGTGGCGCCATCGTGGCCATCCATATTCTTCTCCTTGTATCTGATGACATAGGCCTCCAATTAAGTTGATTTCTGCACCGTTGGACTGTGAACATCGATCCTAATCCATCCGGATGGTTGGATTTGTCATTTGAGGTTAGGATATTCTTCAATTTCCCCTTGGCTCCTACTTCTTCTACTGACTCCCTAGGGTGCTACGGGAGTCTGATTGATGCGCTCTTGGAAGCGTTGGACTCCTATCGTCATTCTAAATAGATCCATAAGGTTGGACCAATCATCCGCAACCCTAGATTACCTGCACTTAATAATACCTCTCAAATAGCACATTATTATGTATAAAACATGTAAATCATCTAAGATGCAAAGTACGATGTGTATGCATGCAAAATCACCGTGTTAAGCTAGGTTCTACCTTAATTCAAGCGAATTAGGGTTTATAATTGCTACACAATCACCCATGTATCTGCTTCTTCGCATCATGCCATGACTTAGAATACCCAGCAGGATTATTCAGCAGATCTCCAGTGAATTCTAGAACCTCAGACATTAATTTCGTTGTAGCTCTATTCATCACTTTCATCTGAAATAATTTTAGAAAGAATGACAACTTCAACATTGACGTTATTTCAGGAGCAATAGGATCCTCTACTACCTTGACTACATCGTATAACTCATTACAATCTCGTAATGTCTTATCATCGTATGCATCCTCATGGTCTGCTACTCTCATATCATGTAACATGTCATCCAATTCATCTCCTTGGTTATCATCACTTCCTTCAAAGGCTTCAATTCTCTCATTTCTAACTTCCCTCATTTGCTTACCATGAGCTGTCCAATTTACGTAATGTTGCAACCAACCATTACATATCACATGCTCCAAAACTGTGTCGCAGTCATAGAAAAACCCATTCAAACAGTGTCTACATAGGCATAAAATCAGCTGAAGGAATTTAGCTCATCTAAATGTCTTTCTATCATCATGAAATGGCCACTCCAGAAATGAAATCACTCCACTCTTGTATCCATGGTAATTCAAATTCTACATACTGATCCATGACTTATCCATGATAATTAACCTAAATGTAAAAGACAACTACTCATAAGTTGGACTCGAATAAGGTAAAAAAGTGTATTTTAAGATCACTCATAAGTTTGACTCGAATAAGGAAGAAATGCGTATTTTAAGAAGATTCTCACTTGATAGCTCATCCTTGAAGATTTGAGCACAACATTACTTCTTACATGTAACCAGTGTTTGGAGAAATTTTGGTAGCATTTCCCTGCACTTCTCTACTATACCGTCTAAGACTAACCTTAACTACATCCCTAATAGCCCCCACTAAAGGATGCTTCGGGAATGGAGCTAAGATTAGTTGGTATACCGAAGAAGAGCGAGAAAATGCGACCGAAATTTCTCCAAATACTAGATACATGCAAGAAGTAATCCTAAGTTGTGATCAAATCTTCAAGGACCCCCATTTGTTTAGAACTTCTCTAAACAAAGGACGATAACACTTATGGCATGTTATAAGGACAACGCATCGTGCATGTAAGTGAGGTATACACACACTCTTCATTGTCTGTATAACATGATAATAAGTCTCGACAGGCTAGTATTTTGACACAATTATGTCCCTCCCACAACCTGTTACCTATGGGTTTGAATTCCTATTGATTGTCATGAAGTGCATCTAAATTTGTGCAAGTGTGTATATCTACAAAGTTACAATAAAAATTTCATAATAAAAATTTAGCAAAAATCCAACTCAAAAAGGCACTTAGGTTATCTTCTTTGCAAAGGAATTTTTCTCTTCATTTTCCATTTAGATTTGCTTGACAAAGGTACTTTCAAACTGAAATAGCTATCTCAAATATCCTATTGATATTTAAAGGTATACTTCATTTATATACCTTTAATACATCCCAATGCACCTCATGGACCTACTAGGTCCCTCAACCAGCCTAGGTCTGCAAGGTACTGCTCTAGGTCTAAGGTTGGTGGCCTCATGGTCTTTCTCACTAAGCAACTCTCTAGCCCAATCTCACAACACATCCTATCATGTTAAGGAAGCTTCAAAGAAGAAGCTCACCAAGACTAGGTAGCCTTGTTGAATCTGACTAGCTAACCAATCTGACTCTCTAGCTCATCATGACCACTTGCCATGCAACATGTGATTCCACAAGTGCTTTACAGCATCATATCCGTTGCATTAACCTTCTATGTGTGGAATTAGACCTTAAACATTCACTTCATAACCCTAAACCCAAGGCCATAAATCCTAAGCCCTAAACTCTGAGCAATAAAAGTACCCATCACATAACCCATGACCCTAAACACAGAAAACCTATAACATATATAAAAACCTAAACCCTATAAACACTAAAACCTAACCCCTAAAAACACCAAACCCCAAACCCCAAAAACACTTAAACCTAAACTCTAAGAACATTAAACCCTTAACACTTAACACTATACCCTATAACCTAAATCCACAACTCAAAACCTAATAATGAACTAAACATTCATGACTAACATTGAACAATAATTGAACTAAATATTCATGTTAATTTAAACATTGAACCAAACATTAAACATTTTAAACTAAATTTAACTAAACATTGAAGTATATAGATTAATTACATTTATAATTAAATTTCCAACCTATGTGGTACATAAAAAAAATTAAATTTCTAAACCTAAGGGGGAAATTGGGGTGGTGGTGGTGGTGGTGCCTAAGGTGGTGGTGGTGGTTCTTAAGGTGGTAGTGGTGCTAGCAAGAGGTGCTGGTCGTGGCCTGAGGTGGTGCTGGTGGCGATGGGAGGCAGTTGGCGGTAGGAGGTGTTGGCGGTGGTGGAGGTTCGACAAGCTAAGGAAGGAAAGGGGACAGGGGCTGGTTGGTTGGTGGTGGTGAGGTGCTGGTGATGGTGGCTGGCCGATTATGATGGTGGCAAAGAGAGGAGGGGCGATCGGTGATGGTGGCGGTGAGTGGAGAGCCGGGTAGTTATGGTGGTGGTGGTCATGGTCACATTTTGTGAAGGAGGGAGGATGAGTAGGACGAGAGGGGAAGGAGGGAGGAGAGGTGGCCGATGGTGGTGGCAGCCACATTTTGTGCTCATCGTTGAGGGCGAGATGGAGAGAGGGGAAGGAGGAGGCAGGCGGAGGAGGAAGAAGAGGAGGAGGGCTACCCCTTGAGGTCGCAAAGGAGGAGCGAGGCATAGGAGGAGCCACAGCAATGCTCGTAGAGGAGGAGTCGAAGGGCGGAGATCCTGCGGAGGGGAGGGACAGGAGGAGGTCGCATGGTGGAAGAGCCGCTACAGATTTGGGATGAAGGGCGAGGGAGTCGGTTCTGCACTAGGGATTTAACTCAACATTCTCGACCATTCCTAATAAACAGTCGGTAATACTCTTATTACCGATTATTAATAACAGTCATGAATAACTCCTTTGCTGACCGTTAAGGTTGTATGGTCGTTGCTAGACTTTGAAAATTTTCCTGCATGTGTTGGTAGGTTATGAAAACATTATCATCAACTGTTAATATGGAAACAGTCGACTATATTACTATTGTCGACCATTTATAATGGTTGACAATGGTGTCAACCAGACATCTTAATTCTACTTCACTTTCTCGACCACTATATATTACACAGTCGAGGATTTCTTTATCCTCGACCATTTACATAGCAATGGCCGAGTAAATTTTTAGTCTCTAGCGTTTATAATGGTTGAGAATGGTCTCAACCTCCTCGACTATTTTCTAGATGGCAAAGTTAATGACCGGACTTTTGGCAACCGTTCATATTAAAACGACCGAGAATAACATTATTGCCGACTATTACTTGAACGGTCAAAAATATCCATTGCGAACAGTCCTTTTTCTACTAATGTGAGGGTGGTGCATGCCCACCCTAGGAGAGTTCTTGTGGGTGGAAGTTTTCCACTCTTGGAGGAGCAAGGGCACGCACTATCTAGGGTTTGCTAGTAGAAGGATCTCACCAACTTGGAGGAGCATTTCAAGGAAGAAGGAGAAACCCTTTCTAGCTATGGGAACAGCCGTAGTTGAAGCAAGGATCTTCTCCTTTTCACCATCATCACAGGAGGATTAGTGTTTCTTTTTCAATTTTTGTATTCTGAATTCTAGTAGTAGAAGCATTCCTCTACTAATGATTTTGTAAACACTTTTCTCCAAATATAAAGTTGCCTCTTCTAAAATTCTTGTTTTCATTTAAATTGTTGCTTTTTACTTGAGTGCACTTACACTCTCTCTCTAATTACCCTAGGTCATCACGTACCTAGGGCGAGCTTAGAAAGTGAATTATTTTCTCATTTAGGTTTTAAGCTTTAGCAAGTTAAGGTGTAGTCTTTTCCCACTTTCTATTTCATTATTGTCTAGTTATTTCAAAACTAAAAAAAAAAATCTTATATTAAAAAAAAATCCAAAAAGAAAGCTAATTTCCCTAATGTCAAGTGAGAGTATTTAAAGTGCATTCTTGTAAAAGTGATTGAGAATTGGCATGTTACAACGACTTAAAAACCCTAATTTCAAATAACGCATTTCTTCACATCAACAGAAACTAATCTGGAGAGCACCTCTCCAACAACAGCACCAAAAAACTTATGTCGGAATGCGAGTAGGGTTATCTAGTTAGGTGATATTAGCGTCTAAAAGTGTATAGTGGAAGTGGTTACTTACAAGCAATTCTACATAGGTTTATCAAAATTTATTTGCCTAGACTAAATCAGATTTTAAGATTGTTAGTTTTAGGCCCAATGTTGAACTCAGGGAGATGGGTTTGGATTCATCAATTTCTACGCGATTCCTAACGACGGATCAATTCCTTTCACTTATTTATTTTTGGTTTTTCTTAGTTTTATATTTTTTTGTGATATTCTTGTCCTTAAGGTACACCCTCAAAAATAGGTCCTTGGTGAATCACCAAACTTAAGTCCAAAATGATCTCGTTACACGCGAGATCAGGCACCTGCAAGATCAAGAGTTATGTTTCTGTTTTATACTTTTGTTGGTCTTTTCTTAATCAACAAATAAAGAGAATAAGAAAAAGAAATGCGAAATGGAAAGGAATGAAATTACTTAGCTTATTTATAGATATGCATATATATAAGATATATATATGTGTGTATATATATATATGTATAGCTATCTAATATATAGTGGGATGGATAAATTGAATAGAAGATTCAATGAAATGTAGCACAACGCTAGGTTAACCGTCGTCTAAAAAGATGCAATTAGCCCTAGTTATGTGCTGCGTGCAGGTGTAGAACGAACATGTGGGAGTGTGTGTGGAATTGCTCAATGTGCACGAATATCGTGAATGTGTATGCAACTAATGTGCACACATGCATGATAAAGTGCATGAGAAGTGGATGAGTGCATGGTATGGTGAATGAGGGTATGTGTGGGTGTATATGTGAATAAGAGAGTGAGTGTATGGAATACCTATATATATATGTATGTATATGTGAATATGTATGTGTGTGTATGAAATATAAGGGTGTGTATGTATACATATGTATAGGTGTGTGTGTAGTGCACAGGGTGATGAGTGGGGTAACTTGCTAGAGCGGGTCGTGGGTGGAGAGAGAGGGGCGAGCAACTAGCAAAGTGAGAAGCTGCTAGTTGCAAAGGTGTGCGTGCGCAAGGGCAAAGAGCACTGGCTAGCACAATAATCCTCCAACTAAGTTTCTTACTTAGCCAGTGGATTGAGGAGAGAGAAGGTGTGGTGCAGGTGAATAGTGAGGAGTTGTGATCGACTGGAGGTGGTGAAGGACACGTGCATGGTCTTGAGCTACCGGCAAAGTGAGAAACCTTCGGTGGCTTGAGAAAGAAATGAAGTGCGATAGGCTTTGAACAATGTGAAATAGAGGAGCTTTAGGAGCTCTCAACTACACTAATGGCGATTGAAATAAGATGAAACAAAAGCAAAAATCAAAACAAACCCACCATGCCCACCTACTCGTGAGGGAGTTGAGTGGTGGTGGAACTCACTGTCATGTTTACAACCATGGTGAGCTTTCTCCCTACACATAACATGCCCTCTCAAATAGTGAGAGGAACCTGCGTATGGGAGAGGAAGAGAGGGAGAGAGGAGAGGGGCTGAAGGTGTGGCTAGCTGGAGGATGGAGGTGAGCATCTATGAGTGAGGTGTTGCTGGTGTGTGGTGGGAGCTGGTGGGGGTGGTATTGACCCCTTGTGCATGGAGGTGGGATGGTGTTTATATAGGTGGGTATGGGGTGGGGAGCAAGCAAGGGAACCGTTGGAATATCTTTTTTAGGACTTTTGTGGGTTGGCACTTAGGTTATTAGGGAATTAATGTAGGTGAAGAGGTGCTGTTGTGTTAGGTGGTATAAATGTAGTAGAAATGAAGTGGAAATGGGGGCTATATCTCTCTCTCTATCTTCCTCTCCTAAAATGAGTGCAAGAACATATTTATAAAATGCATGAATATCTATCTAATGCTAAATTCGTAAAGCTAGGAAATAGTGTAAGATGGCTTATGTAATGGCGTGAATTGCTACGCAATCAGTTACCTCCTCGGAATGACACCAAAAAATGATGTTATAGTTATCTTGCATTGTAATTAGGGTTTATTATGTCATAGTATAATGTGCAAGACAACCAACATATTTACAAATTTATAACTGGATGAGTCCAGTTCATTCATTGGGAGGCTTATTTTAACTTAATTCACCAATTATTTCTTAAATTATCCTTTTTTTCTTAAGTTAATTACACTTAATATTACTAAAGATTTAATAATTAATAAGTTAGTTAACTTATAGCTTATAATATATACATAAGTTAGCTTAGGTAATATATAATATACAATATTCATGTAAGTTAATTAAGTTTAGTTTATGTAGCATTACAAAATACATAGTTTAATGTAGCTAAATTACTTAAGTGAATTATAATTACAAGTATAATTACTAATTACTAATACATAATCCATTTACTATCTTATCTTACTAATGAAGCCTAAGTTTGATTAAGAATTTAACTAATACTTAACTTATAAGTATAATTTACAAACTTAACTTAAATAAGATATTAACTTTAACTTAGTTTAAATTAGGCTTAAGTTAATTAATTAAGTTTAGTATACATATAATGATTAGGTATAATTACTTATGAACTTATTAAGATTTTAAGTTAGTTAGATTGGTTAAGTTAATTAAGTTAACCTATATAAAGCCTATATTAAATTAGATTAACATAGACTAAGTGTATACATAATAGGAAATATAATCATGTTATAAGTTATTTCTACTTAGGCCATTGTTCGGGCAAAATCGACGTTGTTTAGGAAATGCATCATAGTATAGGACAAAATCACTCAAATCATTTAAATTTAAAAGCTTAGATTCAGAAAATAGAGTCCGAGATCATTGTAGAAAGTAAGTATGCAATTTTAATTCACCAATCACAAGAAATATATGCAATTGAAATAAATGATATTCAAAATAATATTTCAATAAAATCAGAATAATAGTGTAAAAAGATTGCGTTAAAATGGTGATTTGAATCACCAAATTAACCTTCAATGTTATGCTCACAACCACTTAAATATATCAACAGTAAATCACGACTATTAATCAGTAGTAATCAAACTATTAAAATGATGGCATAGTAAGCTCAGACGTCGACCTTATGTATCAGATGGCTTAAGTGTTAAGCCTCAGCAAGCATAGCACCACAGGAAGCACCGATAGCACGAGGCCTCAGAACCTTTACTTTACTTCCTTCATGCCTCACGAGGGGCTTAGCACAGGCTCAGGGAATTTCACTAAGTATTGAGAGAAAAGGGAGTGCACGAGAGCAAAACCCACCCCCTCTCTCTTAGATGTTCTTTCTAGATTCCCAAACTCAGAATTAGACCTAACCCTGGTAGTGGGTATCCGGATCCACCACTCAGACCTGCGTGGTGTGTGCATGGGCAAGGGCGTGCACGAGCACGTGAGGCGCTGCATGTACGGGGGCATATGGTAGAGACCTGACCCCAGTGTTCCAAGGTGATAAGCCCTCATCACTGTTTGCCTATATGTGCTACTACGAGGCCTTCAGTACACAATGTGGGACTATCCCACCGAATGTTCTTCGTGCAATAGCTGAGGAGATGATTCCTCCAATTGAAGGCGAAGGCAAGGCTGCTATCTTCGATTGAGGGCCTGGGAGAGGACCTAATGCTGGGCCGCGTATTCTAGGAATGGAATCGTGGGTGATTGTGGCCAGAGAATAGTAGCTGAGGTTGGAGAAGATGAGGGTGGTGGCGGAGTGATGGCGAGCACCTGAAACAAGGAATACGACCTAATGGCCACATCAGAGCATCTCAGGAGGATCATCAAATGTCGACGAGTGAGATGGTGGTTGTGGTGGTGCGTAAGAGTGTATGTAGAGGTTATGAGACTTCGAGAAGGTGGTGCGTTGAGGGTGGTGTCTGGTGGAGTGTTTGTGAGGCCAATCCCCTCAATTACTTGAGGGGTTTTGGCGGGTGAGGGATAACGAAGGTGTAGGGGTCGGTGGCGGGCAGTTTGGTGTAGTGGAGCGAGTGGAGGGCTTTGCCGAACCTTGGTTGGAGTGGAAAGAGACGATGGTGGTTGCAGTCGCATTAGTGGTCGAACCAAAGAGCGAAGTGGTTGGAGAGGATCAGTAAGGGAAGAGGAAGAGATAGAGGGACTCAGAGAGAGGGATGGCGTCCATAGGGTTGTAATTGTGATAGACTGAAGTCGAAGAAGATGATGTCAACATTGATACAATGGCGATGGAGAGGATGAGGGGAAGGTAATGGGTCGACCAATTTGACCATTGGCCAGCTCGATGAAGAGGATGGAGGAGCTCACAGGAGACAAAGGTATGGACGGCCGGAGGAGAAGATGAGGGATTTCCAGCATTAGACTTCGCTAAAGAGCTCAGAGTCGCAAGAGGATCCTATTTAAAGGCCTTGATGTAAACACATTTATTGTGGGTAAAATGCCTATTCATGCATGTTCCTAGGCTTAGATTTGCATTTCATGTTATAAATATTGCATAGCATACATCATTCTGCATTTAGAATAGTTGTATATAATTTAGGTTAATTGCGTCCTTTTTGTGGTTAGGAGAGAAGGATATTTATTCTGGAGCCTCGGATTGACG
The DNA here is from genome assembly GCA_037157565.1 of Thalassia testudinum. Lineage (NCBI taxonomy): Eukaryota > Viridiplantae > Streptophyta > Magnoliopsida > Alismatales > Hydrocharitaceae > Thalassia > Thalassia testudinum. The sequence continues at coordinate 59,922,268 of JAZHRO010000063.1, forward strand.
ATCTGACCGTACAGATCTGATCAAGATGATGATCGGAGTTCAACGCCTCTGAAAACGCCTCAGTCAGAGTCCTGTAGCACCATATGCAGTCCTTGGAAGATCAATTGCCAAGTGACTAGGAGACATAATTCGGAGCTTCAAATGACAAATCCGACCACGCGGATGGATTCTGGTCGACGATCGCTGCCTAACGGCGTGAAAATCAACTCAATCTGACCTCTGTTGCAGCCCCTACAATAAGAAGATGGACGACCTAGACTATGCCACGTGGCGTAGCTCAGGTCACTCAACGCACCCACGCACGCGCCACCGCACGCATGCAGTAGCGCGGGTGCGCATGCGCATGCGCAGGTGCACATGCACACAGCATGGCACAGCGCAGCGCTAGGGCATGGGCGCGTGCGTAGGGCAAAGCAGGGGAGCGCAATGGTAGCTATGAGTGAGCTAGACCTACAGCGATGCATGAGCTGAACTTACAACGACACTTACAGCTGTCGCTGATTCTTCGTGAGCTAGCAAAGCCAGCTTTGGGCATGAGCGGGCATGAGTAGGCATGAGCTGCCTACAGCGACACTTCCAGCGACGGTCTGGATGTCACTAATGGTCACATACCTATTTTTGCCTCTCTCCACTATAAAAGGACCTACACCCCCTCCCTTCCAAGCCATCTCTACCTACTCTACTCCCACCTACTCCCAAGCTCTAGCAAGCCTGCCAACTCTCCATTAGAGCTTGTTCTCAAGCTTTTAAGGCTCCCATTAGTGTAGCAAACCTCTACCCCACCAAATATTCCTCCAACTTCCCATCCCCCTTCATAGGTCACCTTGGAGCCATCCTCCCACCTCCATTCCGATAGCAAATCATCTCCGTCTTCTCACCTCCATTCTGGAGCCACACTGAAGCTTTCCTCAACCTGACGTCCTCCTACATCTCACCTCCATCATCTCGCTCCTCACCTCCTTCGTCTGAGCTTCCACTAGGCATTGTCATCTCACCCCCCTCTCTTTTTATGTTTCATAGTTTATTGTAATTGACATTGGAGGTACTATATATTAGATTTGTTCTCCATCTCTATCTTGTGATTCATTTACTTGTTTTCTTCTTTCAAAAATACAAAAAAATATCAAAATCCCAAAATACCAAAAGAAACAAATCGAAGCGTGGTTTTCACTTAAAGTAAACGTCACCTCCTTGTGTTCGACCCAAGACTCCCTCGGAGTTTCGGTATAAATTTTATCTGATCGACATGTTTTGCAACTACGACGACGGGTTACTTGTAACCCTGATTTCTAACACGCGAAACACGCAAGCGACCATTTTGGCACCGTTATCGGGGAGGCAACGGAATTTACTTTATTGTTTATTGCGTTTCTTTGCATTTACATAACACTAGCCCTACTTATCTTTGTTCTACCATCTTGCAGGTACCTTAGCATGGAGATCCAAGTGCGATGAACCGGAGTAAAGTGCAGGTAGAGTGTTTTGTAATTGTCCCCTACACCACCCCCACCTTTGTTTTCATTCCATAACCTAATAACTCAAACCCAAATCAACTTAGGTGCTTTTTATAAAACCTAGGATAGATTTGGTTGTTTGTTTGCCACCTCCACTCACCTCGCCATCCACATAAATAAAAAAAATAAAAAAGAAGTGTTATCTGATTGCGGAATTTTCTAAAAGCTACACACTTAACCCTCATAACTTCTTATCCTAAGGCACACAATCACTTTGATTCTTTCACTTAACCGGGATCTTACCTATGGTCCTAGTACACTTCAAGTAAATGCACATAAGTGAGTAGAAATCTGAATAGGTTAAGCGTTCTTGTGTGCCTTAACTAAGTGATGCAATAGGCCAATTGATTGAGCTATTTGGGCTGCACCACTCAATATAAAACGGATCCATCAAGTAGTTTGCCACTTAGGGTTGATTCTTAGGGCTGAACCAGGAATTCACATTATTTTTTATTTTTAAAGGAACATATCATCACCCATGCTTTCAAACTTGGAGTGTTCTACTAAACCTTGATTGAACCAACATAAGAATTAAACCCTAAAGGCTAGTAAACAAGGTTAAATCCTAAAAGACACATCATCAAATAACCTTGTTTGAGAACCCCGGTTGTGCACACACACACATTTTAACTAGTCATTAAGGGCACAACCCATCTAAAGGGCCCATCACATTCTTGAAGCACCATTATCCCAAGCCTAACTAAAATTGATTAGATGTTGGCCTTAAGGACTGGTTCACTCGTCGAGATCCAGATTGAGATTGTTCATGATTAACCTACTTATACTAGTCAATCTGATGTCTAGCTAGGGGAGTAGCGTCAAACAACAGCGGCTGGGGGGTACACTAGGAACCAGAGGTGCAAGCCAAAGGAAGAACCTTCTCCCCAGTCCCTCCTTCTAATTGGTTGGATTGCCTGGACATAGGTAGAGTAAATCATCCATAATCTTAGGACGGATTCTGAGAGTCTGTAGATCTTTAGGCTACCCAACCTAAGGATAGGCTTGTATTTTTGTATTGCAGGGCTCCTTTCTCTTTTGATTTCCCTCCTTACTTCACCATGTACCTTTCCACATCTTACACACATTTCCAATCCTATCCTCCTACCACCACTTATCCCAAAGATGATTATTATTCTAAATTGACTTGTAATTACCCATTCACTAGCCGGGATGGCTTTGATTGGGGATGCGAATCCGGACCTCAGTGTCCAGGGCCTAACCCTGGACAACATGACTATGATTACTATCCTTCCCAAAGCTACAATGATTATAGATCTCGATCCTTTGATGATCAAACCAACCTGATCTACAATCAGGAAGGATATAGTGATTATAACACCTACCCTCCCCAGTACTCCACTGAATATAGGTCACCACCATTCTTTGAACAACTCGAGACGACCTACTATCAAGGAGGAACCCAAGAACCTCGACATCTTAAATCCCCTATATTTAACCCAAAACCACCCAAACCTGAACCAAACAAGTCAGTTCAGGTGACCCAGATCCAGGATAGGGTGTTAGCTAATTTGAGGAACACTATACAATCTTTAGAAGCTCAGCCAACACCATGCACTGAAGCACTGGAGCCTGTGATCAAAATGATTGATGAACTTAATAGTTCTTTATTGGATTTGCTCCAAAATGTTTGGGATAGGGACTTGGGTGAGTTTCTTCTTGGGAAATTATCGAGGTTGAGGATGAAATTTGTGGTTGCCCTAGTCAAATCTTGGGATGATTCTTAAGATGAACCCCCTTCTGGAGAGCCAATGTCTGAACCCACTCAGGCACCTATCAGGGGGATACATATACTGAGATTGGAGATGACCAGGTTGGGCTAGAGCAACTCTTTGAGGATGAATCGAGTTTCTCACCCGAGATCCTAGAGCTAGGGAATGACGAAAAATGTCTCCATGGACCATGAAATGACATATGATTTTGAGACATATATAAATGAGGATCATGGATTCTTTGATTCTGAGGGTGTTGAATCGCTTAGTGAAGTCTCACTTGAGCTTAAGGAAGATGATTTTAGTGAGACAAGTGGGCTTGAGGAATCTGACGAACCAGTTGATAGCCCAATTATTGAAGATTTGGATTCGATTGGGGCTAACTTAGAGGATTCAAATCCTCATTTACTAAAAGATTCAATCAATAGCCCGATTCCTCAACTACACCACAAAGGGATTGATTTTGATTTGGAAATCTTTGTACCCAAGTCAATCTTGAGTGAGCCACGATTTCTGGACCTGGGAGAATCTTATGGGTGAATGATATGCTAGAGGTCCCAAAACCTAAGCACTTGATGTTGGAGGATAGGAATGTTGAAATGAAAATTTGGGAGGTTAATTTTGAGGGAAAAACAAGTTTGGATATAAGGGTACCTATTGACTTGAAACCATCTATCTTCTATACGGACCCTTATGATATCTTTCACGTGTGACCCAAGCCTGGAATAACTGATTATCTTTCTGAGCTAGATGTTACGTGGACAACTGCACCTATTGAACCATCTTTACCCATTGTCCAACACTCTGGTCTTGGGTTGCACACCACTAAACCACAGTCCCGGCCCCGCAAACACAACCTTTGATTCTGGGTGATTTTCATCTAGAACCTGAAACCACTCGACCCCTAGGGTATGGGTCTGCACCATAATCTGGTCGAAGTTTGTGGACATCTTTTGCTGGCGGGTTTCAGGATCAATATTTTGATTTTGATTCTGAACCGCACTTGTGAATTCTCAATCTCTTCTTTGTATGTATGCTATGCCTACCTAAAGGCATTAAACTTAGCACGTGTGTATACACTCTTCTCTCTGCAGAGCTAACCGAATTTTCACAACACTCAGGTGATATTCTATTTACGCTACCCTTTTCATGTCTTCTTTTTTACAATGAGGACATTGCATCATTTAGGCATGGGCGGTGGATAATCAATTCCTAAAATCATTATGTTAACTCCGTAGAATTTCTTTTAGTTTCTTATAAAGTAAAAAAAAATTGAAAATTTGAAAAAAGATAAAAAAAGAAAGAAATTAGGAAAAGAGAACTTAGGCATTTGGAAGTTATTAACTTTAGGAAATGATACAAGAGGACCTAAACACTTAGACTCTTCGAGTCTTCGAACTTAATTAGCCCAGGTGTCCACTCGAATGTGGACTTAGTCTCAAGTCCTCGCCAATTAAAATTCATTTTAATTTGGTAAATAATTTGGGACAATAAGTTTGCGACTTATCAACCCACCCTCTGATTTGGGGGGACTTTAAGCCTAAGCATCTACACACATTTTTTTACACTAACTCACTTTCTGGCAGTTTTTATGGAAGTTGGGTAGCTAATGGACTAACTTGGGTGGTATGGCTGGCAAGTTGTCGGTGGTAACAGCTCATCGGCTGGTTGTTCAGAGCCCAGCCACAAGACCATTTTCGTTGTACTACCTTTAGGTAAATCTTAGATCAGGAAAGAAACCTACTTTAAAAAAGAAGAAAATGTAAAGAAAATAAAAATAGAAAAAGGAGAAAATAAAAAAAAAATAAAACCACACTTCATGATACGAGTATGGCTGGCAAGTTGTCGGTGGTAATAGCTCATCGGCTGGTTGTCTATAACCCAGCTCACAAAAAAATGCACAATAATTCTCAAAACACTTAGGGAAGAAGCGGGGAAGTAGAATAAACCAGGGAGATATACACTGGGTTCGCCTTTGTGTTGACCCCATAAATAAAAGTAGGGGAAAAGCTGTCGATCGAAAAGATAAACCTCTAGGCAAGGTCACCTAGGGTCGTAGAAACCCGAAGTTCGTTTTAACAGCCGTTTAGTGAGTCTTTCACTATTTTCACAAGATGCTTAGCACTTAGAGTCCTTTTCGAGTCTTGGGCGGGTCGGGTAGTCGGAAAAAGTTATCCCGGAACTCTCAAACTCCAAAAGTACAAAAAAATTAGAAATGAAGAAAAATAATAAAAAAAATGTATTTTCCCTTTTCAAATAAGGCGAGGACTTGGGCGGTCTACATTCTGGCAAATACCCGGGTACTGTTGAGTTTTCGTAGTGTAGGACCTTAGTTGAAATTTTCTATTGTTAATAAACGACTTAGGCCTAAGCGATCTAATCCTAATTCTGCTTTTATACATAGCATATAGTTTAATTTTACTAGGGGTTAGCAAAAGATAGGCATGGGGGCATGATGTAAACACATTTATTGAGGGTAAAATGCCTATTCATGCATGTTCGTAGGCTTAGATTTCCATTTCATGTTATAAATACTGCATAGCATGCATCATTCTACATTTAGAGTAGTTGTATATAATTTAGGTTAATTGTGTCCTTTTAGTGGTTAGGAGAGAAGGATATTTATTTCAAAGCCACGGATTGACAATCTGACCATACAAATTTGATCATGACAACAATTGGAGTCTAATGCCTCTGAAATCGCCTCGATCGGAGTCCCGTACACAATATCCAATCCGAGGAAGATAAATGGCCAAGGGACTAGGAGACATAATTCGGAGCTTCAAATGACAAATCTGACTGCACAGATGGGTTGGAGTCGACAATTGTAGCCTAACAATGCAAAAATCGACTCAATCCGACCTCTGTGGTAGCCCCTACAACAAGAAGATGGATGGCCTAGACTGCGCCACATGGCGTAGTCTGGCACAGCCTAGCCGCCCAACGCACGCATGTGCCACCGCACGCACGCACAGGCGCACAGCGTAACGCCAACGCGTGGGCACGCACACGCGGTAAGGCGGGGGAGTGTAGCGCCAGCTATGCGTGAGCTGGACCTATAGCGACGCATGAGCTAGACTATAATAGTCACTAATTCTTCGCATGCCAGCAAAGCTAGCTTTGGGTGTGAGCGGGCATGAGGGGGCATGAGCTGCCTACAGCGACACTTCCAGCGATGGCCTGGATGTCACTAATGGTCCCATACCTATTTTTGCCTCTTCTCCTCTACTATAAAAGGACCCACACCCCCTCCCTTCCAAGCCATCTCTACCTACTCTACTCCCACCTACTCCCAAGCTCTAGCAAGCCTACCAATGCTCCATTAGAGCATGTTCTCAAGCTCCCAAGGCTCCTATTAGTGTAGCAAACCTCTGCCCCACCAAATATTCCTCCAACTTCCCATCCCCCATCATAGGTTGCCTTGGAGCCGTCCTCCCAACTCCATTCCAATAGAAGATCATCTCCATCTTCTTACCTCCATTCCAGAGCCACACCGAAGCTTTCCTCAATCTGACGTCCTCCTGCATCGCACCTCCATCGTCTTGCTCCTCACCTCCTTCATCTGAGCCAGGCGCCGTCATCTCGTCGAACAGCTGATTCGGGAGATTTCCTCTCACCCCCCTCTCTTTTTATGCTTTCATAGTTTATTGTAATTGACATTGGAAGTAATATATATCAGATTTGTTCTCCATCTCTATCATGTGATTTGCTTGCTTGTTTTCTTCTTTCAAAAATACAAAAAATAACAAAACCCCAAAATACCAAAAATAAACAAAGCGAAGTGTGGTTTTCAATTAAAGTAAACGTTGCCTCTCTATGTTCAACCTGGGACTCCCTTGGAGTTTCGGTATAAATTTTTTTTGATCGACATGTTTTGCAACTATGATGACGAGTTACTCATAACCCTAATTTCTAACATGGGAAACACGCCCGATTAAGCATTAGAAAGGCTTCCAAGCTTGAAAACTTAGGATGAAAAAATCCCTAATTTTGTGAGTGTTCGGATGAAGAATCTAGGGCAAATCAGGGCTAATACCTAGTACAATCGATGGATAATCTCCCAAGGATTCTCCGTTTCAAATTTGGAAAGGTTTGATTGAGAATCGCACGAGAAATCCTCGCTCGAATCTCAACAAAGCTACTGCACTCACACCAATGGTGGAAGGGACGATTTTGTATGAAACGATCACAAAGTTTAGGACCTGATTGCAAATATTTGAAAAGTTAGGGGCTTAATTGGGAGAAATAGAGTTTAAATGGACTAAAATGCAAAGTAGGTCAAGATGGACTTTGATTGGGCCTAAATTTTGGTACAAACCTAATTTGGACCCAAGGAATCTTATGGGAAGGTTTGATTTTAGTTTTGACCAAATTTGACTAGGTAATTTATGGAAAAACCCAAACTAGGGTAGAACTCCATCTACGGCTCTATTTAAGGTCAAAATAAGTTCCAAAGGTCAAATCAAGGATAGCAAACCTCAAGGAATATTTTTCTATCAATTTTAGGAGAATTAAATTAATTTTATCCTAATGAAAACCTCTATATTTTAAATGGGTTTGAAATTAGGGTTTTGTGTGCTATATTGGTTCTCGAAATGCATGAAACCCTGTTTTTATCTATATGGACCTACTTATTTGTCTTTGATACTCAATTGACCTTTAGTTAACCCCTTGCAAACCCCGTGGTTATTTTGTGTTCATGATATACTATTAAAATTACAGAATTAACCCTACTTTCTTGTTCTTTTCTCAAAATAGAATAGCGTGGAGTTGTAACCGTCAGATAATTATGTAGGAGCATTTGTCTTTCAATGTTGACTAAAAGTGGCCAGTTAGGGCCTATGATGGTGTTCCCATCATACCCCGATGCCTAACTTTTGCTAGTTCCTTAGCTAGATCTTTGAGATGGCTTTTCAAAATAGAACACTTTTTGCATGTTTTTTGTTATTAAGCGCATTGACTAGACTTAGTGTGTGATTTTTGAGTGCTTAGGTTACCAAGTCCCCCAAACCAAAAGGCTGGCAACAGGGTCAAATAATCCCCAAGCCTTACACCTACTACATCAACCTCACACTTTCCTCTACCTCTTGAGGATTAATCCGGATCTTAATAAATACGTGAGTGTTTAAAACCTGAAACAAATCCAAGAGGCCTAAGGTTGGTACTTGTCACTAATATCATAAGTTTTAGCCTTCCAGGTCTTAATTCATCATCCAATCCAACCTAGAAGTTAGGTAAGTTCCATACTCAATTTTAAGGGACTAATTCATTTTTTTCTCTTTTTGTTTGCTCCTTTTTTCTCTTTCTTTGTTTTTCTTTTCTTTTCCTCCTCTTTTTATTTTTCTTGATTCAAATTAGCCTGTCCTTTCCACTTTTCTCTATTTGTTTTTTAAATGAAACCCTTCTGTGAATTGTTTTTCATAGCACTTTGCACTTTAATACCCCCTCATGCCTAAGATTTGCTATGTTCCATTGTACATTAGGTGGTCTCAAGTTCAATTGAGATCGTACATAAGAATAGGTGGGCAGTGAATGAGTCGAAATGACTATTACGGATGATTTATGGCTCTGATACAAGTATCAAAGGTGGAGTCAGTTATTCTAATGGACGAACCCTAAAGTGCAATATGCATTTAGCAAAGAGATATGTCAGATGGGTTTCAGGTTTTTCAAAGATGACAGTTTGCCTCCCGTTAAGTGCTAAGTTTAACGCTATTAGTTGGGCGGAATGAAGCTTAGGGAAAATGGCGATCAAAAGATATTGCAACCAAATTCGAGTTCATGAGTTCGAAGAATGGTTTGAGTCTTTGACCATTCATGACAAAAGGTTCTGATTCGTGCCTAAGTTCACTGATTTTGATTGCTCCATTTCCAATTGCTCATCTAACAAGGAATGCTCTAATCCATTTTGATCTGAGTTTTACTAGGAAGAGCTTGAGTTTGGCATCGAAGAGTAATACTTTTTGACCAGGATGGAAGGATTCTCGTGAAATGTGCCTATCATGGAAGGCTTTCATCTGCTCTTTGTAGATTCACGAGTTCTCGTATGCGTCATTGTGTAGTTCCTCGATCTTGCTCAATTGCAATTGGCGGTGAATTCCAAACTTCGAAAGATCTAGATTACACTTTCATATTGCTCAGTAGGCTTTATGCTCCATTTCTACGGGGAGGTGACATGCTATCCCATGCACGAGTTTGATGGGAGACATTCCTAACTGGGTCATATGGGAGGTCCTATAGGCCCACTAGGCTTCCGTAAGGCGGGTAGAGCAATCATTCCTGTCAGACAAAACAGTGATCTGAAGGATCTTCTTGTTCTCCCTATTTGACAATTCAGCCAATCCATTAGTCTGGGGGTGATAAGGGTCGAGATACGATGTGACACCCTGTACTTTTTCATCAGCTACTGGAAGTGCATATTAGTGAAATGAGACCTACCATTGCTAATGATGGCTTTTGGAACCACAAATCTAGAAAAGATGTTCTCCTGAATGAACCAAACAACAACTTTATGCTCACTTGATCTAGTGGGGACGGCTTCGATCCATTTAGAGACGTAATCAATAGGAAGTAAGATGTATTCAAAGCCATTAGATCCTAGAAAGGGTCGCATGAAATAAATTCCCCAGATGTCAAAGATTTCACACACGATAATCGGATTCACGGGCATCATATCATGCGGGTCCATGTTGCCGAGGGTTTGACAATGGGCACATGCCCTATAATAGGAATGTGTCTTTGAACATTGTGAGCCAAAAGAACCCACACTAGAGGATCTTCGCTATGATTTTATGCCCAAAGTAATGGCCACTGCAGGCCTGGTCATGATAGAATGAGATTCCGTCGTTGACCTCATCATCGGGAATGCATCTCCAGATCACTTGGTCGTTACTGATATGGAAAAGGTACAGATCTTCCCAGACATAATACTTGGCATTAGAAATCAGCTTATCCCACCTGAAGGTCACCCAATCTAGCAAGACTTTCCCTGTAACCAAGTAGTTCATGATGCCGGCAAACCAAGGAAGTTCGTTAATGGCCAAGAGATGCTCACCAGGAAAGTGCTTGGTAATAGCTCCGGACAGGTCAATGACCGAAGAAGGAAGGTGAGACAAATGGTTAGCTACCACTTTCTACTTTCCCGCCTTGTCACGAATTTCCAGATCGAATTCTTGCAACAGCAAGATTTAGCAAATTAATCTCACCTTTGCGTCCTTTTATGTAAGTGCCTCACTTCAGTGTAATCTGAGTATATGATGACATGGGAACCTAGGAGGTATGACCTGAATTTCTCCAGGCCAAATACTACAGCCAGCAGCTCTTTCGCTGTAATAGTGTAATTACACTGAGCCTTATCCAATGTCTTGCTAGCGTACTATATTACCACTGGTTTCCCATCAATTTTCTAACCCAGCACCACTCCTACTGCATAGTCAGATGCATCGCACATGATCTCGAAGGGTTAAGACTGATTAGGAGATTGCAGGATTGGTGCTTCAGAGACTCGATCACGCAGGATCTCAAATGCGTGAATGCACTCACTAGATATCTCAAAAGGTGTGTCCTTCGAGAGGAGATTTGTCAAGGGGCATGCGATCTTAGAGAAATCAGGTATGAATCATCGATAAAATCAAGCATGCCCCAGGAATGATTTGATGTCTTTGACTGAGTTAGGCACAGGTAGCTTGGAAATCAGATTCACCTTAGCCCGGTCAATCTGGATACCTCTTTCATAGACAAGATGTCCAAGAACGATGCCCTTAGGAACCATGAAGTGGCTCTTTTCCCAGCAGAGAACCAGGTTCACTTCAATACATCTTTAAAGGATCTAGACCAAATGCAAGAGGCATTCATCAAAAGATTCACCAAATACCAGGAAGTTTTCTATGAAGACCTTAAGGTAATTACCTACCATATTAGAGAATATGGCTAGCATGCACCGCTGAAAGGTGACAGGTGCATTGCATAGCCCAAATGGCATCCTACATAATGTGTACATACCATAGGGGTAGGTAAAGGTGGTCTTTTCCTGATCCTCTGGATAAATTGCCACCTGATTATATCTAGATTAACCATCTAAGAAAAAGAAAAATCGATTTCCCGCCATTTTCTCAGCAATCTAGTCAATGAATGAAAGTAGAAAATGATCTTTCTTTGTGGAGGCATTCATTTTCCGATAGTCTATGCAAATTCTCCACGAATTTGCATTGTGGGTCGGGATGGTCTCTCCAGATTCAATGATGATAACAGTGAGCCCTACCTTCTTAGGCACAACCTGGATCGGGCTTACCCAGCGGCCATTAGAGATCGAGTATGTAATACCAGCATCTAACCACTTGATAATCTTTCTTTATGATCTCCTGTAGATTCAGATTGAGTCTTCTCTACATGTCTTGAGATGGACGTGTGCCCTCTTTAGTGTAGATACGGTGTGTGCAATAGGAGGGACTGATACCAATCAGATCATCGAGAGTCCATCCGATGGCTCTTCAGTGCTGCTGGAGAATAGAAATCAGCTTTGTTTCCTAATCAAATGCGAATCAGGAATTGATAATCACAAGAAACGTTTGATTGGAACACAAAAACACATACTTCAGATGATATGGGAAAGGTTTCAACTCCATGATCGAGTTATTAGTAGCAGGTGGGGGTTCGGGATGGGCCTCAGAAGATGAAGTGGGAGCTAAGGGTGAATCTAGATCAGCTCCAGGCTCCTCTATCTGTGAATCAGAATTTTCTTGGAGTTGAGGATAAAAGGTAATCGGGTCCTCATCTGTAAGTGGATCCTCAACTATAGAACTAATGTCACATACTTCCTCGATTACCCCACAGTTTATTCCTTTCTAGACCTTGAAGATATCAATCTTTAATGTTTTGTTCTCAAATTTAAACTCGATCTAGCCCTCTTTGCAATTAATATTTGCCCTAGCTATGGCTAATAATGGTCTCCCTAAAATGATCGATGTGTTCTTTAGATTTTCAGGAGTCTCCATGCCTAACACTATGAAGTCCATCGAAAAATAGAAATCATGGATCCGTACAAGAACATCCTCGAGAATTTCTCTAGGTGACTTGATTAATAATCGATCTGCTAATTGCAAGGTCACCTCATCTGTTTGAGCTCAGTTTCCTCGAAATGGTCTAGTAGGGATGTAGGTATTAAGTTTATGGAGGCTCCTAAATCCAACAATGCTCGATCAAATTCTAGATCACTGATTTTACAGGAGATCAAAGGGGTGCCAGGATCTTTTGCTTTTTGTGAGAGCTTGCTCAAAATGATCGAGCTAACTTGCTTAGACAATATGACCGGACTCCTATCTTTGCTTTGTGACTTATGCTTAGGTGTACATAAATCCTTCAAAAATCTTACGTATGCCGGTACGTGGCAGATCGCATCAATCAAGGGGATGTTTATCTAGACTTGCTCAAAGAGCTTGACTAGATCTTCCTTAAGTGCCACAGGTTTGGGTTTTCTCTTTCCCTTGGTCAAGGCCTCCAGAAATGGAACCTCTATAGGTTCCTCTAAGATTGGTTCAGGTTCCAGATCTGGGATAGGGGTGTCCTAGATAACCAACCTAGGGTTAGGTTCTGAACTACCAAACTGAGAGTGGCTCAGATAAGGTGGATCCTAGGTCAACTTGCCACTACAGGTGGTAATAGAATTTAATCCCACCTGGTTTTGGTTCAGAGTTGGCAGAAGTGGTGGTTGCTGCTGATATCCCACGTATGATGTTGAAGCCTCCATCCCATCGGGTGATGGAGTAGAAGGGGCCTAATAAACATAGTGAGCTTGGCCCTGATTCTGGTTCATAACGTGCCTCTTGTTTGGCACGTTATTCAGATTTGATAGAGGCTGAGACGAAAGTGCACCATGCTGGCAAGAATTCACCATCTGTGCGATCTGATTTTCAACCCTCTGATCTCATCTTTATGGTGTTTCTGCATAGCCAAGTTGTTCTTTTGAATGTCAGCTAGGGTTTGTAGGATAAGAGTCATTTGGTCTTCCCTTGATGCCCCGGATTGATAATTTGGATTGGTTCTAGGATGAGCAGGCTGGTATGGGCATGGAACTTATGGTCAGGGCTGGAATTGAGATCTCAGATTTTGAATATTCCCTGACCATGCAAAGTTGGGATGATTACGCCATCCATTGTTATAGGTGTTAGAGAATGGATCATTCTGGATGGTGTAGAGATCCTCACTCATCCGAGGAACTCTAGAGTAGTCAAAATACGAGGGTTTAGAGTTCCCCCAACTGGAGTAGGTAGTTCCGGAGTTTCCTCCGAAACCAAGATTAGGCAAGGGTGGATATGAGTCCATCCCCTAGAGATAGTGGTGATAAATGTTATGCACAGCCTCCCTACCGGAGGGCGATTGTGCATACTTGCTCTGCTGTGCTGAGGTGGCTCTTTACAAATGTCGAGTCAATCCATCCCCCTTCTTCTCAATAATAGAGACCTTATACAAGTGATTGGCCATTAGTTCCAAATTGACGGATGCGAATAGGCCTTGAGCCTCGTGTTCCCCACGGGTGTTTGTCAATGCACGAGTAGTAGTCTGATCGAACATACCCATAAATTCATTATTTATGGAGTTTTTTTTTGAAATAGAAAGGAAAGCTATCATGCAACGATAGCAATCTAGGATAACATTTTATTAATCAATATAAAACATGATTACAACGTAGACCCCCACATATGTATGAGAGACCAATAAATATTTACAATTTGCTCCACACATATTGGTCTCTCTTGAAACAAAAAATCATTTCTTGCTCTCCACACACACCACTTGACTGCCACCATGTGATTAGGTATCTTTCCATGCAACAAAAATTTTTTCATAAGTCATCCCAAATGGGGAGAGGTTCCCTGCAAACTTTTCTCCATACTACATCAATAATTATGCAGGAAGAAAAAATATGGGTGGAGCTATCAGTCGGCAAACCACAAAGCAGGCAGGACTGCAATACGGCACCCATTCTTCTGTGTCTTAGATAACTTGTCACTAGTCCATCCCTCCTGCATAGCCATAGAAAAATCTTTATTTTAATTGGGATCTTTAGCAGCCACAATTTTTTCCTATCACATCTGTTTCCAATGAGTGGCAATGCCTCATGAGTTTTTCATATGCTCTTGCAAGAGTGAAGGTTCCATCCCAGCAATATCTATCTACACAACTAGAAGAAAGTTTAAAAGCCCTCAGGTCTTGTTCTTGGCGTGTTCTTTCCTCCCATGTTCTTATGCCTTCTCTGCTAGAGTCACCCCCTTCGATTCGCCAATCATTACTCCCATCAGACCAGAACCTGTAGACCGGAGCCCCTTTATTCATGTCAGCCACATAAACTCTTGGATAGGCACTCTTTAGTTGACCCAAGGGTGACCATTCCTTCTGCCAAAATTTAAAGGGCCATCCATCACCTAAGATAGGCTTAAACATCTGCTAGTTGTTCTTCATAGCTTGTACCACAGACTTCCAAAAGGGAGATGGCTTAAATGGTTGGAGTCAATCTAGAGAGCTATGCGAGCTTCCATAATTTTCTTTAATAAGGTCCACCCAATTCTTATGTTCCCCATTAAACAATTTGATGGCCCACTTAAGCAACAACGGATCATTGAACTCTTTAAGAGATTTAATTCCCATACCACCTTGGTCTTTTGATTTATAGAGACCATCCCACTTCATTGGTTGGAAAAATTTACCTTCATGATTTGCTCCCTTCCAGAAGAACCGCTTCCTCATCACATCAATACGCTTCCAGATCTTGGGTGCTTTAAACATGGAGAAGAAAAACACAAGGATGGAGGTTATTACTGAGTTCAAGGGAATAAGTCTGCCCCTTTGGATAGATACCTGCTGCTCCACCCTTGTAGTTTGACAGAGATTTTATCAAATAAGATGTGCCATTCACTCTTCTTTAGTTTAGTACATTTTAGATGTAAGCCCAAATATTTGATTGGGAGAGTAACCAAGAGGGTACCTAGTGTTGAAGAGATGGTTGTTTGTTATTCTCCTGTTTTCCCAAAATAGACCAAAGAAGATTTATCACCATTCAGTTTCAACCCTGATATTTCCCCAAATATTTGTACCATGTGGAATAGTGCCTGAGCTTCTTGTTCATTCCCTTCCACAAAGAATATTGTATCATCAGCATATTGCAACACTGGAGCCAATGCACATCTGTTGGAGATGGAATACCCTCTAATGAGTCCAGACTCCGATAGTCTGCAAGCATACCTCGCCAGAGTGTCAACTGCAAGGTTGAAAACAAGTGGAGCTAGTGGACATCCCTGCCTAACACCACGTTGAGGTTGGATCCACGTCCCATACGGTCTACCATTAATCAAGGGTGGGAAGGAAGTAGTGGTGATACATCTTTTCATCTATTGTATCCATTTAGGTGGAAACCCCCTTCTCTTAAATATTTCCCATAGATACTTCCAAGACACCAAATCATATGCCTTTTGGAAATCAACTTTCCAGAGGAAAGCTTTGCACTTTCTTCTATGCTAGCCCATCACCATCTCCTGTGCCATAATGAACGATTCTTGTAATGACCTATTGGGGAGGAAAATGGATTGTACTGGGAGGATGATGTCCTGAATAACCTTCCTTAATCCGTTCGCCAAAACCTTACTCACCAATAAATATATGGAGTTAGACAAAGCAATTGGTCTAAGCTCCTGAAAATAGTTCGCACTTGGCTTTTTTGGAAGTAAAAAGAGGTAAGATCTGTTAATTTTATCGAAGCCATAATTGCTCCTTTGAAATTCCCCAATTACCTCCATCACCTCCCTGATGGATCGACCCAAATAGGTTGTTAATATGATATTTTTATCGTTGAAATGTGTATAGTGGTTAACCTAATTCAGACCTAACCATCTCTTTACAAAATTTTTAACCTGGCCTAATTGATTTTATCTTGTCACTTTTAGGCCCAGGGTCGAACTCAGGGAAGTGGGGTTCAAGTCGAATTTCTACGTTTTCCTTAAAACGCGTCTCTTCCGTTCGTTTATTGTGTTTTTGGTATTTTTCTTATTTAGGTTTTTTTTCTTGTAATCCTTGTTCTTGAGGCACACCCTCAAAATTATGTCCTTGGCTTTTAGCCAAAACAGAGTTTCAAAACACGCCTTGCTACTTGCAAGACGGGGTACCTGCAAATCAAAGATTATCTTTTCATTTTTATACCTTTTTTTTTATCTTTTTACTAAGAAGGAAGCTAACAGATAGAAAGTAAATATAGTAGCTATAGATATATATTTATATGTAGTATATATATAAAGGGGTGGGGGTGGAGGTGACGATGGAGTGTAGCACTATGTCGAGTCAGTCGACGTCTAGAGAGACGCAACCAACACGACTATGTGCCACGTGGAGTGTGGATGGAGGATGGATGATGTATGGGACCACGCTTTTTTTGTACGCGTGTATCAGGGAATATCAGCAACTGGTGCAGATATCCCCACGATACAGCGTATAATAAATAACATGAAAGTATATGTACATATGTATGTATATAAGTAAATATATCTATATATATATATAAATGTATAGTTATATATGTATAGATATATATATATATATAGATATATATGTGTATATATATGTATATAAGTATATATATATATTAATATATATATGTATATATATATATATGTATATAAGTATATATGTATCTAGATATATATATATATATATATATATATATGTGTGTATATATATAAGTATATAGATATGTATATATATATATGTATATAAGTATATATGTATATATATATAAGTATATGTATAAGTATATAGATATATATATATGTGTATATATATATATAGAGATATATTATATATATATGTATGTATACATAACTATATAAATATACTATGTATATAAGTATATATATATAATAGATATATGTATGTATATATATATATATGTATGTATATATATGTTACTATATATAACTATACGTATAGTGTAAGTGTGTGTGTGGGTGTGTGTGTGTGTCGGTGAAGATGTGTGTGTGTTGGTGTAGTGTGTGTCTGTGAGTGAGTGAAAAAGAGAGAGAGAGAGAGAGAGAGAGAGAGAGAGCGAGAGAGAGAGAGATAGAGAGCGCCAGAGAGAGAAAGAGCGGGCGGGAGAGATCGCGAGCGCGGACGATGGCAGCGAGTTAAGGCGTCTGCTCGCGGCGGCGGACGTCTGACGCCGCGTCGTCTGAAGGCGGAGGCGGACGTCTGAAGACGGCGGGTGCGGGTGCGCCTTCGCGTAGGGTTCTGCAGGCCTGCGCGAAGTCGACGAGCGGGCGATGGCGCGGAGGAGCGAGCGTGGAGGAGGTTCTGCGGTGGTCGCGGAGGGTCGCGGGGGTGGGCAGGGGGCGATGCGAGGCCGTAGCCGGCCGCTGCAGTGCGCGCGGCAGCCGGCTGCGGGTGGAACTGCGGCATGGACAGAACAGAGACGGAGGCGGAGAACGGGCCTGCAGGCGCACGCGGAGGGTTGCGCGCCTGCGGGGAAGGTCGCGGAGGAGGCGGGGAGGACCTGCTGCTGCTGCTGCGGCTGCTGCGTGGCTGCTGCTGCCGTGGCTTCAAGCTTCGAACCTTGAAGCGGCAGCAATGGCGTGGAGATGAAACCGAAAAGAAAAGAAGACACCACGCCCACCTGCTCGTTGAAGAGCTAGGCGGTGGTGTTCCCACTGTGGTGGTGAGCACCACAGTGGGTTCTCCTGCTCGCCGGGTGCCTCCTCGACGGAGGGCCGGCGCATGGGAGGGGAGAACGGTGGAGGAAGGAGGCTGCGGTTTTTTTTGTTACTGCAGTAGCTGCGTCTCCCCCCCCGTCGCGAGGAGGAAGCTGCGGCTTTATAGAGGAGGAGAGCGTGGCGTGGGGCATGGCTGTAGCAGGGAGAGGCGTTGGAGAGTGGCAACCGCAGGGAGAGGCGTTGGCAGGGTATGGCATCGCAGCATGGAGTGCATGTGGGCGCGGGAAGAAGAAGGCAGCCGCGGGAATGAGAAAAAAAAAAGAAATTAAGAGGAAAAATGAAAAGGTGGAATTTGCAGGGAGGCACTTGAGATAAAATGTGAATTACGAAGCCATTTATTCATTTCTCCTCCTCTCATGATTAAATGCATGCATGCAAGCATTTTTACAAATGCGACTACAGGATTATAATATACATAGTTAATGCTAGAAAATAGCACAAGAAGGCGTTATTATAGGCATGTTTTGAGGTGCAAACACTCCCCCTTCAACATAGTCCAAAATTCTTTGCAGAAGAAGACCTGCATACCATTTGGACCCAGTGAACCTTCAGTCTTCAGATCGTTGACTGCTTCCAACACCTGATTTTTAGAAATGGACGTCACCAAGTTGTCAGCCTGCTACGTAAAGATGCGAGGAAAGACAGACCTTGCCATCTTCCATGTTCCCCTTGCTGCAGCCCGAGTACTGTCATTAAAATATCTGTAGTTGCTACTCTGATTTCATGCATAGATGAGGTTTCCTGACCATCCACCACAATGGAGGAGATGAGGTTATATCTTCTACGTGCACTGGTTGCCAAGTGGAAGTATTTGGTGTTAGCGTCCCCGTCTTTGAGACAGGTGGAAGTATTTGGTGTTACCGTCCACCACAATGGACACAAGTCTTGCAGCTAATCTTTCAGTTGCAATGCCTTTAGCCTAGTTAGAACACCATCAACATTCCACCATCTCACGGAAGCCCTGCTCTCTAAGCCAAGATTTCCTGAGCTTGAAGTAGGAACCCACATGTATACTGTCCCCACTATCCCAGACCAGTGACGTATGATCTGAGAAGCGGTGCTCTAGCCCTGCCACCGAAGACAAATGAAACTTTTCCATCAGCTCCACATTCCTAAAGAATCTATCCAATTTGGAGCATGAGCCACTTCCACTTCTCAAAGTGAATTCCACCCCAGAGATAGGGAATTCAGTCAATCCCAGTTCTTGAACTATTATCTGAAAGCCAAGGGAGGCGTTGTCCATTAACTCACTTGATCTATCTAATTATGTCAAGGTACAGTTGAAGTCTTCCCCCACGAACCATGGCAGTCCCTGGGAATGTCTCACAAGGTCTGTCAGGTCCTCCCATAGTTTAGACTGGTTGCTCGCTACATATGGGCTATACACACCAGTGAGAAGACACTCCATCTCCCCTTGGATCATCTTACATCTGTAGGAGATAGCATGCCTAGATTTAATGACCTCAAGCACCTCCAAGCATGCCTCCTTCCACCAAAAGGCCAACCCTCCAGATCTGCCATTTGCTTCTACTGCCACATAGCCAGCATACCCATTCTTCTTCAAATCAATCCACATGGAGTTGTTCTCACTTTCTATATGCGTTTCTTGAATGAGAGCACATTCAATGTCCCATTCTCTGAGATATCTCATAAGTGTGGCTCTTCGAACTTTATCGCGCAACCCACGCACATTCCAGGAAAGAACTCTCATCTCCCCTTTTGAGAGCCCCCCACATTTGCTTGAAGCCTACGTTCAGCACCAAGTATCAAAGCAACAGAATTTTCATCCACCTTCTTGGTTGTCAAATTCATTTTTCTTTTCCATAGTTTATATGGGGATCTCCCCAATGCTGATTTCGACAAGCTCCAGCCCCATATTTTAGTTCCCCATTAATATTGAAAGGAGAATTTTGTACCATCGAATTCATTGAAATTTCTTGCAACACCCCCATAGACTGTTCACCCTCTTGTACAATATGGTGATCCCCCATCTCATCCATCTCCTTATGATGATGATCCTTCCACTTTTTTGGTTCTGGAGCTCCCTCAGATGTATCTCTCTCTGCGTGATGTTGATGAGGCTCGTTGCGAACAATCTCTGCATAGGTTCTCTTATTTAGGGAGTTCTTACACATATTCTTGAGAATCTCCTAAACGATATCTTCATGATGACCAATGATGTTGCTACCATAGGTTGCATTGACAAAGAGTCTGATATCCTCATGGAGTCCCTAGTAAAAAGATTGGACTTGTTCCCATTTAAGAACTCCGTGATGGGGGCATTTTTGCATGAGATCCAGAAAGTGATCCCATGCCTCGTGAAGTGGGTCTCCCGAATTTTGCATGAAGAGTGTGAGCTGGTGCCTCAAAGCATTTGTCTGACCAACCAGGAAAATTTTCTTTAGGAATTTAGATTGGAGTTCAGCCCAAGTGTTGATTGGATGGGTCAGAGTTTGATACTTGTGGGTAGCCTTATCCATGAGAGAGAAAGAGAACATCTTCATGAGCAAGATATCACGATTCTAAATTGGTGGCCCGAAGGTCTAGGCTAGATGTTTCAACTACTGGATGTGCTGGAAAGGATCTTTGGAGTTCAGCCATGGAATTTGGGGATACCATGAAGCATATTGGGCTTGAGTTCAGTATCAGGTCTCCAGCTGGGATCTGAACTCTAGGTTCGATTGCTACCGCAGCAGGATTTTAATGATCTAGCATCATAGGACGCTATGGTGGGTTCATGAATTCCTAAAATATATCATTGAGGTGTTGTAGCTAATTCAGGAGATTGGGTTCTTCTTCTTGATTTTCCATGGATACAGCTAGTGGAGATCTAGGCTCAAAAGTAGAAAAGTTGGAAGAGATCTCAATGTGATCAGAAGGTAGCAGAAACAAGTGAGTCGAGGCTTGCCCTTGATGGGAGTGAACTGCTAATGGAGGTCTCAAGAGTAGTCTTAAGGACCTACTCCCGAACAAGCACTAGTGAGCGAGATGAGGAACAAAATGTGTAATAGACCCAATCCAGGCACCCAAAAATCTTTAGATGACTAAGGAGGTTTGAGGCGGATGATACCTCTTGATCAGAAAATCACTCACTTGAGAAATACTTGGGCAGCCAGGAAGGGAGAACTCCATAAAGACCCCTACATGGTAGAGTGTCCCCATGGGTTACAGCCTTTTTCCCACTTGACCTTCCTTGTCACTGAGAATCCAAGTAGACTGGAATGAGCAACTTGACCCCTTAAGTCCCCAGTGGGTCAACTTCTCCTAACCTACCCTCAAGTTTAGGATGAGTTGGGTAATGAACCCAAAATCACCTTGAGTTGTTTGCAAGTAGGTTATTAAGTCCCAAGTTTTAAATACTCAAGTGAATGTTAGAGCCTTCTTTTAGGGTCTTCTTGATTAAGTCAATTCAAACAAGGAATGGGTGACACACAATGCAGGAAATCAATTCTCTTTTAATTCAGGAAAGTGTGTTTTCCTCAAACCCTAAAAGTAGAAACCCTAATTTGGCTCTTTTCTAGGTCCAATTCTTTCCAAATGTGGCACCTAGGGCTCAATCAAGAAGGTGAATAGCCTTAGGCACCTTAAATCCTTAGTAGGTGTAGTAGTTTGGATGGGGATGTCTAAAATAAATGAAATTAGGCAAATCAAGTGACTAAGTCTAATGAAGAATACAAGTTGATCCTAATTGATTATTCTCTCTTTTTTTTAATCCTTTCTAAAAATAGGGTCTTAAGAAGAAGTAAACGAGATTACCTGCCCATGGAGTGGCTGTCGTGCGGCTGATCTTATCCGTGTACCTCACACAACCACAACAAAATAGATAGAACAAGTTAGTATCATATTAGAAATTGTAATCAATGAAATCAAACAGTGCGTTGCTCCCCGACAATGGTGATAAAATGTTCAAGCGAAATTATCGTTGTTTAGGAAATGCGTCTTAGTATAGGACAAAATCGTTCAAATCATTTAAATTTATAAACTCAGATTCAGAAAATAGATTCTGAGATTGTTTGCAGGGAGCAAGTATGCAAGTTTAATTCACCAATCACAAGAAATATATGCAATTGAAATCAGTGATATTCAAAATGATATTTCAATAAAGCAGAATAATAGTGAAAAAGGATTGGGTTAAAATGGTGTTTTGAATCACCAAATTAATTCTCAATGTTATGCTCAACAGCAAATCATGACTATTAATCCACAGTAATCAAACTATTCAAATGATGCCACAGTAAGCTTAGACATCGGCCTCATGTATCAGATGTCTTAAGTGTTAAGCCTCATCAAGCACAGCACCACAGGAAGCATTGAGAGCACAAGGCCTCAAAACCTTTCCCTTCCTTCCTTCATGCTTCAAGAGAGGCTTAGCCCATGCTCAAGGAATTTTGCTAAGTAGTGAGAGCAGAGGGAGTGCACGGGAGCAAAACCCACCCCCCTCTCTCTCAGATCTTCTTTCTCTATTCCTAAACTTAGAATCAGATGAAACCTGAGTAGCAGGTAACCGGATACACCACATAGACCCGCATGGCATGTGCACGGGCAAGAGAGTAGATAAGCGTGTGAGGCGCTGCATGTGCAGGGGTGTATAGTAGGGACCTAACCCCAGTGTTTGAAGGCAATAAGACCTTGTCACTTTTTGCCTATATGTGCTACTGGGAGGCCTTTGATCCATGATGTGGGACTATCCCACCGAATGTTCTTTGCGTAGTAGTAGAGGAGATGATGCCTCCAATTGAAGGCGAAGGCGAGGTTGCTATCTTCGATTGAGGACTTGGGAGAGGACCTAAAGCTGGGCCGCATATCCTGGGAGTGGAATTGTGGGTGATTGTGGCCAGAGAATAGTAGCTGAGGTAGAAGAAGACGAGGGCGGTGGTGGAGCAATGGTGAGCACCTGAAATATGGAATACAGCTTGATGGCCATGTTACAGCATCTCAGGAGGATCGACGGACGTCGATGAGTGTGATGGTGGTTATGGTAGCACATGAGAGTGTGTGTAGAGGTCTGGCAACTTCAGGAAGGTGGTGCGTTGAGGGTGGTGTCTGGTGGAGTGTTCAAGAGGCCAATCATCTCAATTACTTGAGGGGTTTTGGTGGGCAAGGGACGGCAAAGGTGTAGGGGTTGGTAGAGTGTACTTTGGTGCAGTGGAGTGAGAAGAGGGCTTTGCTAGAGCTTGGCCAAAATGGAGGGAGACAATGGTGGTTGCGGTCGTGTTGATGGTCAAACCTAATAGCTAAGGGGTTGGAGAGGATTAATAAGGGAAGAGGAAGAGATAGAGGGACTTAGAGAGAGAGAGATGGCGGGTGGAGTGCTCCGGTTGTGATAGACTGGAGCCAGAGATGATGTCGACGGCAATACAACGACGATGAAGGAGAGGGAAAGGGCGATTGTGCTTTGGTGGGTGGAAATCACGAGGATGAGGGAAGGTAATGCTGGAAAAAATTGTAGATCGCATTTTTGATAAAAGCATCATAGTATAGTTGCGAAATACGATCCAACAAAGATATTATTTTGTAAAACTAACGAGACTTTGAGTCCCAGTCGTTCATCTCTTGGAGGCGTTGTTTTCGCTTTTGAAATCGACCTTTTATTTTTAAAGCCGCTCTACTTTATTTAAAGGCGCACGCCAGTTTCCAATCTCCTAACTAAGACTTCACCGCTCCTGTTATTAACTCGGATCACATTCG
Source organism: Thalassia testudinum (assembly GCA_037157565.1). Classification (NCBI taxonomy): domain Eukaryota; kingdom Viridiplantae; phylum Streptophyta; class Magnoliopsida; order Alismatales; family Hydrocharitaceae; genus Thalassia; species Thalassia testudinum. The sequence goes on from JAZHRO010000063.1 coordinate 59,945,947, forward strand.
CATGCGTCAAGTAAATCACGAAAGTGAACGTGTGAGTTTCTGTGCGCAAAACTCTAGTGAGGTAGTGACTAATTATGGAGAAAGCATTTATTGTCAGATTTTCGATATCCTCTGGAAACGACATGCTGGTGCGTAATATATAGACAGTTAAAGAACAAGCACTTAAATCACGCAAATATGATAATCATTCAGCTCGTGGTGATTTCAAATACATAAGACATATATATATATGCAATTTCATTCATCATTGGAGAGTTGTTGCACAAGGAAATCTAAAAGAAAGCTTATACATGAATGCTTAAAAATTAAACCTAACTACCAGAAAATGATTGCATACAAGAATCGAAGAGGGGATTTCGCATGCACCATTGGGGGAGAAGTAAGACTACACTATTAAGTAGTAAATAAAAGTAGTAAATATACGAAAAGCTAAGCTACTAATCTAGCAGAAGGAAGGGCATTCGGAGGTGGTCTTCGATGGCCTTCGAGTGGTTGAGAGAAGGAGGGGCGGCCAATGGAGCTTAGGTCGACCCTTGGAGAGAGGTTGGGGAGCTGATCCAAGTTCCTGGCATGGTGATGGTGGCATCGATGGTGGTGCTCAACTCGTGGAGGTGGAGTGGAGATGGAAGTGGCTAGCCTAAGTGGAATGAATGACAAGGAAGTGAATGGGTGGAAATGGCCACCCATTGGGTCTTTTTATAGACCTAAGGGAAGCTCTCTAGAGAATTATGGAATTCTCTAAAGAGGCCTTTGGTGGGAGCTCGTGGGAGAGTGAGAGAGAGAGGGTGGATGGTGGTTTTTAGATCCACCAAATGTGGATCTAAAAATTGAATGGCTCTTGGTTGCTATTTTTGGCAACCATGGCAACCACACATGGTAGAGAGTTCTAGAGAACTCTAGGCTAGGTATTTTTGTGTGGATGGTGTGTGCAGCTGTGTGTGGGTTGAAACTTAGGTGGCTAGGTTGATTAGGTTAGGCTCTAGTGGGTTTAGGTTAAGGTATGTCTCAAATTAGGGTTATAAACCCTAATTCACTAAGGTAAAGTGAAATTAAACTTAATACAAGTTTAATTGGGTATGTGAAAACTTAACTGAGAGTAAAAAAACTCAATTAATTTAGGTCTAGGTCAATTGGACTCTCACTGAGTCCAATTGGACAGTGTGTGTTGTGATCAGGGCTCAATTGGACTCAATGAGTCCAATTGAATAGGCTGATGGGATTGACTAAGATCCAAGTCAATTAGGTTTAGTGAGGACCTAATTAGGTCCTTAGGGAGGTCTAGAGGTGATGTACTAGGGTTAGGGCACCTTAATTTAGGTTCCTATGGGGTTGGAATTGGGTTTAGGGACCTAGAGATCCAAGATCAAGGCTTAAATCTCAAAACAGGAATTAGAGAGTAGTATCATACATCTAATAATAGAATCAAATGTCTTATACTCAAAAATCAGAAGTCTAGACTTGTTATCTGGATGTCCAATCAGAGTCAGGAAGGATTTCGGGTTCTATTTTGGGTATTCTGCAGAAATTGGATGTCTGACAAAGTGTCTGGACGTCCAATAACACTGCTGAAGTGGGTTTGAAGTGTGCGGGAGATGGCTAAGGGTCCTGGACGTCCTATAACTTATCTGGACATCCAGATAAGGGTTGGAACTAGGGTTTTCGGGCTTCCTAGGGTGTTGTGACCTAATCTAAGGGTGGCTAATGCTTGGGGAGGTTTCTAAGCTATCCTAGTGCTAGGATGGACCTAAGCTCTTCACATTTTACTGCTTTATTTATACTTAATAGAATAGAAAACCCCCTTACATTATTATTCCTACATCTAAACTAGGCCTTCTGCTCCAGCTCTGCTGCAACTCCCATTATTCCTGATCCTGCTCCAGATCTAGCTCCAGATCTTCTTATTGCCTGCAATCGACATAATATACTTAATCAGCACATTATAACATTATTTTATGCATAGCTAAAGTAAAGCAGTAAAGATGCAGTTAATGCTTATGCGTGCATGAATTTTCCTAACTTATGTTGAGTCCTAGCTTAATCTAGGTCAATTAAGACCTATGATTGCTACGTAATCATACCCCAATGCCTAAATCTTGCTAGTCCCTAGCAAATGCAAGACTAAATTATTTACAGCAAGGGTCCCTAAGGGACTAATTATTTTATCAAGTGTATGCCTAGAGATTTTTCTCCTTTTTGTTTTCATCCTATGCTCTAGAAATCCAGACAATCGTGAAAGTGTAGATATGTAGCTTTTGCAACGGATTCGAGTGAAAAACTGGTTCACCTCTAAAGCCTGTACTCGACCCCTAGTAAAATTTCTAGCAGGATAGGCGGACTTCTTCCCTCGAGGCATTCAAGATATTTTATGAATTCCACCCCGACATTAGGCTTCGATAGAGAATCTCTGAGGGAAAGGATTATATATTTGGTGGCTCATTCTCACTTGGTGCTACATAGAGATTAGTACTACAGAATCCAAATTCCCGGATTATTAAGTAACTCAACTTAGAGAAAGATGAGAAAAACTATGCTCTCCTTGATTCCTTTATATTCATTCTCTCTTACTCTTTTTCTTTCTTTTTCTTAGAGCTCACAACCTCACCAGATTCACACGTATGTTCTATATTTGGTGGTCTTACTAGGCATTAATACTTTAATTGAGTTCTCATAACCCTAACACTAAGTCGGGATTCCTTAGCCAGTATTTGGGATGTCAGAAACACAAGAAAAATAGGTTAATGCCATATTTGGGGGAGCTCAATTTTATTTGGTGGTATTGCCTCGATGAAATAAACACTAAATATTCATTCTTTTCTTTGCTTTTTCTTCTTTTCCAAATTTCTTTTTTTTGAGTTTTTCTTTCTTTTCATCATTCTTTTTCTTTTCCTTTTTCTCATTATTTTTTTTAATTTCTTTTTTTCTCAGCATAACATAACTGCCATACATCCACGAACTTTATTGAGGAGGCATTATTAAGGATTGGTAGTACTCAAGAGACACTGGGTGGCTTATTTGGTGGAAGTGCCTACTTACGGCACCGGGAAAGATGAATAGGATGGTGTATTTCTGACCTTGAATCAATACCCTCCTTCAGCTGAGGATTCCGTAAAGAATGGTCGTAACCATCCACCTTAGCCCTAGTTTTATGAAAACTCGCTCTCCACGTATTTGCCTTATTCGATGGCTCTCACAATTTTGCACAAAATGCATACGCAATAACCGAGAGCGAAAACTATGTCTCATCTCAGAGCATCATCACCAATTATCTAGGATTCTAGATTCCTCGCACTAATCTTAGAGCACCAGTACACTCTACTCTCATCTCACAATATTTGGTGGATTTTTAGAAGAAAATCTGCCTGACTTCTAAAACACTGTCCAAGGGTTCAGGAAAAGAAGCACTGCTTCTTCTCGATAGACTGAAGACATTTATCAGCCTTCACCGTGAATCCATTGCAAATTCTATGTGTGTGTGAAAAGTTATACTGGATTCCAGATTGCAGGAGTCAACTAAAGGATAAAATCCCTAATGCAATCTCTTAATAAAATAATCTTATTCATGAATGCAATATCTATATATGCTATAAACATGTAACCTCATATAATTTGTACTTCGTGAATTTCCCATATCAGGTTACAATCAGCTTGATCCTATATTTAGAACAATAGGTGAGCGGGTGAGTCGGAAGTGGCTGTTGTGGACGATTTCTAGCTCCAATGCGAGCACTGGAGGTGGAGTCAGTTGTTCCTTTATTTAAGGTTCTAAAGTACGTTTTACATGCAGCTCCAAGGTTTTCCTAAGTGTTGGCATAAAATTTTTTCAGTTTTGATGTATCTACCCCCCCATGCCTAAGCTCTTGCATGACCTCATGCATGAATATAAAAGAAAATAAATCTGACAGAGGATGAGTGGGTAGAAGTCACCTGGAATTGCTCCTGAAATTATATTCAGCACCGACCAACTTGTTAACATGCACTATACAAAAGGGACATATGCTAAAACAAAATATGCTATGTATAAAAATGGTTATATATAAATGATGGTGGAATGTGGAGTGAATGGTATCAATATGTGCTGAGTTTAACGCCTCCAACTGGGCGAAAACTCAATCAAATGTGTCATTTCTAGCATAGGAGCCGGCTAAGATTAAGAGAAAGATATGCTCGTACGCTCCCAGAATCAGTGGTTCGGAGATGCGAACCAGCTGATTGTGCACCCCTACTCCAAAAGGTCTAGCTATAAGAAAGTGTGGAGTGGTGGTGGAAAATAGAGGATAATCAGAGGGGGAATCATGATGTTGATTCAGCTGATTTATCATGTCCCACAATTTAGCAGGAAGCTGCTGAGGGAGTAGATCGAAATGTATCTCAGAACCAAAATCTGAGTCATAGGGATCCTCATAATGATAATTGACATCAAAGATCATGCCCTCTCCAGGTTCTGGGTCGTATGGGGGTGTCCGTGAAAGTAGAAGATTTGTGGGGAGGTCACTGAAATCCTCATCAGAAATTACTTCATCCTCATCAGTACCCATCTCTGATTCATCAGAGGCTGTCTCCTTAGGCTCAGAGTCGAGCCATCTACTAGGATGATAGGTGTGTCCCCAGCTCCTTCTGCTCAAAGCTTCACCCTCATATGCATTGGGTTCCTCAGTAATTCCTACCTCAGGTAGCATATTTATTTCTTCAGTTAAGTCGTCCGTTGCTATTTCTGGTCTTCGGATGCCAAGATCAAGGATAGAAAGTGTCATCTCAGAATCTTTAGCATCCGAATTAGGGATGTAGGTGAAAGAAGAAGAGTGCAAATCAGAAGATGTTGGCTCTAGCACAGGTTCACCTACAATGGGAAGTGGCTTAGGCTGATCAGTAGTGTCACATGTAATGCTTGCCTCAAGATCCATATCCTCAATTGGATCTACTTCCCTTGTCTCCATTGGGTTATCTTATCCGAGAGGTGTCTTCCAGGATCCAGGATAATCTGATTGCGGCTCAGTCCTGGAGATATCAGTCCTTTCCTCCTCAATTTCAGATGAACCCATTCGGCATACTTCCTGCTCCTATCTCATATCCACACTAGATTCTTTTTCCCTTGAGTGATCTTCCAGTATCTGCTCCCGAGAATCTTTTGTGTGTCCTTCTGACGTAATCATTTCGGATTCCTCGAGGTCTTCAAGGCTATTTTCCACTTGATATCTCAAAAGTGGTAGTTCTTGAGTTTCCTGATTTTGTCTCATTAGCCTTGTTATCTCTACTATTTCCTAAAGAAGCTCCATCACAGCTTGTTGATGCGGAATCCAGCTTTGTCTTTGGTTCGGCTTAATGATAGCCTGGATTTCATGTAGATAGGATGCGGCCTTTTCCTTAGTGCTCACTATAGCTTTCTGTATTCTATAATGCGGTCGCATATGCATCGGTAGCTCTTCAGGGGTTCCAGGGGGTGAATCAGGTCTACCCATATTCCATGGGTGAGAAGCAGGAGTATGAAATCCATATCCTGGGTTATAAGATGCGGTCCTTTGAGGGACCGACTGGTATTGGTCATAATATCCAGGGTTAGGGTATGGCTTAACCATTTCGGTAACCTGAGGAGAAGGATCAGGCGAAGCAAAAAGTCATCTTCGCGACCTTGGGTTCTAATCCCAAGGTTGAGCTGATTCAGTGACCTGGGCTCTCAGATAAGCTCGTGGGTCCAGCTCTTTCGGATCCTGATTAGGTCCAAATCTAGTGTTAGCCATCGCGGCTAAGTAGATAGAAGTGACTCGCCTCCTTGGGAGCAACTCCCAAGGTCCAATCAGTCGAGGTCAGAGTGACCTCCTTCCTTGCATACACCATCCAACCCCTAGGTTGGTGTAGCCAAGTAGGACAAGGCTAAGGCCCTGTCAATCAAATGGTCCTTATAGATTAGGTGACCAGATTTTTTGTTACGGATTTAAATTCCTAGAGATAAGTTCGTCATACAACCGACTGGAAGTGAATCCTGCCTCTCAAGCTAACCCAGCCAGTCTGGTTACGAGGGGACTAAGGGGAAGGTTCTTCCTTTGGCTTACGCCTCCGGTTCCGTTGACCCCCGAGCTGTAGTCGTTTGACACTACCCCGCAGACTTAGTCACCAGGTTTGGCAAGAGAGATTAAACTCACCCAGTAGTACGACAACGAACTCGGGCTGATTTCGTATTTTAAAATTAATTTTAACCCATTTTCTTCAGTGGGGTTTGTGGTGAGTGGCCCATAAGGTGACCAAGCTCACCGGCTAGCTAGACTTGACCAAGTCTAAGTTAGCCCAATGTGTGGTCTCTAGTTGCAACCCTAAGGATTTAACCTAAGTTGCATGCACTTCTAGGGTTTTTCTCCGTTTCAGCAGACCACAAAAATAATGTTGATTTTTTGATAATAATTTGAATCAAATTAATTTGAAATTTTGTGAGTAGATTTCCTTTTCAATTAGTTTTTAGAGAATATTTTTTTGTAATTTTTACTATTTTAACTGAATTTTTAGGGAGTTTTGAAATTCAGGGGGTCATATTTGGAATTTTGACCCCAGGTTAATTTTTCGCTTTGAAACAGTATTAAATGATCTTAAAATATTCATGAAAAATATGTAAAATAAAGATAATGAGATCAGCATTCAAACCCCACCATTTTTAGTCAAAATAGATTTGCGGATTGCTCGGAATCGCTTTTTGAAATTTGAAAAATTTTGAATCTAGGTCAGTTTGACCCTCGTGCACTTCGTAAATTTTTAAAAATTTTATACTTAGGATTTTTCCAAAGTAACGATGGAATTTCAAAGATGGTTTGAAAATGAAGATTTAGCCAGAAGTTCAAAATTTTTCGCTAATGACTTTTTTAGCAATCTTTTTAAGTTAGATTTGAAATCTGGATGAAAATCAGAAGATGGTGGAAAAGCTTTTAAAGAGGTTTGAACTTGAAATTCAAGCCTTCCACCAAAAGGATTTTTTTTTTCTTTTTCAAAACTTTTTCACTTTTTTTTTCAAAAATAATTTTTCAAAAGATTCATAGAAAATATCTTTTTTTCTTTTTTTTTCAAAATAACCTAGATTCAAAAGGAAACCTAATCTAGATTTTTTTTCAAAATTTTTCTTTTTGCTTTTTTTTGTCTTTTTCACAAAAATGCGAAAAATATTTTTTTTTGTCACAAAAGAGATTGCAGAAAGTAGATCTAATCCTAAGGTTTAGAAAGAGAAACCTAATCTAAGATAGATGATGTGCACCTGATTTTTCTTCGCCGCGCTCGATGTGTGCGCAGATCCCATTTTCCTTCCGTGTTGTCCTGCGCATCAAAAACAAAGTAGAGGCAGATTTGTCAGTGATAAATTAAAAGATCGAAATCAAGAAAAATGGCGTTGCCTCCCTGGCAACAATGCCATTTTGTTGGGTAAAAAATCATAGATCGCATTTTTGATAAAAGCGTCATAGTATAGTTGCGAAATACAATACAACAAAGATATTGTTTTGTAAAAATAATGAGACTTTGAGTCCCGGTAGTTCGTCTCTGGGAGTCGTTGTTTTTGCTTTTGAAATCGATCTTTTATTTTCAAAGCTGCTCTACTTTATTTAAAGACGCACGCTAGTTTCCAATCTCCTAACTAAGACTTCACCGCTCCTGTTATTAACTCGGATCACATGCGCATGCATCAAGTAAATCATGAAAGTGAACATGTGAGTTTCTGTGCGCACGACTCTAGTGAGGTGGCGACTAGTTATGGAGAAAGCATTTATTGTCAGATTTTCGATATCCTCTGGAAACGACATGCTGGTGCGTAATATATAGACAGTTAAAGAACAAGCACTTAAATCACGCAAATATGATAATCATTCAGCTCGTGGTGATTTCAAATACATAAGACATATATATATATATGCAATTTCATTCATCATTGGAGAGTTGTTGCACAAGGAAATCTAGAAGAAAGCTTATACATGAATGCTTAAAAATTAAACCTAACTACCAGAAAACGATTGCATACAAGAATCGAAGGGGGGATTTCGCATGCACCATTGGGGGAGAAGTAAGACTACACTATTAAGTAGTAAATAAAAGTAGTAAATATACGAAAAGCTAAGCTACTAATCTAGCAGAAGGAAGGGCATTCGGAGGTGGTCTTCGATGGCCTTCGAGTGGTTGAGAGAAGGAGGGGCGGCCAATGGAGCTTAGGTCGACCCTTGGAGAGAGGTTGGGGAGCTGATCCAGGTTCCTGGCATGGTGATGGTGGCCTCGATGGTGGTGCTCAACTCGTGGAGGTGGAGTGGAGATGGAAGTGGCTAGCCTAAGTGGAATGAATGACAAGGAAGTAAATGGGTGGAAATGGCCACCCATTGGGTCTTTTTATAGACCTAAGGGAAGCTCTCTAGAGAATTATGGAATTCTCTAAAGAGGCCTTTGGTGGGAGCTCGTGGGAGAGTGAGAGAGAGAGGGTGGATGGTGGTTTTTAGATCCACCAAATGTGGATCTAAAAATTGAATGGCTCTTGGTTGCTATTTTTGGCAACCATGGCAACCACACATGGTAGAGAGTTCTAGAGAACTCTAGGCTAGGTATTTTTGTGTGGATGGTGTGTGCAGCTGTGTGTGGGTTGAAACTTAGGTGGCTAGGTTGATTAGGTTAGGCTCTAGTGGGTTTAGGTTAAGGTATGTCTCAAATTAGGGTTATAAACCCTAATTCACTAAGGTAAAGTGAAATTAAACTTAATACAAGTTTAATTGGGTGTGTGAAAACTTAATTGAGAGTAAAAAAACTCAATTAATTTAGGTCTAGGTCAATTGGACTCTCACTGAGTCCAATTGGACAGTGTGTGTTGTGATCAGGGCTCAATTGGACTCAATGAGTCCAATTGAATAGTCTGATGGGATTGACTAAGATCCAAGTCAATTAGGTTTAGTGAGGACCTAATTAGGTCCTTAGGGAGGTCTAGAGGTGATGTACTAGGGTTAGGGCACCTTAATTTAGGTTCCTATGGGGTTGGAATTGGGTTTAGGGACCTAGAGATCCAAGATTGAGGCTTCAATCTCAAAACATGAATTGGAGAGAAGTATCAGACGTATTATACTCAAAAATAAGAAGTCCGGACTTGTTGTCTGGACGTCCAATCAGAGTCAGGAAGGATTTCGGGTTCTGTTTTGGGTATTCTGTAGAAATTGGACATCTGACAAAGTGTCTGGACGTCCAATAACACTGCTGAAGTGGGTTTGAAGTGTGTGGGAGATGGCTAAGGGTCATGGATGTCCTATAACTTATCTGGACGTCCAGATAAGGGTTGGAACTAGGGTTTTTAGGCTGCCTAGGGTGTTGTGACCTAATCTAAGGGTGGCTAAGGCTTGGGGAGGTCTCTAGGCTATCCTAGGGCTAGGATGGGCCTAAGCTCTTCACATTTTACTGCTTTATTTCTGCTTAATAGAGTAGAAAACCTTTTACCCCCTTACATTATTATTCCTACATCTAAACTAGGCCTTCTGCTCCAACTCTGCTGCAACTCCCGTTATTCCTGATCCTTCTCCAGATCCAGCTCCAGATCTGTTTATTGCCTACAATCGACATAATATACTTAATCAACACATTATAACATTATTTGATGCATAGCTAAAGTAAAGCAGTAAAGATGCAGATAATGCTTATGCATGCATGAATTTTCCTAACTTATGCTAAGTCCTACCTTAATCTAGGTCAATTAAGACCTATGATTGCTGCACAATCAGGTAATGGGCTGACCAATTTTACCATTGGCCAGCTCGATGAAGAGGATAGAGGAGCCTGCCAGAGACGAACGTGTGAACGACTGAAGGAGGAGAACATGAGGGATTTCCAGTGTTAGACTTCGCTAAAGAGCTTGGAGTCGCGAGAGTAGCCTATTTAAAGGCCTTAGAGAGGCTTCCAAGCTTGGAAATAGCTCCACAATCTCAAAAACTTAGGGACGAAGAAATCCCTCATTTTGTGATCATTAGCAAGAAGAATCTAGATCAAATCAGGGTCCAATACCTTGTCCAATCAGTAGAGAATCTCTTAAAGATTCTCCCTTCCAATTTTGGAAAGGTTTGACAGAGAATCGAGCAAGAAATCCTAGCTCGAATCTCAACAGAGCTGCTGCGTTCATGCCAATGGAGGCATGGACCATTTTGTAAGAAATGATGACAAAGTTAGGGACCATATTGCAAAGATTTGAAAAGTTAGGGGTTTAATTGAGATAAATAGAGTTTAAATGAACTAAAATGAAAACTAGCTCAAGATGGACTCTGATTGGCCCAAATTTTGGTAAAAGCCTAATTTTGACCCATGAAATCTGATGGTGAGGTCAGATATCAGTTTTGATGAAGTTTGACTGGGCAATTTGCTGAAAAACACAAATTGGGACAGAACTCTGTTTATGACTCTATTTAAGGTCAAAATAGGTTCCAAAGGTCAAATCAAGGGTACCAAACCTCAAGAAATATTTTTCTATGAATTATAGGAGATTTAGATGAATTTTATCCTAACTAGAACCTCTATATTTTAAGCAGGTTTGAAATTAGGGTTTTGGGTGCTGTATTAGTTCTCGAAATGCGTGAAACCATATTTTTGTCTATATAGACCCACTTATTAGTATTTAATGCTCAATCGACCTTTAGTTGACCCCTGAAAAACCTCGTGGTTATTCTGTGTTCATGATATACTGTTAAAATTACGGAATTAATCCTACTTTCTTATTCTCTTCTCAAAATAGAATAATATGGAGTTGTAACCCTCAAATAGTTATGTAGGAGCATTTATCTTTCAATGCTGACTAAAAGTGGGGCTAGTTAGGGCCTATATATCGAGTGAATTATGTTTATATAAATTACTTATCTTAATTTAATAGCTTAATAAATTACCTTAGCTTAGTTAGATAATTAATAACTATAGTATATGTTAAGCATATGGTTTAATTACAAAAGATTAACAATAAAACATGGCAGTTAATTCTTCAAATGACATGAAACACATAGACATACTAAATACCAAGAATCATAATCTTAATTGCTTAAATAAATGTGAAACAATGCTTAAAAAGATGTTTTCAATACATGCTAAATAAGCTTTAATCACCAATTAAGCTCAACTCACGGCTAAGGTATAAGTGCTGCTTACTCCAAAAAATATTGGCTCGATAGCCAAATAGAAGCCACATAGTGCAATCGCTACTGCCCATCAGGGTCTCCCCTCATTGGGCACTGATCAGATTAGATCAAAGTAATGGTTATAACACTCTCTCAGGCGTCATAGTCACTCAACAACATAAGAAATGCCATTCCAATTATGCCACTACGCAACTCTTGAGTGTGGCTCATGTGGCACTTTAGACCAACACTTTCCTTTAGTGGGTGCCTTTCGTTCTTTAGTAGCTACAGGAACACTTCGCATTCTTCAAATCTTTTTCATGTTAACCACAATTCTCTAAAATTGAGCTTCAATCCAATCTTACAGATTGATTTGTAACTCAACTCATCACTTAGAACTCAATAACCATCAAATTCATCAACTCAACATAGCTGATGCACTTCAGCTGATGCTTCCATAGCTTCTTCTGCATTTTAACTACATAACATACTTGTAGACCTATACTAATCCTTAAACTTCTCTCTCTCTCACTTAAACACTTTTAGTGCCTAGTAATAACCCGAACATCTTCCAAACCTTTAAAACTAATTCTAAAATCTAAACACTAACTTGGAAATATTTAGAAGGCACTAAATGACAGAGTACAACAGAGAAGATTCAAACCTTAGCTAAAGTGAAGAATAGATTCTATTTAACTCTACTGAAGTTGGAGAAGACAAAGGTGATCAGAGTTTTAGAATCAATAAAACTCGAGTAAAAATGTCTGATATCAATCATTAAAGAATACTTGAGTGATGTGGAGTCATTAGGAGATGATTTAATCAATTAATCTCTGGATTGAAGTCGTTGGAGATGTCGAAGCTCTAGTAATTGATGGTAATATCATCATCTACCATAACTGGACTAATTTAGCCAAATTCCAAGGATAAAATCTCCTTATCATCAAAAGGGCATAATTCAATTCTGACTTGAATTTGAGAAGAAGGGAAATTCAGTTAATTTTGTTATTTTAACGAATATTCACAAATGCTGATTAACTAAGGGGTGAAACAGTGCTTAATGAATGGTCCAATGAACTTAAATTCCCAAGAAGTAGGCTTGAACTGACTGAATCAAGATTTTCTGAGAATTAAAGATTAATTTAATAATAAAAGCCCTAATTACAGCCTCACTTCAATTAAAATGATTTTGGTGAAAATAAATGTAATCTAAGCTTTATAAAAATCATTTAAAAATATTTTATGATGTTTAGAACATTCACTTTGACCAAATGAATCCATTGTGACAAAAAGTAGAGATTAAGGTGGGAATTGCTACATTTTAGGTTAAAGTGTAAATTACCTAATCAAACATAGTTAAAAATCAAATTTGAGGTCACCAATTAATTCCTTGGGTCTAAATTAAGTTGCCCCTAAATTTTAAGCCCAATCAGAGTCCATCTTAACCAAGTTTACATTTAACTCCATCAGTCTCTATTTATTGAAAACCACCCCTATGTTTCAATTATTCTCGCATCCAAGCCCTTTGCTGATGTCACGATGATGTTACCCATTCAATCAAAGATTTGATTGATCAAATCTCAACCAAATCCCACCAAACTTGGTGGGATTGTCCATCAAATCATGCTCCATCAAGTAACCCCAATCTCGAGCTCCATATTGGAGCTAATCACAGTCGGTGAGATGATATTCGCGAGGCTCAAAGATAACCAAAATCATAAACAAAACTTGTGATTCTTTGCTCAATTAGTGCATAATCTCCTCTATATAAGTTCTTGGACATTCCTAAGCACTTCTTTGTGTCAAATTTAGCTAGAATTCTCCTCTTCATCTTCCTCCTTACCAGTGAAGGATGCACCACCGAAGCTTCTTCTTCCCACATCTTCATCCCCTGCTATGTACAATAGGTAGAGGGCTTTGCTTCCTCTTCCTCCCAGGAAACTTCCTGTGAAGCTTCAAGCATCAATTCCTATTCTTCAACTTCGGTGACCACCTCCTCTTCCCCCTCGTTGGTGCACCATCGGTGACCTTCTCCCTCTTCCTTTCTTAAAATTTCCTTAGGGTTTTTCTTACTCTCCCCTCCAATTAGCATTTTGGAGCTTTAGAGCTCCATTTATTATCTCCTCCCTCTCCAACCTCTGTTGATGTCACCCTCCATTGCTTCACCATATGACCTCCTCTGCCTTCCCCTTACCCAATTAACTTGGGCAAAAGCTCCTCCTCACCTTCGCTAAGCTTTGACCAAGCTAATTTGCCCTTATATCACCACAATCATCACCCACAATTACCACCAAAGAAGCTTCGCTGAAGCTTCTACACCAAGCTCGTCCGCTTACCCCCACATATAATAGACCTAAGGATTTGCTCCGGTGTGTCTCCCCGAAGTTGTTGGTGTGTTTAATCTAAGCCAAGAGGCTGTATCCACATGCACAGGTACTCACCAGTAGGAGCATCTTCCCCGATGTCAAGTAGTAGCATCCAATGACTTAAAGATGAAGGCACCCCCTCCTTCAACTATGGTTTCGTTGTGGCACGCAATCTGAATTGGGGATCTGAAATCCCACAGTGAATTGAGCCTTGATACCTCCAGCAGCTTGATGCGAAAAGTCGCATGATTTGTAAAGGTGAGTTTTTGATGTCGTTGTAACACGTGAATTTGCATACGCTTTTAAATTTATATCCTAGATAGGGGAGTATCTAGGGTCGTCCAAGGAGGCAAAAATTGTAATTCAATTCTCTTGCCAAAAATAAATCTCAACTTTCTTTTTGGTATTTTAAATATAAATGTATAATTTGTGTTTTGAAATAATACGGGCAAAGTGCAAATTGTGACGAAAAAGTGCTAACACCTAAAATGCTAAGTTGAAACTTAAGAGATTAAAATGTCCACTACCTAGCTCAACCGGGTTTTATTGTTATAACGTTGTAGTATAGCCAGTTATTACCAACATTTCAAATATATAAATTTTTTTACTTGGAAAATAAAAGAGTTCCCGAGGTCGAACTCAGGGAGCAAGTTGTATTCTAGAGATATACATGTTTCTTTTACAAAAAAATAAAGAAAGAGAGAGGGAAAGAATTTGTTGTTCTCTTTGTTTTCTCCTCGTGATGTTCTTCTTTGTTCTGCAGAGGTGATGCTCCTCTTTCTTTCTTCAGATCTCCTTCTTCTTCTTCCTTGGTTTCTGTCTTGGCCTCTCTTCTTCTTTTTCTGCAGTCTCTTCTGTGAAGGTTTCTTCTTCCTTGGCTCTGCTGTACTTCTTCTCTGCAGCCTTTCCTCTTCTTCTGCCTTGCTCAGCCTCTTCTTTAGAGTTTCTTCTTGTTTCTCCTCCCTGCGGCTAAGTGTCAGCTTCTTCTTTTCTTTTTCAGCCAGGGACGTCACCCCTCCTTTCTTCTTTTCCCTTCAGGCCGTCGTCTGATTTCCAAATCAGACGACTTAAACTACCTGTTGCTACAGTCAGCTTCCTTCTTCTTCCGCGGGTCTTCTTCTTCGCCTGTGCCTGCACACTTCAGAGTTTTTCGTCAGAGGCAAAACCTACTCTACCCTCCCCCCCCGCGTCTCTCTCTCTCTCTGAAACCACTCTTGGGAAAGCTCTCCCAGAGCTGCCGGGTAACCGGGTTCGGGTCAGGCCCGGGTCCAGGCCCACCGGCGTGCGTGGTGGGCGAGGAGTGCAGGTCAGTCTTAAGTCTGGTCCGGTCGGGTCAGGTCCGTGGGGCGTGAGCGCGGACGAGACCGGGTAACCGGGCGGGTGAAGGGGACCTCACCCCGTGTGCTGAGGCAGTAAGCCTTCAGCACTTTTGCATCTTATATCGCTGCGCCTCTTCAGGCTTTTCCGAGTTGTCCCACCCCAATTGCGCGCCTGCAGCGGGGAAATCAGCGGGAGATCACGGCGTCACGCGAAGCCTTCTGCCTTAGCTGCGAGCCTGGTGTTTTGCCAAAACGCCTCGCAAGGCCTGGGAGTTGAATCTGGGCGTGGCGCTGAGCGTGGCGCGCCTGTAGCTGCAGGCGGAAGCAGTTCCTCCTGCGCGGCAATGGCGGCGGAGGTCGGGTGGCCTGTTCACAAGAAAACGGCCTCTCGGCCTAATCAGAAAGTGCCAGGAGCTTCGCCAGGGTGCGGCGAAGCTCGTGTGGGTGGTGGCGAGGCGCGGGGCGACGTGCAAGGGCTGCCCTAGGTCGGACTGTGGGTCGGAGGATGGGTTTGTTGGGGGAAGCGTTACGGAGGTGTGGAGTGGCAGTGAAGGGGTGGGGGGTTCTCAGTGTGATGAGGCGGAGGTGCGGTGAGGGTTGGCGAGCCGTGTGGGTTGTTGAGGTGATGGGAGCGGCTCGCCGGAGGGTGGCCGGAGACGAAGGGGGTGACGATGGTCAGGGTCGGTCGAGGGCTTAATTGAATAAATTGAAAGCGGGGAAAGAAAGAGGAGAAGAAGGGGAGTAGCTCTAGCTTACTTGCAGGGACGAAGGGGGAGGAACAGGGCGACAGTCGTATCGACTGTCGTCGGAGAAGACGATGCTCAGGGAAAGGGGCGGCGGCGAGCAGAGAGCCGGAGAGGTGCCAGCTGGGTGCGGCGTGGCGCGGGAAGAGCAGGGGAGGAAGTCTCTGCTGCTGGTATTGCGGCAGAGCGAAGAGGTGGAGGGGGAGGAAACCGTCGGAGCTGGTGAGCGTCTGCCGGAGGGAGAAGAGAGGAAAGTTGGGGATTTTCTCCGTCAGATCCAGGCTGCCCCGGTCGGTGGAGCAACGGGGGGTATTTATAGGGATTAAACAGGGAGGAAGGCGGAGGGAGACGACGTGTCTCCCTCGCCGGAGGATGGCCGGAAACAAGAACCCATACCGTCCGTGCGTTCGCACGGCCGGTATGGCGGGTTACAACGACCAGGGGGGCGTCCCTGCGACGGCTGACGACGCAGGGCACCCCCGGTTTACTTGCCAGGTCCCCCACCTCACCCTGCGCGGCGCCATGCTCCGCGCAAGGTTGCCGGAGCATGGTGCTGGCAGGTTTTGCAGGGGGGACCTGATCGCAAAGAACGAAGGAGAGTTAGGGGCCAAAATGCGAGGGTTCAAAAGTTGAGGGCCAAAGAGTAAATATATGAGGACCAAAGTGTAAAGTCGGTCAAGGAGGTTTCTTCTTAGGCTCAAGTTTTTATACATGACTAATTAGGACCTAAGGAATCTGATGGTGAATTTCATTTCTATATTAAACCTTGTTTGACCGGTCAATTTACGCAAAAACCCAAATTAAGTTATTAATTGGGCATGGTTCTCAATGTAGGTCAAAATGGGTTCTGAAGGCCAAATTGAAGGTTCTAAACCCTAGAGATTATTTTTCTATGAATCTTAGAGGGTTTATTCTATTTTTACTTTGCCTCGAACCTTGTGAATTGAAGTGGGTTGTTTTAGGGTTACAGATTATCATTTAGTTTCTTGGAATTGCTGTAGCCCTTGCTAGATCATTTCATCCCACTCTTATTCTTATTAAGCTGCTTTGACCTATGTTTGGGCCCTGAATTACCCTGTATGCAGATTATACTGGTAAAATTGCATTTTTACCCCTTATGACTTATTTTCTTCTCAAACTCAGGATTCTCTGAGTTAAGCCTTTCCTTGAGATATGTAGGAGCTTTTATCCTTTGTGTTAGGTCAAAATGAGCTAGTTATGGCTCATGATGAGGTTCTCATCATACCCCCATGCCTAGCTTTTGCTAGTCCCTTAGCAAAAACTTAAGGTTTCAACCCTTGTTCTAGACCATGAAATTTTTAATAGTTTTAGATAAGTGCCTTTTTTATTTGAGCATAGATTAGGTTAGAATGCTGACCATAGGCCTAAAAGGTACTCTAGTACCAATCAAGATCCAAATCTGTCTAGCCTTAGCCTCAGTCTTTTAGCAAAGGTTTTTAAGGCCCACAAGAACTAACCTAAGGTTTATTGGACTTCGTGGTTAAAGCACCCGTGCTTGAAATGATTTTAGCCCTGGCTCAGTTCGCAGTGCGTTTTGTAAGAGAGAGATAGAAAGTTTTTCTGTTTGGAGAGTTTTCTCTCTCTTTTTCTTTTTAGTTCTAGCCTAGGATTGGCTTTTCAACACGGTCTGTATCAGATTCCTTGCTCCCATCATCAATCCTCAAGGGTTCCTGGCGATCGATGCTTCGAGATAGCACCACCCATGGCAACCCCCGGAACCCTGGCTATTGAGATTTCGAGATAATCCCATCCATGGTATTCCGTGGCTGAATCCAGACCCTGGCAATTGACACTTCGAGATAATGCCATCCATGGAATCTGAACCAGCAGAGTGCTTACATGCCCCCAGTAGGATATGTAAATATCCTAAGAGACAAGCACCGAGGAGATGATATTTTGTTACGCATCTTCGAGGGGATTTCCCGCATCTCCACGCTGGGAACTCGTCCAAATCAACTTGTGTTGATCGGCCGCTCCTATTCTAGGTGATCTTTTCAGATTTTTGCGACGCTTCTGCGTGATTCTGATTTTTATGCTTACTGAACCAGGCTGTGTGTGAGGTTAGGGTGCTTAGGTTACTGAGTCCCGTAAACCAAAAATTAGTTAACGAGGCCGAATACTCCCTAAGCCTTAGACCTAATACTTCAGCTTTTCATTTTCCTCAACCTCTTGAGGAGTGTCCAGATCTTAATGGGTACTAAGAGTCTATTCAAGAATGCCTAAGGTTTGCATTCTTTACTAATCTCATTGTGCACTTTTCTTGAATGAGGTCTAGAACTTAAGTTAATTCCTTAGTTCCTTACTAATGACTATCACTTTTTCTCATAATTTTGTGCTCCTTTTTCATTTTGTTTCTTTTCTCCTTCACAAAATTTCCTTCTCCTCTTTTCCTCTTATTCTTTTTCGAAAAATTTTTTAATTTTTATGGTGTTTTTGGCATATGTGAATTTTTTTGTTTGAAACCTTTTCTTACAAGTTTTGCACTTTCATACCCCCCCATGCCTAAGATTTGCAATGTCCTCATTGTAACCTAGGGGGTCTTAGTTCATTCCTTAAGACAGAAATTTGGATGAGTGGATGGGTCGGGTTGAATTTTTGCGGACGATTTCAAATCCCAGATGCAAACATCTGAGTTGGGGTCGGCTGTCTACAAGGGTGAACTTCGAGTGCTAAAAGGTGTCAGAACAAGTTTCAGGTTTTCAAAGAGAATGACGGGCTGCCTCCCGTTAAGCGCTGAGTTTTACGCCATCGGCTGGGCGCAATAAGCTCAAGGGGAAAGGAGGATATAAGATGCCTCAGCCAAATTAGTAGAAGTTACATCAATGAACGGCTTGAGTCTCTGACCGTTCACGATGAAAGGTTCAGAATCGTGGCTGAGTGGACTGATTTCGATTGCTCCATTTCCAAAAACCTGTCGGACCAAATATGGTCCGACCCACTTAGATCTCAGTTTTCCTGGGAAGAGTTTGAGTCGGGCATCAAAGAGTAGGACCTTTTGACCAGGATGAAAGATCTTTCTCGAGATGTGTTTGTCGTGGAAGGCTTTAACCCGCTCCTTGTAGATTTGCGAGTTCTCGTACGCGTCTATGCGTAATTCATCGATCTCGCTGATTTGGAGTTTTCTGTGGGTCCCAGCCTTGGAAAGATCTAGATTACAGTTCCGTACTGCCCAATAGGCTTTATGCTCCAGTTCTACGGGAAGGTGGCATGCCTTTCCGTACACCAGTCTAAAGGGAGACATGCCCAATTGGGTCTTGTGGGCGGTCCTATAGGCCCACAATGCTTCTGGAAGTCGGGACGACCAGTCCTTCCTGTCAGGTCGAACAGTGACTTGCAGGATTTTCTTGATCTCCCGATTAGACAGCTCAGCTAGACCATTAGTTTGGGGGTGGTAAGGAGTAGAGATTCGGTGAGACACCCCGTATTTGGTCATCAGTGACCTAAACTGAGCATTTGTGAAATGGGTCCCCCCATCAGAGATTATTGCACGAGGAATCCCGAACCTTGAGAAAATGTGTTGATGAATGAATTTGAGAACGCTTTTGTGATCACAGGTTCGGGTCAGTATGGCTAGGATCCATTTGGACACGTAGTCCACAGCCAACAGAATGTATTCGAAACCATCCGAAACAGGAAAGGGGCCCATAAAATCAATCCCCCAAACATCAAAGATTTCGCATACTAGAATCGGTTGCATAGGCATCATGTCGCGATGGCTCATGTTGCCCAAAGTCTGGCAACGACTGCATGCCTTGCAATGACTGTATGCGTCTTTGAACAGTGTGGGCCAGTAAAAGCCACACTGGAGGACTTTTGATGCGGTTTTATGTCCGGCAAAATGGCCACCGCATGCCTGGTCATGGCAGAAAGAGAGGATATTGTTGACTTCCCCTTCCGGGACACATCTCCGGATGATCTGATCGGCACCTATGCGGAAGAGGTACGGGTCTTCCCAGATGTAATACTTGGCATCGGAGCGTAATTTGTCTTTCTTGGCCTTCGGCCAATCGGACGGGATCTGATGAGATGCCAAGTAATTTACTATATTAGCAAACCATGGAAGGCTAGTACCAATAGTCAGCAGGTGCTCATCGGGAAAATGCTCAGTGATGGGTCCGGAAGGGTCAATTATTTCAGAAGGAAGACGGGACAAGTGATCAGCTACCACGTTTTGCTTTCCCGCTTTGTCGCGAATCTCAAGGTCAAATTCTTGCAACAGCAAGATCCATCGGATTAATCGAGGTTTCGCGTCCTTCTTCGCAAGGAGATGCCTCACAGCTATGTGATCCGAGTATATGATGACATGGGAACCCAGAAGGTACGATCTGAACTTTTCTAGGGCAAATACTATAGCTAGCAGCTCTTTCTCAGTAACCGTATAGTTACGCTGAGCCTCATTGAGTGTTTTGCTGGCGTAGTAAATGACCACAGGTTTCTTGTCATTTTTCTGTCCCAAAACCGCTCCTACAGCGAAGTCGGATGCATCACACATGATCTCAAAGGGTTGAGACCAATCAGGGGACTGTAGGATCGGGGCTTGGGTGACTCGATCACGCAGGATTTCAAATGCTTGAGTGCATTCCTTGGAGATTTCGAAGGGAACATCCTTGGAGAGAAGAGTGGTCTGGGGGCGTGCGATTTTTGAAAAATCAGGGATAAATCGTCGATAAAAACCGACATGCCCTAAAAAGGACCGGATGTCCCTGATTGAGCTAGGCATAGGAAGGTGAGAAATCAGATTAACCTTAGCTTGATCCACTTGGATACCTTTCTCCGAAATTGAGTGTCCCAGGACAATTCCCTCAGGCACCATGAAATGGCTCTTTTCCCAGGAAAGAACCAAATTCACATCGATGCACCGCCTGAGTATCTGGACCAAGTGTTGGAGGCAATCGTCGAATGATGCTCCGAAAACTGAAAAGTCATCCATGAAGACTTCCAGATAATCACCTACCATATCTGAGAATATGGCAAGCATGCATCGCTGAAAAGTAGCGGGTGCATTGCAAAGACCGAAAGGCATCCTTCAGAAAGCGTATGTTCCGAAGGGGCAGGTGAACGTGGTCTTTTCTTGGTCCTCAGGATGGATTGCCACCTGGTTATAACCAGAGTACCCGTCAAGAAAGCAGAAGAACTTATTTCCCGCTAGTTTTTCGAGAATTTGATCAATGAAGGGTAGTGGGAAATGATCCTTCTTCGTGGAGGAATTGAGTCGACGGTAATCTATACAGACTCTCCACGAGTTGGCTAATCGGGTAGGAATGATTTCTCCGGTCTCAGTCGTTATAGTGGTGAGTCCTGCCTTCTTGGGCACGACCTGAATTGGGCTCACCCAACGACTATCGGAGATCGGGTAGATGATCCCGGCATCTAACCATTTGATGATCTCCTTTTTCACGACCCCCTGCAGATTGGGGTTTAAGCGTCTCTGCATTTCACGAGAAGGTCGTGTGCCCTCTTCTGAATAGATATGATGAGTACAATAAGAGGGACTTATTCCAGTCAAATCATCGAGAGTCCATCCGATGGCTCTGCGATGTTGCTGGAGGACAATAATCAGACGGGATTCCTGTTCAGGACTGAGGTTGGAATTGATAATCACAGGAAAGGTCTGATTAGAACCCAAAAATACATTTTTCAAGTGAGCGGGAAGGGGTTTCAGTTCGAGGATGGGGTTTTCAGCAGCAGCGGGTGGTTCAGTATAGATGTGAGGTTCAAGGGTGGGAGTTACTGGGTTGTTCATATCTGGATTCAACTCCTCTGTTTGCGGGTCAAGATCCTTCTGTGGTTGATGAGGCATAATCGAGTCATTCTGGAGGTGTGATTCATCAACCAAAGTCTTGATGTCACAAATTTGTTCGATGACGCCGCAATTAATTCCTTGTTGGGCCTTAAATATATCAATTTTCAATGTTTGATCTCCAAACTTAAGCTCTATTTGGCCCTTCTCACAGCTGATGTTGGCTCTAGCAGTAGCCAAGAAAGGTCTCCCTAGAATGATTGGTGTATCCCTAGGGTTCTCAGGTGCATCCATATCTAAGACTATAAAGTCCACTGGAAAATAGAAATCCCGCACTCTCACGATAACATCCTCGAGAATCCCTTTTGGTGACTTTATAGATCGATCTGCTAATTGTAATGTCACCTCGGTCGGTTTTAGCTCAGATTCTTCTAGATGGTCGAGTAAGGATGTGGGTATCAGGTTTATGGATGCACCCAAGTCTAACAATGCTCTATCAAATTGGGTACCACCTATCTTACAGGAAATCAGGGGAGTTCCAGGATCTTTTGCCTTGGGTGGGAGTCTACTAAAGATTACAGAGCTGGCTTGCTCTGACAGAACAATTGGGCTCCCTCCCCTGGTTCGCGGCTTACGCTGGGGTGTACATATATTCTTTAGAAATCGTGCGTAAGCTGGTACGTGGCGGATTGCATCCATCAAGGGGATGTTTATGTGGACCTGCTCAAAGAGCTTGACCAGGTCCTCCTCAGGGGCCACGGGTTTGGTGGTTTTCTTTCCCTTGGTCAGGGCCTCGGGAAACGGGATCTTGGTTGGTTCTTCTAGGATAGGTCCAGGTTGTGGATCTGGAACAGCGGTACCTTGGATAACTATCCTAGGGTCATGGTTATCAGGCTGGGAGTGGTTTGGATAATGCGGGTCTTGAGTTGTCTTACCACTACGTGTTGTTACAGAATTTAATCCAGCCTGATTTTGGTTTGGGTTTGGTAGGAGGGGTGGCTGCTGCTGAAATCCCGCATAAGAAGTTGAGGCTTCCATCTCGTCTGGAGATGGAGCAGTAGGGGCCTGATAAATCCATTGAGCGTGGCCTAAATTTGGATTCATAACGCGCTTCTGGGTTGGCACGTTATTTGGGTTAGGAAGGGGTTGGGAAGGGAGTGTGCCTGGCAGGCGAGAATTTGCCAACTGGGCCAGTTGAGTTTTAACTTCAGTAAGCTCGTCCTTGTGCTGTTTTTGAATAGCCGCATTCATTTTTTGAATGTCAGCCAGAGTCTGAAGGATTAAGGACATTTGATCTTGATTTGGCCCTGATGGATAAGTAGGGTTGGGCCGAGGCTGAGGCAGCTGGTAGTGACGAGAGGGCTGTGGGCGGGACTGAAAAGGTGGTCTTTGGGTTTAGGAATTTCCCGCCCACTGAAAATTGGGATGGTTTCGCCATCCAGGGTTGTAAGTGTTGGAGAATGGGTCATTCTGGATGGCGTTGAGGTCCTCGCAGGTCTGAGGAACCTCCTGAGAATCAGGGAAAGGAGGAATGGAGTTCCCTCGGCTGGTATAGAAAGGATCTGATGATCTTCCAGTCCAAGAATCAGATGGGGGTGGATATGGATCCATCCCAGGGGAAGATCGATGGAGGATGTTTTGCACAGTCTCCTGTGTGGAAGGAGGTTGTGCAAAGGAGTTACGCGTGGAGGTGGCTCGCTGCAAGTGCTGAGTCAGCTCATCCACCTTTTCAATGATTGAGACCTTGTCCAATCGACTGGCCATTAATTCCAGGTCGACTGATGCAGACAGGCCCTGCGTCTCATGTGCTCCCTTAAGATTCGTCGCTGCGCGGGTATTCGTCCTGTCGAATAATCCCATGGAGTCATTGTTGATGGAGTTCTCGCACATGTTTTCGAGAATCTCCCATACGGTGTCTTCATGTTGACCCATGATGTTTCCTCCGCAAGTTGCATTGACGAAAAGGCGGATGTCCTCACGGAGTCCCTGGTAAAAAGATTGGACTTGTTCCCATTTAGGAACTCCGTGATGGGGGCACTTCCTCATGTGATCCTGAAAACGATCCCATGCCTCATGAAGAGGTTCTCCAGATTGTTGAGTGAAGTGTGTAATCTGATGGCGCAAGGCGTTGGTCCGACCAACGGGAAAGAACTTTTTCAAAAACTCGGATTGAAGTTCTTCCCAAGTGTTGATCGGCCGGGTCTGCGTTTGATACCAATGGGCGGCCTTGTCCATAAGAGAAAAGGAGAACATCTTCATGAGAAGAATATCCCGATTTTGCGCATCTGATCCAAAAGTGTGGGCCAGATGCTTTAGCTGTTTGATGTGCTGGAAGGGATCTTCAGAATTAAGCCCATGGAATTTAGGTATAGCATGAATCATGTTGGGCTTTAGTTCGGAATCAGGTCCTCCAGTCGGGATTCTGACTCGAGGCTCAATGGCCACCGCAGCAGGATTGTGGTGGTCCCGCATCATAGGACGCTGTGGTGGGTGCACGAAGTTTTGGAAGAGGTCATTGAGTCGCTGGAGCTGGTGTTCCAGATTATTTTCTTCCTCAACTGGCTGAGCCATGATGGGGGAAGAAGAACTTGGTTCTGAATCAGAAGAGAGAATAATGTGAGGGTGTTGCTGCACAAACACGGGCGTCGAGGCTTGGCCTTGACGAGAGCGAATTTCTAATGGAGGTCTTAAGGGTGGTCTTAGGGACCTCCTTCCGTACATGCACTGTTTGGAAGAGGTAAGTTTAGAAGGTGCTGGACCCAATCAAGACACCCAAAAATGTGTTGGGTGACTATAGAGGTGCGGGGCAGATGGACCCCTTGATCAGAAAGATCGTCCACCTGAGAATTACCTGGGCAGCCAGAGAGGGAGAGTCCCGCGAAGACCCCTACACGGTAGAGCGTCCCAACGGGTTACAGGGTTTCCCCCACCCGACCTCTCTTGTCACTGCGGTTCCAGGTAGACCAGAATGGGGATCTTGACCTCTTAAGTCTACCAATTTTAAGATCAGGGTGCTTAAGGTTTCACTTGAACTTTAGTCTTTTTAAGTGCAAAGAGTGACCTAATTTAAGGTTGGTTGACCCAAAGGGGTCAACTTTACCTCTTGTTTTCTTTGAGAGCTTTCAGGTCTTGTCTTTTAGGGTTCAAGTGTTTAGAGAGAGCCAATTGTTTAGGATTTTTCTTGTTAATTATTTTCAATCAATGGCTTGGGCACACCTCTTTTGGATTTCCTCAATTCTTGATTAAGGGGTGTGTCTCTACTGAAATCCTAATGTTTGACCTTATGTTGGCTCTACTTGGTCCATTTAACTCTTTGTTGGGCAATTAGGGCTCAAGCAAGAATGTGTTAGCCCTTAAGTACCCTTAATAGTGTGCAGGAGTGATGAGTTGAAAACATGCAACTCTTTATGGTTACTAAGTATGGAAGACAGGTTAGCCCTATATTGCTTGTTCTTTTCTTTTCTTCCTCTTTAGAGTTTAGGGGTTAATAGTGAGAGGAAAAATTTACCTGTCTTCGGAGTGGTTGTCGTGTGGTTGCTTGTCTTCTTGAGTTCCTGTAGCTGCACAAAAGAGATGAGATTATCAGAAATTAAAAGAAACAGGAATGTTTACCTCTAGAATAGCCGTTGCTCCCCGGTAACGGCACCAAAATGAAATGGTCTGGGACAACCGGGTTTTATTGTTATAACGTTGTAGTATAGCCAGTTATTACCAACATTTCAAATATATAAATTTTTTTACTTGGAAAATAAAAGAGTTCCCGAGGTCGAACTCAGGGAGCAAGTTGTATTCTAGAGATATACATGTTTCTTTTACAAAAAAATAAAGAAAGAGAGAGGGAAAGAATTTGTTGTTCTCTTTGTTTTCTCCTCGTGATGTTCTTCTTTGTTCTGCAGAGGTGATGCTCCTCTTTCTTTCTTCAGATCTCCTTCTTCTTCTTCCTTGGTTTCTGTCTTGGCCTCTCTTCTTCTTTTTCTGCAGTCTCTTCTGTGAAGGTTTCTTCTTCCTTGGCTCTGCTGTACTTCTTCTCTGCAGCCTTTCCTCTTCTTCTGCCTTGCTCAGCCTCTTCTTTAGAGTTTCTTCTTGTTTCTCCTCCCTGCGGCTAAGTGTCAGCTTCTTCTTTTCTTTTTCAGCCAGGGACGTCACCCCTCCTTTCTTCTTTTCCCTTCAGGCCGTCGTCTGATTTCCAAATCAGACGACTTAAACTACCTGTTGCTACAGTCAGCTTCCTTCTTCTTCCGCGGGTCTTCTTCTTCGCCTGTTCCTGCACACTTCAGAGTTTTTCGTCAGAGGCAAAACCTACTCTACCCTCCCCCCCCGCGTCTCTCTCTCTCTCTGAAACCACTCTTGGGAAAGCTCTCCCAGAGCTGCCGGGTAACCGGGTTCGGGTCAGGCCCGGGTCCAGGCCCACCGGCGTGCGTGGTGGGCGAGGAGTGCAGGTCAGTCTTAAGTCTGGTCGGGTCGGGTCAGGTCCGCGGGGCGTGAGCGCGGACGAGACCGGGTAACCGGGCGGGTGAAGGGGACCTCACCCCGTGTGCTGAGGCAGTAAGCCTTCAGCACTTTTGCATCTTATATCGCTGCGCCTCTTCAGGCTTTTCCGAGTTGTCCCACCCCAATTGCGTGCCTGCAGCGGGGAAATCAGCGGGAGATCACGGCGTCACGCGAAGCCTTCTGCCTTAGCTGCGAGCCTGGTGTTTTGCCAAAACGCCTCGCAAGGCCAGGGAGTTGAATCTGGGCGTGGCGCTGAGCGTGGCGCGCCTGTAGCTGCAGGCGGAAGCAGTTCCTCCTGCGCGGCAATGGCGGCGGAGGTCGGGTGGCCTGTTCACAAGAAAACGGCCTCTCGGCCTAATCAGAAAGTGCCAGGAGCTTCGCCAGGGTGCGGCGAAGCTCGTGTGGGTGGTGGCGAGGCGCGGGGCGACGTGCAAGGGCTGCCCTAGGTCGGACTGTGGGTCGGAGGATGGGTTTGTTGGGGGAAGCGTTACGGAGGTGTGGAGTGGCAGTGAAGGGGTGGGGGGTTCTCAGTGTGATGAGGCGGAGGTGCGGTGAGGGTTGGCGAGCCGTGTGGGTTGTTGAGGTGATGGGAGCGGCTCGCCGGAGGGTGGCCGGAGACGAAGGGGGTGACGATGGTCAGGGTCGGTCGAGGGCTTAATTGAATAAATTGAAAGCGGGGAAAGAAAGAGGAGAAGAAGGGGAGTAGCTCTAGCTTACTTGCAGGGACGAAGGGGGAGGAACAGGGCGACAGTCGTATCGACTGTCGCCGGAGAAGACGATGCTCAGGGAAAGGGGCGGCGGCGAGCAGAGAGCCGGAGAGGTGCCAGCTGGGTGCGGCGTGGCGCGGGAAGAGCAGGGGAGGAAGTCTCTGCTGCTGGTATTGCGGCAGAGCGAAGAGGTGGAGGGGGAGGAAACCGTCGGAGCTGGTGAGCGTCTGCCGGAGGGAGAAGAGAGGAAAGTTGGGGATTTTCTCCGTCAGATCCAGGCTGCCCCGGTCGGTGGAGCAACGGGGGGTATTTATAGGGATTAAACTGGGAGGAAGGCGGAGGGAGACGACGTGTCTCCCTCGCCGGAGGATGGCCGGAAACAAGAACCCATACCGTCCGTGCGTTCGCACGGCCGGTATGGCGGGTTACAACGACCAGGGGGGTGTCCCTGCGACGGCTGACGACACAGGGCACCCCCGGTTTACTTGCCAGGTCCCCCACCTCACCCTGCGCGGCGCCATGCTCCGCGCAAGGTCGCCGGAGCATGGTGCTGGCAGGTTTTGCAGGGGGGACCTGATCGCAAAGAACGAAGGAGAGTTAGGGGCCAAAATGCGAGGGTTCAAAAGTTGAGGGCCAAAGAGTAAATATATGAGGACCAAAGTGTAAAGTCGGTCAAGGAGGTTTCTTCTTAGGCTCAAGTTTTTATACATGACTAATTAGGACCTAAGGAATCTGATGGTGAATTTCATTTCTATATTAAACCTTGTTTGACCGGTCAATTTACGCAAAAACCCAAATTAAGTTATTAATTGGGCATGGTTCTCAATGTAGGTCAAAATGGGTTCTGAAGGCCAAATTGAAGGTTCTAAACCCTAGAGATTATTTTTCTATGAATCTTAGAGGCTTTATTCTATTTTTACTTTGCCTCGAACCTTGTGAATTGAAGTGGGTTGTTTTAGGGTTACAGATTATCATTTAGTTTCTTGGAATTGCTGTAGCCCTTGCTAGATCATTTCATCCCACTCTTATTCTTATTAAGCTGCTTTGACCTATGTTTGGGCCCTGAATTACCCTGTATGCAGATTATACTGGTAAAATTGCATTTTTACCCCTTATGACTTATTTTCTTCTCAAACTCAGGATTCTCTGAGTTAAGCCTTTCCTTGAGATATGTAGGAGCTTTTATCCTTTGTGTTAGGTCAAAATGAGCTAGTTATGGCTCATGATGAGGTTCTCATCATACCCCCATGCCTAGCTTTTGCTAGTCCCTTAGCAAAAACTTAAGGTTTCAACCCTTGTTCTAGACCATGAAATTTTTAATAGTTTTAGATAAGTGCCTTTTTTATTTGAGCATAGATTAGGTTAGAATGCTGACCATAGGCCTAAAAGGTACTCTAGTACCAATCAAGATCCAAATCTGTCTAGCCTTAGCCTCAGTCTTTTAGCAAAGGTTTTTAAGGCCCACAAGAACTAACCTAAGGTTTATTGGACTTCGTGGTTAAAGCACCCGTGCTTGAAATGATTTTAGCCCTGGCTCAGTTCGCAGTGCGTTTTGTAAGAGAGAGATAGAAAGTTTTTCTGTTTGGAGAGTTTTCTCTCTCTTTTTCTTTTTAGTTCTAGCCTAGGATTGGCTTTTCAACACGGTCTGTATCAGATTCCTTGCTCCCATCATCAATCCTCAAGGGTTCCTGGCGATCGATGCTTCGAGATAGCACCACCCATGGCAACCCCCGGAACCCTGGCTATTGAGATTTCGAGATAATCCCATCCATGGTATTCCGTGGCTGAATCCAGACCCTGGCAATTGACACTTCGAGATAATGCCATCCATGGAATCTGAACCAGCAGAGTGCTTACATGCCCCCAGTAGGATATGTAAATATCCTAAGAGACAAGCACCGAGGAGATGATATTTTGTTACGCATCTTCGAGGGGATTTCCCGCATCTCCACGCTGGGAACTCGTCCAAATCAACTTGTGTTGATCGGCCGCTCCTATTCTAGGTGATCTTTTCAGATTTTTGCGACGCTTCTGCGTGATTCTGATTTTTACGCTTACTGAACCAGGCTGTGTGTGAGGTTAGGGTGCTTAGGTTACTGAGTCCCGTAAACCAAAAATTAGTTAACGAGGCCGAATACTCCCTAAGCCTTAGACCTAATACTTCAGCTTTTCATTTTCCTCAACCTCTTGAGGAGTGTCCAGATCTTAATGGGTACTAAGAGTCTATTCAAGAATGCCTAAGGTTTGCATTCTTTACTAATCTCATTGTGCACTTTTCTTGAATGAGGTCTAGAACTTAAGTTAATTCCTTAGTTCCTTACTAATGACTATCACTTTTTCTCATAATTTTGTGCTCCTTTTTCATTTTGTTTCTTTTCTCCTTCACAAAATTTCCTTCTCCTCTTTTCCTCTTATTCTTTTTCGAAAAATTTTTTAATTTTTATGGTGTTTTTGGCATATGTGAATTTTTTTGTTTGAAACCTTTTCTTACAAGTTTTGCACTTTCATACCCCCCCATGCCTAAGATTTGCAATGTCCTCATTGTAACCTAGGGGGTCTTAGTTCATTCCTTAAGACAGAAATTTGGATGAGTGGATGGGTCGGGTTGAATTTTTGCGGACGATTTCAAATCCCAGATGCAAACATCTGAGTTGGGGTCGGCTGTCTACAAGGGTGAACTTCGAGTGCTAAAAGGTGTCAGAACAAGTTTCAGGTTTTCAAAGAGAATGACGGGCTGCCTCCCGTTAAGCGCTGAGTTTTACGCCATCGGCTGGGCGCAATAAGCTCAAGGGGAAAGGAGGATATAAGATGCCTCAGCCAAATTAGTAGAAGTTACATCAATGAACGGCTTGAGTCTCTGACCGTTCACGATGAAAGGTTCAGAATCGTGGCTGAGTGGACTGATTTCGATTGCTCCATTTCCAAAAACCTGTCGGACCAAATATGGTCCGACCCACTTAGATCTCAGTTTTCCTGGGAAGAGTTTGAGTCGGGCATCAAAGAGTAGGACCTTTTGACCAGGATGAAAGATCTTTCTCGAGATGTGTTTGTCGTGGAAGGCTTTAACCCGCTCCTTGTAGATTTGCGAGTTCTCGTACGCGTCTATGCGTAATTCATCGATCTCGCTGATTTGGAGTTTTCTGTGGGTCCCAGCCTTGGAAAGATCTAGATTACAGTTCCGTACTGCCCAATAGGCTTTATGCTCCAGTTCTACGGGAAGGTGGCATGCCTTTCCGTACACCAGTCTAAAGGGAGACATGCCCAATTGGGTCTTGTGGGCGGTCCTATAGGCCCACAATGCTTCTGGAAGTCGGGACGACCAGTCCTTCCTGTCAGGTCGAACAGTGACTTGCAGGATTTTCTTGATCTCCCGATTAGACAGCTCAGCTAGACCATTAGTTTGGGGGTGGTAAGGAGTAGAGATTCGGTGAGACACCCCGTATTTGGTCATCAGTGACCTAAACTGAGCATTTGTGAAATGGGTCCCCCCATCAGAGATTATTGCACGAGGAATCCCGAACCTTGAGAAAATGTGTTGATGAATGAATTTGAGAACGCTTTTGTGATCACAGGTTCGGGTCAGTATGGCTAGGATCCATTTGGACACGTAGTCCATAGCCAACAGAATGTATTCGAAACCATCCGAAACAGGAAAGGGGCCCATAAAATCAATCCCCGAAACATCAAAGATTTCGCATACTAGAATCGGTTGCATAGGCATCATGTCGCGATGGCTCATGTTGCCCAAAGTCTGGCAACGACTGCATGCCTTGCAATGACTGTATGCGTCTTTGAACAGTGTGGGCCAGTAAAAGCCACACTGGAGGACTTTTGATGCGGTTTTATGTCCGGCAAAATGGCCACCGCATGCCTGGTCATGGCAGAAAGAGAGGATATTGTTGACTTCCCCTTCCGGGACACATCTCCGGATGATCTGATCGGCACCTATGCGGAAGAGGTACGGGTCTTCCCAGATGTAATACTTGGCATCGGAGCGTAATTTGTCTTTCTTGGCCTTCGGCCAATCGGACGGGATCTGATGAGATGCCAAGTAATTTACTATATTAGCAAACCATGGAAGGCTAGTACCAATAGTCAGCAGGTGCTCATCGGGAAAATGCTCAGTGATGGGTCCGGAAGGGTCAATTATTTCAGAAGGAAGACGGGACAAGTGATCAGCTACCACGTTTTGCTTTCCCGCTTTGTCGCGAATCTCAAGGTCAAATTCTTGCAACAGCAAGATCCATCGGATTAATCGAGGTTTCGCGTCCTTCTTCGCAAGGAGATGCCTCACAGCTATGTGATCCGAGTATATGATGACATGGGAACCCAGAAGGTACGATCTGAACTTTTCTAGGGCAAATACTATAGCTAGCAGCTCTTTCTCAGTAACCGTATAGTTACGCTGAGCCTCATTGAGTGTTTTGCTGGCGTAGTAAATGACCACAGGTTTCTTGTCATTTTTCTGCCCCAAAACCGCTCCTACAGCGAAGTCGGATGCATCACACATGATCTCAAAGGGTTGAGACCAATCAGGGGACTGTAGGATCGGGGCTTGGGTGACTCGATCACGCAGGATTTCAAATGCTTGAGTGCATTCCTTGGAGATTTCGAAGGGAACATCCTTGGAGAGAAGAGGGGTCAGGGGGCGTGCAATTTTTGAAAAATCAGGGATAAATCGTCGATAAAAACCGACATGCCCTAAAAAGGACCGGATGTCCCTGATTGAGCTAGGCATAGGAAGGTGAGAAATCAGATTAACCTTAGCTTGATCCACTTGGATACCTTTCTCCGAAATTGAGTGTCCCAGGACAATTCCCTCAGGCACCATGAAATGGCTCTTTTCCCAGGAAAGAACCAAATTCACATCGATGCACCGCCTGAGTATCTGGACCAAGTGTTGGAGGCAATCGTCGAATGATGCTCCGAAAACTGAAAAGTCATCCATGAAGACTTCCAGATAATCACCTACCATATCTGAGAATATGGCAAGCATGCATCGCTGAAAAGTAGCGGGTGCATTGCAAAGACCGAAAGGCATCCTTCGGAAAGCGTATGTTCCGAAGGGGCAGGTGAACGTGGTCTTTTCTTGGTCCTCAGGATGGATTGCCACCTGGTTATAACCGGAGTACCCGTCAAGAAAGCAGAAGAACTTATTTCCCGCTAGTTTTTCGAGAATTTGATCAATGAAGGGTAGTGGGAAATGATCCTTCTTCGTGGAGGAATTGAGTCGACGGTAATCTATACAGACTCTCCACGAGTTGGCTAATCGGGTAGGAATGATTTCTCCGGTCTCAGTCGTTATAGTGGTGAGTCCTGCCTTCTTGGGCACGACCTGAATTGGGCTCACCCAACGACTATCGGAGATCGGGTAGATGATCCCGGCATCTAACCACTTGATGATCTCCTTTTTCACGACCTCCTGCAGATTGGGGTTTAAGCGTCTCTGCATTTCACGAGAAGGTCGTGTGCCCTCTTCTGAATAGATATGATGAGTACAATAAGAGGGACTTATTCCAGTCAAATCATCGAGAGTCCATCCGATGGCTCTGCGATGTTGCTGGAGGACAATAATCAGACGGGATTCCTGTTCAGGACTGAGGTTGGAATTGATAATCACAGGAAAGGTCTGATTAGAACCCAAAAATACATTTTTCAAGTGAGCGGGAAGGGGTTTCAGTTCGAGGATGGGGTTTTCAGCAGCAGCGGGTGGTTCAGTATAGATGTGAGGTTCAAGGGTGGGAGTTACTGGGTTGTTCATATCTGGATTCAACTCCTCTGTTTGCGGGTCAAGATCCTTCTGTGGTTGATGAGGCATAATCGAGTCATTCTGGAGGTGTGATTCATCAACCAAAGTCTTGATGTCACAAATTTGTTCGATGACGCCGCAATTAATTCCTTGTTGGGCCTTAAATATATCAATTTTCAATGTTTGATCTCCAAACTTAAGCTCTATTTGGCCCTTCTCACAGCTGATGTTGGCTCTAGCAGTAGCCAAGAAAGGTCTCCCTAGAATGATTGGTGTATCCCTAGGGTTCTCAGGTGCATCCATATCTAAGACTATAAAGTCCACTGGAAAATAGAAATCCCGCACTCTCACGATAACATCCTCGAGAATCCCTTTTGGTGACTTTATAGATCGATCTGCTAATTGTAATGTCACCTCGGTCGGTTTTAGCTCAGATTCTTCTAGATGGTCGAGTAAGGATGTGGGTATCAGGTTTATGGATGCACCCAAGTCTAACAATGCTCTATCAAATTGGGTACCACCTATCTTACAGGAAATCAGGGGAGTTCCAGGATCTTTTGCCTTGGGTGGGAGTCTACTAAGGATTACAGAGCTGGCTTGCTCTGACAGAACAATTGGGCTCCCTCCCCTGGTTCGCGGCTTACGCTGGGGTGTACATATATTCTTTAGAAATCGTGCGTAAGCTGGTACGTGGCGGATTGCATCCATCAAGGGGATGTTTATGTGGACCTGCTCAAAGAGCTTGACCAGGTCCTCCTCAGGGGCCACGGGTTTGGTGGTTTTCTTTCCCTTGGTCAGGGCCTCGGGAAACGGGATCTTGGTTGGTTCTTCTAGGATAGGTCCAGGTTGTGGATCTGGAACAGCGGTACCTTGGATAACTATCCTAGGGTCATGTTTATCAGGCTGGGAGTGGTTTGGATAATGCGGGTCTTGAGTTGTCTTACCACTACGTGTTGTTACAGAATTTAATCCGGCCTGATTTTGGTTTGGGTTTGGTAGGAGGGGTGGCTGCTGCTGAAATCCCGCATAAGAAGTTGAGGCTTCCATCTCGTCTGGAGATGGAGCAGTAGGGGCCTGATAAATCCATTGAGCGTGGCCTAAATTTGGATTCATAACGTGCTTCTGGGTTGGCACGTTATTTGGGTTAGGAAGGGGTTGGGAAGGGAGTGTGCCTGGCTGGCGACAATTTGCCAACTGGGCCAGTTGTGTTTTAACTTCAGTAAGCTCGTCCTTGTGCTGTTTTTGAATAGCCGCATTCATTTTTTGAATGTCAGCCAGAGTCTGAAGGATTAAGGACATTTGATCTTGATTTGGCCCTGATGGATAAGTAGGGTTGGGCCGAGGCTGAGGCAGCTGGTAGTGAGGAGAGGGCTGTGGGCGGGACTGAAAAGGTGGTCTTTGGGTTTAGGAATTTCCCGCCCACTGAAAATTGGGATGGTTTCGCCATCCAGGGTTGTAAGTGTTGGAGAATGGGTCGTTCTGGATGGCGTTGAGGTCCTCGCAGGTCTGAGGAACCTCCTGAGAATCAGGGAAAGGAGGAATGGAGTTCCCTCGGCTGGTATAGAAAGGATCTGATGATCTTCCAGTCCAAGAATCAGATGGGGGTGGATATGGATCCATCCCAGGGGAAGATCGATGGAGGATGTTTTGCACAGTCTCCTGTGTGGAAGGAGGTTGTGCAAAGGAGTTACGCGTGGAGGTGGCTCGCTGCAAGTGCTGAGTCAGCTCATCCACCTTTTCAATGATTGAGACCTTGTCCAATCGACTGGCCATTAATTCCAGGTCGACTGATGCAGACAGGCCCTGCATCTCATGTGCTCCCTTAAGATTCGTCGCTGCGCGGGTATTCGTCCTGTCGAATAATCCCATGGAGTCATTGTTGATGGAGTTCTCGCACATGTTTTCGAGAATCTCCCATACGGTGTCTTCATGTTGACCCATGATGTTTCCTCCGCAAGTTGCATTGACGAAAAGGCGGATGTCCTCACGGAGTCCCTGGTAAAAAGATTGGACTTGTTCCCATTTAGGAACTCCGTGATGGGGGCACTTCCTCATGAGATCCTGAAAACGATCCCATGCCTCATGAAGAGGTTCTCCAGATTGTTGAGTGAAGTGTGTAATCTGATGGCGCAAGGCGTTGGTCCGACCAACGGGAAAGAACTTTTTCAAAAACTCGGATTGAAGTTCTTCCCAAGTGTTGATCGGCCGGGTCTGCGTTTGATACCAATGGGCGGCCTTGTCCATAAGAGAAAAGGAGAACATCTTCATGAGAAGAATATCCCGATTTTGCGCATCTGATCCAAAAGTGTGGGCCAGATGCTTTAGCTGTTTAATGTGCTGGAAGGGATCTTCAGAATTAAGCCCATGGAATTTAGGTATAGCATGAATCATGTTGGGCTTTAGTTCGGAATCAGGTCCTCCAGTCGGGATTCTGACTCGAGGCTCAATGGCCACCGCAGCAGGATTGTAGTGGTCCCGCATCATAGGACGCTGTGGTGGGTGCACGAAGTTTTGGAAGAGGTCATTGAGTCGCTGGAGCTGGTGTTCCAGATTATTTTCTTCCTCAACTGGCTGAGCCATGATGGGGGAAGAAGAACTTGGTTCTGAATCAGAAGAGAGAATAATGTGAGGGTGTTGCTGCACAAACACGGGCGTCGAGGCTTGGCCTTGACGAGAGCGAATTTCTAATGGAGGTCTTAAGGGTGGTCTTAGGGACCTCCTTCCGTACATGCACTGTTTGGAAGAGGTAAGTTTAGAAGGTGCTGGACCCAATCAAGACACCCAAAAATGTGTTGGGTGACTATAGAGGTGCGGGGCAGATGGACCCCTTGATCAGAAAGATCGTCCACCTGAGAATTACCTGGGCAGCCAGAGAGGGAGAGTCCCGCGAAGACCCCTACACGGTAGAGCGTCCCCACGGGTTACAGGGTTTCCCCCACCCGACCTCTCTTGTCACTGCGGTTCCAGGTAGACCAGAATGGGGATCTTGACCTCTTAAGTCTACCAATTTTAAGATCAGGGTGCTTAAGGTTTCACTTGAACTTTAGTCTTTTTAAGTGCAAAGAGTGACCTAATTTAAGGTTGGTTGACCCAAAGGGGTCAACTTTACCTCTTGTTTTCTTTGAGAGCTTTCAGGTCTTGTCTTTTAGGGTTCAAGTGTTTAGAGAGAGCCAATTGTTTAGGATTTTTCTTGTTAATTATTTTCAATCAATGGCTTGGGCACACCTCTTTTGGATTTCCTCAATTCTTGATTAAGGGGTGTGTCTCTACTGAAATCCTAATGTTTGACCTTATGTTGGCTCTACTTGGTCCATTTAACTCTTTGTTGGGCAATTAGGGCTCAAGCAAGAATGTGTTAGCCCTTAAGTACCCTTAATAGTGTGCAGGAGTGATGAGTTGAAAACATGCAACTCTTTATGGTTACTAAGTATGGAAGACAGGTTAGCCCTATATTGCTTGTTCTTTTCTTTTCTTCCTCTTTAGAGTTTAGGGGTTAATAGTGAGAGGAAAAATTTACCTGTCTTCGGAGTGGTTGTCGTGTGGTTGCTTGTCTTCTTGAGTTCCTGTAGCTGCACAAAAGAGAGGAGATTATCAGAAATTAAAAGAAACAGGAATGTTTACCTCTAGAATAGCCGTTGCTCCCCGGCAACGGCGCCAAAATGAAATGGTCTGGGACAACCGGGTTTTATTGTTATAACGTTGTAGTATAGCCAGTTATTACCAACATTTCAAATATATAAATTTTTTTACTTGGAAAATAAAAGAGTTCCCGAGGTCGAACTCAGGGAGCAAGTTGTATTCTAGAGATATACATGTTTCTTTTACAAAAAAATAAAGAAAGAGAGAGGGAAAGAATTTGTTGTTCTCTTTGTTTTCTCCTCGTGATGTTCTTCTTTGTTCTGCAGAGGTGATGCACCTCTTTCTTTCTTCAGATCTCCTTCTTCTTCTTCCTTGGTTTCTGTCTTGGCCTCTCTTCTTCTTTTTCTGCAGTCTCTTCTGTGAAGGTTTCTTCTTCCTTGGCTCTGCTGTACTTCTTCTCTGCAGCCTTTCCTCTTCTTCTGCCTTGCTCAGCCTCTTCTTTAGAGTTTCTTCTTGTTTCTCCTCCCTGCGGCTAAGTGTCAGCTTCTTCTTTTCTTTTTCAGCCAGGGACGTCACCCCTCCTTTCTTCTTTTCCCTTCAGGCCGTCGTCTGATTTCCAAATCAGACGACTTAAACTACCTGTTGCTACAGTCAGCTTCCTTCTTCTTCCGCGGGTCTTCTTCTTCGCCTGTGCCTGCACACTTCAGAGTTTTTCGTCAGAGGCAAAACCTACTCTACCCTCCCCCCCCGCGTCTCTCTCTCTCTCTGAAACCACTCTTGGGAAAGCTCTCCCAGAGCTGCCGGGTAACCGGGTTCGGGTCAGGCCCGGGTCCAAGCCCACCGGCGTGCGTGGTGGGCGAGGAGTGCAGGTCAGTCTTAAGTCTGGTCGGGTCGGGTCAGGTCCGCGGGGCGTGAGCGCGGACGAGACCGGGTAACCGGGCGGGTGAAGGGGACCTCACCCCGTGTGCTGAGGCAGTAAGCCTTCAGCACTTTTGCATCTTATATCGCTGCACCTCTTCAGGCTTTTCCGAGGAGGGACTAAATGTCCCACCTCAATTGCGCGCCCGCAGCGGGGAAATCAGCGGGAGATCGCGGCGTCACGCGAAGCCTTCTGCCTTAGCTGCGAGCCTGGTGTTTTGCCAAAACGCCTCGCAAGGCCAGGGAGTTGAATCTGGGCGTGGCGCTGAGCGTGGCGCGCCTGTAGCTGCAGGCGGAAGCAGTTCCTCCTGCGCGGCAATGGTGGCGGAGGTCGGGTGGCCTGTTCACAAGAAAATGGCCTCTCGGCCTAATCAGAAAGTGCCAGGAGCTTCGCCAGGGTGCGGCGAAGCTCGTGTGGGTGGTGGCGAGGCGCGGGGCGGCGTGCAAGGGCTGCCCTAGGTCGGACTGTGGGTCGGAGGATGGGTTTGTTGGGGGAAGCGTTACGGAGGTGTGGAGTGGCAGTGAAGGGGTGGGGGGTGCTCAGTGTGATGAGGCGGAGGTGCGGTGAGGGTTGGCGAGCCGTGTGGGTTGCTGAGGTGATGGGAGCGGCTCGCCGGAGGGTGGCCGGAGACGAAGGGGGTGACGATGGTCAGGGTCGGTCGAGGGCTTAATTGAATAAATTGAAAGTGGGGAAAGAAAGAGGAGAAGAAGGGGAGTAGCTCTAGCTTACTTGCAGGGAAGAAGGGGGAGGAACAGGGCGACAGTCGTATCGACTGTCGCCGGAGAAGACGATGCTCAGGGAAAGGGGCGGCGGCGAGCAGAGAGCCGGAGAGGCGCCAGCTGGGTGCGGCGTGGCGCGAGAAGAGCAGGGGAGGAAGTCTCTGCTGCTGGTATTGCGGCAGAGCGAAGAGGTGGAGGGGGAGGAAACCGCCGGAGCTGGTGAGCGTCTGCCGGAGGGAGAAGAGAGGAAAGTTGGGGATTTTCTCCGTCAGATCCAGGCTGCCCCGGTCGGTGGAGCAACGGGGGGTATTTATAGGGATTAAACAGGGAGGAAGGCGGAGGGAGACGACATGTCTCCCTCGCCGGAGGATGGCCGAAAACAAGAACCCATACCGTCCGTGCGTTCGCACGGCCGGTATGGCGGGTTACAACGACCAGGGGGGTGTCCCTGCGACGGCTGACGACGCAGGGCACCCCCGGTTTACTTGCCAGGTCCCCCACCTCACCCTGCGCGGCGCCATGCTCCGCGCAAGGTCGCCGGAGCATGGTGCTGGCAGGTTTTGCAGGGGGGACCTGATCGCAAAGAACGAAGGAGAGTTAGGGGCCAAAATGCGAGGGTTCAAAAGTTGAGGGCCAAAGAGTAAATATATGAGGACCAAAGTGTAAAGTCGGTCAAGGAGGTTTCTTCTTAGGCTCAAGTTTTTATACATGACTAATTAGGACCTAAGGAATCTGATGGTGAATTTCATTTCTATATTAAACCTTGTTTGACCGGTCAATTTACGTAAAAACCCAAATTAAGTTATTAATTGGGCATGGTTCTCAATGTAGGTCAAAATGGGTTCTGAAGGCCAAATTGAAGGTTCTAAACCCTAGAGATTATTTTTCTATGAATTTTAGAGGGTTTATTCTATTTTTACTTTGCCTCGAACCTTGTGAATTGAAGTGGGTTGTTTTAGGGTTACAGATTATCATTTAGTTTCTTGGAATTGCTGTAGCCCTTGCTAGATCATTTCATCCCACTCTTATTCTTATTAAGCTGCTTTGACCTATGTTTGGGCCCTGAATTACCCTGTATGCAGATTATACTGGTAAAATTGCATTTTTACCCCTTATGACTTGTTTTCTTCTCAAACTCAGGATTCTCTGAGTTAAGCTTTTCCTTGAGATATGTAGGAGCTTTTATCCTTTGTATTAGGTCAAAATGAGCTAGTTATGGCTCATGATGAGGTTCTCATCACTTCTACACCAAGCTCGTCCGCTTACCCCCACATATAATAGACCTAAGGATTTGCTCCGGTGTGTCTCCCCGAAGTTGTTGGTGTGTTTAATCTAAGCCAAGAGGCTGTATCCACATGCACAGGTACTCACCAGTAGGAGCATCTTCCCCGATGTCAAGTAGTAGCATCCAATGACTTAAAGATGAAGGCACCCCCTCCTTCAACTATGGTTTCGTTGTGGCACGCAATCTG
This sequence comes from Thalassia testudinum, assembly GCA_037157565.1. Classification (NCBI taxonomy): domain Eukaryota; kingdom Viridiplantae; phylum Streptophyta; class Magnoliopsida; order Alismatales; family Hydrocharitaceae; genus Thalassia; species Thalassia testudinum. Next base: position 59,984,859 of record JAZHRO010000063.1, read on the forward strand.
AATTGGGGATCTGAAATCCCACAGTGAATTGAGCCTTGATACCTCCAGCAGCTTGATGCGAAAAGTCGCATGATTTGTAAAGGTGAGTTTTTGATGTCGTTGTAACACGTGAATTTGCATACGCTTTTAAATTTATATCCTAGATAGGGGAGTATCTAGGGTCGTCCAAGGAGGCAAAAATTGTAATTCAATTCTCTTGCCAAAAATAAATCTCAACTTTCTTTTTGGTATTTTAAATATAAATGTATATTTTGTGTTTTGAAATAATACGGGCAAAGTGCAAATTGTGACGAAAAAGTGCTAACACCTAAAATGCTAAGTTGAAACTTAAGAGATTAAAATGTCCACTACCTAGCTCACTCTAGGCAAGTGGATGCCTAGAGTAATTAGGGAGTGGAAGTAGAATAAGTGCTAGAACAATAGTAACAATTGCAATAGGAAATTAAAAAGAAGGCAATTTGATTAACTAGAAGTTGTGTTCTCTTCTAAGACAAGTAGAGGAATGCTTCTACTAGAAATAAAAAATTCTAAAAGCAATAAAAGAAACACAAATCCTCTTGCAAAATTTGGTGAAGAAGGGAGTCTTCTTGATCCAAGCCTAGCTACTCCTTGGCTTGAAAAGAGGGCCTCCTTCTTCTCCTTCCTTGAGAGCTCCTCCAAGGTGGATGCTACCACCTTCAATGCTCTCCTCCAAGGGGTGGGCGTGCACCACCCTCAAAAGCTCCTCCAAGGTGGCGTGGACTACCTTCAAGATCTCCTCCAAAGATCTTCCTTGCCTGGCTTCTCCTTTGGCTGGCGTGGCTCAAGAGAGAAGGGAAGAGGGGAAGGCACCAAGGGGACATAATATCCCCTTAATCTTCTTCTTCTTCTTCTCTCTTGGGCGTGGGCTTCTAGGTAGAATATGAGAGTGAATTTGATAGCCAAGGACGCGTCGAATGGTGGTGGGTAGTGGTCTTTTTATAGGGTAGGATGAGGGGTTAAGGTGCCTCTTGAAATGGAGGGCTAAGATGGAAGGATGGAGGTGGTTAGATGATCCTTGGGTTAAGGGTTTTTGGTGCCACATAAGGGGTGTAAGGGGGTAGTTAGGGTTGGCTAAGAGGCACCTAAAAGTGGTGCCAACCATGGAGAGGTGCCATGGGTTGGCGCCAACTTTAAGGTTTCTAGAAGGTGGGATTGTGTGGAGCATGGAGATGGGTTTAAGGGGAGATGTGTGGTGGAGATGAAGGGGATTGTTGGGAGGAAAAGTGGCGCCAACAAGGGGGTAGTTAGGGTGGTTTTGGCTCCACTTTTAGGTGTCTTTTGGTGGTGGTGGGTAGGCTAGGTTGGCGCCAAGTAGGTTTAGCTTATGTGGAGCCTAGGTGGAGCTAGTTGGTGGAGTTGGTAGGTAGGGTTTTTGGGTGGTACAAGCTAAGGAAGTTGGAGCATAGCTAAGCTTAGCTAAGCTAGCTTAGCTAATGGAGGAGTAGAGGAGGAGGTGTTAGAGCTAGGGTTTGGAGGGAGGAGCTAGTTCTGAAGAATCTGGAGCTGAAGTGGAGCAGGCAGCTGCTGAAGCTGTCAACATGGGGCTACTCTAGCTAGCTTAGCTTGCTAGTTCTTTGCTAGCTACTAGGCCAAGCTAAAGTGAGCTGGCTTCCATTGAATGGAGCTAAGGTGAGCGGGGTCTGGTGCTTTCGGGGAGGATTGAGTTGGTTGAGACAGCTAAGGTAGCTTAGCTCAATTAGCTTAAGCTAAGCTGGGTCCCCGGGAGCTGGACTTGAGCTTCCTGAGCTGGGATGAGTTCTTCTTCAGCTGGCTGGAGTTGAGTGGAGCTGGATGTAGCTGGATCTAAGCTGGGGTGAACTCCAGTCAACTCAGCTGAGCTAGCTAGAGCTCCCTGTGGACTTGTGGGAGCTAAGATGAGTTAGACTTAGCTAACTTGAGTTGGATCTAAGCTGACCTGAGCTAGGGTGAGTTAAGATGAGCTCTCTTGAGCTCCCATTCTACTGAGATTAGCTGAATGGAGCTGGGATGAGCTAACCCTACTCCACGTGAGCTAGGTTGCAGCTGTGGTGAGCTGGATCAAGCTGAGTTCCAGCTTGTCTGAGCTCCTTCTTCACCAACTGCCTTCTTCAGTGCTAGGGTTTTAGGGATCTGTATATCTGTTCATCCCTAACACTCACAAAAACACATTAAAACAACAAAATAAAATGCAATGCATGCCTAACCTAGTTAATGCCTAAATGCAACCCAAAAACCCGTTTGCGGAGTAAAATCCTAAGAGCTAGATTTGTTTTAGTGCGTAAGAATGATGATAAACTGGCGTTTATCACACCCCCATGCTTATCTTTTGCTAGTCTCTTAGCAAAACTTCAAATTTTTTGGAAAATGGAATTTTTGTGAAATCAAATTTTTTTGACTTTTGAGGAGAAAAAGATTAAGGGACCTTGGTTGATCTAAACACAGGAGGTATGGGATTTGTTAAAGATATACATCGGGATTGATTTTTGGATCCAACCATTAGACAAAATGAGATTAATATATCCTCTAGAAATTTCACAAATTAACCCCTTGTTAATTCAGATGACTTGAAATTTTTGTTTTTAGGATTTTTCTAGCTCATGAATCTGATTCGCAACTTGCAAAATCCTTTAAAACCTTGTGTCCGTGCTTGTGAAAAGCCAACATTTATAAGGGCATGTTAATTTATTTATTTTTACTTTTTTTTTCCCCCATGCTTATTTTTGCCTTTGTCTTACAATAGCTCTGTCGGAATCATCATTCCCGTTACCAGTCCTCGAGGGGGCTCTGGTGCCAGTACTTCGGGATAACACTGTCCATGACACCACCCAAAAGCTCACAACCCCAAAACACAATGCGGTGTAAAGGAGTGCTCCAAGCAAACTCAAGCTCTTGCTCCGACACTATAGGTAGAGCACCGTCCAAGACACTTGAGCTGCTAAAATGTGCTTTAATGCTCCGTCTAAAGATATGAATTATAGATATGGAGTAGCACCGAGGCAGTAACATGTTGACATTGTGTCCTCAAAGGAGGCATTTTCCTCCTTCTCGGTGGTGGGAACTCAAACCAATGATCTGCTTTAGACTTTTACTAAGTCCAAACAAGGGAGTTTCTTCCAATTTTTAGTTGTTTTTAGGTGTTAGCTTGTGTGTGAAAATTGACACAACAAGTTTCTCAAGACATGCAAGTTTTTGAATCAGAAACTAAGCCAAATACTTTCCACATTACAAAATAGGATCAAGTCACCTAAACTATCATGAGTTCAGGTGGAATTTTTTGAGAAGGATATGTGATCTAGTCTAAAATAGACCCTGAAATTCTAATGATCAGATCCACATCCTCATCCCTAGTTTATTAAAGATTAAATCCTATTGTACCGAAAGTGAGCTTTTCGACCTTAGTCCCGATTTCAAAAAAAAAAATTTCCTCAAAAAGTTTTCAACATTTTCATTTTTTTGGGTATGCAAGTAGGAAAATAAAATAACTAAAGAAAAATGCATGTTTTCAGGTTTTGAAAATCCTAAATTGATCGTCAAATTTAAAAACAACCCCCTATGCTTAATATATGCAATGTCCTCATGCATTAGGAGGGAAAAGGGATCACCTTAGTGAAGAACGGTCGATTTTAGGATGATCAAAACCAGGAAAAAGAAGAAAAAAAGAAAGTAGGAAAAAAAATGATGGGTTATCTCCCATCCAGTGCTATCTTTTACGCCATTCAGCCGGGCATAGTGTGCATTAGTGATCAAGGGTGGCTAGCTTAGTAAAATTAAAAGATTCAAGTGGAATTTTAGGCGTATGATCAAAATAGGGCTTTAAACGTTGGCCGTTGACTTGAAAGGTCGAATTATTTTTTGGATCAAAAAGATAAACAGCGTCGTATGGATATGTTTTATGGACAATAAAGGGGCTGATCCATTTAGATTTTAATTTGCCAGGAAAAAGACGTAATCTCGCATCGAAAAGCTAAACGTGTTGATTAACGTCAAAGTGTTTCAGAACGATATATTTATCGTGAAATTTCTTTGTTCGAACTTTATAAATCCTTGCATTTTCATAGGAAAAATTACGTAATTCATCCAATTCAGTTAATTGTAATTTTCTATGGATACCGACGTCAGATAAATCCATGTTGAGTTGTTTTATTGCCAAGAAAGCCCTATGTTCTAATTCTACCGGGAGATGGCATGCCTTCCCAAAAATTAGATGGAAAGGAGACATGCCAAGCAGGGTTTAAAAATCGATACGGTAGGCCCATAAAGCGTCGTCCAATTTGGTGGACCAATCTTTACGGTCGGGCCTAACCGTCTTTTGTAAAATATTTTTAATTTCCTGGTTAAAAACTTCAGCCTGGCCATTTGTTTGGGGGTGATAAGGTGTGAAAATTTTATGATTAACCCCATATTTAGAAAGAAGGTGACGGACTTGTGAGTGGGTGAAATGCAAGCCTCCGTCACTGATAATGGCTTTTGGTATGCCGAATCTTAAGAATATATTTATCTTAAAAAATTCGACAACCACACGGTGATCACTAGTGCTGGTGGGTATTGCTTCTATCCATTTTGAACCATAGTCGACTGTGACTAATATATATAAATACCCACCAGAGTTGATGAACGGTCCCATGAAGTCGATGCCCCAAACATCAAAAATTTCAACCTCTAAAATAGGATTAAGGGGCATCATATCCTTCCGAGTCATGTTGCCGATGCTCTGGCAACGCACACAAGACCGAACAAAGTCGTGAGCATCTTTGTGGAAGCTGGGCCAATAAAATCCCGCATTAAGGATTTTAGCTGCAGTTTTCTTTCCCGAAAAATGTCCGCCACAGGCCATTGAGTGATAATGTGTCAAAATATCATGAATTTCAGAATTGGGTACACATCGTCGAATGACCTGATCGATACAAATGCGGAAAAGGTCGGGCCCCTCCCAAAAATAATGTTTAATATCAGCAAAGAACTTATCCCATTTTGTTTTTGGCCAATCAGTGGGGATTCGTTCTATTGCTAAGTAGTTTGAGATGGGTGCAAACCAAGGGAGGGTTGTAGCAGCTAAAATGCTTTCATCGGGGAACTGATCTGGCGGGGTCATTATGTCATTCGTCATAAGATGAGAGAGATGGTCGGCCACTACATTATGCAATCCTGCCTTATCCTTGATTTCCAGGTCAAATTCCTGGAGCAGCAGAATCCAACGGATAAGGTAGGGTTTCGCATCTTTCTTTGTCGGCAAATATTTAATTGCTGGGTGGTCGATATATACAGTGACATGTGACCCCAACAGATAAGATCTAAATTTTTCTAAGGCAAATACAATGGCAAGAAGTTCCTTTTCAGTAACCGTGTAATTCCGTTGTGCATCATCAAGGGTTTTGCTAGCATAATAGATCACAATGGGCTTCTTGTCAATTATTTGCCCTAAAATGGCCCCTACAGCAAAATCTGAGGCATCTGTCATTAATTCAAAGGGACTATTCCAATTAGGTCCCCGCAAAATTGGTGCCTCAGTAACCTCTTTCTTCAACCTCAAAAAACTCTCCAGGCACTTATCATTAAAATCAAATGGCTGGTCTTTAGTGAGAAGATGACTTAAGGGCTTGGAGATTTGGGAAAAATTTTGTATAAATTGACGATAGAAACCCACATGACCCAAAAAGGATCTGATCTATTTGATAGTACTGGGTGGTGGGAGCTTAGATACAGCATCTATTTTTGCTTTATCTACCGCGATTCCTTATTTTGAAATAACATGGCCCAAGACAATACCTTCTTGGACCATGAAATGACTTTTTCCCAACTAAGGACCATATTAACTTCTATGCATTTTTGGAGAGTTCTTTCAAGGTTTTTGAGACAATGGTCAAAAGAATCTCCAAAAATAGAAAAGTCATCCATAAAGACTTCTAAACATTCACCTACCAGGTCTGAAAAAATTGCAAGCATGCACCTTTGAAAAGTCGCAGGTGCCTTGCAAAGACCGAAGGGCATCCTTCGGAAAGCAAATGTTCCGAAGGGACAGGTGAAAGTTGTTTTGTCTTGGTCCTCAGGATGAATCGCTACCTAATTATAGCTGGAATAACCGTCCAGAAAATAGTGAAAACCCCGTCTGGCTAACCGCTCCAAGATTTGATCAATAAAGGGGAGCAGGAAATGGTCCTTCTTGGTGGCGGTGTTTAATTTTTGGTAATCAATACACATGCACCAAGAAGAAGCGGTTCGAGTGGCTACATTCTCCCCATTATCATTAGTGACAACTGTTAGTCCAGCCTTTTTGTGCACAACTTGTGTTGGACTAACCCAGGAGCTATCAAAAATGGGGGAGATGATATCAGCATCCAGCCACTTAATAATCTCCTTTTTTACTACCTCATGCATAATAGGGTTCAAGCGCCTTTGTGGTTGGCGGGAGGGGTGAGAATCATCCTCTAAATATATATGATGCGTACAATAGGACGGATAATACCCTTAAGATCAGAAAGGGTCCAGCCAATAGCTTTTCGAAATTTACTCAAAACCTGGAGGAGTTTGTGCTCTTGTGGCCCAGTAAGTCCAAAATTTTTAATCAGGGGCAGGGTCTGATTAGGACCCAGGAAGACATATTTAAGGGAGTCTGGCAAAGGTTTTAATTCTAATTGTGGGCCCAGCTCTGAAAGAGTTTCTGCTTTGTTGGTTGGTGGTGAGGTAAGAGTGAAAGGGTCAGTTGGAAGGTTAGCTGGACGTGTGGTTAGGGTGGAAGGGTGAGAAAAAGTGATTCGTTCAGGAACTGTATTGATAGCAAAATAGGAACCTAAATGGGAAATCTGCAAAGTTTCCTCCACAATGTTTTCTATTTCTGAATCTGAATCGTCAAAGAAATCTGGTTCTTGGAATCGCCTAGAAGCTTGAAAAATGTCTAGGGTTACAGATTCACCGCCACACATGATCTTCATCTTTCCTGAATCACAATCAATATTTGCGCGAGCGGTGGCTAAGAATGGTCTTCCAAGAATAATGGGGGCAAACTTTAGTGCTTCTGGTACCTCTATGTCCAGGACTAAAAATTCTACTATGAATAGACAATTTTTGACTTGGACAAGAACATCCTCAACAATTCCCCTTAGTTTAATTGTAGATTGGTTGGTTAATTAGAGAGTAACCTCAACAGGCTTTAATTCACCAATCTTAAATTCCTCAAAAATAACTGTGGGGATAAGATTAATTGAGGCACCAAGATCCAACAAAATGCAATCAAATGTGGTATCATTAATGATAACTTGAATTAGGGAGCACCATGATCTTTTCTCTTAAGAGGCAGTCGGCTTCGCATAACTGAGATGACTGTCTCTGGAAGGATCACATTTCCAAAATTTCTAGGCTACCTTTTTGGAGTACATAAATCTTTTAGGAATTTAGCATAGGTAGGGATGTATTTAATGGCATCTAGGAGAGGGATATTAATTTCTACTTTCCTAAATAAATCCATTAATTCCTTCTGAGTTGGCTCGGATTTCTTCTTTTTCTTATTTGAAGAGTGGAGGTCTTGTGGAAATGGGGCAGGGTTGCCCTGTTTTGCATTAATTTGTTCCTGAACAATAGGAGGGGAAGAGTTAATCTGTGTTTCATTAAAGTGGGTTTCTTTAACAGGCAAGAGATTGTGAGTGGTTTTCCCATTCCTCAAGGTAACTGCATTTGCAGTCTGGTTGTTTCTAGGATGAGGATGGGAAGCCTGGCTGTTATTGAAACCCGGTGGATGCTGAGGTGCTGGTTGAATGGGTTGACTGGGATATCCACCTTGGAACTGATTCCTTTGATTATTTGGGTTGGGCATGGGTTGGGAAGGCAAATTCCCAATAGGTCGATGATCAGGAGTAACCTTAACTTGGTGTTGCAAGTTGGTAATCATGCGGGTTACTTCTGTCATTTGAGTTTGCATTCCTTGCAGAGTTTTCATGACCTGATTATTAATATCATCCTAGGATGGTCCAGGTTGATACATAGGTTGCCCATAATTCCCAAAATAGTTTTGTTTGGGAAAGGGAATCGGGTTCGGGTTTTTCCAGGAGTGATTTGGGTTAGTCCTCTAGTTTTGATTGGAAGTGTTGGAGGGGTTTCTAAACTGCTCCTGGAGAGCATAAATATTTTTTAAAGTGGGATCAAAAATATTTTGATCAAAATTCCCAGTCAAATCTTGCGGGAAATCAGCTGGAAATTGCTAGCCAGCAGATGTGGCATTAATGTTGTGTAGATTTTCTCTTCGGAGAATGTGTGGGGGGTTAGTGTGTGGAGAGTGAGCATGTGGAGCTTGTTTATTTATGAGTTTTTCTTCCATTTTCTTTTGATGAATTTGCATCTGGTCCAGTCGTTGATTTAACATATATAAATCATCTTGCGTGACTAGAACAGAGGTGGATTTGGAGTCAATTTCATGGACTCCGTGTCTGGGGTTTTATGATCTACTAAAAGTGTCCATTGAAGTCATGTTAAATGAGTTTTCACTCATTTCTTCAAAGAGGAGATAGGCACTTTCGGCGTCTTTGTTAAAGAAGTTGCCGCCACACGAGTCATCGACAAAATGTCGAATTTGATCTTCTAATCCATGATAGAAGATTTGCACGAGCTGCCATAAAGGAATCTCATGGTGCGGGCAACTTCATAAGAGATCTTGAAATCTTTCCCAAGAATCATGGAAAGTCTCACCAGATTTTTGGTGAAATGTCGTAATAGATCTTCGCACGGAATTGGTACGACCTATGGGAAAGAATTTCTTGAGGAAGGCGCTCTTGAGCTGAGGCTAAGTTGTGATGGGTCAGCTAATGGTCCTGAACCAATAAGCAGCCTTATCTTTAAGAGATAATGGAAAAAGCCGCATTAGCCATATGTCTTCTTGCACATTTCGGGAATGGGTTTTTTGTGCAAGAAGAGTCAGTTCTTCAAGGTGGCTGAAAGGATCTTCCCTAGGAAGGCCATGAAAGTGTTTAATTAGGTTCAGGATTTCGGGCTTGATCTCAAAGTCCCCCTCTAGTACGACCACCCCTAGTCGTTCCTCATAATAAGACGGATCATAAAAATCTTTTGAGGGAATAACAGGCTGCTGACGGGGTGGTGGGTTTGGCTTTTGATTGGCTAGGTTTTGGATGTTCCTAGTCAATGTTTGTTGATTGGAATTTAATCTATCAATCTGCTCAGCCATCAATTTTAAAAGATCAAGCAAGGGGTCTTGATGTTGTGTTTGGGGCAATTCAAGATTAGGGAGCTCCAAGTGTGGGAAGTTAAAGGTGGGTGGGTTTTGGGTGGAAGGGTTAGAATTAGGGTTAGTAGTGGGGTTAGAGGCAAGATTAGAGGTGGAAGTGGAAGGGTTAGTGGATCCATTTTGTTGATTTTTCATTTTTTTAGAAGGAAAAGAAGACAGAAAAAGTGGTCTTTTTGCGCAGGGGGCAAAATCAAATGGTTCGTCCAGGTGCAGATTTTGAGACCATCGCCCGTGCATAAAATGGAAGAATAGGAGGGGAGGAGAAGAGAAAGAGATGAGAGAAAGTGTGTAAATCAAACAACCAAAGCTAGACCTAACTTAAATGTGACTCCCTAAAAATAAACCTAACACTTGGTCTACGTAGGAAATAAGTAATCAATAGTGAATGCCTGTTCTGTCAACAAATCTAGCCAAGTTGCTTAAGGGGAGGTTTGGGCCCAAACGTTTTGCAGGGAAAACCCCAGGTGCTTGTACAAACCTGTGCCTAGTCGTTTGACACGGCCCCTCAGCCTGAACACCAGATATAGATGACAGAATTGGTATTAACTAAAGAAAACTTAAGACCTATATAGCAAGCCTATGTTGATGAAGCCTTAGGGGTCAAGTTGCTACGAACTTTAGTTAGGTCTAGGATACTATAGTGCACATGGAATGTGGAGGGTGTTTATTGGGTTGTTAACCTGTTATTTCAATTTTTTGTGTGTGTGCAAGAATTGGAGAGTGGTTCCAATGAAAAGCAAGTTGTCACACAATTATTATATTTCTGTCTTTTTGGATTGGATTTAACTTAGTGTATTTTTAGGGTTTTCCTTTTAAGTTTTCAAACAAGTTTGAGATTCCACAAACAAGAGGAAATCAAGTTGTATGGGTGAAGATATGTTTCCTTTTGTTGTTTGTTTCTAAAAATGAAAAAAGAAACCCTAATCCAATTGGTCCTAAGATAGAAATTTAACTACCAATGAGTTGTTTTTAGGCTTTCTGTATTAAGTAGTGGTCCAAACAATTCGAGCAACACCACTACTTTGAAAAGAATCAAACAAGGATTCCAAACAATATTTTTGTAAGATTTTAGGAATTTGTTTGATAATTATTTTTAATTTTTACTTGTACTAGTGTCAAAGTCCAGAAATGATACTCATGGGTATTTTGGACTTTTCAGTATTACCACTGACCTTAGAAAATTTTGATGATTTTATATAATGTGTAAAATTTCACAAGGATTCCAGAAACCTAAATTTCACAAAAATTGGATCAGTATAAAAATTCTAAAAATTTGCGGACAGTAGCAAAATAGGAAGATTGGAGGGTGTGACCCCTCTGCAATCCACGAATTTTCAAAAATTAAATACAAATCCAATTGATCTGAAGTTCCTTTCTTTGGAATCACTATATAAAATTTTATGATTTTAGGAGGCTTATGGTGTTAAGAATTGATTTTTCAATTCCGGACAGAAATCTGGACCCGAAAAACATAACACCAATACTTGAAATGAAGTGGTGTTAATGGGACAAACAAGCAATCAATAAGTTTTAAAATGCACCACTACACTTAATTAAGTTGTTTAGGGTCCTGAAAGCCAAGTTTAGTATATTTTGGTAGTTTTTTATTTTTAGGTTGGGTGTGACAAGTAAGAAGAACCAACCTGAATGTTCTCGGGACGACAAGGAACTTTGAGCTTTCGCTTTCAAATTCAGGCTTTCCTACTGTAGTTCCTACACATACAAGAGAGAAGAAAGAGAAGGGGATGATATCCACTTCAAGCAAGAGAAGAAAGAATAAGCAAAGCCATGCCTCCCCGGCAACGACACCAAAAAGTGATGCGAAAAGTCACGTGATTTGAAAGGTGGGTTTTTGATGTCGTTGTAACACGCGAATTCGCATATGCTTTTAAATTTATATCCTAGATAGGGGAGTATCTAGGGTCGTCTAAGGAGGAAAAAATTGCAATTCAATTCTCTTGCTAAAAATAAATCTCAACTTTCTTTTCGGTATTTTAAATATATATATATTTTTTGTGTTTTGAAATAATACGGGCAAAGTGCGAATTGTGACGAAAAAGTGCCAACACCTAAAATGCTAAGCTGAAACTTAAGAGATTAAAATGTCCACTACCTAAGCTCACTCTAGGCAAGTGGAGGCCTAGAGTAATTAAGGAGTGGAAATAGAATAAGTGCTAAAACAATAGTAACAATTGCAATAGGAAATTAAAAAGAAGGCAATTTGATTAACTAGAATTGTGTTCTGTTCCAATACAAGTAGAGGAATGCTTCTACTAGAAATAAAAAATTCTAAAAGAAATAAAATAAACACAAATCCTCTTACAAAATTTGGTGAAGAAGGGAGTCTTCTTGCTCCAAGCCTAGCTGCTCCTTGGCTTGAAAAGAGGGCCTCCTTCTTCTCCTTCCTTGAGAGCTCCTCCAAGGTGGATGCTACCACCTTCAGTGCTCTCCTCCAAGGGGTGGGCGTACACCACCCTCAAAAGCTCCTCCAAGGTGGCGTGGACCACCTTCAAGATCTCCTCCAAAGATCTTCCTTGCATGGCTTCTCCTTTGGCTGGCATGGGCACAAGAGACAAGGGAAGAGGGGAAGGTACCAAGGGGATAGAATATCCCCTTAATCTTCTTCTTCTTCTCTCTTGGGCTTAGGCTTCTAGGTAGAATATGAGAGTGAATTTGCTAGCCAAGGTTGCTTTGAATGGTGGTGGGTAGTGGTCTTTTTATAGGGCAGGATGAGGGGTTAAGGTGCCTCTTGAAATGGTGGGCTAAGATGGAAGGATGGAGGTGGTTAGATGATCCTAGGGTTTAGGGTTGTTGGCACCACCTAATGGGTGTAAGGGGGGTAGTTAGGGTTGGTCAAGATGCACCTAAAAGTGGCGCCAACCATGGAGAGGTGCCATGGGTTGGCGCCAACTTTGAGGTTTCTAGAAGGTGGGATTATGTGGAGGGTGGAGATGGGTTTAAGGGGAGATGTGTGGTGGAGATGAAGGGGATTGTTGGAGGGAAAAGTGGCACCAACAAGGGGGTAGTTAGGGTGGTTTTGGCACCACTTTTAGGTGTCTTTTGGAGGTGTTGGGTAGGCTAGGTTGGCGCCAAGTAGGTTTAGCTTATGTGGAGCTTAGGTGGAGCTAGTTGGTGGAGTTGTTCGGTAGGGTTTTTGGGTGGTACAAGCCAAGGAAGTTGGAGCATAGCTAAGCTAAGCTAGCTTAGCTAGTGGAGGAGTAGAGGCGGAGGTGTTGGAGCTAGGTTTTGGAGGGAGGAGCTGGTTCTGAAGAATCTGGAGCTGAAGTGAAGCAGGCAGCTGCTGAAGAGGTCAACATGGGGCTACTCTAGCTGGCTTAGCTTGCTAGTTCTTTGCTAGCTACTAAGCCAAGCTAAAGTGAGCTGGCTTCTGTTGAATGGAGCTGAGGTGAGCTAGGTCTAGTGCTTTTGGGGAGGATTGAGCTGGTTGAGATAACTAAGGTAGCTTATCTCAATTAGCTTGAGCTAAGTTGGGTCCCCGAGAGCTGGACTTGAGCTTCCTGAGCTGGGATGAGTTCTTCTTCAGCTGGCTGGAGTTGAGTGGAGCTCGATGTAGCTAGATCTGAGCTGGGGTGAACTCCAGTCAACTCAGCTGAGCTAGCTAGAGCTCCCTGTGGACTAGTGGGAGCTGAGATGAGCTAGACTCAGCTAAGTTGAGCTGGATCTAAGCTGACCTGAGCTAGGGCGAGCTAAGATGAGCTCTCTTGAGCTGCCATTCAGCTAAGATTAGCTGAATGGAGCTGGAATGAGCTAACCCTAGTCCACGTGAGCTAGGTTGCAGCTGTGGTGAGCTGGATCAAGCTAAGTTCCAGCTAGTCTGAGCTCCTTCACCAACTACCTTCTTCAGTGCTAGGATTTTAGGGATCTATATATCTGTTCATCCCTAACACTCACAAAAACACATTAAAACAACAAAAGAAAATGCAATGCATGCCTAACCTAGTTAATGCCTCAATGCAGCCAAAAAACCCATTTGTGGAGTAAAATCCTAAGAGTTAGGTTTGTTTTAGTGCATAAGAATGATGATAAACTAGTGTTTATCATAGCTCGATGAAGAAGAAACAAAGATAGCAGTAGCCAAGTATGATTTCTTCCCACCTTTGAGCTTGGCTTTAGTCCCACATCTATGGGGACAATGCCTAAAATCGTGCACAAAGGGCAAATCATGCCTTAGCTATTTGCTCAAGACTTCAGGGGGTGTGGTCCCCATCTATCCTCACACACACACATGCCTGCATGCATGCAGGCATGGGCTCGATTCTAGGCTCGTTTTGGGCAAGCTTGGGTTCGGCTGTGGATCAAATTATCTGAGGCTTTTGAGAGGCTTTAGTTAGAGGTCTCTGGGCTGATTTTGACTAAGTGTTGTGTCTAAGGCCTGGTTACAAAAGCACACATTTTTGCCTTAGTTTTAATTTTATTTTTGAGTTTGATTCTGACACTATGTGAGTAATTATATTATTTCTGCATCAAACTCCTATGCTTTGATTTCTATTCGATTGATTATTGGTTAATTGCAACTTAATTCTTCCCTGAGATGACCTTGAAATGCAATTTCGAGATTTCAAATTTTAAATGTTTTTGTCATTTTAGTCACTATACTATGATGCATTCTTCCTCGATTAAAGTGCACGAATAGTAACTCTCAGATGCTAATCACTAGATAGCCAAACATGATGAAACAACACCAGATTAGGTGTAAAAGCTTCTTGAGATCATCAGTAATCTCAAGAACATGTCAATTGACTCGATGGATGCTTGAGAGGGCTCGATAAACTTGATTTAATCTAAATGAAAGCTTTAGTTCGCTAAAGGAATGAAAAGGATGGCTCAATCAATTGATCAAGGTGAATCACTTTATGAGGTGCAACAAAGGTTTGGAAGTGGTTAATATGATGAAGGAAGCTGGCCGAACCTTCGCCATAGATAAAAGGGGTTCAACCTGAGTGAGAAATTAGGTGTTTTGATTGTAGCGGCTAATTGTAGAGGGAAGAAGGTGCTTATGAGTCATGGAAGAGTTGAAAAGATGGATTTAGGCTCAATTTGGTGATAAATCACCAGACAATGCCGGAGTTGTGTTGCTGGAGTTGGAGATGGGGGCTGAGAAGCTTGGATTAAATCTATGCTAAACAGAATTAATTGACTAGCTAATCCTAAGCTAGAAAACTGACTAAAGCATTTAAAGTACTTACTAGATGAAAGGGTAAGGAGGGTGCCGGCAGAGCATCGTTGGAGTTGAGAACGAAGAGGACTAGGTGAGAGGAGATTTCCAGTGAGAATCAAAGGAGTTGTAGAGGGAGAAATGGGCAACTCCACCATTGGCAGGGTGGAGTTAAGGAAGAGGAGGTGAGGGAGATGGTGTTTGCTAGAGGAAAAGACCAAAGAATTTGACAGAGAGGTCACTAGTGTTTTGGACGAATCCTACTAAATGAGTACTGTTGGTGGAGAGGGAAAGGGACTCGCTCTGGAGATCAGAGGTGTAGAGACCTATTTATAGGTTTCAACAAAGATGGAGGTCCATGAATATATTCTTGTTAAGACCCGTGCTATTAAAGCCCTTTAAGACGTCTGGGACTTGGGTCAGACATCTGGAAATCAATTTTTGTGTGTGTACATCCTCGAGTCTGCGCGTGTGCCGTGTGTAGACTATGAGCAGCCGCCTTCTTCTCTCCCCTCTCACCGACAGAACCCTCCCCTACGCCTATTTAAACCCTTCTCCTCTCCCTCATTCACCACCCCACTTCCATCCACCTTCTCCTTCCTCCAGCGAGAGCGGCGAGTGTAGCTGAGTGTAGCAGCAGAGAGGAGCGGCGAGGGGGAAGAGAGGAGAGCCTGCGAGCTCGTGGGAGAGCTCGCCGGAGGAGCTCACGGCTGGTTGGGCATGCGCATGGCGGAGAGGTGTGCCGGGGAGGTTTCCCCCGATGCTGCTGCAGCTAGAGTAGCGAACGAGCGAGCATGGCGTAGCCGCACGTGGCACGAAGAAGATGAAGGCAGTTTCTGGTTCTGGGATTTTCCCAAAATCAGACATCTGGATATGCATCCAAACGACGTAGACAACGTCTGGAGGAGGCTCCAGGTGACTTGGAGGAAAATCCTGCACCCTATGCCTCCCTTTGTAGATACGGCCATGTAGCCCATTCTGTGGAGGCTCTGATACGTGCCATATTGAGGAGATTTACGTTGCGTATGTAGGATTCGCTTCGGGAAGGCACGAGACACGCCCTCCCACGTAGTTCAAACGTATAGGCGAGGCACCAAACGGTGGGGAGCATCTCCAGACGTCCGAAGAGGTGGTCGGATGTCTGGAACTAGGTCCAGACAGTTCAGAAGGATCCCTGGACATCTGAGGAGCAGCATAGAGTGAGGTATGATTCTGGACTTCTTTTAAGATGTTTGGAAGGTGTTCTAGATGTCTAATTTGAGTCAGGATTGTCATTTTTTATCCGTTTAGGGTCCGTTTATGGTTCGATTTCCGCAATTAGGATTCCATTCTTTTTCGTATAAGTTCCTCTACTTGTTGGAATGCTTTTATCATGTTCTGAGTGGTTTCTTGTGGTTGATCTTTGTGTTAGGACCTTGTTCTGTTGCGGATTTGGGGGTTGCGGAGGCACGTGGACCTGTCAATCAAGCCCCCATTACTCCTGGTTTTGCTGGTAGAGTGGCTTCCCGTAGATAAATTACAAACATGAATGCATATCTGGAATGAATGGTATGGCATGAATCCTAGGACTAGAAACATTGGAATAATTGTATTGAATGCATGAATTGCAGTCTTGGATGATTAAATAAAATAATAACAATTGCCTGTAATTGGATAACAGCTTTCTGTGGAATGCAAAGTACTGTTGTTAGCAGCTGTTGCATGTATGTTCCTATTGTTGAAATTAAATACGAGCTACCTGTATATGAAATGGAAATAGAAATGATGAAACATAGTATGGCTTGGGCTAAGAAACATGAGCATGAACCCTACAGGAAATTAGGAGTAGAGCTCCTGGAAATAAATGGAATGGAACTGGAAATGGGAATGGGGAAGTGAGCTAGCCCTTGAGTACGGAGTACCAAGGAGAGCAACTATCCCCCTGTTTAGTGTAGAGTGGAGCTAGCCACCCTAGGGTTGGGACCCGGGGTTAGGACTGGCCACTTTGTACCAACTTTCTGGCTCTCGCGTAGATAGTACCGGGGAGAGCTACTAGTGTAGGGAGAGAGCTAGCCACCCCACAGGGCCCGGGGTTCAACTAGCCGTCCTACACCAACATGTTAGGCCCACTGGGCAAACCAGGGTAGTCAGGCGAGGGTGCGCGGGTTGTGGAAAGGGGAGACCCTATTTGGTTCTTAGGGGCTAGACCCCTGTTACTGAGAGGGCTATGCCCTATACTGGTCCCGTGCTGTGCTTTGGGGCGCACCCGTTAACGGAAATGACTGACCGCGTGCCAGTGCAAGGTAGCTACCCGTGCATTTATCGCGCGTGCCGTAGTCACCGTTACGTCTGTCAGTGACCTTGGGGTGGTTGACTGAGTGTAGGACTACCACGGGGGACTCTTCCAGCCAGGAGAGAACCACGTGCTACTTCTACTCTTCGGAAAATACTGCAATCAAGATCTTTCCCACAAGGAACATTTGAGATCAAGGAAAAGACCTGATAAACAAACCAAGTGGTGAAAGAAAGAATAATTAGTTTAATAAAGAATGAAAATGAAAACAACAGCTACCTGTCCACCTTTACTATTTCTAGTTAGCTGGTAGCCACTCTACCCAGCGTTCGCTGATTTCATGTACTCATAACCTTTTTCAGGTCCAGGTGTTGAGCAGCCAGAGCCTACGGCTACAGAGGGTGTTGGGCCTAGTAGAGCCCAGTAGTTGTACCTTTTGTTTGTACCCCGTTTCATGTTGTAGTGAGTAACTTTGTTACACTTCTGTACCCTTTTATTGTAAACTTTATATTCCTGCACCTGTTTAAATTCTCTACTATTGTGGTGGTGTGTATTGCAGTAGTTTACTTCTTTACTGCTGTACTTTTGTTCCGATTAGTTGCTTACATGGTGAATGTAGTTTATTTTACTCTTTTTGGTTACTTGCTCGTTGGATGACTGGGTCTTGGGATCAGTTGAGTTGGTCCGGTCTCGTGTGCTATAGGGATTCGGGAACCGGGTAGTAACAAGATGGTATCAGAGCAAGGTCGTCCCGAGAACCAACTATCTGGAAAATAACCAATTCACATTCTTGTAACTAGAGTAACCACCACATTGTACCTTTTGACATCTGTTCTGAGGTTCTTTCATTGAATGTTGGTTAGAATTGACGTCTTTTCTATTCTGTGTTCACGTCTCCTTGTAGGAGATGCCTAGACAAGGGGGCAGCGAGGCGGGCCGTGGACGTGGCCGAGGACGAGGTCGGAGGGGCGGGTGCGTTGAGCTCGACGCCTCAGTGGACCAGCCACTACTTCCGGGCATTCAGGCCCAGGACCTCGCCCAGTTGATACGGGAAATCATACGAGAGGAGCTTCACCTACCTCCACGAGCGCCTCTCCCTGGAGCTGCGAAGGAGGAGTCATCTGTGGGACCGTCAGGCAGACACGGCGCTGGACGTGGGGGAGGGCGTGGTCCTCCACCGCCCCCACATTCCTCTGGCACTTCCGAGCATGAGCCTTCCTTACCTAGAGGTGTACCAGTTTCTCCACTTCAGCACCATTACGAGATTTTTGGACAGTTTCGGAAGTTGAAGCCCCCCTCCTTCAAGGGGGATGAGGACCCAACCGAGGCGGAGGACTGGCTCGAGCAGATCGAGAAGGTGTTTGACACCCTTCGTTTCCCTGTGGAGTGCCGCGTGGCCTTTGCCACGTACCAGCTAGAGAGCATGGCACACAGGTGGTGGAGGGCAGTCAGAGGTCAGGAGAGGGCTAAGCCGACTTGGGACCAGTTTGTCACCCTCTTCTACGAGCAGTACTTCCCCCAGACATTGCAGGACGAGAGGAGGCGGGAGTTCCACATTCTCTGCCAGGGGACGATGACCGTGAGTGCGTATCGCACATGTTTTCTGGAGCTATCTCGTTTCTCCATGACAGCTGTGGCTACCGAGGAGGAGCACCTTTGGAGGTTCACCGAGGGGCTCCGGCCTACTATTCGGGGGCATGTCAAACCCCTGAAGCTACCTATGTTCTCGAGGGTGGTGGAGGCAGCCATGACATATGAGGAGACCAACCCGTCCGCATGTGATACTGACAGCGGACGGAAGAGGCCCTATCAGCCAGACTACTCACAGGGCCGACGAGAGAGGAGGCACGTGGTGCCCGCAGGAGATCCGTCACTCTTTACGGGGCCGTCAGTGGCCTTTGGGGGCCCCCGACAGGGGCCAGCTGCCAGCACTGGACCCCCGCCCAGCTGTCAGCAGGGACCCACTGAGGGCGGGAGTCGAGTTCCCCTTTCCTACTAGTGTGGCCAGCCGGGCCACATCAGAAGGGACTGCCCATCTAAGGCTGGAGGTCAGCAGATGCTCCCTGCGTCGAGCACTGGAGGACGAGCAGGAGGCTGCGATTCCCAGGCACGAGGGGGAGGACAGCAGTTGCGGGGAGGGTACCGGCCAGCGGCTACCCGTCTGACGTAGAGTGCAACTGCTTCGTCCACACCTAGGGCTGAGGGGCGTATCAATGCCCTTACACACAGAGATGCCAGAGCTTCAGGTTCAGTGGTGGCAGGTATGGTTATAGTTTCCGGTAGACTAGTTTACACGCTTTTTGATTCCGGTGCCATGCACTCGTTTGTCGTTTCCAGTTTTGCTGTTAGTTTGGGGCAGGATTGTGTGTTGTTAGAGGATCTGTTTGTGATTAGAGGTCCAGGTGGTCAGCTGTTTGTAGCTGAGGAGGTTTACACAGGTTGTGAGGTCAGTGTTGGGGGACATAGCATTCCCATTGATTTGATTATGATACAGATGGAGGACTTTGGCGTGATTCTAGGGATGGACTGGCTGTCTGCTTACCATGCCTTGGTGGACTGTTTTGAGAGTAAGATCGTCTTCTCCATACCGGAGTTGCCTTCTTTCGAGTTTCATTGGTAGCTAGTGGACAGAGGCTTTAGGTGCATTTCTGCACTTCAGGCAGCAAGATTTTTGGGCCAAGGGTGTGAGGGCATCCTGGCTTGTGTGGTGGTAGAGCCCACCCTGTGGCAGACTTCCAAAGTATCCTGGTGGTTAGAGAGTACCCTAACATGTTTCTAGACGAGTTTCCAGGACTACCGCCCGAGAGTGAGATCGAGTTTGAGATGTCACTGGTACCGGAGACCTGCCCCATTTATACAGCGCCTTACAGGATGGCACCACTTGAGCTACGAGAGCTCAAGTCCTAGTTGCAGGACCTTCTGGAGAAGGGCTTTGTAAGGCCCAGTGCGTCTCCGTGGGGAGCCTCGATATTGTTTGTGAAGATGAAGGATGGTACCCTACGCCTTTGTGTGGACTACAGACAGCTGAATAGGGTTACCATCAAGAACAAATATCCGTTGCCGAGGATTGACGACTTGTTTGACCAGTTGCGAGGTGCCACGATATTCTCCAGGATAGACTTGAGGTCTAGGTACCACCAGTTGAGGATCAAGGAGACAGACGTCTCCAAGATAGCTTTCTACACCGGTACAGACACTACGAGTTTTTGGTCATGCCATTTGGGCTGACCAACGCCCCCGCTGCCTTTATGGATTTGATGAACTGGGTGTTCAGACCATATCTGGATCAGTTCGTGGTGGTATTTATTGATGATGTGCTCATCTACTCCCAAGATCAGGCGTAGCATGGTCAGCACTTGCGGATGGTTTTCGACACACTGAGACGACGTAGGCTGTACGCCAAATACAGCAAGTGTGAGGTCTAGTTGAGGGAGGTGACCTTCTTGGGTCATGTGAATTCTCGGGATGGCTTGGCTGTGGACCTAGCCAAGGTTGAGGCAGTGCTTAGGTGGGAGAGACCGCGTACGGTTACAGAGATCCGCAGTTTCTTGGGACTGGCAGGCTACTACAGGCAGTTTATCAGAGGTTTCTCACAGATTACACGTCCTATGACACAGTTGACCCAGAAGGACATGCCCTTTTCTTGGACAGACGCTTGTGAGGCGTGTTTTCAGGAGCTGAAGGATAGGCTGACTTCGGCTCCCGTGCTCACCATCCCAGACAGTAGTGGCGGGTTAGTTGTGTACACGGACGCCTCCTTGCAGGGGTTAGGGGGTGTGCTCATGCAGAGGGGTCACGTTGTCGCTTACACTTCGCGGCAACTGAAGCCCCATGGGCACAGCTACCCTACCCATGACCTGGAGCTGGCAGCTATCGTCTTTGCGCTGAAGACTTGGAGGCACTACCTGTACAGTGAGACCATTGAGATTTTCACAGATCATAAGAGCCTTAGATACTTATTTGATCAGAAGGAGCTCAATAAGAGACAGAGATGTTGGTTAGAACTCCTGAAGGACTATGACTGCAGCATTTCCTACCATCCAGGGAAGGCCAACGTGGTGGCTGACGCCTTGAGCCGAAGGTGCCCACCCACTTGACCAGTTTATTGGCGCAGAGTTGGAGCCTCATGGAGGATATGGGTAGTTGGCGACCCCTAGAGTTATTGGGCATTGTGGGGCAGTGACTGTGACATGATAGATGAGGCCAGAGCTGATAGACTGCATCATCACAGGATAGATGGCCGACCTGTACTTGTAGTCGTTGCGTGATAAAGTACTGTCTAGGGACCCTGGGGACTTCTCCTTTACAGACGAGGTGCTGCGCATGAGGGGACATTTGTGCATTCCCAGGGATGAGGAGCTATTGAGAGAGCCCCTGACTGAGGCACACGGTTCCAAGTTCACCATACATCCCAGAAACATAAAGATGTATCATGATTTGAGATGCGACTTTTGGTGGAGAGGAATGAAGAGGGATGTAGGTGAATTCGTGCAGCAGTGTTTAGTGTGCCAGCAGGTGAAGGCCGAGCATCAGAGGCCTGCAGGGCTATTGCAGCCACTTCCAGTGTCAGAGTAGAAGTGGGAGAGCATCACCATAGACTTGGTGGTGGGCTTGCTCGTTACCCAGTGAGGACATGACGCAGTATGGGTGATCGTAGACCAATTGATGAAGACGACACATTTCTTGCCGATCCGAGTCACTTTGGGACCAGCACAGTTGGCAGAGAGGTATATCCACGACGTGGTACGTCTGCACAGAGTTCCACGGGAGATTGTATCCGATCGGGATACCCGCTTTACGTCCCAGTTTTGGGCTGAGTTTCAGCAGGCCTTGGGGACACGGTTGAGGTTCAGTATAGCATACCAACCCCAGACGGACAGACAGTCAGAGCGCATGATACAGACACTTAAGGACCTTTTGCATGCTTGTGTACTGGACTGGAGGGGCTCTTGGGAGGAGTACTTGCCCCTGGTGGAGTTTGCATATAATAACAGCTATCACTCGAGCATCGGCATGGCACCATACGAGGCTCTGTATGGATGAAGGTGTACGACACCCTTGATTTGGGTTGAGGTGGGGACCAAGTGGGAGGTTGGCCCCAGGATGATCCAGCAGAGTCAGGAGGTGATCGAGCAAATTCACAGGCGACTTCGCGCTGTCAGGAGTAGGCAGAAGAGCTATGCAGATCGGAAACGCAGAGAGGTGCAGTTTGAGGTTGGGGATCACGTCTTCCTTCGCGTTTCACCCATGAAGGGCCTGCAACGGTTTGGGGTGAGAGGGAAACTCGCGTCGAGGATTGTGGGACCCTTTGAGGTCCTGGAGCGGGTTGGACCCATTGATTACAGGCTTTCCCTTCCTCCCCAGCTTTCTGGTGTGCATGACGTGTTCCACATGTCCAACCTCAAGAAGTACGTCGCCGATCCCAGCCATGTTCTGAGCCACGAGAACGTCGAGGTGGGTGACGACCTGACCTACCTCGAGCGGCCATTGCAGATTCTCGATAGAGCCATCTAGATTCTGAGATGGAAGAAGGGACCTCTGGTGAAAGTCTTGTGGAGGAGCCAGCGGTACGAGGAGGCTACCTGGGAGCCTGAGGCAGCAATGAGAGAGCGGTACCCGGAGCTCTTTGAGGGTACGTCTTTTTGGACTAGCTTCGGTCCACTTTGAGTTTGTTATGCGTATGTCATTCCTTTTCCGCACCCTAGCTAGCGCAAGCTTCGGGGATGAAACTTCCTTTGAGTTTGTTATGTTGTTAAGACCCGTGCTATTAAAGCCCTTTAAGACATCTGGGACTTGGGTCAGACGTCCGATCAGACATTTGGATGCCTTCCCAGACGTCTGGAAATCAATTTTTGTGTGCGTACGTCCTCAAGTCTACGTGCGTGCCACGCACAGACTGTGAGCAACTGCCTTCTTCTCTCCCCTCTCACCAGCAGAACCCTTCCCCGCACCTACTTAAACCCTTCTCCTCTCCCTCGTTCACCACCCCACTTCCATCCACCTTCTCCTTCTTCCAGCGAGAGCGAGAGCGAGAGCGGTGAGTGCAGCTGAGTGTAGCAGCAGAGA
The DNA here is from genome assembly GCA_037157565.1 of Thalassia testudinum. NCBI lineage: Eukaryota > Viridiplantae > Streptophyta > Magnoliopsida > Alismatales > Hydrocharitaceae > Thalassia > Thalassia testudinum. The sequence continues at coordinate 60,007,602 of JAZHRO010000063.1, forward strand.
GAAGGAGCTGCGAGGGGGAAGAGAGGAGAGCGCAGGAGCTTGCGAGAGAGCTCATTGGAGGAGCTCACGGCTAGTCGAGCGTGCGCACGATGGAGAGGTGTGCCAGGGAGGTTTCCCCCGACTCTACTGCAGCTAGAGCAACGGATGAGTGAGCGCAATGCGGCCACGCGCGGCACGAAGAAGATGAAGGCAGTTTCTGGTTCTGGGATTTTCCCAAAATCAGATGTCTGGATGTACATCCAGACGATGTAGACGACGTCTGGAGGAGTCTCCAGACGACTGAGAGGTAAATCCTACTCTCTATGCCTCCCTTTGTGGATGCAGCCATGCAGGCCGTTCCGCCGAGGATCTGATACGTGCCATATTGAGGAGATTTACGTTGCGCATGTAGGATTCACTTCGGGAAGGCGCAGGACACGGCCTCCCACGCAGTTCAGACATCTGGGTGAGGCACCAGACAGCGGGGAGTGTCTCTAGACGTCTGGAGAGGTGGTCAGACATCTGGAACTAGGTCCAGACGGTTCAGAAGGATCCTTAGACGTTTGAGGAGTAGCGCAGAGTGAGGTATGATTCTGGACTTCTTTTAAGACTTCTGGAAGGTGTTCCAGACGTCTGATATGAGTCAGGATTGTCATTTTTGACCCGTTTAGGGTCCATTTGAGGTAAAATTTCCGCAATTAAGATTCCGTTCTTCTTCGTATAAGTTCCTCTACTTGTTGGAATGCTTTTATCATGTTCTGAGTGGTTTCTTGTGGTTGATCATTGTGTTAGGACCTTGTTCCATTGCGGATTTGGGGGTTGTGGAGACACGTGGACCTATCGATCAAGCCCCCATTACTCCTGGTTTTGCTGGTAGAGTGGCTTCCCCTAGATAAATTACAAACTTGAATGCATATCTGGAATGAATGTTAGATCCTAGGGTATGGCATAAATCCTAGGACTAGAAACACTAGATTGAATGTTAGATCCTAGGGTATGGCATGAATCCTACGACTAGAAACACTGGAATAATTGTATTGAATGCATGAATTACAGTCTTGGATGATTAAATAAAATAATAACAATTGCCTATAATTGGATAACAGCTTTCTGTGGAATGTAAAATACTATTGTTAGCAACTGTTGCATGTATGTTCCTGTTGTTGCAATTAAATACGAGCTGCCTATATATGAAATGGAAATAGAAATGCTGAAACCTAGTATGGCTTGGGCTGAGAAACACGAGCATGAACCCTACGGGGAATTAGGAGTAGAGCTCCTGGAAATAAATGGAATGGAACTGGAAATGGGAATGGGGAAGTGAGTTGGCCCTTGAGTACAGAGTACCAAGGAGAGCAACTGTCCCCCTGTTTAGTGCGGAGTAGAGCTAGCCGCCCTAGGGTTGGGACCTGGGGTTAGGACTGGCCACTTTGTACTGACTTTTTGGCCCTCGTGTATGCAGTACCGAGGAGAGCTACTAGTGTAGGGAGAGAGCTAGCCACCCCTAGGGGCCCAGGGTTCAGCTAGCTGTCCTGCACCGACTTGTTAGGCCCACTAGGCAAACAGGGTAGTCAGGCGAGGGGGCACGGGCTGTGGAGGGGCAAGACCCCTGTTTGGTTCTTAGGGGCTAGATCCCTATTATTGAGAGGGCTATGCCTTATACTGGTTCCGTGATGTGCTTTGGGGCGTACCCGTTAACGGAAATGACTGACCATGTGCCAGTGCGGGGTAGCTACCCGTGCATTTATCGCGCATACCGTTGTCACCATTATGTCTGTCAGCGACCTTAGGGTGGTTGACTGAGTGTAGGACTACCACAAGGGACTCTCCCGACCAGGAGAGCACCACGTGCTACTTCTACTCTTCGGAAAAGACTGCAATCAAGATCGTTCCCACGAGGAACATTCGAGATCAAGGAAACGACCTGATAAACAAACCAAGTGGTGAAAGAAAGAATAATTAGCTTAATAAAGAAAGAAATTAAAAACAACAGCTACCTGTCCACCTTTACTATTTTTAGTTAGCTGGTAGCCACTCTACTCAGCGTTCACTGATTTCGTGTACTCATAACCTTTTTCAGGTCTAGGTGTTGAGCAGCCAGAGCCTACGGCTGCAGAGGGTGCTGGGCCCAATAGAGCCCAGTAGTTGTACCTTTTGTTTGTACCTCGTTTCATGTTGTAGTGAGTAACTTTGTTATAGTTCTATACTCTTTTATTGTAAACTTTATATTCCTGTACCTGTTTAAATTCTCTACTATTGTGGTGGTGTGTACTGTAGTAGTTTACTTCTTTACTACTATACTTTTGTTACTGTTAGTTGCTTGCATGGTGAATGTGGTTTATTTTACTGCTTTTTGGTTACTTGCTAGTTGGACGACTGGGTCTTGGTATCAGTCGAGTCGGTCCGGTCTCATGTCCTATAGGGATTCGGGAATCGGGTCGTAACAATTCTAGAGGTGTGTCTAAGTACATGACAACTCAGATCGTCATCTTCGACAATGGCGAAGTCACCATGTCGGTTCAAGTGGTTAGAAGTTAATCGAGGCCATCAGATGAATAGAGTTTGTTGGCCTGAAGCTTGGCAGCCACGAAACGAATAAAAAATCATATGATGATCGATCATCGTAGAAAGAATGTGTAAGCCATCACCAATCGTCGATCGAGAGAAGGAAGAGAAGGTGGTGAATGGGGAAGCTAACTATAAATAGAAAGGACTTAATTGAAATAAAAAAGACCTAAATGAATTAATTTATACGGACATAAATGGAGGTCTTTAATTTAAACATGTAAATTAATTTATTTCTTTCTCAACTTTTTATATTAGGTTATATATATTAAGGAATAATATTACGGGTTGAAATTTCATTTTTTTTCCCTATTTATATTATATAATTTAATGGTTAATGTTGAAGCTAATATTATTAACTTAGGTTATATATTAAGATGAGTTGAGTTAACTTAATTATAAATAGCTAAGTGCATGATGTTAAGTCCTTATTATTAAATAAAAATAGAATAACACTTATTATATCATAATTGGGCTAATTTAAGTTAAATTAATTCCTTAGCTCAATATTAACTTATCTTCTAATTAACCCTAATTATATGGTATTACTAATGATTTAATTAGGTAAACTAGCTTATTTTAGTGAATTAGGAGCTAGGATAAATTCCTCATAACCTAATAATGAAGGTATTATTTACAAAACTCCTGGGCATCCTTAAAGATGGTTGACCAGTAAAATCCACTTTGTAAAATTTTGGTCAATGTCTTTTTTTGTACTAAAATGTCTTCCACATGCTAGAGAACAACAAAAGTTAATGATGGGAATACCATCATGAGTCATAACTATCCCATTTTGATAAAATTAAGTCAGTAAATGCTCCTACATAACTGCCAGAGAGACATATTCACTGTAAATCCATTCTGAGGGAGAAATAAGAAATCAAGGTTAAAACTGTAATTTTACCATCATAACTTGAATATAGTACAATCACAAGTTTTCTCAAGGGTTAATTGAGGGTCAAATGGCCTTAAAAGGATAACAAGTGGGTTAGAATAGATAGAAAAGGGTTTACACATGTTTTGAGAATTAAATGACTTTTGAAACCCTAAAAACAGAATTGCTTAATTAACTGAGGTTTTGGTCAGGATAAAATTCATGTAAACCCTCTAAAATTCATAGAAAAATATTATCTAGGGTTTGGTACCTTCAAACTGACCATTAAAACCTGTTTTGGACCAAAACAGAGTCTCAAACAGACATTTACCCTAATTTGGATTTTTTCATAAATTACATTGTCAAACACGGTCAAAACCAAAATCTATCTAAACCATTGGACTCCTTAGGTCCAAATTAGGTTTGTACCAAAATTTGGACCCAAGATAAAGTTGTCTTGACCAAGTTTGTAACTTAGTCCTATCTGATTACATTTATGCCCTTAACTTTCAAATATTTACAAAATAGACCCCTAACTTTGCCATCGTCTTCACAAGTAGGTCCCTACCACCTTTAGTCCCACTTCTACAAGCACTGGCGACCTAAAAATGGCAAGAACTCCTTGATTCCTTAAGGAATCCCTTTCAAATTTGAAAGGAAAGTTTGTCAAAGAATTTCCTTCCTTTTGAGCCAACTCCCACACCCCATAACCTTCCCAATCTCTCATGCGAATGCATGAGAGATTTGTGTTTCCTACTCCGACGACAATTCCTATCTTGAAAGGTTGGCTTCTAAGCTTTAAATCTCCTCCGAAGCTTTAGAAAAGCAAGCCCAGATCAGGCCGAACTACCCAAGCTCAATTTCGACCGTGATCTTCCCTAAATTCCACTCTCCTGACCCGGTCGAAAGGCTCCATGAGCTCCAATGACCCTCCATGCATCTCCTCATCCTCTGACTGCAACACTAGCGGTAGATCCTCCTTTCTCGCCTTCTTTCACGTTGCGTCATACCAGCGAGTGCTTCTATCTCCTTCATCGTTGTCGTCCTTCGCTCACCAGCGCACCTTCGTCCCCGGTGCCGCCTCTGCCCTACTTCGTTTGCTATCTAGCCCTATCGATGCCTCATCTTCCACTTATCATTCCCGAACATTCGCAACTCCATTTCGATCACTGACTCGCCCTAACGCCCTCTGTCTTCCACCTTGCTGGCATACCTCCGGTGAGTTCGCACGGCCACTACACTCCAACTTGGCTGTTGTTCATCCCTACACCTGTGCCGTGTCCCAGAGAGTAAAAGCCCTCACGTAATTGAGGCTATTGGCATCTCAGTGCCACCGAACAACCCACCTTCCCGCACCCTTCTTCGTCACCGTCTGACCTCCACCCTCATTCGACCACACGCTACACCCACCACCACACTCGCCACTCCACGACGAACTTGTTAAGCCATCTGACGAGACCGCGAGGCCCATTTTCTTGATTTTCAGGTGCCAAGTCCTCCATGCCATTAGCAGTGAGCTTGAGCGAAGCTTGAAGCTCTCCTCAGCCATTGCAGCTCTAGGCGACACTTCCAGGTGCAGCGGACTTCGTCCAGGAACGCAACCAAGGGATCAATTTGGCCCTTGATCATACCTTTGACCAGAATTGGATGCATCATTTGCTGCGGCCAGCGTGAAGAGGAAGGGTGTGACTTTAGTCCCACCTCGGAAGGTGAAGAGCGCACTAAGGTGCATAAGTTGAATTTGTGTCTAAGGTTGTTTGCCTCAGATACTAAAGCAGAGGTCCCTGCTCACCTACGCCTCACCTGTGACCCATCCCTCAGGGGCCTAGAGAAAATCTGACCCGCCTAACCCATTCCACTCCTCGGCTATGATCACTCCTATAGTCCTGGACTCGGGCGCACTCTAGGTCCGAAATCAGATTACCTGGTACTGTGGAAGGCTCTGGGAGAGTGTGACCCAGAGAGAGAAAGAGAGATAGCATGCGGGGGCTGGGAGTTTTGCTATAAGGAGTAATGGTTGACACTTAGCCGTTTGAAGGATCTTCCCCCTTTGCATGAAGAAGAAGCACAGAGAAAGAAAGAAGAGGAGAAGAAGACTTGAGCATAGAAAGAGAAGAAGAAGAACAAGAATAAGAAGAAGAGAAGGCAGGGGAAATAGAGAAAGAAAGGAGAAGCAGAGAGACCCTTGAGTCTCTAAACAGCACTGTAGCATAGGTTGTTTAAGCTGTCACATATATTTGATTGCATATATTTAAGGCTTTGGTTTAATTGTTTTTAGGAGTAATTGATGATTTAAATCACCATTTTACTCCATTCTTTTTGCACATTGATATCTGACATCATTCTTATTGAAATCTCTTATACTTTTGATTCAAATTGTGATCTTGAGTTTTGAATTCCATATTGCTCATTGTGTTCGACCTTGGACTTAAAATTCGAGTAATAAATATTATTTATTTTCGAATTGATTTTGACTATACTATAACGCAGTTTTTAACATCGATTTCTCCCCGATAACAGTTAAGTATACTTTTCTACTCAATCTCTAGCACACATCAATGTATGATTTGACTCGAGCAAAACTCAAAAAGTTTCGAATCTTTTCAATAATAAGAATGAGTTAATTATACGAATTTGTCCCATTGATTTTTGTTAAGGTGAGAAGGTATATGTCTTGTAGCCAAATAGTTTGATATATATGCATACCAAGGAAGAGAATGAGTAGTAAGAGATAAGAATTGTTCAACTAGAAATTCTTCCTTGATTGGCCTTGTAGGAACTTCAGATTCAATTAGGTTCCATGATAAATGGTCTGTCACTACATTTTCAACACCTTTCCTATCTCCAATCTCCAAGTCAAACTCTTGTAGCAATAAGATCCATTTAATGTGTGTTGAACGTTTACGAACACTACGCTAATGTCATCGGTTTTGGAAAACCTATCGTTGTAGTTCGAAAGCGAAGAATTCGTGTTCAACAAATAAAATTTATACCGAAAAGAATTCTGGGTCAAACACAGGGGGGCTACATTGATCTATATTCGTAATTATATTTTTTTAGGATTTTTGATAAGCAAGGCGATATAATTACAATGGAGCTATCAGACTAAAAGAAAGAGAGAGAGAGAGAGAGAACATGCATTCAATATTTCAATTGTTCATATAATCAAACTAAATAAAAGTTACACTAGAAAGCAGAAAATTAATTACACTATAAAGCAGGAAAATTCTACACTAGAAAAGCTGTAAATAAGAATGGGAGAGAGAAGTTATCCTCCTAGACGATTGCTTGGAGGATAAGCCGGACGGGACGACACTTGGATGAAGGAGAACGAAGCAGGACGAAGGAGGACGAAGTAGAAGAACGGGAACGGAGCAGCACGCCGTCATCGTCGCAGGATCCACTTCCGAAGGGGAACGAAAATTGGACTTTATCTCATGAGAAGCATCTTGGGTGTGGGACAAGCTTCTCTTGAGCTTTGGAGGGGTAGAGAGAAGAAAGAAGGGATGAAAATTTCGTATGGAGGAGGTCTCCTTTTATAATTGCAAGGAGTGGGGGCAAAATGGACATTGCAACTTCAAAATAATAAATGAGGGGTTTTTAGTGACAGATAAATCCATCACTAAAGCCCCAACGTGGGCGTAGCTTCCGCACCCACGCACGCCGCTTCAGCAGCCCGCATGTCCAGCGATCCTCAGCCGTCCAATCGCAAGATTGGACGGCTTAAGTCACGCCTTCTCTCGCTGCATTGTGCGCCCGCCCGGGCGTCCGATTGCCCGTCCGCGCCGCGCGTTCAATCGAGCGTCGGCGCTATTGGGTGCACGCGGCTGTTAGATTATGATCTGACGATTGATGAAGGCGCGCCCGCTCGCCTCAGAAATCGCTTGGCGGGGCTCGAACGCACGCCAGTGCCTCGCAATAAGGCGCTGGACTGCTGCGCTGCCTCGCCCAAAAGGTCGCGTGGATGACTTTAAAGAGCCGCATCCACAGCCGTTGGATCGAGATCCAACGGCGGAGAGGGGGCGGGTGCGCAGTCTTCATAGAATGCAAGCGGCCGTTTGGGCGGCTGAGATGGTGCCACGTGGTGCCATCTTGGCCGTCCATCTTCTAGAAGTTGTAGATGGTGCCACAGATGTCGGATTGATTCGATTTTTGTGTCATTGAGTTGCGATCGTCGATCCAAATTCATCCGTGCGGTCGGATTTGTCATCTGAAGTGCGAATTTTCACCATCCTGGCTCTTGATCTTCTAGGGTTCCCCATTCACTATCTGATGCTACGGATGCCTGATTAGGGCGATCTTGGAGTCATTGAACTCCAATCGCCGCCTTGATCACATCCATACTGTTGGATCTTTGATCCGAGGCCCCGATAAAATGTTTGCCCTGTCCAAGCACATAAAAGGAGACAATTAACCTCCATTTTATTCAAACTACTCTAAATGCAAGATGATGCATGTTATGCAATATTTATATCATGAAATGCAATCCTATGCTTAAGAACATGCATAAATAGACATTTTAAGTAGTGTAAATGTGTTTACATCATATCCCCATGCCTATCTTTTGCTAGTCCCTAGCAAAAACTATATGCTATTTATAAAAGAATTAGGTTGGATTATTTGGACTTGAGTTATTTTCAATCATTAAGAAAATGTCTACTTAGGAACTGAACTTTCAGAGACACAACAGTGCCCGGGTATCAGCCAAAATGCAGACCACCTCATGCCCTCACCTTATTAAAAGAAAAATTTCTTTTTCTCTTTTTCTCTTTTCTAATTTTTTTTTGGATTTTCAAATTTTAGGGTTTAAGAGTGGCTTTCTACGGCCATTCAACTCACCCAAGATTTGATGAGAACCCTAAGTTTTAAGCATCTTATTGTGATTGTGATAGACTCATTGACCGGCAATTAAAATGGACTTCGGATTTCTACACCTCTAGGTGACCTCAAAAAGACTTCTGCCTAAAGGTGTATCTTTACAACCGGTAGCTTTCTCCCCACTTTTATTTCTTACGGGATCAACACAAGGGTGAATCCAGTGTATATCTCCCTGGTTTATTCTACTTCTCCACTTCTTCCTAAGTGTTTTGGAAATTTTTAGTGCATTTTCTGAGCTAGGTTCTGGACAACCGGTCGATGAGCTATTACCACCGACAACTTGCCAGCCATACTCGTGCGGCGAAGTGTGGCTTATTTCTTTTTGTTCTTTTCTCCTTTTCTTCTTTTTTTCTTTTTTTTTTAAGTAGGTGGCTTCCCTGGTCTAAGATTTACCTAAAGGCAGGAAAAAGAGAAAGGTCCAGTGACTGGGCTCTGGACAACCTACCTATGGGCTGTTACCTACGATGACTTGCCAGCCATATCACCCTAGAAGGTTCATTAGCTACCCAAATTCCATTAGAATCGCCGAACAACGAGTCAGTGCAAAGAAAGTGTGCAGATGCTTAAGACTGAAAATTTCCTCAAATCAAAGGGTGGGTTTATAAGTCGTGTACTTATCACCCAAACTTATTTATTCCAATTATAATAGAATTAAGATGGCGAGGACTCAAAGAAAAATCCTTATTTTAGTGGATACACATGCTAATTAAGTCCAAAGACCTGAAGGGTCTTTGTGTTCAGATCTTAATGTAGTATTTCCTAAGATTGAAAATTTTCTTAAACCCAAATTCTCTTTCCTAATTCCAAAATTATTTTTTTTATAAAAGAAAATAAAACAAATCTACGGAGCTAACAAATGAATTCAGAGATGAATATCCACCCCCCATGCCTATCTAATGCAATGTCCTCATTGTATTAAAAAGACATAAAACAGAGTGGAAAAGTGAAGAAAGCACCTGAATTGAGTGAATGTTAGGTCCGCTCCAAGATGAAAATTAGAAAAACTGTATATATGATGAATTTAGTGCCTTCAGCTAGGCACACTATACAAAGAAAAGAAATGAAGAATTCACAGGTGCAGGTCAGAATTAAAATAAACAGACAAATCCTCTGACCTGTCAACAGAGATCCACAGATGTGGACCAGATTGTGGTGCAAACCCACACCCCATAATCGAGAATATCTTAGGTTCTGGATAAAAATTACCCAAAACCTAAAATCAGAATGCAAGCGGAGTCGGGCCTGCGATTTATGGGGATGCAACCCAAGACCAAAAAGTCAGGTTACAGAGAATTGAATCTCAAAAGGATAATCGTTGAATGTGTGCTTGAGTTTGACATCCTCGAAACAAATGTCATAAGGGTTCTGATTTGATGGTTTCAGCTTAAAAGGAACCCTTCGACTCAATCTTCCATTTCCTCCAGAATTAACTTCCCAAATCAAAACTTCCCAGCTCCTATCCTCCTCATTCAGCATATCAAATTCCAGGACCTCTTGTATATTAATCACCCCGTCTGAAATCTCCAAGTCTAAATGATGTGGCAGAATCAAAATTGACTTGGGTCTAATTATCTCAGAATTAGAATCATCAATAAGCTCAACAGGGTGTAACTGATAATCAGGGCATTGAATTGATTCCTCCAGAAAATGCGATTCTGGATCCATAATGTGTGCCCTAATAAGATCAGTGTCCTCAGTTATTGGGCTATCAAATGATCTATCAGATTCCTCAGGCCCAATCGTCTCACATAAATCGTGTTCAGAAAACTCGCGTGATACTTTGCAACTTGAATCTTCACCATCAGGATCCGTATCAATGTATGTCCCAAAATCATTTATCACTTTCTGTTCGAAGGAGACATACGTTTCCTCGTAACCCAGCTTAGGGATCTCAGGTGAAGAAATCAGATCATCCTTAATTGGTTGTTTTAATTCAATCTGGTCAGCCTCGAAACACGTGTCCCCCCCAATAGGTGCCTGAGCAGGTTCTGTCATTGGCTTTCCTAAAGAGGGTTCATCCTGGGAATTATTCCAAGATTGAATCAAAGCAACCACGAATCTCATCCTCAATTTTGCTAATTTCCCAAGTAGAAACTCACCCGGGTTCTTATCCTTAACATCCTGGAGCCAATACAACAAAGACTTATTCAAATCATCAATCATTTCAATCAGGGGCTCCAATCTCTCAATGCAAGGTATTAGCTGAACTTCTAAAGATTGTATGATATTCCTCAAGTTAGCCAGAACCTTATCTTGAACCTGGTTAACCTGAACCAAATGAGTTGGTTCAGGGTTGGGCGGGTTTGGGCTTAATGCAGGGGAATTAACGAATTGAGATTCGTTATACCCTTCCTGATAATAGGTCATTTCAGATTGTTGAAAAGATGGTGATGACCTAAAGGCAGTGAAATCAGAGGATGGGTAAGGATCGGTGTATCCTTCTTGATTGTAGATCGTATTAGGTTGTGCATGAAAGGAATACGATCTATAATCGATGTAGCTCTAAGAAGGATAGAAATCAGAATCAAAGTGTTCAGGGTTAGACCCTAAACATGGGGGTCCGGAATTGTATCCCCAATCCGAATTATCCCAACTGACTGATGGTTAATTACAATATGAGTTGGGATAATCGTCATGTTGAGGATAATTCACAACAGGAGGGAAAGAGTCGGAATGCGTGAAATATGTGGAAGGATTCATGAGACACGGGAGGAAGAAAGGTACCCTGCAATACAAACAATCAAACTTGTCCTTAAATGGGTTAGCCTACAGACCTACAGACTCCCAAAACCCGTCTTGAGATAAAGAAACGATTTGATCTACTTCTGTCTGTTCAATCCAACCAGTTAGAAGGAGGGACTGGGGAGAAGGTTCTTCCTTCGGCTTGCGCCTCCGGTTCCTAGTGTACCCCCCAGCCACGATCGTTTGACTCTGCTCCCCTAGCTAGACATCAGATTGAACAGTAGAAACAGACTAATCGAAAATAATCTCGTTCTGGGTTCTGAAGAGCGAGTCCAATCCTTAAGGCCAATGTCTACTCTGTTTTATTTAGGGCTAGGTTTGAATGTGCTTTGGAATGTGATGGGCCCTTTAAATGGGTTATGCTCTTAAAAATTGATTGATTTGTGTGTGCGTGCACAACCAGTGGTTTTCAAGCAAGATTATTTTTTTGATGTGGTGAATTTTAAGGTTCAAATCTTGCTTAGTAGCTTTTAGGATTCAACTTTAGGTGTTCTCAAACAAGTTTCATTGGCACACCAAGTTTTACAAGCACGGGTGAAAATGTTTTCCTATGAAGCTTAAAAAGAATGTGGAGTGCCTGGTAAATCCCTAAGAGTTGAACCTAATTGGCAGCTACTTGATGAGTTGATTTTAATTGAAGTGGTGCGGCCCAAACAACTCAAACAACTGGCCACATATGCACCACTAAGTTAGGCACACAAAGATGGTTAACCTAGAATGATTTCTACTCTTTTATGTGTTGCTTTATGTGTACCGGTTCCACAGATCAGAACCCGGTTGAGTAGAAACAAATCAATTTGGTTAAGTGCCTTTGAATGTGGGTGTACGTTGTGTGTTTGTTGAAAATTGCCCCATAGAATTATCTTTTTGTTTTTTTTTATATAAATGGAGGTGGAATAAATGTGAGTGAGAATCCAAACAACCAAACTATTCCTAGGATTTATGCAAACACCTAGGTTAATTGGAATTTGGATTCAATGTGGCGAATGAAATCTATGGAGGGGGAAAGAATGGGGGGTAACTTACAAAACCTTCCACAACACTTTACTCTAATCTACCGCTTTTTCTCGTCTCGAAAGAGTACCTGCAATCACAATAAGAAAGGAGAAAAGTGAGGTAAATGATTTATAAGTTAGAAAACGCGAAGAGAAACCAAAGAGCGTCACCTCCCCAGCAACGGCGCCAAAATGTTGAACGTTTACGAATGCTACGCTAACATGATCGATTTTGGAAAACCTGTCGTTGTAGTTCAAAAGCGAAGAATTCGTGTTCAACAAATAAAATTTATACCGAAAAGAATTTCGGGTCGAACACAAGGAGGCTATGTTGATCTATATTCGCAATTATATTTTTTTAGGATTTTTGATAAGCAAGGCGATATAATTACAATGGAGCTATCAGACTAAAAGAAAGAGAGAGAGAGAGAGAGAGAAGGAAAGAGAGAGAGAGAGAAAGAGAACATGCATTGAATCTTTCAATTGTTTATATAATCAAACTAAATAAAAGTTACACTAGAAAGCGGAAAATCAATTACATTATAAAGCAGGAAAATTCTACACTAGAAAAGTTGTAAATAAGAATGGGAGAGAGAAGTTATCCTCCTCGACGATTGCTTGGAGGACGAGCAGGATGGGACGACGCCTAGACGAAGGAGAATGAAGCAGGACGAAAGAGGACGAAGAAGAAGAACGGGAACGGAGCAACACGCCGTCGTCGTCGCAGGATCCACTTCCGAAGGGGAACGAAAATTGGACTTTATCTCGTAAGAAGCATCCCAGGTGTGGGACAAGCTTCTCTTGAGCTTTGGAGGGGTAGAGAGGAGAAAGAAGGGATGAAAATTTTGTATGGAGGGGGTCTCCTTTTATAGTTGCAAGGAGTGGGGGCAAAATGGGCATTACAACTTCAAAACAATAAATGAGGGGTCTTTAGTGACGGATAAATCCGTCACTAAAGCCCCGACGTGGGCGTAGCTTCCGAGCCCACGTGCGCCGCTTCAGCTGCCCGCGCGCCCAACATACACACACGTCCAGCGATCCTCAGCCGTCCGATCACGAGATCGAACGGTTTAAGTCACGCCTTCTCCAGCTGCATTGCGCGCCTGCCCGCGCGTCCAATTGCGCGTCCGCGCCGTGCATTCAATCGCACGTCAGCGCTATTGGGCACGCGCGGCCGTTGGATTGCGATCTAACGGTTGATGAAGGCAGGCCCGCTCGCCTCAGAAATCGCTTGGCGGGGCTCGAACGCGTGCTAGCTCCTCGCGATAAGGCGCTAGACCGCTGCACTGCCTCGCCCAAAAGGTCGCGCGGATGACTTTAAAGAGCCGCGTCCACAGCCGTTGGATCAAGATCCAACGGCAGAGAGGGGGCAGGTGCGTGGTCTTCATAGAATGCAAGCGGCCATGATGAGAACCTCATCATGAGCCATAACTAGCTCATTTTGACCCAATACAAAGGATAAAAGCTCCTACATATCTCAAGGAAAGGCTTAACTCAGAGAATTCAGAGTTTGAGAAGAAAACCAGTCATAAGGGGTAAAAGTGCAATTTTACCAGTATAATCTGCATACAGGGTAATTCAGGGCCCAAACACAGGTCAAAACAGCTTAATAAGAATAAAAGTGGGATGAGATGATCTAGCAAGGGCTACAGCACTTCCAAGGAACCAAATGATAATCTGTAACCCTAAAACAACCCACTTCAATTCACAAGGTTCGAGGCAAAGTAAAAATAGAATAAACCCTCTAAAATTCATAGAAAAATAATCTCTAGGGTTTAGAACCTTCAATTTGGCCTTTAGAACCCATTTTGACCTACATTGAGAACCATGCCCAATTAATAACTTAATTTGGGTTTTTGCGCAAATTGACCGGTCAAACAAGGTTTAATATGAAAATGAAATTCACCATCAGATTCCTTAGGTCCTAATTAGTCATGTATAAAAACTTGAGCCTAAGAAGAAACCTCCTTGACCGACTTCACACTTTGGTCCTCATATATTTACTCTTTGGCCCTCAACTTTTGAACCCTCGCATTTTGGCCCCTAACTCTCCTTCGTTCTTTGCGATCAGGTCCCCCCTGCAAAACCTGCCAGCACCATGCTCCGGCGACCTTGCGCGGAGCATGGCGCCGCGCAGGGTGAGGTGGGGGACCTGGCAAGTAAACCGGGGGTGCCCTGCGTCGTCAGCCGTCGCAGGAGCACCCCCCTGGTCATTGTAGCCAACCATACCGGCCGTGCGAACGCACGGACGGTATGGGTTCGTGTTCCGACCATTCTCCGGCGAGGGAGACACGTCGTCTCCCTCCGCCTTTCTCCCTGTTTCATCCCTATAAATACCCCCCGCTGCTCCACCGACCAGGGCAGCTTGGATCTGACGGAGAAAACCCCCAACTTTCCTCTCCTCTCCCTCCGGCAGACGCCCACCAGCTCCGGCGGTTCTTCCTCCTCCTCCTCTTCGCTCTGCCGCAATACCAGCAGCAGAGACTTCTTCCCCTGCTCTTCCCGCGTCGCGCAATACCGGCGCGCGCTGCCTCTGCCCCGTCGTCACCGCTGTCCTCCCCCCACTGGGCATCGTCTTCTCCGACGACAGTCGATACGACTGTCGCCCTGTTCCTCCCCCTTCGTCCCTGCCAGTAAGTTAGAACTACTCCCCTTCTTCTCCTCTTTCTTTCCCTGCTTTCAATTTAGTCAATTAAACCCTCGACCGCTCCTGTTCACCCTCACCCTCTCCGCCTCCGACCACCCTCCGGCGAGCCGCTCCCATCACCTCAGCGACCCACACGGCTCGCCGACCACCGCAGAACCTCCGCCTCCTCACCCTGATCCTCTTCCGCCCCTCCACTTCCCACCAAACGCCCTCTGCAGATCCACCGAACACACCCACTTCTTTGCTCACAGTTTGACCTAGGATGACCTGTTGGCTCCATCACGCCCCCTGCAGACCCCCTGACCACCTTCGCCGTGCCACGGCGAAGGTCCCCCGCCTGTCTGATTTGGCCGAGAGGCCGTTCTTCTGTGACCAGGTGACTCGCCCGCCGTCGCCATTACTGAGCAGGCAGAACTCCTTCACCTGCAGGTGCAGGCACGCCTTCGCCCAGGTTCGACTCCCAGGTTGCGCGGGGAGTCTCCGCGAAACGTCCCAGGCTCGCAGATGGGGTGAAGGCCGCGCGTGAAGACACGATCGCCCACTGCTCCCTCCGCGACGGGCGCTCAATTGGGGTGGGACATTTAGTCCCACCTCGGAACTTCTCGGAGGCGAGCGGACGCATAAAGGCAAAAAGTGCCTTATGCTGTCTGCCTCCTGACCACGGGGTGAGGTCCCTCTCACCCGACCCGGCCTCGTCCGTGACCACGCTTCGCGGACCTGGCCCGACCCGATTAAACCGACCTGCACTCCTCGCCCACCACCGCACGCCGGTGGGCCTGGACCCGGGCGTGACCCGAACCGATTACCCGGTAGCTCTGGGAGAGCTCTCCCAAGAGTGGTTTCAGAGAGAAAGAGAGACGCGGGGGAGGGGGGTAGAGTGGGTTTTGCCTCTTGACGAAAAAAACCCTGAAGTGTGCAGGCACAGGCGAAGAAGAAGACCCGCTGAAGAAGAAGGAGCTGCACTGTAGCAAAGGCATAGTTAAGTCGTCTAAGCACCGGGTCAGACGACGGAAGGTCAGCAGCCAGAGCAGGAAAGAAGGCAGGCTGAAGAAGAAGGAAGAGCAACAGCCAAAGCAGAAGAAGAAGAAGAACGGTCAAGGCAGAAACCGAGGAAGAAGAAGAAAGAGAGATCTGAAGAGGAGCATCACCTCTGCAGAACGAAGAAGAAGACGAGCGTCACCACGATTGCAGAAGAAGAAGAAGAGAGGTCAAGGCAGAAAACCAAAGAAGGAAGAAGAACAAGGAGCTCTGAAGAAAGAAGAACATCACCAAAGCAGGAACAGCAGGAAGAAGAAGAAGAGCATCACCATTGCAGAAGAAGAATATCACCTCTGCAGAACAGAGAAAAGAAGGAGATCTAAAGAAAGAGAGAAAGAAGAGCATCCCCCTCTGCAGAACAAAGAGAAAACAACAAATTCTTTCCCTCTCTCCTTCTTTTTGTAAAAGAAACATGTAAACATGTATATCTCTAGAATACAACTTGCTCCCTGAGTTCGACCTCGGGAACTCTTTTATTTTCCGAGTAAAAAATTTTTTATTTGAAGTGTTGGTCATAACCGGCTTTACTACAACGTTATAACAAACCCGGTAAAACCTACGTTTTCATTTTTGGCACCGCTGCCGGGGAGCAACGGCTATTCTAGAGGTAAACATTCCTGTTTCTTTTAATTTCTGATAATCTCCTCTCTTTTGTGCAGCTACAGGAATTCAAGAAGACAAGCAACCACACGACAACCACTCCGAAGACAGGTAAATTTTTCCTCTCACTATTAACCCCTAAACTCTAAAGAGGAAGAAAAGAAAAGAACAAGCAATATAGGGCTAACCTGTCTTCCATACTTAGTAACCATAAAGAGTTGCATGTTTTCAACTCATCACTCCTGCACACTATTAAGGGTATTTAAGGGCTAACACATTCTTGCTTGAGCCCTAATTGCCCAACAAAGAGTTAAATGGACCAAGTAGAGCCAACATAAGGTTAAACATTAGGATTTCAGTTGAGACACACCCCTTAATCAAGAATTGAGGAAATCCAAAAGAGGTGTGCCCAAACCATTGATTGAAAATAATTAACAAGAAAAATCCTAAACAATTGGCTCTCTCTAAACCACTTGAACCCTAAAAGACAGGACCTAAAAGCTCTTAAAGAAAACAAGAGGTAAAGTTGACCCCTTGGGTCAACCAACCTTAAATTAGGTCACTCTTTGCACTTAAAAGACTAAAGTTTAAGTGAAACCTTAAGCACCCTGATCTTAAAATTGGTAGACTTAAGAGGTCAAGATCCCCATTCTGGTCTACCTGGAACCGCAGTGACAAGAGAGGTCGGGTGGGGGAAACCCTGTAACCCGTGGGGACGCTCTACCGTGTAGGGGTCTTCGCGGGACTCTCCCTCTCTGGCTGCCCAGGTAATTCTCAGGTGGACGATCTTTCTAATCAAGGGGTCCATCTGCCCCGAACCTCTATAGTCACCCAACAATTTTTGGGTGTCTTGATTGGGTCCAGCACCTGCTTATCTCATCCAGCCCTTCAGTATTTTTCAGGAGGTCCTTGAAACCTCCTATAGAAATTCACTCTCCCCGAGGCTAAGCCTCGGCTCCTTTGTTTTTGCAGAAATCATTCACATAGCCCCTCTTTCCTCTGATTCTGAACAAAATCCCCTTCTTCCATCTTAATTCAAACTTTGATTCTATCTCTTGATTCCACCACCTGATCCAATTATGCAGCCTAATTACCTAGCAAGACTACCATTCAAGAAACCTGAATATCGAAGATCTATGAAAGATAAAATGATCGAGGATGCCATAAAATTCTATGAAAAAGAAGAAAAAACCTCAACACCAATAGGAGATATTCAGGTTGATGTCCCAACAACCACATCCTTCATCATAAACTGTGCCCAAATTCTATTGACTGGAATTTCAAAAGGATCAACCCGAGATATGCTCATGACAGGATACATTGAGATGGAAAAATTACACCAATCTGAATACCTTCAATGCTTGACAAACCCTGTACTTTGGGAACAACACCAAGATGCCCTTATAAAACGGGTAGAAATGATGAAATCAGTAGAACAAATTATCAACCAGAAATACCCGTATATACCAGAAACAGAGGATGAACCATCTTGGAACAGTATTAAGGAACAATTCAGTTTCCCAGATCCCGGGATTGAGGCACAAAGTGGTTGTAAAATCCCAACCCAGATAGAAGACAATGTTGAATTAGGTTGGGATATTATAGGAGAACACAATACTGAGCCAACCCTAGGCCATGAATCACCAAGCTTAGAACTCCAAGACTCCTGCAATGACAAGATTAGAATTGAACCTCTGGAGGGTATAAATTCCACCCCTTGTTTTGATAAGGTGACCCTCGAAGGTTATTCGGACTTAGGTTCTAATAATTCTACCCACATCCTAAGCCTAGAACCTAGATCTGAAACTTATTGGGAAGATTATGAGGCCCTTTATGAGAAAGATCAAATTTTTACAGAATATGATTCCGGGCCTCTATTTAATGAATATCCCTCTCCAACATCCTCAGAAAATTTGATCGATTTTTCAGAAAACATGCCAATTTATGATACAGAAACTGAGGAGTTGGATGAGCAAGGTTTTAATGGGGTCTATCCTACCAGCTTCGAGCTTGAACAGAACACCTTTTTGAGCCCAGAATTGACATATAGGCTAGAACCCAGTCAGGCTGCTGATTCCACATTTGATGATTTTTGCTGTGGTGAAATTCATGATCATGAATCTCATTTTCGCCAACTCTTCGACAATTTCAAATCTGACTATAATTGCGGAGAGATTCCCCTTCCTGAACACGCCAGGCCTATCTACGAC
This sequence comes from Thalassia testudinum, assembly GCA_037157565.1. NCBI lineage: Eukaryota > Viridiplantae > Streptophyta > Magnoliopsida > Alismatales > Hydrocharitaceae > Thalassia > Thalassia testudinum. The sequence continues at coordinate 60,026,130 of JAZHRO010000063.1, forward strand.
CTCAGTTCACATGACTCTGACTCTGACTCTGACTCTGAGGTCCTGATTCCCGAGATCACCGATAACACAGAATCATTCCTTTTCGATCCTCAGGAACCAAAAACAGAAAATGCCAAGAGTGAGTGCAACCAAGAATCCAAATTTTTTCTCGAATCCGATTTCTTTCATCCTACAAACACTCTTCCGGCATTTGATAGTTGCCCAGAGGACTCTCTACAGAAAATCACCTATCATTTGTTTCTAGAAGAGCCCTCGTACACAATGGCCACCTCATCCGCACACACAGAACGGATCAAAACCTCTCCCAAACCCCGACCCGCAACCGGACTCAATTTCTATTCAGATTCACCTCTCACCGAGCCGATTGCATTTCCACATCGGGTTTCGAACATTGATCAGACTACATACCATGCTCTATCATTCTCTGATCACCCCTGTAGGGTTTCCGTATCAACCACTGATTATCCTACGGGTCCCTACTCTGACCAGGCTGATTCGGCTCAGCCAAACCCTGCGTTTACACTTCCACATCCATCTGAGCTTCATAGTTTATGGTGGGCACCACACCTTTTTATCCACATCTATCAACCCGCCAGATTGATTGGGTTTGGGCTGCATCATCAGCCTGTTGATCTGAACAAACACCTGGTTGGACCAACCAGGCTCTTAATCAAGGTGCTTGTCTTACGAAATTCCGCTGATTTGACCATCCCCTCTCCATCGCATTTCCCGCTTGGCTGAAGGCATCAAATTTAGCGCTCAACGGGAGGCAGCCCGTCATTCTCTTTGAAAACCTGAAACTTGTTCTGACAGCTTTTGCACTTGAAGTTCACACTTTAGGACAGCCGACTCCAACTCAGATGTTCGCATCTGAGATTTGAAATCGTCCGCAAAAATTCAACCCGACCCATTCACTCATCCAAATTTCTGTCTTAAGGAATGAACTAAGACCCCCTAGGTTACAATGAGGACATTGCAAATCTTAGGCATGGGGGGGTATGAAAGTACAAAAACTTGTAAGAAAAGGTTTCAAACAAAAAAATTCACATATGCCAAAAACACCATAAAAATTAAAAAAAAATTTTTGAAAAAGAATAAGAGGAAAAGAGGAGAAGGAAAATTTTGTGAAGGAGAAAAGAAACAAAATGAAAAAGGAGCACAAAATTATGAGAAAAAGTGATAGTCATTAGTAAGGAACTAAGGAATTAACCTAAGTTCTAGACCTCATTCAAGAAAATAACTGAAAAGTGCACAATGAGATTAGTAAGAATGCAAACCTTAGGCATTCTTGAATAGACTCTTAGTACCCATTAAGATCTGGACACTCCTCAAGAGGTTGAGGAAAATGAAAAGCTGAAGTATTAGGTCTAAGGCTTAGGGAGTATTCGGCCTCGTTAACTAATTTTTGGTTTACGGGACTCAGTAACCTAAGCACCCTAATCTCACACACAGCCTGGTTCAGTAAGCGTAAAAATCAGAATCACGCAGAAGCGTCGCAAAAATCTGAAAAGAACACCTAGAATAGGAGCGGCCGATCAACACAAGTTGATTTGGACGAGTTCCCAGCGCAGAGAGGCGGGAAATCCCCTCGAAGATGCGTAACAAAATATCATCTCCTCGGTGCTTGTCTCTTAGGATATTTACATATCCTACGGGGGGCATGTAAGCACTCTGCTGGTTCAGATTCCATGGATGGCATTATCTCGAAGTGTCAATTGCCAGGGTCTGGATTCGGCCACGGAATACCATGGATGGGATTATCTCGAAATCTCAATAGCCAGGGTTCCGGGGGTTGCCATGGGCGGTGCTATCTTGAAGCATCGATCGCCAGGAACCCTTGAGGATTGATGATGGGAGCAAGGAATCTGATACAGACCGTGTTGAAAAGCCAATCCTAGGCTAGAACTAAAAAGAAAAAGAGAGAGAAAACTCTCCAAACAGAAAAACTTTCTATCTCTCTCTTACAAAACGCACTGCGAACTGAGCTAGGGCTAAAAGCATTTCAAGCACGGGTGCTTTAACCACGAAGTCCAATAAACCTTAGGTTAGTTCTTGCGGGCCTTAAAAACCTTTGCTAAAAGACTGAGGCTAAGGCTAGACAGATTTGGATCTTGATTGGTACTAGAGTACCTTTTAGGCCTATGGTCAGCATTCTAACCTAATCTATGCTCAAATAAAAAAGGCACTTATCTAAAACCATTAAAAACTTCATGGTCTAGAACAAGGGTTGAAACCTTAAGTTTTTGCTAAGGGACTAGCATAAGCTAGGCATGGGGGTATGATGAGAACCTCATCATGAGCCATAACTAGCTCATTTTGACCCAATACAAAGGATAAAAGCTCCTACATATCTCAAGGAAAGGCTTAACTCAGAGAATTCAGAGTTTGAGAAGAAAACCAGTCATAAGGGGTAAAAGTGCAATTTTACCAGTATAATCTGCATACAGGGTAATTCAGGGCCCAAACACAGGTCAAAACAGCTTAATAAGAATAAAAGTGGGATGAGATGATCTAGCAAGGGTTACAGCACTTCCAAGGAACCAAATGATAATCTGTAACCCTAAAACAACCCACTTCAATTCACAAGGTTCGAGGCAAAGTAAAAATAGAATAAACCCTCTAAAATTCATAGAAAAATAATCTCTAGGGTTTAGAACCTTCAATTTGGCCTTTAGAACCCATTTTGACCTACATTGAGAACCATGCCCAATTAATAACTTAATTTGGGTTTTTGCGCAAATTGACCGGTCAAACAAGGTTTAATATGAAAATGAAATTCACCATCAGATTCCTTAGGTCCTAATTAGTCATGTATAAAAACTTGAGCCTAAGAAGAAACCTCCTTGACCGACTTCACACTTTGGTCCTCATATATTTACTCTTTGGCCCTCAACTTTTGAACCCTCGCATTTTGGCCCCTAACTCTCCTTCGTTCTTTGCAATCAGGTCCCTCCTGCAAAACCCTGCCAGCACCATGCTCCGGCGACCTTGCGCGGAGCATGGCGCCGCGTAGGGTGAGGTGGGGGACCTGGCAAGTAAACCGGGGGTGCCCTGCGTCGTCAGCCGTCGCAGGAGCACCCCCCCGGTCATTGTAGCCAACCATACCGGCCGTGCGAACGCACGGACGGTATGGGTTCGTGTTTCGACCATTCTCCGGCGAGGGAGACACGTCGTCTCCCTCCGCCTTCCTCCCTGTTTCATCCCTATAAATACCCCCCGCTGCTCCACCGACCAGGGCAGCTTGGATCTGACGGAGAAAACCCCCAACTTTCCTCTCCTCTCCCTCCGGCAGACGCCCACCAGCTCCGGCGGTTCTTCCTCCTCCTCCTCTTCGCTCTGCCGCAATACCAGCAGCAGAGACTTCTTCCCCTGCTCTTCCCGCATCGCGCAATACCGGCGCGCGCTGCCTCTGCCCCGTCGTCACCGCCGTCCTCCCCCCACTGGGCATCGTCTTCTCCGGCGACAGTCGATACGACTGTCGCCCTGTTCCTCCCCCTTCGTCCCTGCCAGTAAGTTAGAACTACTCCCCTTCTTCTCCTCTTTCTTTCCCCGCTTTCAATTTAGTCAATTAAACCCTCGACCGCTCCTGTTCACCCTCACCCTCTCCGCCTCCGACCACCCTCCGGCGAGCCGCTCCCATCACCTCAGCGACCCACACGGCTCGCCGACCACCGCAGAACCTCCGGCTCCTCACCCTGATCCTCTTCCGCCCCTCCACTTCCCACCAAACGCCCTCTGCAGATCCACCGAACACACCCACTTCTTTGCTCACAGTTTGACCAAGGACGACCTGTTGGCTCCATCACGCCCCCTGCAGACCCCCTGACCACCTTCGCCGTGCCACGGCGAAGGTCCCCCGCCTGTCTGATTTGGCCGAGAGGCCGTTCTTCTGTGACCAGGTGACTCGCCCGCCGTCGCCATTACTGAGCAGGCAGAACTCCTTCACCTGCAGGTGCAGGCACGCCTTCGCCCAGGTTCGACTCCCAGGTTGCGCGGGGAGTCTCCGCGAAACGTCCCAGGCTCGCAGATGGGGCGAAGGCCGCGCGTGAAGACACGATCGCCCACTGCTCCCTCCGCGACGGGCGCTCAATTGGGGTGGGACATTTAGTCCCACCTCGGAACTTCTCGGAGGCGAGCGGACGCATAAAGGCAAAAAGTGCCTTATGCTGTCTGCCTCCTGACCACGGGGTGAGGTCCCTCTCACCCGACCCGGCCTCGTCCGTGACCACGCTCCGCGGACCTGGCCCGACCCGATTAAACCGACCTGCACTCCTCGCCCACCACCGCATGCCGGTGGGCCTGGACCCGGGCGTGACCCGAACCCGATTACCCGGTAGCTCTGGGAGAGCTCTCCCAAGAGTGGTTTCAGAGAGAAAGAGAGACGCGGGGGAGGGGGGTAGAGTGGGTTTTGCCTCTTGACGAAAAAAACCCTGAAGTGTGCAGGCACAGGCGAAGAAGAAGACCCGCTGAAGAAGAAGGAGCTGCACTGTAGCAAAGGCATAGTTAAGTCGTCTAAGCACCGGGTCAGACGACGGAAGGTCAGCAGCCAGAGCAGGAAAGAAGGCAGGCTGAAGAAGAAGGAAGAGCAACGGCCAAAGCAGAAGAAGAAGAAGAACGGTCAAGGCAGAAACCGAGGAAGAAGAAGAAAGAGAGATCTGAAGAGGAGCATCACCTCTGCAGAACGAAGAAGAAGACGAGCGTCACCACGATTGCAGAAGAAGAAGAAGAGAGGTCAAGGCAGAAAACCAAAGAAGGAAGAAGAACAAGGAGCTCTGAAGAAAGAAGAACATCACCAAAGCAGGAACAGCAGGAAGAAGAAGAAGAGCATCACCATTGCAGAAGAAGAATATCACCTCTGCAGAACAGAGAAAAGAAGGAGATCTAAAGAAAGAGAGAAAGAAGAGCATCCCCCTCTGCAGAACAAAGAGAAAACAACAAATTCTTTCCCTCTCTGCTTCTTTTTGTAAAAGAAACATGTAAACATGTATATCTCTAGAATACAACTTGCTCCCTGAGTTCGACCTCGGGAACTCTTTTATTTTCCGAGTAAAAAATTTTTTATTTGAAGTGTTGGTCATAACCGGCTTTACTACAACGTTATAACAAACCCGGTAAAACCCCACGTTTCAGGCCATTTGGGCGGCTGAGATGGTGCCATGTGGTGCCATCTTGGCCGTCCATCTTCTGGAAGTTGTAGATGGTGCCACGGATGTCGGATTGACTCGATTTTTGTATCGTTGAGCTACGATCGTCGATCCGAATTCATCCGTGCAGTTGGATTTGTCATTTGAAGTGTGGATTTTCACCATCCTGGCCCTTGATCTTCTAGGGTTCCCCATTCACTATCTAATGCTACGGATGCCTGATTAGGGCGATCTTGGAGTCGTTGAACTCCAATCGCCGCCCTAATCACATCCATACGGTTGGATCTTTGATCCAAGGCCCCAATAAAATGTTTGCCCTGTCCAAGCACATAAAAGGAGACAATTAACCTCCATTTGATTCAAACTACTCTAAATGCAAGATGATGCATGTTATGCAATATTTATATCATGAAATGCAATCCTATGCTTAAGAACATGCATAAATAGACATTTTAAGTAGTGTAAATGTGTTTACATCAATGTGTCTTGGTTTAGTGTCCTTAGATGGAAGACATGTGGATGTAGAACGATCTTTGAACACTATCACCTTGGATCCTAAGAGATATGAGCAAAACTTTCAAGGGCAAAGACAATAGCTAGTAGCTCCTTTTTTGTGACAGTATAATTCATTAGAGCTTCATTGAAAGTTTAATTAACATAATAAATCACATAAGGCTTCTTGTTTTCTCTTTTCCCTAGAACTGCCTTAAGAGCAAAATCATATGCATTACACAATATTTTGAAGGGTAAGCTCCAATTTGGTGGCCATAAAATGGGTACAATAATGAAAGCCTTCTAAAGATACTTAAATGATTTATGCCATTTGATGGTAACACCATCATCCTCTATATGTAGCTTAAATTGACTAATTTCCACGGCTAAATTCACCTAATTTATATAACAAAGAGTATAATTCAATCATGATTGAATCAAGAGGGCATGCATCAAAATTGGTTAATTTTGCTATTTTGATAGAATAATATAAGTGTAGATTAACTAAGGGGTAAACCTACACTTCATTGAAAATCATTTGAGGTGAAATTTCCAATAAGTAAGCTTGCATGAGCTGATTTAGGATTCCTCTGAGGATTAAAGCTAATTCACAATTAAAAACCCTAATTTTAGCATCACTTAAATTCAAAGGGTTTTAAGTGAAACAAATGTAATCTAAACCTTCTAGAAATCAATGAAAAATATTCTCTAAGGTTTAAAATGATTAATTTTATAAGATGAACCCAAATTCAACTAAGTCAAAGACTAAGGTTAACATTTATTACATTTTGAGTTAAAATGCAAATTGACCAATGAAACTTGATAAAAACCCAAAATTGTTACCACTAGATTCTTTGGGTCTAAATTAGTTTACCCTAAAAAGTTGAGACCATTTGGACTTTATGTTCACCTACTTTGCATAATGGCCTTAATTTTTGAATTTCTTTCATTTTAGTCCAAATTCCTTTCTTTTTGGTTCCTAATTGGCATCATGATGAGGTTACCCATCTTCAACCTCCAATAGCTCAACAAAGCTTCTTCTTTGTGACTTTGGTGTAGATTCAGAGATCAATATCTCCTAATTTACGCGACCAAATCCCACCGAAGTTGGTGGGATTGATCTTCGATCAAAGCCACATAGTTTAATGTAATTTCTAGTTATAGATTCCATCCATGGAGCTTGGAGTCCTTGGTCAGAGATTGCGAGAATTCATGCCTCAAATCAACCATATTAAGCTTGATTTCTCGTCACAATTAGCATGACCAATGCTCTATAAAGACTTGTCATGCTTCACTGATTCTTTTCGTCCATATTTTGAGTGTAAAAACCATCTTCTTATTCCTCCTAACGCGTCACCTTTGATGAACCTTAGAGCTTCTTCAACACTCTTCATCGTTGGTCCTCGCCGCCAATCGAGTGTATAATCTTCTTCCTCACGTCTTCACTGTGCTTCCTACCAATGAATGCGGTTCAACTCCTCCTCGTCAGCTCTAATTCCTCTCCGCTTTTATAGCCTTGATGCTTGCCACCACCCCAGGTTCTCCCTCACATTGGTCTCAAATTAGGTTAGATCTTTTGATAAGCATAGTTAGGTGTGGCTTTAGACTAGTTTAATTTGAATTCCATTGTCGTCTACACCTTCCACGACTTTCGCCATTAAAAGATTCAAGGAGCTTATTTGTCTGAACCTTCCATGCATGCCCGCATGTAATAGATCTAGGGTTTTGCTTCAGGGCGTCACCTTGATGCTTTTTGGCATCTGATTTTCGTTGAAAGACCCCTATTTGAGTGTGCAAGGAATCGCTAGACTACATCATCTTCTTCAACTCCGATGATCAATGTCGCCATATCTACTACCTCACTTGCTGATACACCACTACCTACACATCAGTGAATAGTCGCCGATCATCTTCCTCCCTTTGCTAGTCCTATCAGATGATCGGATCAAATTTTCGACCATCCTCTGATGAACCATCACCGAAGAGGAAAACATCTGAAGAGTTGTTCCATCAGGAACCCAGCTGCAAGCTTTTATTTAATTTTAGGGTCCATTTTACAATTTTTCTTGAACTGATAAGGATCTATGTATTATTTTAGATTCTTTAAGGGATTTATTGCAATATCTTATTCCAAACTTATTGAGTTTTAATTATTTAATGCTTAATTACTTCTAATAATCCTTGATTATCTCTAATTAAGGGTTAAATAATTACGAATGCCCTTAATTCCTAGAACTTAATTGCCTGAATTATTTTTTTTATAATTACCCTAATCTTTAGTCCGACATCGTGGGCGAGTAGTTGCATTGGACGGTACTTAAGGAATTGCCTTCCCCAATTGCTTGGCTAGAAGTAGGGGGTCAGCTCTGCATTAACACACACACGAATAGGCCTGTGGCACGCAACCCATTTAGGGCAAGAGAGAGAGAGACCCAGCTGAGCATATTGGTCCAAACTATAGCTGGGATCGAGCCAGATCCCTTTTAAAGTAAAAAGAAAAAAATTCAAAGGGAAAGAAGGGTGCTTACGAGACTTAGAGAGAAAAGAAGAAAGAGTTAGCATGCCAAGTAGAGAAAAAGAGAAATAAGGCAAGTAATCAAGATCCATTCCAAATCTTTAAAAACAAAGCAGTAAAGATAATCCGATTGTGTGGGATTGTAGAGCTCTTGCATGCTATATTAAGAATTGTGGGTAGAGGCTTCTCAACCCTTAATAGGGAATGGCTCCCCTTAGGCATACATAAGCCCTCTATACATATATAGTGATTGACAAAGAGAAGCCCATTGAGGGGTAGCCCACTAGGGCATTGGGCGAAGTGATTAGGGCTAGTTTTGCGATCCTTTAAGAGATTCTAAGTATAAAGTGTTAGTTGGAAAACATTTTAAAGAATAACTTGTTCTACTTGTTTAGGAACACTTAGACTTCTCTCATTATTTTTGAACTAGAGTGCTTACATTTAAAGGTTGAATTATTTGCATTTATCTCCTGAGCTTGAAACTTTTGATAATGTTAAGTTGCATAATTTTTTTACTCCCTACGAATGACCTCTATTTTCAAAGTATTATCTTCAAGTTATAAATTTTAAGTGTTGATTTTTCTTTTGTCGATATATTACATTGAAAGATTTTAAAATCCAACTTTAGCATTTAAATATTTTAGTGCTATTGTTGGGGAGCAACATGCACTTATTGCTATCTTTGTGCATATTTTCCTTTTATCAACTTTTGTTTTATTTTATCTCTAACCATTTGTCTCTTGCTGGTTGTTTTGAAGCAGTAATTTAAATTGAACCTAAGGAATGACAAGGGTACGATAAAGCTTAAGTCTACCAGCTTGGATCAACCACTGATGGGAACACCATCATGAGCCCTAACTAGCTCATTTTAACCCAAGAAAGAGAACACAAACTCCTACATAACCAACTGGAGGTCCTAACTCAATGAATAACCAGTCTAAGAGAAAAGAAAGAAACAAGGGGTAAAACTACAATTTTACCATTTCAGTGCAACAACGGGATTTCTCATGGGCTAAACACAGGTCAAATGGTCTTAACGAGATAAAAAGTGGGTTGGTTCAAACAGAAAAGTGTTCATGTGAAATCTAGGAATTTTTTTTTTGAAACTATGAGGAAAGCTATCGTGAAATGATAGTAATCCAGAAGGCAATTTATTTCAAATTAAACAAACATTAGAGAACAAATCCCCAACGATAGAAATCTGGGAATTAAATGACTTCTTGTAACCCTAAAACCGACCCACTTAATGTAACAAGGTTCTGGTTAGGATTAAATTCACCTAAATCCTATAAATTCATGGAAAAATATTTTCTAGGGTTTAGAACCTTCAATGCGGCCTTTACAACCTATTTTGACCTAAATAAGGGTCTCAGTCAAATGTTTGCCCTAAATTAGGTTTTTATGTAAATTTCCCATTCAAACATGGTCAAACCTAAAATCCAACTTCACCATTGGATTCCTTAGGTCCAAATTAGGTTTTTACCAAAATTTGGACCTAACGGGAATTCACCTTGACCTACTTTGCAAATCAGTCCAGCTTAATTACATGTATACCCCTAACTTTTGAAAACTCTTGCAGACACCCCCTAGATTCCTCGTCGTTCTTTTCAATTAGGTCCCTCCACCATTACAACGGAGGAAATCCTACTCCGGTGAGGATTCAAGGGAAACAATTCCCTGATTCCTCAGAGAATCCCTCTCAAATTTGAAAGGGAGATTCTCTGAGGAATTCCCATTCATGTGAACCCAACTTGGCTCTCCAATTCCTACCCAATCTCTCATGCGAATGCATGGAGATTTGGGTCTTTTCAACCATCCAACTTCGATGACTTGCCCGTGCTTGGAAGCTTACCTTCTAAGCACAAGGCCCTCTTCCAGGGGCTATAAAAGGGTCCCCTGATCCTTTCGCAGATCCCCAGCTTGAATTGGCCTGAGATATCCCCCAATTTCCTCTCTTCCCCTCTGGACAACCTCCCAGCAAGCTCCAACGACCTTTATCTCCCTCTCTCATCGCTCTGTCACAATACCAGTGGCAGAGTTACCTCTGCCTCCTTCGTCCACATCGCACCGTACCAGCGCACACTCCTGTTACCCTCTAGTCATCGCCATCCTCCTCTCACTAGGACCTTCGTCTACGGCGACGGCAGGTACGAGCAGGCCGCCTCCTCCGCATCCCCCTTCATCTATTCCCTCTTAGATAAGTCCACTATCTCTGCTCATCTCTTTTCTCACATTTATTTCCTAAAATATCCCTCGACGCTCGCAAACCACCACCATCTTCTCCACCTTTGGCAGACCACCGGCGAGGTGCTCCCGCCACTCCACGCATCCACCCACCTCGCCAACCACCTCACAAGCTCCGCCATGACTCACTGATCATAACCCCTCTTCCCATTCACCACCACACAATCCCAACACGTCCCCCAAACACACCCACCTTCACAGCCATGGGGTGACCTAGGCACGCACGTCAAGGCCACCGCACGCCACGCTGACCACCGTGACATCTTCATTGTGCTTAGGTGAAGCTTCCTGCGTATTTTAAGAAGGCTGCAACACCATCTGCTTGTGGATAGGGTATAGGTCTCTGCCACCATTGAAGCAGGCCCGAAGAAGCTCACAGGCTTGCTCCAGGACCCCAAGCTCCAGGCTTCAGGTTCCAGACGATGCGGACTTCTTTTGGGCACACTATCAGCCTGGCTATTGGAGTCAAAGCCCCATGCAGCTACTGCAATTCATGAGAACTTCTGTTGCAGGAGCATCTGCGAAGAAGGTGCAACATTTAGTCCCACCTCAGAAGATCAAGAGCTGGTGCTGTGCTATAAAGTGAAAAAGTGTCAGGGGCTTATCGCCTCCTAACCACGGGGTGAGGTCCCACTCACCCACCACCCTGTCTGTGACCCCACGCCATGCAGACTTGGTTCTGACCCATTAACCCGACTATCCTATGCAATCCTTGCCCACCACCTACGCCGGTGGGCTTGGTCCTGGGAGTGCATTCCTGCCTATTTACCCAAGAAGGCTCTAGGATAGCGACCTTAGGAGAGAGGAACGAGAGAGATCACGGGGAGGGTAGGGGGTAGGTTTTGCTCTTGCAGGAAAAGGAAAAGAAGAAGCCAATGGTGAAGCCAAGGAAGAAGGAGGAAGCTGAAGAAGAAGCTAAGGGCTGAAGGCTCGGCTGAAGAGAGGAGCAAGGTTGAAGAGGAGCTAAAGGCAGAGACAGAAGGAGAAAAGAAAGAAGAGAAAGAAGAAGTTAAGGGCCAGAGAAATCAGAAAGAAGTAATCAGAGAAGGAAGGAAGAAGAAGAAGACAAAGAAGGAAGAATCCAATGATAAAGGAAAGAATCAAAGCCAGAGAAGAAAGAAGAAGCAAAAGGCAGAAGAAGAAGGAAAAATCAGAGGAAGATATTGTAGCATCTCACTTATAAAACGTCTGATTTTATAATCAAACGTTCAATTTTTCTTTAGATCTCTATTATTTGTGGCTACAATTCTTTTTATGCTCCATATACTCATGCTTTACATTCTGAATTAGATTTTGAGCAGTTTTATGTGTTCAATTTACATTTATTATTGAGATTAGTTTGTGAATTCCATTTGCTCCTGTGTTCGATCTCAGACTTAAACTTTGAGTAATAAAATTTATTTGTTTTCAAAGCGATTTCAACTATACTACGACACATTATTTTAAAACCTAATTTTGCCTTGTCAACATTTTGGCGCCGTTGCCGGGGAGCAACACGCAATTCATCACTAGTCTCTACGTCATTTTGATTATATTTGAGCACTAACTTGCCCTATTTGTTTTATTGTGATTTGGTGAGGTATTCCACGAGGAGATCTCCCGTGCAAATCAACCACTCCAAGGCAAGTAACTTCTCTCTTCTTCCCTAATCCATCTCCTAATCTTGGGAAGTAAAAAAGGAAGCAATCAATTAGGAATCAACTGCCTTATTTTTTTTAGTAATTAACATTTTAAAGGCAAAGTTTCCTAATTTGCAAATTTTTTTTTCAAATCTTATTGAAGCTGAAGTGATTTTTAGAGATCCTACCCCAAAATTCCTATGCCTATTAGGGATCCCGCTTAATTTCTAAACCTCTATGGACTACACACTTCTTGTTTGAAGTCCAAAGAGAACTTCTGTGAAAATCAAAGAGGACTAGAAATAGAACCAAATTAGGATTTCTACAGTAGAGTTTTGGAGTGCTAGTTCACACCTGCATGCATAAAAGAAAACAAACCCGTTCGCATCTGTGTGCTACCCAGCCCTTGTTTGAAAGGATCTAATCAAGAAAAACCCTAAAATCAAGCTCTAAAATCACTTGAACCTTAAAAACCTTGGACCTAATAACCTGGGAGTCAAATCAGGGTGATTTATAGCTCTTGACCTAGAATCATTCTGCTATCTTTAGGGTAGGTCAGGTGAAGTTGGACTACATTGTAGGCCAACCAACCTCCAAATTAAGTCACAAGTCAAAAACAATTGCTAATTCAAGTGAAATCAAAGGCATCAACAAGGACATAAAACTGGTAGACTTAAGAGGTCAAGGTCCCCATTTTGGTCTACCTGGAATTTCAGTGACAAGAGAGGTCAGGTGGGGGAAACCCTGTAACCTGTGGGGATGCTCTACAGTGTAGGGGTCTTTGCGAGACTCTCCTCTCTAGCTGCCTAGGTAAATCTCAGGTGGACGACTTTTCTATCCAGGGGTATCATCCACCCTGAAACTCCATAGTCATCCAAACATTTTTGGGTGCCTTTACTGGGTCAAACATCCAGTCCCTCATCCCTTCTCCTTAGAGCACACACACATACGTTCTTTGGGAGCCTCTATTCAAAACTAATCACTTCAGTTTAAGATCTGAATTCTGATTCTACATCTTGATTCCACCATTTGATCCAAATATGTAGCCTGGTTACTTAGGATTACCATTCAAGAAACCTGAGTCACAAAGATCCATGAGAGATAGGATGATTGAGGATGCCCTTGAATTTTATGAAATTGAATAGAAAACCTCAAAACCAGTAGAAGACATTCAGGTTAGTATACCAACAACAACTTTCATCATAAACTATGCCCAAGTGTTATTGACAGAAGCCACAAAAGGATCAACCCAAGACATTCTCATAATAGGATACATTGAGATAGAAAAGTTGCATAATTTTGAATACCTTCAATGCATGACCAATCCTGTACTATGGGAACAACACCAAGATGATCTTGAAAAATGAGAAGAGATAATGAGATTATTGAAACAAGTTATCGATCAGAAATACCCGTACATGCCCCAAACAGATAATGAACCATCTGGGAATAGTATTGAGGATCAATCAGATTTCCCAAATCCTGGGTTTGAGGCACAAGGTTGTTGTGGATTCCCAACCCAGATGGAATATAACATGCCTAATCTTGAATTAGGATGGGAAGTTCCAATTGCAGGAGAACACAATTTTGAGCTAGCCCTAGATCCTGGGTCACCAAGCATAGAATTCTAAGACTCCTGCAATAATGAGATTAGAACTGAACCTCTCAAGGGTGTAAATCCCACCCCTTATTCTGATAAGGTGACCCTTGAAGGTAATTTTGACCTAGATTCTAGAAATTCAACCCACATCCATAGCTTAGAATCTAGATCTGAAACTTATTGGGAAGATTATGAGGGCCCATATTTCGAAGATCAAAGTTTCAATGAAGAATATGATTTTGGGCCATTATTTGGTGAATATCCCCATCCAACATCCTCAGAGATACAGATCGATTTTTCAGAAGTCATGCCATTCTACGATACAGAAACCAAGGAGTTGGAAGAGTGGGGTTTTGATTGGGTCTTTCCTATAATCCTAGAACTTGAGCCTAGACCAGATAAGGACACCTTTTGAAGCTCAGAATTTACATATAGGCTAGACCTAATTTATGCTGCTAAGTCTACAATATGTGATTTACTCGGTAGTGGAACTCCTGATCTCGAATCTCATTCAGAACTTGATTTTCGTAATATCTCCGACAATTTCAAATCTTACCATGATTTCGGAGAACCTCTGTTTCCTGACTTCGACGAGCCAATCTACGACCTCAGCTCACATTATTCATTCTCTGACTCCAACTCTGAGGTCCCTATTCCCGAGATCACTGATTTAGCTTCAAGTTCCAATGAGATGGAATCATTTCTTTTTGATCCTCAGGAATCAAAACCAGAAAACGCTGAGAGTGTCTACAGCCCAGAGTTTGAATCTTTTCTTGACTCAGATTTCCCTCATCCTATAGACACTCTTTAGGCATTCACTTTTGAATTTGATAGCTACTATGAGGACTCTCTAAATGAAACCACCTATAACTCCTTTCTAGAAGAGCCCTCATACACAATCCTTGTTGAAGCCACCTCCTCCACATATATAGAACCTATCCAAACTCTTTTTCAACCCCGACCCGCAACCGAACTCAATTTCTTTTCTGATTCCCCTCTTACTGAGCTGATTGCAGATGATTCGCCTCCACATCTATATCGAGTTTCGGACATTAATCAGACTGCAGACCATGCTCCATCATCCTCTGATCAAACCTGTAGGGTTTCCGCATCATCCACTAATTATTTTATGGATCCATACTCTGACTAGGCTAATTCGACTTAGCCAAACCCTGAATTCACACTTCCACATCATTCTGAGCTCCATAGTATATGGTGGGTTCCACATCTCTTGATCAACACTTATCAACCCACCAGATTGATTTGGTTTGGGCTGCATCATCAGCCTATTGATCTAAACAAGCACCTAGTTGGACCAACTAGGCTCTTGATCAAGGTGCTTGTTCTAGAAAACTTCGCTGATTTGACCACTCCCTCTCCATCCCATTTCCCGCTCGGCTGAAGGCGTTGAATCTAGCGCTTAACGGGAGGCAACCCGTCATTCCAAAAACCTGAGATCCTTTTGATTATTCATCTGTACTTTACGTCTATTGCACCCTGAGTTTGGCTTTCTTAGAACAGTCGATCCCACCTCTGGTACACTTGCCAAAGCTTGAAATTGTCCTTATCAATCATTCTGATCCATTTGCCCACCCGATAAATCCTATTCTAAGTCCTTGAACCCAACATTATTTCACACCCTCCATTTACAATGAGGATATTGCAAAACTTAGGCATAGGGGGGTGGTAAAGTGGAAGCATATAGAAATCAAGGAAAGTCAGAAGGATTCTCGTAAAAAATCACGTATGGCAAAAATACCAAAAAAATAGAAAATTATGAAAAAAAATAAAAAAATTGGAGGAGAAGAGAAAATTTTGAGGCCATACAAAAATTGGAGGAGGAAAAGTGAAATATGCCAAAAAGGAGCACAAGAGGAAAAAAGAAAAAGGGATAGTCATTAGTAAGAAATTAAGGGATTAACCGAAGTTCTAGACCATATCAAGAAAAAGGAAAATGAAGGAAAAAAGTGCTAATGAGACACAAAAGAGATTAGTAGGAACGCTGATCTTAGGCCGCTTAGGCTAGACTCTTAGGCTTAAAAATTCAAGTATATGCTAAGATTTGGATAGTCCTCAAGAGGTTGGGGAAAATGCGAAGCTTAAGTATTAGGTCTAAGGCATTGAGAGTATTTGGCCTTGTTAACTGACCTCTGGTTTGCGGGACTCGATAACCTAAGCACCCCAATCCACAAACAGTCTGGTTCAGTGTGCATAACTATCAAAATCACACAAAAGCATTTAAATGTTCTGAAAGAAGTCACCTAGATTAGGAGTGGACGATCAACAAAAGTTGATTTGGATGAGTTCCCAGCACAGAGAGGCGGGAAATTCCCCTCGTAGATGCATAATAACATATCGTCTCCTCGGTGCTTGCCTCCTAGGATATTTACATATCCTACCGGGAGCACGTAAGTACCTTGTGATGGTTCAGATGCCATGGGCGGCATTATCATGAAATGTCGATTGCCAGGGTCTGGATTTAGCTACAGAACACCATGGGTGGGATTATCTCAAAATCTCGAAAGCTAGGGTTCTGGGGGTTTCCATGGGCGATGCTATCACGAAGCATCAATTGCAGGGATTTTTTAAGGATTGATGATGGGGACGAGGAATCTGATATAGACCATGTTGAGAAGCCAATTCGAAGCGAGAAATAAAAAGAAAAGAGAGAGAAAATTCTCCAAACAAATAAATCCACTGTCTCTCTCTTACAAAAAACTTCACTGCAAACTGAACCGAGGCTAAAAAATGTCTCAAGCACAGGTGCTTTAACTGTGGAGTCCAACGAATCTTTGGATAGTTCCTGTGGGCCTTAGAAACCTTCGTGAAGGATTAAGGCTAGAGCTGGTCAGGGTCGGATTTTGGTTGGTACTTGAGTACCTCTCTAGGCCTACTGTCGGCATTCTAACCTAATCAAAATGAAAGAGAAAAAGCACGCATCATAATCTCTGAACATCAAAGGAATTCATGGTCTAGAATAGAAGTTAAAACCTTAAAATTTTGCTAAGGGACTAGCAAAAGCTAGGCAAGGGCGTATGATGGGAACATGTTAAACGCTACTAGTTGCTACGTTAATATGTTTGGTTTTGAAAGCCTGTCGTTGTAGTTTGAAAGCGAAGAACTCATGTTCAACAAATAAAATTTATACCGGAATGAAAATCCTGGGTCGAACTCAAGGAGGCAGATGTTTGATTTAAAAATACGCGTTTGATTTATTTGTCACGAAGTAATTTAATTTACTAGAAACTATCTATCTATTTACACTAAATAGAAGAGAGAGAGAGAGAATATTACAAACAAAAATCAAAAGGAGATGTAGAATGAACATGGAATTCATTATCAGAAGAATTGTTCGTTACACTAAACATTACAACTAGAAAGCGGGGAAATGATTACACTAGAAAGCAATAAATCTACTCTAGAAAGCAATAAAAAGAATGGGGAGAGAAATATCCTCCTCGATGGTCACTTGGAGGATGAGCCGAACGGGACGACACCTGGACGAAAGGGAACAGAGTAGGAAGAAGGAGGACGAAGCAGGAAGAACGGGAACGGGGCAACACGTCATCATCGTCGCGGGATCCACTTCCGAAAGGGGAATGAAATTTTGACTTTATCTCACAAGAAGCATCCCGGGTGTGGGACAAGCTTCTCTTGAGCTTTGGAGAGGGAGAGAAGAGAAGGAAGGGATAAGAATTTCATATGGAAGGGGTCTCCTTTTATAGTTGCAAGGAGTGAGGGCAATTTGGTCATTTTAATTTGAAAAACATTAAATCAGGGATCTTTAGTGACGAATAAAACCGTCGCTAAAGCCCCATCGTGGGCGTAGTGGGCGCCGCCCGCACGGCCGCTAGGCTGCTCGCACGTGTAACGCTCGTTCACCATCTATTGATCTCAGCCGTCCGATCGTGAGATCGGACAGCTTAAGTCGCCTCTTCGCCCGCCTCCTCTGCACCCCACCCGCGTTTGTTCTCGCATGAGGCGCGACGTACGATATGACGTGAGCACAATTGTGCGCGCACGATCGCTCGATCGCGATCGAGCGGTAAATCGTGCCCGCTCGCCCGCGCCCGCTCCCCTCCTCATGCAGATTCGAACCCGCACCTAAAGATGACCGAGCGCCTTATCCACTGCGCTGCTCACGTGGATGGGCAAGAGGCTGTTCTTTTGAACATGCAATCAGGATCGTTGGATCAAGATCCAACGGTCAAGACAGCTTCTTCAGGTGCGGCTTAGAGGATGGGTGTGCCGGTTGAGTGTAATCTCAGCCGTTGGATCTTGATCCAACGGCGAAGATTCGTGGGAGCTAGCATCTTCAGAAATTGAGGGTGGTCGGTTGGGCGGCCGAGATGGTGCCACGTGGCGCCAATCTTGGCCGTCCATCTTCTGGATGATGTAGATGGTGCCACGGTTGTCGGATTGAGTCGATTTTTGCGCCGTTAGGCTGTGATCGTCAATCTGAATCAATCCATGTGGTCGGATTTGTCATTTGAAGTGCAAATTCACACCATCTTGGCCCTTGATCTTCTAGGGTTTCCCGATCTCTATTTGATGCTACAGATGTCTGATTAGGGCGATATTGGAGCTGTTGAACTCCAATCGTCGCCCTGATTGCATATGTACGGTTAGATCTTCGATTCGAGGCCACGATAAAAAGTTTGCTCTGTCCATCAACATAAACGGAGACAATTGACCTCCATTTTATTCAAACTAACCTAAATGCAAGATGGTGCATGTTATGCAATACTTATAGTATGCAATGTAATCCTATGCTTAAGAACATGCATAAATAGACTTCTTAAGTAGTGTAAACATGTTTACATCAGAACACCATCATGAGCCCTAACTAGCTCATTTTAACCCAGAAAAGAGAACACAAGCTCCTACAAAACCAAGTAGAGGTCCTAACTCAATGAATAACCAGTCTAAGAGAAAAGTAAGAAACAAGGGGTCAAAAACAGTAATTTTACCATTACAATGCAACAACGGGATTTCTCATGGGTTAAACATAGGTCAAATGGTCTTAACAAGATAAAAAGTGGCTTGGTTCAAACAGAAAAGGGTTCATGTGAAATCTGGGAATTAATTGACTTCTTGTAACCCTAAAACGGACTCACTTAATGTAACAAGGTTCTGGTCAGGATTAAATTCACCTAAACCCTCTAAAATTCATGGAGAAATATTCTCTAGGGTTGTCGTGCGGTTGTGCGTGTGTGTTAAGAAGTGTCGTTATAGTCACACTTGCAACGTCGATTTTAAAGTAAATAAACGGAGGTGAGTCCGAGTGTCGGTCTCAGGGAGGCGTGAAAATCGGATTTTTCTTATCACCTGTTGTCACGAAAAGCGTGGAGATTTGCTTGCGAAGGTATGGTTTGAAAAGCGAGGGAGAGATAGAGAGAGAGATTAGGGTTAGAGTGTTTCTTGTTTGATCATGCATTTAGATAGAAATTAAAGTAACAACTAGATAGAAAATAACTTCATTAATTATGCACTTTTAGTTCATGGCTTACAACATTAAATACATGCTCAAACAAAAGTAATGGAAAGCTTAAAAGAGAGAGAGAGGAGGGAGAGTGACGAGGCAGCCACGACGGTGGAGGAGGCTCCGTTGGTGGCTCATTGTCTCTGGCGATTACAAGAGGGCCTAAAGCTAGCTAAGAGAGGGGTGGAGTAGTTGCAAGGGAAGTGAATGCCTTGAATGAGTGGTTGGAGAGGGTTTAAATAGGGTTAAGGGCTTTCTAAAAGAAGAAGGGGCTTTAACGATGTTCGGGACGTCGCTAATAACACTCCAAAAGAGTCGGTGAAGCCCTCTAGCCCGTCGGTCAATTGCCCGCGCTGTTTCTTCTTTACGCTCGATCCGCGGCCGCTACGTGAGATCTCTCCTTGGCTGTGCTTGGATCGCACCTCAGGCGCGCGTGTGCACATGCGTCGTCGCTCGATGTGCGCTCGCACGTGGGCGCTCGCGATCTGTGGGTGCGCCGAGTGGTGAAATCTCAGCCAACTACTGCTGATCAGGTGGCCCAATTTCGCCACACGCATCCTTCGTCTTCAATTTCATGCTCCGCGCAGCTCGAACCCACGTCGCGTGCGTGCAGGCGTGCGCACTAACCGTTGCGCCACGCCCGCGCTTTGTCGCGGCGACTGCAGGCGGGCACGCAAGTCTCGGCCGTTCGATCGAAGATCGACAGCCAAGATCTGATCTCGGCTGGATGAAGAGGTGGTGTGCGGTGGAGCGGGGGTGACGTGGCGCAATGAGGGCCATTGATCTCCAAATCAACCGTCAAAACTTCTTGGGCCCATTATAGGAGCTCCAGATGTCGGATTTGGCCGATCTTGAGTCTGTTGGACTCCATCCATCGTTTTGAATCCATCTGTGTGGTCTGATTGCTCATCTGAGGCCTGCTTCGACAAGTGTTTACACAAATGGCCATTAATACAGTTTTATAAGCAATCTTGGTACATGATGCATGCAATGCTCCCATTCTACTCATGTTGTGCCTTTTATTCTTAAGATGAGCCATATTCAACATAATTATCACCCCCTTGTGCAGTGTTATCATACCCCCATGCTTACTCCTTGCTAGTCTCTAGCAATGTTTATCCTAGCCTTTATTTCCTTTCAGAATTTAAGAAGTAATTGCTTAGACACTTCGTCACTTGTCAATAGGAGGAAATATACCAAGATCTTAATCTACAAAGACTAAGTAGCACCTGGGTGTCTACCAAAGATCTTAATCTACAATAGCTTCCGAGCCCACGTGCGCCGCTTCAGCTGCCCGCGCGCCCAACATACACACACGTCCAGCGATCCTCAGCCGTCCGATCACGAGATCGAACGGTTTAAGTCACGCCTTCTCCAGCTGCATTGCGCGCCCGCCCGCGCGTCCAATTGCGCGTCCGCGCCGTGCATTCAATCGCACGTCAGCGCTATTGGGCACGCGCGGCCGTTGGATTGCGATCTAACGGTTGATGAAGGCAGGCCCGCTCGCCTCAGAAATCGCTTGGCTACCCAAAGGAATCGCCTAAATCCTTGCTTTAATGTATATAACTATACATATGTATATGTATATATATATATTTTTTTTTTTAGAATTTCTTTTAAGAATTCAGTATGGGTTGGTAACTTTTTACGGCTACCCAACCCACCAAAACCTCGGTCAAAACCCTAAGTGCTAAGCATCTTGGTGTGAATGTTGTGATAGACTCACTTAACGGTAATTTAGACAGACTTCAGGTTTCTACGCCCCTAGGTGACCGGAAAAGGAAATAAATTTGCCTGAAGACGTATTTGTTCGATTGGTAGCTTTCTCCCTGCGTTTGTTTTAATTGGGGTCAACACAAGGATTTTTCCAGTGTATATCTCACCGGCTTGTACTACTTCCCCTGCTTCTTCCTTGAGTGTTTTGGTTTTTTTTGTGTAGTTATTGAGTTGGGCTCTGGACAACTGACCAATGGGCTGTTACCCACGATCACTGGCCAGCCATACCACCCTGGAGAGTTCATTGGCTACCCAATTTCTGTCAAAATCTCCAAGAAGTGAGTCTGTGCAAAAATGTGTGTAGATGCTTAGACTCAAAGTTTTCCTGAGTTAGAGGGTGAGTTGATAAGTCGTATACTTATCACCTTATTTAGTAGGTGGATTAGAATGGCTTAAGGTTGCAAGGATTCGAAGCTAAATCCATATTTTAACAGACACCAGGGCTGATTAATCCTGAAAGCCTGAAAAGTTTAAGTGTTTAAGTTCTTTTTGTATTATTTCCCACTATTGACAAGTTTCTAATGCCTAAGTTTTCTTCCTAAATTCAATTTTTTTTTTATTTGTTTGATTCAGACTGATTAAAGGAGCTCAAGATTATGTAATTTATCACCCCCCCCCCCATGCTTAAGTTGGACAATGTCGTCATTGGCAAGTACATGGATGCATAAGGGTTCAAAAAGATAGTACCTGAGTGACATAAAATACCAGATCAGTCTGAATCCTCTGGGTTGCCTCCCAGGAAGCACTGAGTTTAACTCCTCCAGCTGGGCGGTGCTTCATGTCAGCCCTCAACGAGGGTGACACTTTCCTTTGGGGGAACCAGGGCTAGGAAATGCTTCAATCGTTGACCATTAACTATAAAAGTGTGCCCAGTGTTAGGATCAGCAATTTCAATTGCTCCATTAGAGTAGGGCTTAACCACCTGAAATGGTCCTATCCATTTGGACCTGAGTTTCCCCGGGAAGAGTTTTAGGTGGGCGTCAAATAGCCAGACTTGCTGGTTAGGCTCAAAGGTTTTTCTATGAATGAGTCGATCGTGGACGGCTTTCATTTTCTCCTTATACAGTCGACTATTGTCAAAGGCGTCCCAACGAATTTCTTCGAGCTCAGATAATTGGAGCGTCCTCTACGCACCGGCTAACTGGGGATCCATGTTACATTGCCTAACAGCCTAGTAAGCCACGTGTTCCAATTTGACAGGAAGATGGCAGGCTTTGCCAAAGACCAGGCGATAAGGTGACATGCCTATCAAGGTCTTGAAAGTGGTCCTGTATGCCCACAGGGCATCATCAAGTCATGTGGACCAGTCTTTCCTATCAGGTCTCACAGTCTTCTATAAAATGTTCTTGATTTGTCTATTTGAGACCTCGGTCTGTCCATTTGTTTGTGGATGGTACGGGGTAGCAATGCGGTGGTTCACCACGTATTTTCTAAGTAGGGCACGGAATTGGGAATGAATAAAATGGCTTCCACCATCACTGATCATGGCCTTGGGTATTCCAAACCGGGAGAAGATGTTCTTAACAAAGGCCATGATAGTCCTGTGATCGCATAGGCGGGTGGCGACGGCTTCAATCCATTTAGAAACGTAATCGACTAAGACTAGGATGTACTTGAAGCCGTTGGATGGTGGAAAGGGGCCCATAAAATTGATACCCCAAACGTCGAAGATTTCGACAATCAAAATGGGCTGAAGGGGCATCATATCTTTCTTGGTCATGGTCCCCAGCATTTGGCAGCGTGAGCAAGTCTTGGCAAAGTTGTGTGCATCCTTAAATAGGGACAGCCAGTAAAATCTAGACTGCAAAATCTTTGCAGCTGTTTCCTTTCCAGAGAAGTGGCCGCCACAAGCCTAGTCATGACAAAAGGAAAGCACACTCTGAACTTCGTCTTCGAGGATACACCTTGATGAGTGGCTACTCATCATAGCTAAAAGGCCGAAATTAAGCTAGACACTAAGCAAAACAATATCAAATTAACATATAAAAAGGGTTAAGTGTGGGAATTAAAGAAAAGACCTAAAACTTTTAATGTGTGTTAAAACCTCCTAATTAGGTCACAAAAATGAGATATTCTGAAAACTAAAGAACAAATGATGATCCATGCATCAATTGAACACATAAACAAGTTTGAAAAGATAAATCAGAAGTAAAATCAATGTCTTAAATGTTCAATTAAACACATGTAAAAACTTGAAAGCAATTGGACATCATTTAGGCTTAGAAATAAATATATTACAATTAGGTCCTTCATGCATTACATTTCTACTCTTCAAAACTCCTTCTTGGACCTTTTTGCAAGCCGCAGGGACCCTTCTGTATGACTGCAAGGCCCTTCCAGTTATAGTTGTTTCACTTTTGGACCTGCATGCTATTCTTCTACCCCTTCGTTCAAGGGTCTTCCTGCAAGTTTTCCCTCATTTCAGAGAGAAGCCTGTGTTCTTCACGCGCACTGTAGCACGCGAAGAACACAGCCATTCTCGACCTTCCATCGCACTTTTGATCTCGATCTGCGGCTGGAATCAAATGGAACCTTCGCGCGATTCGGTGCGTGCGTTCACCTCTCTTCCCAGATCTCATCTGACGGTCAGATCTCTCTCTTGACTCGCCGCGCGCTCTACCCATCTCATCCTCACCGCCGGCCTAATTTTGATTAACCTCACCCTTGTGGTGATCTCAATCACTGAGCTGCTACTTAAGCACCTCAGTGGTGTCGCGCGCAAGGGATCGCTCCCTCCTACATCTCTTAGCGATCAGTTCGTCCACTCCAGTCTCTCCTCCTCATCTAAACCCTGATTTCACAGCCACCGGCTGTGGAATCATCGCCTGCTCTCGACCCTCCTCGTCGCTAAGGACCTCGTAGCACCTGAGGACAACCCTGGAGTCTCACTAACAGACTCTTCCCTCCGCTGGAGTCACCCTCCTCCTTTCTTCCTCCTTAGCCGCCGGCTAAGGACCCATAGGTCCCATTCTTCCTTTTAGTTTAGGTTTTTAATTCTGCACAAGTAGTGTTAGATTTAGTTTGCAGTAGTTTAGAATAGATTTAGTTTTAATTGTTAGTGTTTAATGTTAGCTGTAGTTAGATTAGTCTTAGGAGTAGAATTAGTATTAGATCCCCTCCCTTACCTCCTCTGATCAGTCCAGATCGGAGGGGAAGAATCATCTGTTCATTGTTCAACTTATCTCCCTCTTCATGTTTTGTTTTTCCATCATCCAAATTCTGATTCTTGTTTTGTTCCTTTTAACGACGAATTTTTCATCAATCACCCACACATCCTGACCCAATTTCAGATCTGATGGTGCACTGCCTCAGATCTGAAAGTGGCGTCACAAGCACCATTTGGGGCTTCTCACTCACTCCATTTGTTTCACAAAAGCCCCTCTGTTTTAAATGGATTGCCTCAGTTTGTCAGAGCACTTTTGATTTGGATTTTAAAGGATTTTTACTCTCTGAAATGTTTTGACAGATCTGACAAATTGAAGGGATTTTTGGTTTTCATTGTAGGCAAGGATTCTGAGAAGCTCTCTGATGACAGAGAGCCAATCAGAAGAGCCTCTCATGATTCTGAGTATACTTTGTTTTGAATGCATTCGCCAGCTTCCATTAAATTTCCTTAATGCATTCTTAGTCTCTTTTTGCTATTTCAGAACTGCCATACACTATTTGTGTTGATGATCATTTCTGTATGGTGATTCTCTAACCTAAGGAGTTTTCCATACTCCTTAAGGTTGCAAGAAACTGGGATTGTATGTTCTTTGGTTTTAATTGATCGAGCTAAGTCTTCCTTCATGCTGTCTATGGCATTAGGAAGACTAACTCAATGCCATTTGCTGTTTTGATCTGAAAGGATGCTTCTGATAGGGTTTTTCCTAATGAGTGTTTGAGCTGAATTTACATGAGATTTTCGTGAGATTTAAACCCCTTTCAGATTTGGATTTCATCTCTTCAATGTTTAGTTTGTTTTGAATTTAATCTTATTCCCAGTTATAAAGCAACATGCTGCATCTAGCAGCTACATTCCCCTCTTCTCTAAACTCCCTTCTTCCCTCATTTCCTAACTTCCTACTAAAACCTAATCATACTTATTTTAAAACTGTAAATATACCTATCCATAGTATTATAACTATAGCATACCAGTTAGATACATAGTTATACTGTAAATATGTATAAAACCTGTACAGAAATTCATATACATATGTAATCTATGTAAAAATATGTATATATACTAATCTATTATGCATGTATTTACTGATTTATGTATATATGTATGTACAGATTTATATTTACTTATTTAGTAGCTAAGTTAATAAGTTAGAGCAATAATCAAGTAAATAAATCTATAAACTTGGGAATATATATATATATTAAGTAATTTAAGTTAGTCAAAGTATAATTATACCTAGTATAACTTACTGTAACTTAGTTTTAATTTTAAACACCCAGAACTGCTATTTTAGCCTAAATAAAACATAAATAAATTCGTAAAAATACAATAAAAATATGTATTAAATATTTAAGTATGTAAATTAAAGCTGTTTAAGGTCAATTAGACCATTTACTAATTATTTTATAAGTAATTAACTATTTAATCACCTAAATCAACCTGTATAATCAGCCTAGTTTAGCGAATTTATTTGTATAGTAAAAATATTTAAAATTCAAAATTAATTAATCAATTATGTAGTATTACGTAAATATTTTATTTACCATATTTTATTTTATTTTTTTTAATAATTTATGGCCCCCAAATCGAGGGCCAAAAACGCGCACAGATGCAGCTGCGTCTGATTTCCAGCGCACGATGTGGCGCTGGAATAGCGCCACATCGTGTGCTGCAAACCAAACGCAGCCATATAAATATAATTTATGCCATATGTTAACCAGTCATCGAGGCGCAGGGCGCCCGAAAAACTGCCTGCTATGTCTGGTCCGATTACCCGATGTGTTCTGAACTCTGATATGTGTGTGTGGGGCCGGGGGCCCGAGCTTGTGCGAGCTGTAAGGCCGTTGGGCTGAGGCCTGACGCTGAGATTGAAAACGTAACTAAGCCACCTAATCTGAGATTAGGGCGCGCTTAGTAGAGGTCTAGTCCCACCCGTAGGGTGCTGTGTATCCCTCGAAAAGCGCGCCCGCTAATTAAGCACATTTTACACTAAGGACGTTAGCCTAACCCCGTCTCCACCGCAGCCTCTGAAATACCTCAAGAGACAAGAGTTAAACACAGAAGAAAATGAAAGGACAGACGACTTAAAAAAAAGAGAGAACACAATAGATAGCAAGAACAGAAAAGACTTACTGTACATAAAGTAGTAGAACAAGTAATATACATACGTATAAGTAAACCCACATAATTACTAACAGAATAAAACGACACTATAAATGTCGCTAAAGACCTCAGTTTGCTTCTTTAGGTTGTATATAGTGTTTTCTGAGATTTAGCGACGTTTATATCTGTCACTAAAACTGATATATATGTCACTATAAATAAAAGACTACTAAGTTAAGTTTTTACACTATGGTATCCTAATGTAGTATGAACTAACATATTAGTGTTAATAGTATAACTTGTAAATACATAGTTTAGAGTATAATAATAGATTGTTTGATGCTTGTTCATAGTTAGTATTTTTGCAAGCACTTCTTAGTAACTAGGTAAATAAAACATTCATTCATTCTTTAAGTGTAAAGTTTCTTTTTGAATAAGAAGACAATTTCGGAGATAATCAAAGAGTGACCGAATTAAATTCAATAAATTGCCTCCCAGAGAACGACCTGGAACAAAACCAGTAAAAATTAGATAAATAAGCAAATGATAATAATGGTTGTAATGACTGGTACTCACCCATACTCACCACTATTCGACATCCTTAAGGTTATATTATACACCCTATACTACAACGACATGATCATAACAATAATCATTACACCATCATCAAACAATTTCATCATCATTTTTTGGCGCCGTTGCCGGGGAGCATCGGTGTCAACAATTATCACCAACAACCATTTTCATCCCCATCACACCTCCTGATGATCTGGTCAACACAAAGGTGAAACAGTATGGGATCATCCCAGAAATAGTGCTTGGCCTCAACCAAGAACCTATCCCGTTGCTGTCTGGACCAGCTGTGCGGGGTTTGTCCTACAACCAAGTAGTTGACGTAGTCAGCATACCATGGCATTTTATTGTCTTGCACAGCCAGGATGTGTTCATCAGGGAAGGCGTCAGATAGAGGTAGGGAGGGTCCAATGTGGTCTGGATGAAGTCTAGACAAGTGGTCAGTCACCACATTCTTCGATCCGGCCTTGTCTCAAATTTCCAGGTCAAATTCCTGCAAAAGCAGGATCCATCTGATGAGCCTAGGCTTTGCGTCCTTCTTGGCCAACAAGTGCCGGATGGTTGAATGGTCAGTGTAAATAGTCACGTGGGATCCCAGCAAGTATGATCGGAACTTTTCAAGTCCAAAGACCACAGCGATCAACTCTTTCTCTGTGACCGTATAATTACGTTGGGCCTCGTCCAACGTTTTGCTCGCGTAGTAGATCACCACGGGCTTCTTGTCTTGCCTTTGTCCCAGGATCATGCCTATAGCAAAATTTGATGCATCACACATTATCTCAAAGTCTTTGGACCAGTCTGGTGGTTGAAGTATAGGTGCGGTGGAGACTAAGTCCCAGAGGGTGTGATAAGCCTGGATGCAATCAGAAGACATGTGGAATAGGGCATCATTGGCTAGAAGGTCGGTCAAGGGTTTGGAAAGCTTGGAAAAGTATTTAATAAACCTTCGGTAGAAGCCAACATGTCCTAGGAAGGAGCGAATCTGTCGGACCGAGCTAGGTGGAGGAAGTTTGGAAATTAAATCAACCTTAGCCCGATCTACCTCGATACCCCTATGCGATACGATGTGACCGAGGACAATTCCTTCTTGAACCATAAAATGGCTCTTTTCCTAACTTAACACCAGGTTAACCTCGATACATCATTTCAGGATTTTCTCCAAGTTGCTCAGACAATGGTCGAATGAATTCCCGAATACCGAGAAATCATCCATAAAGACCTCTAAGATTCACCCACCATTTCTAAAAAAATGGCAAGCATGCAATGCTGGAAGGTCGCAGGTGCGTTGCATAACCCAAATGGCATTCCACGGAATGCAAATGTGCCATACGGGCAAGTGAATGTAGTCTTTTCTTGATCCTCTGAAGCAATTGCGACTTGGTTATATCCTGAATATCTATCCAAGAAGCAAAAATACTTCTGCCTTGGCAATCTTTCAAGGATTTGGTCAATGAATGGCAAAGGGAAGTGATCCTTCTTAGTGGCATCATTGAGCTTCCTATAATCAATACACACCTGCCATGCGGTGGTGGTGCGGGTGGGGATGGATTCGCCATGATCATTGGTGACAATGGTGAGCCCAGCTTTCTTGGGAACCACTTGAGTGGGGCTCACCCAGGGGCTATCAAAGATAGGGTAGATGATGTCGGTTCAAGCCACTTGATAATTTCTTTTTTAACGACCTCCTGCATGTTTGGGTTTAAACGTCTCTGCATCTGGTGGGAAGGTCGGGCCCCGTCTTCTAGGTAAATCTTATGGGTGCAATAGGTGGGGCTAATTCCTCTTAAGTCTGAAATGGTCCATCCAATGGCGGCCCGATGTTCTGAAAGGGTCGCAATCAGCCTGAGTTCCAGATCCTTGGTTAGATGAGAATTAATAATCACCGGGAAGGTTTGGTCAGGTCCCAGGAAGACATACTTGAGATTTTCGGGCAATGGTTTAAGTTCAGGTGCAGGTGGAACCACAGTCGATGGGAAGGGAAAGGGCGGGAGTTGATCAACATCGATCTCCTCAAATGGTGTCGTGTGATGGTACTCAGCGTTACAGAGGTCCACGGGTAATGATGGTGACGGGTCAGCACAGTCACTACGGGTTTGGTGGTCTGATATAGAACTGAGGGTGAGGCATTCCTCGATCAGAGTTTCCACAGGATCATGTTCCTCAACGCAATCGCAATCAAAAGACTTTGTCGCTCGGAAGATATCCAATTGCATTTCCCTGTCCCCGAAGGTGATTTCCATACATCCCGTGTCGCAATCATCGTTTGCCGTAGCCATAGCTAAGAAAGGTCTGCCTAAGATTATGGGTGCGTTCTGTAATTTTTTAGGGACTTCCATGTTAAGCACCAAAAAGTCAACCGGGAAATAGAAGTCCTTAACCCGTACAATCACATCCTCGACAACCCCCTTTGGGGTTTTCACTGATCTATCAGCCAGCTGGATGGTGACAGGGGTTGGTGTCAGCTCTCCAAAACCAAATTGGTGGTACAAGGTTGTTGGAATTAGGTTGATAGAAGCACCTAGGTCCAGGAGCGCTCTATCAAACGTCATGTCCTCGATATTGTAGGAAATCAGGAGCGCTCCTGGGTCAATTCGCTTGAGTGGAAGGTTGCTTGATATTACGGAACTTGCTTGTTCAGAGAGCACAACCTTCTTAGGTGCTTGAGGTCTCGATTTACGCTTGGGTGTACAGGCATCCTTTAAAAACTTGACGTAAGCAGGGATGTGTTTGACGGCTTCAAGGAGCGGAATATTAATGCATACTTGCTTAAAGATTTCCAACAGCTCCTCAGTTTCCACAACATTCTTCTTTTTCTTGATTGTTTCCAAGGCCTCAGGGTACGGTGTCTGAATGTGGATTGGTTCCATGTCTAGGTCCTTGGTTGGTGCCTCTTCTGAGTCGGGTATTTCAGCGGGTGAAGTCTCGGGGAGAGTAGGCCATTTGGGATCCTAGGTTTTGGTGCCGCTTCTCAAGGTCACCGCATTCGTAGAGGCATTAGGGCCATGGGTTGATCCTTGAGATGACGAGGATGAAGAAGCACCAAACCCAGAAGGTGTTTGCGGGGCTAGCTAGACCATGTGAGCCTACTCGAGGTTGCTTTGGAACCCTTGCGAATTGGGGCCTCTGTTAATTATGTTTCGCGAGTTTGGTTGTGGTTGGGAAGGTAGGGATCCTTGTTGTTTACAGCCCAAGAGTTGGCTTAATTGTCCATTTACCAAGGCCATTTCCTCCTGATGTTTCTGGTTCATGTCAGCCATCATCTTTATTAGGGTATCCATTTGGTTTTGTGGGGGAGGGGCCACCCTATTCTGATTATATTGGGGTCTAACTGGTGGTCCTTGCTAATAGGGGGCAAGTGTGGCTACTGGTTTGGCCTGGGCTGGTTCTGGAATTGCGGTGATTTCTGGTTTGTCCAACCAAAGTTGGGGTGGTTACACCAGCCAGTGTTGTAAGTGTTGGAGAAAGGGTCTGGTTTCGCATAACCTTGGACAGCTTGCACATCTTCAAGGATAACCAATGTTGATGGAGAGGGAAGAGAGTAATCAAGGGTTGAGGGAGCAAAGGTCCCTCCCTGGAACGTGGTTAGGGGTTGTTCCAGGTTCAGTTGGGTAAAGGGCTAGACCAGGTCAACTTTAGGCGCTCCCTTTGCTAGGGAGAAAGTCTGTAAGGGGTTCCTGGTCTGGTTCAGTAGCTCATCAATCTTTTTGTCCACCAATTCCACTCGATCCAATTTCTTGGCGATGATGTCCATGTCAACCATTCCAGAATTTGCTTGTACCTCATAAATCCCACCACGGGGTTGACTGGACCTATTGAACTAGGTCATAGAGGCATTGTTGAGCGAATTCTCGCTCATAGACTCAAAGAGCTCAAATGCACTCTCCTCATTTTTGTTCAGGAAGTTCCCCCCGCATGAGGCATCGACGAAGTTCCGTAGGTTGCTGTCCAGACCGTGGAAGAAAATCTGGGCCAATTGCCACCTTGGCACTTCGTGGTGTGGGCATTTCCTCAAGAGTTCATTAAATCTTTCCCACGCCTCATGAAATTGTTCCCCACCCTAGAGTGTAAAGGTAGTAATAGCTCTTTTGAGGGCATTGGTCTTTCCTATGGGGAAGAATTTCTTTAAAAATGCATGCCTCATTTCTTCCCAGGTGGTGATGGGTCTACCTAGGGTTCTAAGACAATGAGAAGCCTTGTCTCTTAATGAGAAGGGAAACATCTTGATTAGAACAATGTCAAGGCTAATGTTCCTAGGTTTCACAGTTCACACTATGTCGTCGAGATCCTTTAGGTGCTGAAAGGGGTCCTCATTTGAGCTTCCATGAAAGTGGCTCTGGATCAGACTTAAGACATTCGGTTTCAGCTTAAAATCATCTCCCCCCTTGGGGATCCTAATGTGTGGCTCGACTCTAATAGCGGAGGGATTATAGAAATCGCGGAGGGGCCTCGGCCTATCCTGAGATGGTGGTATATCAAGTGGTGGTTGCCCTGGTATGTCTTGAAAAGGTGGTGGTGGTTCTTCTTGTGGGTTCTGTAACCATTGTATGGCTTCCATGATGGTGTGGATTTGTTGTTGCTGAAGCCGGTGGTTAGCATTGATTTGGGCTTGGATGATGGCCATAGCATCTAGTGGGGGATGATCTTCAGCCTCATCTACCCTGGGTTCAGCTATGTTTCCAACAGAATTACGTCGCCTAGATTCCTATCCCAAAACACACAACTTGGGATGCAGTGAGCATCTCCTGTGCATACACTAGAGAAGAACAGGAGGGGATGCGGAGGGCGACAGATGCGAGAAATGTGTTTCAATCAAGCACACAAGCTTAGTCCTTATGATGTATTCCTTAGGAGACCTAGAAATCTCACAAAGGGTGATTAAGTCCGTAAGCACTGGACTCCCCTTCCCAAGGCTAATCTGGCCAGGTTGATTATGAGGGGATTGCAGGGAGGGTTCTTCCTTTGGCTTGCCCCTCCGGTTCCGTAGACCCCACAACAGCGGTCGTTTGACACTGCCCTGCAGCCTAGTCACCAAATTCTACCAAGGGAATGAAAGCCAAGTGCCCAGCGAACAAAACCTCGCCTTTCGAGACTTAACTCAGTCCTGCCTTGGGCACGTCTACTCAGTTTTAAAGGGTTAGGATAGTGCTTGTGCTTAGGGTTATGTGATGAGGCGCTGATTGGGGTGGTGCCTCTTAATTTTCCACTTTCAAGGTGTGTGCTTCTAGCAAAACATGGTTTTTAAGCAAGGATTTTTTTAAGATGTGGTGTCTTGTAGTGTTTCATCCTTACTTTAGTACTTTTTAGGGTTGACGTGTCTTAATGTTTCAAACAAGTTTCAGTGGGCACGTCAAGTTCTGCACACAATTCAGTGAAAGTAGATTTCCTTTTACTCTGTAGAGGCTTTAAAACCCTAATGTACTCATCTTAATGATCATGCAGCTTCTATTAGATGAGGCTATTTTAGGGTTGAGTGGTGCGGCCCAGGTCAACTCACGGTGGCTTCGCAAACACCACTCAAGAAAAAGAAAAGAACACTCCAAGAATTTATTCAGAATGTTAGAGTGTACATTTTTTGTGGGGTGATGTGTTAAGGATGTGGGTCAAGCAATCATACACCATGCCAACTTTTTTTTCAATTTTTACAATTTTTTTAGTTTTTTCACGCAAGCAAACAATCATGAGAGAAGAATTACTCACTATCGTGGGATGCGTCGCTTCGTCGTCCACGCACCGAATTCCTGCAACCATCAAGTAAAAAGGAAAATAGGGCATTAGATGATGTGGAAATGAATGTGGAATGGAGGTGACAAAACAAATCCGTTGCCTCCCCGGCAACAGTGCCAAAAATTGTCATGCGGTTGTGCGTGTGTGTTAAGAAATGTTGTTATAGTCACACTTGCAATGTCGATTTTAAAGTAAATAAATGGAGGTGAGTCCGAGTGTCGATCTCAGGGAGGCGTGAAAATCAGATTTTTCTTATCACTTGTTGTCACAGAAAGCGTGGAGTTTTGCTTGTAGAGGTACGGTTTGAAAAGCGAGAGAGAGATAGAGAGAGAGAGATTAGGGTTAGAGTGTTTCTTGTTTGATCATGCATTTAGATAGAAATTAAAGTAACAACTGGACAGAAAATAACTTCATTAATCAAGCACTTTTAGTTCATGGCTTACAACATTAAATACATGCTCAAACAAAAGTAATGGAAAGCTTAAAAGAGAGAGAGAGAGAGGAGGGAGAGTGACGAGGCAGCCATGGCGATGGAGGAGGCTCCGTCGGCGGCTCCGTCGACGGCTCGTCAACTCCAGCGATTACAAGAGGGCCTAAAGCTAGCTAAGAGAGGTGCGAAGTAGTTGCAAGGGAAGTGAATGCCTTGAATGAATGGTTGGAGGGGGTTTAAATAGGGTTAAGGGCTTTCTAAAAGAAGAAGGGGCTTTAGCGACGTCCGGGACATCGCTAAAACCACTCCAAAAGCATCGGTGAAGCCCTCCAGCCCGTCGGCCAACCGCCCACGCTGTTTCTTCTTCACGCTCGATCCACGGCCGCTGCGTGAGAGCCATCAGATCGAAGATCGGACAGCTGAGATCTCTCCTTGGCTGCGCTTGGATCGCGCCTCGGGTGTGCATGTGCGCACGCGTCGTCGCCTGGCGTGCGTGCACGCGTGGGTGCTCGCGATCTGTGGGTGTGCCACGTGGCAAAATCTCGGCCGCCCGCTGTTGATCAGGCGGCCCAATTTCGCCGCGCTCATCCTTCATCTTCGATTTCACGCTCCGCGCAGCTCGAACCCGCATCGCGTGCATGCGGGCCTGTGCACCAACCGTTGCACCACGCCTACGCTTTGTCTTGGCGACTGCGGGCGGGCGCACGAGTCTCGGCCGTTCGATCGAAGATCGATGGTTGAGATCTGATCTCGGCTAGATGAAGAGGTGGCTTGCGGTGGAGCGGGGGTGATGTGGCGCAATGAGGGCGTTGATCTCCAGATCAACGGTCAGAACTTCTTAGGCCCATTGTAGGAGCTCCGGATGTTGGATTTGGCCGATCTTGAGTCCGTGGGACTCCGTTCGTCGTTCTGAATCCATTCGTGCGGTCTGATTGCTCATTTGAGGTCTGCTTTGACAAGTGCTTACAAAAATGGTCATTAATACAGTTTTATAAGCAATCTTGGTACATTATGCATGCAATGCTCCCATTCTACTTATGTTGTGCCTTTTATTCTTAAGATGGGCCATATTCAACATAATTATCACCCCCTTGTGCAGTGTTATCAAGGGTTTAGAACCTTCAATGTGGCCTTTAGAACCTATTTTCACCTAAATAGGGGTCTCAGTCAAATGTTTGCCCTAAATTAGGCTTTTATGTAAATTGCCTAATCAAATGTGGCTAAACCTAAAATCCAACCTCGCCATTGGATTCCTTAGGTCCAAACTATGTTTGTACCAAAATTTGGACCTAAGGGGAATTCACCTTGACCTACTTTGCAAATCAGTCCAGCCCAATTACGTGTACACCCCTAACTTTTGAAAACTCTTGCAAACACCCCCTAGTTTCCTCGTAGTTCTTTGCAATTAGGTCCCTCCACCATTACAGCGGAGGAAATCCTACTCCAACGAGGATTCAAGGCAAACAACTCCCTGATTCCTCAGAGAATCCCTCTCAAATTTGAAAGGGAGATTCTCTGAGGAATTCCCACTCATGTGAACCCAATTTGGTGCTCCAATTCCTACCCAATCTCTCATACGAATGCATGAGAGATTTGGGTCTTTTCGACCTTCCAACTCTGGTGACTTGCCCGTGCTTGGAAGCTTGCCTTCCAAGCACAAGGCCCTCTGCTAGGGGCTATAAAAGGATCCCCTGATCCTTCCGCAGATCCCCAACTTGAATTGGCCTGAGATAACCCCCAATTTCCTCTCTTCCCCTCCGACCAACCTCCTAGCAAGCTCTGGCGACCTTTATCTCCCTCTCTCGTCACTCTGCCACAATACCAGTGGCAGAGTTACCTCTGCCTCCTTCGTCCACGTCGCACCGTACCAGTGCATGCTCCTGTTACCCTCTAGTCGTCGCCATCCTCCTCTCACTGGGACCTTCGTCTACGGTGATGGTAGGTACGAGCAGGCCGCCTCCTCTGCATCCCCCTTCGTCTATTCCCTCTTAGATAAGTCCTCTATCTCTGCTCATCTCTTTTCTCGCATTTATTTCCTAAAATATCCCTCGACGCTCGCAAACCACTACCATCTTCTCCACCTTCGGCAGACCACCGGCAAGGTGCTCCCACCACTCCACGCATCCACCCACCTCACCAACCACCTCACAAGCTCCGCCATGACTCACTGATCATAACCCCTCTTCCCATTCACCACCACATGCTCCCAACACGTCCCCCAAACACACCCACCTTCACAGCCACAGGATGACCTAGGCACGCATGCCAAGGCCACCCCGTGCCACGCTGACCACCATGACATCTTCGCTGTGCTTAGGTGAAGCTTCTTGCGCATTTTGACAAGGCCGCAACACCATCTGCTTGTGGATAGGGTATAGGTCTCTACGACCATTGAAGCAGGCTTGAAGAATCTCGTAGGCTTGCTCCAGGACCCCAGCCTCCAGGCTTCAGGTTCCAAACAGTGCGGACTTCTTTCGCACACACTATCAGCCTAGCTATTGGAGTCAAAGCCCCATGCAGCTGCTGTAATTCGCGAGAACTTCTGCTGCAAGAGCACCTGCGAAGAAGGTGCGACATTTAGTCCTACCTCGGAAGATCAGGAGCGGGTGCTGTGCTATAAAGTGAAAAAGTGTCAGGGGCTTATCGCCTCCTAACCACGGGGTGAGGTCCCACTCGCCCACCACCTCGTCCATGACCCCACGCCATGCAGACTTGGTTCTGACCCATTAACCTAACAATCCTATGCACTCCTCGCCCACCACCCACGCCGGTGGGCTTGGTCCCGGGCGCGCATTCCCGACCCGTTTACCCGAGAAGGCTCTAGGATAGTGACCTTAGGACAGAGGAAAGAGAGAGATCATGGGGAGGGTAGGGGGTAGGTTTTGCTCTTGCAGGAAAAGGAAAAGAAGAAGCCAAGGGTGAAGCCAAGGAAGAAGGAGGAAGCTGAAGAAGAAGCTAAGGGCTGAAGGCTAGGCTGAAGAGAGGAGCAAGGTTGAAGAGGAGCTGAAGGCAGAGACAGAAGGAGAAAAGAAAGAAGAGAAAGAAGAAGTTAAGGGCCAGAGAAATCAGAAAGAAGTAATCAGAGAAGGAAGGAAGAAGAAGACAAAGAAGGAAGAATCCAATGATAAAGGAAAGAATCAAAGCCAGAGAAGAAAGAAGAAGTAGAAGGCAGAAGAAGAGGGAAAAATCAGAGGAAGATACTGCAGCATCTCACTTATAAAACGTCTGATTTTATAATCAAACGTCCAATTTTTCTTTAGATCTCTATTATTTGTGGCTGCAATTCTTTTTATGCTCCATATACTCATGCTTTACATTCTGAATTAGATTTTGAGTATTTTATGTGTTCAATTTACATTTATTATTGATATTAGTGTGTGAATTCCATTTGCTTCCTGTGTTCGACCTCGGTCTTAAACTTCGAGTAATAAAATTAATTTATTTTCAAAGAGATTTCAACTATACGACGACGCGTTATTTTAAAACTTGATTTCACCTTGTCAACAACCACTCCATTGACAGGTTGGTTCTCTTTTTTCTTCCTATTCTCTCTTTTTCCTTGTATATATATAAAAAAAACCAATAAAAAAAATTGGGATTGTAGCCTTACCTTATTTTTCCAAGATTACATCATTTGTGGCAAGAATTTCTTGAATATCTTGTGTGCTTACATTTGTGACTGAAGAGATTTGTGATAGATTAGAACACACAAACCCTAAATTCCAATGCTTATAGGGATTTTTGTGCTTAATTTGAGCACCGTGGACTATCACCTTCTTATTTGAGTCCAAGGTGTACATTAATTGAATTAAATTGGACTTCATCTATAGCCAATTAAGGTTTTGAACATTAAGGTTTTTGGTGTGTTAGTACACATTTGCAAATTTTAAAAAGGAAAATATCTTCCCATATTGTGTGCAACCTAAGACCTTGATTGAATTAACCTGAAAATCTAAACCCTAAAATCAGGCTCTAAGATACTTGAACCATAAAATTTGAGACTTATACCTGTTTGTCAAACAAAATGGGGTGGTTTAGGTGAGTTAACCTGAATTTCATCCTTGAATCCATTGGACAGGTCAGGTGAAGTTAGGTTACATTATGAGCCAGTCAACCTAAAATTAGCTCATGAGTGAATTCATTTCTAAATCAAGTGATAACCAATAGCACAAGCACATATAAGTCTAAAATTGCTAGACTTATAGCTTAACTCATACATTTCTGGTCTACCTAGAATCACAGTGACAAGGAAAGTCAGGTGAGGGAAACCTTATAACACATAGGGACCCTTTACCGTGTAGGCATCCTCACAAGACTCTCCTTCCTAGCTACAAAATATTTCTCAGGGTAAGTGAGTTTTTGATCTAGAAGTCCATCTGTCTCGAACTTGCCATAGTCATCCAATTAATTTAGGTGCCTTGATTGGGTCCAATTCACATCTACTCCTTCTCATCTGATTCTTTAGTGTATGCATGGGAGGAGGTCCTTAAGACCCACTTTAAGGCTTCCACTAGAAATTCATTCATGTTGGGGTCAAGCCCCTTTTAGTTTGTTTGGTTCTTCTTCAGATCCTATCAACATCACTTTAGATCCTTCCATATCTGAACTGGGTTCTTGATCTTTTGATTTACATTCCAATTCAATGGAGAATCACATCAAGATCAAGAGGAAGGGGGTGAGCTCCAACATCTCCAGAATGAATTGCAAAGTCTTACCAACCTGATTAATCAGCTGAATAACCCCCAACAACTTCCATAGTTGCAGGATCACTATAATGCTGCAATTGCTCCTATTGAGCCTAAGGTGTGTATTCTGGAAGGGAGACCTGACACTAAAATGAAGCTAAATATTATTGGCTTAATGCCCGATTTCCATGTATTGGGTTCTAATGACCCATTCCAACATATTGAAGAGCTGAAACATTTGGCCTAGACTCTTGGGCCAAATAATCAAAACTAGACCACCCAATTCATGATTTTTCCCTTCTCCTTGAAGGAAAAGGCTGCCACTGGTATTAGTCCCTAATTAGGCTGATCAATATATGGGAAGAATTACAATCCGAACTTCTCAAGAAATTCTTCCCTATAGGGCTTACTGATGCCCTGAGGCACCATATCACACATTTCGCACAGAATGTGGGGGAGCCTCTTCATGAGGCATGGGATCGATTTTAGGATCTCATGTGAACATGCCCTCATCATGGAGTACCTACATGGGAACAAGTTCAATCATTTTATCGAGGTCTCCATGAGGACATTCGACTCTTTGTCAATGCAGCCTGTGGAGGTAATTCATGGGTAAAGATGAGGACACCATTTGGGAGATTCTCGAGAAGATGTGTGAGAACTCCATAAATAATGAGTCTTTAGGTATGTTTGACAGGATGACTACACGTGCATTGACAAACACACGAGGAGCACACGAGGCTTAAGACCTATCCTTTTCTGTCGACATGGACTTGGTGGCCATTTGATTGGATAAGGTCTCCATTATTATGAAGAAGTTGGATGAATTGACTGACCAACTTTAGAAGGCCACTTCTTCTCAGAACAAGCAAAACATGTATGCATGTCCGTCTATAAGGAGGGAGATCATAAATAATATTCACCACCACTCTGAGATGGATACTTATCCATCCACTTTTGATCCTAGTTTTAAAGGAAACTTTGAACCCTCTTATCCTAGTTGGGGGATCTCTGAACCCTAATACTCTAATTATTGTAGAGTTGCTCAACCTTATGAGGAACTCTATGCCATCCAGAAGGACCCTTATTCCAATTCTTACAACCCTAGATGGCATAATCATCCTAATTTTACTTGGTCAAGGAATTCTCATAACTCTCGACCTTAATATCAGCCCTGACAATAAAATTCGCACTCGTTTCAACCGGCTCAAACTAGGTCCAACCCAAATTTTCAATCCAAGCCTAACAGGGATGATAAAATGAGCATGATTTTGCAGACCCTAATTGATATACAGAAGAATAATGCTACTATGTAGAGGTAGCATAATGTGGAGATGGTAGAGATGCGTAATCAACTTCTGCAAATGCTGTGACTCGCCAGCCTGGTGCACTTCCTTCCCAGCCTTTGCTTAGCTCGAACAACATGCTGAACTAAACACATGTTGTGAACCCAAATCAAGGCCAAGCACAATAGGTCTATCTGGCCCCCTCTACACCTCCACCTCCCGATGGGTCGGAGGCTTCTACTTCTTACTCTGGTTATCAGCACCAACATCCTATGTTTCCAAACCCAAATCCTAACCAGGCAGGTCTAAATGCTGCCACTACTAGTAGTGGCAAGACTACTCAGGACCCACCCTACCCAAGCTAACCTTGTCTGAGTAATCTTACATCAAGGATGGAAGTTGAGGATACCCCAAGTCCAAACCTAGAACCTGAACCCATCCTAGGAAAACCTAAGGATGCTCCATTTCCTTAAGCCATGACTAAAGGAAATAGGAAATCCAAACTGTGGCACCCGATGTAGATTTAGTCAAGCTCTTTGAGCAAGTCCAGATTAACATTCCCTTGATGGATGTTGTACACCACATATCGGCTTATGCACGATTCTTGAAATATTTGTGTACAGCTAAGCATAAGTTGCAAAACAATGGCTGGAGTCCGATTGTACTATCAGAGTAGGCTAGCTTTGTAATTTTTAGTAAGCTCCCATAAAAAGTGAAAGATCGTGGCACTCTTTCGATATCCTGTAAGATAGTGAATCTAGAGATTGATCGAGCTTTATTGGATTTAGGTGCATCCGTAAACCTGATTCCCACCACCCTACTAAACCATTTTGAGGATGCAGAGCTAAAACCAACTGAGGTGACACTTCAATTGGTTGGCAAATTGATTAAGTCACCAAGATGAATTCTTGAGGATGTACTAGTTAGGGTCTAGGATTTCTATTTCCTGGTAGATTTTATTGTGTTAGATATGGATACTCCTTAAAACTTTAAAGATGCACCCATTATCTTAGGGAGACCTTTCCTAGCAACTGCCAGGGCAAACATCAACTATAAGGAGGACCAAATAGAATTAAAATTTGGGGACAAAACTTTAAGGATTAATATGTTTAAGGCCTAGAAAGGAATCAATTATGGGGAAATTGAGGAAGTATGAAACATAGGTTTATTGGTTGAGGACTTAATTACTGAGGAATACCCAATTTTCCAAGAGCCTCAATCACAAGAGAACCTTGAGCCACAATATAGGGATCTTGAAATATATTTAAATCAATCCTTAGCTTCCATCCCTTCTTTTGAGGCCACCAAGAACTCCCATTAGCTATTGATAACCTAGTAATGGAGTTGAACCACTCCTCAACCATCTCATATATGTCATTTAGGGTTCAAATCAAATGTTTCCTGTGATTATAAATTCTTTCCTTAATCCTAAGCAAGAAATCATATTAATTTCTATCTCCAGTAACACTAAGGAGCCACTGGTTGGGCACTAGATGATTTTACTGGAATAAGTCCCTCATATTGCATACATCAAATCTACATCAAAGAGGGCTCATGACCTTCATGAGAGATGCAGCAAAGACTTATCCTGAATCTCTAAGAAGTTGTGAAAAAGGAGATAATCAGATGGCTCGATGGGGGTATTATTTACCCTATCTCTGAAAGCCACTGAGTGACTCCTATTCAAGTTGTGCCTAAAAGTCGAGGCTCATCATGATCACCAATGATTTTGGGGAAACCATCTCTACTCAGATTGGAAATTCATGGAGAGTTTGCATAAACTATAGAATATTGAATGCTTTCACAAAGAAGGACCATTTCCCTCTCCCATTTATTGATCGAATTTTAGAAAAGCTAGTGAGAAATCGATTTTTTGGCTTTTTAGATGGTTATTCAGGATATAACTAAGTGGCAATTCATCCTGAAGATCAGGAGAAGACCACTTTGATTGCGCAATAATCCTTGGTCTTAATTAACCTAAATAATGTTAAAATGCTACCTAATTTGTAAATATTGCATTCATATTTTGCATAGCATGCATTGCATCATTTTATATTTTTATACATAAAATTGTGAGAGTTTATCCTATTACATAATGCTTTAATTGTTATTTTCAAGTAATAAGGTGATCTAGATAAAGCCAGGATGAAAAATAAAGGTAAATAAAGTAGAATAAAGCGAGAAAGAGAAGAAGTTTAATCTAGAAAGAGGAGAGGTGAATATCCTTATCCCTACCCCTGAAAACCCTAGAACAGCATTCCCAAACCAGAAACCATTCCCAATAGAATATCCTAACCTTAGAACCCAAAACATGGATAGCACTATCCCTATCCTTAACCTCCACTTAGGTCAACATAAACTTAATACCCAAAATTGAGATAACACTATCAACAATGTTATTCTGCCATCCACAAATCCTATCCCACTATCCATGTTCCTAGTCCTCCTATCCCCAACTCAATTCTCACTCTAAAATCCTATCTAGGTCCATAACACCCTTAATTGGCTCAACCAGAGTCAATTGGGTCAGCCACTACTTAATTGGGTTCACTAAGACCTGATTGGGCTAACCTGATAACAACCTAATCTATTATTCTAATTTGCTTAATCTAGAGCTAACTCTTTAGTAAAATCATTCATTAGGTTCGTAAATATTGCATTTATATCATGCATGCATATTTAAGCCTTGCATTTATTTTATAAATAATTATCTCCTAATTCTAGTATTTTAAGAATAATGTAGTTGATAGGTCTTAGAATAATCTAAAGAACTGAAGAATAAAGCTGGATAGTAGAAGCTGCAGCAGAGCTAGAGTTGACTGAAGAATAAAGCTAAAATAAAGTAACATGGAAGACACAAAAACAAAAGGGAAAGAAAGGAATTAGGATAACCCTACCCTAATTGGTCGGGCATTTTTCGCTTGCAATGTAATGTATCAGAAAAATATGTCATCGTAGTGAAATCGTGTGGTGAAAAAATCCTGAACAAAGCTAATTATCAATAAAACTAGCCACAGTGGATTAGGTCATATCCACTGGGAGGAACAGATCAATAAATTAACAAAATATTTTTCCTTTGTTTTGTTTAATCAAGTGCGCAATCCGTGCTTAAATATGATGCGAAACAAGGCAAAAAGAAGGAACACGTGATTATTTAAGAATGTAGGGGTATGTATGTAATTTTCCTTCTATGAAATAACTTGCAATGGCATGTAACGTAATTATATTTCGATACATTAGGCTTTCTCCTTTAGGTCATGTGAGTGCCTTGATGAGATTTTATGCATGTGTCAAACTCAACATAAAAGAGTTAAGTGCATGAAAGAAACAATATCGACACTTAAGGGCATGCATGCAATTTCACTCAACTAGATTAATCAATCAAATATTGCAATAGGGTTTTCGGCAATGGCATATTTGGTAATTTTTATTGGAATGCAAAATAGAGGAATTCTTCCTCTTGATCTCACGCAAAGAGTAGTCGATGGCGGAGGCCAAGGAGCTTAAGGAAGGTCGATCGTGATGAGAGCTTTCCGATGGTGGTGGTGGCACTCTGAACGATGGCCGGAGTTGACGCCGGCGATGAATAGGATGGCTGGCGAGTGATGCGGCTCGCAGGTGTGCGGGTCGTTGGTTGGTGGTGCAGATGACCTGGAAGTTCTTGTGAAGGCGAGAGGAGAGTGTTGGTGTCGACGGTGCGGACTTTCGTGGTGAGTGGAGGTGTCTACGTGGCGGAGCTTCAAGGTGACTTTGGGTTCTTTCAGTCTATTGGAGAAGAAGACGAAGAAGAAGAAGAAGAAGGCTACACTGTGGTGGTGCGCAAAGGCATGGTGTGTGCGTGGCTGAGGGGGAAGGCCACGCACAAGGGTAGCTTTGCATGTGTGAGTGGTCGCACACGAGCATGGCCGTGTAGTGAGGGGGGCATGCATGGTCTGCTGCTGGCCGCTGGCAGGAGAGCAAAGTGTGCAGGCAGTGCGTTGAAGGTGCGTGGGAGGTGTGTTGGTCACGCGGATGTAGGCGATGCATTGAGGAGGGAGTGATCTACAGCGAGGGGGTCAGTGATGGTGGTGGTGGTCTGTTACATAGAAGAATAAGAGGAAGAAGATGGAAACAGAAGAAGAGAGGGCGTGGTGGTGGGCATGCTATCACCATGCGCACCAATGGTTCTGGAGAATGACGAGTGCGGTGGAGCATGCTTTGGGCCACGGTGTTTTCTTGGTTCACAGGGTACATTGGTTCCACGGTGGTGTAGGAAGGAGGAGATCCTTCGTAGCACGAAGGGAAGATGGATGATCTCCTCAGAGAAGATGCCTTTGCCTTTTAAATTCTTCTCGAATCCGTTTGTCCTCCTCTCCCCTTTTCACGGCTGCCGTTAACTCTAAAGATTGAGTGAACATTCGGTTGGCCTTGTCTGAAGGTTGAGACGGAGTAGATTAGATGGAGGAGGTTGGGTTGCATGAGGCTTGCCTGCTTAGATTGATAGTTGGTGGGTGGTGGTGCATTGAGGGGGCGTGCACATATTTAGTCCTCATGTCCTGCCTATCATCATAAAAACATGTTATTAATGGTAACTTTAACACATACAAATTTATGCAAGATAAGATGAAATATCATTTAAATCATGAATAGTTAAAGATTAGGAATATGTAATTAACAATTACTTAGGCTAATTTGCACTCCACTAAAGTGGACTGATCAAATACCTCCATGCCTAAGTTTTGCTAGTCACGAGCAAAAATGAAAAATAATAGAAGTAATCAAAAGATTTCTTCTTTCCTTATTCCAAAAATTTAGAGATCCAGACAAATCCAAAGTGATAGTAGCCTAGGTAATGGATCCAAGTGAAAAGCCAACTTATATTTACAGTTCGTACTTAACCCTTGGCAAACATTTTACTAGGATAGGCAACTTCTTCCCTCGATGATAAAGCAGAAAATAATCTGTAGTTTAACCCCAGCTTTTTGGCTTATTTAGGAGATACTGAGTTGAATAGATTAATATTTGGTGGCTCATACTCATCTGGTGCTACACCTAGTCCAGTACTGCAGACTCTAGATCTCTAGACTATGAAACAAGTCAACTCAAAGAAAGGCTAAACACTGTGCTCTCTTTGTGGTCCCTTGCGCTCACTCACTCTCTCTTTGCTTTTCCTCTTTCTTCCTTCTTTCTTTTCTGAGATCACATATCTTACCTAATTTTTTTAAATGTACTTATTATTTGGTGGCCTCACATGGCATTCACACATCAATAAAAATTCTAATAACCCTACAACTAAGTTAGAAGTCCTTAGCTAGTATTCGGGCAATCAAAAATACTAAAAAGTAGGTATGGGTCATTTTGGTGGTTCGCAATGAGTGATTTTGTTGTTGCCTCAAAACATTGACACAGGACATGAAGATAAAACTCCAAATTTGGACTCTTTTTTTTCTTCTTTTTTTTATATATTTTTATAAATATAAATATTTCTCTTTTTTTCTTTCCTTTTTTTTATGTACATCAACACAACACGACACAGACTTTTATTCATGAGGCATTATTATGGATGATGATGGTCGAGAGGATATTGTGTAGCTTATTTGGTGGAAGTGCCTACTCTTGGCACCAGGAAGGAATGGATAGGACAATCGTATTTCTAACCTTTGACATTACTACCCTCCTTCAGCTGACTCTATGA
This sequence comes from Thalassia testudinum, assembly GCA_037157565.1. Classification (NCBI taxonomy): domain Eukaryota; kingdom Viridiplantae; phylum Streptophyta; class Magnoliopsida; order Alismatales; family Hydrocharitaceae; genus Thalassia; species Thalassia testudinum. The sequence goes on from JAZHRO010000063.1 coordinate 60,070,640, forward strand.
AGGACGGTCATAACCATCCACTATAGTTATAGTTTTATTAAGACTCCAATCTCTATGTATCTGCCTTATTTGGTGACTCACAGGAATTCACACAATATACGCACACAGGTATAGAGAGCAAAAACTATGCCTAACTTTGAGGTATCATAATCTAGTTATCAAAAATTTAAGAGTCCTTGCACTAGACTTAGCGCACTAGTAATCTCTCTACTTCTCACAGATATTAGGTGGATCTAATAGAAGATAGTATGGTTGTCTCCCAATTAACTGTCCAAGGATTCAGCCGACTAAAAATGCTTATTTATTTTCTACAAAGATCCACTATCCAATCTACGTGAAGTAAATGTACTGGATTCTAAACTTAAGAAACAATTTAAGAAGAAAATCTTTAATGACACCTCCTTGATAAAAATTTTCTACTATGGACTAGCCAGTTCAGCTCAAGAAAATAAAAGAGATATATATTATTTTATTTTATTATTTTTATCCTAATGCACCTAACCTAAATGCATGAATACTGCCTAAAAAAAATGCAAAATGCACCCCCCATGCCTAAATCCTACAATGTCCTCATTGTAAAATTAAAATAGCTAGAGAAAAGAAAGAAATCACCTGATGATGGTGTTATTCTGAATGCTGGGTTGCCTCCACAGAAGCACTAGATTTTCTGTCGATAGCCAGACTTATAGGGAACCTATAAGTCTGGTTCCAAACAGAAAGAGCTAGGCCCTAAGAATATGCATAACAGCGTGGGCTTAGAAAATAGGTACCCACGGATGTTAGCGAGCTGATGATGCAACGCTATTCCAAATGCTCGCCAGAAGACATGAAAGCAAAGAACCTCGAATGCTTCCTGGGGAGGTCTAGGAATAATAAAAGGAACATGAAAAAGGGTCCTCCCAAAATGGAATAAGTGGAGGATAACAAGGGTCCTCCAAAGTAGGAAGGGTCTTAAAAGATATAAACAAAATAATTTCAAAACATTGAATGGCGAGACTAAAACTACAAGCATCAATCCACACTCTCCATTCTACCCAAGGATGTACTGGTCTGATATGTTCCCCAGAAAGAATGTATGTGAGTAGAGACCTGAGCCAAGGATCGGTTAGGGAGTATTAGGGTTGTTTGTGGTGTTGGGAGGTAATGATTAAGTCCAATGAGGGCTTAGTCGGTGTCGAGTCCAATTACAACAATGATTCAGATTGTGTATTCTCCCTAACAATTATTGCAGAAAAATTCATGTCATTCTGCCTATCATTAATGATCGGAGTCATATTTTCACCTTCTAGTATATGTGAATCAATGGTAGACTCCAAATTAAATTCCTTTGACGGCAGGGTCGAAGCAACAGAATCATTATCATTAATTTCATCCTCGAATTCTTTTGGTTCACTTGAGTTTTTGTCGGGGTGTAAATGTGATTCACCAATAAAGAGAGGAGTTGGATCAGTATCCTCAATTATTTCTGAAGGAGAATCAGTCTTAATGTTTTGGAGTAAGCCTATATCACACAATTCTTTGTTCTTCTCAGGGCATAAATCCTCAATTGATGTGTATTGTCCCCGAGAGTCTCCCTTAGGCTTCTCACTATTGTGTTTGTCCTCCTCCAATATCAACTCCTGGTTTATTGGAGGATGACTCTTAAAATCAAAAGAAGCGAGGAATCCGGATTTCACCAGATTATTTATATCCTCAGGGGATAAGTCCTCAAATAACACATAATACCCCTGAGATTCACTCCAGATTCTCAGGCTGGGTTCCTCCATCAGGTTATCATCCACCTCTAAAATAGACTCTTTATATCCCTAAGACCAAAATTGATCCAATTCATCCTCCATTCCCTTAGGGTCACCTTCATTGGGTGCATTTAAATCCTCAGAATCCTGAATTGTAGGTGTTGATTCCCTAACTGGAGGGTCAGGACTAGGCTCACTAAGGGTAGAATGGGGTTCCACCAGATAATTAATAGGGGAAGTGATATGAACAATACGACCTTGATGTGGGTTATCAAGGGTAAGGAAAATTATGTCATTAGGGTCAAGGTCCTCAAGAGGTATCATCTTCTGTTTCTTTTGAGTCCAATATAGATTTGGTGGATAATCAATAGGATTGTTCAACTCTAGTGGCCGTGTCTCATGGGGAGAGTCTAAGTGATAGCTACATAAAATGGGATCCCTATTGTCATTGGTTTCCTCATAATTATTTTCATGATCATGGTTATACGGGTAGGGATTAGAATCACTAGTAAGAGAGTAGCTAAGCTATCTAATTTCTTTGTTTAATTGTTGAATATTCCTCAACATCTCTTCCATAGACTCCATTTCTTTTTGTTGCTTTTGCATTTCTATCATAAAATAGGAGAGGCTACTACTATCAGATTGGGGAGTATAGTTAATCTCAGGCTCTGGTTGCCTAGGGGTATTGGTCCAACCTCGATAAGGAAAATCATGAAGGGTGAGAGGGTTGGGTGTTTGTATAGTAGTGGGGATTCTAGGGTTGGAAAATCTCGCTCCTAGGCTCTGCTCAAAAGTGGGAGCTATCGGGCCAGTACTCCCAAGATAGGAATATAAATGATCCCATGAATTGTCAATGTACCAATCAAAGGATGGATACGCTCAGGGCATGGGATCCTAGTTAAAATGATATGAGTAAGGATGGTCCATTTCTTTCAATTAAATGGTTTAACTCTCTTAGGACAAAGATAGATTAAAAATAGAAACTTCCTAGAGAGCTCTATCATGCACACACCAAGAAAACACAAGGCAAGAGGTCTGTTGTTGATTTAAAGTTCTTTAAGTCCTCTTCCAACTCTTCAGCTTGGCAATATAGTCAAGGCAATGTTTCTCCATTCCCACGTAAGTGGTATAAGAGAAATGAGGCACTTGAAATTTCTAGTCAATGACTGTTAAGAAGGTTGAGGTTACTTTTAGTCCTTTTTGGGTGATTAATCAAGTTGTCAAGCAATTACTCACCCTAAATTAACCTTCGAGTTCCCTAAAGATGTACAACTTGTTGCGATGATATTCTCTAATGCTCAAGTAAAAAGGGACTCCAAGGTTGAAACCCAAGGATGCAATTAGGGCGAACCCTTCCTTTGAGGCATTGCGTTAGCAGTGTCTCTTAACTACCCTTGAATTCCTTTAAGATGTGTCCCCCTCCTTAGAGTATCAAGTCACTCGGGCAAAAGTTAATACTACCATCACAAAGCGAGATAGGATGGTTTCCACTTATAAAGATTTCGATGCATATAGCCTTAAGGGTCCAAGTCCTAGTGCAGTGCCTATAGTACGTGCTCAGTGCAGGAAGGGTGCATCACACCGCGAAAAGCGATTTTTCTTTTGAAAATCGCAGTCAAGTTATTCAAACACTTCCTGTATATTTTCCTTTCTTTTCAAGAAGTAATGTGACCACTTGATTAATATTTTCAAATTAGCTTAAATGGTCTTTTTTAATTATGTACAAATGCAATGCATGTGCAGATAACTAATGCACAAGAAAAGACGTACCTTACTCCAACTTTCTTCAATGCAAGATGTTTGCAATGCAAAAAGAAAAGCTAGATGTTGCTCATTCAATCCTAGGTGGTTGCCCTATAGATATGCAGCTTCTAACAGGCAGTTCAATTTTTTTTTTTAAATAATAATAAGCAAACAAAGCTAATCTAACTAACTGACCAACATATAGTTCAAACAATTAGAATAATCCTATAATCTAAATAAAATGGGAACATGCTCTTGAAAATGTGCTCCTGCATACAAGAGCGATAAGCAATAAAAGCATTGGTAACACGTTCCTAAAAATGCCCAACATGGGTCCAGAAGATAGAAATTAAGTTCTAATGTCTATCTAAACTAATCTAAATCTAAAAGAAGAAAAAAAAATGTCTCTGGTCGTCGATCCTTCCTCCACGTGCATGGGATCAAGGCCTACGTGCTCCTGCTGCTTCCATGTAGGTGGCATCAAGGTCCACCAAGAATATCGCCTCCGTCGTGCGTGCCCATTGCATTCATTTCCTTTAAATAGATTACCTAGCACAGAAAAGATAAGGAATGATCAGATAAATGCGCAGCTCAGAATAATTAGAAATAAAGTTTGGTGAAATTATTACGTCTGTTGCCTCCCCGGCAACGAAGTCATTTGGTAGGGCATTTTTCGCTTACAAAATAATGTATCAAAATAATAGTCATCGCAGTGAAATCACGTGGTGGAAAAATCCCGAACAAAACTAATTATCAGTAAAACTAACCACGGTGGATCAGGTCATATCCACTGGGAGGAACAGATCAATAAATTCACAAAATATTTTTCCTTTGTATTTATTTAATCAAGTGTGCAATTCGTGCCCAAATCTAATGCGAAACAAGGCACAAAGAAGGAATACGCGATTATTTAAGAATGTAGGGGTACGTATGTAATTTTCCTTCCATGAAATAACTTGCAATGGCATGTAACATAATTATATTTGGAGACATTGGGCTTTCTCCTTTAGGTCATGTGAGTGCCTTGATGAGATTTTATGCATGTGTCAAACTCAACATATAAGAGTTAAGTGCATGAAAGAAACAATATCGACACTTACGGGCATGGATGCAATTTCACTCAACTAGATTAATCAATCAAATATTGCAATAGGGTTTTCGGAAATGGCATATTTGGTAATTTTTATTGGAATGCAAAATAGAGGAATTCTTCCTCTTGATCTCGCACGAAGAGGAGTCGATAGCGGAGGCCGAGGAGCTCAAGGAAGCTCAATTGTAACGAGAGCTTTCCGATGGTGGTAGTGGCAGTTTGAATGACGACCGGAGTTGACGTCAGGTGATGAATAGGATGGTCGGCGGGTGATATGGCTCATCGGTGCACGGGTCATTGGTTGGTGGTGCAGATGGCCTGGAAGTACTCGTGAAGGAGAGAGGAGCGTGTTGGCATCGACGGTGCGGACTTTCGTGGCGCGTGGAGGTGGCTGCATGGCAAAGTTTCACGGTGACTTTGGGTTCTTTCAGTCTATTAGAGAAGAAGATGAAGAAGAAGAAGAAGGCTGCACTATGGCAGTGCATAAAGGTGTGGTGCATGCATGGCCGAGGGGGAAGGCCACGCACAAGGGCTGCTTCGCATGCAGGAGTGGTCGTGCACAAGCGTGGAAGCACAGTGAGGGGAGCACACACGCTCTACTACTGGCCGCTGGCAAAAGTGCAGAGCTTGCGGGTAGCGCGTCGAAGGCGAGTGGGAGGTGAGCTGGTCACGCGGCTGTAGGCGGTGCGTTGAGGAGGGGGTGATCTGTGGCAAGGGCATCAGCGATGGTGGTGGTGGCCTATTACATAGAAGAACAAGAGGAAGAAGATGGAAACAGAAGAGGAGAGGGTGTGGTGGTGGGCACGCTGTCACCGTGCACACCCATGGTTCTGGAGAACGGCAAGTGTGGTGGAGCAAGCTTTTGGCCACGGTGTTTGCTTGGTTCACAGGGTACATCAATTCCACGATGGTGGAGGAAGGAGGAGATCCTCCATAGCGCAAAGGGAAGGTGGATGATCTCCTCGAAGAAGATGCCTTTGCCTTTTAAATTCTTCCCGAATCCGTTTCTCTTCCTCTCCCCTTTTCAAGGATGTTGTTAACTTGAAAAGTAGAGTGAGCATTTGGTTGGTGATGTAAACACGTTTACACTACTTAAGATGTCTATTTATGCATGTTCTTAAGCATACGATTGCATTGCATGGTATAAATATTGCATAACATGCATCATCTTTCATTTAGAGTAGTTTGAATAAAATGGAGGTTAATTCTCTCCTTTTATGTGCTTGGATAGGGCAAACTTTTTATTGGGGCCCCGAATCGAAGATCCAACTGTACAGATGTGATCAGGGCGACAATTGGAGTTCAACGATTGCAAGATCGCCCTAATCAGGCATCTGTAGCATCAAATAGTGACCGGGGAACCATAGAAGATCAAGGGCCAAGATGGTGTAATTTCGCACTTCAAACAACAAATCCGACTACATGGATGGATTCGGATTGATGATCACAGCCTAACGACAAAAAAATTGAGTAAATCCGACATCCATGGCACCATCTACATCATCCAGAAGATGGGCGGCCAAGATGGCACCACGTGGCTCCATCTCAGCCACCCAATCGCCTGCACGAACCCGCTGAAGCCCATGCATCCACCCTTCTCCGCCATTGGATCAAGATCCAACTGCTACAACGCGCCTGCGCTGAAGTCAGGCGCTCGACACAAACGCACCCCCAGCGCGTTGGTCGAGCACTCTAACGCGAAGCTAGAGCGTGCGTTTGAGCCTCGCCACGTGGAATTTAGAGCAGGGGTGTGCCTTTAATCGACTGTTAGATCGCGATCGAATGATCGCGCGTGCTCGATAGCGCCAACGCACTATTGCACACTCGGCGGTAACGCGGAATCACATGCGATCGGGCGTGCGTTGAGAAGGCAGGCGTAGCGTGATCTGAGCCGTCCAATCTCGTGATCGGATGGCTGAGGATGGCTGAACGTGTGCAAGCGTTGCACGCGTGGGCACGCGTGCGCCGCCCACTACGCCCATGTTCAAACCTTTAGCGATGATTTTATCCGTCACTAATGGTCCTGAATTAATGTTTTTAAGGATGTAATGACCAAATTGCCCCCACTCCTTGCAACTATAAAAGGAGACCCCCTCCACATGAAATTCTCATCCCTTCCTTTTCTTCTCTACCTCTCCAAAGCTCAAGAGAAGCTTGTCCCACACCAGAGATGCTCCTCGCGAGATAAAGTCAAATTTTTGTCCCTCGTTCGGAAGTGGATCCCGCAACGACGACGACGACGTGCTGCCTCGTTCCCGTTCTTCTGCTTCATCCTCCTTCTTCTTGCTCCGTCCTCCTTCGTCCAAGCATCATCCCGTCCAGCTCATCCTCCAAGCGATCGTCGAGGAGGATAACTTCTATCTCCCATTCTTCTTTACAGCTTTCTAGTGTAGAATTTTGCTGCTTTCTAGTGTAGCTGATTTCCCACTTTCTAGTGTAATTCTTATTTGATTTTATTGTATAAAGATTTTGAATTACTGAATGCATGTTTTCTCTCTGTCTCTCTCCCTTTTTTTTAGTCTGATTGTTGTTATAGCTTCATTGTAATTACATCACCTCGCTTTTCAAGAAAAATTCTAAAAAAAATATAATTGCGAATATAGATCGACGTAGCCTCCCTGTGTTCGACCCGAAATTTCAATTTTGGTATAAATTTTATTTGTTAAACATGAGTTCTTCGCTTTCAAGCTACAACGACAAGGTTTTAAAAACCAAACATGTTAGCATAGCAACTCGTACGTCTAACATTTTGGCGCTGTTGCCGGGGAGGCAATGATTTCTGATCTTCTTTTCACATTTCTTGCACTTTATTGTTTTCTAACTTGCTTTCTCTTGTGTCTATTATTTTGTAGAGACCTCCATCAAGGAATCATCAAGCAGTAGACTGGAGTGAAGTGCAGTTGAAGACAACTGTAAGTGCTCCCCATTCTTCCCCCCTCCATAGATTTCATTCACCACATTAAATCTAAATTCCAAATAACCTAGGTGTTTGCATAAATCCTAGGAATAGTTTGGTTGTTTGGATTCTCACTCACATTCATTCCACTTTCATTTATATAAAAAAAAAACAACAAAAAGATAATCTTGTGGGGCAATTTTCAACAAACACACAACATACACCTGCATTCAAGGCACTTAATCAAATTGATTTGTTCCTACTCAACCGGGTTCTGATCTGTGGAACCAGTACACACAAAGCAACACATAAAAGAGTAGAAATCATTCTAGATTAACCATCTTTGAGTGCCTAACTTAGTGGTGCATTTGTGGCCAATTGTTTGAGTTGTTTGAGCCACACCACTCTACTTAAAATCAACTCATCAAGTAGCTCCTCCTTAAGATTTTCAATCTAGGTCTATTCCAGGCACTCCACTTTCTTTTTGGTTTTAAAGGAAAATAATCTTCACCTGTGTTTGACAACTTGGTTTGCCTAGAAACTTGATTGCAATCCACCTAATTTAAAACCCTAAAAGCTACTTAAGCAAGATTTGAACATTAAAATCCACGCATCACAAATAATCTTGCTTGAAAACCCTAGTTGTGCATGCACTTACACAAATCTCAATCAATCATTAAATGCACAACCCATTTTAAGGGCCCATCACATTCCATAAGCACCACAATCCCAGGCCTTAATAAAATTAAGTAGACTTTGGCCTTAAGGTCTGATTTGCTCTTTAGGGCCTAGTCTGAGATTGTCTTTGATTAACCTACTTGTACTGATTAATCTGATGTTTAGCTAGGGGAGTAGCGTCAAACGACCACTGCCGGGGGGTACACTAGGAACCGGAGGTGAAAAGCCAAAGGAAGAACCTTCTCCCCAGTCCCTCCTTCTAACTGGTTGGATTGAACAGATGCAAGTAGAGTAAATCATTTACAGTCTTAAGGCACGTTTCGGGAGTTAGTAGATCCTTAGGCTATCCCACTTAAGGATAGCCTTGTTTTGTTGTGCTGCAGGGTCCCTATCCCCAGTCCCTCCGACCTTCTCCTAGTTTATGCTAGGAAGACAGTCATTGAATCCTTGATTGGAAGGACCATTAGAGCATTCTAGGAGGTGCAAATTGGATTTTGGTCAAATTGATCCCATGGCCGACCAACAGCCTCCTCTTCTTGGAAATCCACAGGAAGAATTTTGAAGGCAGCTGGAACAAATGCAAAGAATGCAGGGCACTCAGCCCTTGAAGGATTTTTATGACCCTTCAAATTACGGGGAATATCCCGATGTCCAGATTCCAACCGGTGACGTAGAAATCAAGCCCCAAGTGTTAAGCGTGATTAAACATTATCATGGGCTTGGCTCCGAAGATCCGTTTCAGCACATGGAGGACTTGACCATTTTAGTCTAGACCACCAAGGCACGAAACGTAAACGTGGAGCAAATGTTCGTGAGGCTCTTCCCCTACTCTCTTAGGGATAAGGCCGCGCATTGGTATAGGACAATAGGAAGACCAATTACAACTTGGAATGAGTTGAAATCGGCCTTTCTGAAGAAATTCTTTCCAGTCGAACGTACCAATGCTTTGAGACGGGCAATCACTACCTTTACCTAGCAGCCAGGGGAGAAGTTTCATGTGGCCTGGGAGCAATTCTAGGACTTATTGCGAAGGTGTCCACACCATGAGGTGCCGAAATGACAACTCGTGCAGATCTTCTATCATGGGTTGACTGAGCAACTCAAAAATCATGTTGATGCTTCTTGCAGAGGCAATTTCCTCAATAAAGATGTAGATAGTGCACATGATTTATTTGAGGAAATGAGTGAGAATTCAATCAATCATGCCTCCATGGATACATTTAACCAGTCCCAGCAGCCCAGATCAAATGTCAATGAAGTCCATGACTCTCATTCATTTGATATGGAATTGATTTGTAACAAACTTGATAAGGTGGACTTGGTAGCTAAGAGAATGGAAGAGTAGATGGCTGGCAATTCTATGAACAACTCTCAATCCACTCAATCACAAAATTTGGGATTCCATTCTTTACGAGCTCCTTCTAGACAGGAGTTCATGAATCAACTCGATGCGGCTCAACCTGTGAGTCAGCATTTTTCAGAACCCCACGGGTTCCAAATTGGGGCCTTTTATCCCAGTTTTTCTGATCCTTCCCTTTCTTTCTCTCCATCCTCACCTTATGAGGATGTCTGTGCTGTACAAGAGAATGTTAGATCCAACCCTTACTCTAATGCCTATAATCCAGGTTGGAGAAACCACCCTAACTTCTCTTGGAAAACCTGGGGCAACAGACCCAATTCCGACCCGGCAACTATGCTCCGCAACGACCAATGGGTCAGGGTCAAGTATATACTCAGTTGCCTCCAAATCAGGTCAACCAGCCAGCTTGGAATGGCCGTCAACCCGCAGGGCAGGCTGATTTAAACCGTCAAATGGTAGAGATGCAAGGATCCATGCTCTAGCTCATGCAGCAAATGAAAACCTCGTTGGACAACTTGTAGTTCGGGCTCATTGCTAACTCTCGTCAACCCGGATCTCTACCATCCCAACCCGTACCCAACCCATGAAATATTATGAATTCGGGCAACCAAGCCCATGGGTATGGAAATCAGAGGGACCCAAATGCACATGCTCATGTGGTTGAGCAGGGTTCTTCGTCCTCTTCTTCTTCTTCTTCAAATCAACAATGCATGGCTAATCAAGCCCCTCGAATCTTTCCTAACCCTCCCTAAGACCCAAATTCTTATGCATCTGCAAATTCTGTCACTTTGAGGAGTGGTAAGCAAACTCAAGATCCACAACCACACTATTCTAATCTTTTGAATCCTGAAGAACTTGATGAGAGAGAGGAGAATTCTAGAGGAGAAATCAAGGCTCAAGAACCTGATTCCAAAGATCTAACTCATGTTCCATTTCCTGAAGCCTTAACCAAATCAAAGAAAAAGAAGTTGTTGATAGCAATGAGGATCATCTGAATCTATTTAAGAATGTTGAGATTAATATCGCACTCCTTGATGCTATCAAGCACATACCGGCTTATGCAAGATTTTTAAAGGAATTATGTATATAAAAGCGTAAGTCGAGAGAATCCGTTCCAAGGAAGGTGGTACTCTCCGAGCATGCTAGTTCTGTTATCCTATACTACCTCCCTCAGAAAAAGAGAGATCCTGGTTCTCTGTTGATTTCTTGCATCATCGAAGATTACACATTTGATAGAGCACTTTTGGATCTGGGTGCATCCATCAACCTAATTCCGACTTCTCTTTACGAGAAGTTTGGGTTAGGTGAACTTCAGCCAACTTCAGTAACGCTACAGTTAGCAGACCGCTCAGTCACAAACCCGCAAGGCATTATTGAAGATGTTATAGTTAAGGTCAAGGATTTCTATTTCCCTGTAGATTTCCTTGTCGTTGACATGGATGTACCTGATAATCTAAGGAACACGCCCATCATTCTAGGGCGTCCATTCCTGGCTACCGCTAAGGCCAACATTAATTGTGAAAGCAGTAGCATGGAAATCTCCTTTGGGGATCAAAGAATGAAATTGGATATTTTTAAGGTGATCAACAAATTTGAGGATTGTGGATTTATTGAGGAACTTGATGAGGATAATGAAAGCATTGAAACTTGTTTAATGATTTCTTCAATTGAAAGTTTCTCTTTGGATGACGAATTTGACCCGCAACTCTTTATGGCTGACTTGCCATCTTCGGAAGAGGTTATTGATTTTGTTCACTCACAACCTCTTCCTCTTGTTGACTCTTCAGCATCTACCCTACCATCAATCATCAACCCGCCCCAGCTTGAATTGAAACCATTGCCTGAGAATTTGAAATATTAATATTTAGGACCTCAGAAGATGCTCCCTGTGATTATCAGTGCTAAATTGACAAAGGAGCAACAGATTAAATTGATCAAGGTCCTGAAGGAACATAAGGAGGCAATTGGTTGGACCATTCATGACCTCAGGGGGATCGAGCCATCTTACTGTAATAATAGAATATTCTTGGAAGATGGATCCCACCCTTCTCGCCAGATGCAGAGGAGATTGAATCCAAATATGTGAGAAGTGGTCAAAAAGGAAATCATCAAGTGGCTCGATGCAGGAATTATTTATCCAATCATTGATAGTCCCTGGGTAAGTGCCATACAGATTGTTCCGAAGAAAGTTGGGATTACCGTTGTGACTAATGAGAGAGGAGAATCTATCACAACTCGTTCAGCTTCCTCTTGGATGGTTTGTATTGATTATAGGAAGCTGAACACAGCCACTAAAAAGGATCATTTTCCCCTACCCTTCATCGATCAAATCTTGGAAAGATTAGCCAGGCAGAAGTACTTCTGCTTTCTCGATGGCTACTCAGGATACAACCAAGTTCCTATCCATCCCGAGGATCAGGAGAAAACTACTTTCACCTGTCCCTACGGAACTTTTGCTTTTCGTACGATGCCTTTCGGGTTATGCAATGCACCTGCGACTTTTCAAAGGTGTATGCTAGCCATATTTTCTAACATGGTGGGAGAGTTTACGGAAGTCTTCGTGGATGATTTCTCTATTTTCGGAGAATCATTTGACTCTTGTTTGGCTAATCTGGAAATGATTCTTAAGCGATGTATCAAAACACGATTGGTCCTTAGCTGGGAAAAGAGTCATTTCATGACCCAAAAAGGCATCGTTTTGGGTCATGTAATCTCTGAACGGGAATTGAAGTGGATAAAGCTAAGGTTGATGCTATCACTAAACTTCCTCCTCCCACATCTATTAAACAAATCCGATCATTTCTTGGCCATGTGGGATTCTATAGAAGATTCATCAAGGATTTCTCGAAGGTTGCTCATCCCTTGAGCAATCTTCTTGCTAAAGAAACGCCATTTGTTTTTTATGAATCATGCCGAAAGGCATTTGATTTCTTGAAAATGGCAGTCACTTGTGCTCCAGTTTTGCAACCACCAATTTGGACAGCTCATTTTGAGATCATGACCGATGCTTCTGATTATGCGGTCAGGGCTGTCCTAGGTCAGAAAATTGATAGAAAGCCCTCTGTCATCTACTACGCTAGTAAAACTCTGGATGAAGCCCAGAGGAATTACACTGTTACTGAAAAGGAATTATTAGCTGTAGTGTTCGCTTTGGAAAAATTCAGGGCTTATCTCTTAGGGTCTCATGTTATTATCTATACCGACCACTCGGCCTTGAGACATGTCTTGGCCAAAAGGGATGCTAAACCTAGGCTTATTCGTTGGATTCTTCTTCTTCAAGAATTTGATCTTGAAATCAAGGATAAAATCGGTGTACAAAATGTGGTAGTGGATCATTTGTCGAGACTCCTAGGTGATTCTTCTTGTCTGGACATTTCGATTGCTGACACTTTTCCGGACAAAACTATTCTTACAGTTTTAGGTGTCCACACCCCATGGTTTGCTGACATTGTTAATTATTTGGCCTTTGGCTAAATCCCCCAAGATTGGACCAAGCAACAACGAGATAGACTCAAATCTGAGGCCAAATACTACTTCTGGGAGGATCCTGAGCTGTACCACATCAACTCTGATCAGATTATTCATAGATGTATACCGGAGAATGAATTCAACAATATACTCAAGTTCTGCCATGCATCTGGGTGTGGTGGACATTTCTCCGAGAAAAAGACGGCTGCAAAAATCTTGCAATCTAGCTTCTATTGGCCGTCTTTATTCAAGGATGCCTAGGATTTCTCAAGGTCATGTTCTCGATGTCAGGCACTCGGGAGCATAACTAAGAGAGATATGATGCCCCTAAACCCAATTCTTCCTGTCGAAATTTTTGATGTTTGGGGCATCGATTTCATGGGACCCTTTATCCCTTCATATGGACATCAGTACATTCTTGTTGCTGTTGATTATGTGTTCAAATGGATTGAGGCGATTCCCACCCGAACTAATGACCACAAGGTGGTCATCGATTTTGTCAAGAAAAATATTTTCAGTAGGTTCGGGATTCCAAGGGCTATCATCAGTGATGGTGGCACTCATTTTACTAATGCCCAATTCCAGAATTTATTGGCCAAATATGGGGTTAATCACTAAATTCCACACCTTACCATCCCCAGACGAATGGACAAGCCGAGACCTCCAATAGAGAGATCAAGAACATTCTGCAGAAAATTGTTAGGCCTGATCGCAAGGATTGGACTCAAAAGCTTGAGGATGCTCTTTGGGCCTACCGTACGACATATAAAATGCCCATCAGCATGTCTCCATTCCGTTTGGTGTATGGAAAGGCATGCCATCTACCCGTAGAGATTGAACACATGGCATTCTGGGTGATCAAACAATGCAATTTAGATCTGAATTTAGCTGGGAAGACCAGGAAACTCCAACTATCTGAGTTGGAGGAGCTTAGAAATGATGCTTATGAGAATGCCAAGATCTACAAGGCTCGGACCAAAGCTCTACATGATCAACTGATTTCCCGCAAGAGCTTTGAGCTGAACCAGAAGGTCTGGTTATTCGATTCTAAACTTAAGCTCTTTCCTGACAAACTTAGATCTAAATGGAATGGCCCATTCATAATTGACTAGATTTTTCCAAATGGAGCCGTTCAGATTTCTGACCCAAAGATGGGTAACACATTTAAAGTGAACGGTCAACGTCTGAAGCTTGTTATTGACTGTATTCTTCCAGAACCCATCTCAGACACAGTTGCTCTAGGCATTTTGTGACTTCTTTGGATGGACTTCGCCTAGCTGACGGCATTAAACTCAGCAGTTGTACATATGACACAAGGCTGATACGAGCTTCATATTCAGGTGACATCTTTCATATTCTACCCTTTCTTTCATGTCTCTTTTTCAATGAGGACATTGCATCAGCTAGGCATGGGGGGGTGGATTCATTTTTTAATCATTTGGTCAGCTTTGTGAAATTCATGTAAATTGTTTTTCTCTTCTTATTTATACATAAAAAAAAATCAAAATTAGGAAGGATTAGTTGGACATTAAGACTTTTCAATCTTAGGAAATTTTACATTAGGATCTGAACACAAAGACCCTTCAGGTCTTTGGACTTAATTAGCCCGTGTATCTACTAAAGTGTGGATTTGTCTTTCGAGTCCTCGCCATCTTAATTCTATTGTAATTGGAGTAAATAAGTTTGGGTGATAAGTACACGACTTATCAACCCACCCTCTGATTTAAGGGAATTTTTGAGTTTTAAGCATCTACATACTTTCTTTGCACTGACTCATTGTTCGGCGATTCTAACAGAAATTGGGTAGTTAATGAACCTTCTAGGGTGATATGGCTGGCAAGTTATCGTGGGTAACAACCCATAGGTAGGTTGTCCAGAGCCTAGTCACTAGACCTTTCTCTTTTTTGCTGCCTTAAGGTAAATCTTAGACCAGGGAAGACACCTACTTAAAAATATATATATATATATCAAAAAGAAAAGGAGAAAAGAAAAGAAAAAAAGAAATAAACCACACTTCGCCGCACGAGTATGGCTGCCAAGTTGTCGGTGATAGCAGCTCATCGACCGGTTGTCCAAAACCCAGCTCAATAAATGCACTGAAAATTCCCAAAACACTTAGGAAGAAGAGGAGAAGTAGAATAAATCGGGGAGATATATACTTGATTCACCCTTGTGTTGACCTCGTTAAAAAATAAAAGTAGGGAGAAAGTTACCAGTTGTAAAGATACACCTTTAGGCAGAATTCTTTTTTAGGTCACCTAGAGGCATAGAAATCCGAAGTCCGTTTTAACTGCCGGTCAACGAGTCTATCACATTCACAATAAGATGCTTAAAACTTAGGATTCTCATCAAATCTTGGGTGAGTTGAATGGCCGTAGAAAGCCACTCTTAAATCCTAAAATTTGAAAATCCAAAAAAATTAGAAAAGAGGAAAAAGAGAAAAAGAAAATTTTCTTTGAATAAGGCGAGGGCTTAAGGCGGTCAGCATTTTGGTAGATACTCGGGCACTATTGTGTCTTTGAAAGTTCAGATCCTAAGTAGATATTTTCTTAATGATTGAAAATAACTCATGCCCAAATAATCCAACCTAATTCTTTTATAAATAGCATATAGTTTTTGCTGGGGACTAGCAAAAGATAGCCGTAGGAGTATGATGTAAACATGTTTACACAACTTAAGATGTCTATTTATGCATGTTCTTAAGCATAGGATTGCATTGCATGCTATAAATATTGCATAACATGCATCATCTTGCATTTAGAGTAGTTTGAATAAAATGGAGGTTAATTGTCTCCTTTTATGTGCTTTGACATGGCAAACTTCTTATTGGGGCCTCGGATCGAAGATCCAACCATACAGATGTGATCAGGGCAACGATTGGAGTTCAACGACTCCAAGATCGCCCTAATCAGGCATCTGTAGCATCAGATAGTGACCAAGGAACCCTAGAAGATCAAGGGCCAAGATGGTGTAAATCCACACTTCAAATGAAAAATCCGACTGCATCGATAGATTCAGACCGACGATCGCAGCCTAATGACACAAAAATCGAGTCAATCCGACATCCGTGGCACCATCTACATCATTTAGAAGATGGACGGCCAAGATGGCACCATGTGGCGCCATCTCAGTCGCCCAATCACCCGCACGCACCAGCTGAAGCCCACGCATCCACCCTTCTTCGTCGTTGGATCAAGAGCCAACGGCTGTGACGTGCCCACGCTAAAGTTAGGTGCTCGACACAAACGCACCCCCAGTGCCTTGGTCGAGTGCTCTAATGCGAAGTGAGAGAGCGCGTTCGAGCCTCGCCACGTGGAATTTGGAGCGAGGGCGCGCCTTCAATTGACTGTAAAATCACGATTGAACGATCGCGCACACCTGATGGCGCCAACGTGCTATTGCACGCACGGCGATAATGCGGAATAGCATGCGATCGAGCGCATGCTGAGGAGGTGGGCGTAGCGCGATCTGAGCCGTCCGATCTCGCGATCGGACGGCTAAGGATGGCTGAACGTGTGCAAGCGTTGCGCATGGGCAAGCGAGCGGGCGCGCACACGCCACCCAGTACGCCTACATTTAGACCTTTAGCGACGGTTTTATCCGTCACTAAAGGTCCTGAATTAATGTTTTTAAAGATATAATGACCAAATTGCCCCCACTCCTTTCAACTATAAAAGGAGACCCCCTCCACATGAAATTCTCATCCCTTCCTTTTCTTCTCTACCTCTCCAAAGCTCAAGAGAAGCTTGTCCCACACCAGAGATGCTCCTCGCGAGATAAAGTCAAATTTTTGTCCCTCGTTCGGAAGTGGATCCCGCGACGACGACGACGACGTGCTGCCTCGTTCCCGTTCTTCTGCTTCATCCTCCTTCTTCTTGCTCCGTCCTCCTTCGTCCAAGCATCATCCTGTCCAGCTCGTCCTCCAAGCGATCATCGAGGAGGATAACTTCTATCTCCCATTCTTCTTTACAGCTTTCTAGTGTAGAATTTTGCTGCTTTCTAGTGTAGCTGATTTCCCGCTTTCTAGTGTAATTCTTATTTGGTTTTATTGTATAAAGATTTTGAATTACTGAATGCATGTTTTCTCTCTGTCTCTCTCCCTTTTTTTTAGTCTGATTGTTGTTATAGCTTCATTGTAATTACATCACCTCGCTTTTCAAGAAAAATTCTAAAAAAAATATAATTGCGAATATAGATCGACGTAGCCTCCCTGTGTTCGACCTGGAATTTCAATTTTGGTATAAATTTTATTTGTTGAACATGAGTTCTTCACTTTCAAGCTACAACGACAAGGTTTTAAAAGCCAAACACGTTAGCGTAGCAACTCATATGTCCAACAGTTGGCCTTGCGTGAAGGTAGAGACGGAGCGGATCAGATGGAGGAGGTTGGGTTGCACGAGGCCCACCTACTTGGATTGGTAGTTGGTGGGTGGCGGTGCATTAAGGGGGCATGCACATATTTACTCCTCATGTCCTGCTTGTCATCATAAAAACATGTTATTAATGGTAACTTTAACACATACAAATATATGTAGGACAAGATAAAATATCATTTAAATCATGAATAATTAAAGATTAGGAATATGTAATTAACAATTACTTAAGCTAATTTGCACTCCACTAAAGTGGACTGATCACTACCCATGAAACCCTATGATGACCTTTCCTAATACCTGTCCCTAGACCAACTCAACATTAGATATTTGAGCTCAAAAGCCAAAAGCATGGATAAAATTATCCATGTACCTATCCACCCTATCCATAGTCCTATCCAACTATCCATAACCCTAATCCTCCTATCCAATACCCAATCCCTAACCTAGAAACCTACTTAGGACCATACTACACCTAATTGACTTTGATTGAGTCAATTAGGCTAGCCACTTGTCAATTAGGTCCATGAGACCTAATTAGACTAACCCTAAGTTGATTAGACTCATTTGAGTCTAATCAGACCCAACCTAGATCCAATAAATCTTGACATCTAATTTGGTGTAGTACAACCTGATTAGGTGCACCCAAACTTCTAATAGGATCAGACCAACCAACCCATGTCTAATTAGACTCAGTGAGTCTAATCAGATCCAACACCAACCTAAATAGCCAGCCATATACCTAAATATATGAGAGCGTACCTAATTAAACTCAACCTATTTACTTTAGGGGTAACCCAACCTACCTAGATTTAATCCCTTCCAACAACTAACCTAACCGCCCACCCTCCAAAACCCTAAAACCTAACTTAGGTGGTTGGCTACCATGAGGATCTTATCCCCTTCCTTTGGCCAGCCACCACCTATCCTTCCCAACAACCTATCCGCTGCTCCCTCTAGCCTTTATCCACCATCCAATCTCAATCCTAATGTCCCTATCTAACCAATCCTAGCCACCTCTTAGGATTTATTCTATGCCATCCAAATTAGTGATGCTAGGCACCTTAGGTTGACCAATAGGAAGCCACCTAGATTCCTATAAATAGACCTAGCCTCCAACCCTTAGGAGACCAATTAGTCTTAACCTAGTTTAGTAGTAGCCTCCCTGCCTAGTTCCACTGTAGTGCATGACCACCACCATTATTCCTCCACCTTCTTCTAACCTTTCCGATCTTCATCTTCTTCCTCCCAAAATCCTAGATTTGAAGCTTTTCCAGAAGCTTCCAACAAGCATCCCTCAAGCGACTCCACTCTCTTCTTCTATTCTTCATTCTCTTATGTTTTTTTTCATATTGTGAGAGAATATTTCTATGAGACATTTTGATTTTTACAATAAAATTTAGTATTCATTTGACATCTGTGGCTCTATTACTATTATTTGCTACTCTACTAAATAATAACTGCGAAAGGTATTAAATAGCGACTACCTCCCTGTGTTCGACCCAGACCCCTTTTAGTTCAGGTATATAAATTTAATTGATTGCTTAATTTGTGCACTATAATGATTGCATATTTTTAATCGCGTAGATTATAGCGTATATCAATTTGGCACCATTGTCGAGGACAGATGGATATATTTTTAGCCTTTTGATTCTGTACTTATTTTTAGATTACTAATCCACTTGGACTCTTGTTTGCTAATGTGCGGCAACAGAAGAAAAGTGGTTTAGCCATCTCGAGGTAAGTCTCTTATCTTAGATTAGGTTAGATTTGCCTTCCACATAAGAAAAAAAATCCAAAAAGAAATTACATGTTTTTCTTGATCCCTAGGTTATAAAGTTTATTGTACTTGTTTGCTTTCTATTTAAAAGGAAAAAAAAAACTCTTTTTTTGGATGTTAGCCCTTTGAAATCAACAAAACCACCTCCTTGACATTCAGACTGCAAACAACTTCGATTTTTAAAAATCGTTTTCCAAATTTATATACATCCAAAAATTTGAAAATTACTCCTGGACATAGGTATTGAAGTCAAGAATATTTGTCAAAATTTCACACTCATCTAGTTTATATTGAATTTTTAAAAATTTACGGACTACACTGATATCTGTTCTGATTTTGCTTCCTAATTTACGATCTTCTAAAAATCATAGAAATGTTTATACTACTTTGATTGATTTGAAATTTGTGGAGCTGGATTCTTGTGATAATTGAAAATTTTAGAAAAACCTAAAAAGATATTTTGAGTTTGGTTGATTACACTGAAAATTCAAACACTGATTGGGTGTCAAAATAAACCAAAAGACTCCAATGCACTATTAAATCTGAAAAAAATATAAAATGTGCATTAAAAATTCTGAAAAAATATTTTTAAAGTACCCCATTTAATGTTGCATTAGTACCATTGATTTCTTTGATTTGGTCGCACCACATTTGACTTTGTGGACTTAAACTTCATCATTTAGCACTATCTACCCTTAGGGTTTCACATTAAGGTAGAGCACACTTGTATTTCCATACTTAGAGGAAATTTACCAAATAATTTGGAGTTACAAAACCTCTTGTGTGCCTCATTAGAACCCTGTTTGAATTTATCTAACCAAGTGAACCCTAAAATACACCAATACAAGCTTTTAAACCTTAAAAGTTATCCCATCAATTAAGTTTGTATTGTGAACCCCTTTGTTTGGGCACTGCACATTTCAAATCTATCTCTAAGGGGCATAATCCATTAAATAATGCCCCATCACATTACTTAAGCACTCACAACCTAAGCCTAACAAAAGTGACTTGATGTCGACCCCTAAGGATTCATTGAGTTAGTCTCCAAGTATACACTCACACTGTAGGGCTAATTAATGAAGCTTATTTTCTGGAAGCATTTATGTGGGAGGCTTGATTGTCAAATGACTTAAGATGAGCGGGGTTT
The DNA here is from genome assembly GCA_037157565.1 of Thalassia testudinum. Lineage (NCBI taxonomy): Eukaryota > Viridiplantae > Streptophyta > Magnoliopsida > Alismatales > Hydrocharitaceae > Thalassia > Thalassia testudinum. The sequence goes on from JAZHRO010000063.1 coordinate 60,090,911, forward strand.
AGCATAATTAGCAACCCTTGGGACATGCTTCCCCTGCTCCGTTGGCCTTCTTATTCAGCTTATGATTTATAGACCACTAATTTGTCTTGGCGTGAAGTTGTACTTTAGAAGCTTAGGTCATCTACGGCTATACTCTAAGGCTTTGCTTGTTTGATTGATTGGGGATTCTCTCATTTATCAACTTTCTTCTGGCGCATGAACAATAGAATATTTTAGAATCTTGTGTTGGTACAACCTTTAGAAAGAAATCCTAGGATAAGACTTGCTTATTCTAATTTTGAATCTATTCCCATGGCTAGTAACCATGAGGAAGAAGAGATTCGGAGGGAATTTAGATCCAATTACTAAGCTCCAAAGACAAATCCAAAGGCAGGGCTAGCATCATGATCATCAAATCAAAATCGTTGTACAGGCCTTGCAACAAATCCAAAATGGGAGAACAGACTGGCCTCTTAGAGATTTCTATAATCTTCCTAATGCCCAACCTGAACATTTTATTAGGGTATCCCATGATGGGATGATTTTGAACTCAAACCACAAATCATTAATCTGATTCCCCACTTCCATGGCCACAATTTTGATGATCTCTTCCACCACCTTGAAGAACTTTTACATATTGGAAGAACCATCGATCCTAGTAACATGGACGAAGATACCCTTATGATGATAATGTTCCTATTTTCCTTAAAAGACACAGTTGCTCAATGGTTAAAGACTATAGGTAGACCAATTTTAACATGGGAAGATTTGAGATGTACTTTCGTAAAAGAATTATTTCCCATAGGAAAAACCAATGCTCTTAGATGTGCCATAACTACATTTAAGCAGAATCCTGGGGACAACTTCATGAGGCATGGGAGAGATTCAACGACCTAGATAGGAAATGTCCCCACCATGGTATTCCTATGTAGCACTTGGCCCATATCTTCTATTATCGGTTGAGTGACAACCTTAAGAATTTTGTAGATGTGACATGCAGGGGTAATTTCCTAAGTAAGGATGCTAAGGGAGCCTTGAAATTGTTTGAAAATATGAATGAAAAATTCCCTCAACAATGCCTCTATGTTCTCCTTTAGCAAATCCAATCAATTGAAAAATGGGACATATGAAATATGAGATAATTCAAGTTCGGCTGATTTAGAAATTATTGCCAAATGATTAGATAAGGTGGAACTGGTGGGAAAGTATGTGGAGAATCTGGATAAGTTTGATAGTTTGGATAATTTATTGAAAAGCAGAAACCCCTTAGGTAAAACTCCCTATGTAAATCCATAATACCCAAGAGGACTCTGCTTTAGCATGCACCCAACTCCTACCCCCTTTAGTTCAAGAAATTATGCACAATATAAATGACTTGCCCATGGCTCAACCCATTAGCCAGCTATACTTGAACCCATCTCTTTTTGGGTACTAAGGAGGGACCTTTCTACCCTCAAATCCTAAATTAGGCAACCTGATGCCTAATTATTCTGAGGATGCTAACGTCATCCAGGGCTACAGTAGAAATGACCTATACTCGAACACCTACAAGTTTGGTTGGCGTAACCAACCTAACTTTGCTTGGTCGAGTCAGAAACCCACCCAGGGAACTAACCCACTAGACAAAATAACTTTAGGGAACCTAGTAGGTATGCACAACAATGCAATTACCAAACTCAACCTACTCAGGAAGCCCAACCCATTGATCTGAGTTTGGTCCTCAAGGAAATGCAAGAGATGTAACTACGGCATAAAAAGGAGATGAATCAACTGAGGATTGAGTTAATGGGATGCCTAAACCAACTTGTAGGATCTATGTAGCATGGGATGTTGCCTTCTCAACTTGTCCCTAATCCTAGGAACTTCAATAGGGTTAACCAAAATCACACATGGGAGAAATAGGCCCATATAATTCATCCCGCTCCCCAATTCCCACCTGATTTTGTTAATCCAAATTCCAACCAAGCTCAACTTTTTCTTCAAAACCCACCTCACCCTTCTAACCCTAATGCCTATGCTAGTGTTGTTACCTTGAGAAGTGGGAAACAAATCTAAGATCCTCATCCTTCTACATCTAAATCTTAGCAAGATCTTGTGGAGCCTGAATTTGACCCGAGAAACCAAGCTAACCCAGAAAACAAGGCTTAGGGCTCGAATAATCATTATTTAACTCAAGAGCCTTTTCGTGAAGCCTTGAACAAATCTACGAAAAAGAAAAATAATCAATCTGAGGAGTGGCTTGATATATTTAGCCAAGTCTAAGTGAATATTCCACTCCTAGAGGCTATTGAGAATATCCTGACCTGTGCAAAATTTCTTAAGGACATGTGCACACCAAATCACCAGGCCAAGTCATCAAAAAGGGTATTTTTCTCTGAGCAAGCTAGTGCAAGAATACTTAGTAAACTACCTCAAAAGCAAAAAGATCCAGGAGCCCCTTTAATTTTTTGTGTAATGGGGGATACTAGTTTTAATAGGGCTCTCTTAGATTTAGGTGCCTCCATTAATTTGATACCCACGTTGTTATATCAAAAAATCGAATTCGGTGAATTAAAATCAACTAAGTTCACATTACAACTGGTTGATCATTCTTTGACCACACCACGGGTTATAATTAACGATATTATTATCAAGGTCTACGATTTTTATTTTCTAGTGGATTTCTTGGTCCTTGACATGGAGGTTCCAGAAAAATTGAGGAATGGACCTATAATTCTGGGAAGACCATTTTTAGCTACTGCTAAAGCTAATATTGATTATGAATCTAACAGTATGAAAATTAAATTTGGGGATAAAAAGCTGAAGATCAATATTTTTAAGACCATGAAACAATTTGAGGATTTTGGAATGATTGAGGATTATGATGATTTGTACCATAATGTTGAATATTGTTTGAACATAGGAACTTCCCAATCAGATTCTATACATCTTAATCCCTAGACCAACCAAGAGGTTAGTCACCAAATCACTAACATGAGTCCACGACCTCTTGAGGATGATCTTGATCCACCTTTGGACTCACCCTCCCAACGTCCTACACCTTACTTCAAACCTCTACTTGATTCGTTGAAGTATGTCTTCTTGGAATCTAACCAAACCTATCCTGTAATTCTCAGCTCTTATTTAACTCAAACTCAAGAAAATCAACTGATTCAAGTATTGGATAGGAATAGAAAAGCAATTGGCTAGACGTTGGATGTTCTAAAGGGAATCAATCCTACCTATTGTACTCATAGAATATATGTTGAGGAAGGATCTAAACCCTACCAGGAAATGCAGATGATTGAATCCAAATATGAGGGAGGTTGTGAAAAAAGGGATAATAAAGTGGTAAGATGCAGGAATAATCTATTCAATCTCTGATTGTTTGTGTATTAACCATGTACATGTGGTTCCTAAAATGGTTGGGCTAACTATGATTACAAATGATAAAGGAGAATCAATTCCAACCTGCATAACTTCCTCTTAGAGGGTTTGTATTGATTGTAGGAAGCTGAATATTGCAACTATGAAAGACCACTTCCCACTTCCCTTTATTAATCAAATACACAAAAGATTAGTTGGTCAAAAGTTCCTATGTTACCTTGATGGCTACTTTGGTTACCACCAAGTAGCTATCCATCCTAATGATCAAGAAAAAACCACTTTCACCTACCCTTACAGAATCTTTGCATTTCGTAGGATGTATTTTGGACTTTGCAATGCATCAGTGACCTTTTAATGGTGCATACTTGCTATCTTTTTAGACATGGTTGATGATTTCATGGAAATTTTCATGGATGATTTCTCTATGTTTGGGGATTCATTTGAGAGATTAATCCATCTTGAGAAGACTTTACTAAAATGTATGGAGGTCAATCTTTTCTTATCTTGGGAAAAGAGTCACTTCATGGTTAAGGAAGCTATTATCCATGACCATGTAGTGTCTAAAAGAGGAATTGAAGTAGATAAAGTCAAGGTGGACACTATTACCCAACTCCTACCACCTTCAACGGTTAAACAAGTGAGTTCATTTGTTGGACATGTTAGATTCTATCATCGATTTGTCCAAGATCTTTTTAAGGTGGCTAGGCCTTTAAGTAATCTCTTGACTAAAGATGATACTTTTGATTTTGATTCTAAATGTCTTAGGGCCTTTAATCTTTTAAAGGAGGCCATTACTCAATCACCTATCTTACAACCTTCTAATTGGGATCAGGATTTCAAAATCATGACCGACGCTTTTGATTTAGTTGTTGGCACTATCTTAGGGCAAAAGATTGATAAGAAACCCTCTATGAATTATTATGCTAGTAAGACTCTTGATGAGGCTCAAAGGAATTATACCACTACGAAGAAAGAGCTACTAGCTGTAGTGTTTCTTTAGAGAAATTTAGTCCTTGTCTACTTAGATCTCATGTGATTATTTTTTCTAACCATGCTGCATTAAGGCACCTAATGGCTATGAAGGATGCGAAATCCTGTTTAATTAGATGGAACCTTCTACTTTCGTAATTTGATCTCGAGATTCGAGACAAATCAGGTGCCCAAAATGTAGTAGAAAATCCGACTCCTATAGAAAATCCGAGACCACCTCTCCCAAATCCTTGTAGAAAATCCGACTACTGAATTCTCTGATTCCTTCCCTGATGAGATCATCTTGACTATCTGTAAACTGCCTTGGTTTGCAGACAATGTTAATTACTTGGGAATTGGTCAAATACCCTGTAATTGGCCTAATAAATTGATTTTCGATGCCATGTATTACTTTTGGGAAGAGTCGGAACTATTCTGAATTTGTATAGATTAGGTCATCCGCCATTATGTTCTGGACAACGAGATCACAAGCATACTTGAATTTTGTCATAATGTTGCCTGTGGGGTTCACTTTTCTGGGAAGAAGACGACATCTAAAGTACTTCAAAGTGAATTATATTGGCCATCTTTATTTCGTGATACTTTCAATTTTTTTTGGTCATGTACAAGATGCCAAACTTTAGGCAACATGACCTGTAATGACATGTGCCCCTAAACCCAATACTTGAGGTTGAAATTTTTGACATTTGGGGCATTGATTTTATAGGCCCTTTCATCAATTCATTTGGGTACCTGTATGTACTAGTCACAATCGATTGCATATTCAAATGGATTGAGGCCATCCTAACCCAAACTAATGATCATAATAAAGTGGCCATGGATTTTGTGAAACAAAATATGTTTAGCTGATTCAGGGTTCTAAAGGCATTGATCAGTGATGGTGGGTCCCATTTCACTCATAATGAATTCAGGATCCTTTTGACTAAATACATAGCAAAACACAAGATATTTACTCTATACCACCCACAGACCAATGGACAAATTGAAATCTATAATCTAGAAATTAAGAAAATCCTTTCGAAGATGGTCTACCCAGATTGTAAGGATTGGTTCATGAAATTAGATGACGTTCTCTAAGCCTATCAGATTACATACAAAACCTTGATTGGAATGTCTCTGTTCATTTGGTCTATGAAAAATCATGTCACCTCCCTTTGGAATTGGAACACAAAGCTTACTAGGTCATTAGGGCTTTCAACATAAACCTAGATTGATTTGGAAGACAACGAAAACTCCAGTTGATTGAATTTGAGGAAATCTAGAATGATGCCTATGTAGCGTAAGGATATATTAGGGTAGGACAAAAGCTTTACATGATAAATATATTTCCCAAAAAAGCTTTCTTCCTAATTAGAAGGTATGGCTATTCGATGCGCACTTGAAGCTCTTTCTAAGAAAATTGAGATTGAAATGGATGGGCCATTTCATTGTAAAGAAATCTTATCCTCATAGAGCTGTACTAATCTTAGACCCCAAGACTAGACAGGAGACTAAAGGTAATGGTTGGAGACTGAAACCTTTACTAATCAATATCTTGATTCTATCCCTAATCTTCATATCAACCTCCTGGATCTTAACTAAGTTGAACTATGTTTGACTAGTGACGTAAAACTTAGCACTGACTAGGAGGCAACCTAGTATTTTGTATAGGTACTTAGATCTTTATTTTTCTTAGCTGACTTGGAACAACAAGCTTAGTTAGGTGATATCCCTTCTTCTTACTTATTGCATTTTGATTATTTTTATTCTACATACATTCTAATGAGGACATTGTCATGAGTAGGCATGCGAGGGTGGACATTGTATGTCTTATTTTTATGTGTCAGTTAATCCTATTAGTATTCCTATATTTAGATAGCATTTCTATTAAGAAAAGGAGGTGTTTAGTATTGTTCTTTGGATTTAAGCTTGGAAGAGTCAAGAATTCTCAATTTTGAGAATTTACGGACTTTAGGAAATGCGAAACAAAGCCTTTCTTCCTAGACTCTTCAGGTCTTTATAGACTTAATTTTCTTGAGTATTTTCCTAAATCTAGATTTATTTTTCCCGAGACCTTGAAAGAAGTTTGAAAAAGCTAAAAGTATTACTTCCAAAGGGTGATAAGTGAATGGCATATCTTTCCACCCTTTAGATTGGATAGTCTTTGAGTTCTAAGCATCTTCACTTGCACTATACACTGATTTGTCTTATGGGTGATTTTGTTGAGTCCTTAGTGGTCAATAAGAGTTAGTCTTTGTGTTAAAAATCCAAAGGACTTGATCAAGTTTCTAGCTCTTATGATTGTTCCTATTTGTAAGGGATGCATTTAGAACAGATGAAGGAGAGCCACTCACCAAGAAAAATGATTTGGAGAAAAAAAATTTTATTTAGCCTTTGAAAAAAATGAGAAGGAAAATATTTATGAGAAAATACCCCACCAAATAAGTACCTCATTACAAATGGGTGTCATTCCACCAAATAAATAATAGCATCTTACTACATATGGATGTTTCCCTCTCCATTTCCATCAAATAAAAACACCTCGCTACATATGAGTGTTCATCCTACAGGAAGAAAAATGGAGAAAAGAATTAGGAATAAGTGACCTAGAGGTCCAGTCGGGGAGATATACACCTAGTGTGTTGTCCTTAGGATAGAAAAGTGGTGAGGGGAAAGCTACCAAATCATAGTATGGCCTAACCGAAGATAGGTTGTCCCAGAGAGAGCATAGAAGCATTCTAAGTCTTATTGAATACTATAAATCAACTTAGTTGTTTGTCTGACGAGTCACAAAAAAAAAATTCACACAGAAGATGCATGTTTCTCATATTCGATTTGAATCTTGTGTGGGTCCACACAGTAAGAGAAAGTTGCTTTTGCGACCCAAGTCTACTGGCTAATAAGATTCTTGATTTGATTTGGGAGGTTTGAATTTGAGTCGATACTTTAGAACTGTTGAGTCTTTATCATAAAGGATTTGCCCAGAATTTCCTTTCATTAATGAAAAATCTTATTGGGATTTTTTATTTAAGCTAGCATGATTCCTTATTAGTATTCATTTAAAAAAAAAAGTTTGTGACTCATGCTTTGCTTTCAAAAATAAGGAAAGCCCATGTATTTTGATTCTCGCATGATTCACTACAACAAGAAAGGTCAAAGGTGACAAATATTTTATGAAGATGGCAACGAATAAATCATCATGGTATAACTTGGTGATGAATAATTTTTTTCCTCGCCACAATCATCGTTATATGAGACGTTGTTAAACTTGCAAGGAATAACATATTCATTAGCAAATCCAAGACAACGAATAAAATCGTCGTTAAAATTGTCAGTTGTTTTAAGTTTAGCAACGATTATCTTCATTGTCTTATAGAAGTATATGGCAACGGATAATTCGTCATAGTATATAATAGGTATCAAAGGTAATCAATCATCCCTTAAGACACATCTTATTTATAACTAAATGTAATTTATCAAATAAGCAAACTTTTGTCAACATTCATCACAAGATTTCTATTAAACTAAAACTTCATGATGAAAGTTTATAAAAATACACATGGAAATTATGAATAACTTTATAATACTACATCTAAAATAATTTTACATTATGACAACATAAAAAAAGAAGAAAACTAAACTTCTAATAAAATTGAAAGAACAAAAACAAAGGTTTCTATTGTAAAATCCATTAGAATCTAAGTAGTACAAACATTTTCAAACTACACCAATTCCATCAGAGTCACTTGTGCATCACCCAAATTTAACCACACCTGAAGACCTTTCCAACACTGCATATATTGCTTTCAAAATAGCAACCTTTCCCAAGCTCCTAAAGAGTAAAAAAATGACTTGATACATAGAAATTTGAAATATCAAGAAGAATAATTTATGCTTGATACATATAGATTCTTACCTCTGTACTGCACATTATTAATCACCAGCCATCTCCCCAGCCATCTTTGTCAACCTAGAGAGTAAATGGTTGCTTAATATTGAAGAAAATCGAGTAATAAAAGGACAAGATAAAACATTCTATTAAAGTTTTAAAAGTTCAAACTCACCCATGAAGTCACAAAGCTTGTCAATGGCTGCATTGATATTTTTTTTGCTTCCATCAAATGCACGTCAAAGCCTTTTGATTTCTCATCCATTGATTGCTCTATGTTTGGAAAGATAACATTTACGATGTGCTTATAGATTTTTCTTCTATGGAAGTGTATAACAAGTGTATCATCATGTCAACCTACCAAACCTAGAAAGCATTTAAGTACAAACTCTTCAAATTGAAACAACGGGCAGTAGAACCAAGTCACAAACTAAGGTTGTGGTCGCCACAGCAATAATCCACCGAGTTATCCCCTTTGGGCAGGTTATCTGATATAGTTCACATGTATTAACTAAGAGAGTTAATGGGTTATCATAGTTTCCAAGTTCACTACTACTACCCATGAAAAACCAACCTAACATAAAATATCAAGCAAACAAACAAATTTTAGTGATTACCTCACAACAGAACCAAGTAATTAAAAATAAAATAACATTGAATAGAAAATAAATAAAATACAATTTTTAATTTGCTATGATATGGTGAATTCCTTCAGCTGGAATGAGTGAAGGTTGTGAGAGCGCATTCATTCTCGGTGATGATTGATTGATTGATTGTTATTGTGATTAATTAGAGTACCCAAGTGATATTGTGGTTGGCTGATGTGCATACATCTAAATAGCCAAAAATGTCCATTAATGCATGTTCTTAGTGTCATATTATTATCATACATTGTAAATAGTGCAAAACATGCATAATCATGCATTTTGGTTAAGTTGTATAAATTATATAGTAATAGTCTCCTTTTATGATCAGGGACAAGCCAATTTTTAATCAGGGCCTCGGATCGAAGATCCAACCATATGGATCTTATCAGGGTGACGATTGGAGTTCAACGACTCCAAGATCGCCTTGATTGGACATCAGTAGCACTAGATAGAGACTGAGGAAGCCTAAAGATCAAGGGCCAAGATGGTGCCAATTTACACTTCAAACGACAAATCCAACTGCACAGATGGGTTCGGATCGACAATTGCAGTCTAACGACATAAAAATCAGCTCAATCCGACCTCCCTGGCACCATCTACAACACGCAGAAGATGGACGGCCAAGATGGCACCACGTGGAGCCTTCCCAGCCACCCAATAAGCCCTAAGAACCACCGCTGCATCTCCAAAGGATTTCCAACATACGATCTGGGCCATTGGATCTTGATCGAACGACCGTGAGCAAGCACACCTAAAAATAAAACTACGACAAAGAGCCACCACTAGCACAACGGTCGAGCGACGTTGTGTGACGTGCATTCAACTCGCCATCCGCAGCACACGAGCATTTAATTGCGACCGTGCGATTGGCAACGGACTGCTCGGATCATCCAATTGCATGCACGCACGATGTGACGTACAAGCGCACGCCCGATCGCATGCGGGCGTGCGATTAAGCACAGACGAAGGCACACGCAAGATTTAAAGAATGTGAGCGTGCGTTATGAGTGCGTTAGGCGAGGAGGCACTCGCGGCCCGCACCCTTCGGCCATGGTCAGACCTTTAGTGACGGATAAATCCGTCACTAAAGACCTGATTTAATGCTTTAAGCTTGAAATGACAAATTTGCCATCAATTCTTACAACTATAAAGGAGACCCGACCTCCACTTCTTCATCCCTTCCTTTTCTTTCCCTCTCCAAAGCTCAAGAGAAGCTTGACTCACACCCGAGATGCTATTCTAGAGCTAAATCCAATTTTCTCACCTCTATTCGGAAAGTGGATCCCACAACGACGACGACGTGCTGCCTCATTCCCAGTTCTTCCTACTTCGTCCTCCTTCTCACTCCGTCCTCTGTCTTCCAGGCATCGCTCCATCTGGCTCATCCTCCAAGCATTCATCGAGGAGGATAACATCTCTCTCCCTTCTTTTTAATCGCTTTCTAGAATAGAATTTTTTCCTTTCTAGTTGTAATCATTTCTCTCTTTGTAGTTGTAAAAACATTTTGGTTATATTAAGTGATTGTTCTCTCTCTCTCTTATTGTTTATATCATTTCCAGTGTAATTATTTCATTTTCAAACAAAAACACAAAAAATATAAATCGCAGATTTTAGATCGACGTAGCCTCCCTGTGTTCGACCTGAAATTATTAGAATTTTGGTATAAATTTATTTGTTGATGGATTTCTTCACAAATCGAACTACGACGATGGGTTTTTCAAAACCAACTTCAATCGCATAGTTTTCCGCTTTCAACATTGGCTCGCAAGTTTGGGTTGAGAATTTGGACTTGAACATCTTGTAATTAAAGTTATTCATCCTTCATTAAAGAATATCTTTAAAAGCTCACTAGATCTATAATGAAAAATTCTTGACTTATTCATAATACTATAACATGCTTTTGATAAGCGGCAAATGCAAGTTGTAGTTCAAAATCACCAGCCATTCTTCCTCCATTAAAGAATAAATTTAAAAACTCAACAGACCACTAGCATCATCCAAGTATATCTGGACCACTACATCTACAAAAGTTGCAAGGTCCAAAGGAGCTGTTATATTTCATTTGTCGGTGTTAATCTACGTGCCACATTGGACTAAAGAAAAAAATGAAATACAATTTGCCACATCAATATGCATAAGCATCACACCTATAAAGCTCACATTTACCTTAGTGTCACCATGATCACTTTACACTCCATGCACTCATTGTGAACTTCTCAATTGAAGTTCTTTTCAAGAAAAAATTTCTCAATTGAAGTTATCAGACTTGGAAAAAAAGTAGGAATTTAATTCAAGCCCATATGAGAGTTTAAATTCTAAATTACAAAGGCAATTCATGTAGTTATGTTCATTTAAAAGGATTTATGTAAAAATCACCACAAAATCAGACTCTTTGATGTGCCCCTAGTCATGCTTTCTTTGATGTGCCCCTTGTCTTCCTTCAGATACTTAAGTGTTTTGGTTAATATGTATGTTTTGGTAGCATTTTTGAAAAAAAAAAGATTGCCATGGCCTTGATGTCATCCAGATTAAGGTCAACTTGGATTATTTGAAACTAGTATGAATATTAGTTATGGATAAAATACTGTTGTTTTGGTGTCAAAGTGACTTCGGGGTGGGAAAATGGTGGTCTTGAGAAAATTAATGGTGTTAAAGAATGATTGTGCATCAAGTTCAGGATGCCTTTTAAATTGTTGTAGAAAAAAGGTTGAAAATCATCCTAAATTATGGAAGTCTAGATTGGACTGGCCTTCCTCCCAACTGGAAAGCCCTTGATGATCACTACAGCACTACAATGCTTGAATATCAGATATTTTTGTTTGCATGGTTCTCTTTTAACATAGTTGACTTTATTCTTGTGAATGAGATGAATACCATTTAGGCCTTTTCTAAATTTTATGAGGTGGGATGAGTTTGTGGAAAATTACTACTAAATTATATGAAAAATACTTGGTTGTATTTGGCTGAAATAGCTCATAATCAAAGAATTTATGAGTGTCAATGTTTAGGTTTGTAGTGCACTTGAAAGATCTAATTCAAGTTATGATCCTTGATTTTATTAAAAAAAAAGCCTATCAATCAAGATATTGAGCATAGAGAAACATCAAATACAAATCGAGATCAATTTCAGTTGAAAATATATATATGTAGAATTTACATCTTTTCTATAACTTCATTCATTTCAATCATATATGCAATGGAAATGAATGAAATGCTAGACTATCCATAAGATCAAAACCAAAAAAGAAAAGGGTGGTAGCCATTTTGTCAATTGTCAATCCCTGTGCAAAGAAATTGGTATACACTCTGTAAGCTTACACATCGCAAGGATTCATGATTGCCAATATCAAGGGACTATATCTTTTTGTTTCTCTTATTCTTCATTAGCTTCAAGTCCTACTACATATTCTAGACTGACATAAAAAATCACAAGGTTGTTGGGGTCCACCCTTAGCCTACCTAGTGCTGATGTCAAGCCTTTAGGAAATATCAATTGAAAATTTTCATGATCATTAACAAATATCATCATAGTTTTAGAACTGGTAGATGCGTGAATATTTTAATGCCTTTAACCGAGAAGGAAAAAAAGGGAGATATGTTGTAATCTCTTAGCTACTTTTAAGTATTCAAAATTTTGTTTAGTCCATGCAATGATGGTGTAGATTTAAGGCCCTCAAGAAATGTCATTATGGATGCTTTTCTGTACCATCCAAGTATCAAAATCTTAGACAAACTATTGCATTTTCATATTTTCTTTTCTAGAAAATTATTGATATTCCATGCTTCCACTTCGTTATTTTCACCTGTACTATGTTAAGGAAACCAAGTCAGTTCCCAGTCCTTTTCATTTCATCTATTTGAAGTAGATCACCTTCTTTATGAAATATTGAAAGGACCTTGATTTCTTAGTAAAATGCAAAATGTAACTCTACCTCATGTTTCTACCATTTGATCTTAGTTTAGATCGAAGGTTTTTTATCAGGTCTCTCTCAGAAATCAGGATCCCCATATTCATCTAGTCATGCTTGTTTTCAATTTGAATTTGTTGATAGTTCGAGTCACAAGAAGGGCTTCACCTTATAAATTATCAAGTAATAGATCAATCTTTATGTTATATTGTACCTTTTTGTTTGTGTACTTGTATATCGAGTTACTCATTGTTAACCTTAACACCCCCTTGTTTTCATACGTTTTTCTGACCATCTTCACTTCCATCATGATAATCTCCTTTACCATACATCTTCTTGCGAGGTTCCAAAAACTTAGAGACTAGTGTTGATTTCTTTCGAAAGGGTAAATATGGTGGTTGCCAAGACAACTCTTCATAGTCATCTTCTTCTTCCTGGTAATTGAGATCCATGTCTACCTAGCATTGGTTCCACAGGCACCTCTAAACTCCGCCTACAGCTCCCAACATACCCTTTTGAACCTCATATAAGAATCGACATCTGGAAAATTGACATGCAGTCTTCTGTCACTTCCTCGTAAAGAACATGATATCATCAACTCTTATCCGTTGTTCTTGCAACCTCCTTTCAATTAAAAATGTATTATTTAGTCCCAAAAGGAGTAGTAAGCCCATTTATATAGATATATATTTTGTGCCCCATATGGAGTGCCACTCCTCCCTTGCTTCCCAACTTGCCTTCCTTACCCTAGCAGGCCAGTCCCAACCCTCTTCATTTGAGAAAAATTGGCACACTTTGCCCTTATCTCCATTAATCTTTTCCACCACGAAGACACTTAGGATTAGCATCAAGTGGATTCAAGACATTTTCACTATATCTTGCCACCATCCACTGGGCCCAAATAGAATCCTCTTGGTAGTCCTAACATCCTGAAAACCTTCTTTTAGCAAATGACACATTCCATTTCCTCGTAATCTTGCGTGGCTTATTTATGTCCCATTGAATTTAGTGGGGCTTATCTCCCCAAAGAAAATGTGCATGACCTTTCTTAATGGCTTGGGTACTAACACCTCTTGGAAACATATCACAATATTCCATCCAAAAAGAAACAATCCCCTACATCACTTATTTCACTGATTATGCTCTCCCCATATGAGAAAGAAAGAAGTGCTTCATGCAACCCTTCATCAACCATCAATCTTATCAAGTTGTTTCCCCATGATGCTCTTCTCATCCTATTTGCAAAAAACATAAAAGCTAGCATACCAAGGAAGGTAGTCGACAACCTCCCCTTAAGCACCAAATAATAAACATATGATCATTGTCTACATTGCCTTCTCTGATAGATAATCACTACTTTTTACTACAATCAACTTAGCCTTTCTAACCCCCTAAAGGTCTCCAAGACATTCCTCAAATCCCTGGCTGAGAGAAAATCCACTACTGCAAATAAAACTAAATCATCCATAAATAACAAGTGCAAGATAAAAGGTATGTCCTCAATATGGGGCACCTTAACCAAACCTTGTTCCACCTATAGCTCCACCAAAAAAGGAAACACATTCCATGTCAAAGTAACGAGGGGTTAGGGATGAGACCTTACTCCCAACACGACCTAAGGTTATGGTTTGGGATTTTTCCAACTCAACTCAACCCATCATACTATTTGATCCAATTCAACATAATTCATAGGTCAAGTCAGATTGAGTTGGGAGGGTCATTTGACAAGTCAAATTTTATGGTTTTCTTCGATATGTTTTCTGTTTAGTAAAAAAAATTTATGGGGGATGGAAAGGGGTTGAGGGAAGAGAGGATGAAGACTAGTTGGGTTGTTAGGTGGGACGACATGTTGCTCTATAAAAGAAGAGGTGTGCCTAGGTATCAAGCTGTGAGCAATAAATAGGTGAGTAGCGGGAGGAGAAGAGGAGAAATAGTCAAAGTTGGAGATGCGACTGAAGCTATACATGAGTAGATGGTGGAAGAGCAACGTCAATGGGGGAACCATAGAAATGGTTTAGGGGTAGAGTAAGGATTTGGGGGTTTGTGTTGCGTGAGAGAATTGTGGAAGGAGTTTGGGGTTTTCATTCACGTAACACATAATAACAAAAGAGCCAATTTTAAGGGGTAAAATTCTAACTTGTAATAATGTAATGTAAACAGAAAATCGGTAGGAAAAGGCATGATTGTCAACTAAAATTTGATCATAAAACTTACAGGGCAGGTAGATATAGGTGCCAGTTGTCTCCAGTTTTCATTGTTGGAATTCCTTCATCAAGGCCTTGGACCACCTATTCTAGGCAACAAAAAGAAATACCACATCAGAAAGGAGAGGCATGACAAATAGGAAAGTGTTTTCAGAGCTTTATCCAAAAGAGATTGTAAGGTTCCTTCATCATTTGATTCAAGGGGAAGCCTTCACTTGCACATGTAAATGCAAGCATATTCGTCAAACTAATATAACATGTAAAATACATAATCGCAAAATGCCTCATGTAACTCCTCCCACTAGGACTATTCTTGGTATGCAAAAGCATCCATTTAATCACCATCTCATATTCAATTGTGTTTGCTTGGGAATAATGAGATGCAAAAGTAGCTTTCCTTTGGCAAAACACAGTAAAAAATTGATAAATAATTTACCTTAACAAATAATACAATTGTTGTAGCAAGGATAATAATACACCGAAAAGAGCATGGATGCCCACTTGCTCTTCCTTTTAAGTTTCACTCTTTTGCATATTTCTCTAAAGAGAGCATGCCAATTATAGCAGATGATTTCTGATCAGGTGAATGGGGTATCCCTTCACTAGCAATCAGAGGCCTATAAGACAAAAGCAAACTCACATGTGTCCCTTAGTGGGTCCCGCAACCCTTTTTGTCTTGTTCCCCAAAATGGGTGGCTACGATGGCTACGATGGAGTACATGTCTTATTACAAAAAGTAACACCATGTGTGAACTCTAATTTAATTATCCTCACGTTTTCCATTTGTGAAACTAGAACTAGAATGCAATGATCATACGTTGAAATAATCACTAACATATTTTTTGTAGATTTATGTGTAAAAAGCGATAGCAATGCAAGCAAACAAACGAAGTACCTTGCTACATTTTACTGGCGAATGCACTCTCTCAACATCAGCCCAAAATGGAAAGCAAGGTCCATGTCTTCGTACCTACAATGAGTGGATGAAATGGTTAGATGTGTTTCCTATGCAATAAATTAACTACTAAAATAATTAGTAATCAATACTTCAACAAAAATGTTATGGCCATAAAAGGGAGAATAGGTAACAATGCTTACAAAATGAATTCCCAATTGAGCTTCTACCCATTATGTGGAATTAAAAGAACTCTTCCAATCAAGTTACAACATTGAATTCCCAATTAAATGCCCATTCCAAAATTGACTTAATGCATCTCCTAAAAATAACAACTACACAAAAGATTACCCTATACATGACTTACATGCCATAGTCTCGGCAAGGAAGATCATTATACTTCAAGGCATCAAGCTGATGCTACACTGCTTCTTCTGCTATAAACTAGAAATATAAATCTGTGAAGGATAAGTAACTCAAATTAAGATTAACATTAGGTAAGATAGATTCAAATGCAAAAAATCAGTTACCTTTAGCCATGGACCAAAAGGCCATTTCCTGTGAGATTCAAGCTTGGAATATTGTAAGAATAGCTATGCTTGGACTAGGAGCAGTTTGATGTGTCAACAAACAATGACTTATGTAACTCTTTCATCATTCAATTCATTCGTGAATAATTTCATCATTCAAAAAAAAATTATGACAAAACAAGTCAATCAGGCAGAGAAACAATTTTCAACATCCTTTCTACATGATCATACGATTCTAAGAATCTACAAAAATGCTCTTCACTAAAGGAAGCTGAAGTAAATATGGAAAACGATATGAGTTGCTCCCAGTTTAATTGGAAGCTAGAACTTGTGACCTTGGGTTTTACTACCAAAAAGGGTGTTGTAGAGGCATTTTTCTCATGAAAGGTATAACAGAAAAGTGTATGCCTAGATTCATAGACATGCTATATTGTAAAATCATATTTCTTTTTTTTATTTGAAAATGAAAGGAATGCAACCGAGAACAATAGAAAATCGGGAAAAGAATTTTATTAACTACTTAGCTGTATTGTGTTTACATGTATACTCTCCATTTTCTCTCAAAAGAAAAAATATCCCTCACTATTATTTACATTGATAGACACGCCTTGAAAGACTTGGTCATTACGGGCATGCCAAATACTCCAAAGATTAGTTTCCATCTTCTCATGATTTATATTCCTCACTGTAAAACTATTCCATAAGTCATCCCATGACGGCACAGAACCACCATAGACTTTGCACCATATTGTATCAGTCAATATGTAGGAAGATAATAAGTGCTGGACATTTTCGGTCAGGAAATTACAAAGAGGACACTACCGTAATTGAGCTCCAAAAATTGTGTTGTAAATTTGTAGTAACCAGTCCATCATGCCTGGAAAGCCAAAGGAAATATTTATTTTTTAATGGAATGTTTAGATTCCATAGCTGAGCACACACCCAATCGATCGAATCTCGACTGTCTAATCTCTGTCCAATGATTTCAGCGTATGTAGTAGCCACCGTGAAATTTCCAGATCTCCACTCTAGTCTGTCCTCTTCTCCTTGTGGTTGGAAATCACATAAATCCTGCTGAAGTCGACATCTCTCAGCCAGCCGTCTACCCTGTTTGATATTACTGCCACATAAATTCCAGCACTGTAGTTCTAAATTCCAGCAGTCCCTTACTGAAGCTATTTTATTCATTGTTGCATTAAAAACTCTTGAAAATCTATTCTCGAGTTTTCCCAATGTGGACCACTCATCAGTCCAAAACTTGAGCTTACTACCATCTTCGATTACTAGCTTGAATCTATTTCTATTCTCCTACACAACTCTCCACACTGAATTCTATAAAGGTGACATAGAGCTGGGCTGCAATGTGAAATTCAGAGTGTGTGATGTCCCATAAGACGTATGGATCAGAGTACTCCACTGTTTCTCACTGTTTGCAAACAACCTAACCGTCCATTTAATCAACAGAGCATCGTTAAATTCTTGCAGCGAACAAATGCCCATACCACCTTGTTTCTTTGGCAAGCAAATCTTCTACCATTTCACCGATTGAAGAAATTTTCCCATGGCAGTAGCTCCTTTCCAAAAAATCATGTGTAAAATATCAAGTCTTTTTCTAACTGATTCTGGCGACTTGAAAATAGAAAAAAAATAATACTAGGATGGCGGTTATTACGGAGTTTAAAAGTATTAATCTTCCTCCTTTTGATAGGTATTTACTACTCCAACTCTCCAATTTCGTTGCCATTTTTTCAAACTGGATCTTCCAATCTGACATTTTTAGCTTTATGTCTCTCAACAGCAAACCGAAATATCTTATTGATAGGTTGACAATGGGTGTATGTAGCACGGCTAAAATGCTTACTTTCTACTAATTTTTCATCCCAAAGCAAACCAATGAAGATTTGTTGCCATTCAGTTTAAGTCCAGAGATTTCTCCAAGCAAGTTAATCGTCAAGTATAAAATCTCAACCTCCTTCTTGATTCCTTCAACCAAAAACACAGTATCAGCTGCGTATTGTAGCACAGGCGCAATTGCATTTGTGTTGGTAATGGAATAGCCTTGCATTAGTCTTGCTACTGATAATTTACACATGAATCTGGCCAACGTATCAACTACTATATTAAAAATTAAAGGGGCTAAAGGGCATCCTTGCCTCACCCCACACTACGGCTGAATCCAAGTTCCGCACAATTGGCCATTAATTAATGGGGAAAAAGATGATGTTGTAATGCATCTCTTCATCCATTGAATCCACATGGTAAGAAAACCTCTTCTCTTGAAAATTTCCCATAAGTAGGGCCAAGCCACCGAGTCGTGTGCTATACTGAAGTCAACTTTCCACAACAAGGCCTTACATTTTAATCTGCGCCAACCATCCACTATTTCCTGCACAACAATAAATGATTCATGCAGGGATCTATTTGGCAAGAATGTAGAATGAATTGGGCTGATTAAATTTTCTAGAACAACTCTCAATATGTTGGCCAAAGCTTTGCTAACAATGAGATAAATTGAATTCGAAAGATCTATGGGCTTGAACTCACTAACCGTTTCAGCACCTAGTCTCTTCGGTAGTAAAAATAAGTATGATCTATTTAATCTTTCAAAACCAGAATTTCCTTGCTGAAATTCCTTAACCACTTCCAAGACATTAGTCTTAATCATGGGCCAAAAATCTTTGTAGAAGAAAACCTGGAACCCATCTGGTTTAGGAGAACTTCTGCAATCAAATCGTTAATTGCATTCCAGGCCTCAATTTTAGAAATGGGAGCCACCAAATTTTGCTTTTCTACCACCGCAACTCGTGGACAATTTGAAGATGTAAGTCTTCACTGTTCTCTCCCACCTACTCAAGTGGTTTCCATAAAGTATCGAACCACCTCAACTTTGATATCATTTTACTCAATGAAAATTTGCTCTCCATTTCTTCGTAAGGAAATAAGATTCAGTCTTCTTCCAGAGCTGGCAACCATGTGAAAATATCTTGTATTCGCATCCCCCTCCTTAAGCTAGAGTTGCCTTGATTTTTCCCTCCAATCAACTTCCTTTTTCTAGTCTTCCTTAGCCACTATTCCCTGCCACATAGACTACTGACCTTTTCCTTCTATAATTGTTGACGCACGAAATCAATGTTTTAAAAGATGCATTGTAGTATAGGTTGAAATCACTCAAAAATAAATAAAATTTATAACTCAGAAACAAGAAATGAGTCTAAGGTCATTCACTGGAAGTAAGTATTGCAATTAATCTCAAGATCACAATATAAGCACAAAGATGAGTAATTTATAATGAAAAATCCATGCAAGAATGATATACAAGAGAGCAAATGTCAATGATGCAAAAAGATTAGGGTAAAATGGTGATTTGAATCACCAATTACCCTAATTACAAGTATTAAGCAAGTTTAATCCATGCAAACTAAGTGCACAGTGCATTATCAGAGATATCAGATGACAAGGCTTCAGATCAGACGGCTTAGACTCCTCTTTGCTATAGTGCAAAGGCACTATTCTCTGCTTCTTCTCCTTCTCTTCTTCTTCTTTCTCAACTCTTTCTTTTCTTTTCTTCACGCACATGGGCTTCGCATAGCTCTTTCAATGACTAAGTGTTGAGGCTTCACTCTACAGAGCAAAACCCCCCTCCTCTCTCTTTCCTTCTCTTCTTTCTCTCAAAGACCCAGGGTTAAGTAGGTAATCGGGTAGGAATAGTAACCGGATCCAGGGACTAGGCTTGCGAGCGTGGGTCACAAGCAAGGAGTGAAAGGGCTCATGAGAGGGGGACCTAACCCCTCAGTGTCTTGGGCAACCAGGTGGTATCACTTTTTCCTCTTACTCGCCTTCAGCTGCATGTTACTATACGATATGGGACTAAATGTTCCCGTCTTCTTCGCGGGCAGCAGTAGAGGATGTGGCTTTCAATTGGAATCCTTAGAGTGGTCAATGCTCCCAACTGCATGCTTGGATATGTTCTTGAGAGTCTTCCGCAACACCTGCGATGAAGACCTAGAGTGAGCACCATAAGAACATGGCATTAAGCTCTTCGAAGGAGCTTCAACAATGGCAGCGGTGACCTGTGACCTGAAAACATGAATAAGGCCTCTCGGCCATGTCAGAGCAATTAAGAACCTTCGCCGTGGAACGACGAGTGTGGTGGTGTGTGTAGAGTGGCGAGAGGGTGAGTGGAGAGGCCTATCGACCTCGAAATTGTGTTACAGAAGGAGGTGAGTTCGGGGAAGTAGTGGAGCGGCCAATCCCCTCTATTTCTTAAGGGGTTTTGGTCACTAGGATATGAAAAAGTTTTTGGGATAGGTGGGGGGTGGTTTGGTGTAGCGAGGCAGTGTCGCGAGGTCACCAGAGGTATGCTAAAGACGTAGGAGATGACGACGGAGCAGGCGTGTGAGCAGTCAAAATCAAAGTTTGGTAGTACAATGTTGATGAGCTGATGATAAGGAGTCGAGGAGACTAACTAGCAGACGAAGGGGGACAGAGGAGGCATTAGATCTGGTATGGCCGACTCTAGAGAAGGAAGGTGTTCCGAAGGTGGATAACGACGACGACAGAGGGGTAGAGAGCACCTTGTCGGTGTTGCAAGGTGCGAAAAGACGTGGGGAAGAAGAATCTACCACCTATTATGCGTGGAGGCCGGCGAAGAGGTCAGAGGTGGAGAGTCACCGGAGAGAAGTGGAGCGAGCTAGAGGTTGGAGGAAGAAGAGGGATTTTTTGCTCTATTTCTCGCTAAGGAGGTGAGGAATGTTATGGGCGAGCTTATAAAGGGCAAGAGTGAGTCTCCAAGCTTGGAAAAAAGCTTGAAGGCCTTGAGAATCTCAAGTTAGGTCTGAAACTTCCAAGAGTTCGCATGAACTCTTGGCTTGATTAGGAAAGCCATGGAATGGCTCAAATGGAAGATCTCTTCAGGAGTCCTTCCATTTTTGGGAGAGTTTTGTTGAAGATTCGAGGAGAAATCCTTAATTGAATCCTACCATATACGCATAGAAGCTTCCATGGCAGCGAGGATCTCTTTGCGAAGAAGATGAAGAAGTTAGGGGGGTTTTTGTAATGAATTCAAAAGCTAAGGGGCTATTTGCAAGAAAAAGAGTCAGATCAAGATTGAAATGTAAACTACGACAAGATGATCTCAAATTGGGACCAAATTTTGGTACAAACCTAATTTGGACCCAAGGAACCTAATGGCGAAGTTATATTTTGGTTTTGACCATGTTTTACTAGGAAAATTACATAGAAGCCCAAATTAAGGAAACTTTCTATCTGAGACTATATTTTAGGTCAAAATGGGTTTTGATGGTCAAATCAAAGGTACCAAACCCTATAGAATATTTTTCTATGAATTTTAGAGGGTTTAGGTTAATTTTATCCTAACCATAACCTTAGTTAATTAAGTGGATCTATTTTTAGGGTTTCAGATGTCCAATATTCTTGAAATGCGTAAAAACCTATTTCGTTCTACATGGACCCACTTTATTAGACATTAATGATCATATGACCTTTAATAACCCTTGAAATACACCGTGGTTATGAAAACTTCTGAGCCGAGAGATTTTGAGCTCTCCTTTGGGAGGGAAGCTCCGGTGGTGATGGCTGGCCACCCAAGGTGGCCCGGTGGGCATGCCGCCGGCATTGATGGATGGTCGATATGGCGTTCACAGTCTTGGAGAAGAAAAGAGTGAGGTGCCTAGGCATCTGATGGAGTCAGGACTATGGACAAGAGGTGCTCTCACGTTGGGTGGTCACGGAACCGTAGGGAGGTGGTCTGCTTTAGATGTCAACACCGTGGGCACTTGGCGGCGATGTGCCGATGGCCAGTGCTGTGCTTGGCCTGCAGGGGCTATGGCCACAAGCGTGATTCCTACTTGGCATCTCGTGGTGGATCTGGGGGTAGGATCCTAAGGGTGAGACGTAGCAGCCTCTTCCACCTCCCTCGCCAGCTTTCAGGGGGCATACCCTGGATGTGGAGATTCCTCTGAGTGACGACATTAAGGTGGTGGAACTAGTTTTGCGAGGGGCCTTCATTGGGGAAGTGATGATGGGCACTCTATCTCTAGAGAAAGCTCGTCAACTGGTAAGTTCCCTTTCCCTCTCGACCGATGGTTGGAAAATTGCGGTTCTCTCCCCTTCGCAGTTTGTACTCTTTGCTTTGGGGGTGGTGGATGTCGAACAGCTGTGTTTTCGATCCAGTAATTTGTGTGGGTTGACAGTGTTGTGGTGTCTAGTATCCCCTTTTGATGGATCCTTGTCTTAGCGACCACCTCAAAGAGCTACCCCTAGATTAGGTTTTCTTGAAATCAAAGGTCTACCTCTGCACCTGAGGTCTAGGGAAATGGTGGAAGCTATGATTGCTAGGTTTGCCTCTGTGGCAAAGGATGCTAAAATTGGTCTGACTGAATGAGATGCTAGTGTTTTGAAGGTGAGGGTGGATGTCTTCAGGGCTGGATCATTTCTAAATAAAATGATTCTCCGATGTGGGGGAAGCTCATGGATGCTACTCTTGAATTTTCATGTGGCTAACAGGGGTGTGGAGTCAAGCCATCACCCCCCCTCTTATGCTAAGGTGCTGCAAGCCAAAGCTGGCTCTACACTGAGGAATTGTGCAACTCAGGAGGTGTTGGCTGAACCCAATAAAATTGTGAATCTGGAAGATGGGGTGGGGGGCTTAAGGGCAAAGGAGGGGATGTCTGAAGCTCTGGAGGATGGGGGTGGGGAACCTCTGTTCCATGCTGACTCTGCTGTGGTGGTGAAAGAAGGGGAGGAGATAACATTGCTGAATGAGGCTGTGGCTGAAAATTTGAAAGGTGTGACTCCCCTCGCCAATGCTCCCGCTGTATCTGATCTAGAAAATCCCCCTGTGAATTCCTTAGATATGCAATGTAGTCCCCCTACGATTGGTGGTCTACAATTGGAGTCGAAGACTCCTTCCACCTCTGGTATTGGGAGACCACCCTACAAGCTGTGGCTGAGAAGACATAGTTCTATACAAAAAGTTGATGAGTGTGCCATTGCAGCTGTGATGAAGGTTAGCAAAGTCTCTGCTGCGAAGACGGGAACTGATTAGATGGACAAATGAGGATCCTTACTTGGAATGTGCATGGGCTGCGCAATAGAAGTCGAAGGGCTTCCTTGCTTAGATATTTGCGAGAATGGGAGATTGATTGTGCCATCCTCCAAGAGACACATATTGATAGTGAATCTAACAGGGCTTGGGTAGAGATGAAAGTAGGTCTTAATAATGACATTGTGATGATCAACTCGAGTGGTAGATCTGGGGGTGTTGCATTTGGTGGAAGAAGCATGTGCTGCATTTGGAGGAGGCATCTTTGGCTAAACACTTACTGACTTATAGGTTCAAAAGAGACCAGGGGGGCAGTGACTTTTTTGTGATAGGTGTGTATGGTCCCAGTGATCCTAGCAGAAGACATGAGCTTTGGGAGGATTGGAATTTGGCTGCGGATTTTGTGAATGGGGCAATCTGGCTTGTTGGAGGGGATTTCAATTGTGTGTTGGTGGGAAGTGACAGACCCAGTGGTATGGTGGATAGTGCTGCCACTGGCTTCCAGCTAATGGTCCAAGCTTTAGGCTTGAGTGAATTCCCCTCCTCGGGCTCTGAATTCACTTGGAGGAATGGTAATGGCCTCATGTCCAAGATTGATAGGTTCTTCGGCAATGTTGGGCTGCTGAACCTTTTCCAATTATCCTTTGTCTATGGCCTTGAATGTCCCCTCTTTGATCACACTCCCCTGGTCTGGGACAATGGGGAATAGGTGTTGGCTGGATCTTATTTCAAATTCAGGAAGTCTTGGCTGAGGGAACCGGGCTTCAGAGAAATGCTTGCAGGTTGGTGGAGGGCTCGCAGGTTGAGGGCACGACTACCTTCAAGCTGGCTTCCAAAATTTTAGCTATGAGAGTGATGCTAAAGGAATATGGTGATGTTGTTTCTGTCTTAAGGCATCAGAGACGCAGAGATCCTTGATGAAGGTTCAGGAATTGGATTCCAAAGAAGCCAATGACCAGCTGTCTGAGCAGGATATCCTTGATAGAAAGAGATGGCAAGGGGTGGTGGCTGAAGAAGACCTGAAGCTGGTGATGGATTGGAGGGAACGTTCAAGACAGTTGTGGATAAAAGAGGGGGATGCAAACACGAAGTTCTTCCATTTGGTTGCTAGCTCTCGGAGAAGAATCAATCTAATTTCCTCTATTGTTAAAGATGGGCAGAGAATCACCTCCATCTCTAATATCAGAGCTGAGGCAGTCAGGTACTTCAAGGAGTCCTCAAGATCTGCTGGTAGGGGCTGTTGGAGGATGGCAGCAAGTGACATTCCCAGAATCACTGAGAATCAAGGGTCCAGCCTAACTGCTACTGTATCTAAAGCTGAAGTCTTGAATGCCATCAAGGATCTCAACTGTGAAGGTTCACCTAGTCCTGATGGAATTCAAGTTTTCTTCTACAAAGAGATGTGGGATATTGTGGGCACTGAGGTATGTAGGTGATCAGAGAATTTGAGATTGGCAACTTTGGCTTTGAAAGAATCAATAGATCCTTTCTATTTCTTTTGCCAAAGACTCTGGGAGCTGAATCTTTTCAGGAATTAGACCAATTGCCCTCTCTAACTCTATTTATTTGGTGATTAGTAAGGTCTTGGCCAATAGATTAAGACCTATTTTGCAAGAGCTGATCCACCCTGTTCAATCAGCCTTCCTTCCTGATAGATCTCTACAAGAGTCCTTTATCATGGCCCAGGAGATGGTTTGTGGTTGGCACAAGAGGAAATGTAAAGCTTTTTTGTGGAAGGTTGATATCCACAAAGCTTATGATTCCATTAGTTGGCCCTATCTTTGGGATGTGTTTAAAAGAAGAGGTTTTCCCCTTATTTGGATTCAATGGGTGAAAAGGTGTATGACAACTGCCTCTTTCACTCCTTTGATAAGTAGGAAACCCTGTGGTGCTTGGATTCAACCCCATTGTGGGATCAGACAAGGATGTCCTCTGGCACCTTTGGTTTTCAACCTGGCAGTTGACAACTTGGCCTAGTATTCTTATAAAGTTGCTGAAGCAGGTCTTATTAGAGGATATTCCTTATCTTGCAGGAGTACATTGGCTCCTATACTTCAGTATGCGGATGATACGATTTTTTTTGTGGAAGGATCGATGGAAGAAGCACTAGCTCTGTGTCATATGGTCAACATTTTTGGAGATCTCTCAGGGCTTAGGCTAAATAGAGAGAAGTCAAGTTTAGTCTATTTTGGCTTACCTGAGGCTGAGCAAGGTGATATTGTTGCTGTTTTGGGGACCCCCCGCATCAGCCTTCCTATCAAATATTTGGGGTTGCCACTGAGATGTTCTAGAATGATGAAAAAAGATTGGATTTGTCTCTTTGATAAAATTTCAGTGAAGCTGGATGGATGGCATAGCAGCTTTCTTTCCAAGGGTGGAAGACTCATCTTGCTCAATTCAGTGATCACCTCTATCCCTATTTTCTACCTTTCCGTCTTTAAAGCCCCTAAGTCCATATGGAAACAGTTGGATGTATTGAGAAAAAGGTTCTTTTGGAGGGGAGCCAAGCATGAGGGTAGATTCTTGTAGCCACTGAAGTGGGAGCAGATTTGCCAACCAAAGGACAGGGGAGGACTTGGGATTAAATCTCTAAAACAATTTAATGATGCTTTATTGCTTAAGTGGGAAATTAAGCTCTTGCAAGGAGAGATGAAACCATGGACTTCCTTGATCAAGGATAGTTATGGAGCTTCAAACAATATGCTCTCTAGGTTGTAGCCCAGTAGACCCTCGCCCTTCTGGAATTTAGTGAGTAGAGCTTTGGCTAATAACTTGCATCTGCTGCAGCCAACTCTTGGTGATGGCAGGACCTTCAGCTTCTGGAAGGAAGGTTGGTCCTTGCTGGGTGTTCTGAAGGAGGTCTATCCAAGGGCCTTTGCTGCAGCATCTGATAAGGAGGGAGCTGTTAGTAGATTCTAGTCTAGTAGTAGTTGTAGCTGGAACTTGAATGAAGAAGACTCCACCAGAAGGGGCACCCGGCTGTGGGATGAAAGGAGGAACCTACTCTCAGATCTTGAGAGCTTTAGGCCAAGGCTTGGAGTGGAGGATAAATACATCTGGGAGGGGCTCTACACTGTGCAGTGTGGTTACAATAGAATCGTGGAAAATGGAAGTGGATGGAGCTGCGATTTCATTGACAAGAAAATTTGACTTCTGAAAATCCCCCTTAAGGTGCAAATATTTCTTTGGCTGTGTAGGAGAGTGATGAGAGCCTCATCATGAGCCATAACTAGCTCATTTTGACCCAATAAAGAAGATAAAAGCTCCTACATAACCTAGAACAAGGCCTAACTGAAGGAACAAGTGCTCTGAGAAGAAAACATGAAATAAAGGTTAAAACTGTAATTTTACCATTGCAGTAGATAAACGGGATTTCTCAGAGGCAAAACATAGGTCAAATGGTCTAAATGAGATCAAAAGTGGGTTGAGTCAATCAGAAATGAGTTCATGTGCAATCTAAGAACTAAAAGACACTTGGTAACCCTAAAACAGACCCGCTTAAATTAACAAGGTTCCAGTCAGAACAAAAGCAAGTAAACCCTCTACAAATCATGGAAAAACATACTCTAGGGTTTATAACACTTAATTTGGCCTTTGGAACCTAGTTTGACCTAGATTAGGGTCCTAGCTCTTCAATTAACCTAATTTGGGTTTTTACGCAAAATATCCAGTCAAACGAGGTCAAACCTGAAATCTAACTTCTCCATTGGATTCCTTAGGTCCAAATTAGGTTTATACCAAAATTTGGACCTAAGGAGAGGTCATCTTGACCTACTTTGCAAGTTACTACACCCAAATCACAAAGAGGTCCCTATCTTTTGAATATCCTTGCAGAGAGGCCCCTAGGTTCTTCGCCTTCTTTGCAAACCGGTCCTGCTGCCATTGCTAGGGCAGAACCAAGCTCCGACGAAGTTTCGAGAGAGATTGCTCTCTAATTCCTCAGAGATTCTCTCCCAGAAATGGAAGGGAGATTCTCTGAGGAATTCCCTTCCTTCTAAAGCCAATCAAATTCGCTGGCGTGAACCCAATCTCTCGTGCGAACGCACGAGAGATTTGGGTATCTTTCTTCCTTCCAACTCCGGCGAGCCGGCTGACCTAATTGCACGTTCTTCCACGCACTGATAGGAGCGGCCAGCACCTATAAAACACCCCTCGGACCCGGCCACTCATCTTGAGCTTGGTTTGGCCAAGGTTCCACCCCCAATTCCTCTCCTCCTACCCGGCCAAACTCCCAGCAGGCTCCAGCGAGGCCCCCTCCCCTCCCTCTTCGCTCTGCCACAAAACCAGTGGCAGAGTTAACTTCCTGACCTTCCTCCGCGTCGCGCAGTATCAGCGCACGCCGCCTCAGCCCCGTCGTCGCCGTCGTCCTCCCCCACTGGGCGTCATCTTCTCCGGCGACAACAGGTACTGCTGTTCGCCCTCCGTCCCCTTTCGTCCTTACAGTTAGGTTAGAACTCCTCTCCATCCTCTCCTCTCTCTTTTCCCCCTGTTATCTCCCTTGATCGACCTTCGACAGACGCTAACCACCTCCATCATCTTCGCCTCCGACCGCACTCCGGCGAGCCGTCCACACCACTCCAACCCTCCACACGGCTCGCCAACCACCTCGAAAGCTCTGCCTCACCTCCAGGAACACACTCCACCCTACCACTGCCACTCCAGCCCTCCACAATCACCCCCCGACCAACCCACCATCTTCGGCCACAGGTTGACCTAAGCACGCACGCCCAGGCCGACCTGCGGCCTGCAGCACTGCCCACCGCCTTCGCCGTGCCACGGTGAAGGTCTCTAGCTATTCTGATTGGGCTGAGAGGTGCGTTTTGTGTATGACAGGGTTCGAGCCGCTGCCGCCATGGACGACCTCTGATGAAGCTCCCACGAAGCTCCAGGCACCCGGTCTTCCAGACTACAGGTGCTGCATACTAGCGCGAGTGTCGCGAGGTGAACGAGTCCAGCCAAGGAGCGCTAGTAGAGCCAGCAGCTGCGGGGCAATCGCACGACGAGGCTTCTGCAGGCGCGCGTGAAGGCGAGACCAGATAGTCCCACATCGTGGGATTGCAACCCTCAGGTACCGTATAAGTTGTTTTTGCGTTTTACTCTTATCGCCTCAGTAAGCACAGGGGTGAGGTCCCTCACTGACCCCACACCCGCCTCGTCCGCGGCCTGACCATGCGGATCTGGCGAGTCCGACCCGACCTAGACCTACGCACTCCTCGCGCATCACACACCTGCAGGTGCGCCTGGTCCCGGGTACGATCCGACCCGATTATGGCTGTGGCTCTGGGAGAGCGGTTTGAGTGAATTGCTTGAGAGAGAGAGATGCGCGGGTAGAGGGAGAAGGGTTAGGTTTTGCTCCTGTGCAGGCTGGCTGAACGCAGGAGGAGAAGGACTTGGCCGCGAGAGGGAAAAGAAAGAAAGAAGAAGGACTTGGCCGCGAGAAGGAAAAGAAAGAAAGAAGAAGGAACGGCAGAGAAGAATAGAAGAGGAAGAAACAAGGCAGAGAAGAAGAAGCAAGAAAGAAGCCTTCGCAGGAGAAGAAAGGAAAGAGCAAGCCAGAAGCAAAGGCACAGAGAAGCCAAGTGAAGACTTTGCAGAGATCAGAAGAAGAAAAGAAAGAGCAAAGACTGCAGCAGAAGAAGAAGAATAATCAAGAAGAAAAGGAGAAATGCTTTTAAGACGTCTGATCTTGTGATCAGACGTCCAATTTCATATTTTTTGCCCTAACTCCTTTTAATCGCATACATTCATACCTGAATTGATATTTTGAGTAAATTAGAGTGTTCAATTACATTTTGATTTAGTGGTAAGTTCCATTTGCTCCCTGTGTTCGACCTCGGATACTCCGGTCTTCGAGTAATAAAAACTTTGTATTTGTTCAAACGTTTTGTCGGTTATACTACAACATAATACGCTTTAAATCCGCACGAAACGCCCATGAACATTTTGGCGCCGTTGCCGGGGAGCACTGCACAATTTACCACTAGTCTCTACATTCTTTTTATCATATTGAACACTAACTTGCCCTACTTTTCTTTGATGTGATCTTGCAGGTACTTCATGAGAAAATCTCTCCCGCAAGTCAACCACTCCAGGGCAGGTAATTTCTTTTCTTCCTTAATCATCCCCTAATCTATGAAAGGCAAAAGGAAGAAAATCAAGTTAGGAATCAATTGCCTTCTTTATATAGTAATCACCATCTCTAAGGCAAAACATTTCTTGATTTTGCGAAAATTTCTGCAAATATTCTTGAAGTTGGAGTGATTTTTTTCCCATCCCACAAATTCTTGTGCCTAATTGAAAATAAACGCTTAATCTCGGCGGACCACACACTTCTTGTTTATAAGTCCAAAGAGAACTTTTGAAAAAGAAAAAGAGGATTGGAAATAGAACCAAATTAGGGTTTCCACATTAGGGTCTTGAAGCGCTAGTCACACATGCCTGTGTAAACGGAAATAAACCCTCCCGCATCAGTGTGCTACCCAAGCCCTTGATTGAAGAAAGTTAAATAAGACAAACCCTAAAATTGAGCTCTAAAATCACTTGAATCTTAAAATTTTCTTTTGACCTAATAACCTGGGAGTCAAATCAGGGTGATCTCTAGGCTCCGAGCTTAGAATCATTCTGCCATCTATAGGACAGGTCAGGTGAAGTTGACCCCTTGGGTCAACCAACCTCTAAATTAGGTCACAATACCAAAGACATCTAAAGTTCAAGTGAGAACCCTAAAAGCACCTTTGAAATAAAAAGTGATAGACTTAAGAGGTCAAGGTCCCCATTCTGGTTTACCTGGAATCTCAGTGACAAGAGAGGTCGGGTGGGGGAAACCCTGTAACCCGTAGGGACGCTCTACCGTGTAGGGGTCTTTGCGGGACTCTCCCTCTCTGGCTGCCCAGGTAATTCTCAGGTGGACGATCTTCGGATCCAAGGGTCCATCCGCCCCAAACCTCCATAGTCATCCAAACATCTTTTGGGTGTCTTGATTGGGTCAAGAACATTTCCAATCCTGCATCTTTTCACACACACTCATTTTCAGTGGGACTCGTTATTCAGATCTGATCGCTTCATAACACATCTTGAGTTAAACTCTGATCGTGATTCCACCACCTGATCCAAATATGCAGCCGAACCACCTAGGACTACCAGTCGAGAAACCTGAATATCGGAGATCCATGAGAGATAAAATGATTGAGGATGCCATGAGATTTTATGAAAATGAAGAAACCTCAACAACAGTAGGAAACATTCAGGTTGATGTCCCAACAACCACAACCTTTGTCATAACTTGTGCCCAAGTACTATTAGCAGAAGCCAACAAAGGATCAACCCGTGACTTGCTCATTACTGCATACATTGAGATAGAAAAATTGCATAATAGTGAATACCTTCAATGTATGACAAATCCTCGACTTTGGAAGCAACACCAAGATAGTCTTGAAAAATGGGAAGAGATAATGAGATTAATAAAACAAGTGATTGATCAGAAATACCCGTACATACCGCCAACAGAGGATGAACTATCTTGGGACAACATCGAGGATAAATCTGATCTCGGGTTTGGGGCACAAAATGGTTGTGGATTCCCAACCCAGATGGAGTATAATGCACCTGATATTGAAGAAGGTTGGGAAGCTCCAAATGCAGGAAAAGACCATGATGAACCCATTTTAGAATCCCAAGACTCCTGCAAGTATGAGAGTAGAACTGAACCACTCGAGGGTGTAAATTCCGTCCCTTATTCTGATAAGGTGGCCCTCGAAGGTTATTCAGACCTAGATTCTAGTAATTCCACCCACATCCTAAGCCTAGAACCTAGATCTGAAACCTGTATTGAAGATTTCAAGGCCCCATATGAAGAAAATCAATCTCTTAATGAAGAATATGATTTTGGGCCTCGATTTGATGAATATCCCTCGTCAACCTCCTCAGAGGAACTAATCGAGTTTTCGGAAGTCATGCCAATCTACGATACAGAAACCGAGGAGTTGGACGAGCGGGGTTTCGATTGGCTCTGCCCTACTAACCTTGAACCTGAGCCTCTACTAGATAGGGACACCTTTGTAAGCTCAGAATTAACATTTAGGCTAGATCCCAGTCAGGCTGCTGAATATACAACATATGATTTATTCTATGGTGGAACTCATGATCTAGAATCTCATTCAAACTTTGATTTTCGCAAACTCTCCAACGATCTCGAATCTGACCATAACATCGGAGAAAATCTGCCTCCTAATTATAACCTGTCAATCTTCTTTGAAGCCACCTGCTCCACATATACAGAACCAATCCAAACCCGTTCCCCATCCCGACCTGCAACAGGACTCAATTTCTATTCTGATTCACCTCTCACTGAGCCGATTGCAGATGATTCAACTCCGTATCTATACCGGGTATCGGACACTGATCAGACCACAACTCAGGAGCCTCCATCCTTTGACCGTCCCTGTAGGGATTCCACACCTTACATTGATTATTTTTCGGAACCCTACCCCCACCAGGCTGATTCGACTGAGCCCGAACTCGAGTTTTCACTTCCATATCTATCAGAACATCACTGCATTTGGTGGGTCCCACATCTGCTAATCTACATCTATCAACCCACCAGACTTATTGGGTTTGGGCTGCATCATCAGCCCACTGATTTGAACAAGTACCAGGTTGGACCAACCAGGCTCTTAATCAAGGTGCTTGTTTTCCAAACTCCATCGATTTGACCACTCCCTCTCCACCCCATTTTTCGCTCGGCTGAAGGCATTAAATTTAGCGCTTAACGGGAGGCAACCCGTCATCTCAAAAATAGAGACCCGTCTGATTATCCGTCTGTACTCCACGTCTATTGCACCTTGAGTTCAGCCTTAGACAGTTGATCCCACCTCTGGTACACGTATCAGAGCTTAAAATCATTCGCATCACTCATTCCCGACCCATTCACCCACCCGATATATCCTGTTCTAAGCCCCTGACCTCAACACTAATTCCCACCCTCTGTTTACAATGAGGACATTGCAAAACTTAGGCATGGGGGGGTGATAAAGTGCATACATACAAAACCAAGAAAAAAATCAGAAGGATTCTCACAAAAAATTCGCATATGTCAAAAACACAAAAAATTGAAAAATTACGAAAAAGAACAAAAAAAAATGGGGAGGGAGGAAATGTTGTGAGCCATATAATCATAAGGAGGAGAAAAAGAGCAAAAATGAAGAAAGGAGCACAAAGGGAAAAGAAAAAGAAAAAGTCATTAGTAAAAGATTAAGGAATTAACTGAAGTTCTAGACCAGATCAAGAAAAGAAACAAAAGAAAAAGTGCTAAGGAGACATAACAAGAGATTAGCGGGAATGCTGGTCTTAGGCCTCTTGGGCTAGATTTTTAGCTTAAAAATTCACGTATCTGTTAAAATCTGGATAATCCTCAAGAGGTTGAGGAAAATGCGAAGCTTAAGTATTAGGTCTAAGGCTTAGGAAGTATTCGGCCTCGTTAACTGACCTCCGGTTTGCGGGATTCGGTAACCTAAGCACCCAAATTCACACACAGTCTGGTTCAGTGCGCATAAATATTCAAAACACGCAAGAGCGTTTAATGTTCTGAAAAAGTCACCTAGATTAGGAGCGGCCAATCAACACAAGTTGATTTGGACAAGTTCCCAGCGCGGAGAGGCGGGAAATTCCCCTCGAAGATGCGTAACAACATATCGTCTCCTCGGTGCTTGTCTCTTAGGATATTTAAATATCCTGCTGGGGGCATGTAAGCACTCTGCTGGATCAGATACCATGGGTGGCATTATCACGAAATGTCGATCGCCAGGGTCTGGATTCGGCCACGGAACGCCATGGGCGGGATTATCACGAAATCTCGAAAGCCAGGGTTCCGGGGGTTGCCATGGGCGGGATTATCTCGAAATCTCGAAAGCCAGGGACCTTTGAGGATTGATGATGGGGACGAGGAATCTGATACAGACCGTGTTGAGAAGCTAATCCGAAGCTAGAAATAAAAAAGAAAAGAGAGAGAAAAGCTCTCCAAACAAATAAATCTTCTATCTCTCTCTTACAAAAAATGCACTGCAAACTGAACTTAGGCTAAAAATATCTCAAGCACGGGTGCTTTAACCGCGGAGTTCAACAAACCCTAGGTTAGTTTCTGTGGGCCGTAGAAACCTTTGCAGAAGACTGAGGCTAAAGCAGAACAGGTCCAGATTTTGGTTGGTACTTGAGTACCTCTAGGCCTATTGTCGGCATTCCCACCTAATCACAAAAGAAAAGGAGAAGCACTTATCATTGTTGACAGACATTCAGGGTCTAGAACGGAAGTTAAAACTTTGAAATTTTGCTAAGGGACTAGCAAAAGCTAGGCATGGGGGTATGATGAGAGCCTCATCATGAGCCATAACTAGCTCATTTTGACCCAATAAAGAAGATAAAAGCTCCTACATAACCTAGAACAAGGCCTAACTGAAGGAACAAGTGCTCTGAGAAGAAAACATGAAATAAAGGTTAAAACTGTAATTTTACCATTGCAGTAGATAAACGGGATTTCTCAGAGGCAAAACATAGGTCAAATGGTCTAAATGAGATCAAAAGTGGGTTGAGTCAATCAGAAATGGGTTCATGTGCAATCTAAGAACTAAAAGACACTTGGTAACCCTAAAACAGACCCGCTTAAATTAACAAGGTTCCGGTCAGAACAAAAAGCAAGTAAACCCTCTACAAATCATGGAAAAACATACTCTAGGGTTTATAACACTTAATTTGGCCTTTGGAACCTAGTTTGACCTAGATTAGGGTCCTAGCTCTTCAATTAACCTAATTTGGGTTTTTATGCAAAATATCCAGTCAAACGAGGTCAAACCTGAAATCTAACTTCTCCATTGGATTCATTAGGTCCAAATTAGGTTTATACCAAAATTTTGACCTAAGGAGAGGTCATCTTGACCTACTTTGCAAGTTAGTACACCCAAATCACAAAGAGGTCCCTATCTTTTGAATATCCTTGCAGAGAGGCCCCTAGGTTCTTCGCCTTCTTTGCAAACCGGTCCTGCCGCCATTGCTCGGGCAGAACCGAGCTCCGACGAAGTTTCGAGAGAGATTGCTCTCTAACTCCTCAGAGATTCTCTCCCAGAAATGGAAGGGAGATTCTCTGAGGAATTCCCTTCCTTCTAAAGCCAATCAAATTCGCTGGCGTGAACCCAATCTCTCGTGCGAACGCACGAGAGATTTGGGTATCTTTCTTCCTTCCAACTCTGGCGAGCCGGCTGACCTAATTGCACGTTTTTCCACTCACTGATAGGAGCGGCCAGCACCTATAAAACACCCCTCGGACCCGGCCACTCATCTTGAGCTTGGTTTGGCCGAGGTTCCACCCCCAATTCCTCTCCTCCTGCCCGGCCAAACTCCCAGCAGGCTCCGGTGAGGCCCCCTCCCCTCCCTCTTCGCTCTGCCACAAAACCAGTGGCAGAGTTAACTTCCTGACCTTCCTCCGCGTCGCGCAGTATCAGCCCCGTCGTCGCCGTCGTCCTCCCCCACTGGGCGTCATCTTCTCCGGCGACAGCAGGTACTGCTGTTCGCCCTCCGTCCCCTTTCGTCCTTACAGTTAGGTTAGAACTCCTCTCCATCCTCTCCTCTCTCTTTTCCCCCTGTTATCTCCCTTGATCGACCTTCGACAGACGCTAACCACCTCCATCATCTTCGCCTCCGACCGCACTCCGGCGAGCCGCCCACACCACTCCAGCCCTCCACACGGCTCGCCAACCACCTCGAAAGCTCCGCCTCACCTCCAGGAACACACTCCACCCTACCACTGCCACTCCAGGCCTCCACAATCACCCCCCGACCAACCCACCATCTCCGGCCACAGGTTGACCTAGGCACGCATGCCCAGGCCGACCTGCGGCCTGCAGCACTGCCCACCGCCTTCGCCGTGCCACGGCGAAGGTCTCTAGCTATTCTGATTGGGCCGAGAGGTGCGTTTTGTGTATGACAGGGTTCGAGCCGCTGCCGCCATGGACGACCTCTGATGAAGCTCCCATGAAGCTCCAGGCACCCGGTCTTCCAGACTACAGGTGCTGCATACTAGCGCGAGTGTCGCGAGGTGAACGAGTCCAGCCAAGGAGCGCTAGCAGAGCCAGCAGCTGCGGGGCAATCGCACGACGAGGCTTCTGCAGGCGCACGTGAAGGCGAGACCAGATAGTCCCACATCGTGGGATTGCAACCCTCAGGTATCGTATAAGTTGTTTTTGCGTTTTACTCTTATCGCCTCAGTAAGCACAGGGGTGAGGTCCCTCACTGACCCCACACCCGCCTCGTCCGCGGCCTGACCACGCGGATCTGGCGAGTCCGACCCGACCTAGACCTACGCACTCCTCGCGCATCACACACCTGCAGGTGCGCCTGGTCCCGGGTACGATCCGACCCGATTATGGCTGTGGCTCTGGGAGAGCGGTTTGAGTGAATTGCTTGAGAGAGAGAGATGCGTGGGTAGAGGGAGAAGGGTTAGGTTTTGCTCCTGTGCAGGCAGGCTGAACGCAGGAGGAGAAGGACTTGGCCGCGAGAAGGAAAAGAAAGAAAGAAGAAGGACTTGGCCGCGGGAAGGAAAAGAAAGAAAGAAGAAGGAACGGCAGAGAAGAATAGAAGAGGAAGAAACAAGGCAGAGAAGAAGAAGCAAGAAAGAAGCCTTCGCAGTAGAAGAAAGGAAAGAGCAAGCCAGAAGCAAAGGCACAGAGAAGCCAAGTGAAGACTTTGCAGAGATCAGAAGAAGAAAAGAAAGAGCAAAGACTGCAGCAGAAGAAGAAGAATAATCAAGAAGAAAAGGAGAAATGCTTTTAAGACGTCTGATCTTGTGATCAGACGTCCAATTTCATATTTTTTG
The DNA here is from genome assembly GCA_037157565.1 of Thalassia testudinum. NCBI lineage: Eukaryota > Viridiplantae > Streptophyta > Magnoliopsida > Alismatales > Hydrocharitaceae > Thalassia > Thalassia testudinum. The sequence continues at coordinate 60,127,220 of JAZHRO010000063.1, forward strand.
CCCTAACTCCTTTTAATCGCATACATTCATACCTGAATTGATATTTTGAGTAAATTAGAGTGTTCAATTACATTTTGATTTAGTGGTAAGTTTCATTTGCTCCCTGTGTTCGACCTCGGATACTCCGGTCTTCGAGTAATAAAAACTTTGTATTTGTTCGAACGTTTTGTCGGTTATACTACAACATAATACGCTTTAAATCCGCACGAAACGCCCATGAACAGAGAGATGGTTTGATTACAGGTGATCTGAGACACAGAAGGATGGGAGCTACTCGTCATCAATGCTACTTATGTGGGATGCACACTGACAATGTGAACCACATCTTCTCCTCTTGCCTAATCACCGATGCTGTATCGAGGAGGACTTGCCAGGAGCCACTACCAACATGGGTTTCCATCTGGCATGGGTTTGGTATGAGAGAGAAGCCACATGTGCGTATGGCTGTCACTCTCTGGTGTGTGTGGAAGGAGAGAAATGCGAGGCTTTTTCAAGAGAGACCGGTGTGTTGTGAAAAAATTCTAAGAGAGTGCTAGTCCCTCATACATACGTGGGGATTTGTTTTATAATTCCTCTTACTTGTTTATATAATATACCTCTCTGGATTGCTATCGTAAGACGATAGCTTTCCTTTTTGTTTCAAAAAAAAAAATAAACCATGGTTATTATGTATTTGTGGAATATTGTTAATTTTGCAGAAATAACCTTGTATTCTTCTACTCTCTTTAAAACAGGATAATATGCCCTTAGGACCTTTTGATGGATATGTAGGAGCATTTATCAACCTTTTTAGACCAAATTGAGCTAATTATGGCTCATGATGGTGTTCCCATCAGTAATCTACTCAGCATTCTCCTTGATATCTAGATTTCTGATACCTTCCAAAGCTTCCAGCCTCTGCTATTCTCTAACAGTGTCTAAAATGGCTCTATACTGCTTAAGCACCATTTCTAAATCCCTAAGTTTAGTAGCTAATCTTGTTGTCGCAGTCCCTTTGACTTGTTTTATCACCCACCAATTACATATCATCTCTTTACATCCTTCTTCTTTTAGCCATTATCGTCTGAACTTAAAATATGTACCCATGTTAGTTTCCTCCCCCACTGTCCCATAGTAAGGGGGCATAATCAGAAAATGGGTGAGAGAATCCCGCCACTTACGACAACTGAAATTTCTCAAGCAATTCTGCATTTCTGAAGAATCGATCCAATTTTGACATCTGCCCATTCCCATTTCTCCAAGTGAATTCAGCTCTCGAAGATGGAAACTCATTCAATCCTAGCTCATTCAACAAAAGATGGTATCCGACTGAAGCTTGATCCGTCCTCCGACTATTCCTATCGAATTCATATAAGGTGCAATTAAAATCACCCCCAATAATCCAAGGCACATCCCTTGTTCGAATGCCAACCTACCTAAGCTCATCGCAGAAATTCGTCCTCAAATTAGCACTGCAAGGCCTATAAACACAAGTATTGTGGATCTAAAACTCACTAGATGCTGTCGAAAATTTACATGTAATCTGAAATCTAGTAGTCCAAATATCCTACAGGGTTAGATGCACTATTTTCCACCAAATGGCCATCCCACCTGCTCTCCCTTGCTTTGGGATTTCTCCAATCTCTGTTGACCAAAATGCCATAACTACCCCTACCTGCTTTTATTACCCTTCTCTAAATGCATCATCTGAATCAGAGCGCAAACAATTTCCCATTCTCAAAGATAACGGGCAAGAGTCGCTCATCCAAAATCGTCATGCAGCCCACGCACATTCCAGGTGAGGAATTTCATCCCTGCACCTGATTGCTGCCCTTTTGAACCACCATTGCTCGCACCACATTGAGCACTGCTACAATGTGTTGTTTGTTCAGTTTCTTCAGCCTACCTACTGCTTGTTCTCTCAGATTATAAGGGGGACAAGAAGCTTGTTTCTTTGTGGAAGTCCATAACCCGAAATGCAAACCTTCCAAGGCTTCAAAGGAGAACCCTTCTGACACAACATCAGTCTCCTTGCCTTCAATGCCCAAATTTGTTTGTTAGTGTCCTCAACAGTGTCATTTAATTCCCCATCCATAGGCACATGTTGATCCACCTTACTTTCAACCTGCACCGCAATGAAGGTCCCCACTACTCCCATTTCTTGATCCTATAAATCTGTGGCATGACAGTCTTTGCATTTTTTGGGTTTTGGCACATCCTCTTGTGCATTGCGTTCCTCATGCTCAAGACATTTGGTCTTAACCACTTCAGCATATGTTCTCCCTGAATCTAGTTTCATGTCCTCCCCTTGTTGAAATAGGATAACCACTTCCGCGCGAGGAGGAAGTAGGGCCGTGCGATCGTGATCTAAGGGCACAACGGGCACCATGTGTCAACTAGGGATTAAATCCATGCGATGGAGGCAAATTTGAAGGTTTTTTTAGGCTAGATCTAATATGTTGATCTCCCAATCAACATATCTGATCAAACAAGAGTTGTTACACAAGATTAATGGCTAAAATACCCTTTTTGCCCACCAAAAAAGCTATAAAGAAGGCCTAGGGCGCATGTTCGAGCCGGCCTTCACGTGAAATTGAAGCGACGTTGGGAGCCGACGCTTCCACAATTGCACAATTAGAGGGTGGAGGCGCGACCACATGGCACGATCAGAGTGTGCCATGGGCTGATGCTTGATCCCATGCATTTTGCAAGATCAGGAAGGTGAAGCAAGTGTGCTTGAGCCGTTCGATCATGAGGATCAGGCGCTAAAAAGGTCCTTGCAGGTGCGCGCGCGGAGAGAGGCTGTTGTAGCAGGCGTGCGAGGAGGAAGCAGGGCCATGCGATCATGATCTAAGGGTGCAACGAGCACCACGTGTCAGCAAGGGATTAAATTCGTGCAATGGAGGCAAATTTGAAGGTTTTTTTAAGGCTAGATCTGATCCGTTGATCTCCTAATCAACAGATCTGATCTAACAGGAGTTGTTACATGAGATTAAGGTCTAAAATACCTTTTCTTCCCTCCACAAAAGCTATTAAAGAAAGCCTAGGGCTCTCCAGTTGAAGCATCTCTCTCTTCCATCAACTCCAGACATATTCCACCTTCTCTGCAACTCTCCATCCCTCTGCAACTCTTCATCCCAATGCTCTAGATCTGAGGTGCTGCTGTATCTCGCACAAGCATCCCACTAGTAGCGTCATTTCTCTACCACTTTCTTCTCTCTCTCTCTCCCTCTCTCTTTCTATCTATCTATCTGTCTCTATTAGCATTTTTTATTGTGAAAAACTTTATCTAATTGTAATAAAATTCTAATTCTCTGGATGTCTGCTTTATACAAATTTACATATATATATATCTAGTTAGAATTAGTTTTATTAAAACACTTTTGCAAAAATCGAGATTGCCTCCCTGCAAACGACCCTGTACTAACCGATTTCATAAATTTATTTGTGGATGTGTTTTCGCGCTATACTACAACTAATCAACTTTTAAAACGTGAATTACTTACTGAACACTTAAGCACGGGGGGTACTTTAATTTTGTTAGGCATTTCATTATTTTTCATAACCTAAAAACATTAAAATATTTTGCATTTGCATTATTTGCATCTATATATACAGTTTATTTGCATAACTTCTAAAAAAATGTTTTGAGAATTTTTAGTGAAAGAACGGAGCAATGGTTGAACTTTAATTCAAACTAGGTACACCTAGCGTTTCATCATTAACAAACTAAAGATGAAGCTGCGAATTCATTTTTAGACATTTCAGGTGAAGAAACCTAGAAAGATCAGGTATCCAGCAAAAAATTCCATCCTATACTTGATGATTCAAGTAACCTAACTTTGTTTAGAGACCTAGATAGTACTTGACTTAGCTCTTGATCCAAAAATTTGCTTTTCTTTTGAAAACCTGGTGTCAAACATTTCACACACAAAGCCAACACTACCCAAGCCCAAAAACATCTAAATAATTAGAAAACTCTTACAAAATCTTAGTAAAAGACCGAGACAGATGATTTGTTTGAGTTCCCACCGCTGAGAAGGAAAAATACTTCCTCTGAGAATGTGATGTCAACATTTTATTGCCTCGGTGCTGCTCTATAAGTATAATTAATATCTTTAGATGGAGCATTAAGGCACATTTTGTAGCTGAGGTGTCTTGGATGCTGCTCTACCCATAGCGTTGGAACAAGAGCTTGAGTTTACTTAGAGTACCCTTTTACATTGCATTGTGTTTTGGGGTTGTGAGCTCCTGGGGTGTCTTGGACAGTACTATCTCAAAGTGCCAGCGCCAGAGCTCCCTTGAGCATTGGTAACGAAAATGATGATCCTGACACATCTATAGTAGGACTAAGCTAAGGCTAAGCATGGGGGAAATAATTGAAAAAAAAAAGTTTCAATAACATTACCTTATCCCAATAATGTTGGCATATCACAAAGCACTAAAACCTGAATTTTCATGAACTTGCAAGTTACGGATCGAGTACACGAGCCAAGGAAATCTAAACAGCGAAAATGATTTCGGGGTATTTCAATTAAAAAGGAGTTAAGTAGTGAATTCTCAAAGGATACAGTGGTCCTGATTTGTCTAATCTTTGAATCCAAAGCTAAGTCCAGATGTTTTATCCTTAATAAACCTTGTACCTACCTTAACCAAAAATCAACCAAGGTCCTACCTTGAACGTTTTCCTTAAAACACAAAAAGTTGGTTTCTTGAGAAATAATGTGGTGCAATAACAATTTTTGCTAAGGGACTAGCTAAAAGATAACCATGGGGGTGTGATAAACTCCAGTTTACCATCATCCTTAGCATCCATTCACATCTAGTTCCTATGATTTTGTCAACTGCATTGCATTATATCATTGCATTTAGCATGCATGCGCATTTAGGGTTTAGAGCATACATTAGCATTCATTTCACATTATCTCATGTAGTTTCTATTTGATTTCCAGGGATGAATGCATTGGAAATCAGAGAAACCCTAGCAGTATGGAAGGCACTAGTAACATTTGTGAAGATAGAAGCTCTAGTAGTTGGACCCCAACTCAACTCAGCTAGATCCAACTCAAATCCATCTCCTACCCTACTCCCTCTCCACCTTAATGGCCATCCACCTACATTAAAACCACCTACCATTGGAGCCTAAAATACACTCCTTGGCACCCTTTCACATGGCACCAAGGAAGCTTCCTAACCACCTTCCTTGGCACCCTTTCACATGGTTCCAAGGAAGTTTCCTAACCACCATCCAAGACACCCTCCTTGTCACCCTTTCACGTGGTGCCAAGGAAACTTCCTAACCACCATCCAAGCCACCCTCCTTGTCACCCTTTTACATGGTGCCAAGGAAGCTTCCTAACCGCCATCCAAGCCACCCTCCTTATCACCTCTTCACATGGTTCCAAGGAAGCTTCCTAACCACCATCCATACTAGCCTATAAAATGACCCCCCATCCTACCATTCAAACCATCCTCGACAACCAGCAATTCTTCCTATCAAACACCTACAGCCATCATACATCCCATGGCCAAGAAAGGAGGAGAGAAGAGGATTAAGGGAGCAACCTACTCACTCCCTTGGTGCCTTCTACCTCTTCTCTCGCCTTTCTTGTGCCACGCCAAGGAGCAAGCTCTTTACTAAGGAGGATGGCCAGGCAGGAGGAAAGAAGGGTGGAGGACGTCCACTCCTGACAGGAGCAACTCAAGCAGCTAGAAGGAACTCTTCTTCAAGCCTAGGAGTCACCATTCTTGGAGCGAAGGCTGCCTCAGCTACTGGGGAGAATTTTCTATCTTTTATTTTATTGCATTTTAATTCTTATTAAGCATTCATCCACCTTAGGGTTAACTAAGTGGAACCTCTGCTTAGTTGAGCTCCCTAGGTACTTTGTAAACATTTCTTCTTAATAGCAAAGTATCTTTCTTCATTCTTGAATTTTCAATTTTAAGTAGCAACATTATTTGTTTTAGTGCATTACATCTCTCTTCTAATTGCCCTAGACATACTTGCCTAGGGTGAGATTAGAAGAGAAGACTTCTCTTGTCACTTAGGTTCTACTTGTTAGGTGTAGTTTCTTTAGCATAGTTCTATCTTTGCATTCATATCCCGCTTATTTTCAAACATAAAAATTTGCAAAAATCAAATTACAAAAAGAGAAGTGTTGATTTGAGAGGCGAGAGAGAGGACCATTTTTGTGACTAACAATATGGCCTCCTTGGATGACCATAGATATTCACCCTATTTACGAATATAAATTGTGAAAGTTTAATTGCAAAGATACACGTCTCAATGACAAAAACACTTTTTACAAAATCGCATATTTTAGACATCACTTTTTGGCACCATTGTCGGGGAGACATGGCTTAGTCACATATTTTATCTCTCTTACTTTATTAGGTCTTCATGAATTTTGTTTTGTGTTTTGTTCAGGTGCGAATAAGGAGTGAGAGTGGGATTTGGAGCACTTAGAGAGGAAGCTTCAAGTTTCTTTTCTACTCATGTAGTTTAGGTTAGTACTCCAGGCCTTTTCTTATAAAGAACAAAAGCAAAATTTCTTTAAAAGAACCTTTAAATTATCAAAAAAATAAAAAACAAGAAAAATTAAGGGTGGTGGAACCCTAAAATTCATTTTATTGGTTGTTTGCTTCATTTTTCCACCACCTTTGCCTTATTGGTGTCTAATTTTTGAAAATCCAAACTTCTGTCTTGCTTTTCGAAAATTAGGTTTGGGCAATTAGGAGCATCCTAAAATGATCAAATTTCATCCAAGGAAGTCCCTTTGCATCAAGAACCTTGAGTACAATTTTCAAGAAATTTTGCTAAACAGAAAAAATTAAAAAATTCACGGACTTAACAAGGGTCAGACGTAATTTTCTTATATTTTCTTACCATCTGGGAATTTTTTAAATTTTTGTACTCATCAGATTTGAGAAAACCTTATATTGATTGAAACCATGAGAAATTATCTACAATATTTAAAATTACAAAAAATCTTTTAGATCATTTGGGGTTTCTACAGAATCAATTCCGCAAACCTATCAATTCTAACTCTTGACACCAATAAGAATAAAAATTCCAAGAAAATATCAAACAATTTCATAAAATCTCAAAAAAATTATTTTTGTATTCCTTGTTTGATTTTATATCAGGTGGTGGTGTTGTTTGTCTTGTTTGGACCCGCACCTAAAAGGATTTCAGAAAGATTCATTTTTAGAAGTTGCAGAACTAGGAATTCGAGCTTTAGGGTTTTTAATTTTCTCTTTTAGTCACATCAAATTCCAAAGGAATTGATCTCTACTAATAGCAACTTGTTTGCCATTATTTTGTGGAACATCAAAAACTTGATTGAAGATTTAATAAGAGAGATCCTAAAAGACATTAAATTTTTATTAAAACCCTAAGTCACTTCAACAAAAATCCTTGTTTGCAAACCCACTTGATTTGGCTTGGGCACCACTTCCAGCCCAATTTGCACACACACCAAAAAGAAATAATCGGGCATTATCTCAACTAACGCCCATCACATCCTTTATGCACTTTAAGCTCCTAGACCTAATTAAAATTTTGTAGCAATTTAACCCCTAAGGTTTCATCAAACTTAGGCTTGCTACCTATGTTTTAAGTTTTCATCAGTTGGTATCAATTCTTTCATCTATATCTGGTGCTAGGCCAAGGGACCATGTCAAACGACTAGGCGCTGATTGACACAAGCCCCTAGTGATTTTCCTGGGACATGCTTGGGCCCAACTCTCCCCTTATTCAGCCTAACCAGATTTGTTGAGAGAACGAATATCCACTGCTGATTTCTTATTTCCTAGATAGACCAAGTCTTAAGTTAATTTTTAAGGAGTTACATTTAAGTTACGTCTAGAATTTTGTTGCTTGACTGCACACTTTCTCTCATCTCTCCCTCTTCTCCTCCCCGTTTCTTCCAATTTTTGCATGGGCGACGGTCCCAAACTCAGCACTTGGAGTGACCACTTGATTTTGACCCCCCACGCCAAAGACCTCTTTTCCCGTATTCTTCCCACTACAACAAAATAGACTTGTAGTGACGGCCTTTGGAGATGGAATTGAAGGCTATGGGGACATATTTTAGGGTGGGGTACGGATTTTAGGGTCACTAACAGTTTTAGGGATAGATTTTTCATCTTCAAAACTATTGTGATAGAAAGTTGGTCACAATAGATTAGACACAAAAGAAGATAATGACTTGGCATTTGATTTTATTTTAGGGACGGATCACTCTTTCTCTACAAGTTCTAGGAACAACAATATGTGCTCTTCATAATCTTTTAAGGAATATGTAATTGTGAATGTTAATTATTAAGATAAAACATCATAGCATTCTTAATTATAGTAACACATGACAAAAGACATTTTTATTGAAATGAAAATACAAAGTACTAGTTACAATGTTATGAAGAAATTACAAAAATACATCATAATACAAAAGAGCACTCAACTCTTTTTTTCCTCTTTACAATAGAAGTTAAAACTATTCCAATCTAACACCACGAAGAAGCACGAGAAGAAAGTCATTGCTCTGATAAGGGATCTTCATCTACTTAAATATCTACAAAATATCCAATTTGCTCTTTCTCGAGGGATGTTTAGCAACCGTGTCTGCCTGGAGTAGTTCTTTCCTGATCCTTGCACAACCCCCTGATCCCTTGCTTCTACTAGAGGTGAACCCTCTGCTGGTTGCTGCTTCTACTACTTTACTATAATTGTTACCTTGTGATGTTAACCCACATCCATCCACACTGCCAAAGTTTCCATGATTAGAAATTGAAATAGAAGTTGTACCTAAACCACTACCAACCACCTCATCACTGCTGATAGCAGAAACAACAACAACAGAAGTAGCTACTTCGGCTTCAACTTCTGAATCCTCTAAATGGATACAAGATTCATCACAATGTTTTTCCTTCTCAAAAAGTATGGCACGAGCATTTTCTGAAGTAGACGTGTGTTCTTTTGAACTCTCAATCTTGCAAGTAGGGGAAGGAAGAAGACCTATCCCACTGCTAATAGGTTGAGTAACCAAAGGAAGAAAGGATGGAGTAGTGACTGCTCCTACATAAAGGTTGGAATTGGTATGAACCACCATATGGAAACCAATGTGGTAATGCCATTTACCAATATAAAAATTTGACAATCTATAGACAACAATAAACACAACATTTTTTATTTTGCTACTGAAAACACTCACCAAACCGAATTCTCTCTCCAGCAAGCAATGAGCTAAGGGGGCTTCCTAATGTAGAAAATGACTTATCCTGAGTGACCATAGATTTTGACATTTTTTCCTACTCTTTACTCACACTGTCATGCTCAACAACCAATGATCCACAAGTATCAAAGCACTCAGGTTTCATAGCTTCGTCAAGTTGAGTCTGAGTTAACGCCATCACCTAAAAGTTAATGGAGAAAAAAGCAAATGAATCAATTGTTCCTAGTTTAGACCATATTGCAGTTTCAACAATGACCTCCTAAAGCAGTATAAATAAGCTTGGTTATCATATCTCCATGAGGTCTTTGGTCATTGTTATACTAAAGCATTTCACTAATGGTATTGGTCATTACAAATCAGATTTAATCAAATAAAGATTAAAAAAAATACATTGGTTTCTTAAATGTTCAACTTCCAACTTTTACCAATACTGTAAAATTTACAAACAAGCAAAATTTCCCATTGGAACTTTGATGAAAGCCAGTTTATCATCATTCTGGTGCATTAAAACAAACCTAGCTCTTAGGATTTTGCTCTGCAAATGGGTTTTTGGGTTGCATTTAGGCATCAATTAGGTTAGGCACGCATTGCATTTTTTATTGTATTTTTAATGTGTTTATTGGAGTGTTAGGGATAAACAGATTGACAAATTCCTAAAACCCTAGCACTCTTGAAGGCAACTGGTGGAGAGGAAGCTCAATCATGCTAGGACTCAGCTAATTCTAGCTCATCATGGCTAGATGCCAGCTCCTTTGGATTAGAGTTATCTCCATTCAGCTCATCTTAGTTGAATGGCAGCTCAGGGCAACTCATCTTAGCTCAACCTAGCTCATCTCAACTCATCTCAGCTCATCTCAGCTTAAGCCAGCTCAGATCCAACTCAACTTAGTCGAGTCTAGCTCATCTCAACTCCCATCAATTCAGTGGGAGCTCTAGTTAGGTCAACTGAGTTGACAGGAGTCCATCTCAGCTCAGCCCCAGCTCATTCTAGCTCCACCCAGCTCATGGCAGCTGGACCCCATGCTAGCTGAGCTACTACTTGTCAACTAGTAGCTTAGCTAGCTCTAGAGTTCTCATCTGAGACAATTCCGACTCAACCTAGCTCTAGATAGGTTGAGGCCAGCTCAACTTAGCCCAACTACCCAAGCTTAGATACTAGCATAAGAACTAGGTAGCTTAGCTAAGTAGTTGAGCACCCCATGAAGCTCCTCATCATATTTTTCTACCTATACTTCCACCTACATAGAAGGCCAAGAGAAGAAGATGAAGAACAAGATTAAGAGAACACTCTATCCCCTTGGTGCCTTCCCCTCTTCTCTTCTTTCTTGAGCCCACGCCAGCCAAGGGAAGAAGCTAGGCTTTGGAAGGAGACCTAGGGTACATGCCTACCCTAGGAGGAGGATTTGAGCGTGGTACACAACCACCCTTGGAGGTGGAATTGAAGGTGGTCCACGCCACCTTTGGAGGAGCTCTTTAAGGTGGAATTCCATCCACCTTGGAGGAGATCAATCATGCCCCACCTTGGGCTTGCCAGGAGACCACACCATTGGAGGAGCTTTGCAAGTAGAAGGAGAAGGAGCGTCTTTTGATTGCAGGAGCAGTTGCAGCTAGAGTAAGAGCATCTCTTCTTCACCATTCAGAGGATTAGTGTTTTGCATTCTCTTTATTTTTTTTTATTTGCTAGTAGTAGAAGCATTCCTCTACTAGATTTTTTTTGTAAAACACTCTTTCTATCAATTAAAGTTGCCTTTCTCAATTAATCTTTGTTGCAATTCTTTTTACTTTTTCTTTTGTTCATTTACACTTTCTTTCTAATTACCCTAGGCCTCCACATGCCTAGGGTGAGCTTAGAAAGAAATCCATTTTTGCCACTTAGATTTTAGCTATTAGGTGTTAAGTCTTTTCCCACCATCAAAATCGCATAGCCTTATTATTTAAAAACCCAAAAAATTATATATTGAAAATTGCAAAAAAGAAAGTTGATTTCCAACTTCAAGTGAGAGACATAATTTTGCAAACAAATTGCCTCTTTGGATGACGTTAGATATTCCACTATCTAGGTTTACAAATTTTAAAAGCGAACCCATTTTTGTGCATTGCAGCGACTTTAAACATTACTTTTACAAACTGTGCAAAAACGCGATCAAACTTCAAGTGAGCTGAAGGCACGAATTGGCTGAGTTGCTACTCCCCCCTGAACATGTCTGCAGCTTCACCATATGCTGCTGCTGCTGCTGTTGCTGGTATGCTGCTGCTGCTACCGGTATGCTGCTGCTGCTCTTGCTAACAAATGTAGCCCGTTGGTGAACCATCAGCTGGTTGCTATGACAAGTTTAACCATCAAGTTTCTCCAAATTTATGCATTGACAATGGACTCAACAAAGAAAATTTTGGCATGAATTTCGAGCAAATCAGATAGGGGTGCAGCTCTAGAGAAATCTCTCAAGCTCGATAATCAAAGCCCGAAAATTCAGATTGATATGCTGGTGATCAAATTAGTAGATGCTACTGAAAATAGCCTCAAAATTTCCAAGAACTTTTCTCCACAAACTACGCTAATCAAGAAAACTCTAAAAAAAATTTCATTGAAATCCGAGTTTCCTAGAAAATATGAAAATTTTTGAAAGTTGCCGCGTAATAGCAGCAATTCAGTTCAACACCCCTGCTCTAAATGGTCAATATCCAGTAGCACACTTAGAGTTAGAAGACGCAACATATACTATTTGAAAGATCATTCAAAGATCTATCATTAGCCAAAAATTAAAAATTTTCGTACGTAAATCAAGGGTTAAATTTAATCTGGAAAATTCTTTCAGTCAAAGCCCACAGATCTGAGATTGCAAAACACACTGTTGCTTCCGAAATTTAATCTTTGCACATACTCAGAGTTAGGCTACGAAAATCATAAGCGTGATAGTCCACATCACTACGTATTTTCAGTAGCCATCTCAGAATTTTTGGCATGCAATTCAACCCCGAACTCAGTCAATGAATGCGATGGATAGAATGAAATAGAGAAGGAAACAGAACATGCATGGGGATTTGATGAATCAGGATTTTGCGTGACGCTTCCCCGGCAACAACGCCACTGATCGGAACGTCGCGATCAGCAAAACAAACACGTTATCCTTGTGCGTGGTTTGCGATGCCACAAATCAAAAGTAAAAAATGAACATAAATGGAGTGGCACCAAACCAACTGGAAAACCTACAATTGCTATCAAGTTATCAACAATACACAAAAATCGCAAATCCGAGGGGGGGTGACACATGCCCCCACTGGCCTCCCCTTAACTCTATGCATGCTTTATCAGGAAAGCTTTCAAGAAAACCATGCTTCAACATCCCATTTTGACAGGGACTTAATTAAAAATTCAATGGTAGTATTACATAAGCCAAGTAAGAATAACCATCTTCATATTACAGCTAAACTTGTATATTTTGGAAAACAAGAAGCTAAAAAAGCACTTGACTGATGGAATGTGTTGTGTGTGTGCCACGCCACACAAACTGCGGAATATAGTGGAACTCCGAACTTAAATTATCCAAACAAAAATGGCTCCATTTGATGTCAAGCAAATAGTCCAGCAATCAGTTGAAAAGGGAATGAATAAAAATACCTTAAGTTTCTTTATGCCAAATGAAGAATCACTTGCCAAAAGACTTTGATGGCCAAAACAAATCAGTTTCTCATCCTGCTTAGAGCTTCTTCGCTCCCGGTTCTTGGCATCTATAAAAATCTAGTAACTTGGATAATGTCCAAAGCCAATAATGAAAACATAACTCTTCTTATTTTTAATTTTTGAAAACTAACTAAAATATAAAAATGAATGAGAGTATAGTCAAACTATATTGGAACTTTTCTCTCCCGATTCTATGTTCCCGTCGATATGAACTTCAATTTTCTCTCCATGATCGACAACCTAGAAATGACAAGGTCAATTTCATCAAACACTTAAAATCAATATTGGAACTTTTCTCTCCACAATTCACAGAACCCATCAAGTGTATAGATCCTTTACCTTTTCTATCTTTTCAATAATGACTTCATACGGCTTCTAGAAATGAAATTGAATTTAAGTTGCCAAATGAAATTGAATTTAATGGATTTATAATAAATGCTATGAAAGAAAAGAAATCACTAAAAAAAAAATTTCCATTAAAAACTAATGTTTCTCAAGTAACATTTCAAGAGTGAGATAGTGTCTTCACAATCCCAAACACTAAGCAAAATCCTTCTTAAAACCAAAAAAATTTCTGTCTTCATCATGCTCGTTCGCAAGGTCACTCTTAAAGAGCACCAACTTTAGCTCCCATTTTGCTGGCGCAAGCTTCCAAATGGATTGTTGACATTTTGATCACCCTAAATAAGTAAATTAATGAATAGTGCAAAATTTACATTTAAAAAACAACCTTAAAGGATCGGTGCTAAAATTACCTGTGGAAGAGGTTGAGTGATAGGTGTACCACATTGGAATCCACCTCCATGATTATGGTAACCATCCTACAAGTAAAATTGACATTGTACCTGGTACATGTAATAAAGAATATTTGGGAGCCAATAAATAAAGGTTACTTAAAATGTAATGAAAACAAACCTGTTGTGGGATAAAGTACGGAATCGGATAGGAAGGGTGATTTGAATATTGGTTGGCCATGATATTATTTAAATTTCTACTGCTTCCTCCATCTTGGTAGTGGCTACTACCACTACCATTACTGAACCCTCCATTCGAATTCTCAGGCGGCTAAAACATTTAAATCAATGTAATATAGAGACTCATATAAATTTTATTTTCAAGTCTAGTACCCATTACCTAATAATTTGAGTGAGAGGATTTCTATCTCATTTCTTGGATTTGTAGTTTCAGTTGCTCAATTATGGTGTTTTGGGTTAACACAAGGTCTTCAAGCTTCAATCTTTCCTATATTAAAGAACAAAAGAATATAAATATAGTTGTATTTGAATAAATATAATTCTATTAAAAAAAATTACCTCTTTGTCATCGTAATGCATCCCATTAGATTCTTGGAATACTATATCAATAGGTGAACAATTGGAATGATCATGCCCAATCCCAAGATTGCGAATGTAGTCCTTCCTTTTAGGTTTTAGGACATAGTAATATGCCTCATCCTTGATATGTGAATGGGGTAAGTTCTCCATAGCTGATTGTGTATCCTCCACGCGATCTTCAATGGCATACTAAATTCAAGGATAAGAAAAAAAGAAATAACTAGATGTATATGTTACAACCATTGTTAATATAGAAAGCGCTAATCTAGACTTACCACTAGTCCTTGGTTATGATAGATCCTTTTCATCAAATCCATATTATTTGGTTCCCTTCCCAATTCCTTTGTCTAAAAATGAAAAGAGCTTATAAAGTCAATGTCTATTTTTAAGTAAAATGAGCATTAGTCAAAACTATACATTACCATTTATTCGCGCATGTTCGCAATTGATAGTGTTCCGCAATTGTGATTTAACTTCTTGTTGTTATGATTCCTCCTATTTATGTCAGCCTTTTCCTATAGAAAAGAATAAAGACAAATTATTTTATCAATTTCATATAAGCTTTGACACATCAATATTCCACAGTATAAAGAAAAATAAATCTCCCATACCTTTGATTTGAGTGACTCCCACTCACAAACCAAATTATCAACTTGACTACCACTAATACGCGGATCCTTCTCAATGTAAGCCTTAAATCTCATAGGGTCCTTAGAAGTTTCCTAGTTCTTTTTCAGAGTGTTCCTCTAAGACTTCCATCTTGAATGGACATGTTGATGTACCCACTTCTTTGTATTTGAATGGCCATCCAATTTGAAATCCTTCTAAATCATTGTCTTCATACTTTTTAAAACTAACAAAAGGATTTATATTCAATGTTTAATCTGAACTTGCATATCTTAAAAGCACTCTAAATGCATAAAAGACAAACAACAAGCTATTCAAGTAGAAAATTGGACCAATAGATAGTTTGGATAAATATTCATTTACATCAAATAAGGGATTTTTGTACTAAAGAAAAATCATTACCTTCAAAAGTTTCCATGTGTCCTTGAAGCCTGTCTCTCGTATCATGTTCCATCTTTGATCGAGCGGCCAAAGCATGATTGATGAGCATAAAAAGCACAACCTCATGACAATCGTTTTCCATTCTCTCCTATTGCCTGGCCATGCTTGTTCCACTCAATGACCAGTGCAATTCCATCTTTGGCCTTAAATGCATTCCTTGTAGTAATTCCTCGTCCCTTTTTAAACTTGCCACCACCTACATCACTTGACTCCTATTCTTCCTCCATCTCTCCATGTTCATCCTCGTGTTGAAAGTGTTCACCTTCCTCTGTTGTTCTTCCGATTGTTCCTTGCCCTCTTATGACATCATCAAGTTCTTGCACATCTTGTTCCTGAATGAGTGTAGAGGCTCTCGCTTCTTTCCTTTCTGATTGAAATAATGATCTTCTTGTCATCATTGCCCTGTAGATTTAAAATATATATATATCTTCAATATAAACCACAAATATATCACTACTAAAATGAAAATATAAAAGAAAATAGAGTACACATAGAAATTTTGGAAGTGAAACGAAAACTACTATATCGTTCATGATCCGTCATTTATGATCATCATCTTCAACTTCATTATGGTATTGCAATTGCTTTGGTATATCTTTTCTAACCCAAGTGGTTAACGCATTTTCAATCCTTATTTGACATGGCTATATTATTACAATCCTAAAAACACAATCAATCAGAGCATCGTAAAAATCTCGAGGAGGCACCTTTATCACAATATTCCATTCTTTCATTCGTTGATCCTCAATGTAAAAGTACTGTTGTGCTTGAGTAGTCACAATGAATTGATCATCCATATGTGTAGATCTAGAAAAATCTAAAGCATACTCATCAATGACCAACCCTCTATCACGCTTCTCATCAAACCAAATGCATTCGAATAACTCCATCTTCATACTTCCACCATACCTTAATTTGAGAATATCCACTAATTGACCATAGTTACCTTCTCCAAACTGGAACTTTGGTCACTTGAATTGGAATAATTGACTATGTCTGCTTGTAAATACACTCCACTATTTTGAGTTTGGCGTATAAACTCCACATGCCTACAGTGAAATCGGCAACCGTTAACAATATACCCATCATATGAAGTATCCTCTGATAAAGGACCTTGTGTTAGCCATCGTACTTCTTTTAACACTTTCACATTCTTTTCATGCAAAGTCAAGACCTAATTATAAGAAATTTAGATGTTAGAGTGTTTGAGTAGAAATATTTTCAAGTCCATATTACAAGAAATAAATTACAAATGTACATGTTCATTCACCCATTTAGGAAATTCAAGATGGTGCCTCCTATCAAGAGTGCGAGATGCAAGTCGTGGAAAATTCTCTTTAAGAAATCGCACATGCTTTTTGCAAATAAAATTTACAAATATCATTAAAGAAATAACTTTATAGACATCTTTATAATCAAACATGTTTAAAGTAGAAGTTACCTTCGATACACTTCGATTGAATAAGTGTTGAAGAGAATATAGCGATGTGCTTGTTCCAATGTCGCCCTAGGAAGCCACCGAACTGCTTCTCCACTTATTGCAACTCCATCAAGATTTCTTACTTCACGATTTAACTTAGATTCACCTTTCAAGTAACATGAACAAAATGTCAAACATTCTTCTACCAAGTACCCTTCTGCTATACAACCTTCAGGACGACTCATGTTCTTTATATATCTTTTAAGAGTTAGCAGGTATCTTTCTGTAGGGTACATCCACCGATAATGTACTGGTCCTACAACACTTGGCTCATATGCCAAATGAATAGGTAGATGCATCATGATTGTGAAAAATGATGGTGGGAATATCCTTTCCAATTCACATAAATACACTACAATATCACTTTCCATTTTGGAAAATTCTTCTCTACCGATAACTTTTGAGCATAGTTTATTGAAATAACAACAAAGATTTATGATTGGCCGACATATGTTACTTGCTAGTAAGCCTTTGATTGCTAATGGAAGCAATTGTTGCATAAGGACATGATAGTCATGACTTTTCAACCCTATCATCTTCTTATTGTCCAAGTTGATCTTTCTAGAAATATTTGAAGAATACCCATCTGGAACTTTTATCGATTTTAGTACTTTAAAAAAGCATTCCTTCTCAGATGTTGACAATTGATAACAAGTAGATGAAAATGATAATATACCATTTTCCTTTTCTTTCAGCCAAAACTCTCTTCGAATACCCATTTCTTTTAGATCCAAATGTGCTTGAATGTTATCTTTGCTCTTTCTTTTTATTTGAAGTATTGTACTCAATATATTTTCACAAACATTTGTTTCAATATGCATCACATCCAAATTATGCCTAACTTCAACATCCTTCTAATATGGCAATTGAAAGAAGATATTTACCTTTTTCCAAGAGTATGGAAATTGCTCTTGTTGATTAACATTAACAACCCCCATATAATCTTGAGTACGCTTTCTTTTGTGTCTAAATTATTTACCAAAATAATTCTTATAACCTTTCAATTGTTCTAACACTTCTAATCTAGGTACCCTATTTGGTGTAGTTCTTTCTTCTCTACTACCATCAAAATTTCTTATATCACGACGAAATTCATGACCTTCATTAAGGAAGTGGCAATGAAAATAATAAGAGTCCTTTTTTCCATATCTTAGATGCTTGGAGTATGTATTCTTGTGACAAATAGGACATGCCAGTTTTCCTCTAGTACTCCACCTAGATAAATCACCATATGCGGAAAATCATTTATTGTCCACAACAACATAGCATGCATCACAAAGTTACTTTTGGAATATGAATCATATGTCCTCACTCCATTCCATAGTTGTTTTAATTCATCAATAGGTGGTTGCAAATATATATCTGTCATTTCTAGGAGATCATGTTCCAGGAATAAGCAATGTCATAATGAAAATTTCTTGCTTCATACACAACCAAGGAGGGAGATTATAAGGTATGACAATGACAGGCCAAATACTATATGCATTATTCATATTTTCAAATGGTTTGAAACCATCACTGGCAAGGTCAAGTCTAATATATCTAGAATCAGTTACAAAACTTAGAAATTTGTGATCCATTACTTTCCATGCTTCTAAATCTACTGGATGACGTAACAAACCATCATCTACTCTCTCATCTTTGTGCCAAGTCATTTCTTTAGCAAGCTTCTCATTCGTGAACATCCATTGAAGTCTTGGAATTAAGGGAAATTGTCTCAACACTTTTGCAGGAACCTTTTTCTTTTTTCCTGTAGATGTAGCTTCATCTTCGTATCTAGGGGCTTGACAATGATTGCATATCTATTTGTCTTTAGACTCCTTCCAAAATAGCATGCAATCATTACGACATGCATATTAATTTTATTGTAATGAAGGCCAAGCTCCCTAACTACGTATTTGGCTTCGTAATAAGATGTAAATTTTCACACCTAGTAGGAAGCACATCTTTCAATAGAGATAATGTCTCAGAGAATGACTTATTACTCCAACCATATAAAACTTTCATGTGCAACAATTTATCGATAAATGAAACTTTAGTATATTTCCCACATCCAATGTAAAGAGGTTCATCTGCTTTTTGATGAGCTCAAAAAATCTTTCTACATCCCTATTAATAGGTTCTTCCACATCTTCTATATCGTTGATGTTTCTTTCACTCGCATGCATCCCAAAAGCATCTTGTAGCAAAACATGAATGTTATCATTTGCGTTTTCAACAGGAGGATCAGTTGAATATTGTTTACGTCTCATCTCTCCATGTTGTATCCAAGTAAAATAATTAGGAGTGAAACCCCTAAGCATTACATGCTCAAACACCTAATCCATATTTTGATTATATCTATTGTCGCACTTCTTGTAAGGATAAGCAATTATCCCCTTTGGACAATCTTTCAAATTATTCCTTGCGAGTTCAATAAACTTTCTAACCCCAGATTGAAATCTTTCACTATGGAATCTATTGACAATGGAGTTCATCTAGCTTCTGTCATTCAAATAATCCATCTTCCTAAATGCATTTAAAAAATATATCATTAAATCTCATTCATCTAGAAATTGAGTAGCAAAAGTATTTAATTTTGTTGGCATTTACATAAATGATGGATTCAGCTCTATGAATTAATATCTATGGTAAATACCTTCTTTATTTGACAATAAAGGTTATAGTTTTGGAATCAGACTTTAAATAGGGAGACAGGCATACAGATAGTTAGATATCATAACTAGAATAATATTATAATAATAAATGCATACATGATATTTGTTCACATTCCATTAGCTCTCTTATTTTCATGAAGTTTGCAATGAGCAAATTTCAATTTCTTCTGTCAAGAACAAACATACACTATGGCTAAAAGTATTCTATGGCATTTGAGATCATTAGTTTCGATTCTAAACGCAAAGAATAGGCTCTTCCCCTTTACAAGAAAAATAAAAGGATAGGTTGTCCCCCCTATATAGGAAAAAATTGGATAGTTTTTTCCTACATAAAATCCTTGGTATAAAAGGTACCTTAAATTAAGTTTGAACAATAGGTGGTATGTATGTCCTTTGAAATGTCTATTAAGAAAAAAGACCTTTAAAATGGCATCATTTGCCTTTTAAAAAAAAATTCTATCATATAGATCTTGCCGAAATGAGATTGTCCATAGTGAAGGGTACTGTAGTCTCTTATGGAATGCCTTATATCTTTGTTGTTTTCTTTAACAAGTTTTGGCCTATTGGAGTTCAATTCCAATCCAAGATGATTATCACCAGAACTGAAAAAATCTCCAACCTCTATACCCCTATTAGTTCTGCATGTAAACTTCCCTTAGGTTCATAGAGTTGGGTTTCCCATTTACCCACAATGAAGGACAAATCAGGGAGTCCTATGCTTTGTATCATCTATCAAAGAAACCCTAAGGAGCGATGATCTACTGCGATGGTTACTATGATTAAGACACTTTGAATGGTTCAGACATGACTCGACATAGGGGAAATAGACCTAAATTAAAAAAAAAAATGGAAACAAACTAAATGCTCAAGATTTCTAGATGTTTCCATCAAGTAAAGTATATCTAAAATCTCCAACAACAAAAGAATCTGAGGCTAATATTCACTCCAAATGCCCTTACCCTATTCCTCAACCTCATCCGTGGTTGTGCTGCACAAGAAGAGGGCCGCAAGATAAGGGGGTGGAGATTACTTGCTACGAGCGTCGTCCTCTCCTTGCTACAGATCAAAGATTTGTCACCCTCGTCGTGCTCTTCAGCATCGTCATGGCAAGCAAGGGATGTCCAAGCACAGATGAATAGGGAATGATGATTCCTTATCGTTCACAGCTCCTTCACGGTGGCACCACCACCCAACCGATCAACCACCATTGAAGAGGGAGCAACACAATGAAGAGGCGGCGCCGCTAAAGAGGAAGCAGAGCAAGGGACCTCTTCAACAGTGATTTAAGGTCGAGGTTGAGGTGTGATCAGGAAAAAGGGAGTAGTGCTCTTTCTTGACGAGGATGAGGTGGCACTTTGGTAAAGGAGGGTGCACCACTATTTCCTCTCAAAAAGTGAGCAAATAGTCCACAGGCGAGAATGAGCCCGCCTTCGCCAAAATAGTAATCTATTATATATATATGTGACAAAGTTTTGGAGACAACTATCTATCCCCATAGATTAGTTTTTCCTTTAGGGGACCATTAATCCATCACCCACCTTTCTTTTAGTCCCTAAAATAAAATTCATCCTCACAATGTGATCGCTAGAAGTCTATTTTGTTGTAGTGTCTTCTTATTTGCAATTTAAAAAATGGAAAAACAAAATAGGTCCTCTAACCCACATGCTGATTTTTCTATCCCCTATCTATCCACCCTGGAGTTACCTAATCAAGCGCCCACACCTCATTTCTACTCAATGATGGCTCAGTTACAAGCTATTCAATAATAGTTGACTAGGGATATAACAAACCTAGCCAACCAATGGAGACCTGCCAAACTTACCCAAGTTCCATGGGCTCAACATTTAACCCCATCTAACACCCCAAAGAGAGAAAATTTGCATAATCTAAATACTGCCCATGGTGAGTATAATCAATATTCCGAGGCTTTTTATGCTTCAACGGGAAATTCCACATATCCAAATCATCACCCCAATCAAAATATCTCCACCTTCCAGGAGCAATTTAAAAATTCCTCTAATTGGAGAAATTATTCGACTCACTCTTAGACCAATCTGGTTCCTCACCAACAACAAAACCTGTTTGGAGGGTATGGTCCAAATCAGACTTGTTATCAATCTGGGCCATCTCAAGAAGACATCAATGCCCAAATGATGAAAACCAAGTAGATAATGCAAAGCAAAATGTTGGAAATAACTCGTGTTATTAACAATCTCCATGATCGAGTTATGGTTACTGATAAATGCGAGTTCATCATCATTCTTAAGCTCTAAAACAAACTTAGCTCTTAGGATTTTTACTTCGCAAATGGGTTTTTGGGCTGCATTAGGCATATATTAGGTTAGGCATGCATTGCATAGTTTACCATGCTTTTAATATGTTTATTTGAGTATTATGGATAAATAGATAGTCAGACCCCCAAAACCCTAGCACTCAAGATGGCAATTGGTGGATAGGAAGCTCAAACATGTTGGGACTCAGCCTAATCCAGCTCATCATAGCTAGATACTAGCTCACTTGGACTATGGTTAGCTCATCCTAGTTCCATTCAACTCATCTCAACTAAATGGAAGCTCAAGATAGCTCATCTTAGCTCACCCTTGCTCAAGTCATCTTAAATCCAACTAAACTTAGTTGAGTCTAGCTCATCTAAGCTCCCATCAGTTCACTAGGAGCTCTAGCTAGCTTAGCTAAGTCGACTGGAGTCCACCTCAGCTCAGGTTCAGCTACCTCAGCTCCATTGAACTCAAGTCAGCTGAAGATGACTTCATACAGCCCAAGCCAGCTTAAGTCTAGCTCCCAAGGACTCCACTTAGGTCAACTTAGTTGAGCTAAGTTACTTTAGCTACTCCAGCTAGCTAGGTCCTCCCCAGGAAAATCAGACCCAGCTTGCCACAACATATCTTAACAAAAGCTAGCTTACTTTAGCTTAGCTTAGCATAGCACCTAGCAAAGAACTAGCAAGCTAAGCTAGCTAAAGTAGCTCCCTGCAACTCCATTAAGCAACTACCAGCTCCAGTTCAGCTCCAGACATTCCCTCTTCAGCTCCTCTTCCCTAAACCCTAGATCCATCTCACCTCCTCCTCTACTCAATTACTAGCTAATCTAGCTTAATTTAGCTATGCAACTCCTTGGCTTTGCACCATCCACCCTACCAAACCCTAATTCCCACCTAACTAGCTCCACCAAGGAAGCCCACCAAAGCTCCACATAAGCTAACCCTACTTCCACCTCACCTTGGCACTGTCCTAACCTATCTCCACCACACATCTCTCCTTAAACTCATCTCCAACATCTACCTAACCCACCTTCTAGAACCCTCTCTAGTTGGTGCCAACTCCATGGGCCCCTTAGCCACCAAAACTACCCCCATAGCGTCCCCTTGGTTGGTACCAACTACCCTCCACCATAGGATCATCTAACTACATTCTAAATCCAATCCTAGCCCTACACTTAATCCCCACGCCAACCACTCTTCCCCACCTCTATAAAAACCCTCCTAATCACCACCAAATGATCATCCTCCCTTAGTGTTAATTCTACCCTAAGCCACCTATAACCTATGGCTAAGAAGGTTGAAGGAAAAAGATTAAGGAGGCTATCCCTTGCCTCCTTGGTGCCTTCTTCCTCCCTACTCTTCTTTTGCCACACCAAAAGGAGGAGACTCTGTACATCAAAGAGGACAGCCAAGCATTGGAGGAGAAACTAGGGTGCTACATGCCTACCCTTGGACGAGAAATTAAGGTGGAATCATCCACCTTGGAGGAGCCAAGGCATGCCCCATGTAGGGCTTGCCAGGAGGAGGCAACACCTTGGAGGAGAATTTTAAGGAGAAGGGGGAGCTCTTTTCAACTACAGGAGTGGTTGTAGTTGGAGCAAGAGCTTCATCTTCTTCACTGACATTATCAGAGGATTAGTGTTTCTTATTTTTTCTTTCATTCTTTTGTATTTTAAATTCTAGTAGTAGAAGCATTCCTCTACTAAGTTTTTTTGTAAAACACTTTTGCTCCTTAATTAAAGTTGCCTGTTTTCTTATTACATTTGTTGCTTTATCTTTAGTGCACTTTCACTCCTTCCTAATGACCCTAGGCCTCCATTTTCCTAGGGTGAGCTTAGAAAGAAATCATTTTTTGTCACTTAGATATTAGCTATTCGGTGTTAGTCTTTTTCCCCCAACAAGTTTGCATTGCCTTGCAATTTCAAAAAAAAACCTAAAAATTATATATTCTAAAATACCAAAAAGAAAGTTGATTTTCATGTTCAAGTAAGAGATTGATATTTGCAAACATTGCCTCCTTGGACAATCCTAGATGCTCCACTATCTGGTATTATAAATTTTAAAAGTGATTCGATTTTTGCGTGTTGCAATGACTTCTAAAACCCTAATTTACAAACCACGTAGAAACCCGATCACTTTTTGGCGCCATTGCCAAAGAGGCACAAGCTTGCATTTGTTATTTCTCTTGTTTTATAGTTGGATCTCATCCCCTTCTCTCTTTTTCTGTCATGTGTGTGCAGGTGTTGTAGGAAGAAGGAGGGATTTTGGAACCTGAAGTGCCATTTCTTGCGAAAAATTCAGGTTGGTAATCTCAAACTTGCCACATTTATCTTAAAAAACTACCAAAAAAGTATTAAAAATGGCTTTCAGGATCCTAAACATCCTAATTAAGTGGACTGGTAACATTCAAAATCAATTTGTTGCATGTTTTCATCATTTAACACCAATCCACTTTAAGTGTTGGTGTTTTGATTTTCGGGTCCAGACTTCTGTCTAGACTTCAAAAATCAATTCCCAACACCACAGGCCTCCTAAAATCTATAAATTTTACCTAGTGATTCCAAATCATGTGACGAACATCAGTTCCAAATTTTAGAGAAATTATATTTATATACAATTTTTAAAAATTCATGAACTACAGAGGGGTCATCTCCTCTAATCTCCCTGTTTTGCAACTATCCATGAATTTTAAGAATTTTTATACTCATTCAATTTTTATGAAACTTATCTTTCTGGAATCCTTTTGAAATTCTACACATCACATAAAATTACAAAACTTTGTGGTGGTCGATGGTGGTACTGAAAAGTCCAAAATACCCTTGAGTATCATTTCTGGACTTTGACACCAGCACAAAGACAAATCTTAAAAATATATCAAATAAATTCTTAAAATCACAAAAAATTATTTTTAGAATCCTTGTTTGATTTTACATACAGCAATGGTGTTATTTTCTTTGTTTGGACCACTACTTAAAAGGAAAGCCTAAAACAAACTAATTGGTAGTAAATTTCTATATTTGGAATAATTAAATTAGGGTTTCTTTTCAAATTTTTAGTCCCACAATATAAAGGAAATTTATCTTCACCAATACAACTTTATTTCTTTTTGTTTGTGGCATTTCAAACTTGTTTGAATATTTAAAAGGAAAACCCTAAACACACCAAGTTAAATCAAATCCTAAAAATAGATTAAAAAAAAATTATGTGACAACTTATTTGATATTGGAATCACTTCCATTCCTGCACATAAAAAAAAAATTGAAATAACAGGGCATTACCCCAATCAAACGCCCTCCACATTCTTGTGCCCATTTTAACACCCAAGCCTAACTCTAAAATAAGCAGTTACTTAACCACTTACGGACTTCATCCAGTTTAGGCTTGATATCCAATATCTAAGGGTTATTAAGCATTCCTAATTCCCTTTGACAATGCGGCATTAAACTTAGAGGGAAGTCAAACGATGGGTGTTGGTTTACACAAGCCCCTGGTGATTTTCCCAAGACATGCTTGGGCCTAATCCACCTCTTTAGTCTAGCCGGGTGATCATTAGGAAGCAGGTTTACTTAATAATTTCTTATTCATTGGGTTTCCAAGTCTTAGGTTTGTCAGGAGTCAACCATAAGAAAGACTAGGCTTGGTTGTTTGAATTGCATAATTTCTCTCATCTCCATCTCCATCTCCTCTCCTCCCCTCCCGTTCTTCCATTTTATGCACAAGCTATGGTCCTAAACTTCACACTTGGAGGGACCATTTGATTTTGCCCCCTACGCCAAAAGACCACTTTTTCTATCTTCTTATTCTAAAAAAGTGGAAAATCAACAAAATAGGTCACTAACCCATCCACCTCCACCTCTAATCCCACTACTAATCCCAATTCTAACCCTTCCACTCAAAAACCCCCACCTTTGACTTTCCACACCTGGAGCTTTCGAATGCTGACATGCCTCAATCACAACAACAAGCCCCCCTGCCTAATCTCTACTCCTTGATGGCTGAGCAGATTGCTCAACTTCAAGCCAATCAACAACTGTTGACTAGGAATATCATAAACTTAGCCAACCAAAGCCCAAACCCACCACCCTATCAGTAGCATGTCGTTCCTCTAAAGGATTTCTATGATCGTTCCTATTATGAGGAAAGACTAGGGGTGGTCTTACCTGAAGGGGTCTTCGAGATCAAACTCGCTATTCTGAATCTAATTAAGCATTTCCATGGATTCCTAGGGAAGAACCATTCAGCCACCTTGAAGAACTGACTCTCCTTGCACAAACAACTCGTTCTCGCAATGTGAAAGAAGTCCTTTGGCTAATGTGGCTATTCCCATTATCTCTTAAAGATAAGACCGCTTATTGGTTCAGAACCATTAGCAAACCTATCACCACATGGCCCCAGCTCAAAAGTGCCTTCCTCAAGAAATTTTTTCCCATAGGTCGTACTAATTCTTTGCAAAGATCTATTACAACCTTTCAACAAAAATCTGGCAAGTCTTTTCATGATTCTTGGGAAAGATTCCAAGATCCCATATGAAGTTCCTTGCATCACGAGATTCCCTTATGGTAGCTCGTGCAGATCTTCTATCACGGTTAGAAGATCAAATTCGACATTTCATTGATGCTTAGTGTGGTGGAAACTTCTTAAATAAGGATGCTAAGAGTGCCTATGACCTTTTTGGAGAAATGAGTGAAAACTCATTTAATCAAGCTTCCATGAACACTTTTGGTAGAACTTCGAACCCGCAGTTCGATGTTCATGAAATAGGCACTCAATCTATCCTTGTCATCCAAGATGATCTTCAAATGATCTCTTAAAACCTCGACTAGATGCAAATAAATCAAAAGAAAATTGAAGAAAAACTTGGCACACCAACCCAAGATCCACAGATTCCACATCTAAACTAGCCTAACATTCCACGAAGAGAAAATTTGCACAATCTAAACACCACCCTTGCTGATTATCATCAATATCCTGAGGCTTTCTATGATTTACTGAGAATTACCATTATCCAAACCCTAACCCCACTGAAAATATTTCTACTCTTTAGGAGCAATTTAGAAATTCTTCTAGTTGGAAGAATTACCCAAACCACGCCTGGAACAATCCGATTCCTCCCTAAACATCAAATTAATTTATCGGGTATGGGATAAGTCCAATTTTTCATTCTAGGCCATCTCAACAAGACATCAATGCCTAGATGATGAAAACCCTGCAGGAAATGTAGAGTACTATGACAGAAGTAACCTGTGCTACTACAAATCTGAATAATTAGATTTGGGTTACTCCAACTGAAAGACCTACAGGACATATACCCTACCAACCCATGCCCAACCCTAACCATCAGAGGAACTAGTATCCGTGCAGAAAGCAAAACTACCTTAATCAGCCTCCTATTATCCCTTCACCTCAGCAGCCTCCCAGGTTTTCAGAACAACAGGCCCACCACCTCCTCCAAATAATAATTCAACAGCGCATGCAGTTACATTGAGGAGTGGGGAAACTACCACTAATCCTTGGCCTTCACAACAACCTGGTGAAATCCCCATTCCTATGCAAATTGACTCTCAATTCCCATGTTAGGAAGAAAAAGAAATACAAAAATCTCAGGACACAACTCCTATCCCTTTTCCACAAGCTCTCCACCCTACCATTAATCGGAAAAAGAAATCTGAGCCCACAACAGAGGAACTCATGGATTTATTTGGGCAAGTTCAAATCAATATGCCTCTCCTCGATGCAATAAAATATATACCTGCCAATGCCAAATTTTTGAAAGAGATCTATACTCCAAAAAGGCAAGCTAAAAACCTACGATAGGTGCATCTTTCGGAGACAGTAAGCTCTATCATACATAGCAAGCTACCTCCTAAGATGAAAGATCTGGGTGCACCTTTAATTTCAATGACTATTGATGATGCTACTTTCGATCGTGCCCTTCTTGATCTCGGTACTTCAGTTAATATCATTCCCACAATTTTATTTAAAGAATTTTAGATTAGTGAACTAAAACCTGTTGAGGTTACCTTTCAATTAGTTGACCGATCTACAATCAAACCTCATGGGCTTGTCGAGGATGTCTTCGCCAAGGTCCAGAATTGTATCTTCCCCATAGACTTTCTAGTCCTTGACATTGTGGTACCTAAATCTTTAATGAACGCCCCAAAAATTCTTGGACGACCCTTTTTGGCCACTGCAAAGGCAAATAAAAATTACCTTATAGGAAAAATGGATATCACCTACGCAGGACAAACTATCACCCTTGATATTTTACAATCCTCTAAGAGATTCTATGATGATAATTTTTTCAAGGACTTAGATACAGAAATATCAAATTTGGTGGAGACAATGTTGAAAGATACCCTTCCTGATCATAATTTTTTCAAGGAATCTGACTCAGAGTTAGTGGTTGGCAAAATCTATGACTCGGAGACTTGTCTTCCACAAAAATCTATTCCTAATGACCCCCCTAATTATTCCCCTGACCCACCCACTTTTGTCTCAACCCACCCTTGCACACTAACTTCACCCAACCTTCACCATTCCTCCCCCAACCCCTTTCCAATGGTCCTGCCACCAGACCCGCCCAAGTTAAAACCATGGCCAGACTGGTGCCACACTTACAATTTTCCATAAAATTTTGATCCCCATCTTTATACCACACAACTTTCTAGGGATCCAGATGAAGACCCTTTTTATGCGGGCATCCAAGTGTCCAACTACTTATATGATAATTTGTCTTCCGTGCATACATTCACGCCCAGCTAAATGGCATAAAAGATAGCACTGGATGGAAGGTAACCCATCATTGGTTTCTTGCTTTCCTTTTGTTTTTCTTTCTCCATGTTTTGACCATCCTAAACCCGATCACCTTTCACTAAGGTGATCCCTTTTCCCACCTAATGCATGAGGACATTGCATATCATAAGCATGGGGGGGTGTTTATAAATTTTGACAATCGATTTAGGATTTTCAAAACCTTAAAATATGCATTTTTCTTTTTACTGCATGCATACCCAAAAAAATAAAAATGTTGAAAACTTTTTGAGGAAATTTTGAAATCGGGACTAAGGTTGAACATTCACTTCTGGTACAATGGGATTTAATCTTTAATAAACTAGGGATAAGGATGCGAATCTGATTATTAGAATTTTAGGGTCAACCTTTAGACTAGATCAAATATCCTTCTCTGAAATTCTACCTGAACTTATGATAGTTCAAGTGACTTGATCCCCTTTTGTAACATGGAAAGTTTCTGGCATAGTTTTCGATTCAAAAACTTGCATATCATGCAAAATTTCTTGTGTAAAAATTCACACACAAGACAACACAAAAAATAATTAGAAATTAGAAAAACCCTTTGTTTGACCTTAGTAAAAGTCCAAAACAGATCATTGGTTTGAGTTCCGACCACTGAGAAGGAGGAAAATGCCCCCTTTGAGGATGCGATGTCAACATGTTACTACCTCGATGTTGCTCTATATCTATATTTCATATCTTTAGATGGAGCATTAAGGCGCATCTTTGCAGCTCAAGTGTCTTGGACAGTGCTCTACCCATAGCATCAGATTAAGAGCTTGAGTTTTCTTGGAGCTCCCCTTTACATTGCATGTGTTTTGGGGTTATGAGCTCCTAGGTGGTGTCATGGACAGTGCTGTCGCGAAGTATTGGTGCCAAAGCCCCCTCAAAGATTGGTAACGAGAATGATGATCCCGACACATATGTTATAAGACTAAGCTAAGAATAAGCATGGGGGAGACAAAAAAAAAGTTCTAAACAAAAAACATGACCTTATAATTGTTGGCTTTCCACAAGCACAAACAGAAGGTAATAAAGGTTATTGCAAGTTGTAAAACGGATTCAAGATCCAAAAAAATCCTAACTACAAAAATTTCGAGTCATCTGAATTAACAAGGGGTTAATCTGTGAATTTTTGGAGGGTATATTGATCCTGATTCGTCTAATTCTTGGATCTAAAAATAAATCCTGATGTTTATTTACAATAAATCCCATACCTCCTGTGTTTTAACCAACCAAGGCCCCGTAATCTCTTTCTTCTCAAAAGTT
This sequence comes from Thalassia testudinum, assembly GCA_037157565.1. NCBI lineage: Eukaryota > Viridiplantae > Streptophyta > Magnoliopsida > Alismatales > Hydrocharitaceae > Thalassia > Thalassia testudinum. The sequence goes on from JAZHRO010000063.1 coordinate 60,156,992, forward strand.
GAAAAAAATAATAGTTTTTCCAAGGATTTTGTTTGAGAAAATATATTTTGCTAAGAGACTAGCAAAAGATAATCATGGGAGTGTGATAGATGACAGTTTATCATCATTCTTAAGCTCTAAAAGAAACCTAGCTCTTAGGATTTTTACTCTACAAATGGGTTTTTGGGTTGCATTAGAATAAATTAGGTTAGGCATGCATTGCACATTTTATTGTGTTTTTAATATGTTTAATTGAGTTTTAGGGATGAACAACTAGTTAGATCCCCAAAACCCTAGCACTCAAGAAGGCAACTAGTGGATAGGAAGCTCAACTAGCTGGGACTCAGCCTAATCCAGCTCATCATAGCTGGATACGAGCAAACTTGGACTAAGGTTAGCTCATCCTAACTCCATTCGACTCATCTCAGCTAAATGGTAGCTTAAGATAGCTCATCTTAGCTCACCCTAACTCAAGTCAGTTCAGATCCAGTTCAACTTAGTTGAGTCTAGCTCATCTCAGCTCCCATCAGTTCATTAGGAGCTCTAACTAGCTCAGTTAAGTTGACTGGAGTCCACCTCAACTCAGGTCCAGCTACCTCCAACTCCACTCAACTTAAGTTAGCTAAAGATGACTTCATACAGCTCAGGCCAGCTCAAGTCCAACTCTCAGGGATTCCACTCGGCTCAACATAGTTGAGCTATGCTACCATAGCTACTCCAGCTAGCTAGGTCCTCCTCAGGAAAATCAGACCTAGCTCACCTCAACATATCTTAACAAAAGCCAACTTACTTTAGTTTGGCTTAGCAGTTGCCAAAAAACTAGCAAGCTAAACCAGCTAAAGTAGCTCCCTACAACTTCCTTCAACAACTACCATCTCTAGTTCATCTCCAGACATTCCCTCTTCAGCTCCTCTTCCCTAAACCCTAGATCCATCTCACCTCCTCCTCTACTCAATTACTAGCTAAACTAGCTTAGCTATCTTAGCTTAGCTATGCAACTTCTTGGCCATCCACCATCCACTCTACCTAACCCTAATTCCCACCTAACTAGTTCCTCCAAGTAAGCCTACCTAAGCTCCACATAAGCTAACCCTACTTCCACTTCACCTTGGCACCAACCTAACCTAACCACCACCTCCAAAAGACACCACAAAGTGGTGCCAAAACCACCTATAACTACCCCCTAATTGGAGCCAATTTTTCCCTCCAAAATCACATGCATCTCCACCACACATCTCTCGTTAAACCCATATCCACCATCCACCTAACCCCGCTTATAGAACCCTCTCTAGTTGGCACCAAACCATGGCATCCCTCCATGGTTGGTGCCAACTCAATGCACCCCTTAGCCACCATAAATGTCCCCATAGCACCCCCTTGGTTGGCGCCAACTACCTTCCACCATAGGATCATCTAACTACCACCTAAATCCAATCCTAGCCCTACACCTAATCCCCACGCCAACCACCCTTCTCCACCTCTATAAAAACCTTCCTAACCACCACCAAATGATCATCCTCCCTTAGTGTTAATTCTACCCTAAGCCACTTATAACCTACGATCAAGAAGAGGGAGGAAGGAAGAAGACTAAGGAGGCTATCCCTTGCCTCATAGGTGCCTTCTTCCTCCCCACTCTTCTTCTTGTACCACGCCAAGAGGACGAGGCTTTGTACATCAAGGAGGATGGCTAGGGATTGGAGGAGAAACTAGGGTGGTGCATGCACACCCTTGGAGAAGAAATTAAGGTGGAATAATCCACCTTGGAGGAGCCAAGGCACACCCCCCTAGGGCTTGCCAAGAGGAGGCCACACCTTAGAGGAGAATTTCAAGGAAAAGGAGGAGCTCTTTTCAACAATGGGAGAGGCCGTAGTTGGAGCAAGAGCTTCATCTTCTTCACCGACATTATTAGAGGATTAGTGTTTCTTACTTTTTTTTTCATTCTTTTGTTTTTTAAATTCTAGTAGTAGAAGCATTCCTCTTCTAGGTTTTTTTGCAATTGCTCCTCAATTAAAGTTGCCTGTTTTCTTATTGCATTTGTTGCTTTATCTTTAGTGCACTTTCACTCCTTCCTAATTACCTTAAGCCTCCATGTGCCTAGGGTGAGCTTAGAAAGAAATAATTTTTTGTCACTTAGATATTAGCTATTAGGTGTTAGTCTTTTCCCGCCATCAAGTTCGCATTGCCTTGGTATTTCAAAGAAAAACCTAAAAATTGTATATTCAAACATACCAAAAAGAAAGTTGATTTTCATGTTCAAGTAAGAGATTGATATTTGCAAACATTGCCCCCTTGGACGACCCTAGATACTCCACTATCTCAGATTATGAATTTTCAAAGCGAACCAATTTTAACCCTAATTTTACAAACAACATAAAAACCCGATCATTTACTCTGACCCAAAGACCTGTTGGACATTCACCATCCCAACCCAAACCAATCAAAGGAACCAACACCTGGGTGGAAATCAAAATCATAACCACACTAGTTAGCCTCCCATTAACCCGGTACCTTAGCACCAACCAGTCTTCTATCAACAATAGGCCCACCACCTCCTCCCAGTGATAAACAAATTGCATATGTAGATACATTGAGGATTGGGAAATCCACCACTGATTTAGGGCCTTCAAATCAACTTGATGAAACCCACTCTCAACCTATGAAAATTGACTCTTCTAACCACAGTCAAGAAGAAGAAAAAGAAACACCAAAAACACAAGATTCAATTCCTATTTCCCACCCTCAAGCACTATAATCCAATCCTTCTAAAATGAAATTAGAGCCTTCTCACCAAGATCTTTTGGACTTATTTGGGCAAGTCGAGACTAGCATCCCCCTTCTAGATGCCACACCTATCTATGCTAAATTTTTGAAAGAAAGGTGTACTCCAAAGTGGTAAGACCATAATCTAGGATGGGTGGTCCTTTCTGAGCCAGTAAGCTCAGTTGTATACAGCAAGCTACCTCTCACGAAAAGGGACCTGAGCGCACCACTCATTTTGGTTGTTATAAATGACACCACCGTCCATAGCACCCCTCTTGACTTAGATGCCTTTATTAATCTCACTCCCCTGATTTTATTCAAGAAATTTTGATTTGGTGATTTAAAACCTATTAAGGTTCAATTTTAATTGATAGATCGACCTACCATTCAACTACAGGGAGTTGTCGAGGATAGTATTGTCAAGGTATGGAATTATCTATTTCCGATTGATTTTCTGGTCCTTGACATAGAAGTATTTGAGTCTCCAAAACTACCCCTATCATCCTTGGAAGATTTTTTTTGGCTACCGCAAAAGCTAATATCAATTGTCATTTCAGAAAAATTGATATAAGTTGCGGTAACCAGACTATCTCATTAGATCTTTTCCAAGCTTCCAATAAGTCCATTGATCATGAATTTTTTGAGGACCCTGATAATAAAATGGAAACAATAATTGAGAAATCTTTATTGATCAATTCCTACTTTGCTTTGACCACCATTGATCTAAATTTTATTGATTCATATTCCAAATATGATTTTGTAGTCCAAGACATTTTAAATAAACTAGGCTTTGACTTTTACTCTTTTAATCTTCCTGATTTATCTCCAAAAAATTCACACTAACTTCACCGACCCTTCATCTCGCTAACTTTTCCCCCAGTCCCTTTCCCCTAGACCAACCATTTGGCCTTCTTCCTGAAATGAAACCTTTTCCAGACTCAGGTATTTCTTCCATTTTTCACACTCATTTTAGTAACCCCACTTGCACCATTTTCTTTTCAGGGGACCAAGAGGAAGACTACATTTTACAGGGCATTGATGTGTCTAACTATCTTTACGATTGACCATCTTTTGTGCATCAGTTAATGCCCGACTAAATGGTATTAAAGACAACACTGGTTGGGAGGTAACCCAACATCATTTTCCTTTTCGCTTTCATTTTCTTTTTCAAGTTTTGCAAAACTTTGCCTCTATCCTGACATCTTCTCTCAGGTGATATCTTCTCCTACTCTTTTCCTTTTGTAAGGGACTTGCAAACCTTAAGCATGGGGGGTACTTTAATTTTGTTAGGCATTTCATTATTTTTCAGAACCTAAAAACATTAAAATATTTTGCATTTGCATCATCTGCATCTATATATGCACTCTATTTGCATAACTTCTAAAAAAATGTTTGGAGAAATTTTAGTGAAAGAATGGACCAATGGTTGAACTTTAATTTAAACTAGGTACACCTGGGGTTTAATCATTAATAAACTAAGGATGAAGCTGCGAATTCATTTTTAGACATTCTAGGTCTAGAAACCTAGACAAGATCAGGTATCTTGCAAAGAATTCCATCCTAACACTTGATTATTCAAGTAACTCGAATTTGTTTAGTGACCTGGATAGTACCTGACTTAGCTCTCAATACAAAAAATTTGCTTTTCTTTTGAAAGCATGGTGTCAAACATTTCACACACAAAGCCAATACTACCCAAGCCCAAAAACATCTAAATAATTAAAAAATTCTTGCAAAATCTTAGTAACAGATCGAGACATATGATTGGTTTGAGTTCCCACCGTTGAGAAGGAAAAATGCCTCCTTTGAGGATGCGATGTCAACATGTTATTGCCTCGGTGCTGCCTATATCTATATTTCATTTCTTTACACGGAGCATTAAGGAGCATTTTGCAGCTCAGGTGTCTTGGACGGTGCTTTACCCATAGCGTTGGAGCAAAAGTTTGGGTTTGCTTGGAGCGCCCCTTTACACCGGATTGTGTTTTAGGGTTGTGAGCTTCTAGGGTGTGTCTTGGATGGTACTATCTTGAAGTGCCATTACCAGAGCCCCCCTGAGGATTGGTAACGGGAATGATGATCCTAACACATCTGTAGTAGGACTAAGCTAAGGCTAAGCATGGGGGAAATAATTGAAAAGAAAAAAGTTTCAATAACATTACCTTATCCCAATAATGTTGGCATATCGCAAAGCACAGACACCTGAATTTTCATCAACTTGTGAGTTACAGATCGAGTCACGAACTAGGGAAATCCTAATAGCGAAAATGCTTTTGGGATATTTGAATTAAAAAGGAGTTAAGTAGTGAATTCTAAATGGATACAGTGGTCCTGATTTGTTTAATCTTTGAATCCAAAGCTAAGTCCAGATGTTTTATCCCTTATAAACCTTGTTCCTACCTTAACCAAAAATCAAACAAGGTCCGATCTTGAACTTTTTCCTCAAAACACAAAAAGTTGGTTTCTTGAGAAATAATGTGGTGCAATCACAATTTTTGCTAAGGGACCAGCAAAAAGATAAGCATGGTAGTGTGATAAACGCCAGTTTATCATCATCCTTAGCATCCATTCACATCTAGTTCCTAAGATTTTGTCAACTGCATTGCATTATGTACTTACATTTAGCATGCATGTGCATTTAGGGTTTAGAGCATACATTAGCATTCATTTCACATTATCTCATGTAGTTTCCATTTGATTTCTAGGGATCAATGCATTGGAAATCAGAGAAACCCTGGCAGTATGGAAGGCACTTGGAACATTTGTGAAGATGGAAGCTCCAGTAGTTGGACCGCATCTCAACTCAGTTGGATCCAGCTCAAATCCTACTCCTACCCTACTCCCTCTCCACATTAATGGCCATCCACCTACATTAAAACCACCAACCATTGGTGCCTAAAATACACTCCTTGGCACCCCTTCACATGTCACCATGGAAGCTTTGTAACCACCCTCCTTGGCACCCTTTCACATGGTGCCAAGGAAGCTTCGTAACCACCCTCCTTGGTGCCCTTTCACATGGTTCCAAGGAAGCTTCCTAACCACCATCCAAGCCACCCTCCTTTTCACCCTTTCACATGGTTCCAAGGAAGCTTCTTAACTGATCAGTCAGCTTTCACTTTCAATTAAGTTTTGTGCATAAAATGACACGTCATTTTAGTATCAAAGTGGTGGAAAGCCGCTTAACAAAATAATTAAAATAAACCACTCATAGGAGAGCAGGTTGTATCAACAGGGAGGTAGAGGCCTATTAAAATCACAACTAGGTAGAAATCGAGTTCACTGAAATATTCATCAAATCAAACAATGCATATGTCGCTCTGAATGTAAATCTTAAATTTATGGAGAAGTCAATGGTTGATGTAATTTTCATGTGAGAAAATAGCTCATTTGCAAGGGTATATCATGTACTTTTCACTTGCATGCATACTAAAATGTAATTCAAAATTAAATGTAATGCATATTGAGATGAATCATAAAGGCTTAACAATTATATAGAAGAATAAGCATAAAGTTGTAATTTCACCTCAATTTAATTAATCTAAGAAATAAAAAAAATGACTTTTGATAATGGCAATTCCCATAAATTAAAATGCAAACCAAAATAGGGGATTCTACCTCTCTCCTCCTCGCGCACGAGGGAGAGGTTCGTTTGAGGATCTACTCTGGGAAAAGGTCTGTCGGAGTGAGGCCTTTGCGATGGCATAGGAGGTTTGGCCAGAGGTGGCCAGCGGTAGGTGCTCACAGGCGGGGAGGCCGACGCATGGTGCACAGGTGGCTGTGCCACTAGGAATACGTGTGGTTGCTGGAGAGGTGCAATGAGGGGAGGTGGCTGCTGGAGGTGCGCGCGGCGAAGGTGTAGTTGGAGAACGCACATTGCTGCGTCTACGGGCTATGGTGCAGCGTTGCTGCAGGTGTGGCAGAGGCGAGGAGGTGCAAGAGGATGTGTGCGCGGGTGGGATGGTTGCTGCGCACAGCGCGGGAGGGCTGCGCATGCTGGGCAGCTGCGCGTGCGGGTGCACTACTACTACGCTTACACGGCACGGGAGGCTGCTGGAGGTGCTGCTCGATGCTGTGAGTGTGGCGTGCTCTGTAGCACAAGGGCGGAGGTGCGTCGAGGGGAGGCACGCGCTATTGGCCAGCTAGAGGTGCACGCGGGCATGTGCGGTGGTGTGGTGGAGGGGCGCTGGTCATGCGCGGGTTGAAGGTGTAGTGAGGAGTTGGTGGAGATGGTTTTGTTATGAAAATAGAGGAAGAAGAAGAAGAAGAAAGGGGGTGCTTTGTGGAACGTGGAATGGAGTGGAGGTGTGTGGCTATGGTTGGTGGCTATGAAAAGGTATGGCCATGGGAAGATGGGATTGGTTGTGTGAAAGTGGTAGGATGGCCGAAGATGGTGAAAATGATGTTGTTGGGTTCTTTTACAAGTCGAATAGAGGATGTGGTGGAGATGGAGATGAATAGTGAAGATGGTAGTATGCACGCCTGTGCGTGCTTATGGTGGTGCAACGTGCATTCACGGTGATGCAAGCAAGCTCCGAATGGTGGTGCGGCCTATCACACCACACACCCATGGTGGTGGAGGCTTGCCTCCACAGTTGGGGCCGGTGGCAGTGGAGATGAAGCATAGTGATGGAGTGGGTGGTGGCCTCCGTGAGCATAGTGACTCTCCTCCCCCTTTGTAGCTATGGCTCCAAGGATTTGAAATGAAGCGTGTGCATTGAAGGCTTCAGATCCACTTTTCACGGAGGAGGAATGCTTGCAGCTGTGGCTGGAGTGAATGGTCGTTGATGAAGCAGAGCCGTTCTTGCAAAAGAGAAGAATAACAATATAATAAAATATTAGGATTATTTATGCACAAATCCTTATCTTCTATATTAATTAAAACAATGTAATGCACCTAATTAAATGCTATTCTAAGTCAATTCCAAATGCATGAATTTTGTAATTAAGTCAAATTAATCTATCTACATCTAATGCATGCTAAATAAATGTTAATGAAAGCTTAATGTCTAAGTAGTTAAATACCTAAATAGCCTACAAATATGGGCTAATCAACTATCCACATGCCTAGTTTTTGCTAGTCCTTAGCAAATCCAAGCAATAATTTAGCACTCCAAGTAGACTAGCCAACCCAATCAATCTTCCTTTAGAAACATGTTAAGTTTAGACTTTAGACCTTAGGTTCCCAAGTAGTTGCTAAGTTACAGACTAGGTCAGCTAAAGACGAGTTGCAGGCATAAGTTTCCCTGATTTCTAACTGTACCCTAGGATTTATTTATCCCATAGATTAAAGCATCCGTGTATGTGCATTAGTCTGAGTTATTTGAGGTTGGTATGATTGCAAACCTAGAAAGTGAGTATTATTATTATTATTTTTGGTAATATATATATTTTTGTTGGATTCCTCTAAGTTTAACCATGGATCAGCCATCAACACGGTCTATGTTAGATTCATTGTTCCCATCATTGAACCTCGAAGGGTGCCTGCCTTTCAATGCTTCGAGATAGCACTGCCCATAGCGACCCCAAAAACTCCTAGCAATTGACACTTCGAGATAGTATCGTCCATGGATTTCATAATCGAATTCAGGCCTGTGGCAATCGACACTTCGAGATAGGGTCGCCCATGGTACCTGAATCACACAATGCGCTTTCATGCCCCCAGTAGGTTGGATATCCTAAGAGAGAAGCACCAAGGAGGTGACATGCTGTCATCGCATCCTCAACGTGAGTATGTACTCCACCTCTACTGCGACAGGAACTCTTCCAATCAAATTGTGTTTTCAAGCTTCTCCTAAGTCAAAACTAAGAGAACCAACTTTTCTTTAAGAAATGAATTAGGGTGATCACTATTTACACAAGGCCAAGTGTGTGTGAAATGTGGATGCTTAGGTTATGAGGACCCGTAAACCAAAAGGTAGAACAAGACTCCAAGTGCTACCCAGCCTTTAACTCAACCCCTAACTTTCCTTCCTCAACCTCTTGAGGAATGGTCCACAACTTAACTCCTACTTAAGTTTTTAAGTCCATAAAGAATCCTAAAGGTCAAAGGCTAGTAGCTCACTTAGCTTCAATAGTTTGAGACTTAGAGTCAACTTAATCTAACCAAAAGTTCTGGTCTGCTTAGTGATAATGCAGGCCCAGCTAGTTAAGCTTAATAATACAAAATGTTTTTTTTTTTTGAATGTAATATGCATGAATGAATGCAAAATGTAGAGATGCTATAAACAGATGCCTCAGGTCCTCTCCCCCATGCCTGGTTCAAATAATGTCCTCATTGGAAACAAAAGGAGGGAAAAAAACACTTCCGAAAAAATTTCTAGGCCCTGACAGGGGAGAAGCTCCGGCGAAATTTGAATTCTCCTTTGGGCGGGAAACTCCAGCGAGGATGGCTGGCTACCTGAGGGGGCCTGACGCCCATGCCGACGGCTCTGATGGATGGGCAGTATGGCGCTCGTGGTCTTGGCGGAGGAATGCACGTGGCACCCAGGTGTCTGATAGATTTAGGACTCTGGACAGGAGGGGCTATCAAGGTGGCTGGGGCTGATGTCCAAGGGAGTTGATTTGCTTCAGATGTCGGCTTCAAGGGCACCTGGTGGTGACCTGTCTGTGACCATTGCTTTGTCTTGCTTGTAGAGGCTTTGGTCACAAGCGGGATGCCTGCCTGGCAACTTGTGGTGGCTCTGGGGGCAGGGTGTGTTCTGCACCTTCGCTTCCTGGGGTACATCACAGATGCCTCTTCCACCCCCCCTTCAACTCTCGGGGGGCACACTATGGATGTGGAGATTCCCTTGACCGAGGATGTTAAGGTAGCGGAGCTGGTATTGCATGGTGCTTTGATTGGGGAAGTAATGTTGGGTACTCTTTCGCTGGACAGAGTTCAGCAATTGGTGACATCCCTTCCCTTATCAACTGATGCTTGGAAAATTGCAGTTATCTCTCCATCGCGGTTTGTGCTTTTTGATGTGGGTGTGGTACATGTAGAGAAATGCTATTTTCAGACTAGCAAATTGGGTGGATTGTCAGTGATCTGGTGGCTGGTATCCCCCTTTGATGGTTCTTTGCTTGAGCGTCCCCCTCAAAGAGCAGCTTCCAGGTCTAGTTCTCTTGAGATCAGAGGTCTGCCTTTGCATCTAAGGTCTAGGAAGGTGGTGGAAAATATGGTCGCCGGGTTCGCGTCTATGGCTGAGGAAGCTGATATTTGTCTAACAGAAGGAGATGCTAGTGCTCTGAAAGTGAGGGTGAATGTCTTCAGGGCTGGTTCCATCCCTGACAAGCTGATTCTCAGGTGTGGGGCCAGCTCTTGGATGCTCTTATTAAACCTTCATGTGGCAAACAAGGAGGTGGAGTCAAGTCATCGCCCCCCCTCTTATGCTGAGGTGTTGAAAACAAAAGCTCCTCCCTTGCAACCAAACTGTGCTAGTCAGGAGGTGATGGCAGAATACACTAAAAGTATGGAACTGGTAGAGGGGGTGGGGAGCTTGGGAGATGAGGAGATGAGGACTGAAACTCTAGAGGATGTGGATGGAGTACCTCTGTTCCAAGAGGTAGCTGCAGTGGTGGCTAAAGAAGGGGCAGAAGTAAATGTGATTAATGAAGTAGTGGCTGAGGACCTGAAAACTCCTATTAGTGATCCTGCTGATTCTGTTCTGGTGGATTCCTCTGTGAATTCCTTTGACTTGCATAATTGCTCTCCTGTGGTTGATGTGGTGCACTTGAAGTCTAAGACTCCTTGAAGTTCTAGGATTGGGAAACCTCCCTACAAGTTGAGGCTAAGAAGGCACACTCCTACACAAAAAGTTAATGAATCTATCATTGCAGCTGTGATGAAGGTTGGCAAAGCATCTGCAGCTAAGAAGGGGACAGACTTGACTCCCAAATGAGGATTCTTACCTGGAACGTGCGTGGGCTGCGCGATAGAAGTAGGAGCGGGTCTTTGCTTAGATATCTACAAGAATGGGAGAATGATTGTGCCATCCTCCAAGAGACACACATTGATAGTGAATCTGACAAGGCAAGGGTGGAGATGAGAGTTGGTCTTGCAAATGACCTTGTGGTGATCAATTCCAATGGCAGATCAGGGGGAATTGCCATCTGGTGTAAGAAGAATATGCTACGTATGGAGGAGGTTTCTGTGGCTAGGCATCTTTTGACTTGCAGATTCAAAAGAGGCCAGGGGGACAATGTTTTCTTTGTGACAGGTGTTTATGGTCCTAATGACCCTAGCAGGAGGCAGGAGGTGTGGGAGGATTCGAGCTTGGCTGTAGATTTTGTAAATGGGGGGGTTTGGCTTGTTGGAGGGGACTTCAATTGTATTTTGATGGGGAGTGACAGACCCAATGGTGTGGTGGATAGATCTGCCACTAGATTCCAATTGGTGGTCTAGGCCTTGGGACTGTGTGAGTTCCCCTCTTTAGGTGCTAAATTCACTTAGAGGAATGGTAATGGGCTCATGTCCAAGATTGACAGGTTTTTTGGCAATGCTGAGCTGATGAATCTCTTCCAGATGTCCTTTGTTTGTGGTCTTGAATGTCCCTTCTCTGACCATACACCCTTAGTATGGGACAATGGTGAACAGATGTTGGCTGGTTCCTATTTCAAATTTAGGAAGTCATGGCTAAGGGAGACAGGTTCCAGAGACATGTTTGCTAGCTGGTGAAGGACACAGCAGGGACATGGCACAGCTACTTTCAGATTGGCTACTAAGATTGTGGCTTTGAAAGGTATGCTAAAGGAATATGGGGATACTGTCTTAGTCCTCAGACATCAGAAGCGTCAAGAGACCTTGTTGAAGATTCAAGAATTGGATGCCAAGGAGGTTGTGGCTCAGCTGTCTGAGCTGGACTTTGAAGATAGAAAGAGGTGGTAGGGGGTGGTGGTTGAAGAAGACTTTAAACTGGAGATGGATTGGAGGGAACGATCAAGGCAGCTGTGGCTAAGTGAGGGGGATGCAAACACTAAATTCTTTCACTTGGTTTCCAGTTCTAGGAGAAGAACAAATCTGATCTCCTCAATTGTTAAAGAGGGGCAGAGAATTACCTCCATCTCTGATATCAGAGCTGAGGCTATTAAGTATTTCAAGGAATCTTCAAGAGTTGCAGGTAGGGGCAGTTGGAGGATGGTAGCTAGTGATCTACCCAAAATTACTGAGACTCAGAGATCCAGCCTGATTGAACCCATGCTGAAGCTGAAGTCTTGAAGGCCATTAAGGATCTCAATTGTGAAGGATCACCTGGTCTTGATTGAATCCAAGTTTTCTTCTACAAAGAATTATGGGACATTGTGGGCACTGAGGTTATGGAAGTGATCAAAGAGTTTGAGAATGGCAATTTTGGCTTTGAAAGAATAAATAGATCCTATCTGTTTCTTTTGCCAAAGACCCCGGGTGCTGAATCTTTTCAGGAGTTTAGACCTATTGCCCTCTCTAACTCTTTGTACTTGGTGATTGGCAAGGTCTTGGCCACTAGATTGAGGCCTGGTTTGCAAGATTTGATCCATCTTGCTCAATTAGCCTTCCTCCCTAGCAGATCTCTACAAGAATCATTTATCATGGCCCAAGAGATGATTTGTGGTTGGCATAAGAGAAAATGCAAGGCCTTCCTTTGGAAGGTTGACTTTCGTAAAGCTTATGACTCCATCAGCTGGCCTTATCTGTGGGATGTGCTCAAAAGGAGGGGCTTTCCTTCTACTTGGATCCGTTGGGTAAAAAGATGTATCACCACTGCCTCCTTCACCCCTCTGATAAATGGAAAGCCCTATGGTTCGTGGGTTCAACCCCAATGTGGTATCAGGCAAGGATGTCCCTTGGCTCCCTTGATTTTCAATTTAGCAATTGACAGCTTGGCTTGGTATGCTTGTAAGCTTGCTGTAGCTGGTCTTATTAGAGGATATTCTTTATCGTGCAGGAATAATATGGCTCCCATTCTTCAGTACGCAGATGATACTATTTTTTTTGTTGAAGGGTCTATAAATGAAGCATTGGCTCTGTATCATATGATTAATAATTTTGGTGAGCTCTCAGGCTTGAGGTTGAATAGGGAGAAGTTTAGTTTGGTCTGCTTTGGCTTACCTGAGGAGGAGCAAGGTGCTTTAGCAGCTATTTTGATGAATCCCTGCATCAGCCTTCCTATCAGATATCTAGGGCTGCCTTTGAGGTGTTCCAGGATGAAGAAGAGTTATTGGAGTTGCCTTTTTGACAAGATTTCAATGAAATTAGATGGATGGCATAGCAGCTTCCTCTCCAAAGGTGGAAGACTTATCTTGCTCAACTCAGTGATCACCTCCATCCCTATTTTCTACTTTTCCATATTTAATGCACCTAAATACATTTGGAAAAGTTTGGATGTGATGACGAAGAGGTTCTTTTGGAAGGGAGATAGACATGAGGGCAGATTCTTGCAGTCACTCAAATGGGATCAGATTTGCTATCCAAAAGAGAGGGGTGGTCTTGGGATTAAATCCATGAAACACTTCAATGATGCCTTGCTACTTAAATGGGTTGTTAAACTTTTGCAAGGAGATCTGAAGCCATGGACTATCCTGATCAGAGACAGATATGGTGCATCCAACAGTGTGCTGTCCAAACTTCAGCCCAGCTGTCCTCCTTTCTAGAAATCAGTGACAAGGGCTTTGGCTGATCATTTCCACCTGTTGCAGCCATCACTTGGAGATGGCAGGTCCTTCAGTTTCTGGAAGGAGGGGTGGTCTGGGTTGGGTGTCTTGAAGGAGCTCTATCCAAGAGCTTTTGCTGCAGCAACTGACAAGGATGCCACTATCAGTAGGGTCTAGTCCTGCAGCAGCAGCAGCTGGAATCTGATTGATGAGGAATCCAGCAGGAGAGCTACTCGACTGTGGGAAGAAAGGAGAAGGCTAATTTCATACCTTGAGAGCTTCAGACCTAGGCCTGGAGTGGAGGACAAATACCTTTAGAGCGGATTTATAGTGTCCAATCTGGCTATAACAAAATGTTGAGCCTTGAAGATGGATGGAGATGCGATTCCATTGACAAGAAGATATGGTTGTTAAAAATTCCTCTAAAGGTACATATATTTCTCTGGCTATGTAGGAGAGATGGATTGATCACAAGTGATCTGCGACATAGAAGGTTGGGAATTGATCACCATGTCTATTTTTTGTGTGAGATGAATACTGACAATGTAAATCATCTCCTTTCTTCTTGCCTTGTCACTGGTGCTATTTGGAGAAGGACATGTCAGGAGCCATTACCAGAGTGGGATTCTATCTAGCATGGGTTTGGTGTGAGTTGGAAGCCACATGTACACATGGCTGCCACTATTTGGTGTGTATGGAAGGCAAGAAATGAGAGACTTTCTCAGGAGAGGCCGGTATGTTGTGAAAGTGTTGTAAGAGAGTGCTGGTCCCTCATACACTCTTGGGGATCTCTTTTGTAATTTCTCTTACATGTTTATATAATATACTGCTCCAGATTGCTATCATAAGACGATATCTCTCCTTTCTGGTTCAAAAAAAATAGTTAAAGGAAGATATTACCTGAGGTAGAGAATGACAGGAGCTAAGTCTCCTCAAGAGTGACCTCGTTAACCAGATGGCCATCCAAAGTAATGTATGGTTTTAACCGTTGGCCATTGACGATAAAGGGAGTTTCCGAAGAGGAAGGGTTCTTGATCTCCAAAGATCCATGCGGAAACACTTTAGTGATTATGCAAGGCCCATCCCAACGAGATTTTAACTTCCTGGAAAAAGCTTAAGTCTGGACTTGAAAATCCAAACTTGTTGGTTGGGCTCAAAGGTCTTTCTGAGGATATACTTATCATGCAAGACCTTAGTTCTCTCTTTATAAGCTTGAGAGGTGTCATAAGCATCATTCCTCACCACCTCAAGCTCACTTAATTCCAGAAGTCGTGCCTTACCCACCTTTTTTAAATCCATGTTGACACTTCGAATAGCCCAAAGTGCCCTATGTTCCAGCTCAACGGGTAAATGGCATGCTTTCCCGTACATAATTCGAAAGGGAGATGTACCCAAAGGGGTCATATAGGTCCTTCGATATGCCCACAAAGCATCATCGAGCTTTTGGGACCAATCCTTCCTATCAAGTATAACAGTCTTTTCTAAAATGTTGTTTATCTCCCTAATCGACACTTCAACCTGGCCACTCGTCTGAGGATGGTAAGGGGTAGCGACCTTGTGAGTCATTCCCAGACTCTTGAGTAGTCGGTTGAAGTGGTGGTTTCGGAAATGAGGTCCCCCATCACTTATAATGGTCTTTGGGCAACCAAAATAAGATATGATATTGGCCTTCACAAATTTCAAGACCACAGAGTGGTCATTTGTGCGTGTAGGAATGACCCCTATCCATTTAGAGACATAATCAACTACCACCAAGATATATTCATAACCATGGGACGAAGGGAAGGGGCCCATAAAGTCAATACCCCAAACATCAAAAAATTCAACTGATTGAATAGGGTGTTGAGGCATCTCATTCCTCTTCCCAATCATTCCAATCCGTTGACATCTAATACAGGCCTTAACAAAATTATGAGAATCCTTAAATAACGAAGGCCACCAAAAACTAGACTGGAGAACCTTAAAAGCAGTTTTCTTAGTACCAAAGTGTCCTCCACAATGAAGTTCATGGCAAAAACTCAGCACAGTTTGTTGCCCCTCTTCAGGCATGCATCGTCTCAATACTTGGTCTTGTCCAATTCTAAATAATTCAGGCTCTTCTCAATGAAAGTATCTAGCTTGGGAAATGAATCTCTTTCTTTTCTACTCATCTGAAGTGCTAGGAGTTTCTCCAGTGACCAAGTAATTGACGGTATCAGCATACCAAGGTGAAATTGGTGTTTCCGCCATAAGGGTTTCATCAAGAAATGTCTCGCGGATGTCTCAAAATGGAGAGTCATTAAGTGGAAGGCGAGATAGGTGGTCAACCACACATTTTCTACTTTCTTTTCACGTATCTCCAAGTCAAATTGTTGAAGGAGTAGGATCCACCTAACCAGATGTGGCTTAGAATCCTTCTTAGCAATGAGATGCTTCTTTGCCGCATGATAAGTGAAAATAACCACCTTAGACCCAAGAAGATAAGACCTAAACTTCTCCAGAGCAAAAACTATAGCAAGTAATTCCTTTTCAGTGACGATGTAGTTTTGCTGTGGTTCGGTCAAAGTCTTCTGGCATAGTGTAGCACATGAGGTCTTCCCTCAACCCTTTGTCCAAGGACTGCTCCCACTGCATAATCCGAAGCATCACACACCAGCTTAAATGGGAGTGTCCAATCAGGAGCTTGGAGAATAGGCGTAGAGATCAAGGCCTCCTTCAGAGTGCGAAAGGCCTTGGCACACTTTGCATCAAAATTGAATGAAGATTCCTTCGCTAATAGGTCACAAAGTGGCCTAGAAATTTTACTGAAATTTTTAATAAAGCACCTATAAAAGCTGGCATGGCCCAGAAAGGATCTAATCTGTTTGACATTCATAGGCAATGGAAGTTTGGAAATAGAATCAATCTTGGCTTTATCTACTTCAAAGCCTCGCTCAGACACAACATGCCCAAGTACAATTCCTTTTCTATACCTTGAAGTGGTTTTTCTCCCAGTTGAGGACTAAACCAGTCTCCTTACATCGCTTCAGCACATTCTCTAGGTGTAGGAGACACTGGTCGAAAGATGAGCCATAAATGGAAAAGTCATCCATAAGCACTTCAACACACTCGTCAATCATGTCTGAGAAAATGGACATCATACATCGCTGGAAGGTTGCAGGTGCAATACATATTCCAACCGCCATATGCCTAAATGCAAAGCTACCATAAGGACTCATGAACATCATCTTCTCCTAGTCATCAGGGAAGATTGCAACCTGGTTGTACGTAGAATATCCATTGAGAAAGCATTAGTACTTATTCCCCACCAATTTCTCGAGAATTTAATTAATAAAAGGAAAGGGAAAGTGATCCTTTTGGGTAGTGGTGTTCAGCTTGCGGTAATCAATACAGACCCTCCATCCAGTTGAGGGTCCAGTCACAACCTATTCACCTTGGTCATTAAATTCCACAGTAAAGCTTGCCTTTTTTGGCACCAGATGAATAAAACTTACCCATTTACTATCTGCAATGGGATACATGATCCTAGCGTCCAACCACTTCAGGATTTCCTTTTTAACCACCTCCCTCATATTAGGGTTCAGATGTCTCTACATGTCCCTAAATGGCTTGATGGAATCATTAGTATAAATGTGGTGCATGTAGAGTGTAGAGTCTATACCCTTAATGTCAGCAATGCTCCAAGCAATAGCTTCCTTGTGCCTAGACAAGCATTCAATTAGGGCTCCCTCCTGTGCTTTAGATAGCATGGCCGAAATGATAAATGGAAGCGTATCATTAGCACCTAGGAATACATACTTGAGAGTGTTCGGGAGGGTTTTCAACCCAAGGTCGAGGGCTTGTATGGTTGAGGGTTTCATAATAGATGTCCCCATCTCAGGTAGTAGATCTACCTTGGGCAGAGATGATAGGGAAAGAGACTCAGCAGAAACACCCAGCAACTCCTCAAGTTCTAGTATATCCCCTTCACATTCCTCCAAGAGATGGGAATGCTCATTTAGCATGACATGTTGAAGGGGGTCATCACATAACATTTCAGGGGTTGTCACATCAATTAGGTCATCTATCACCTCAACTTGAGAACAATCCTCAAGCCTAGCTTGTTTATAAGCATTAAACACATTAAGCTGGATTTTCCTATTCACAAAGCCCATTTTTAATGCCCCAGTATTGCAATTGATTGAAGCATGCAAAGTTGCAAGGAAGGGGCAACCCAAAATGATGGAGGGCTTGGTTGGATTGTTAGTAGGGTCAGTGTCCAAAGCTAAGAAGTCAACAGGGAAGAAGAAATCCTCCACTCTCATGAGGACATCTTCTAGAATTCCCCGCGGTGTTGTGAGTGATCGATCAGCAACTTGGAGGATTACCGGGCTAGGCTTCAGATTGCCTGCCCCAAGTTCATACATGTAGCTCGGAAGGATGTTTATCCCTACACCCAGATCAAGTAGAGCCTCATCAATCTGTAAGTCACCAATAACCACCAAGATGTGCGAGGCTCCTAGGTCCTTAAGTTTCGAGGGTGTGCCATGTGGAACAATTGAGCTAACAGAATCAGGTAGGACAACTTTTGATTGGACCTATTTCCTAGATTGTCATTTTTTCATGCACAGGTCCTTTAGGAAGAGGGCATATGACAGAATCTGGCTGATAGCCTAAAGCAAAGGTTGGTTAATCTGCACTTGCTTAAAAGTTTCCATGATCTCATCTGTCTTATCTTTGGCTCCAGATGAGCTAGCAGAAGTTTGCCCAGAGGTGGATAAGTGACGAGTCGATTGTTTGCTTTAAAGTTGTTTGTAGTTTTATGTGGTGGAAAAAATTGACTAATCAATATTTAAAAAGAAATAACCACTCGCAGAATAGCGGGTCGTATCCGCAGGGGGCAATGACGTATTTAAATTCGCACCGGTTAAAAACGTTTGTTCATAGTTAGTTTATACGAGAATCAAGCCAAATTTTCCTTCAAATTAAGGTTGAATCAAGAAATCATGCTGAAATAGCAATTCTTAATAACTAGAGGATATTTGTTGCAATGCAGATTCAATAAAATATCATTAAAGGAAGACAATGGCAGAAAATGTAATTATTAATGGCATGAATACTATAGCAAAACAGGGGATTTATTCCCCTTGGCCGTGCGTGAAGAGGAGTGAACGGCCGGAGGCGGGAAGCTCGGAGGAAGTTCTTTGGACCGAGGGCTTCGCAGCGGTGGTGGTGGCAAGTCGCGTGGTGGCTGGAGCCGGCCGGACAGAGCTCCGGTGAAGGTGGCTGCCAACGGTGCTGCAGCTCCTGGAGGTGATGCGCGTGCACGCACGAAGGCTGCTTGCAGGCGGTGTGAGCAGCTTGTTTTTGCGCACACTGATTCTGCACCTTCTGCTCGAGGCACTGCAGGAGGAAGTAGGGTGCGCTGCTATTGGTAGAAGGCGCTGCAGGTGAGTGCGCGCACTGGAGCGGAAGTGGGGTGCGCTGCTGTTGGCGGAAGGTGCTGCAGGTGGAAAGTGCGGGTGCGCTGGAGCGGACGCGCAGGCTTGACGCTGCCACAGGCTGCTGGCGAGCGTGGGCTTGGAACTGCAAGTGAGTGCACGCACGCACTGGTGCGGCACTGCAAGTAATGGCGGGGAGGCTGCAGGCGCGGGAAGGTTGTAGCTGCTGGCCGTGCTAGCCTTACGCGTGGCTAGAGGGCGTGCAGGGGAATGTTGCAGGAGGTGCGGCCTTGCTGCAGGCGTGCGGGCAGGCACTACAGCCGTAGGGGGCGAGGGTGGTTGCTGCTGGAGTGAGGGGGTCGAAGCTTCAGACGTCCGAGAAACTTCCCAGATGTCTTAACTGGTTGAGGGGTGATTGCAGTAGCTGCGACGGTGGTTGTTGTTGACAACAGTGAGGGAGGTGCACAGCGAGGTGCTCACGGTAATGCGGACAATCTCTGGATGGCGGTGTGTGACGTGCCTTCGTGCGTGTGTGTTAAGAGGTGTCGTTATAGTTGCACTTGATACGTCGGTTTTAAAAGAAGTAAACGGAGGTGAGTCCGAGTGTCGATCTCAGGGAGGCGTGGAAATCGGATTTTGTTTACCACTTGTTGTCACGAAAAAGGCGGAGTTTTGCTTGCGAAAGAAACGGTTTTGAAAAGCGAGAGATAGAGAGAGTTTAGGGTTAGAAAGCTCTTGGTTTTGATCATGCACTTTAAACAGAAATTAAAAAGGCAACTAAATGAAAAATAATTTCATTAAACATGCATTCATAGTTCATGGTTTACAATATTAAATACATGCTTCAACAAAAGTAAATGAAAGCTTAAAAGAGAGAGAGAGAGGTAGAGAGAGAGTGGAGAGCGACGAGGCAGCCACGGCGGTGGAGGAGGCTCCGTCGGCAGCTCGTCGTCTCCGGCGATTACAAGAGTGCCTAAGACTAGCTAGGAGAGGAGTGGAGTAGTTGCAAGTGGGAGAGGATGCCTTGAATGGTGGTAGAAGGGGGTTTAAATAGAGTTAAGGGCTTCCTAAAAGAAGAATGTGCTTTAGCGACATCCAGAACGTCGCTAAAACCGCTTCCATATACGTCCGTGAAGGCCTTCTGCCGCCGGTCAGCCGCCCGCCCCTCTCTCTCTTCAGGCGCGATCCATGGACGTCGAACGAGAGCCGTCCGATTGATGATCGGACGGCTGAGATCCTCCCGCGCCTGCGCTAGGATCGCGCTTCGGGCGTGCGTGCGCGCGCGCGTTTCCGCCCGGCGTGCGCGCGCGCGTGGGAGGTGGGGCGCTGTCGTCGCGCCGCGTGGCGCGATCCTAGCCGCTCGCTTCTGATCGCGCGGCTCAATTTTGCCGCGCCCTTCGCCCGCAAGTGATTTATGCTCCGCGCGATTCGAACGCGCGTCGCCGCGACGCGCGCGTGCGCGCTAACCGTTGCGCCACGCCCGCGCTTTGTCGCGGCGACCGCGGGCGAGCGCGCGGATCTCGGCTGTTCGATCGAAGATCAACGGCCGAGATGCGTCCTTGGCTGGCTTGGGGGCGTGCGGGCGGCGGGGGCGGGGCGACGTGGCGCGTTCTAGGCCGTTGATCTCCAGATCAACGGTCAGGATTTCTTGGGCCCATTGTGGGAGCTCCGGATGTCGGATTTGGCCGATCTTGAGTCCGTTAGACTCCGTTCGTCGTCCTGAATCCATCCGTGCAGTCCGATTGCTCATCTGAGGCCTGCTTTGACAAATACTTTACACAAATGGCCATTAATACAGTTTATAAGCAATCTTGGTATTTGATGCATGCAATGCTCCTATTCTACTTTATGTTGTGCCTTTTATTCTAAAGATGGGCCATATTCAACCTAATTACTACCCCCTTGCGTGGCGTTATCATACCCCCATGCTTACTCCTTGCTAGTCCTTAGCAAGGTTTATTCTAGCCTTTATTTCTTTGGCGAATTTAAGAAGTAATTGCTTAGGCGCTTCGTTACTTGTCAATAAGAGGAACTATACGAAGATCTTAATCTACAAAGACTAAGCAGCGCCCGGGTGTCTGCCAAAATACGAATCGCCCGAATCCTTGCTTTGTATATATAACTATACTTATGTATACGTATATATCTATATATGTCTTTTTAGAATTTTT
The DNA here is from genome assembly GCA_037157565.1 of Thalassia testudinum. NCBI lineage: Eukaryota > Viridiplantae > Streptophyta > Magnoliopsida > Alismatales > Hydrocharitaceae > Thalassia > Thalassia testudinum. The sequence continues at coordinate 60,177,909 of JAZHRO010000063.1, forward strand.
AGAATTCAGTGTGGGTTGGTAACTTTTTACGGCTACCCAACCCACCCAAAACTCGATCAAAACCCTAAGTGCTAAGCATCTTGGTGTGAATGTTGTGATAGACTTACTTAACGGTAATTGAGACAGACTTCGAGTTTCTACGCCTCTAGGTGACCGGAAAAGAAAATAAATTTTTGCCTGAAGGTGTATTTGTTCGATTGGTAGCTTTCTCCCTGCGTTCATTTTACTTGGGGTCAACACAAGGATTTTCCAGTGTATATCTCCCCGGCTTGTACTACTTCCCCGCTTCTTCCTTAGGTGTTTTTGGTCTTCTTTTTTTGTGCAATTATTGAGCTGGGCTCTGGACAACCGACCAATGGGCTGTTACCCACGATCACTTGCTAGCCATACTTGTGCGGTGAAGTGTGGTTTATTTTCTTTTCTTCTTTTCCTTTTTTTTTTTTTTTTTTTTTTACTTATTATTTTTTTACGTAGGTGGCTTCCCTAATCTCAAATGTACCTAGAGGCAGTGAAAAAGAAATGGCCTGTGGCTGGGTTCTGGACAACCTGCCAATGGGCTGTTACCCACGACAACTTGCCAGCCATACCACCCTAGAAAGTTCATTAGCTACCCAATTTCTGTCAAAATCTCCGAGAAGTGAGTCTGTGCAAAAATGTGTGTAGATGCTTAGACTCAAAGTTTTCCTGAGTTAGAGGGTGAGTTGATAAGTCGTATACTTATTACCTTATTTATTAGGTGGATTAGAATAGCTTAAAGTTGCAAGGGTTCGCCGCTAAATCCATATTTTAATGGACACCAGGGCTAATTAAGCCTGAAGGCCTGAAAAGTCTAAGTGTTTAAGTTCTTTTTATATTATTTCCCACTATTGACAAGTTTCTAATGCCTAAGTTTTTCTTCCTAAATTCTCTTTTTTTTTTTTTTTTTTTTTCAATTAATTTATTCATTCAGACTGATTAATTAAGCTCAGGATTATGCAGTTTACCATCCCCCCCCCATGCTTAAGTTGGACAATGTCCTCATTGGCAGATGCATGGATGCAAAAGGGTTCAAAAAGATAGTACCTGAGTGACGTAAACTACTAGATCAGTCTGAATCCACTGGGTTGCCTCCCAGGAAGCGCTGAGTTTAATGCCTCCAGCTGGGCGGTGCCTGGTGTCAGCCCTCAACAAGGGTGACACTTTCCTTGGGGGGTACCTGGGCCAGGAAATGCTTCAATCTTTGACCATTGACTGTAAAGGTGTGCCCGGTATTAAGATCGGCGATTTCGACTGCCCCATTGGAAAAGGGCTTGACCACCCGAAATGGTCCTGTCCATTTGGACCTAAGTTTCCCTGGAAAGAGTTTCAGGCGTGCATCAAATAGCCAGACTTGTTGGTTTGGCTCAAAGGTTTTCCTATGAATGAGTCGGTCATGGACGGCTTTCATTTTCTCCTTATATAGCCGACTATTGTCAAAGGCGTCCCGACGAATTTCTTCAAGCTCAGATAATTGAAGAGTCCTTTGCGCACCAGCTAACTGGGGATCCATGTTACATTGCTTAACAGCCCAGTAAGCCCGGTGTTCCAATTCGACAGGGAGATGGCAAGCTTTGCCAAAGACCAAGCGGTAAGGTGACATGCCTATCGGGGTCTTAAAAGCGGTCCTGTATGCCCACAAGGCATCATCAAGTCGTGTGGACCAGTCTTTCCTGTCAGGTCTCACAGTCTTCTGTAAAATGTTCTTGATTTGTCTGTTTGAGACCTCAGTCTGCCCATTTGTTTGTGGATGATACGGGGTGGCAATGCGGTGGTTTACCCCGTATTTTCTAAGTAGGGCATGGAACTGGGAATGGATAAAATGGCTTCCACCATCACTGATCATGGCCTTGGGTATTCCAAAATGGGAAAAGATGTTCTTCTTGACAAAGTCCATGACCGTCTTGTGATCGCATCGTCGGGTGGCGACGGCTTCAATCCATTTGGAAACATAGTCTACCGAGACCAAGATATACTCGAAGCCGTTGGATGGTGGAAAGGGGCCCATAAAATCGATACCCCAAACGTAGAAAATTTCGACAATCAAAATGGGCTGAAGGGGCATCATATCTTTTTTGGTCATTGTCCCTAGTGTTTGGCATCGTGAGCAAGTCTTGGCAAAGATGTGTGCATCCTTGAATAGGGACGGCCAATAAAACCCAGACTGCAAAACTTTTGCAGCTGTTTTCTTGCCAGAGAAATGGCCGCCACATGCTTGGTCATGACAAAAGGAAAGCACACTCTGAACCTCGTCTTCGGGGAGGCACCTCCTGATGATCTGATCAGCACAGAGGCGAAACAACATGGGATCATCCCAGAAATAGTGCTTGGCCTCAGCCAAGAACCTGTCTCGTTGCTGTCTGGACCAGCTGTGCGGGGTTTGTCCTATAACCAGGTAGTTGACATAGTCAGCATACCATGGTATTTTCTTGTCTTGCACGGCTAGGATGTGTTCATCAGGAAAGGTATCAGATAGAGGTAGGGAGGGTCCAATGTGGTCTGGATGAAGTCTTGACAGGTGGTCAGCCACCACATTTTTCGATCCGGCCTTGTCTTGGATTTCCAGGTCAAATTCCTGCAAAAGCAGGATCCATCTGACGAGCCTGGGTTTTGCGTCCTTTTTGGCCAACAGGTGCCGGATGGCTGAATGGTCGGTGTAGATAGTCACGTGGGATCCCAGCAAGTATGATCGGAATTTTTCCAGTCCAAAGACTACAGCAAGCAACTCTTTTTCTGTGACCGTATAATTACGCTAGGCCTCGTCCAACGTTTTGCTCGCGTAGTAGATCACCACGGGCTTCTTGTTTTGCCTTTGTCCCAGGACAGCGCCTATGGCAAAATCTGATGCGTCACACATAATCTCAAAATCCTGGGACCAGTCTGGGGGTTGAAGTACAGGTGCGGTGGAGACTAAGTCCCGGAGAGTATGATAAGCCTGGGTGCAATCAGGAGACATGTGGAAAGTTGCGTCGTTGGCTAGAAGGTCGGTCAAGGGTTTGGAAAGTTTGGAAAAGTCTTTGATGAACCTTCGGTAGAAGCCAACATGTCCTAGGAAAGAACGAATCTGTCGGACCGAACTAGGTGGAGGAAGTTTGGAAATTAAATCAACCTTAGCTCGATCTACCTCGATGCCCTTATGCGAAACGATGTGTCCGAGGACAATTCCTTCTTGAACCATAAAATGGCTCTTTTCCCAACTTAACACCAAGTTAACCTCGATACATCGTTTTAGGATTTTCTCCAAGTTGCTCAAACAATGGTCGAATGAATTCCCGAATACAGAGAAATCATCCATAAAGACCTCCAAGTATTCACCCACCATTTCTGAAAAAATGGCTAGCATGCAACGCTGGAAGGTTGCGGGTGCGTTGCATAACCCGAACGGCATTCGACGGAATGCAAATGTGCCATACGGGCAAGTGAATGTGGTCTTTTCCTGATCTTCCGGAGCAATTGCGACTTGGTTATATCCTGAATATCCATCCAGGAAGCAAAAATACTTCTGCCCTGCCAATCTTTCAAAGATTTGGTCAATGAATGGCAAGGGGAAGTGGTCCTTCTTAGTGGCTTCGTTAAGCTTCCTATAATCAATACACACCCGCCATGCGGTGGTGGTGCGGGTGGGAATGGATTCGCCATGATCATTAGTGACAACGGTGAGCCCAGCCTTCTTTGGAACCACTTGAGTGGGGCTCACCCAGGGGCTATCAGAGATAGGGTAGATGATGTCGGCGTCGAGCCACTTGATAATTTCTTTTTTAACGACCTCCCGCATGTTAGGGTTTAACCGTCTCTGCATCTGGCGGGAAGGTCGGGCCCCGTCTTCCAGGTAAATCTTGTGGGTGCAATAGGTGGGGCTAATTCCTCTTAGATCTGAGATGGTCCAACCAATGGCGGCCCGATGTTCTGAAAGAGTTGCAGTCAACCTTAGTTCCTGATCCTTGGCTAGATGGGAATTAATAATCACTGGGAAGGTCTGGCCAGGTCCCAAGAAGACGTACTTGAGATTCTCGGGCAATGGTTTAAGTTCAGGTGCGGGTGGGACCACAGTCGATGGGAATGGAAAGGGCGGTAGTTGATCAACATTGATTTCTTCAAATGGTGTCATGTGATGATACTCAGCCTTACAGAGGTCCACAGGTAATGATGGTGGCGAGTCAGAACTACGGGTTTGGTGGTCTGAGACAGAATTGAGGGTAAGGCATTCCTCGATTAAAGTTTCCACGGGATCATGTTCCACAATGTAATCACAATCAAAAGACTTTGTTGCCCGGAAGATATCTAATTGCATTTTCCTATCTCCGAAGGCGATTTCCATACATCCCGTGTCGCAATCGATGTTTGCTTTAGCCGTGGCTAAGAAAGGTCTGCCTAAGATTATGGGTGCGTTCTGTAATTTTTCAGGGACTTCCATGTCGAGCACCAAAAAGTCGACTGGGAAATAGAAGTCCTTGACCCGTACAATCACGTCCTCGACAACCCCCTTCAGGGTTTTCACTGATCTATCCGCCAGCTGGATGGTGACAGGGGTTGGTGCCAGCTCCCCAAAACTAAATTGGTGGTACAAGGTTGTGGGAATTAGGTTGATAGAAGCACCTAGGTCCAGGAGCGCTCTATCAAATGTCATGTCCCCGATGTTGCAGGAAATCAGGGGTGCTCCTGGGTCAGTTCGTTTGAGTGGAAGGTTGCTTGATATCACGGAACTGGCTTGCTCAGAGAGTATAACCTTCCTAGGTGCTTGAGGTCTCGGCTTACGCTTGGGTGTACAGGCATCCTTTAAGAACTTGGCGTAAGCGGGGATGTGTTTGACAGCTTCTAGAAGCAGAATATTAATCTGTACTTGTTTAAAAATTTCCATCAGCTCCTCAGTTTCCACAGTATTCTTTTTTCTCTTGATTGTTTCCAAGGCCTCAGGATAGGGTGTCTGGATTGGTTCCATGTTTGGGTCCTTGGTTGGTGCTTCTTCTAAGTCGGGTAAAGTCTCGGGGAGAGTCGGCCATTTGGGATCCTGGGTTTTGGTGCCGCTTCTCAAGGTCACCGCATTCGCAGAGGCATTGGGGCCATGGGGTGATCCTTGAGAAGATGAGGATGAAGAGGCGCCAAACCCAGGAGGTGTTTGTGGAGCCGGTTGGACCATATGAGCCTGCCCGGGGTTGCCTTGGAACCCTTGCGAATTGGGGCCTCTGTTAATTATGTTTCGCGGGTTTGGTTGTGGTTGGGAAGGTAGAGATCCTTGCTGTTTACAGTCCAAGAGTTGGCTTAACTGTCCCTTTACCAAGGCCATTTCTTCCTGATGTTTTTGGTTCATGTCAGCCATCATCTTTATTAGGGTGTCCATTTGGTTTTGTGGGGGAGGGGCCACCCTATTTTGGTTATATTGGGGTCTAACTGGTGGTCCTTGCTGATAGGGGGGCAAGTGTGGCTGTTGGTTTGGCCTGGGCTGGTTTTGAAATTGCGGTAGTTTCTGGTTTGTCCAACCAAAGTTGGGGTGATTACGCCAGCCGGTGTTGTAAGTGTTGGAGAAAGGGTCAGGTTTTGCATATCCTTGGACGGCTTGCACATCTTCTAGAATAGCCGATGTTGATGAAGAAGGAAGGGAGTAATCAAGGGTCGAGGGAGCAAAGGTCCCTCCTTGGAACATGGTTGGGGGTTGTTCCAGGTTTAGTTGGGTGAAGGGTTGGACCAGGTCAACATTATGTGCTCCTTTTGCTAGGGTGAAAGTCTGCAAGGGGTTCCTGGTCTGGTTTAGAAGCTCATCAATCTTCTTGTCCACCAATTCCACTCGATCCAACTTTTTGGCAATAATGTCCATGTCAACCATTCCAGAATTTGCTTGCACCTCATAAATCCCACCACGAGGTTGACTGGATCTGTTAAACTGGTTCATGGAGGCATTGTTGAGCGAATTCTCGCTCATAGACTCAAAGAGCTCAAACGCGCTCTCCTCGTCTTTGTTTAGGAAGTTTCCCCCGCATGATGCATCGACGAAGTTCCGTAGGTTGCTATCCAGACCGTGGTAGAAGATCTGGGCCAATTGCCACCTTGGAACTTCGTGGTGTGGGCATTTCCTCAAAAGTTCATTGAATCTTTCCCACGCCTCATGAAATTGTTCCCCACCCTGGAGTGTGAAGGTAGTGATAGCTCTTCTGAGGGCATTGGTCTTTCCTATGGGGAAGAATTTCTTTAAAAATGCATGCCTCAGTTCCTCCCAGGTGGTGATGGGTCTACCTAGGGTTCTAAGCCAATGAGAAGCCTTGTCTCTTAATGAGAAAGGGAACATCTTGATTAGAACAATATCAAGGGTAATGTTCCTAGGTTTTACTGTTCTTGCTATGCGGTCGAGATCTTCTAGGTGCTGAAAGGGGTCTTCATTTGAGCTTCCATGAAAGTGGCTCTGGATTAGACTTAATACATTAGGTTTTAGCTCAAAATCGTCTCCCCCTTCGGGGATCCTAAGGTGTGGCTCGACTCTAATGGCAGAAGGGTTATAGAAATCACGAAGGGGTCTTGGCTGGTTCTGAAATGGTGGTAAATCAAGTGGTGGTTGTCCTGGTATGTCATTGAAAGGTGGTGGTTGTTCTTGCGGGTTCTGTAACCGTTGTATGGCTTGCATGATGGTGTGGATTTGTCGTTGCTGAAGCCGATGGTTAGCATTGATTTGAGCCTGGACGACAGCCATAGCATCTGGTGGGGGTTGATCTTCAGCCTCATCTACCCTAGGTTCAGCCATGTTTTCAATAGAATTACGTCGCCTAGATTCCTGCCCCAAAACACACAATTCGGGATGCAGTGAGCGCCTCCTGTGCATGCACTAGAGAAGAACTGGAGGGGATGCGAAGGGCGACAGATGCGAGAAATGTGTTTCAATCAAGCACGCAAGCCTAATCCTTATGGTGTATTCCTTAGGAGACCTAGAAATCTCACAAAGGGTGATTAAGTCCGTAAGCACTGGACTTCCCTTCTCAAGGCTAATCTGGCCAGGTTGATTACGAGGGGATTGCAGGGAAGGTTCTTCCTTTGGCTTGCGCCTCCGGTTCCATAGACGCCACAACCACGGTCGTTTGACACTGCCCCGCAGCCTAGTCACCAGATTCTACCAAGGGAATGAAAGCCAAGTGCCTAGCAGACAAAACCTCACCTTTTGAGACTTAACTCAGTCCTGCCTAGGGCACGTCTACTCAGTTTTAAAGGGCTAGGATAGTGCTTGTGCTTAGGGTGATGTGATGAGGCGTTGATTGGGGTGGTGCCTCTTAATGTTCTACTTTCAAAGTGTGTGCTTCTAGCAAAACATGATTTTCAAGCAAGGATTTGTTAAGATATAGTGTCTTTTTAGTGTTCATCCTTTCTTAAGTACTTTTTAGGGTTGACGTGTCTTAATTTTTTCAAACAAGTTTCAGTGGGCACGTCAAGTTCTGCACAAAACTTAGTGAAAGTAGATTTCCTTTTTGTAGAGGCTCTAAAACCCTAGTGTACTCATCCTGATAATCATGCAGCTTCTATTAGATGAGTCAGTTTTAGGGTTGAGTGGTGCGGCCCAGGTCAACTCACGGTGGTTTCGCAAACACCACTCAAGAGAAAGAGAAAAGAGCACTCCAAGAATTTATCCAGCATATTAGAGTGTACATTTTTTGTAGGGTGATGTGTTAAGAATGTGGGTCAAGCAATCATTCACCACGCCAATTTTTTAGTTTTTATGATTTTTTTTAGATTTTTCACGCAAGCAAACAATGAGAGAGAGAGTACTTACTATCGGTCCTCAAGGCGCCTACTTCCTTGCTACCATAGTGGAATGCGTCGCTTCGCCGTCCATGCGCCGAATTCCTGCAACCGTCAAGTAAAAAGGAAAATAGGGCATTAGAAGATATGAGAATGAAGGTGGAATGGAGGTGATAAAACAAATCCGTTGCCTCCCCGGCAGCGGCGCCAAAAACTGACGTGCCTTCGTGCGTGTGTGTTAAGAGGTGTCGTTATAGTTGCACTTGATACGTGGTTTTAAAAGAAGTAAACGGAGGTGAGTCCGAGTGTCGATCTCAGGGAGGCGTGGAAATCGGATTTTGTTTACCATTTGTTGTCACGAAAAAGGCGGAGTTTTGCTTGCGAAAGAAACGGTTTTGAAAAGCGAGAGATAGAGAGAGTTTAGGGTTAGAAAGCTCTTGGTTTTGATCATGCACTTTAAACATAAATTAAAAAGGCAACTAAATGAAAAATAATTTCATTAAACATGCATTCATAGTTCATGGTTTACAACATTAAATACATGCTTCAACAAAAGTAAATGAAAGCTTAAAAGAGAGAGAGAGAGGTAGAGAGAGAGTGGAGAGCGACGAGGCAGCCACGGCGGTGGAGGAGGCTCCGTCGGCGGCTCGTCGTCTCCGGCGATTACAAGAGTGCCTAAGACTAGCTAGGAGAGGAGTGGAGTAGTTGCAAGTGGGAGAGGATGCCTTGAATGGTGGTAGAAGGGGGTTTAAATAGAGTTAAGGGCTTCCTAAAAGAAGAATGTGCTTTAACGACATCCAGAACGTCGCTAAAACCGCTTCCATATACGTCGGTGAAGGCCTTCTGCCGCCGGTCAGCCGCCCGCCCCTCTCTCTCTTCAGGCGCGATCCGTGGACGTCGAACGAGAGCCGTCCGATTGATGATCGGACGGCTGAGATCCTCCCGCGCCTGCGCTAGGATAGCGCTTCGGGCGTGCGTGCGCGCGCGCGTTTCCGCCCGGCGTGCGCGCGCGCGTGGGAGGTGGGGCGCTGTCGTCGCGCCGCGTGGCGCGATCCTAGCCGCTCGCTTCTGATCGCGTGGCTCAATTTTGCCGCGCCCTTCGCCCGCAAGTGATTTCTGCTCCGCGCGATTCGAACGCGCGTCGCCGCGACGCGCGCGTGCGCGCTAACCGTTGCGCCACGCCCGCGCTTTGTCGCGGCGACCGCGGGCGAGCGTGCGGATCTCAGCCGTTCGATCGAAGATCAACGGCCGAGATGCGTCCTTGGCTGGCTTGGGGGCGTGCGGGCGGCGGGGGTGGGGCGACGTGGCGCGTTCTAGGCCGTTGATCTCCAGATCAACGGTCAGGATTTCTTGGGCCCATTGTGGGAGCTCCGGATGTCGGATTTGGCCGATCTTGAGTCCGTTAGACTCCGTTCGTCGTCCTGAATCCATCCGTGCGGTCCGATTGCTCATCTGAGGCCTGCTTTGACAAATGCTTTACACAAATGGCCATTAATACAGTTTATAAGCAATCTTGGTATTTGATGCATGCAATGCTCCTATTCTACTTTATGTTGTGCCTTTTATTCTAAAGATAGGCCATATTCAACCTAATTACTACCCCCTTGCGTGGCGTTATCAGTGTGGCCTGTCACACCACATGCCCACGGTGGTGGAGGGTCGTCGCCGCGGTTGAGGCCGACGGTGTGGAATGGAAGAGATGGACTCTCTGCACAGTGTGGGTTGGGGGTGGAGGCCTGCTTTGCTCGGCAGCCTCTCTCCTCTTTTTGTAGCTACCTGCACGAATTTGAATGGAGAGGCGGGAGCAGATCCACCTTCTCTGTTGATCCATGAATGTGGCTTTAGTGCGGCAGGAGGCGTTGCAGCGGCAGCCGAGCCGTTGCTGAAAAGAAGAAGAATAAAGGATATTATTAAAATATTATGGTTATTTATATATAAACCCTCAACTTTTATATTGACTTAAACAATGTTCCTAATTGGTTAACTAATTAAATGAATGCCATTCTAAGTTAATTCTAAATGCATTTAAAATATGAATGCAATGCATGAATTATGTAATTAAATTAGAAATATGAATTAATCTGTTTACATCCTAATTTATGCTAAATAAATGTTAGAATTAACCTAATGTCTAGGCACTTAAATACTTAAATAGCCCACAACTATGGGCTAATCAAATACCCCCATGCCTAGTTTTTGCTAGTCCCTAGCAAAATTAAGCGAAACCTAGCACTCCAAGTAGGCTAGTCAACTCACTTGGTCTTCCTTCAGAAGCATATTAAGTTCAGACTCTAGACCCAAGGTTCCTAAGTAGTTGCTAAGTTACAGACTAGGTCGGCTAAAGACGAGTTGCAGGCACAAGTTTATCTGATTTCTGACTCTACCCTAAAGTTTATTGATCCCTGAGATTAAAGCATCCGTGCCTGTGCATTGGTCTGAGTTATTTGAGTTAAAGGAAAATGTTTACATATATATATTTTGTTTGATTCTTCTAAGTCAAATTCAGATCAGCTATCAACACGATCTGTGTCGGATTCATTGTCCCCATTACCATACCTTGAAGGGTGCCTGGCTTTTGATGCTTCAAGATAGCACCGCCCATAACGACCCCAAGAACTCCTAGCAATCGACACTTCGAGATAGTATTGCCCATGGATTTCTTAAGCAAATTTAGGCCTATGGCAATCGGCACTTCGAGATAGGGCCGCCCATGGTACCTGAACCGTACAATGCGCTTACATGCCCCCAGTAGGGTGGATATCCTAATAGACAAGCGCCGAGGAGGTAATATGTTATCATCGCATCCTTAAGGTGAGTATATACTCCACCTCTCCTACGGCGGGAACTCTTCCAATCAAAATGTGTTTTCAAGCCTCTCCTAAGTCAAAACTAAGAGAACCAAATCTCTTTTCAGAAAGAAAGAAATTAAGCTAATTACCAGACCAAGTGTGTGAAATTTGGATGCTTGGGTTACAAGGACCCGTAAACCAAAAGGTAGAACAAGACTCCAGGTACTACCCCACCTTTTAACTCAAACCCTAGCTTCCCTTCCTCAGCCACTTGAGGAATGGTCCGCAACTTAACTCCTACTTAAGTTTTTAAGTCCACAAAGGACCCTAAATGTCTAAAACTAGCAGCTCATTTAGCTTCAAAAGTTTGACCCTAGAATTAATTTAGTCTACCATAGAGTTCTGATTTGCTTAAGAATGCAGGACTTAGCCAGTTAAGCTCAAAACTTCTTTTGTTTTTTTATGCATGCTATAAACAAAATGCCTCAGGTCCTCTCCCCCATGCCTGGTTCAAACAATGTCCTCATTGAAAACAAAAATAGCTAAAGGAAGATATTACCTGAGGCGGAGAATGGTAGGAGCTAAGGCTCCTCAAGATTGACTTCGTCAACAGATGGCCATCTAAAGTTATGTACAGTTTTAACCGTTGACCGTTGACGATAAAGGGAGTTGCTGAAGAGGAAGGATTTTTAATCTCCACAGCTCCATGCGGAAATACTTTGGTGATTATGTAAGGCCCATCCCAATGAGATTTTAACTTCTCAGGAAAAAGCTTATGTTTGGAATTGAAAAGCCAGACTTGTTGGTTGGGCTCAAAGGTCTTTCGAAGAATAAACTTACCATGCAAGACCTTAGTTATTTCTTTATAAGCTTGAGAGGTGTCATAAGCATCATTCCTCAGCTCCTCAAGCTCACTTAATTCTAGAAGTCATGCCTTACCTACCTTCTCTAAATCCATGTTAACACTTCGAATAGCCCAAAGTGCTTTATGTTCCAACTCAATAGGTAAATGGCACTCTTTTCCATACACAATCGGAAAGGGAGAAGTACCCAAAGGGGTCTTATAGGCCATTCGATAAGCCCACAAAGTATCATCGAGATTTTGGGACCAGTCTTTCCTATCAGGTCTAACGGTCTTTTCCAAAATATTTTTTATCTCCCTATTTGATACTTCAACTTGGCCACTTGTCTGAGGATGGTAAGGGGTAGCAACCTTGTGAGTCACTCCCAAACTCCTGATTAACCGATTGAAGTGGTGGTTTTGGAAATGAGGTCCCCCATCACTTATAATAGTCTTGGGGCAGCCAAAATGAGATATGATATTGGCCTTCACAAATTTCAAAACCACAGAGTGGTCATTTGTGCGCATAGGAATGGCCTCTATCCATTTAGAGACATAATCAACTGCCACCAAGATATATTCATAACCACGGGACAACAGGAAGGGGCCCATAAAGTCAATTCCCCACACATCAAAAATTTCAACAGATTGAATAGGATGTTGAGGCATTTCATTCCTCTTCCCAATCGTTCCAGTCCGTTGACATCTAATACAGGCCTTAACAAAATTATGAGAATCCTTAAATAAGGAAGGTCACCAAAAATCGAACTGGAGAACCTTAAAAGCAGTTTTCTTAGCACCAAAGTGTCCTCCACAATGAAGTTCATGGCAAAAACTCAGTACACTTTGTTGTTCCTCTTTAGGCACACAACATATCAATACTTGGTCTTGTTCAATTCTAAATAGTTCTGGCTCTTCCCAATGAAAATATCTTGCTTGAGAAATAAATCTCTTTCTATTCTGCTCATCCCATGAGCCAGGAGTTTGTCCAGTGACCAAGTAATTTACAGTGTCTGCATACCAAGGTAAAGTTGGTGTTACCGCCATCAGAGTTTCATCGGGATATGTCTCGCAAATGTCTCCAGAAAGAGAGTCATTAAGAAGAAGGCGAGACAGGTGGTCAGCCACAACATTTTCTACTCCTTTCTTTTCACGTATTTCCAAGTCAAATTCTTGAAGGAGTAGGATCCACCTAATCAGACGTGGCTTAGAATCTTTCTTAGCAATGAGATGTTTCACTGCTGCATGATCAGTAAAAATAACTACCTTAGACCCAAGTAGATAAGACCTAAACTTCTCCAGAGCAAAAACTACAGTAAGTAATTCTTTTTCAGTGACGGTGTAGTTTTGCTGAGGTTCGGTTAAAGTCTTGCTTGCATAATGCAGCACATGAGGTCTTCCCTCAACCCTTTGTCCAAGGACTGCTCCACTGCATAATCCGAAGCATCACACATAAGCTCAAATGGGAGTGTCTAATCAGGAGCTTGGAGAATAGGCATAGAGATCAAGGCCTCCTTTAGAGTTTGAAAGGCCTCGGCACACTTAGAATCAAAACTGAAGGAAGATTCCTTCGCCAACAAGTCATGAAGTGGCCTAGAAATCCTACTAAAATTTTTAATAAAGCACCTATAAAAGCCAGCATGGCCCAGAAAGGATCTAATCTGTTTGACATTCGTAGGCAATGGAAGTTTGGAAATAGAATCAATCTTGGCTTTATCTACTTCCAAACCTTGCTCGGATACAACATGCCCAAGTACAATTCCTTTCTGTACCATGAAGTGACTTTTCTCCCAACAGACTAAACCAGTCTCCTTACATCGTTTCAACACATTCTTCAGGTGCAGGAGACACTGGTCGAAAGACAAGCCATAAATGGAGAAGTCATCCATAAACACTTCAACACACTTGTCAATCATGTCCGAAAAGATAGACATCATACACCGCTGAAAAGTTGCAAGGGCATTACATAATCCAAACGACATACGCCTGAATGCAAAAGTACTGTAAAGACTCGTGAATGTCATCTTTTCCTGGTCATCGGGAAAGACTGCCACCTGATTGTACCTAGAATATCCATCGAGAAAGCAATAGTACTTATTCCCTACCAATTTTTTGAGAATTTGATCAATAAAAGGCAAAGGAAAGTGATCCTTCTGGATAGCGGTGTTCAGCATGCGGTAATCAATACAGACCCTCCATCCAGTTGAGGGTCTAGTGACAACTTGTTCACCTTGGTCGTTGAGTTCCACAGTAAAGCCTGCCTTGTTTGGCACCACATGAATGGGACTGACCCATTTACTATCAGTAATGGGATATATGATCTCGGCGTCCAACCACTTCAGGATTTCCTTTTTAACCACCTCCCTCATATTAGGATTCAGACGTCTCTGCATGTCCCTAAAAGGCTTGATGGAATCATCAGTATAGATGTGGTGCATGCAGAGTGTAGAGTCTATACCCTTAATGTCAGCAATGCTCCAAGCAATAGCTTCCTTGTGCCTTGACAGGCATTCAAACAAGGCTCCCTCCTGTGCCTCAGATAGCACAGCCTAAATGATAACGGGGAGCATATCATTGGACCTAGGAAAACATACTTGAGAGTGTCAGGGAGGGGTTTCAACTCAAGGTCGGGGGCTTGTATGGTTGAGGGTTTCATAATAGATGTCCCCATCTCAGGTAGCAAATCTACCTTCGGCGGAAATGATGGGGGAAGAGACTCAGCAGAAACTCCTAGCAATTCCTCAAGTTCTAATATATCCCCTTCACATTCCTCCAAAAGATGGGAATGCTCATCTAGCATGACATGCTGAAGGGGGTCATCACATAACATTGCAGGAGTTTCCTCTTTAATCAGGTCATCTATCACCTCAACGTGAGAACAATCCTCAAGTCCGGCTTGTTTGTAAGCATCAAACACATTAAGCTGGATTTTCCTTTTCCCAAAGCCCATTTTCAATGCCCCAGTATTGCAATTGATTGAAGCATGCGAAGTTGCAAGGAAGGGGCGGCCCAAAATGATGGAGGGTTTGGTTGGCTTGTTGGTAGGGTCAGTGTCCAAAACTAAGATGTCAACGGGAAAGAAGAAATCCTCCACTCTTATGAGGACATCTCCCAAAATTCCCTGTGGTGTCTTAAGTGATCGATCAGCAACTTGAAGGATTACAGGGCTAGGCTTCAGATTGCCTCCCCCAAGTTGTTCATACACGTAGCTCGGAAGGATGTTCACCCTTGCACCCAGATCAAGTAGAGCCTCATCAATTTGTAAGTCACCAATAACTACAAAGATGTATGGGGCTCCTGGGTCCTTAAGTTTCGGGGGTGTACCATGTTGAACAATTGAGCTAACAGAATCAGGCAGGACAACTTTTGATTGGACCTATTTTCTAGATTGCCGCTTTTTCATTCACAGGTCCTTTAAGAAGCGGGCATAAGACGGTATCTGCCTGATAGCTTCAAGCAAAGGCAGGTTAATCTACACTTGCTTGAAAGTTTCCATAATCTCATCCATCTTATCTTTGGCTCCAGATGAGCCAGCAGAAGTTTGCCCAGAGGTGGATAAGCGCTCTGGAAAAGGCACTCTCAATCTCTGGGTGGAAGGGTTGTCATGTCGAGTAAGGGGTAGAACGGGGGCAACTTCTTCCGGTGAGGTGATTTCAAGTAGAGAAGATTTGGGCAAGTCTTCTCCGATGGGGGTGAAAGTTGGGGTGGATGGTTTTTTAGGGGGGAGACTATAGGAGCATCGGGTTTGGAAATTTCTTTCCCACTCCTCAAAATAGTCATCGCGTGAGCATGCTCTCTAAAGACAATCCCTTTTCCTTTAGGATTTTCCTCAGCAGCACTGGGGAGCTTCCCAGTCTCCCTCTATCTAACGACTTCAACAAGGTGTCCAATTTGTGATTTCATCTTATGTATAGCCTTGCCATGAGATTTGATGATGGCACTTTGACTTTCTTGAATAGCTTTCAACATCGCCTTCAATTCATCCATCTTAGAGGTTTTAGGTTGGGCAAAGGTCTGAGGTTGGTTCATTTGATGGTTTTGAAAGGATTGTGGTTTGTAATTCCCTGGATTTGAGACATTTCCTTGTCTCCATGAAAAGTTTGGGTGGTTCCTCCATCCCTCATTATAAGTGTCGAGAAAGGGTCATTACAAGGTCTTGGACGAAACCCTTGAGCAGCATTCAAATCTACTTGTACAAGCTCAGGGAATTGGGAGGCCAAGTGGCAATCCACAGTGGCGTGTGTATTGCCTTGACAAATTAAGCATTCGAAAGCTTGGGAAGTGGAGGAGTTAGGTACGAATGAACTCGGGTTCGACATAAGCCTTTCCATGTTTTGATTCAATAATTAAATCTGATAGGCTAAATTCTGGGTGTCCCTTGCCTCATTCGCCTCCAACTTTCTTTGCATGAGAGTGGGCTTTCTATCCATGTAGGCAGAATTCAAGTGAATAGAATTCTCACTCGAAGTATCAAATAAGTTCCAAGCTTCATCCTCATTCTTAGATAGAAAGGTTCCTACACAGGCACCATCCACAGTTTGCCAATGCGAATCATTAAGTCCGGTGTAGAACCTTTCAACCAATTGCCATTTAGGCACCTAGTGATGTGGGCAAAGTCTCAGCAAGTCGTTAAAGCGATCCCACGCATCATGGAATGCTTCCCCATCCTTTTGAACAAAACTCATAATTTCCCTCCTAAAGTGATTTGTTTTGCTCATGGGGAAGTACTTCGTCAAAAACTCCTTCTTCAGGGCATCCTAAGTATTTATATTATCAAGGGTGTGATACCAATACTTGGCTTTGTCCTTAAGGGAGAAGGGAAAGAGGGTTCGCATTTGAGCATCATCAGTAACGCCCTGCAGCTTCACCGTGGAACAGACCTTGGTGAATTCCTCAATATGCCTGTAAGGGTCTTCCCTAGTAGTACCATAAAAGGAGGGTAGCAAGGATATGGTACTACTTTTGATCTTATATGGATTGTCCCCTCCAGGTCTATGTAGTGTAGGGCTAGCTTGATTGGTTGGGATGAAATATTCCTTAAGGCTCCTTTGACCGGCCATTTCTACCCTTGGAAGGTCTCTTCTCAGGATTCTTTCAGGTTCAGGATCAAACACAAGTTGTCTCCTAAGAGAACGCCTACCAAGCATGCACTACAAACACAATTCAAAAGAACTTGTTCGGTCTTTACAAATTTAGGCTTTTGACTTTATTTCAAATTGTAGGTGACAAAATAAGTTGCCCAATCAATTACGCGCCTATTGTCAACCTTCGAAATGCCTAAAAAGACCTAGTTGGAGCTTAGGTATTCTTCCCTAAATCTCAAATGGTCAAGTAAATCCAAAGACATAAGATCGAGGGATGCAAGTAGGCCTAAGCCTTCCTTTGAAGTTGTGCTTTCGCGGTGCTTCTCAACTACCCCCAAAATTCCGTGACAGGGTATCCCCCTCTTTGGATTTACAAAACCTTTGATCTCAAGTTCCGAACACTTCAGAATCCAACAGTAGGAGGGCTCTTGTCCTAGTCGTTTCAAGACTTAGGAGTGTCTAAATGAGTGCTATGGTGCAAAAGATATAAGTGTGCATTCACCGCAAAAGGATTTTGAATTTTGAATCGCACACCACATTTTACAATCAAGTCCTTGATTTTTAGATGTCCCTCCTTTAATTAGTCCTTTTTCTCGAATATATGTGACCACTTGTTAGATCACTTCAAGACAAATTTTGTGGTCTTTGAATTAAATCCAAATGCAATGCGTGATCAAGAATAGGATACAAAGTAAGAGAATGCGTACCTTGCTTCCAGCAATCAACGATGCAAGAATGCACGCAATGCGGAGAAATAAATCTAGAGGCTGCTCATATAGACCTAAATGGTTCGTCCTAGGGTAGGCAGCTTTTAGCAGGCAACTCATTTTTTTTATTTTATTTTTTTTAAACTACTTATGCACAAAGCAAATAAAAGTAATCAATAAACTAAAAACCTAAATCTAAAGAAAAGGAAACAGGCTCCCAAAAATTACCCAACACGGGCCTAAAACAAAATCGGGGAACAAACCCCTCAAAATATACCCCAGAACAAGGGTTTCAAACAAAATGCAATGAAAAATTAAATCTAAAGTCTTAATTCTATTATAATCAAATTAGCGACTAAATACACAATGATGACCGTCGCATCCTCAGCCTTCTCCTCCTTTTCAAAATAGCTCGACCAATTCTCCTCTGGCGACATCAAGGGTCGCCTCTCACAATAGCTGATTCTTGCACAAATTTCTCGCACAAAAAAGAAATAATAAATGGTCAAATCACTGTTCAATTGAGAAATAATCAAAATAAAATCAGGTGAAATTATTGCATCTGTTGCCTCCCCGGCAACGACGCCATTTGACGAGTCGTTTGTAGTTTTATGTGGTGGAAAAAATCGACTAATCAATATTTAAAAAGAAATAACCACTCGCAGAAGAGCGGGTTGTATCCACAAGGAGGCAATGACATATTTAAATTCTCACCGGTTAATAACGTTTGTTCGTAGTTAGTTTAGACAAGAATGAAGCCAAATTTGCATTCAGATTAAGTTTGAATCAATTAATCATGCTGAAATAGCAATTCTTAATAACTAGAGCATATTTGTTGCAATGTGGATTCAATAAATATCATTAAAAGATGACAATGGCAAAAAATGTAATTATTAATGGCATGAATACTCTAGCAAAACAGGGGATTTATTCCCCTTGGCCGTGCGTGAAGAGGAGTGAACGGCCGAAGGCGGGAAGCTCGAAGGAAGTTCTTTGGACCGAGGGCTTCGCAGCGGTGGTGGCGGCGAGTCGCGTGGTGGCCGGAGCTGGCCGGACGGAGCTCCGGCGAAGGTGGCTGCCAACGGTGCTGCAGCTGTTGGAGGTGATGCGCTTGCACGCACGAAGGCTGCTTGTAGGCGGTGTGCACGGCCTGTTGTTGCGCACACTGATTCCGCATCTTCTGCTCGAGGAGTTGCAGGCGGAAGCGGGGTGCACTGCTGTTGGTGGAAGGCACTGCAGGCGAGTGCATGCGCTGGAGTGGAAGTGGGGTGCGCTGCTGTTGGTGGAAGGCACTGCAGGCGGAAGGTGCGGGTGCGCTGGAGCGGACGCGCGGGCTTGACGCTGCTGCAAGCTGCTGGCGAGAGTAGGCTTGGCACTGCAGGTAAGTGCGTGCATGCATTGCTACGGCACTGCAGGTAGCGGCGGGGAGGCTGCAGGCGCGGGAAGGCTGCAGCTGCTGCTGGATGCTGCTGGCTGTGCCTGCCTTGCGCGTGGCTGGAGGGCATGCAGGGGAATGTTGCAGGAGGTGCAGCCTTACTGTAGGCGTGCGGGCAGGCGCTGCAAACGTAGGGGGCGAGGGACGTTGCTGCTGGAGTGGGGGGGTCTAAGCTTCAGACGTCCGAGAAACTTCCCGGATGTCTTAACTGGTGGAGGGGTGATTGCAGTAGTTGCGATGGTCGTTGTTGGTGACGACGGTGAGGAAGGTGCACGGCGAGGTGCTCACAGTAATGCGGACGATCTCCAGATGGCGGTGTGGCCTATCACACCACCCGCCCACGGTGGTGGAGGGTCATCGCCATGGTTGAGGCCGGCGGTGTGGAATGGAAGAGATGGACTCTTTGCACAGTGTGGGTTTGGGGTGGAGGCCTGCTCTGCTCGGCAGCCTCTCTCCTCTTTTTGTAGTTGCCTGCACGAATTTGAATGGAGAGGCGAGAGCAGATCCACCTTCTCCGTTGATCCATGAATGTGGCTTTAGTGTGGTAGGAGGCGTTGCAGCAGCAGTCGAGTCGTTGTTGAAAAGAAGAAGAATAAAGGATATTATTAAAATATTATGGTTATTTATATACAAACCCTCAACTTTTATGTTAGCTTAAACAATGTACCTAATTGGGTAACTAATTAAATGAATGCCATTCTAAGTTAATTCTAAATGCATTTAAAATATGAATGCAATGCATGAATTATGTAATTAAATTAAAAATATGAATTAATCTATTTACATCCTAATTTATGCTAAATAAATGTTAGAAATAACCTAATGTCTAGGAACTTAAATACTTAAATATCCCACAACTATGGACTAATCAATAAGCTCCTAGAAAGGGCACTCTCAGTCTCTGGTGGAAGGGTTGCCATGTCGATCGAGTAAGGGGTGGAACGGGGGAAACTTCTTCCGATGAGGTGATTTCAAGTGGAGGAGATTTGGGCAAGTCTTCTACAGTGGGGGTGAAAGTCGGGGTGGATGGTTTTTCAAAGGATGAGACTATAGGAGCATCGGGTTTGGAAATTTCTTTCCCACTCTTCAGAATAGTCACTGCCTAGGCATGCTTCCTAAAGACAATCCCTTTTCCTTTAGGATTCTCCTCAGCAGCACTGGAAAGCTTCCCAGTTTCCCTCTGTCTAACGGCCTCAACAAGGTATCCTATCTGCGGTTTCTTTTCATGTATAGCCTTGTCATGAGATTAGATGATGGAACTTTGACTTTCGTGCATAGTTCTCAACATTACCTTCAATTCATCCATCTCAGAAGTCTTAGGTTGGGCAAAGGTTTGAGGTTGGTTCATTTGTTGATTTTGAAAGGGTTGTGGTTTATAATTCCATGAATTTGAAACATTCCCTTGTCTCCAGGAAAAGTTTGGGTGGTTCCTCCATCCCTCATTATAAGTATTGGAAAAAGGATCATTACGAGGTTTGGGACGGAACCCTTGAGCAGCATTCAGATCCACTTGTACAAGCCCAGGGAATTGGGAGGCCAAGTGGCAATCCACAGTGGCATGTGTATTGCCTTGGAAAATGGAGCATTCAGAAGCTTGGGATGTGGAGATGCTAGATACGAATCGGCCCGGGCTCGACATAAGCCTTTCCATGTTTTGATTCAACAATTGAATCTGATAGGCTAAATTCTAGGTGTCCCTTGCCTCATTTGCCTCCAACCTTCTTTGCATGAGAGTGGGTTTTCTTTCCATGTAGGCAGAATTCAAGTGAATAGAATTCTCACTGAAAGTATCAATAAGGTTCCAAGCTTCATCCACAGTCTTAGATAGAAAGGTTCCTACACAGGCACCATCCACAGTCTGCCTATGCGAATCAATAAGTCCAATGTAGAACCTTTCAACCAGTTGCCACTTAGGCACCTGGTGATGTGTACAAAGTCTCAACAGGTCATAAAAGTGCTCCCACGCATCATGGAAAGCTTCCCCATCCTTTTGAACAAAACTCATAATTTCCCTCCTAAAGTGCTTTATTTTGCTCATGGGGAAGTACTTCTTCAGAACTCCTTTTTCAGGGCATCCCAAGTGTTAATATCATCAAGGTATGATACCAATACTTGGCCTTGTCCTTGAGGGAGAAAGGAAAGAGGGTCCGCATTTGGGCGTCATCAGTAATGTCCTGTAGCTTCACCGTGGAACAGACCTCGGTGAATTCCTCTATATGCCTGTAAGGGTCTTCCCTAGCAGTACCATAAAAGGAGGGCAGTAAAGATATGGTACTGCTTTTGATCTCATAAGGATTGTCCCCTCCAGGTCTATGTAGTGCAGGGCCATTTTGATTGGTCAGAATGAAATATTCCCTAAGGCTCCTTTGACCAACCATTTCTTCCCTTGGGAGGTTCCTTCTTAAGATTCTTTTAGGTTCAAGATCAAACACATGTTGTCTCCTAAGTGATCGCCTACCAAGCATGTACTACAAACAAAATTCAAAAGGGCTTGTTAGGTCTTTATGAATTTAGGCTTTTGACGTTAATTCAAATTGTAGGTGACAAAGAAAGTTGCCCAATCAATTATGCGCCTATTGTTGACCTAGAAATGCCTAAAAAGACTTAGAGCTTAGGTGTTCCTCCCTAAATCTTAAATGGTAGAGCAATTCCAAAGATGGAAGATGGAGGGATGCAAGTAGGCATAAGCCTTCCTTTGAAGCTGTGCTTTTGCGGTGCTTCCTAACTACCCCCAAAAATCTGTGATAGGGTATCCCCCTCTTTGGATTTACAAAACCTTTGATCTCAAGTTCTAAACACTTCATAATCCAACGGTAGGAGGGTTCTTGTCCTAGTAGTTCCAAGACCTAGGAGTGTCTAAATGTGTGCTGTGGTGCAAGAGATACAAGTGTGCATATACTGTAAAAATTTCAAGTTTTGAATTTTGAACTGCAGCACAATGTCTCAATTCAAGTCCTTGGTTTTTAATGTTCCTCCTTAACTTAAAGTCCTTTCTCTAGAAAATATGTGACCACTTGTTAGATCTTTCAAAATAATTTAGGTTGTCTTGTCTTTACATCCAGTTGCAAATGCGTGAACAATATATGGATGCAAAGTAAAAGAGAACGTACCTTGCCTCCTACAATCTTCAATGTGATGCATGCAAATGCAAAATAAAATCTAGAGGCTGCTTATTCACACCTAAATGGTCATCCTAAGGCAGGAAGCTTCTAGCAGGCAGCTCATGTTTTTTTTTTTTTTTAGCTACTTATGCACAAGCAAGAAAAATAAAATCAATCCACAAAAGAAAGTAAAAATCTAAAGAAAAGGGAACAGGGTCTCAAAAAGTTACCCAACACGGGCCAAAAAGAAAGTCGGGGAACAAACCCCTAAAACTGGCCCCAGAGTACAAGGGCGAGAAAACAAACAACTAAACTAAACCTAAAGATTCTATTCTAAAACGCAGAATCAAAATTCTAAGAGGAAGACTCCTCCTAGATGGTCCTCCATGTGTCTCTATGCGTGTGGGGTCAAGGTCCACAAGCTTCTATGATTATCTCGGAGGAGGCCGCAAGGTCCACCAAGATGCAAAGCTCAGTCCCTCCAAGTGGTGGAAATAAGGTCCACCACGACATTGCTGAGGCCGATGTGACAACTCGTATGTAATATACGTACCTCGCACCAAATCAGATAAAAAAAGTTAAATATGCCTCAATTTAAATCAACATGAACAAATGAATAATTGCAAGTTAATTAAGCCTGTTGCCTCCCAACAACGGCAGGCAAAAACACCATTTGATAAATCGATTTTCACTTTCAATTAAGTTTCGCACATAAAATGACATGTCGTTTTAGTATCAAAGTGGTGGAAAATTGCTTAATAAAATAATTAAAATAAACCACTCACAGGAGAGTGGTCATATCCACAGGGAGGCAGAGGCCTATTAAAATCACAACTAGGTAGTAATCGAGTTCGCTGAAATATTCATCAAATCAAACAATGCATATGTCACTCTAAATGTAAACCTTAAATTTATGAAGAAGTCATGGGTTGTTGACGTAATTTTCATGTAAGAAAATAGTTCATGTGCAGGGGTATATCATGTACCTTTCACTTGCATGCATACTAAAATGTAATTCAAAATTAAATGTAATGCATATTGAGATGAATCATAAAGGCTTAACAATTATATAGAAGAATAGGCATAAAGCTGTAATTTCACCTCAATTTAATTAATTTAAGAAGACAAAAAAATGGCTTTTGACAATGGCAATTCCCGTAAATTAAAATGCAAACCAAAACAGGGGATTCTACCTCTCTCCTCCTCGCGCATGGGATAGAGGATCATTTGAGGAGCTACTATGGGAAAAGGTCAGCTAGAGCAAGGCCTTCATGATGGCGTAGGAGGTGTGGCCAAAGGTGGCTGGTGGTAGGTGCTCACAGGTGAGGAGGCCGGGGATCGTGCGTCTGCTTGCTGCATGCCTCACAGGTGGCTACATTGCTAGGCGTGCGCGTGGCTGCTGGAGAGGTGCGATGAGGGGAGGTGGCTGCTAGAGGTGCATGTTGCGAAGGTGCAGTTGGAGGTTGATAAGTCATAGAGCGCGTATTTTGAAAGGAAAATGTCGTAGTATAGTGCGCAATACGATCCAACAAAGATATTTGTAAAAAGATAACAACTCTTGAGTCCCAGTCATTTGTCTTTGGGAGGTGTTTGTTTTACTTTTGAAATTGATCTTTTACAGCTCTACTCTATTTAAAATCACATGCAAGTTTATGATTATTATGTATTAAAGTAGAACATGCTTAGTTGCAAGTATATCAGGAATTAAAAACAGGCAACATTAATCACTCAAAAGATATTGCAATAAGCTCATGGTGATTCTCAACACAAGGATATATATATAAAAACATATCTTCTATTCATTCAAGAGAGTGTTTGCAACATGGAAGGTAGAAGAAAGCTTGTACATGAATGCTTAAAAATGTAAATCTAGGTAACAGAAAATGATCACATACAAGAATCTACGGGGAGATTTTGCATACATCATTGGGGGAGAATAAGGACAACACTACTAAGCAGTAAATGAAAGCAGCAAAACTATGAAGAGCATAAACTACTAATCTAGATCTAGCAGAACAGAAGGGCATTCAGAGGTGGTCACCGATGGCCTTGCAGTGGTCGAGAGGAGAATGAGGGGCGGCCAATGGAGCTTAGGCCAGCCCTTGGAGAGAGAGAGGAGTGATCCAGCATCCCAACATGGTGTCCTTCATTGTGGGGCTCAACTCGTGCAGTTGGAGTGGAGATGGTGGTGGCTAGCCTAAGTGGAGGTGGATGGAGCCAAGCAAGTATGGCCAAAACGTGGATGGGTGCAAATGGCCCCCCCTTAGGTCTTTTTATAGACCTAAGGGAAGCTCTTTACTGAATTATGGAATTCTCTAGAGTGGCCTATGGTGGGTGCTCGTGGGAGAGTGAGAGAGAGAGGATGGATGGCGGTTTTTAGATCTACCAAATGTGGATCTAAAAATTGAATGGCTCTTGGTTGCTAATTTTAGCAACCAAGGCAACCACACATTGTAGAGAGTTCTAGAGAACTCTAGGCTAGGTATTTTCATGTGAATGGTGTGTGTGGGTGTGTGTGGGTCGAAACATAGGTGGCTAGGTTGATTAGGTTAGGTTCTAGTGGGTTTAGGTCAAGGTATGTCTTAAATTAGGGTTATAAACCTTAATTCACTAAGGTAAAGTGCAATTAAACTTAATACAAGTTTAATTGGGTGTGTGGAAACTTAATTGAGAGTAAAATAACTCAATTAATTTAGGTCTAGGTCAATTGGACTCTCACTGAGTCCAATTGGACAATGTGTGCTGAGATCAGGGCTCAATTGGACTTAATGAGTCCAATTGAATAGGCTGATGGAATTTGCTAAGATCCATGTCAATTAGGTTTAGTGAGGACCTAATTAGGTCCTCAGGGAGGTCTAGAGGTGATGTACTAGGGTTAGGGCACCTTAATTTAGGTTCCTATTGGGTTGGAATTAGGTTTAGGGACCTAGAGATCCAAGATCAAGGCTTGAATCTCAAAATAGGAACTGGAGAGCAGTATCAGATGTCTAATAATAGTGTCACACATCTTATACTAAAAAATTAGAAGTCCAAACTTATTGTCTGGATGTCCAATCCGAGTTAGGAAGGATTCAAGGTTCTGTCTTGGATATTCTGCAGAAATTGGACGTCTGACCAAAACACTGCAGAAGTGGGTTTAAGGTGTGAGGGAGTTGGCTAAGGGTTCTGGACGTCCTATAATTCATCTGGACATCCAGATAAGGGTTGGAACTAGGGTTTTGGGCCTTCCTAGGGTGCTGTGACCTAATCTAAGGGTGGCTAAGGCTTACGGAAGTCTCTAGGCTATCCTAGGACTAGGATGGACCTAAGCTCTTCACATTTTACTGCTTTATTCCTACTTAATAGAATAGCAAACCTTAACTCCCTTACATCATTATTCTTACATCTAATCTAAGTCTTCTGCTCTAGCTCTGCTGCAACACCCGTTATTCCTAATCCAGCTTCAGATCCATCTCCAGATCTAACTCCTGATCAGCTTATTGCCTACAATCGACATAATGCACTTAATCAGCACATTATAACATTATTTTATGCATAGCTAAAGTAAAGTAGTAAAGATGCAGATAATGCTTATGCATGCATGAATTACCCTAACTTATGCTAAGTCTTAGCCTAATTTAGGTGAATTAAGACCTATGATTGCTGCGCAATCATACCCTCATGCCTAAATCTTGCCAGTCCTTAGCGAATGCAAGGCTAAATTATTTACGGCAAGGGTCCCTAAAGGACTGATTATTTTATCAAGTGTATACATAGAGATTTTTCTCCTTTTTGTTTTCATCCTATGCTCTAGAAATCTTGACAATCATGAAAGTGCAGCTATGCAGCTTTTGCAACGGATTTGTGTGAAAAACTGATTCACCTCTAAAGCCTGTACTTGACCCCTAGTAAAAATTCTAGCAGGATAGGTGGACTTCTTCCCTCGGGGTATTCAAGATATTCTATGAATTCCACCCCAGCCTTAGGCTTAGGTAGAGAATCTCTAAGGGAAAAGATTATATATTTGGTGGCTCACTCTCACTTGGTGCTACATAGAGACTAGTACTACAGAATCTAGATTCCCAGACTACTAAGTAACTCAACTCAGAGAAAGACGAGAAAAACTATGCTCCCTTTTGATTCCTTTGTATTCATTCTCTCTTTCTCTTTTTCTTTCTCTTTTCTTTCTTTTTCTTAGAGCTCACAACCTCACCAGATTCACATATATGACCTGTATTTGGTGGTCTCACTAGGCATTAACACTTTAATTGAGTTCTCATAACCCTAACACTAAGTCGGAATTCCTCAGCCAGTATTTGGGCAGTCAGAAACACACGAAAAATAGGTTAAGGCTATATTTGGTGGTTCTCAAATTTATTTGGTGGTATTGCCTCAATGCAACTGAACTAAATATTCACTCTTTTTTTCTTTGCTTTTTCTTCTTTTTCTAATTTTTTTCAATTTTTCTTTCTTTTCATCATTTTTTTTCATTTCATCTCTTTCTTTCTTTCTTTTTTTATTTATTTTTTTTCAACATAACACATACATGAACTTTATTGAGGAGGCATTACTAGGGATTGGTGGTACTCAAGAGACGTTGGGTGGCTATTTGGTGGAAGTGCCTACACACGGCATCGGGAGAGACGGATAGGACAACGTATTTCTAACCTTGGCATCAATACCCTCCTTCAGCCGAGGATTCCATAAAGAATGGTCATAACCATCCACCTTAGCCCTAGTTTTATGAAAACTCGCTCTGGGCGTATTTGCCTCATTTGGTGGCTCTCAAAATTCACTCAAAAATGTATATGCAGGAATAGAGAGTGGAAACTATGCCTAATCTTTGAGTATCATCACCTAATTATCTAGGATTCTAGATTCCTTGCATTAATCTTAGAGCACCAGTACAATCTACTCTTATCTCACTATTTGGTGGATTTTTGGAAGAAAATCTGCCTGACTCCCAAAACACTATCCAGGGGTTCAAGGAAAGAAGCACTGCTTCTTCTCGACAGACTGAAGACGTTTATCAGCCTTCACCGTGAATCCATTGCAAATTCTACGTGTGCATGAAAAATTATACTGGATTCCAGATTACAGGAATCAACTAGAGGATAAAATCCCTAATGCATTCTCTTAAAAAAATAATCTTATTCATGAGTGCAATATGTATATATGCTATGAATAAGTAGCCTCTTATATTCGTACTTCATGAAATTCCCATATCAGCTTGACCCTAAAAGAACAATAGGTCAGCGGGTGAGTTGGAAATGGCTGTTGCGGATGATTTCTAGCTCCAATGCGAGCATTGGAGGTGGAGTCGGTTGTTCTTTTATTTATGGTCGTAAAGTATGTTTTACATGCAGCTCTGAGGTTTTCCTAAATGTTGGCATAAAATTTTTCAGTTTTGTTGTATCTACCCCCCCATGCCTAAGTTTTTGCATGTCCTCATACATGAATATAGAAGAAAATAAATACTGCAAGGAGAGAATGGGTAGAAATCACCTATAATTGCTCCTGAAAGTATACATTAAGCGCCTGGCAACCTGTCAGTATGCAATATGCAGAATTAAAATATGCTATATACAAAAATGGTTATGTATGGATGATGGTGGAATGTGGGATAGCGACTATCTATACGTGCTGAGTTTAACGCCTCCAGCTGGGAGAGAATTCAATCGCACTTTGTCAATAAGATGAACAATCTCGTCAGGTGGAGGAGCTTCCTGGGCCAAAAATGGCTTGAGGCGCTAGCCATTTACCATAGATATATGCCCAGATTTTGGGTCCCTGATCTGAACTGCCCCATTAGGATATGGATGAATCACAATATACGGGCCAGTCCATTTGGACTTCAGCTTCCGTACAAAAAGTTTCAATCGTGAATCAAACAACCAGACACGCTGGTTGGGCGTGAATGCTTTCCTCCAGATGTGGCGGTCATGAAAGGCCTTGGTCTTGTCCTTATATATCAATGCGTTCTCATAGGCCTCCCACCAGATCTCTTCTAATTTGCTGAGCTGGAGTTTCCATTCTTAACCTCCTGCATCGAGGTCAAGGTTACATTTTCGCACTACCCAAAAGGCACGGTGTTCCAGCTCTACAAGAAGGTGACAGGCTTTGCCATACACCATGCGATATGGTGACATTCCAAGTGGGGGCTTGTATGTGGTCTGATATGTCTAGAGTGCATCAACTAATTTGTCAGACCAGTCCTTCCTGCCTAGTATAACCGTCTTCTGGAGAATCAGCTTGATCTGATGGTTAGACACTTCAGCCTGCCCATTGGTCTGCGGGTGATACGAGGTGGCTATACGATGATGTACCCCGTATTTCTTTAATAATGACCTGAAATGGGCATGGGTGAAGTGGCTTCCCCCGTTGCTAATTAGAGTGCGGGGTATTCCGAATCTCACGAAGATGTACTACCGTATGAAAGAAATAATGGTCTTATGGTCAGCTCGTCTCGTTGGGATGGCCTCGACCCACTTCGAGGCATAGTCAATGGCTAGCAATATGTACTCGAAGCCATGCGAGTTCGGAGAAGGGCACATAAAATCGATGCCCAGATGTCGAACACTTCTACAACCATGATGGGTTGGAGTGGCATCATGTCTCTCCTGGTCATAGAACCAATCGACTGGCATCATTTGTAGTGTTGGGTGCATTTATGTGTATCTCTGAAGATGGTTGTCCAGAAAAATCCTGATTGCAAAATTTTTGCAGCGATTTTCCGTCTCGAGAAATGGCCACCACAAGCATCATTGTGGAAGAAAGATAACACACTGGGGATCTCAGAATCTGGGATGCATCTTCGAATAATCTAGTCCGCTCCAATGCGGAAGAGCAGTGGGTCATCCCAGAGGTAGTATTTGGCTTCTGCAGTGAATCTGAGTTTCTGGTCCTTGGATAGATTCGCAGGAATCTTGCTTGTGGCAAGGTAGTTCGTGATATTCGTGTACTAGGGGAACTCAACAGAATGAACTGCCAAAAGCGATTCATCTAGAAATTGCTCGTGGATAGGCAGGGTATAAGGAATGTGATTTGGGTCCAGTCTAGGTAGGTGATCCGCCACAACATTTTGCTTTCCGACTTTGTCACGGATTTCGATATCAAATTCTTGCAATAAAAGGATCCATCTGATGAGCCGTGGTTTGGCATCCTTCTTTGCCAACAAATGCCGGAGGGCGAAGTGGTCGGTGAAAATGATGACCTTGGACCCTAATAAGTAAGATATGAATTTCTCCAACCTGAATACTACTACTAGCAGTTCTTTTTCGGTGACAGTGTAATTGCGCTGAGCCTCATTCAGCGTCTTGCTAGCATAGTATATGACAAAGGGTTGTTTTTCCCGACACTGGCCTAAAATAGCACCGACGGCAAAATCAGAAGCATCGCACATCATTTCGAAATCAAGCGACCAGTCGGGTGGTTGGAGAATTGAGGAGTTGGAGACAACACTTCGTAAAGTCTCGAAGCCGCTGAGACACGAGGTGTCAAATTCAAAAGGGGCATCGGCAACCAGGAGATTCCTCAAAGGTCGTGCAATTTTTTAGAAATCACGTATAAATCTCCGATAGAAGCTGACATGACCCAAGAATGATCTAATCTGCTTGATCGAGCTAGGTGGCAGTAAGTAGGAGATAATCTCTGATTTAGCTCGATTGACCTCGAGTCCATTTTTGGAGATCCTGTGTCCTAGTACTATGCCATCCCTCACCATGAAATGGCTTTTCTCCCAGGATAGTACTAGGCTCACCTCAATACACCGTTTCAGGATCTTGGTGAGGTTATCAAGACAAGATGCGAAATCATCTCCAAAAATGGAGAAGTCATCCATGAATACCTCCACATAGTCCTCAATCATGTCAGAGAAGATGGCCATCATACAACGTTGAAATGTCGCTGGTGCATTGTAGAGGCCAAAGGGCATCCACTTGAAAGCGAATGTTCCAAGGGGGCATGTGAATGTGGTCTTGTCTTGATCTTCCAGGATAACCGCTACTTGATTATACCTGGTGTATCCATCCAGAAAGTAGAAGAAACTACGTCCGGTTAACCGTTACAAGATTTGATCAATGAACGGCAAAGGAAAGTGATCCTTTTGGGTAGCCGTGTTCAGTTTCCTATAGTCGATGCAGACCCACCAAGATGTCGCAGTGCAGGTTAGGATGGATTCGCCCTTATCATTCTTTAAGATGGTGAGTCTTGCTTTCTTGGGCACTATCTGGATCGGACTCACCCACTGGCTATCTGAGATTGGGTATACAATACCTGCATCCAGCCATTTAATGATCTCTTTCTTAACAACCTCTAGCATATTCGGGTTAAGCCGTCTTTGAGGTTGTCTCAAAGGTATCACCCCCTCATCCATGTAGATGTGATAATTGCAATACGAGGGGCAAATACCGCGGAGATCAGCAATACTCCACCCAATAGCAGCCCTATGGTCTTGCAGCATAGAAATCAATTGGTGCTCCTGTTCTTGGGTTAAGTGGGCATTGATAATAACTGGGTATGTCTCACTTTCGCCCAAGAACACATACTTGAGTGAGTCATTTAATGGCTTCAATTCAATCACGGGTGGGTCAGAGTCAAAAATGAGAGTGGGAGGAACAGAATCGAGGGTGGGAATCTGCTGATCCATGTGCACATGAATTCCCACTGAGTCACTCCCTGTGGAATAATCGGTTGTGACTACGTTAACGGGAAACCCGTTTGCTGTGGTCACATCTTCCTGCAACAACAGGGGCAATTCAGTAATGTATGGATTAGGATAGCTGGATTCAAGGGTGCTGTGGTCAGAAGCACACCCTAAACAGTCAGATCCTTGGGGAGATATGTGTAGTGCAGTGGTTTCAGTCCCGTGTGGATCGAGGTCCAAGAACCCTGATAGTGCAGACGAATGAGACATTGGGTTGTCACAAAGGAGCCCAATGTTATCATAGTATGCCGCATCTTCGTCTTCACCATCCTTCTCTATTCAATCACAGTCGAAGTTCTTTGCTACCCTGAATATGTCCAGTTGAAGTCGCTCATTGCCTAGGGTTATCTCCATACACCCGGATGCACAATCGATGTTTGCTCAGGTTGTCGCTAGAAATGGGTGACCCAAAATAATTGGTGCATCTCGGAGATTAAGAGGAACTTTCATATCGAGAATGAAAAAATCTACGAGAAAGCAGAACCTATGGAATTTCATGATCACGTTCTCAACCACCCCCCTCGGTGTTTCGACTGATCTATCAGCTAGCTGAATTGTGACCGAGGTGGGCTTCAACTCCCCAAATTGAAATCGATCAAATACGATAGTGGGAGTTAGGTTGATGAACAAACCCAGATCTAGAAGGGCTTGATCAAATGAAGAATCCTAGAAGAAGCAAGATATGAGTGGGGTACCAGGGTCTTTATTTTTTGGTGGTAAGTCAGCTAGAATCACGACGCTAGCCTCTTTCGACAGTACTAGCTGTCAACCAATTCTCGATTGTCGCTTCGGGGTACAATAGTCCTTGAAGAACCTAGCGACAACGGGAATGTGATCGATTGCCTCGAGGAGGGGGACCTAAATATGTACTTCCTTGAACATTGATTTTAGGTCCTCAAAATTTCGTGTGTCCTTTTTCCGAGCTACATTCTGTATTAGAGCCTCAGGAAAAGTGACGAGAATCTCAGGGTCGAGTGGCCTCTTACCCTTATCTACCGCAGGTGGCTCCAGAGATGGAGTCGAACCTGCCTGCGGTGAAGGGTGGGAAAAATTAGGATCCGCCTGCCTATGTGGTGGGTCGAATGTCTTCTTTCCGCTCCTCAAAGAGATAGCGTGTGCATCAGCTTGCTATCCATGAGGTGGTGGGGGAGCGGAAGGGGCAGGATACGTGGGGTTCTGCAAAGGCAGCTAGCCTTGCGCATAACTGGGTGGTGCAGGAGGCTCCTGTAGTATGGCATGTGCTTGTCCTTGCGGTGCCTGAAACCTAGGTGAGGCACCTTGGTTCTGCACATATCCAGGATTCAGGATGGGTTGGGAGGGCAAGGCTCCCTGAGTCCTATGCTCCTGCAACAGCTGGTTCTACATGTTCTGTAAAGTCTATATCTGATCAGCCATCACCTTCATAATCTGCAAGCTATCTTGCGTGGATTTCCTCATTGATTCTTGCAGCTCCTTTTTCAGTGCCTCCAAAGGGTCATCCAGCTTTGGAGGGTGACTGGCAGCTTGGTGCAGCGGCTGGTATAAAGAGCGGGGTTGCTGCTGATGTGAGAATGGTTGTTGCCTAGGGTACGTTTTTTGCACATTCCCTTATTTCCTGGTCTGGTAGTGTGGATCTTGATCTGGTCTCTGTGAATTATCAGACCAAGAGAAGTTCAGATGCTCGAGCCAACCAGGGTTATACGTCTCTGAATATGCATTATTACGCCCGTATCCTTGGATAGCACTGACATCCTCGTTGGTCGAAGATGTCTGAGATGTATATCCGTCAAGGGGTACGCATTATAATCTGCAAGTGGTGCGTAACCCTGGTCGTAAGGTGCTAGACCTGGATTATTCACGGGATCCTGATATGTGGGATCTCGTAAATACGGAGAAGATGCATCCTGAGTGAGTAGATTAACTCGAGCAGGAGGGGCTCAAGGTGCATAGGAGGGTTTTGAGGAGGCAGAGCTTAAGTCAGATTGACCTTGACTAATCTGGTCAATCTTCTTCTCAATTAGATTTATTCTATCCAGCTGCTTGATGATGATATCCATGTCTGCTTGAATAGACTCGTTGTGAGCCTCGTGGACACCAACCCGCTGTTGACCAGGCTGCTAGAACTGGTTCATGGAAGCAGCATTCATCGACTTCTCCGCTAATGATTCAAACAGCTCAAATGCATTGTTCTCGTCTTTTGTGAGGAAATTCCCACCACTAGATGCATCAGCCAGATACCGATGTGTGTTATCTAGCCCATGATAAAAGATCTGAGCTAGGTGCCATCTGGGTATACCATGGTGCAGGCATTTCTGGAGAAGGTCATGAAATCGGTCCCATGCTTCGTGTGACTTCTCCCCAGCACCCTGAGAGAAAGTCATGATTGCAAGCCGCATTGCGTTTGTTCAATCGATTGGGAAGAACTTTTGCAGGAATTCACGTCGTAATTCCGGCAGGTTCCAATTGGCTTCCCAATGGTCTTGAACTAGTATGAAGCTTTGTCCCTCAGAGAGAATGGGAAAAGCTTCAGTAGAACAATCCCGAGATCGATATTCCTAGGTTGAATCATTTCAGTGAGTTGACTCAGGTCCTCAAGGTGCTGGAATGGATCTTCGCTTGAGTTCCCATAGAAGTGAGTGCTGATCAACCCAATCACATTGGTCTTGAACTCAAACGCGTCTCGGCTTGCAGGAATTCTGACCAATGGTGCGACGATTTGTGCGGCTGGGTCGTAGAAATCCTGCAGTTGTTCTCCTCGCTGCGGGTGCTACATCCTATCAAGCGTCGTCAGAATGTGATCCATGCTCTGCCGATGCCGCTCCTCGGATTCGACTACCCAGGCTTCCAGACGAGCCATCGGGTCCAGATTCTTAATATCCTGACCAGGTCAAGGTCCAGGTCCAGGATTAGCCATGGTGGCTCTGGGAGTAGAAGAAGTGGGGGGAGAAGATGGTCCTGGCGAGGTGACTTGCCTCCTTGGGAGTGGCTCCCAAGGTCCAACCAAGTGAGGTCTAAGTGACCTTCCTCGCATACACCACCCAACCCCTGGTTGGTGTAGCCAAGCCGGATAAGGCTAAGGCCCTATCAATCAAGTGGTCCTTATGGATCAGATGACCAGATTTTTCGTTTTAGATTTTAATTCCTGAAGAAATTCTTTATACAACCGACTGAAAGTGATTCCCACCTCTTCGCTAACCCAGCCAAGAGGTTGAAAACACCCAGTAGTACGATAATGAATTCAGGTTTTATTTCGTGTTTTAAAATTTATTTTAGCTCATTTTCTTCAGTGGGGTTTTCTCTTGGTGAGTGGCCCATAAGGTGACCAAGCTCACCGGCTAAGTGCTATACTTGATTAAGTCTAGGTTAGCCCAAGTGTGGTCTCTAACTTGTAAACCAAAAGATTTAACCTAAGGTTCATGCAATTCTATGGTTTTGTTCCGTTTCAGCAGACCACAAATAAAATTCGTTCTCTGACAATAGTTGGAATCCAATTAACTTGAAATTTGGTGAGTAGATTCCTTTTTCAATTATCTTTCCAGAAAATACTTTTTTTCGAATTTTTACTATTTCAATAGAACTTTTAGAGATTTTTGAATGTCGGAGAGTCAGATCTGGAATTTTAACCCTAGTTGGTTTTTTGCTTTGAAATAGTATCAAATAACTTTCAAAAATTCAGAAAAATATAGAAAATAAATCCAATGAGATTAGCTTTCAAACCCCATCATTTTGAGTCAAAATAGATTCACAGATTGCTCAAAATTGCTTTTTGAAATTTGAAAAATCTCGAATCTGGGTCAGTCTAACCCTCGTGCACTTTGTAAATTTTTAAAAATTTTATACTTAAAATTTTTAAAAATAAATGGTGGCATTTGAAAGATGGTTTGAAAATGAAATTTTGGCCCATATTTCAAAATTTTTTGCTCACTAATATTTTGGCAATCGAATTTTTAAATCAGACATGAAATCTACCTGAAAATCAAAAGATGATGGAAAAGCTTTTAAAGAGGGTTTGCGTTTGAAATCCAAGCTCTCCACCAAAAATGTTTTTTTTTTTTGAAAAAAATTTGCAAATTTTTTTTTTCAAAAGGAATTTTTCAAAGGATTCAAAGAAAATATCTTTTTTTTTTTGCTTTTTTTTTCAAACTAGCCAAAGATTCAAAAAGAAGCCTAATCTAGATTTTTTTTTTCAATTTTCTTTTTGATTTTTTTTTCTTTTTCATGAAATTGAATAAATATTTTTTTTTTCAAAAGAACTTGTAGAAAGTAAATCTACTCCTAGGGTTCAAAAAGGAAACCTAATATAAAGGGGAAATGATGTGCACCTAATTTTTTCTTTGCTGCGCTCGTTATGTGCATAAATCCCATTTTTCTTCCATGTTGTCCTGCACATCAAAAAAAAAGTAGAGAGAGATTTGTCAGTGATAGTTCAAAAGATCGAAATCAAAGAAAATGACATTGCCTCCCTGGCAACGGTGCCATTTGTTTGTTATGCATAGAGCACGTGTTTGCTAGGAAAACATTGTAGTATAGTGCACAATACGATCCAACAAAGATATTTGTAAAAAGATAACGAGACTTGAGTCCTGGTCGTTCGTCTCTGGGAGCTGTTTGTTTTACTTTTGAAATCGATCTTTTACCACTCTACTCTGTTTAAAACCACACGCCGATTTATGATTATTACATATTGAAGTACAACATGCTTAGTTGCAAGTATATCAAGAATTAAAAGTAGGCAACATTAATCACTCAAAAGATATTGCAATAAGTTCATGGTGATTCTCAACACATAGACATATATAAAAAAATATATTTTCTATTCATTCAAGAGAGTGTTTGCAACATGGAAGGTAGAAGAAAGCTTGTACATGAATGCATAAAAATGTAAATCTAGGTAACAGAAAATGATCACATACAAGAATCTACGGGGAGATTTTGCATACATCATTGGGGGAGAATAAGGACAACACTACTAAGCAGTAAATGAAAGCAGCAAAACTATGAAGAGCATAAACTACTAATCTAGATCTAGCAGAACATAAGGGCATTCAGAGGTGGTCACCGATGGCCTTGCAGTGGTCGAGAGGAGAATGAGGGGCGGCCAATGGAGCTTAGGCCAGCCCTTGGAGAGAGAGAGGAGTGATCCAGCATCCCAACATGGTGTCCTTCATTGTGGGGCTCAACTCGTGGAGTTGGAGTGGAGATGGTGGTGGCTAGCCTAAGTGGAGGTGGATGGAGCCAAGCAAGTATGGCCAAAAAGTGGAAGGGTGCAAATGGCCACCCCTTAGGTCTTTTTATAGACCTAAGAGAAGCTCTCTAGAGAATTATGGAATTCTCTAGAGAGGCCTATGGTGGGAGCTCGTGGGAGAGTGAGAGAGAGAGGATGGATGGTGGTTTTTGGATCCACCAAATGTGGATATAAAAATAGAATGGCTCTTGGTTGCTAATTTTAGCAACCAAGGAAACCACACATTGTAGAGAGTTTTATAGAACTCTAGGCTAGTTATTTTCATGTGGATAGTGTGTGTGGGTGTGTGTAGGTCAAAACATAGGTGGCTAGGTTGATTAGGTTAGGTTCTACTGGGTTTAGGTCGAGGTATGTCTCAAATTAGGGTTGTAAACCTTAATTCACTAAGGTAAAGTGTAATTAAACTTAATACAAGTTTAATTGGGTGTGTGAAAACTTAATTGAGAGTAAAAAAACTCAATTAATTTAGGTCTAGGTCAATTGGACTCTCACTGAGTCCAATTGGACAGTGTGTGCTGAGATCAGGGCTCAATTGGACTCAATGAGTCCAATTGAATAGGATGATGGAATTGACTAAGATCCAAGTCAATTAGGTTTACTGAGGACCTAATTAGGTCCTTAGGGGGTCTAGAGGTGATGTACTAGGGTTAGGGCACCTTAATTTAGGTTCCTATGGGGTTGGAATTAGGTTTAGGGACCTAGAGATCCAAGATCAAGGCTTGAATCTCAAAAAAGGAACTGGAGAGCAGTATCAGACGTTTAATAATAGTGTTAGACGTCTTATACTCAAAAATTAGAAGTCCAGACTTGTTGTGTTGACATCCAATCAGAGTCAGGAAGGATTCAAGTTTCTGTCTTGGGTATTCTGCAGAAATTGGACATCTGACCAAGTGTCTAGATGTCCAAAACAATATAGAAGTGGGTTTAAGGAGTGCGAGAGTCGGATAAGGGTTTTGGATGTCCTATAATTCATCTAGATGTCCAGATAAGGGTTGGAAGTAGGGTTTTGGGCCTTCTTAGGGTGCTATGGCCTAATCTAACGTTGGCTAAGGCTTGGGGAAGTCTCTAGGCTATCCTAGGGCGAGGATGGACCTAAGCTCTTCACATTTTACTGCTTTAATCCTACTTAATAGAATAACAAGCCTTAACTCCTTTACATCATTTTTCCTACATCTAATCTAAGTCTTTTGCTCCAGCTCTACTGCAACACCCGTTATTCCTGATCCAGCTTCAGATCCTACTCCAAATCCAACTCTAGATCAAGCTCCTGATCAGCTTATTGCCTATAATCGACATAATTCACTTAATTAGCACATTATGACATTATTTTATGCATAGCTAAAGTAAAGCAATAAAGATGCAGATAATGCTTATGCATGCATGAATTACCTTAACTTATGCTAAGTCCTAGCCTAATTTAGGTCAATTAAGACCTATGATTGCTGCGTAATCACTGGAGAACATACGCTAGTTCGTCTGCAGGCTGTGGTGAGTACTGTTAAGGGTGTGGCGGAGGCGAGGAGGGGCAGGGGGACGCGCACGCACGTGGGATGGTTGTTGTGCACGGCGCGGGAGGGCAGTGTGTGTTGAGTGGCTGCGCGAGTGGGTGCACTACTGCTGTGCGCACATAGCGCGGGATGCCACTGGAGGTGCTGCTCGCTACTTCGGGTGTGGAGTGCTCTGTAGTGCGTAGGCGGAGGTGTAGCCAGGGGAGGTGCGCGCTGCTAGCTTGTTGGAGGTGCACGCGGGCACGTGCGGTGGTGTGGCGAAGGGGCGCTGGTCATGCGCAGGCTGAAGGTGTAGTGAGGAGTAGGTGGAGATGGTTTTGTTTTTAAAATAGAGGAAGAAGAAGAAGAAGAAAGGGGGTGCTTTGTGGAATGTAGAATGGAGTGGAGGTGTGTGACTATGGTGGGTGGCTATGAAGAGGTATGGTCGTGTGAAGATGGGATTGGTTGTATGAAAGTGGTAGGATGGCCAAAGATGGTGAAAATGATGTTGTTGAGTTCTCTTACAAGTCAAACAGAGGATGCAGTGGAGATGGAGATGAACAGTGAAGATGGTAGCATGCATGCCTGTGCGTGCTTATGGTGGAGCAGCGTGCATTCACGGTGATGCGAGCAAGCTCCATATGGAGGTGCGGCCTGTCACACCACATGCCCATGGTGATTGAGGCTTGCCGCCACGGTTGAGGCCAGTGATGGTGGAGATGAAGCACTATGATGGAGTGGGTGGTGGCCTCCGCGAAGATGGTGACTCTCCTCCCCCTTTGTAGCTGTGGCTCCAAGGATTTGAAATGGAGCATGTGCATTGAAGGATTTAGATCCACTTTTCACTGAGGAGGAATGCTTGTAGTTGTGGTTTGAGTGAATGGCCGTCGACAAAGCAGAGCCGTTCCTACAAAAGAGAAGAATAACAATATAATAAAATATTAGGATTACTTATTCACAAATCCTTATCTTCTATATTAATTAAAATAATGTAATGCACCTAATTGCATGCTATTCTAAGTCACTTCCAAATGCATGAATTATGTAATTAAGTCAAATTAATCTATTTACATCTAATGCATGCTAAATAAATGTTAACGAAAGCTTAATGTCTAAGCACTTAAATACCTAAATAGCCCACAAATATGGGCTAATCATTAACCACCATCCATACTAGCCTATAAAAAGACCCCCCATCCTACCATTCAAACCATCCTCAGCAACCAACAATTGTTCTTATCAAACACCTACAGCCACCATACATCTCACGGTCAAGAAAGGAGAAGGAGAGAAGAAGATTAAGGGAGCAACCTACCCGCTCCCTAGGTGCCTTCTACCTCTTCTCTCTCCTTTCTTGTGCCACGCTAAGGAGCAAGCCCTTCACTAAGGAGGATGGCCAGGCAGGTGGAAAGAAGGGTGGATGATGTCCACTTCTGAGAGGAGCAACTCAAACAGTTAGAAGGAAGTCTTCTTCAAGTCTGGGAGCGACCATTCTTGGAGCGAAGGCTACCTCAGCTACTGGGGAGAATTTTCTATCTTTTATTTTGTTGCATTTTAATTCTTGTTAAGCATTCATCCACCTAGTGATTAACTAAGTGGAACCTCTACTTAGTTGAGCTCCCAAGGTACTTTGTAAACATTTCTTCTTAATAACAAAGTACCTTTCTTTATTCTTGAATTTCATTTTCAAGTAGCAACTTTATTTATTTTAGTGCATCACATCTCTCTTCTAATTACCCTAGGCACACTTGCCTAGGGTGAGATTAGAAGAGAAGACTTCTCTTGTCACTTAGGTTCTAGTTGTTTGGCATAGTTTCTTTAGCGTAGTTCTATTTTCGTATTCGTATCTCGCTTATTTCCAAACATAAAAAGTTACAGAAATCAAAATACAAAAAGAGAAATGTTGATTTGAGAGGCGAGAGAGAGAACCATTTTTGTGACTAACAATTTGGTCTCCTTGGATGACCCTATATATTCACCCTATCTAGGAATATAAATTGTAAAAGTTTGATTACAAGGATATGCATCTCAACGACAAAACAAGATTTTTACAAAATCGCATATTTTGACAACATGAGGGGATCTTGGTTGAACCTAATTAGGGCTAGGTGCAATTAATTGGCTTAGTAGGAGTCCAATCAAAGGCCACTTAGCCTAATGGAGATCCAAAAGTCAAATTAAAGGTGAGAACAAACAATTTGCTTAGGAATTGGGTAATGAGGACTAGGTAAAGAGTATTTTGTTCTGGCTCAGAGGTTCATTCTTAGGTTGGCTTGGGTTTTAGGTTTATGGAGGAGGAAATTGGATTCTTTTCCTCCTCTCCTCTTCTTTGCTTTGCATTTGAATTCCTCCTCTTTCTTCTTTTCTGTTGAGGTGTCCTCAATGCATCATTTAGATTCTTCTTACATCCACCTTCTACATTCTAGTCCACCATTTATTACTCATGGACCTACATTCACAAGATAAAGGCATTATATCAAAAATGGGTCAACAAAAACATTATTATGTGGAAAACTATATTAAGAGACGCAAATGCATGAAATGCATAATATGAATGCAATATATAGATAATATTAACTAGGTTCCTACCCCAATTTAAGCATTTTGGGACCTATGATTACTATGCAATCAACGGCCCAGATGGTGCCATGTGGCACCATCAAAGCCTCCCTTACCGCCCACTTCCCTCCCTCCTTGTCCACTCCATCAATCCTCAACCGTTGGATCAGGATCTAATGGCTCAAAAGTCCCCTCCACCACGCCTTCACACTCTAAAGGGGACTCTCCATGTGCAGTCTCGACCATTGGATCGAGATTCAATGGCCTCAGCACAGTGGAGGGGGGTGTATCCTCTCACCATGCCGATGCACATTCGAATCCCCTTGACTCCTTCTTAGTGTGCGTGAATCAAAAATTGGACCGTTGGATCAATGATTGACGACGTACAAGTAGCATGTCACCCTAGCTTAGCGCTTGCATCTTAAGTGCGCACTCCTCGTGCTCTCACAATTGTCTGATCACGATCTTGCAGTGAAGGAGCGCTCAATCTCGTGACAGCTCAGCACTCTACACCATGCGCTCGTAAATGTGCAATGCGAGATCAAAGCGTAATCTGCTAAATTCCTAAGATACGCTAATGCTTTGATTTAGCCGCACGATCGAGATCCAACAATCTCAATGCAGCCACATGGTAGGGAGGATCGATACACGTGAAAGACATGAGATCTCACGCGCGTAAGGTGTGATTGAGAGGTGCGATCTTTGTGCATTCTCAGCCTCTCGATGGGAACCGATGGTTAGAAGCCACTCCCTTTGCGCTAGCTATGAGTGTACGATGCGTGTGCGCTACACGTGTTGTGCGTGTTCTCCAACCATGCGCAGCCCCCTTGCCAGCACCCCATGCCCCTTCACAACATTCGAGTGCCACTGTGATCCCATGGCTGATTCCCACTCTCCTCTTCACATATAAAAGGCCTTCCCACTCCCCCTTAGTGCAGCATCTCTACCTATCTATTCCTCACCTCTCCTAAAGCTCCAAGAAGCTCCCCAAGCTCCCAAAATCCATTCCTAAGCTCCAAGAAGCCTTCTATTATTCTATTAGTTCCCTCTCCCACCAAATATTCGTCCCTCATTTCACCACCAGCATAGGAGATTTTAGAGTTGTCCCCTTACCTCCATTCAAGTAGTAGATCACCACCATTTCCTCATCCCCTTTCCTATAGCCTAGATACTCCCATATACTTCTCCATTAGCTTGGTTAACCAGCCCTTTTCGTATCGTCCTCTTGCTCCTCATCCCTATCATCATACACCTCACCTTCTTCATCCAGCCACTACCAAACATTGTCCTCTCATCGAGCAACCTTCTCAGGAGGATCTTCTCACCTATTTGTGAAGTTTATTTTATTTCTGATTTTTAAAGGAATATACTTATATAGTGCTTTCAAAACTTTCTTTTCATCACCAAACCTAGTTGAACATATCTTTTTTTTTTTAAAGAAAAGGAAATCTATCGAATCACTGATAGCAATCCAGGAGTGCTTTTATTGATTATACGAAAGAAAAGGATTACAAAATTGAACCCCACATATGTATGAGATTCCAGCAATTGTTTACAATATTATCCACACTCACTAGACTCTCCTGAAACAATTTCTCATTTCTAGCTCTCCATACCAACCACAAGATAGCCACCATGGGCACATATGGCTTATTCGAAATTAGAAAGGAACTCCATAGATCCTCCCATGTGGTAATTGAACCCCTACAGACCTTCCACCAAACACTATTTGTTATCATGCATGTAGAAAAAATATGATGACTGCAATCATTATGTAACCCACACAATTGGCAAAATTAAGCAGGAGTGCCCATTCTCCTATGCCGCATATCTCCCATTATCAAACCATCTCTTCTGCACAGCCACAAAAAAATTTGCACCCTCAATGGTACTTTCAATTTCCATATTTCCTCCCAAATTCATCCACCTCCACCGACCTTGATGAAAAGATGAGTTTCTCATAGGCAGCCGTTGACGAGAAAGTCCTGTCCCATTTGTATGTATCACATTCCTCTAGTGTAGGTCTAAAAGCAGCAAGTTCTTGCAGGAGATGTTCATTTTTTGCCCGTGTTCTTGTTCCATGGCCATTCCCCACCTCACTGTTTATCATCCAGTTCTTTGAAGTCATGTCCTAGTAATCACATACCACAACATGCTTATCAGGAGCAGCCGAATATGAAAGTGGGTACCTGTCCTTTATCGCCCACCA
This sequence comes from Thalassia testudinum, assembly GCA_037157565.1. NCBI lineage: Eukaryota > Viridiplantae > Streptophyta > Magnoliopsida > Alismatales > Hydrocharitaceae > Thalassia > Thalassia testudinum. Next base: position 60,219,759 of record JAZHRO010000063.1, read on the forward strand.
AGAAGCAATTTTTCCAACCAAAATCTAAAGCTTCTCCCATCTCCCAAGATTGATTTGAAAATATTCCAATTATCAGCCAGTGCACACACCACAGAAACCCAGAAAGGAGACAGCTTATGAGGATTCAAATGACTCTTCTCACCATTTGCTGCCCCATAACTATCATGTAGGAGCTCTGTCCAATGTTTTTGTTCCCCTTGCAGCAGCCGAACCTCCCATTTCAACAACAAGGCATCATTGAACTCTTTGAGAGATCTGATTCCCATACCACCATACTTCTTAGTAGAACAAATTGTATCCCATTTAACAGGTTGGAAGAAGGTACGTTGGTGAGCAGCCCCTTTCCAGAAGAACCTTTTGCGCATAACATCAAGTTTTTTCCAAATTGACTTTGGAGCTTAGAAGATAGAGAAGACTGGAATAGATGGTATAATTGAATATAGCAAGATAACCCTCCCCCCTTTCGATAGGTAATGGCTGCTCTAGCCTTCAAGCTTTGTAGCCACCTTCTCAAAGAGAAAAGTCCAATCAGTTTTCTTCATTTTTGTTCATTTCAATGGTAGACCAAGATATTTGATTGGCAATGACACCACAGGCGTGCACAAAATGTTGGAAATGTCATTCTGATCAATACCATTCATACAAAAACAAGACAAGGAGGATTTGCTTCCATTTAGTTTCAGCCCAAAAATTTCTCCGAATATATTGACCATATAATATAACACATGTGCTTCCCTCTTCCTTCCTTCCACAAAAAAAACTGTCATCTGCATATTGGAGAATGGGGGCTGATGCCCTTCTATTTTTCATCTAATAACCACTCATCATCCTGTCTGCTGCCAACTTGCATGCATATCTTGCTAATGTATCCACTGCAAAATTAAAGATCAGTGGGGCCAATGGGCAGCCTTGCTGCACCCTACACTATGGCTGGATCTAGGCTCGATAGGGTTTCCCATTTATCAAGGGGGAGCAGGAGGCAGTCGTGATGCACTGTTTCACCCATTGGATCCAGGGGAGGGGATTTTCTACTTTTAAGGATTTCCCAAAGATATGACCATGAGATTGAGTCATAAGCTTTAGAAAAGTCTACCTTCCATAGACATGCCTTAGTCCTTTGCCCATGCCACCCCATAACCATTTCTTGAGCTATAATGAATGATTCCTACAGTGACCTCCCAGGTAAGAATGCAAACTGGACAAGCATAACGAGTTATTACAACACACCACAAATTCTGTTGGCTAGGATTTTGCTGATGATAAGATAAATAGAATTCGACAACGCAATAGGCCTATAATATGAAAAACTCTTAGCACCCGACTTCTTTAGTAGCAAGAACAAGTGAGACTTGTTTAGTCTTTCAAATCCAGAGTTACCCATTTGAAACTCATGTATAACCCCCATCACATCCTCCTTAAGAATGCTCCACATTTCCTTGTAGAAAAGAACTTGAACCCCATCCGGTCCTGAAGCTCCCTCATTATTCAAACCTTTGATAGCTTCTTCAGTTTCCTATTCATTAATAGGGGCAACCAGCATAGCAGCTTGTTCATTGCTGACACCTAGGAAAGCAGTCGAAGCCATCCTCCACGAGCCTCTTGGTGCAACCTTAGTTGTTTCTTTAAAATAACGAACAACTTCAGTTCTTATCTCACAGGTGGAGGTAATGGTTCTCTCACCCAATTGGATAGAAGAGATGAGGTTGAATCTTCTTCTAGCATTGGTAGCAAGATGAAAGTATTTCGTGTTTGCATCCCCTTCCTTGAGCCAAAGTTGTCTAGACCTCTCACTCCAATCCATCTCTTTCTTTAAATCCTCCTCCCCAATAACCTGCTGGCAAAATTTCCTTAATTCCTACTCCTGGGTACTAGGAGCTGCCATGCATTCTTTCGAGTCAAGCCTCTGAACCTCAGCCAGTGCCTCAACTCTCTTCTGCTCCCTAATAGCCATCAAAGTCTTCCCATATTCCTTTAGCATTATATGCATATTTGCCAGCTTTGATGCAAATTTTTGAGTAGCCGATCCAGTCACAATCTTGCTTTTCCACCAGCTGGACAACATGTCTTTAAACCCTTCTTCTCTAAACCACAACATTTTGAGTTTGAAGTAAGAACCAACATCAGCACTCACCCTATAATCCCACACAATTGGCGTACGGTCAGAGAATGGCCTATCTAGGCTGATGGTGGAAGACAACTGGAACCTCTCCATTAGGCTAGAGTTGCCAAAAAGCCTATCCAACTTGGATAAGAGCCCACTGCCATTTCTCCAGGTAAATTTCACCCCACTGATCGGATATTCAGTGATGGCCAAGCTTTGCATAGTCAATTGAAACCCTACCATTGCTCTATCTGTACTAGCACCAGGTTGATCTCCACTTGACAGTGAATAATAAAGTCTCCGCTGACAAGCCATGGCACCTCTTGGACCTTCTGATGTACTGCTATAGGTCTTCCCACAGCTCCACCTTGCTTGCTGCTACCCAAGGTTCATAAACACACGAGATGAACCAATCCAAACCACCATGATGACTTAGAAATCTATAGGTAAACACATGTTTGTCCCGGTGTATTTCAGTCATTTTAAGACTGGACTTTTTCCACCATACTGCTATCCCACTTGACCTGCCATTTGATGCCATCCCCACGCAATCAGCTCTCCTAGACTGCCTCAAAGAATCCCAGACTGGGTAGTTTTTGTCCTCTATGTGTGTCTCTTGAATGACAGCACAATCAATCTCCCACTCCACAAGATATCTGATAAGGGAAGCTCTTCTCACTTTGTTGTGCAACCCACGCACATTCCACGTTAGGACTCTCATCCCTTACACGGTTGATCCCCTTGAGCCAAATTTTCCACATATTCAACCATAATGGATTTTGCAACTCTCTCCTCCTCAATGGGACTCAAGTTTTCTTTCCTCCTCCTAAGCATGTAAGGAGAATGCCCAACCCCCCTCTTTTGGTTGGCTCCTTTCCCAAATATCAGATCCTCAGGAGCAAGAAAAGGCATTTGATTCACATCCCTAAGGACCTTTCTGCCACTGCTGATTTCTATTTGATCCCCCGTAATCACATCCCTACAATTGGAAGAATTACCAGGGTCCTCATGTGTATGGTTTGCACTTCCCATAGGAGTGTCATCAACCATCATCATTTGACCCCCTCCAAGACTTCCTTTTGGTAGTCTTTTCGTTTCTTTGGCTCAGGCTCATCATCTGAAGGCTTACACCCCTCTGGTTCCTCCTGCTATACCTTACCAGATCGTTCATCTGACATCTTATCCTAATTGCATTCTAGAAATATGTATTCTTGCCCAACCATTGACAAGCGAATAAGCCACGAACAACCACCACATCTGAGGATGATTTTATCAGGAATCGACCCACTTCTGAAAACCTCAGCATCGATTTGCAGTATACGGGCATCACCTTCCCTGATTGTAATGTCAATATCATCAAGAATGGATGCAAAACCTGCAATCATCTTGGAAACCACCCCTCTTGATCTCAAATGCAAAGGCAGTCCCTTGATCGCTAGTGTCACCTGCCTAGTACGCAATCTCTGCGGAGGGCGATTAGGGAGTACCCCGTCAAATGGAGAGACCAACCACCACAACACACTGATGTTCTCAAAGGTACTCAAGCGAAAATGTAGCCTTTCCACATCTATCATTCCTAGACCAAAAATAAGAAAATGGGTTTGGGATAACACAGCAGTCTTCCAACCCGATGTGACAGGGGATAAGGAACTCACCAATTGATGGAACCTTTCGATGGTAGGGTTGCCAGTCATAACTTCACCGATCAATGCACCCCTTAGAATCACTTCCACAGATAGGATATCCTCAGAGAAGGGGATCTCCACATCAATCATATGGCCAACTTGCGCCGGTGGCTGCGGCAGCCAAGGCTCCTTCAGTACCTCCTATATCAGGTGCAGAGGGTCCACCTTCTTATGCTGCAACCGCACCCTTGTGCACGAGTCACGTTTGTGTCCGTCTTCCCCACATGCCAAACACACAAGGGGATTTTTGTATACCACCGCCATATGCCATCTTTTTCTGCACCTATAACACAGAACCTCTCCATTCATCCTCTTCCAGCCCTCTCTCGAAACAAATTTGGTTGCCGTACCCTCGTGAGTCTTCCATCTCTTCTCCCTCCGCCAATTTCTCGATCTCCATGTCTTCCAGTCACCCTCATCTTCAACCCTAGTCACACCCTCGCCTTCTCCTCGAATCGCCCATCACCATAGTCTCACCATTCTCTCCTTCCTAGTTGAACATATCTAAATTCGATTCCTAAGAGCTACTAAGCAAGATTTGAACCTTAAAATCCACCTCATCCTAAATAATCTTGCTTGAAAACCCCTAGTTGTGCATGCACACACATTGAAATTGATCATTAAGGGAACAACCCATTTAAGGGCCCATTACATTCCAAAAGCATTATTATCCTTGGCCTTAATTAAAATCAAGTACATGTTGGATCTAGGATTCACTGCATCCATTTTAGGGTATTCAGCATATCACATTCTGAATTAGTGACGTCTGCTTTTTCCAAAAGGTGCGCTAAGTTGGGGGGCCTGATTGTGAAACGACTTAAGCAAGCAAGGGTTTGGCATACTTAGTGGCCTTTAAGACACATTCCCCCTGCTACTCCCACCCAACATAACCAGCTTTTGGATTAAGGACAACACAAAATTGATTTTGTGGTTAGTATTTTTTTTTGGAGCATAGGACCTTAGGATACCCAACTTAAGGATAGACCTGTATTTTTTTGTGCTATACAATTCATTTTCCTATCCTTCTGACTTCCTTCAATTGTATTCTTGGATGGAGTCCATTGAATCCGAGATTGGAATGATTGTTTGACCATTCGTGGAGGTGTAGGTTGATCTACAGTTAAGTTAATCATATGGCTGACCAACTGCCACCTCCTCCACCTCTGAACCAACAGGAGCTGATTCAAAAATACCTAGACCAGTTGCAACAAATGCAAGAATGGTTCTAGCGTATGAATGGTCAGGGTGCTTGGCCCTTGAAGGATTTCTATGATCCTTCAAACTATGGGGATCGTCCTGGTGTTATGTTCCCTGCAGGAGACGTAGAGATCAATCCCTAAGTATTAAGCTTGATTAAACATTTTCATGAGCTTGGTTCTGAAGACTTATTCTAGCATTTGGAGGATTTGACCATGTTTGTTTAGAGCACCAAAGCTTGAAATGTGAATAAGGAGCAAATGATCATGGGGCTTTGGTTAGCAAGATTTCGTGTGCAAAAAAGTTTGAGTTAAAAACCTATCGTCGTAGTGTGTAAAAATCTACTATCAGATGAATTTTTACCGAAGATCGAGGCGAGCCTTGGGTTGAACACGGTGAGGCAAACGCTTGATTTTGAAAATCCACGTTTGCTTTTATTTTTTATTGGTGATTTTATCTTTTGTGATTTTTTTTGGTATTTTTATAAGATAGAATATCGAGCGAAATAATTGTGATATAATCTAATATACTCTATCAAAATAAGAGAGAGAGAGAAACAATCAACATATATTTTCAATAAGAGTTTGCTATAGATAGAAAAGCAGAAAACTACACTAGAAAGCGAATAAAAGATAGAGAGAGGTGGGAAGAATCCCCCTCGAAGGTTGCTTAGAGGATGACTCACTTTGGCGACGCCTGGACGAAGATGGTGAGAGGCTGGACGACGAAGGGCAAAGCTGGAGGAAGGAGGACGGGGTAGGACGACGTCGCGACGAGGATCTACTTCTAGATAAGGGTGAGAGGATGACCATAGGATGCTCCACGAAGGGGGATGAGAAGCAAGAAATATTTTACTTTTCTCCTGTAAGGAGCATCCTGGGCTTGGTACTAGCTCCTTAGAGCTTTGGAGGAGATGAGGGAAGAAGAGGAAGAGATGAAGAAGAATGGGAGGGGTGGTGGTCCTTTTATAGTGGAGATATGAAGGCCAAAAACATGTATAGGTCAGCAACAAAATTTAAATCATCCCTAAAGACCCACCTCAAGCGTTGCTGAAGACCCGTTGGTGCTCACACATGCGCATGCGACACGCATCCACTGATGGCCACGGTGAGGTTGAATTGCTGTCGTTGGATCAGAAATGGACAACTGAGATGACATAGAGATCGCGTTAATGGATCGCGCATCAGATGACGCTCTGATCCCACATTGGATCATGTGACTACATTGTGTGGCACTCGTCATGCCATGTAGCCACCTTCTTCGCCACTAGATCATCATTGCAAGATCCAATTTCAATCACACGTGCCCCAATGAGAATTTGATGCACTGTGGGTTTTGAACCCACGTCGATGGCTTGAGAGTGCCTCTTCCAATCGCTATGCTACAGAGGCCCATGTGTCAACTTTATGAATTTCCCCACGTGTTGGAGGCACCTTGGAAGGAGGGCATGCGACATTGGGTGATCTAGATGGTACCACATGGCACTATCTTGACCATCCATCTGTAGGTTTGGCCCTACGAGGAGGGATGACGTAATAAATGCGGAAATAAAATATAAAGCAATCTCACAAAAAGACAGTCACACGAGTACACAATTATTTTTAGGTGGAAACCCAAACCGGGTGAAAACCACCACCTAACCCTCTCGAGCTAGGATTTTTCGATCAACCAAGTTGATCAAAATCCACTAAATCGAATCACTTAAAATGAGGGTGATTCAACCTCAATACAACCACGCTACAAGTACGAGGGTAGCGTTCCTCAACCCCTTCTCTCCACGAGAAGGATTTTGTCCCACGAAGGAGACGGGAATTCGCAAAGCGAATACCCAACCAAAAGACAAAGATAAAATAAAACAAGTAATCCTATAGAGCCAACAAAGGAATTTAAACCTAGCTTCTATAGGAAATAGGAAACTCCCCTTTGCAAGGAGTGCGTTGAGTTGATGACGCGGTGCGTGTGCCACGCGATGGCGCAATGTCACTCTCGTAAACAACGGTGGGAGAGCAGGTGCGCGAAGCTTGATGCTCTCAAGATGTAGAACTTGAGCTTAGAGAGCAAGATCTTTTCTGGACACAAAAGAGTGTGAAAGTGTGTAGCTAAGTGTATCCAAGTGTGTGTTGGTGTTGCAAAGGTTCCCCTCTATTTATAGAGGCCTTAGGAAGGCTTTGGAAGGCTTAGGAAAGGTTCTATAGCCGTTGGGAACAATGCCCAAGAGAATCAGGCCGAAATCAGGAACAATCATTATTCTGACAGGCTTATCAGACGTCTAATTATGGCATCAGACGTCTGTAACTTCACTTTAAGACGTCTGATTACAATGTCAGACGTCTGATTTTGGGCGGGTCTCTCCCTGACTTGAATCAGATCTAAACAGGGTTCTAGCGCAAGTCCATCAGACGACATATAAGACGTCTGGCACTATGTCTGGACGTCTGGAAACCTACTTTTACTGTGGGAATTGATTTCCAAATGTTGCAACGGCTAGAAAATCTCTGAGAAGAGATTTTGGGTCAGCCGAGGCAAAACGGTCAATTATCAGACGTCTGGAAAGGCCTAAGGATGTCTGATAAGGCTCTAACGGTCGTATTCTTGAGTGTCTACTAAGTTAGCAAACGGTCCACTATCTAGACGTCTGGCAAGTCCATCAGACGTCTCCTAAGACATCTGGTATAAGGTCTGGACGTCTGATTTCATCAGACAGAACTAGCTATGTCCAGCCTAACAGATATCAGACGTCTGAAACAACAGTCAGACGTCTTAAAATACTTTATCAGACATCTGATTTTGGAATTAGATGTCTAGAAGTGCTGTTTGAGCCCTATATTGGTTTTCTAAGTATTCTACAGAAAACCTAAGTATCCTAGGTTTGTGTCGGTGTTCCTAGGACTACTGTTAGGGTACTTTGAGGCTCTTTAACAAAATATTCTAAGGAAATAAAAAGAGCAAGAAAATAAAGACAAGAGATACAAGAAAGGATTAAAAAGAATCTATCCTATTCTTCTTGACTTCTATCTTCAATCTGTCACTCCACGCGAACCTCCTCTGTTTTCCGTCAAGCTCCTCCAATCCGTCCTGGATGCGAGCTCGAACTCCGTTTAAGCACGTCTACATTTGCAATTGACCTGAAATCTAGGACTCAAATTGCAAATGTTAAATAACACGTGTTTTGTTATCATCAAAACAAATGATCGTGGTGCTCTAGCACCAACAATCTCCCCCTTTTTGATGATGACAAAACCATAAATAATAATGCAGAAAAAACCTCCCCCTTTTTGACATTACCAAAAAGGTTGAATTGGTTTTACATTTCCTATAACTCCCCCTTAAAACATGCTCTTCTATGAGTTTCTTTTGACAAAGGTAATGTCCTCCCCTTTTTTTTTTTATAACAACAAGATAGCTATTATTTTTCTCCCCCTTTCTAAAGGAAATTTAGCTAACTTGCATCTCCCCCTTAAAAATTGACAATTAGCTCATCATTTTTTTTAACTCCCCCTATCTAAATGCTTATAAAAAGATAGGGTTAAGAATTTTACCTCACCTACCATGGCCAATAAAATGGCCCGAATGGTGGTGGTGGATGCCACATCGGATGGGGCTCCCATCCGTAGCTTGGAGGCCCGGGCATCGGCGCCGGTCTCCAGTTTGGTGGTCGACGTGCGGCAGGTCCGTCGTTTGTTCGCCGTTTCGTCGGTCTTCTTGTTCTCCTCCTTGGTCTACTCCATGGTTCTCCCAACTTGAGTTGACCAGCTTTGAGTTTGTAGGTCCAGTCCTTTGTGTTGTAATTATCCCTGAACCCTACAAAACAAGATTCTAATTTTTTCTTTGGTATCCAAGTGAGCTTGGATCCAGATCTGTTAGCGGGTCTCCTTGATGGAGAACCTTTCTCAACCTTAGGGCTATAAAAATTATCTACTTTATTAATTAATTTGTTGGAGTTTTCCCAAAGACATGCAATTTTTTTTCCATAATATTCATCTTAGTCTTTAAATCAGAAATTTCTATTTTTAGACTAACATTTTCCTCAATCAATTTATTATTTTCATTGATGAGGTCTTGATTTTCTAATAATAGGTTATCATTTTTAGGACTAGCTTCTATGTCCTTAAGTTGTTTTTCTAACCTATCATTTTCATTTTTAAGAAAACTAAGGTTCTTCTTCATGCTTTTGTTTTCTCTTTTTAGTGATTTACTAATCTCAAATAGTTCATTAAAAGCTTCTTGTAAATCGAAATTTACCTCGTTGTCGGAGTCGTCGCTTCCGCTTTCACTGTCGCTGTTGCTTCCTCCGGCCATGAAACCAAAGCAAGCGGTTTCTTCTTTTTCTTCTTCTTCTTCCTCCGAGCTGGAATCGTCCCAAGTGGCTTGGAACGCCTTCTTCTTAGATTTCTTTTCCTTTTCCTTTTTCTTCTCCTTTTTGAGAAGAGGGCACTCTGGTCGTAGGTGCCCTTTCTCGTTGCAGTGGTAGCAACATCTCGGGCTTTCCTTCTTCTCCTTTTTCTCTTTCTTTAATTCCCTACAAAACTTGGAAAAATTTTTAAGTAAAATTTTAAAGTCTTCGTCGTCGGAACTTACCTCGCTATCCGACGCGGCTCTGAATGCGAGAGTCTTCTTCAGTTTTGGCTCCGGTGTATCCTTCTTCTGCTTTAACTTTGTCTCGTAGGCCATTAGATTGCCTAGGAGATCTTCCATGTTGAGCGCCTCTACTTCGTTCGCCTCCTCGATGGTGGTGACTTTCTGTTCCCACTCCGGTCCAAGGGAACGAAGAAGCTTCCCTTGAAGCTCCCCCTTGATGAAGGTCTTCCCTAAAGCTTTTAAATTGTTTACTATGAGAGTGAACCTAGTGTTCATCTCACTTAAAGTTTCGTTAGATTTCATAGAAAAAGCCTCAAATTCTTGTGAAAGTAAATTGAGTTTAGAAGTTTTTACCTTAGAGGTACCTTCGTGAGTTACCTCAAGTGTGTGCCAGATCTCGTATGCGGTGGCGCATTGCGAGATTCTGTTGAACTCCTCCGAGCTGAGCGCGCAATACAACGCGTTCATTATTTTCACGTTGAGAGAGAGCTCCCGGATTTGCTGCTGCGAGTATCCTCCAGCGGGTTTCTCTGGGATGTCGAAGGGGGTCTCGCACCTGGCCCAGATTGTGAAATCGGTGGCTTGAAGCCACGTCTTCATCCGCAACTTCCAGTAGGGGTAGTTGCTCCCGTCGAAGAACGGCGGACGGGTTGTGGACTGCCCCTCGGAAATCCTGCTTGTGGAACAGCTTCTCTCCATGATCTTCTTGTCGGGTGTTACTCCGATCTTGCAAGAACCTGCTCTGATACCAATTGTAGGTTTGGCCCTACGAGGAGGGATGACGTAATAAATGCGGAAATAAAATATAAAGCAATCTCACAAAAAGACAATCACACGAGTACACAATTTTTTTTAGGTGGAAACCCAAACCGGGTGAAAACTACCACCTAACCCTCTCGAGTTAGGATTTTCCGATCAACCAAGTTGATCAAAATCAACTAAATCGAATCACTTAAAATGAGGGTGATTCAACCTCAATACAACCACGCTACAAGTACGAGGGTAGCGTTCCTCAACCCCTTCTCTCCACGAGAAGGATTTTGTCCCACGAAGGAGACGGGAATTCACAAAGTGAATACCCAACCAAAAGACAAAGATAAAATAAAACAAGTAATCCTATAGAGCCAACAAAGGAATTTAAACCTAGCTTCTATAGGAAATAGGAAACTCCCCTTTGCAAGGAGTGCGTTGAGTTGATGACGCGGTGCGTGTGCCACGCGATGGCGCAATGTCGCTCTCGTAAACAATGGCGGGAGAACGGGTGCGCGAAGCTTGATGCTCTCAAGATGTAGAACTTGAGCTTAGAGAGCAAGATCTTTTCTGGACACAAAAGAGTGTGTAAGTGTGTAGCTAAGTGTATCCAAGTGTGTGTTGGTGTTGCAAAGGTTCCCCTCTATTTATAGAGGCCTTAGGAAGGCTTTGGAAGGCTTAGGAAAGGTTCTATAGCTGTTGGGAACAAAGCCCAAGAGAATCAGGTCGAAATCAGGAACAATCATTGTTCTGACAGGCTTATCAGACGTCTAATTATGGCATCAAACGTCTGTAACTTCACTTTAAGATGTCTGATTCCAATGTCAGACGTCTGATTTTGGGCGGGTCTCTCCCTGACTTGAATCAGATCTAAACAGGGTTCCAGCGCAAGTCCATCAGACGACATATAGGATGTATGGCACTATGTCTAGACGTCTGGAAACCTACTTTTACTGTGGGAATTGATTTCCAAACGTTGCAACGGCTAGAAAATCTCTGAGAAGAGATTTTGGGTCAGCCGAGGCAAAACGGTCAATTATCAGACGTCTGATAAGGCTCTAACGGTCGTATTCTTGAGTGTCTACTAAGTTAGCCAACGGTCCACTATCTGGACGTCTGGCAAGTCCATCAGATGTCTCCTAAGACGTCTGGTATAAGGTCTGGACGTCTGATTTCATCAGACAAAACTAGCTATGTCCAGCCTAACAGATATCAGACGTCTGAAACAACAGTCAGACGTCTTAAAATACTTTATCAGACGTCTGATTTTGGAATTAGACGTCTGGAAGTGCTGTTTGAGTCCTATGTTGATTTTCTAAGTATTCTACAGAAAACCTAAGTATCCTAGGGTTGTGCCGGTGTTCCTAGGACTACTGTTAGGGTACTTTGACGCTCTTTAACAAAATATTCTAAGGAAATAAAAAGAGCAAGAAAATAAAGACAAGAGATACAAGAAAGGATTAAAAAGAATCTATCCTATTCTTCTTGACTTCTATCTTCAATCTGTCGCTCCACGCGAACCTCCTCTGTTTTCCGTCAAGCTCCTCCAATCCATCCTGGATGCGAGCTCGAACTTCGTTTAAGCACGTCTACATTTGCAATTGACCTGAAATCTAGGACTCAAATTGCAAATGTTAAATAACACGTGTTTTGTTATCATCAAAACAAATGATCGTGGTGCTCTAGCACCAACACCATCTTCTTTTGTTTGAGGAGGATGCCACGGTGCTCAGATCAAGATGATTTTCATGCTGTTGGACAGCAATCGTGCTATGGATCCATCTGTACGGTCTAATTTTTTGTTTGAAGCTCCGAAAAGTATCACCCCATCCCCTGGCCACAATAATACACTAATTACTATACAATTTATACAAATCATCCTAAAGACAATATGATGAATGTTATGCTAAATGCAATGTTAAGCTTTGGAGCTAACATAAGTAGGCATTTTATCATGAATAAATGTGTATTTATCAGGCTTTTCCCCCACTCTCTCAAGGATAAGGCTGCACATTAGTACTACACTATTGGTGGACTGATAGCTACATGGATTGATCTTAAATCAACCTTTCTGAAGAAATTCTTTCCAGTTGAGCATACCAATGTTTTCTGACGAGTGATTACAACTTTCGCCCAGTGGCTGGGGAATCGCTTCATGGTGCTTGGGAGCGATTCTAGGACCTATTGAGGAAGTGTCAACACTACGAGGTGCAAAAATGGCAACTCGTATAGATATTCTATCATGGGTTGATGGATCAACTCCATAATAACATGCTTGCTTCCTGTGGAGGCAATTTCCTTAACAAGGATGCAGATAGTGCATACAACTTGATAACAACCTAAATTATTATCCTAATTAGCTTAATCTAGGGCTAACTCCTTAGTAAAATCATGCATGAGGTTTATAAATACTACATTTAGAGAATGCATACATATTTAGGCTTTGTACTTATTTTATTAATAATTATCTAATTTTAGGCTTTTGTGAATAATGTAGGTAAAGGACTCTGAATAATCTGGAGCATTGAGGAATAAAAGCTGGAAAGGAAAAGAAGCTGCAATAGAGCTGGGATCTAGTTGAAGAGTAAAGCTAAAATAAAGAAGGAACGATGACACAAGAATAGAGAAGGAAAGAAAGGGGCTAGGATAACCATTCCTTATCCTTAAAACCCTAGGATAACCCTAAACCAGCTTAAAACTAGATATTTGAGCTCAGAAGCCAAAAACATGGATAACATTATCCATGTACTTATCCACCCTATCCATAGAACTATCCTACTATCCATAACCCTAGTCCACCTGTCCTATACCCAATCCCTAACCTAGAAACCTATTTAGGTCCACACCTTACCTAATTGACTTAGTTTGAGTTAATTGGGCTAGCCACTAGTCAATTGGGTCCATGGGACCTGATTGGATTAAACCTAAGTTGATTGGGCTCAATTGAGTTTAATCATGCCTGACCTAAACCTATTAGACCTAGCCACATCCAACTGGGTGACGTATTACCTAATTGGATGCAACCAACGCTGATTAGGTTCAATTGTAACCTAATTAGACTTAGTAAGTCTAATTGGACCAAACCCAAGTCCAATTGGGTGTGCTTAGAGCTAATTGTGCTTATACCTATCTAGATTAGGTCACCATAGATTCAATTAGGTTCACATCTACACCACTTAGCTTAATTAGACGCAATTAGATTATAACCTATCCAAACCTAAGTTGAACCAACCCAAAATCGCTTAAACTCACAACCTAGGTCTAAAAAACTCACGCACCCACACCCACTTACGTTCACACACACACACACACACACATCCATGCACACATTACTTAGACCCTAAGAAAGAGGTCTATCCTCTTGTTGCTACCAACATGAGAAAGATCTTATCTGTTTGATCTTCCTTATGGAAAGATCAAAAGACATACGATCTTTTAATAACACCAAGACCTAATCTACACCCTTGATCCAAGCATCTAAGGCCACCATCCTACACCCATATATCCAGCCACATATGGCTTCCCTAGGAAGCCATATGGATAGCCAACCACCCACACACACACACCTTTGGATCATCATCCGTGGGTGAACCACTCCCTCAATTTGCTAGCTTAAACCTTGACCTTAGATCAAGATCCTACGACCTATACTTTTCCCCACATTCCTATAAAAAGGCCTAGCCTCTACCACTTAGAATAAATTAGCCACTTAGAGAAATAGTCTACCATAGTCCACGCCCTCCACCTCTCTCTACCTACAGGCTCTCCGATCATCTTCTTCCTATCTGAAAAATCTGATAAGTGCATGAAAAAAATCTAAAAAAGTTTTTCTGAGTGCCTTAGTTGGTGGGTTGGTGGTACAATAGGACCATTGATTGCTCTGATTGGGTCACACCACTTTTAATTTTTTGGACTAAAACGCATCACATTTACTGATCTGCTAGCATTAAGGTAAAATACACTAGCATCTCCATACTTAAAGGAAATTTATCAAATAATTGGGACTTCTAATACCTTTTGTGTGCCTTGATAGGTCTAATTTAGTGGGCTATAATTAAGCATAGGTACATTATTATTTTGATAGCCATTTAAATTAAAGCATGGATTACATTGTTAAAATTATTTAAGCTTTAGAATTGTCATAGACATTAAGTCCATTAATCTTTATATGAGTTGATTAATTATGTATTTTGGATGCAGGGTCATTCTGGGAAGGACAATTTTAAAAGCTTCACATCAAATGGCATCTTAATTTGTTTGATTTCCACCAAGAGAAAGAAAGGAAGGAAATTCTTTTGGAAAGAGCAATCACCGATCTTCTTAATTCTCTCCTCCATTACCAAATTCCAAGGCCACCATTCTTTCCTAATTCTTTCTTTCCATCTCTTTCTCCCACACATATATCTCTCACAACAGAAGACACACCTACCCCCCTTCCTGACGACCCTCTTCACCTCCATCTTCTCCATCCACCACTGCATGCCACCAACACAACAGCAACCCATCGCATGCCAACCACGCCTCTGGCAACAGTGAAAACCAACGTCTGATGAGACTACATTTGCATGGTATAATTAGTTAATCTTAATGTAGTTTCAAAGCTTAATGGATGTAATTAATGTAATAATAGGACTAATAGCTTAATTAACATTTCTGCATGCAATCAATCTAAGTAGCATTAAATTACGTATGTTT
Organism: Thalassia testudinum; assembly: GCA_037157565.1. Taxonomy (NCBI): domain Eukaryota; kingdom Viridiplantae; phylum Streptophyta; class Magnoliopsida; order Alismatales; family Hydrocharitaceae; genus Thalassia; species Thalassia testudinum. The sequence continues at coordinate 60,234,765 of JAZHRO010000063.1, forward strand.
ACATACTTTTACATATTTATTCTATGTATGAAGGTAATGTAGGTTTAAGAAAATCTAATTATTATAATTGCGTTGAGAGGAGAAATCAAATTCGTAACCTCATTTTTGTTCTTCCCTCGTTCCCCTTAATCCCCTCTCTTCCCGTTTGAAGAAAAAATAATAATAAAAAGAGAGATAAAAATCCCACGCCAACAACCCATTACGTAACCATGTAAACACACCCACATATCCTCCAACTTCCCTCTCCTTTACATACTTCGTAACTGCACCCTCGTTTGAAGAAAAAATAATAATAAAAAGAGAGATAAAAATCCCACGCCAACCCGTTACGTAACCATGTAAACACACCCACGTATCCTCCAACTTCCCTCTCCTTTACATACTTCGTAACTGCACCCTACTTCCTCTTTTTTTCCCCTCACACTAACACTGAAGGCCACAGGCGGCAACACTCTCCCACTCCCTCCATACTCTCTCTATCCCTCTCCCTAACTTACTCTACCTCAAAAACTCCTCCTTCCTCCTCTCATTTTTCCTTTTCTCCTCCTACCCTCTATGTGACCCACTACCCACCCAACATACCGCCAGCCACCTCCATCCTATGACAGCTGCAGTAACACCATCACCGTCGGTGCGTCTCCCTCTCCTCAGCTTCCTCTCCTCATCAACGCCCTCCATCACCACAGCCGTCACTGGTACCTATCTCCCTCCTCAACTCCCTCTGCATCTCCTTTTTCTTCTCCACCATTAATGCCACCTCAAACCCAACAGCTTCTACCATCAAATATGATCAACCCACATCGCCATTCAACTCGCAATCACCTCGTAATCCTTCCCCTCTACCTCCTCGTCGATTTGATTTTCCCAATTCTGAATTATGCATCTCCATTTTTAAGCTCGACACCACCCCCTATTTCTGCTAGACGCCCTTATTTCTCCCTTGTTCTCCTCCATTTCTTCTTTTCCTTTCCACAGCACCGCAACCAACACCTCCAGCAGTCCACCATGAATCACCAGTAGCAACCCCTCTCCTCAACCTCCCCTCCTCTCCTTCCTCCAAGTGATCCCTTCCTCCCTCTCCTTTTTAGCTACCCACTACCGAGACTAACACCCACCTCCACGACTACCAACAACCACCGCCATCTCCTCCCTTTTTCTAATCTCCTTTCCACGTCAACACCTCTACAACCATCACCACAGCAACCGTCAGCCACTGCAGCCGACCTTGCCAACTTCCCCTCGTCGTTGAACATCTACTTGCAAACACAACAACCACACCTTGGACTCCTCCTCATCTTCCTCTTCTTCTGTTGAGAAAAGTCTGCTAATTTTCCATTTGTTTGAATTTTAATTTTTATATATACTGGATGTTCAAGTAACAGTGTATGTTTAATCACTACTAGAAAAAGGTGAATTACCATCGGTTAATTACTGTCGGTTTGTGAAGCGATGAGACAAAAATATTTTTGCCGTTACTTCTTGAAATAAGCGATGGTGAATACCACACTAAATTGAGTGCATAAAGCTTGTCAAAAAAGTAATATGTAATTAATATTTACCGTTCGTTATTATAAAAAGCGATGGCAAATGTCAGGTTAAAATTTCGCCCCAAATTTTGGGTGTAAGATTTGGGATTAATTTAGACATTTGTCATCGATTATTATACAAAGTGATGGCAAATGTCCGGTAAAAATTTTACCCCATATTTTGGGCATGAGATTTAGGATGAAATTAGACATTTGGCATCGTTTATTATATAAAGCAACGGGAAATGTTTGGTTAAGATTTCACCTTAAATTTTGGGTGTGAGATTTGGGAGTAAATTAGACATTTGCCATCACTTATTAATTAAACTGACGGCAAATGTCAGACCAACTATACCCTTGCAGAGCCCTCTCCTCCCCCACACTGCGCACAACTCCCTCATAGAGCTCCTCCTCCTCATCAGCGGAACTCGTCATTGTCGCCCCTCCTCCTCCTCATCAGGTAAGTCCTTGTCGCTCTCCTCATCCTCATCCTCGTCGGCCTCCTCCTCCTCCTTGTTTTCCTCCTCATCTGACCCCTTGTTTCCTCATCCTCCTCCTCCTCCTCCTCCTCCTTGTCTTCCTCCTCCTCTTCCTCGTCTCCGTCCTCCTCCTCGGCCCTCTCCTTTTCCTACTCCTTTTCCTCATCGCCCCACCCCCTCCTCCTGCTCCTCCTATGCCAACTCCTCCTCATTGCCAACTTCTCCTCATCTGACCCCTCATCTCTTCCACCTCCTCCTCGTCTTCTTCATCCTCCTCCTCATCTCCCTCCTCCTCCTTGGCTCTCTCCTCTTCCTACTCCTTTTCCTCACCACCCCACCCCCTCTTCCTCCTCCTATTGCTATAACTCCTCCTTCTATCCTCCTCACTAACAATGTTCTATAAGCTAAATGTAATATTTTGAATTTGATATCTGAAGCTTTACTTCTTTATTTGGATTTTATTTTAGTGGCTTTGACTAGGACAACAAATTTAGCTTTAGGAATTGCAAAGCTATGTGGATTTAGCCTTCATATTAGAAAAAATGTTATCATGCTCTCAAAAAAATGCTTTCTACATGTTTGATCAATCTTTTCTTTAGTCCAATGTGGTAGTGCATGATTTGTGAAATGAGGGAAGAGTTGCAGTTTTGCACCATCTTTGTGTTGACTGAATTTTAAGCTTTTAATGATGAACCTTTTTCTATTCAAGGGACCACAATGCATGAGCTTTAAATGAGAAATTAAAATTTTGAAGTAGGTCCTCCTTATTATTTGCTTGTATGGAGGGAAAAGTTGTTTCATTTCATGATGGTTTATCATCTCTTTCATTGATCATGCCATTATCCTATTCTGGTTGAGGGTCTTATTCTTGATCGTGGTTCACGCAATCCAGATATGAGAAAAAGGGTGAACTGTTTGTTCTTAACTTGTAATGTGTCCTTGGAATATGAGAAAGGGTAAGATTTCATATAATTGATTAGTTTTCTTTATGGCAACATGTTATTAAGGATTAAAAGAACTATCAGGTGTCAAGGTTGTTTCTTTTAGGTATGAGTAGGGGATAACTATTGACACATGTGCACAATTATAGTTGCTTTAATGTGTATGGTTTGGTCTTTATTGAATAATTATTCATCTTTGGATGATGCAATCAAGCTAGTATAATATGCACTAGTGGTGACATGGGCAAGGAGAGGGGAAAAGGCCTGAGGGTAGCTGTAAGGACAATGAATTCATAAGTATTTATGGTAGTTTATAAGACCACAATTGATACTAAAAGGTAATGAATAGAAACAAGAGCATGCCATATTCATTTTTCACCTAGAATTTGGAGGATTGAGGATAACATGGAAAGATTGAAGAATTTGGTCATTTGTGTAAATGTAATGTTTCTATCACCTTTTTTTAGGTTAATAGCAAAATGGTTGTTGAAAAGGTTAAGGGTAGCTATTAGAAGGATTGAAGGTTAGTTTGGATAAATGCAATGGCATTGTTTTAAAGTTGCTTAGACTTGTAGCTGTTGTTGGCTATTGAATTGGAAATTAAGGATAAGGATGCACACTTCAAGGAAGGATGCAATTATTTATCAATATATCCTACTATTTTTGTTTGGCTAGCCTAGTCATTTTGGAGTAAATGATATGCTGATGTTATAGTGGATAGAGTGTTTTTTGCCAATGGAGCAATAAGTGAATTTGTTTATAGGGGGAACTTTTTTCTACATATTTACGTACACACAACAATAACAGCAAAACCTTTTCCTACACTAAGTGGGGTTATCAATAATTATGTATACACAATCTCAAAGTAAGTTATTTGCATAACATAGTGCAGGATGAAATATATGCAAAATGATTTTTAAGCTGGGTCTTAAAATGCATTTTAGAACTCTATTGAATAATAAGCATACTTTCTTTTTTTAAACTTGAGGAGTGCTATCGAAGACGATAGCAGATCGGGAATATTTTATTTATGAATCAACAAGAAAATAATTACGTAATTTCACTCCACTCCTTTACAAAACCCCAACACTCCCTAAAAATGTTCCCCACATTTATAGAGCCCCCTCTAAACAATCGCTCATTGCGAGCATGCCACACACTACACATAACACCAGCCATCTTTATATGAGGCTTGCCCTTCGTCAGGAGGTTTCTCCATAAGCCATCCCATGTGGACATAGACTCCCCAGAAACACCCCTCCAAACTTGATCAGTCACCAAACAAGATGAGAATAGGTGCCACAAGAAAATTTTTATTTTCAACGGAACCTTCAAAAGCCAAATCTTTGCACAATCCCTATCTTTCACTGATGGATCAGCATTCGTATATTCCATTAGTTGCTTGTATGCCTTAGTTGGAGTGATGATTCCATGCTTCCACCTGAAATTGTCCACACCACTCGTCGGCTATAAGGCTTCAAGATCTGCCAGCAGACGCTCCTACTCATCTCACACCTTTCCTCCCACACGCATCCTATCACCTGTAATGTCCCACCTATTGTTCACACTATCCCAGCAATCACTAACAGAGGCCTTACTATCCGGAGCTGCAGCAAATGCCCTAGGATATGTCCTGCTCAGACGCCCCAAGTTGGATCATCTATCTGTCCAAAAAGAGAAAAGCCACCCATCCCCCAAAATAGGAGCAAAATTTGTCCAATTCTCATGAACTGCTCTCCACACTGATTTCCAGAATAGGGAGCGACGTTGAGGGGGAGATGTCTATTGTGCCACCTACGAGATACCATAAGACTCCTTGACTAATTGTGACTGGACATTCCCATCCTCTTTAGAAAGCTTCACTGCCTACTTTAATAAAAGAGCATCATTAAATTCCTTCAATATTCAAATACCCAACCTACCCTATGAGCGAGGACTACACAGCTTCTGCCATTTCAGGGGATGCAAAAATCTGCCTTCAGCCTTCCCTCTCTTCCAAAAAAAGTGCTTCCCCATCACATCCAACCTTTTCCAGATAGCCTTAAGAGATCTAAATACAAAGAAGAAGAAAATCGGCATCGATGTGATTACCGAATTCAATAGAATCAGTCTTCCTCCCTTAGATAAATATCGACTACTCTAGCATTCCAGCTTAGTAGCCACCTTTTCAAATAAAATGGCCCAGTCAATCAACTTCAGTTTAGTATCTTTCAGTGGCAGACCCAAGAACCTTACTGACAATGTCACAATGGGAGTATGAAGGATGGCTGATATTGCTTCGCACTCTTGACTTGGCATACCAAAGCAAATCAAGGATGACTTTGCGCCATTTAGCCTAAGCCCCGTGATCTCACCAAATATTATCACCATTGTGAAAAGGGTCTCCACCTTACTTCTCCCCCCTTCTATGAAAAACATTGTATCGTCGGCATATTGCAGAATTGGCACAAGTGCCCTAGTGTTGGACATAGAGTATCCCCTCACCATTCCTACACTAGACAGTTTGCAAGTAAACTGAGCCAAAGTGTCCACAAGTAGGTTGAAGATTAAGGGGGCCAAAGGACAACATCTTCATGCTCCGCACTGAGGTTGCATCCAAACCCCACACGGCCTCCCATTAATCAAAGGTGAAAAAGATGAGGTAACAACACACCTTTTCATCCATTTTATCCAGAGCAAAGGAAATCCCCTCCTTTTAAAAATCTCCCATAGGTAAGGCCACGCAACCGAATCATAGGCTCTACGAAAATCCACCTTCCACATGTATGATTTACTTCTTCGTCTGCACCACCTAGCCACCATCTCCTATGCCACAATGAAGGATTCCTATAGCGATCTATTGGAAAGGAAAGCCAATTGCACTGGGCTAATTAAGTTCGACAAGACCCTTTTCAATCTATTAGCCAAAACTTTACTAATTATCAGGTAGATTGAATTTGATAATGCAATAGGTCTAAAATCCAACAATCTCTTCGCCCCATTCTTCTTCAGCAATAAGAAGAGGTATGATTTATTTATTCTTTCCATGCCCGAATTACCACATTGGAACTCTTCAATAATAGCCATAACGTCCCCTTTAACCACATGCCAGAACTTCTTATAAAAAAAGACTTGAAACTTGTCCAGACCTAGAGATCCCTCAGCATTTAAACTAGCCATAGCCTCCACAACTTCCTGATTTGAGATGGGCTTCATCAACTGTCCAATTGCCAAATCCCCTACATGGGGAACGTTTGATGCTACCAGCCTCCAACCTCCCAACTGTATTGATTTGATGGACTCCCTGAAATATCTGATTGCCTCACTTTTAATGTCATCGGGGGAAGTTAGCACCAGATCACTGGCCTTCAAAGAAGAAATGAAGTTCACCCTCCTTTGAGAGCTCGCTACCATATGAAAATACTTCATATTTGCATCACCCTCCTTCAACCATAACTGCCTTGACTTTTCTCTCTAATCAACTTCTCTTGCCAGATCCTCAACGTGAATCACTCCTTGCCAGTGCTTTCTCTGCCCCTTCTCATCATCTGTCAATCGTCCACCATTCTCCTTTTCGTCAAGCAGATGCACCTTAGACAAAGCCTCATTCCTCTTATTTCTCAGGGTCTCAACTATCTTCCTGTACTCCTTCAAGATAAATCTCAGATCCCTCAATTTATTTGCCAACAGAGATGTGGTAGTGCCTTCAACCAGCTTATTCTCCTACCAGCAGCTAATCATTTCTTTAAACCCATCCTCCCTAAGCCATGACTTCCTGAACTTGAAATATGTACCTATGTATGAACCCTCACTACTATCCCAAAGCAAAGGGGTATGGTCCAAGAAGGGTCGATCCATCCCTGTTACAGAAGATAGTTGGAACCTCTCTAGCCTTTTTGCATTACCAAAGAACCTGTCTAACTTTGATACCGACCCATGCCCACTTCTCCAGGTATATTCTACCACAGCTGATGGGTAATTGTTCAATCCCAACTCAAACACAACTAGCTGGAACCAAGAGAGGCTCAATCCACCCTCTTATTCCCTCTACTATTCTTAAACAACATGCAATTAAAGTCTCCACCCACAAGTCACGGTAATCCTTCTATCCTGCTTGTCATCTGGCGTAGCTCCTGCCACATGTGGCTTCTCAGGCTATTGACACACGGGCCATAAACACAAGAAATAACAAAGCCCTAATCATCCTCCATTGATTTAAACCTATAGGAGATCTGATACTGACCCTTCCAAACCTCTTTCAATTACAGTCTAAACATCTTCCCCCACACAGGTAGACCACCTGACCTTCCTTGCACATCCACTGCCCTGACATCCGCCTGACCAAATTGGAGTAGAGATCGCCACATTGATTTACATCCCTCTTCAATATGTGTTTCCTGCATTAGTGCATAGTCCACCACCCATTTGCGAAGGTATCGAGCCAAGGAGGCCCAACGCATCCCATTTCTTAGCCCACCACATTCCAAGTGATAATTTTCATCACCAAAATTATTTAGCCCCCTGCTACCCCTTGATCCTCTTTTCAACATTCAAGACAGCTACTGTATTCTCTCTGAATTTCTGACCACTAGCTATAGTCCTTCCCATGAGTTTGTATGGTGAGCTCACCACTTTTCCCTTAGAAGAAGATCCCACTCCAAAACAGAGGCCCTCTGGAGCCTCAAAGGAGAAGAGGTTAGGTTTCTGTACAGAACCCCTCTAACCAACATCCTACTCCTAAAGACTCAATTCACCACCACCAGTTCCCTCCCATCAATCACATCTTGCATCATTGCTTCCTCACGCATTGTTTGGTCCATGCCCTTCACCTCCTCTTCTGGAACCTTAGTAAAATGAAGCTCTTTTATCTTCATAAACTCAGGTCGGTCCAACTTGATCGGCCAACATTCACTGCTACTACCCTGTACCTCGGTCGCCTCTGCAGGTGACCTCCACACCTCCTATTTCTGCCACCCAATTCGATAGAAAGACAACTTCATCCGAAGAAGCCACAAGCTCCCACCGCACCTAAGAATGATCATGTCTGGGATTGGACCCCCCCTCACCGCATTCACCTAAACCTTAACTGACCTCCCATCACCCTTGCATAAGCCCACCTTTGCAGACTCTGTCAGGATTGCAAAACTTGTGATAGCCCCAACCACCACCCCATTACTCTGTAGGTGTAGAGGGAGACCCCAAATCTCCATGATTCACCTTCGATTCTCCGCCCTTTGTGGTGGACGATCCTGTAATGCCCCATCAAAAGGTGATACGAATCTCCACATAACAGTCAAGCCATCTGACACACTCGTGCAAAAGCGAAGGCCTTCCATATCCATCATGCCCAGATTAAACAATGGAAATCGAGATCCACCTAAGTACAGCAGTTTCCACCCCTGTGAGGACAAAGATAGGGATCTTACCAAGTTTTGAATTTGCTCGCGTGAAAACATTCCCATCAAAATCCCGCCATTTAGGGCACCCCATATCGTAATAGCCATTGCTAGAACATCCTCAGCTTGAGGGGTTTCCACATCATAAACCTATCTCAAACCCTCCAGTGGTGGGGGTAGAAGGGTCCCTTTCTCTCTTTGGCCATGAGATGGTTGTCTCCCACTCAAATCCGTCGCCCCCGCCCTTCAGCAAGCATCCTTCTTATGGCCCCAACCCCCACATGCGAGGTAAAGTGTTGGGGATCTACACACAACCGCCATATGCCCCCATCGTTTACACTGAAAACAAACAATCTCTACATTCCCACCTCTCCACCTCCCCCAAGTGTCCCCCACCCAATGAATTGCACGAGAGGTTGCCCTAGCCTCCTCCATCCTTTCCCTCTGGCACCATTTCCTAGATTTCCATACCCTTCAGCCGTCATCCTCCTCCCTAACCCCAACTCCCCCTCCTCTTTCCATCCTCCCTCCTTGAAGAAGATTTATTTTTCCTGATGGGAGCTATAAACATACTTTCTAAAGTATAGGGAATGAAATTTAAAAATATATCACCTAATAAAAATATTATTAAATGAATTGGCTCAATTAAGCATAATGACTAATTGAAGACCAAACCTTAGAAAAATCATTTCTCAAGAAATACCTATGTCAAAAGTAGCTTGGGTAACACCCAAAAGTATTCTACATATGTTGTGGAACCTTTTTTTCATAATGGCAAGCTATATGCTATATTGTGCTAGGATTAAGGCCCTGGTGAGTTTTACACTTGCCATCTACTACCTAATGTAGCTCTCACTATATATTTAGGCTTGGGACTTGTAATGGAAGTCCAACTTGACATGTCTCTTCCTTTAGATTCATGAACTCAGATCTATGTAGAAACACGAAAATAGTTGACCTTGCTTAATGTTAGAGAACTTAATTGTTTCATATTTTGATGTATCATGTTATAATACTAGAAGCCTTCGAGGTGTTGGGTGGCTCCATTTTCAATAAAATCCTCTCATATGGGTACTTGCAAAGTATTCTATCCTATTGAATGTCACAAAAAAATTTTAGCAAAGTGATCTAATAATTGCCTAGGTGAAGTTACTTGAAGGAAATATTATCTATATAGAAAATGACTAGGCACCAAGAAAGATACTAACTTATTGCACTTTCATATAACACAAAAGAATGAGGGATAAGCATTCAAGAACCACACATGAGCATAAATCTGGTGTCTTAACCTTTGGTCTAGGTCTTTAGAGGCTCTGAAGTTCATGCAAAGAACATCTTTAGATTTGGAGACTTCAACTTGATTCCATTGCTTTGGATGGTCTAAATATTTGATTAATAATCCCTTAGTGTGAGTCCTAATCTCAATTATAGGTCTTGCAACATTTCCTTGATAGAATCTTGTAACTATTGTTAAATTTTGAGAGAAGAGTGTACATGCATCTATGTATTGATCCAATTGGGAAAGAATGGGATTATGAATCATGTGACGAGCATAATACACTAGATAGGACAAGTTGTTAGCCATGTAGCTGATAGCAGATTACGCGTGATTTGTAAAAGCGGGTTTTCAATGCCGTTGTAACATGCGAATTCGCATATGCTTTTAAATTTATAAGCCTAGATAGGGGAGTATCTAGGGTCGTCCAAGGAGGCAAAAATTGCAATCCAATTCTCTTGCTAAAAACACATCTCAATTTTCTTTTTGGTATTTTAAATATGTAATTTTTTTTTGTTTTGAAAAGATGAGGGCAAAATGCGAATTGTAACGTAAAGTACTAAGACCTACAATTGCTTAACTACAACTTAAAAGATAGATATATCTTCTTCCTAAGCTCACTCTAGGCAAGTGGAGGCCTAGAGTAATTAGGAAGGAGAGGTGAAACAAGTGCTAGAACCAAAAGCAACAATTGCAATAAAAAGCTAAAAGAAGGCAATTTAATTGACTAGAATGAGTGTTCTTTTCAATGACAAGTAGAGGAATGCTTCTACTAGAACTAAACAAATCTAAAATCAAGAAAAGAAACACAAATCCTCTTGCAAAAATGGTGAAGGAGGGAGTCTTCTTGCTCCAAGCCTAGCTGCTCCTTGGCTTGAAAAGAGGGCCTCCTTCTTCTCCTTCCTTGAGAGCTCCTCCAAGGTGGAAGCTTCCACCTTCAATGCTCTCTCCAAGGGGTGGGCATGCACCACCCTCAAAATCTCCTCCAAGGTGGCATGGACCACCTTCAAGATCTCCTCCAAAGATCTTCCTTGCCTGGCTTCTCCTTTGGCTGGCGTGACCCAAGAGAGAAGGGAAGAGGGGAAGGCACCAAGGGGACAGAATATCCCCTTAATCTTCTTCTTCTTCTTCTCTCTTGGATGTGGGCTTCTAGGTGGAATATGAGAGTGAATTTGCTAGCCAAGTATGTCTTGAATGGTGGTGGGTAGTGGTCTTTTTATAGGGTAGGATATGGGGTTAAGGTGCCCCTTGAAATGTAGGGCTAGGATGGAAGGATGGAGGTGGTTAGTGATCCTATGGACAAGGGTGTGTGGCGCCAACCCAAGGGGTGTTAAATGGGGTGGTTAGGATGGTGTTGGTGGCTTTTGGTGGTGGAGAGACACCACCATTTTGGCACCAACCTAGGGTCTTCTAGAAGGGGGATTAGGTGGATGGTGGAGATGGATTCAAGAGGAATTGTGTGGTGGAGATGAAGGGGAATTTTGGAGGGAAAAGTGGCGCCATCAAGGGGGTGGTTAGGGTTGTTTTGGCGCCACTTTTAGGTGTCTTTTGGAGGTGGTGGGTAGGCTAGGTTGGTGCCAAGAAGGTTAGCTTATGTGGAGCTTAGGTGGAGCTAGTTGGGTGGAGTTGTTAGGTGGGTTTTTGGGGTGGTACAAGCCAAGGAAGTTGGAGCATAGCTAAGCTTAGCTAAGCTAAGCTAGCTTAGCTAATGGAGGAGTAGAGGAGAAGGTGTTGGAGCTAGGGTTTGAAGGGAGGAGCTGAGGAGGAGAAGTCAGGAGCTGAAACTGGAGCTGGCTGTTACTGAAGAGGCTGGCATGGAGCTACTCTAGCTGGCTTAGCTTGCTAGTTCTTTGCTAGCTGCTAAGCCAAGCTAAAGTGAGCTAGCTTCTACCATAATGAGCTAAGGTGAGCTAGGTCTGGTGCTCCCAAGGAGGGTCAAGCTGGTTGAGGCAGCTAAGGTAGCTTAGCTCAACTGAGTTGAGCTAAGCTGAGTCCCCGGGAGCTGGACTTGAGCTTCCTGAGCTGGGATGAGTTCTTCTTCAGCTGGCTGGAGTTGAGTGGAGCTGGATTTAGCTGGAGCTGAGCTGGGGTGAACTCCTGTCAACTCAGCTGAGCTAGCTAGAGCTCCCTGTGGACTAGTGGGAGCTGAGATGAGCTAGACTCAGCTAAGTTGAGCTGGATCTGAGCTGACTTGAGCTAGGGTGAGCTAAGATGAACTCTCTTGAGCTGCCACTCAGCTGAGATTAGCTGAATGGAGCTGGGATGAGCTAACCCTAGTTCAAGTGAGCTAGGTTCCAGCTGCGATGAGCTGGATCAAGCTAAGGTGAGCTGGATCAAGCTAAGTTCCAGCTAGTCTGGGCTTCTCCTTAACCATTTTCCTTCTTGAGTGCTAGGGTTTTAGGGATCTATATATCTGTACATCCCTAACACTCAAAAAAATATATTAAAAAGACAATAAAAAATGCAATGCATGCCTAACCTAATTTATGCCTAAATGTAGCCCAAAAAACCCATTTGCGGAGTAAAATCCTAAGAGCTAGGTTTGTTTTAATGCATAAGAATGATGATAAGCTAGCGTTTATCAGTAGCTGGGCTTAAAGGTAAGAAGTCAATAACTTTGCTACATTTTTTGATATTTGACATAATGTTAAAGACTTGGAAACTCAATGCTAGAGCTATTCTCCTAAAGTTCCCTCCAAAATGATTATGACTTCATTTAACTTCAACATTCTAGAAACAACAATTTTTATGCAACAGCGAGGGGACAAATTGGGGAAAGTTATTTTTTTATCAACTTCTCTTTTCTTCATAGTGTGGTTTTCTTGCCAATTATATCACGTAGTAATGGAGTCATATAGTTGTTGATGTAAAGTCAGTTATATGCTCTATTTTCCATAACAAAATTAGTTATATGCTCTATTTTCTTTTTTATTTTTCAGGATGGGAAGGTATCTCAGCTTGAGCAAGTTTTCATCAGGGATAGCAAAGTTAGGTAAGGTTTTTTTGACTTACCTGTAAAAGGTGTGGTTGCTGAACGTCTTTGGAAGGTATCTCAATCCAAAGATCTTGAATCTTGGGAGATACCTTATGGAAGCACATTTACATTATCTGATAATGCTATCATGATTGAGGAGTATGATTTGCTTGAGGGATTAGACCTTAATTAAGGCCTTGAATTGCAATCATTCTATTTTAAGGAACCAATCTATGGTGGGTCGGAGTATGGTTGAGGATGTGCAATTGGATGTTGAGGATGATCCTGAGTCTAATATTACAAGAATTTTGCAAGAACTTGAACTAAGGATGAACAAGATCAAGATTAGGAACAAATGGCAGTAACATTACATGGAAACAAAGAGATTGACGACCCCAACAACCCCGACTAGGAAATTCTAGATGATACTAATCTAATTTCGACCGATAATTTTTCTAATCATATGTTATTGGAAGATTCATGCTCCATGCCTGGGTTTGACGTTATTGTCAAACTTTTCATCTAGTTTAGGAAATGCATTGTAGTATAGTAGAAAAATCACTCTTAAACAGATAAAATTTATAACTCGAAATCTAGAAATGAAGTCCGAGGTCGAACACAGGGAGTAAATATGGAATTCACGTGCTAATATTTAATTGCATATAAATGGGCACAGAAAATTGTGCACAACAATGACATTCAATAAATAATATGTACTCAATTTGATATTCAATGACAAACATGAGTACTTCAAGAGTTTGATGACAAAAAGAATTCTAAGACAAAATAATGGTGATTTAGATTACCAATTATTAGCCTAAGCATATATGTATCAATTACTCAAATATATCAAATAAATGAATTGTGGCTTGAATCACTTAAGGTTTAATTATACACATGTAAATATCAAGCTAAATCAGCCTCATTAGACATCATGTCTTTCCACCAGATGACTTAAACGTCGCCTTGCTACAGGCTTTCTCAAAGCCTTTTCCTTCTTCTTCTTCTCTTCTTCTACCTAAGCTTCCCTTCTCTTCTTCACTTCAAGTCTTCTTCTTTTTCCATCCTTTAGACCTTCTTTTTCTTTCTCTTCTCAGGCACAAGGGACCTTTAGTGACTAAGTGTTAGCTTCTTTTTCTTTCTCTTCTCCCCTACTCTCTATCTATTTCCTCTCCTCTTCCTCAGATAATTGGGTCATAATCGGGTATTCGGGTTTAAGCAGTATTGGGTCCAGGCCTACGTGTGTGGTGTCACAAGTGAGAAGTAAGGGCTTAGGTGGGTAGCGGGTGAGCAGGTAATGGGGATCCTACCCCCGTGTACTTGGGTGATAGGATAGAAACACAAATCCAATTTATGGTCATGCGGGTGCCCTTCTCCTACCGATGTGGGACTATCCCCACTGTGTTCTTTGTGTGAGCAGCAGCTGTAAGGATGCCTCTAATTGAGGCAGTAGGAGTGGTTGTAGGTTCCAATTGACGACCTGGGAAGGGTCCTAAGGATCAGTCATAGCACCTGGGACTAAGACTTGGAGCAGATATGGTCGGAGAACTCGAGAGTGGTGGCGGAGCGACTGTGAGACCTGAAATTCCAAAGAACGACCTCTTGACCATGTTAAAACACTTCATGAGCTTCGCCAGGTGTTGGCAAATGTGGTAGTGGTGGTCTTGTGGAGGATGGCGGTGTGTGGAGGGTGGTCAATGTTGGAAATGAAGGTGAAAGGATGGGTTGTTCGGTGGGTCGCGTGAGTAGGTGGAATGGCAAATAAAGATGGGGGTTTGGTTCGTGGAGGTGTGGTGGAGGTTGTGAGGGCGTTGGCGAGGTGTGTGGAGTAGTGGAGTGATGGGGAGACCTCACCGGATGTGTGGCCGGAGATGAGGGAGAAGACGAGTGGTGGCGTGTCAAGGGTTTAATTGTGGGTTTAGAAGTTCTAAGCTAACCTATGGAGTGAGTGAAACCTAACTAACCTAAATCTAATGGATGAAAGGGAAGAAAGGTCCTTGCCGGTGGTAGGCCAAACTTGGAGGAGATGATGTCTCCGGTGGGCAAAGCGGCGACGACGAGGGGAGGTTGGCGACACTCGTTGGTATTGCGATGCACGGAAAAAGCTGAGGATGGAGTCACTGCCTATTGTACGTGGCAGATGGCAAAGAAGGTGATCGAAGAGGGTCACCGGAGTTAGTGGAGATGGAGGTCAGGGAGAAGGGAAGATGGGGATTCTGGCCTCCAACCCAGGCTAAGGAGGACGGGTTTGTCCTCAGGGGGTCTTTTATAGGCCTGAAAGGGCCATTCCAAGCTTGGAAGCTCGGAGATTGCGTGCCTGTAAGATACCCACATCTTCCATGCGTTTGCCTGGAAGATTGGGAAGGAAATAAGAATCAAGGCTAGGTCCAATTGGAAGAGAATTCCTTAAGGAATCTACGGTTCAAATTTAGGATTGATTGATTGAGAATCGAGCGAGAAATCCTTGCTTGAATCTCAAGGGTGGAACCTATGTTCACACCAATGGTGGTAGGGACCTACTAGCAATGTTGATGATATACTTAGGGTCCTGTTCGCAAGAGTTTCAAAAAGCTAGGGGCTAGTGTGAGATAGAAAAGAGTCTGACTGGACTGAAATGCAAACTAGGTCAAGATGATCTCTAATTCGGCCCAAATTTTGGTAAAAACCTAATTTGGATCCAAGGAAACTGATGGTGAAGTCAGATTTTGGTTTTATCAAGTTTGACCAGGTAATTTGTGAAGAAACCCAAATTAGTGCAACTTCCTATCTAAGACTATTTTTAGTCAAAATGGGTTCCAATAGTCAAATCAAAGGTATCAAATCTTGTAGAATATTTTTCTATGATTTTTAGAAGGTTTATGTGAATTTCTTCCTGACGAGAACCTCAGCTAATTAAGTGGGTTTGAAATTAGGGTTTCAGATGTTTATTAATTCTTGAAGTACGTGAAAACCCATTTCTATCTCCATGAAATCTCTTATTAGACATTTATGACCATTGGCCTTTAATTAACCCCTAGAAAAACCTATGGTTACTCTGCATTTAGGATATTCTGTTAAAATTACAGTTTTACCCCTATTTTAATGCATTTCTCTTAGAATGAATATGCACTGAATTATGGCTCTTCGGCGATTATGTAGGAGCATTTGTCTGTTGATTATGACTAACTGAAGCTAGTTATGGCTGATGATGGCATTATCATCAGATGCAAATGATTTTAATGACACACCTCCCATAGAAGCTGAATCCATTCCCATTTCCATACCATCTCATTCTCAACCGTCTCTCCCACTTCTCCAAGATTCTAATGGACTACTCTCCTAAGATTACAATATTGATTTGGAGAAACTTGATTCTGCATGTTCTATCTCTAATTCTATCACCCAACACCATGTGAAAGAACAAGACATAGAATCCTCTTATGAAAAAGACATTCAAGAAATTGCTGGACTTTTGGGGATGGCTTATGATGATTTGCCTGAGGAAGTGAACAACCCATCTGAATCATTGAATTTTGAGGAACTTGATTTGATTAATGAGAAACAGGAAGACATTACCTCAGAAGATGTAGTTCAAAACCGAGCCAATTGTGGTCAAAGTTATAGTCCTACTAGTCATAATGGATGGCTTGATTCTAATAGTGAGACAAATTCTGATGAGTATGAAATTATTTCTGATGAGGAAGAGATCATCTCTAATGAGGATTTTGAGGAATTCTACATGGAATTTCCACTCTCACAAGCTCTACCTTTATGTTTATATGACCTGAATCCTGGAGAATTCATGATTTTTGACATTAATCGCCATTACGAGGATCCTTATGAGTCTAATTTTGAAGTAGACTTAGATTTTAATCATAATTTCAATGCACCTACTCCACAAACTCTCCTTGAATTATGGAATTTAATTAATGAGCAAGCTGTACATCATGAACCTTGTTTCTATTGTCCTCATCTAACTAGCCCTATTCTACACTTTAGACTAGAAAAGCTCTTTGGAATGGGGCTACATCACCAACTGGTTCTCATTTGTGGATCACTGATTCTTGGACCGCATGATCATATCTTCATATTAATCCTAACTCTCTCTGCAACAATCCTTAATCCTCCTCCTAACCTACACTATTGAATTAAATATTTCTTCTTCTAGAATTTTTGTTCAACTAATGACGTAAAACATAGCACTGGTTGGGAGGCAACCTAACACTCGGTACAGGTATTGATATTTTTTTTTTTCAAAGTTGACCTAGAATAACAAACTCAGTTGGTGATATCCCCTCTTCCTGCTTATTGCATTTTGATTATTTTTATTCTACATACAATCTAATGAGGACAATGTAAGGAATAGGCATTGGGGGGGGGAGGGGGTGGACATTGCATGTCTTATTTTGATATGTTAGCTAATTGATGTAGACACATCTAATTAGGTTAAAATGCTTATTCATGCATGTTCCTAGGCCTAGAATGAGCATGAATCTCTTCGTAGATGCGTGAAAAAAACACATCATTGAAGTGTTTGCAAAAGCGTAGAGAGATTGAGAGTAGCAAACTATTCCTTCTCTTGAATATGTGGTGGAAAAATGTAATATAGCTCTAGAATTTTTCTTCTCTATTTCTTGTATCTCTTGTATGCAAACAAACATTCCTAGGTGTTGGTGCTAGAGCACCACGATCATTTGTTTTGATGATAAGAAAACACGTGTTATTTAACATTTGCAATTTGAGTCCTAGATTTCAGGTCAATTGCAAATGAAGACGTGTTTAGACGGAACTCGAGCTTGCATCCAGGACGGATTGGAGGAGCTTGACGGAAAATAGAGGAGGTTCACGTGGAGCGAAAGATTGGAGATGGAAGACAAGAAGAATAGGATAGATCCTTTTTATCCTTTCATGTATCTCTTGTATTTATTTTCTTGCTCTTTATTTTCCTTAGACATTATGTTAAAGAGCCTCAAAGAACCCTAACAGTAGTCCTAGGAACACCTGCACAACCCTAGGATACGTAGGTTTTCTGTAGAACACTTAGAAAACCAATATAGGGTTAAAACTGACTTTCCAGACGTCTAATTCACGAATCAGACGTCTGATAAAGGATTTTAAGACGTCTGACTGTTGTTTCAGACGTCTGATAACTGTTAGGCTGGACATAGTTAGTTCTGTCTGATGAATTCAGACGTCCAGACCTTATACCAGACGTCTTAGGAGACGTCTGATGACTTTGCCAGACGTCCAGTTAGTGGACCGTTGGCTGGCTTAGAAGACACTCAAGAATATGACCGTTAGAGCCTTATCAGACGTCCATAGGACTTCACAGACGTCTGATAAATGACCGTTTTGCCTCGGCTGACCCAAAATCTCTTCTCAGAGATTTTCTAGCCGTTGCAACGTTTGGAAATCAATTCCCATGGTAAAAGTAGGTTTCCAGACGTCCAGACTTAGTGCCAGACGTCCTCTATGTCGTCTGATGGACTTGTACAAAAACCCTGTTTAGATCTGATTCAAGTCAGGGAGAAACCCGCACAGAATCAGACGTCTGACCTCGGAATCAGACGTCTTAAAGTGGCCTTCCAGACGTCTGATGCCAGAGTTAGACGTCTGATAACCCTGTGAAGTGTAATCATTGTCCTGATTTCGGCTTGATTCTCTTGGGTTTTGCACCCAACGGCTATGGAAGCTTTTCCAAGCCTTCCAAAGCCTTCCTAAGGCCTCTATAAATAGAGGGGAACCTTTGTAACACAAAACACAAGAAGAGAAACATAAGAGACACACTTAGAAAAACAAGACACAAGATATACACTCTCACACTCTTTTGTGTCCAGAAAAGATCTTGCTCTCCAAGCTCAAGCTCCATCATCTTGAGAGCTAAATTCAGTTTGCGCGCCCGCTCTCCCACCGTAGATAATGAGAGCAACGTAGCGCCATCACGTGGCACACGCACCGCGTCATCGTCGACGCACTCCTTGCAAAGGGGAGTTTCCTATTTCCTATAGAAGCTAGGTTTAATTTTGTTGGCTCTATAGGACTGTTGTTTCATTTTATCTTTGTATTTTGGTTGGGTATTCGCTTTGCGAATTCCCGTCTCCTTCGTGGGACAAAATCCTTCTCGTGGAGAGAAGGGGTTGAGGAACGCTACCCTCGTACTTGTAGCGTGGTTGTATTGAGGTTGAATCACCCTCGTTCAAAGTGATTCGGTTAGTGGATTTGATCAACTTGGTTGATCGGAAAATCCTAACTCGAGAGGGTTAGGTGGTGGTTTTCACCCGGTTTGGGTTTCCACCTAAAAATTACTTGTGTACATTGTGTGATTGCTTATTTTTGTGATATTGCTTTATATTTTCAATTCCGCATTTTTTTGTCACGCTGATATCACCCCTCCAAGTAGGGAACTTTCACTAGGGTCATTTTATAGAGTTTAGAACCTAGGATACTCATCTACTAGACGTTGGGAATTAATTCCCAATGTTCACATTATTGGAATTAATTTTCTAGCCGTTCAGAATTGAGCCAACGGCTACCTGGTACCGGTACTAAAGCACCTGTACCGGTACGTGTAGCTCACTGCCACCAGTACATGAGTCCTGGTACTGGTACTCATCATGGGTACTGGTACTTGTGACTCCCAGGTTTGGAATTCCTTGGGCACAGTAACCTACCTATACCGATACTCATCATGGGTACCAGTACTTGTAAGGTTTAGGCCAGAATTACGCCTTCAACCTGTGGCCAACCTATATTGGTACTCATGGTTAGTATCGGTACTTCTTGTTCATAGTTTGAGATGAATTCTCAAACTTGTGCCTTGCAAATATCGTACTGATGAATAGTACCGGTACTTGCTTACAAGTACCTGCTTTAAGTGTTTTAATTCATTACGTACTTTGAAAATATTCGCAATATAAATCCCAATTTATCTCTAATTGATTTTACGATATAAGTTATGATTCTTTGTTAAGAGGCATATACAATCTATAAAAGTAAAATCTAAACTAAGAAACTAAAGGTCAAAGATGATCTTCTTCACTTCGACTCATCCTTGTCATCTAGCCTCCTCCTTATCATCATCTTCTCTTTCTCATCATCATGCTCCATCACTTCCTGTTTGCCTTGATCTTCACCTAAATCTGAAAAGCACTCAATTGCAAACATTAATCCATAATAATTTTGTTAACACCAAAACAAGATGTGGAACAAGGTTCCAACAACAATATCAATCACATTTCAGGTTCTTATTGATTGAGTAAATGAAACCTCCACTCTAAAGATATGTCAAAAGGTCAAGGCTTATCCCTCTGTCCCCACGTAGGTGGTGTAAGACGGGTGATGACTTGAAATCTTAACCTTCTTTGTTGTGGAGGTAGAATTGGTTGATATAGATGGCCAAACAAGTTATTCACTGTAATTACGTGCCTTAATTCAACCTTCGAGTGCCCTAGGACCTATAATTTGCTTAGATGATACTCCCAGGTGATCAAGTGAGAAGTTACTCCAAGGACAAACAAAGGGATGCAAGTACGATGAACTCTTCCTTTGAGGCGATGCATATGCGGTGTTCCTTAACTACCCTTTTGTTCCTTTAAGTGGTGTCCCCCTCCGTGAAGTATCAAAACACTTGGTCAAAAGATAGTACCACCACCACTACAAAGCACAATAGGAGGGTTTGCACCGATAAAGAGATCGATGCCTATAGCCTTAAGGGATCGAGCCTTAGTGCGGTGCCTAATGTACGTGCTCAGTGTCAGAAGTGTGCATCACACCACAAATCCTTTAATTTTTTTTTTGAAAACGCAGACAAGTCCCTTAGAATCAGATCAAATGTGAATTGATTTTAAGGTCGAATCTGATTATCAGTCCCACTTTTAGTTAGGTGACCACTGAATTACTAAATTCAAACAACTTGGTGGTCTTGAATTTTAATTTGAATGAAAATGCGTGAACAGGAGCTGGATACAAAAGTTAGAAAGGTGTACCTGTCTCCAGCAATCTTCGTGCTAATATGCTTGGAATGCAATAATATGATCTAATGTGCTGCTCAATCACTCCTAAATGCGCACACCTAAGGGCATGCAACTCCTAAACAGGCCGCTCGATATTTTCCTTTGTTGGTTTTAAAGGCAAGCAAGCAGAAAATGGAATCACGCACATTGAAAAAAGTAAACCCTAGTAGCTAAAGAATGTGGGGATAGAACCCCAAAAATTCAACCTCGATTACTACAAGGGCAAGAAAACAGGAATAAATTTTGTGACGACAGAGAATCCCCTATGAAAGTGGGATCTAGGTCTCCTGCGTCTTTTTCTCATGTGGCTTAGCTTGAGGTTGATGTTGCCAATCTATTGTGCCTATCGCCCCATCAAATTCTTTACACAATTAGATAAAGAATGATCAGATAATTGCACAACTCAGAATATTCAAAAATAATAAAGTGAATCTATTGCATTTGTTACCTCCTCGGTAACGGCGCCATTTGATAGAGAGAGTTTCGCTTAATTAAAACAGCAATAGAATGATATGCCGTTGTAATTTATGTGATGGAAATCTCTCAATCAAAGATTAAAATATCAATTTAAACCACATAAAGGATGTCGTATCCACAGGGAGGAATAGAACCAATAAATTCACGAGTAGAGGGTTATAATGTTTGCAGACATCTTCGCGACTTCAATTTGATGAATATGCTACTCTAGATGGAGCTTGCAGTTTTACTAAAATTTCAAGGCTATTTATCCAATTTTCACATCAAGAATCAAGCTCCCAAAAGTATGTATATGATGCATGCGTAGTGGCATATCATGTAAGTTTGAATTGCATGCAAATCTGAATTGAATTTCAATGTTGAATGATGCACTAACATAAGTTATATAAATTCATGAAATTATAAGTGCATCCATGCAATGTGGCCTGAATAAAATAATAATATTAAAGTGACAATGGCATGCAATGTAATTTTTAATTGAAGCAAAAATAAAGGAAACTTCCTCTCTCTTCTCTACGCATGCGAGGAGGCTTTATCGAAGGAGCTGCACTGCGGGGAAGCACGTCTCGACGAGGGCTATGAGATGGTGGTGACGCGGCGGCTAGAGGTGGTCGGACGTGACCAGACGTGGAGGTGAATGCCGACCTAACGTCGGCAGGTGGTGCTCACGGTTGCTGTGGCTATGCGCATGAGCCGTGCATGGCTGTGTGCTGAGGGTGCTATGTGCGCACGTGCTGTGGCTGCGGTGCTGCACGCGGTGGGGGCGCTGCACTGCTGTGGCTGCTTGGGGTTCTTGCAAGGCTGCTAGAGAGGAAGAAGATGACGAAGAGGAGGAGATGTGCGCGGTCTGCAGTGCGTGAGGGCGTGCGTTGTGAGGGCACACGCGGTGAGGGTGCTGCGCGGTCGCATGTTACTTGAGGACACATGCCTGGAGGCGGTGGCATGCTTGCAAGGGCTTGGCTGCAAGCGTGCGGTGGGACAGGCTGCGATGCGTGTGGTGGGAGAGAATGGAGGGGCCAAATGGTGACTACTTTGTGCTTGCAAGGGCGCAGTGAGGCAGTAGTAGGGCTGCAATGCTGGAGAGGAAGGAGCGCACGCTTAGAGGGCTGTGGCTGTGCACAAGGGCTGTGGTTGCAGCATAAGGGAGAAGATGGAACACACGCTGCTGTGTGGAGGTTGGGGTGGAGGCATGTGCTAGGGGAGGATGGAAAGGTCCACAATCCACGCCATCTTCACGGTGCACGCAAGATCTTTTCCCTATTGTTCTTCCCCCCTACCAAGCCCCTTAGATCCTTTCTTTTATTGCCTCCCCGACGTAAGTCAAGGGATTTTCAAATCCCTTACTAAACTTGGTCGGTGACTGTTGATGGAGTTGTTGAGGCTGACCGGAGGTTGAGAGATCTGTGGGGGGGAATTTCTCTTCACCACCCTTTCTTTGCACAAATTATTCCTACAATAATGAAACATAAAATAATTACATAATAAGTTATAGAATGCAATATAATAGAAGCAATCATTTTATGACCTAATGTTGATATTAACAAACATAAAATGTAAGAATAAAGTTAACTTAGGCCTAATAATATTCCATTAAAATGGACTCATCACCTACCACTGCCGGCGGGCATGGGACAAGCCTATGATGTTGAAATCCCTCATTTTTAAGACATCAGGGAGGCGGAGATTGTGATAAGAGGTGCCTTTGTTGGAGAAATATTGACTGGAGCTTACTCACCAGAGAACATCCATGCTATGGTTAGATCTCTATCTTTGTCCTCTATGGGTTGGAAGGTAGCATACTTGGTGGGGCATGGATTTGTATTGTTCGGTCTGGGCATGCTAGATGTGGAAGGACTTCATTTTCGTACAAGGGTTTTTGAAGGGATGGCTATTCTAGGGTGGCTAGTATCGCTGTTTGACGATGCGTTATAGGATCGTCCCCCTCAGAGGGTGGAGAGCAGATAGGGTATCATGGAAATATGGGGTATTCCACTTCATCATAGGACCAGAGGAGTGGTGGCCAGGGTGCTGGCAGGGTTTGCTTTCCTAACAGAGAATGCTAGGGTTGGCCTCAACGAGGGTGATGGTAGATTGATTAAGGTGGAGGTATCAATCCTGAGAGGGGGCCTAATTCCAGATAAATTAATCCTTAGAAGTGGAGGTAGCTCCTGGCTTCTAAGACTGAAGCTTGCTATGGTGCATGACAATAGGCATTAGCAGGGGTCTTCAGAAGTATAAGAGGAAACGAACACTGTGCCAAACACTGACAGTGAAGGTAATACCGTGCAACCTAGCCAACCGGAGGCTAAGAAGAGGAAGGAGATACATGCGTCAGAAGTGCTAGAGGAAAACTTCAGCGAGATGGATCACACACCTGCGAATGAAGCCATGGTTCAGGAAGCCAAGGTAGGAAGGGAGTTGGTGATTAGCAATATTTGCCGGCAGGGGGAGGAGCCTAAAAATCAGTCAGCAACAAAGAAATCTGATCAATTCTCCTTCATGAAATCAGAGAGAGTGGAATACGTAGTGGGAGTTTCATCGAAAGGTAAACTGGTGCGTTCTCCCTATAAATTAAGGAAAAGAACTACTGGTGTTGGACAGGAATTCATGGAAGGAAAGCTAGTTGCCATTCTGAAAGTTGAGAAGAAGGCAGTGGGAAAGCTGGGGAATTCCTGTTCTAAAGGATGAAATTCATCACGTGGAATGTGCGTGGGTTGTGCGATGAGGTCCGGAGAGCATCCTTGGCTCGGTATTTCCGTGAGTGGGAAGTCAACTGTGCACTGTTGCAGGAAATGTATATAGAAGGAGGAGAGTCTCTTTGGAAGTCTCTTTTGCAAGCAGGTCAGGCTGACATCAGGGCAGTGGATGTGCAGGGCAGGGCGGGTGGCTTGGTGTTATGGTGGAAAACTTCTAAACTAATGTTAGAAGAGGTCTAGAAGGGACAGTTTCAAGTGTCATGCAAATTCCAATCAATGGGCGATAATCAAGATCTGATTATATCTTGTGTATATGTCCCCTGCATGGATAATCTGAGGACTGATCTTTGTAATGAACTACGACAGATGGCAGATAGAACTAAAGGGGTACCTTGGCTTCTGGGTGAAGATTTTAACTGTGTACTCTCTGAGAATGATAGAGGGACTAGAAGAATGGACCGAGCATCACTCAGCTTCCAGATGCTGATTTTAGAGCTGGGTTTGAGCAAATACCCATCTGCAGGAGTGAAATTCACATGGAGTGGTAATAGGTTGGCTTCAAAACTGGACAAGTTCTACGGAAGTGTAGAGCTGATGGAGAGATTTCAGCTCTCATTGATGATTGGAATGCCTCGACCTTTCTCAAACCATACCCCATTGCTGTGGGATAGTGAGGAGGGGTCACATACCAATACGTACTTTATGTTCAAGAAATCTTGGCTTAAAGAGGAGGGGTTTAGAGAAATGATCACCAGTTGGTGGAATTAGAAGCTGATTCATGGGTCGACAACCTGTAGGTTGGCTGGGAAACTAAGGGAATTGAAGTCTATGCTGAAGGAGTATAAGTAGATTGTTGATATACTGAGAAGTCAAAGAAGAACTGATGCTCTTGTAAATCGACGCATACTGGATCAAAAAGAAGATGCTGGAAGGTTGAACGAGGCTGAATTGGAGCAGAGAAAGCAGTGTGAAGAGGTGATTTGTGTCAAGGATGTGGTGAGAGAGATGGACTGGAGGGAAAAGTCCAGACAGCTATGGCTGAAAGAGGGTGATGCAAACACAAAGTATTTCCATATGGCTGCAAGTGCTTGAAGGAGGGTGCACCTCATTTCCTCACTGAAGAAAGACGAAACTACGATAACTTCTAAAGATGATATTCAGAGGTAAGTCATACGGTATTTCAGGGAGGCCACCAGAGCTACAGATAGGGGCTGCTGGAGATTGGCAGCATATGGTTTTTCTCGGGTGGGGGAGTAGGCAGCAATCAGATTGACAACTGACATAATAGAGCAGGAGGTTATAGAGGCTATGAATGGGTTGAATGCGGATTGGTCGCCAGGACCAGATCAATTTCAAGTGTCTTTTTACAAGGAGTTTTGGCAGGCAATCAAAGGTGATGTCATGGTAGTCATTAAGGAATTCGAAGGTGGGAATTCTGGGGTGGAAAGATTAAATAAGTCATTTCTATTCTTGCATCCAAAAAGACATGGGGCTGAGAAACTATCAGAGTTTAGACCAATTTCCCTTTCGAATTTGATCTACCTATCATTAGCAAAGTGTTGGCCAACTGATTGAAGGGAGTTTTGTCAGATCTAGTTAGTCTTGTACAGTCGGCTTTTCTCCACAATAGATCAATACAGGAGTCTTTAATTGTAGCACAGGAGATGGTGGCTAGGTGGAGCAGAAGGAGTAAAGCATATTTATGGAAGGTGGATTTCAGTAGAGCCTATGACTCTGTTGCATGGTCCTATCTATGGGATATCTTTAGAAGAAGAGGCTTCTCTGCACTCTAGGTTCAATGGATGAAGAGATGTATTGTGACTTCTTCCTTTTCACCTCTAACTAATGGAAGGCTGTGTGGGGTGTGAATACAACCACAATGTGGTGTGAGACAAGGGTGCCTACTGGCCCCTTTAATTTTTAATTTAACGGTGGATATGTTGTCTCAATTTTCATGTAGGTTGGCCAGTGCAAGCTTAGTGAAGGGTTACTCCTTGTCAAATTCCAGGGTGTTGGTGCCTATCCTACAGTATGCTGACGACACAGTCTTTTTTGTGGAGGGGGGAGAGAAGAAGCAAAGATATTATATACTATGGTCAACATTTTTGGGGAGATCTTGGGCCTTAGATTAAATGGTGTGAAGTCTTCATTGGTCTATTTTGGCATGGCTATATAGGACAGGGAAGCAATTAGTTCCATCTTACACAAGCCTGAGACCACCTTGCCTATAAGATATTTTGGTCTACCCTTAAGAAGTGGGAAGTTGAAAAAAAGCGATTGGGACACTTTATTCGAGAAAATTTTAGCCAAGTTAGAAAGTTGGAGCAGCAAATTTCTGTCTAAGGGGAGAAGATTGATTCTTCTCAATTCGGTCATCACCTCTATCCCTGTCTTCTTTTCTTCTATGCTTAGATCGTCGAAGGTGGTGTGGAAAAGGCTGGACACAATGAGGAAGCGGTTCTTTTGGAAAGGCACGAAGGCTGATGGAAGATTCTTGCACCCGGTTAAGCAGCAAAAATTGTGTAAACCTCGATCACAGGGTGGCCTGGAGGTGCGTTCTCTCAAAGAATTCAATGACGCACTCCTACTGAAATGGGCAGTGAAACTATCCTCTAATGATGGGAAAGTATGGTAGCAACTGATCAAGGATGCTCACGGATCCTCGATTGTGCAACTTTGGTCCACTCCATCCCAACGCCCCTCTCCATTCTGGCATTTAGTTTGGAAAGCAATACACGACAATCGGACTGAATTCGATCTAGTTGTGGGAGATGGCAGCAACTTCAAGTTCTGGATAGACTGTTGGTCAGACCAGGGAAGGTTGTGTGAGGCCTTCTCGAGGGCATACTCAACAACAGCAGACAGCAAGATCACCATCAGTGATTGCTGGGATGGTAACTGCGGTAGATGGGACATTGCAGGTGCTGGATCGTGCTATGGAGGGAGCATGCAGGTTGAATAGGAGTGCCTATTATCTGAAATTGAGGCTTTCTAGTCGGTGGGAGGGACAGACTGCTTCAGGTGGAAACATGGCCTTTTCACCCTAGCCAAGGCATATAAAAATCTGATAGCCAGCTCTAACATTGATCAGTCGAGGGAAGACAGGGATTGTGCCAAAATTTGGTCCTTGAAGATTCCACTGAGGATCAAAATCTTCTTGTGGGTGTGTAGGTGCGATGGCCTGGTGACTGGAGATCTAAGAACAAGAAGGTTAGGCAGTCCCTCTCAAAATTGCCCTTTGTGTTACCTCCATTTAGATAGTAGGGTACACATATTTTCCTCTTGTCTCTTGACGGATCAAGTTTGGAGGAAAGTGTGCAGGGAAGCTTTCCCCACATGGGAAGAATTATAGAGAAGAATTCTGACGAAAGGGGAGAGGCAAGTGAAGATGGCTGGAGTAATGTGGTGTGAGTGGCATGCTTGAAATGAGCATTTGGTTAAAGGGAGCTCTATTAATGTTGGGAACGTGTGTTGGGAGTGTTGGAATTTTGTAAAGGAGTGGAGTGATTCAATGTAATTTTTTAAAAAAAAGAAATTTTGAATAAAATCCTCTCGGTTTGCTATCAACATCGACAGCATTCCTCACTTTTTAAAAAAAAAAGATAAAGATTTTTGTTTATTTAACAAAAAGGGGAGAAAAATAATCAACACCAAACCTTGATATTGAATCTCTATTTGAGGAAGAGAATTAGGATCACAATCTAAGTGGCATTTAGATAACATCTTTAAAATATATTATTCTATATGTATTTATTTTTAAGTCGCATGCATCATGCATTTCATAAATATAGCTCTTACTTAGCACTTGCTTTTATAGGCATCCTTTTAGACTATCATGAACTTGATAATTTTCATATGTTAAACATGATTCATTAGACATCATTCTCTATAATTGATAGAATGCTACTTTAAAAAAGGGGGAGAAAATTGCCCATTTCATTCTTAGAATTTCACTTCTTTAAGCATGATTGATAACAAGTCACTTTATATATATCTTTTTGTTGATAACAAAAAGGGGGAGTAAAATATGCATGTTGATTGGGGGAGTAATTATAAAGTAATTATTTGTTTTCTCACATGCATAATTTTAATTTTGTTATCATCAAAAGTGGGGAATGTTGAGACCTCTATTTTGATGAAATAAAATTATATTTTATTGTTAACTAATCTTTCAGAATTACGCTTATACAAATCAAGTCAATTATCCTCTGCATGAATCAAAGTGAAGATTATCCCTTGTCATTGTAATTCTTTTACATTTCTTGAGTCTAGAATTACTGTAAGGAACCTCAGGATTAAAGACAAACCTTTCTAAATCGTAAAATAAACATCTAGCTAGTATTGATCAACCAAAATATTAGAATTGATTGAACAAATCAACTAATTGATCAAAATAAGACTATTGATCGACCAAATTAGCCTAACGGTCAAATCTAATTTTCTCACAATTGATCGACCAATTAGATATTTGATTGATCAGTAATTGATCGATCAAAATGAAAATTGATCGGCCAATTAAGTAAATTGATCGACCAATTGGTTCAAATGATTTTTTCTCACATTCCAAAAATGCTTCGTTTTCACCTATAAACAGGGCTCTACAACTCTCATTTCAAAGCACACATTGAAAAAGATTTCAAAGAGAAAAAGAGCTTCTACTTCAATTCATCATCAAAAAGGGGGAGAATGTTGAGACCTCTATTTTGATGAAATAAATTTATGTTTTATTGTGAACTAATCTTTCAAGATCACAATCACACAAGTCAAGTAAATTATCCTCTGAGTGGATCAAAGTGAATATTATCTTTAGTTAATGTAATTCTTTTATATTTCTTGAGTCTAGAATTGTTGTAAGGAACCTCAGGATTAAAGATAAACCTTTCTAAATCATAAAATAAATATCTAGATAGTATTGATCGACCAAAATATTAGAATTGATGGATCGAATAATTTGATCGATCAAAATAAGAATATTGATCGACCAAATTCGCCTAACAGTCAAATTCGATTTTCCTACAATTGATCGACCAATTAGATATTTGATTGATCAACAATTGATCGACCAATTAAGTAAATTGATCGATCAAAATGAAAATTGATCGACCAATTTGGTTCGAATGATTTTTTCTAACATTCAAAAAATGCTCCATTTTCACCTATAAATAGGGCTCCATAGCCCTCATTTCAAAACACACATTGAAAAATATTTCAAGGAGAACAAATGCTTCTACTTCAATTCTTCCTCGTGGTTTCATGCTTATTTTTCTACACTCTTCAAAAGCACGTCACTCTGCACTTCTGAAAAGAAAACTTGATTTGCATATTTTAATTCCTTGAGGTTCTGTAGGATTAATTTCTATATTTCATTTATTTCTTCCATTACAATTGTTGGGATTCTTTGTGTTGAAATACTCAACGTTGTTTTTGACTTCTCTTTGTTGGTAAAAGAGAAGTGGTTTGTAAGAGGTTGTGCCACTCTCGTTCAAGTGGTATATTAGTGGATTGACTAGCATTGCCTAGTCATGAAAATCCTAAGTTGGGAGGCTTCGATAGTGGCTCTTACCCATAGGGGTTTCCACTATAAATCTTTGTGTATATTGTAGGATTTTTTTTTTGTGCCATATTTTTATTACAATCATTATCACAATTGATCATGTGTTTGTGGCCAAGTAAGATCCATAGGACCTTCAATTAGTTATGTGTCCAAGTGAATCAAGGCTATTCCCACCCAAACCAATGACCGTAAGGTGGTCATCAATTTTGTCAAGAAAAATATTTTTAGTCGGTTAGAGATTTCGAGAGCCATCATCAACGATGGTGGTACTCATTTCACTAATGACCAATTCCGCAACTTACTAGCAAAATACCAAATGAATCACAGGATTTTGACACCTTACCACCCCCAAATGAACGAATAGGTTGAGTTATCAATTCGGAGATCAAGAATATCTTATAGAAAAAGGTTAGGCTTAATAGGAAAGATTGGACTCAAAAGCTTGATGACTCTCTTTGGGCCTATCGTACAGGGTATAATACCCTTATCGGCATGTCACCATTTTGTCTAGTGTTTGGTAAGGCATGCCATTTACCCATAGAAACCCATAGAAATTGAACACTAGGCATTCTGGGCAATTAAGAAATGCAATTTTGATCTAGGCTTAGCCGGAAAGACCAGGAAATTCCAACTATCTATTTTGGAGGAGCTTAGAAATGATGCCTATGAGAATACCAAGATCTATAAGGCAAGGAACAAAGCTCTTCACAACCAGATGATTTCACACAAGAGCTTTAAGCTGAACCAGAAGGCTTGACTCTTTGATTCTCAACTTAAGCTCTTTCCTGGCAAGCTTAGGTCCAAATGGAACAACCCATTCATCATTGATTGCATATTTCCAAATAGAGCCATTGAAATCTTTGACCTAAAGATGGGAAATTCTTTTAAGGTCAACGGACAATGCCTTAGACCTTTTTTTGACCATGTTATCACTGAACCCATCTCAGACGAGGTTGCTTTGACCTTCATCTGACTTCTTTAGGTGTATCCCACCTAGCTGATGACATTAAACTTAGCATTTGTATAGTCTGAATCAGAGTTGACCAGAACATTATGTAATGCAGGTGATATTTTGCTTATTCTACCCTTTCTCATGCCTTTTATTTAAAACAAGGACATTGCATAAGCTAGGCATGGGGGGGTGGATTCATTTTTGAATTATATTGTCAGCCCTGTAGATTTCTTGTAAATTTATCTTATTTTTCCCTTTATTAAAAAAAAATTAGGAACTTAGGCATTGGAAAATTTTCAATCTTAGGAAATGATACAATAGGACTTGAACACTTAAACTCTTCAGGTCTTTGGGCTTAATTAGCTTGGGTGTGCACTAAAATGTGGACTTGTTTCTCAAGTCCTCACGATTCTTAAATTCATTTCTAATTGATTAATAAGTTGGGGTGATAAGTACATGACTTATCAACCCACCCTCTGATTTGTGGAGACTTATAGTCTAAGCATCTATATACTATTTGCATTGACTCAATTTTCGATGATTTTAATGAAAATTAGGTAGCTAATGAACTTTCTAGGGTAGTATGGCTGGTAAGTTGTCATGGGTAATAGCCCATTGGTCGATTATCCAAAACCCAGCTACACGACCATTCTCTTTCTGTTGCCTCTAGGTAAATCCTAGATCAGGGAAGCCATCTAATCGGCAAAAGAAAAAATAGCAAAATACCCAAAAAGAAAAAAATGATGAGAAATAGAAAAGAAGGAAAAAAATGAATAAGTCGCACTTCACCGCATTGATATGGCTGGTAAGTTGTTGTGGGTAACCCCCCATTGCCAGTTGTCCAGTACCTAGCCCACAAAAATGCACAAATAATTCCTAAACACTTAGGAAGAAGCGGGGAAGTAGAATAAGCTGGGGAGATATACACTGAGTTCAATTTCATGTTAACCCCATAAAAATAAAAGTAGGGAGAAAGCTACTAATCAAAATGATAAACCTTGAGGCAGAAATTTTTCTTAAGGTCACTTAGGGTCGTAGAAACCTGAAGTTCGTTCTAATTACTAATTAGTGAGTCTATCACATTTTCACAGTATGATGCTTAGCACTTAGAGTTCTTTTCAAGTCTTGAGTGGGTTGAGTAGTTGTAGAAAGCTGCACCGAAACTCTAAACTCAAAAATCCAAAAAAATTAGAAAAGAAGAAAAAGGAAAAAATATGTATTTGCTTTTGAATAAGGTGAGGGCTTAAGAGGTTTGCATTTTGGTAGACACCCAGGCACTATTGATTCTTTGTAGCTTATGTCCTTAGTAGAAATTTCTTATTATTGAAAAATAACTGTTGGCTAAGTGATTTGATCCTAATTCTATTTGTACGTAGCATTTAGTTTAGTTTTACTAGGGACTAGGCATGGAGGTGTGATGCAAATGCATCTATTTCACATAAAATACCTATTTATGTGTTTTCCTAGGACTACAATTGCATTCAGCATTATAAATATTGCACAGCATGCATCATTCTACATTTAGAATAGATTGTACAAATTATAGTTTAATTCTCTCTTTTTGTGGCAAGGGGATAAAGTGATTCATTTTGTCTCCTCGGATTGAAGATCCAATCATACGGATCTAATCAAGTTGATGATCAGAGTCTAATGCCTCTAAAATCACCTTGATCAGACCTCCACAACATCAGCTGCAGTCTGAGGAATATTACAGGCCAAGGGCCAAGGGCCAAGGAAGTGAAAATTCAAGCATCAAATACCAAATCCAATTGCACAGATGGGTTCAAATCGACGAACACAGCTTAACGGTAGTGAGGGGGTCGATTTCACGTAGCATGGGGAAATTGAAATTCGACCGCATGATGTGCAATGAACGGCAGCGGTTAGGGAAACTTGGTGCACCGAGACCCACAGAGGTGCACGCATGAAATGACTCTCTATCTCATGCGCCCTACATCCATTACGAAGGTGAATCGTGCACCATCTGAGCTGCCTATCATCCATCCAATGGTTGGCGATGTCCACGTGTGATCTGAAACACATGCAATCTGACGACGAGCAAGCATGTGCGTTGCTACCGTGCGATCGAGATCTAAGGGCCCTCCATTCCTTTAGCAATGCTTATCTTCAACAACGGTAGCATCTGTCACTAAAGGCCCTGCATTAAATTTAAAGCTTTTAAAAAGACCTTTTTGCCCTCAAAACTTACCTGTATAAAGACCCTACATTCCCTCCTCATTCTTCATCCCTTCTGATGAGAGCCTCATCATGAGCCATAACTAGCCCATTTTAACCTAATAAAGAGAATAAAATCTCCTACATGACTTAGAAGAGGGCTTAATTGGAGGAATAAGTGTTCTGAGAAGAAAACATAAAATAAAGGTTAAAACTGTAATTTTACCATTGTAGTACATAAATGGGATTTCTCAGAGACAGAGCATAGTTCAAATGGTCTAAATGAGATAAAAAGTGGGTTGAATCAATCACAAATGGGTTCATGTGCAATCCAGGAATTAAATGACATTTGGTAACCCTAAAAATAGACCCGCTTAATTCAACAAGGTTTTGGTCAGGATAAAAATCAATTAAACCCTCTAAAATTCATGGGAAAATATCCCCTAAGGTTTAGAACATTCAAATTGGCCTTTGGAACCTAGTTTGACCTAGATTAGGGTCCTAGCTCATCAATTGACCTAATTTGGGTTTTTAGGCAAAAATGTCCAATCAAACATGGTCAAACCTAAAATATAACTTCACCATTGGATTCCTTAGGCCAAAATTAGGTTTGTACCAAAATTTGGACCTAAGGGGAGGTCATCTTGACCTACTTTGCAATTTAGTACACCCAATCACATTTTGGTCCCTATCTTTTCAAAACCATCACATAAACCCCCTAGCTTTCACGCCAATCTTACAATCAGGTCCCTCCGCCATTATTGGGAAAGAATCCTTCTCCGACGAGGATGACAGGGGGGATACTCTCAGATCCCTCAGAGATCTCCCAGAATTGGAAGGGAGATTCTTTGAGGAATCCCCTTCCATCTGAGCCCGATCATGATCTCTGATTCCTGTCCAATCTCTCGTGTGAATGCACGAAAGATTTGGATCCCAACCACCTTCCTTCTCCGGTGAGACGACGGTGGCTAAAAGCCTGCCCTCCACGCACCAGAAGCTCGTCCAGAACCTATAAAAAGTCCTCCAACCCTCTGTGAAATCTCTCAGACTTGGCTTGGCCGTAGAATCCTCCAAATTTCATCTCTCCTCTCTCTGGCCAAGAAACCCGCAAGCTCCGACGATTACCTCTCCTCCTTCTCATCGCTCTGCTGCCATACCAACAGCAGAGTTTACTCTACCTCATCTTCCCACGTCGCGCCGTACCAAAGCGCACGTCTCCCTGACCTCCTCCTCATCGCCATTATCCCCTCAGGTTTGTCTTCTCCGACGACAGTACATCGAGCCGTCTAACTCCGTTGCCCCCTTTCACTCCCAACAGTCCAGATAAGTTCCCCATCTTCCACTCTTTCATTTCCCTCACTTTATTTCACACAATCGACCCTCGACCATCCCTGTCCACCGTCACCTTCCTCATCTCCGGCCACCCTCTGATGAGACGCTCCCGTCACTCCGCAGCCCCACACGTCTCACCGACCATTGCATAACCTCTGCCTCACCTCACTGAGCACCTTCCACTCACCCACATCCCTGCTACACCACAACAACAACCCCCTGAACACACCCACCCGTCCGGCCACAGAGTGACCTAGGCATGCATGCGTAGGCCACCCCGTGGCCTGCCACCTGGTGCTTCACCTTCGCCGTGACACGGCAAAGGTCCCCCGATGATCTGATTAGGCTGTGAGGCAATTTTTGTGTCAAAGAGATTTCAAGCTCCGGCCGCCATTGATGACAACTCGAGGAAGCTCCACGCTTGCTCCAGGCCTTAGGACTACAAGATTCCAGGTGCTGCAAACTTGGGAAGGTCTTGTGAAGATAATTGACCCAGCAAGTGACACCAACAGGGCCTGCAGTTGCGGGAATTGAAAGCATGATCTGCTGCGGGCGAGTGAGGGAAAGTAGTGGGCATTAGTCCCACATCGGTAAGTCACGACGCGCGCATATCCTTTACATTATTTTTGCAATATCAGCCGGTTGCCTCCAGTCACACTTGGGGTGAAGTCCCTCACCTTACCACTGTGCCTCATCCACGAGTTCACCATGCAGATCTGGCACGACCTGACTTGACCCTGTCCCGAGCACTCCTCGCGCACCACACCCACGCCAGTGCGCCTGGACCTGGGTGCGCGATCCGACCCTTTTACCTGGCTCTGGAAGCACGTGCTGAGAGTGGTTTACACAGAGAGAGACGCGCGGGTTTGGGTAGAGGGTTAGGTTTTGCTGTGCGTGGTTGTGTGCAGGACGCATGGACTTATCCGCTGTAAGAAGAGGAAGGAAGAAGAAGAAGAAGGAAGGAGGCTTTGCCAAGGAAGAAAGGTAGAAAAGAAGAAGAAAGGCCAAAGGGAAACAGAACCAAGGAAGGAAAAGGAAGAAGGAAGGAGGCTCTGCAGAGGAGAAAGAAAAGCAAGGCAGAGAAGAAGAAGCAAGGCCAAGGAGAACAGAACTGAAGAAGAAGGCAAGGGGTAGACAAAGATTCAAGAAGACCAAGGAAAAGAAAAGGAAGAAGAAAGAGAGAGGAAAGCTAGACCTTAGTTGCAGGAAGAAAAGAAATAAAGAAGAGAAACAGAAGCAGCAAGGGAAGTGGAGAGAAGGACCTCTGCTTTAAGACATCTGATATTGTATCAGACGTCCAATTTTTGTTCCATTTGAGCAATTTCTTTCTACATCTCTCATTGAACTAGTCATTTCTTCTCATTTAGAAAAGTTGTGTTCTCAAGTTTTGGAAATACTTAGATTGCTCCCTGTGTTCGACCTCGGATACTCCGATTTTCGAGTTATAAATCTTTATTTGTTTTTGCAGAAAGTTCGTCTATATAACAAAGCAATATTTGTTAAAACACGATCTAGCCACGTCAACATTTTGGCGCCGTTGCTGGAGAGCAACGGGCACTTCTAAAGCTTTTGATCACAAGTTCTGATCCAATATTGACCTAATTCCTCTCTTTTATTGTGCTTCTCTCAGGGAAAGCAGAGAAAAGAAGAGCAGCTGCACAACAGACACTCTAGGGAGCAGGTAATTTTCATTAGCCCTCTCTCTTAACTCCCTCAAAGTCTGAAAAGGAACAAAAGAAGAATCAACTTAGGGCTACCTGTTTCATACTTAGTAATTCATCAAAGTTTCCTTATTTTCATTTCAACACATTTTTAACTGCTCATCCAACTAAGGTAACTAAGGCTAAAACTTTCTTGATTGAGCCCTAGATACTAAATTTTGAGGCAACTAAATTGGACCAACTAGAGCCAACTTAAAGATTGAAAAGCTAGGGTTTTTAGAGACACATCTTCTCTTAAACAAAGAAAAAACTTTTTCCAAAAAGAGGTGTGCCTAAACCTTGTTTGAAAAGATCTATACAAGAGAAACCCTAAGCAAATCAGGCTTTTAAATCCATTTGAACCTTAAAAGAAAGGACCCAAAAGCTCTCAAAGGAACAAGAGGTGAAGTTGATCCCTTGGGTCAACCAACCTTAAAATTAGGTCACTTTTTCACTCAAAAGACCTAAAAGTTCAAGTGGAACTTTAAGCACCTTGATATTAAAGTAGAAAAGGTAGACTTAAGAGGTCAAGGTCCCCATTCTAGTCTACCTGGAATTGCAGTGACAAGAGAGGTCGGGTGGGGGAAGCCCTGTAACTCGTGGGGATGCTTTACCGTGTAGGGGTCTTTGCAAGACTCTCCCTCTCTGGCTGCTCAGGTACTTCTCAAGTGGACGACCTTTCTGACTAAGGGGTATCATCTGCCCCGAACCTCTATAGTCACCCAACAATTTTTGGGTGTCTCGATTGGGTCCAGCACCTTCTAATCTCATCATATCCTTTGGTGCATGTTTGGTAGGAGGTCCTTAAGACCATCCTTAAGACCTCCCTTAGAAATTCATTCTCGGCGAGGTCAAGCCTCGATGCCCTTGTTTGTGCAGCAACCCCACCACATAAATCTTTCATCTGATTCAGAACCAAGTTCTCCTTCTTCTCCCATCATGGCACAACCCATTGAAGAGGAGAACAACCTTGAGCACCAACTTCAATGCTTGAATGATCTCTTTCAAAACTTTGTAAACCCACCGCAGCGACCAATGATGCGAGATCACTATAATCCTGCTGCGGTGGCGATCGAACCTCGAGTCCGAATCCCGATTGGAGGTCCTGATTCTGAACTGAAGCCCAATATGATTCATCCCATACCAAAGTTTCATGGGCTTAACTCTGAGGATACATTCCAACACATTAAACAACTCAAGCATCTGGCCCAGACCTTCAGGTCAGATCCACAAAATCGGGATATCCTACTCATGAAAATGTTTTCCTCTCCCTCTTGGATAAGGCCACCCATTGGTATCAAACTCAGACCCATCCGATCAACACACTGGAGGAACTTCAGTCCGAATTTTTGAAAAAATTCTTCCTCGATGGCTGGACGAATGCCTTGCACCACCAGATCACTCATTTCACTCAACAACAGGGAGAACCTCTTCATAAAGCATGGGACCAATTCTTAGATCTCATGCGAAAGTGCCCCCATCACGGAGTTCCTAAATGGGAACAAGTCCAGTCTTTTTACTAGGGACTCCGTGAAGACATTTGATTACTCGTCAATGCAACATGCGGAGGAAACATCATGGGTCAACATGAGGACACGGTGTGGGAGATTCTCGAAAACATGTACGAGAACTCCATAAATAATGACTCCATGGGTTATTCGACAGGACGAATGCCTGCACATCGACAAATCTGAGAGGGGCACATGAGATGCAGGACCTGTCCACTTCCGTCGACTTGGAACTGATGTTGGACAAGGTTTCTATCATAGAAAAGAAGGTGGATGAGCTAACTCTACATTTGCAGCAAGCCACCTCTACGCAGAACTCTTTTCTCTGGTAAGGGAAACTGTGCAAAACATCTACCACCAATCTGCTAAGGGGATGACCCATATCCACCCTCATCTGCCTCTCGGATCGGAGTGACCTCCGATCCATTCTACTCGAGTTGGGGGAACTCTGAACCCTCGTATTCTGACTTTCCTGAGGTTCCTCAGAACTGCGAGGACCTTAACGCCATCCAGAATGACCCATTCTCCAATACCTACAACCCTGGATGGCGAAATCATCCTAACTTTCCGTGGACAGGAAATTCTCAAACTCAGAGACCACCATATCAACCCCGTCCACAAGCCCCTCGTCCATATCAGCCGCCTCAGCCTCGGCCCAATCCCACCTACCAATCCAGGCCAAACCAGGATCAAATGACTCTTATCGTTCAAGCACTGGCTGACATTCAAAAGACGAATGCGGCAATGCAAAAACAACACAAGGACGAGATCACAGAGGTTCGCAACCAACTGGCTTAGATGGCAAATTCCCGCCAACCTGGCACCCTTCCTTCGCAACCTCTGCCAAACCCAAATAACGTGCCGACCCAGAGGCGCATTATGAATCCAAATTCAGGCCACGCACATTTGATTTATTAGGCCCCTGCTGCTCCATCACCAGACGGGATGGAAGCTTCGACATCTTACGTGGGATTTCAGCAGCAACCACCCCTCTTACCAAACCCAAACCAAAACTAGGCCGGATTAAACTCTGTAACAACACATAGTGGTAAAACAACCCAAGACCCACATTATCCGAACCACTCCAAGCCTGGTAGTCGCCAAGACCCTAGGATAGTTATCTAGGATTCCACTATCCCAGATCAAGAACCTGGACCTATTCTAGAGGAACCAACTAGGATTCCATTTCCTGAGGCCTTGACCAATGGAAAAAGGATAACCAAACCCGTGGCCACCGAGGAGGATCTGGTCAAGCTCTTTGAACAGGTCCAGATAAACATCCCCTTGATGGATGCAATTTGCCACGTACCAGCTTACGCAAGATTCTTGAAAGACGTATGTACACCTAAACGTAAGCTGCGAACCAAGGATGGGAATCCGATTGTACTGTCAGAGCAAGCCAGCTCTATCATCTTGAGTAAACTCCCACCCAAGGCTAATGACCCTGGAACTCCCCTGATTTCTTGTAAAATTGGTGAAACCCAATTTGATAGAGCCTTACTACATCTAGGTGCCTCCATAAATCTAATACCTACATCTCTCCTTGACCACCTTGAAGAATCTGAACTTAAACCAACTGAGGTGACGTTGCAGTTAGCTGATCGATCCATCAAGTCACCTAAAGGAATACTCGAGGATGTCATTGTTAGGGTACGGGATTTCTACTTCCCGGTGGACTTCATAGTACTGGACATGGATGCACCTGAGAACCCAAGGGACACACCAATCATATTAGGGAGACCCTTTTTGGCCACTGCTAGGGCCAACATAAACTGCAAAGAGGGCCAGATAGAATTAAAATTTGGGAATCAAACTCTGAAGATTGACATTTTTAAGGCCCAACAAGGGATTAATTATGGGGTTATAGAGTAAATATGTGATATCAGAGCCGTGGTTGATGAATTGCATACAGAGGACAACCTAATTATCCCTGATCAGCCACTAGAAAATCAAAACCTGTCAACAGAGGAGTGCGAACATGATCTAGACTCACTTATGACTCCGACCCTTATTCCTGATACAAACCCCGAACCACCCACTGCTGCTAACAATCCTGTCATTGAACACAAGCCCCTTCCAGAGCATCTGAAGTATGTGTTTTTGGGTTCCAATCAAACGTTTCCTGTGATTATCAACTCTCGACTCACACCTGACCAGGAACTCTGTTTGATTATTGTTCTCCAGCAACATCGTAGAGCCATTGGATGGACTCTCGATGATTTGACTGGCATAAGCCCTTCATACTACACACATCGAATCTACACAGAAGAAGGCACACAACCTTCAAGAGAAATGTAGAGACGCTTAAACCCTAACCTGCAGGAGGTCGTGAAAAAGGAGATCATAAAGTGGTTAGATGCAGGGATCATCTACCCGATCTTCGACAATCGTTGGGTGAGTCCAATACAGGTGGTGCCTAAAAAGGCCGAACTTACCATTATCATGACTGAAATCGGAGAAGTTATTCCTACCCGAATAGCTAACTTGTGGAGAGTCTGCATTGATTACAGAAGACTCAATTCCTCCACGAAGAAGGACCATTTCGCACTACCATTTATTGATCAGATCCTCGAGAAACTAGTGAGAAATAGGTTCTTCTACTTTCTTGACAAGTACTCTGATTACAACCAGGTGGCAATCCATCCAGAAGACCAAGAAAAGACCACATTCACCTGCCCCTTCAGGACATACGTGTTTCGAAGGATGCCTTTCGGTCTCTACAATGCACCTGCAACTTTTCAGCGATGCATGCTTGCCATATTCTCAGATATGGTAGGTGACTATCTGGAAGTCTTCATGGATGACTTTTTAGTTTTTGGAGCATCATTTGACGATTGCCTCCAACACTTGGTCCATATACTCAGGCAGTGCATCAATGTGAATTTGGTTCTTTCCTTGGAAAAGAGCCATTTCATGGTGCTTGAGGGAATTGTCTTGGGACATTTATGTAGGTTCGCTACTTGGAGGGGTGAGATCAGCGTGACAAAAAAAATGCGGAATTGAAAATATAAACAATCTCACAAAAATAAGCAATCACAAAATGTACACAGGAATTTTTAGGTGGAAACCCAAACCGGGTGAAAACCACCACCTAACCCTCTCGAGTTAGGATTTTCCGATCAACCTAGTTGATCAAATCCACTAAACGAATCACTTTAAAACGAGGGTGATTCAACCTCAGTACAACCACGCTACAAGTACGAGGGTAGCGTTCCTCAACCCCTTCTCTCCACGAGAAGGATTTTGTCCCACGAAGGAGACGGGAATTCGCAAAGCGAATACCCAGCCAAAAGACAAAGGTAAAATAAACAACAAACCTATAGAGCCAACAAAGTAATAAACCTAATCTTCTATAGGATTTAGGAAACTCCCCTTTGCAAGGAGTGCGTCGACAATGACGCGGGTACGTGAGCCACGCAACGGCGCAATGTCGCTCTCGTAGACAACGGCGGGAGAGCGGGTGCACGAAGGGAATGATGCTCTCAAGATGATGGAGCTTGAGCTTAGAGAGCAAGTGCTTCTTGGACACAAGAGAGTGGAAATACTTGATCTTAGTGTATCTTGGTCTCTCTAGGTGTATATCTTGTGTTTCTAAGTGTATCCAAGTGTGTTTTTGTGTGTATATGTGTTTTTCTAAGTGTGTTTGTGTTACAAAGGTTCCCCTCTATTTATAGAGGCCTTAGGAAGGCTTTGGAAGGCTTGGAAAAGCTTCCATAGCCGTTGGGTGCAAAGCCCAAGAGAATCAGGCCGAAATCAAGACAATGATTGCATTTGACAGGGTTATCAGACGTCTAACTCTGGCATCAGACGTCTGGAAGGCCACTTTAAGACGTCTGATTCCAAGGTCAGACGTCTGATTCTGTGCGGGTTTCTCCCTGACTTGAATCAGATCTAAATAGGGTTTTTGTGCAAGTCCATCAGACGACATACAGGACGTCTGGCACTATGTCTGGACGTCTGGAAACCTACTTTTACTGTGGGAATTGATTTCCAAACGTTGCAACGGCTAGAAAATCTCTGAGACGAGATTTTGGGTCAGCCAAGGCAAAACGGTCATTTATCAGACGTCTGGAAAGGCCTAAGGACGTCTGATAAGGCTCTAACGGTCATAATCTTGAGTGCCTGCTAAGCTAGCCAATGTTCCACTAATTGGACGTCTGGTAAAGTCATCAGACGTCTCCTAAGACGTCTGGTCTAAGGTCTGGACGTCTAATTTCATCAGACAGAACTAACTATGTCCAGCCTAATAGTTATCAGACGTCTGAAACAACAGTCAGACATCTTAAAATTCTTTATCAGACGTCTGATTTTGGGATTAGACGTCTGGAAATGCTGTTTGAGCCCTATATTGGTTTTCTAAGTATTCTACAGAAAACCTAAGTATCCTAGGGTTGTGCAGGTGTTTCTAGGACTACTTTTAGGGTCCTTTGAGGCTCTTTAACATAATGTTCTAAGGAATCAAAAAGAGCAAGAAAATAAATACAAGAGATACATGAAAGGATAAAAAGGAATCTATCCTATTCTTCTTGTCTTCCATCTCCAATCTTTCGCTCCACGCGAACCTCCTGTGTTTTCCGTCAAGCTCCTCCAATCCGTCCTGGATGCGAGCTTGAACTCCGTCTAAACACGTCCACATTTGCAATTGACCTGAAATCTTGGACTCAAATTGCAAATGTTAAATAACACGTGTTTTGTTATCATCAAAACAAATGATCGTGGTGCTCTAGCACCAACAATTTAATCTCGGAGAAAGGCATCCAAGTGGATCGAGCTAAGGTTAACTTGATTTCCAAGCCCCCTATGCCTAGCATGATTAAGGACATCTGATCTTTTTGGTGCACATCAGTTTTTACCATCGATTTATCCCTGATTTTTCAAAAATCTCGCGCCCCCTGACTACTCTTCTCTCCAAGGATGTGCCTTTCGAAATTTCCAAGGAATGCACTCAAGCATTTGGGATCCCACGTGACCGAGCCACCCAAGCCCCGATCCTATAGTCCTGTGATTGGTCTCAACCCTTTGAGATCATGTGCGATGCATCTGACTTCGCTATAGGAGCGATTTTGGGACAGAAAATTGATGGGAAACCTGTGGTCATTTACTACGCTAGCAAAACACTAGACAAGGCTCAACGTAACTACACGATTACTGAGAAAGAGCTGCTAGCTGTAGTATTTGCCCTAGAAAAATTCAGATCATACCTTCTGGGTTTCCATGTTATTATATACTCGGATCACACAGCTGTGAGGCATCTCCTTGCAAAGAAGGATGCGAAACCTCGATTAATCCGATGGATCTTGCTATTGCAAGAATTTGACCTTGAGATTCGCGACAAAGCGGGAAAGCAAAATGTTGTAGCTGAACACTTGTCCCATCTTCCTTCTGAAATAATTGACCTTTCCAGACCCATCAAAGAACACTTTCCTGATGAGCACCTCCTGAATATCAGTACAGGCCTTCCATGTTTCGCAGATATAGTAAATTACCTAGCATCACATCAGATTCCGTCCGATTGGCCGAAGGCCAAGAAGGACAAATTGCACTCTGATGCCAAGTATTACCTATGGGAAGACCCGTATCTATTCCGCATTGGTGCTGATTAGATAATTCGACGGTGTGTCATGGAAGTGGAAATCAAAGATATACTCTCATTTTGCCATGACTAGGCATGCGGTGGACATTTCTCAAGACATAAAACCACATCAAAAGTCCTCCAAGGTGGCTTTTACTGGTCCACAATTTTCAAGGATGCATACGATCACTGTAAGGCATGTTCCCGTTGCTAAACTTTGGGCAACATGAGCCATCAAGACATGATGCCTCTACAGTCGATCCTGGTATGCAAAATTTTTGATATCTGGGGGATTGATTTTATGGGACCCTTCCCGATCTCGGATGGCTCCGAATACATCTTACTCGCAGTTGACTACTTGTTGAAGTGGATAGAAGCCATTCCAACCTGAACCAACAATCATAAAGCTGTTAACAAATTCATTCATCAAAACATTTTCTCAAGGTTCAGGATTCCACGAGCAATAATTTCCGATGGAGGGACCCATTTCACAAACGCTCAGTTCAGGTAACTGATGACCAAATACGGGGTGTCACACTGAATCTCTACTCCTTACCACCCCCAAACTAATGGTCTAGTTGAGCTATCAAACTGAGAGATCAAGAAAATTGTTCAGGTTACTATTCGACCTAACAGAAAAGATTGGTCTTCTCGGCTTCCGGAAGCATTTTGGTCCTATAGGACCGCCCACAAGACCTAATTAGGAATGTCTCCCTTCAGACTAGTGTACGGGAAGGCATGTCACCTCCCTGTCGAATTGGAGCATAAAGCCTATTGGGCAGTACGGAATTGTAATTTAGATCTTTCTAAGGCTGGAACCCACAGAAGACTTCAAGTAAGCGAGATC
Source organism: Thalassia testudinum (assembly GCA_037157565.1). Lineage (NCBI taxonomy): Eukaryota > Viridiplantae > Streptophyta > Magnoliopsida > Alismatales > Hydrocharitaceae > Thalassia > Thalassia testudinum. The sequence goes on from JAZHRO010000063.1 coordinate 60,278,140, forward strand.
GATGAATTACGCCACGACGCATATCAGAACTCATGAATTTACAAAGAAAAGGTTAAAGCTTTTCACGACAAACATATTTCTCGAAAGATCTTTCATCCTGGTCAAAAGGTTTTACTCTTTGGTGCTCCACTCAAATTATTACCAGGAAAGCTACAATCTAAGTGGGTTAGACCCTACCGAATCTGGCAAATCTTTGGAAATGGAGCCATTGAAATCAACTCACTTAGCCACGATTCCGAACCCTTTGTTGTGAATGGTCAAAGACTCAAACCATTCAATGACATGACCGATACAAATTTGGCTGAGACATCCTTTACCCTCCATTCCCCTTGAGCTCATTGCGCCCAGCCGATGGCGTAAAACTCAACGCTTAACGGGAGGCAACCCGTCATTCTTTGAAAAATCCGAAACCTTTTCTGACACTTCTACGCAGAATTCATATTGCACTTTAGGGTTCATCCATTAGAACAGCCGACTTCACCCCAGGTACCCCTACCCGAGATTAGAAATCATTCGCAACAAGTCACTTCGACCCATTCACTCACCAAACACCTCTCCTAATGCATGAACAAAGCTAAAATCGAACCCACCTAATTTATAATGGGGACATTACAAATCTTAGGCATGGGGGGGTATGAAAGTGCAAAATGTCAGGAAAATTCATATCAAGAAATGGTTTCAATTCAAAAAAAAAAAGACTTGAAGGAGGGGAGAAACAATTCAGGGTCATACAAAATGAGAGGAGGAAAAGAGTAAAATGCCAAAAAAGGAGCATAAAATGAAAAAAGAAAAAGAAATAGTCATTAGTAAAAGATTAAGGGATTAACTGAAGTTCTAGACCAGATCAAGAAAAGAGAAAAAAAGTTCCAAGGTGACATAACAAGAGATTAGCGGAAATGCTAATTTTAGGCCTCTTGGGCTAGATTCTTTAGCTTAAAAATTCATGTATCCGCTAAAATCTGGACAATCCTCAAGAGGTTGGGGAAAATGTAAAGCTTAAGTATTAGGTCTAAGGCTTTGGAAGTATTTGACCTCGTTAACTGACCTTCGATTTGCGGGATTCAGTAACCTAAGCACCCCAAATTCACACACAGTATGGTTCAGTGTGCATAAATATCCAAATCATGCAAAAGCGTTTAATGTTCTGCAAAAGTCACCTAGATTAGGAGCGATCGATCAACACAAGTTGATTTGGATGAGTTCCCCTCAAAGATGCGTAACAACATATCATCTCCTCGGTGCTTGTCTCTTAGGATATTTAAATATCCTACTAGGGGCATGTAAGCACTTTGCTGGTTTAGACACCATGGGCGGCATTATCACGAAATGTCAATAGCCAGGGTCTGAATTCGGCCACGAAACGCCATGTGCAGGATTATCTCGAAATCTCGAAAGCCAGGGTTCTGGGGGTTGCCATGGGCAAGATTATCTCAAAATCTCGATAGCTAGGGACCCTTGAGGATTGATGATGGGGACGAGGAATCCGATATACCGTGTTAAGAAGCTAATTCGAAGTTAAAAATAAAAAGAAAAGAGTGAGAAAAGCTCTCCAAACAAATAAACCTTCTATCTCCCTCTTACAAAAATGCACTGCAAACTGAACCTAGGCTAAAAATGTCTCAAGCATGGGTGCTTTAACCGTGGAGTCCAACAAACCCTAGGATAGTCTCTATGTGCCTTAGAAACCTTTAAGGAGGACTAACGCTAAAGCGGGTCAGGTCCGGATTTGGGTTGGTACATGAGTACCTCTAGGCCTATTGTCAGGATTCTGACCTAATCACAAAAGAAAAAGAGAAGCAATTATTATAATTGATGACAGACACTCAGGGTCTAGAATGGAAGTTAAAACCTTGAAATTTTGCTAAGGGACTAGCAAAAGCAAGGCATGGGGGTATGATGAGAGCCTCATCATGAGCCATAACTAGCCCATTTTAACCTAATAAAGAGAATAAAATCTCCTACATGACTTAGAAGAGGGCTTAATTGGAGGAATAAGTGTTCTGAGAAGAAAACATAAAATAAAGGTTAAAACTGCAATTTTACCATTGTAGTACATAAATGGGATTTCTCAGAGACAGAGCATAGTTCAAATGGTCTAAATGAGATAAAAAGTGGGTTGAATCAATCACAAATGGGTTCATGTGCAATCCAGGAATTAAATGACATTTGGTAACCCTAAAAATAGACCCGCTTAATTCAACAAGGTTTTGGTCAGGATAAAAATCAATTAAACCCTCTAAAATTCATGGGAAAATATCCCCTAAGGTTTAGAACATTCAAATTGGCCTTTGGAACCTAGTTTGACCTAGATTAGGGTCCTAGCTCATCAATTGACCTAATTTGGGTTTTTAGGCAAAAATGTCCAATCAAACATGGTCAAACCTAAAATATAGCTTCACCATTGGATTCCTTAGGCCAAAATTAGGTTTGTACCAAAATTTGGACCTAAGGGGAGGTCATCTTGACCTACTTTGCAATTTAGTACACTCAATCACATTTTGGTCCCTATCTTTTGAAAACCATCACATAAGCCCCCTAGCTTTCTCGCCAATCTTACAATCAGGTCCCTCTACCATTATTCGGGAAGAATCCTTCTTCAACGAGGATGATAGGGGGGATACTCTCAAATCCCTCAGAGATCTCCCAGAATTGGAAGGGAGATTCTCTGAGGAATCCCCTTCCATCTAAGCCCGATCATGATCTCTTATTCCTGTCCAATCTCTCGTGCGAATGCACGAAAGATTTGGATACCAGCCACCTTCCTTCATCGGCCAGATGACGGTGGCTAAAAGCTTTCCCTCCATGCACCAGAAGCTCGGCCAGCACCTAAAAAAAGACCTCCGACCCTCTGCGAAATCTCTCAGACTTGGCTTGGCCGTAGAATCCTCCAAATTTCATCTCTCCTCTTCGGCCAAGAAACCCGCAAGCTCCGGTGATTACCTCTCCTTCTTCTCATAGCTCTGCTGCCATACCAGCAGCAGAGTCTACTCTGCCTCATCTTCCCGCGTCGCGCCGCACCAAGCGCACGTCTCCCAGACCTCCTCCTCATCGTCGTTATCTCCCTCAGGGTTGTCTTCTCCGACGATGGCACAACGAGCTGTCTAACTCCGCTGCCCCCTTTCACTCCCAATAGTCCAGATAAGTTCCCCATCTTCCACTCTTTCATTTCCCTCACTTTATTTCACACAATCGACCCTCGACTGTCCCTATCCACCGTCACCTTCCTCATCTCCGCCACCCTCCGGCGAGACGCTCCCGTCGCTCCGCAGCCCCACACATCTCACCGACCATCGCATAACCTCCGCCTCACCTCACTAAGCACCCTCCACTCATCCACAGTCCTGTTACACCACCACAACAACCCCCTGACCACACCCACCCGTCTGGCCACAGAGCGACCTAGGTATGCACGCCTAGGTCGCCCCGCAGCCTGCCACCTAGTGCTTCACCTTCGCCGTGACACGGCGAATGTCCCCCGGTGATCAGATTAGGCCGCGAGGCAATTTTTGTGTCAGACAGATTTCAAGCTCTGGTCACCATTGACGACAACTCAAAGAAGCTCCATGCTTGCTCCAGGCCTCAGGATTGCAAGATTCCATGTGCTGCGAACTTGGGCAGGTCTTGTGAAGATAATTGACCCAACAAGTGACGCCAACAGGGCCTGCAGTTGCGGGAATTGAAAGCACGGTCTGTTGCGGGTGTGCGAGGGAAAGTAGTGGGCATTAGTCCCACATCGGTAAGTCACGACGTGCGCATATCCTTTATATTATTTTTTTCATATCAACTGGTTGCCTTCAATCACACTTGGGGTGTGGTCGCTCACCTTACCACTGTGCCTCGTCCGCGACTTCACCACGCGGATCTGGCGCGACCCAACCTGACCCTGTCCTGAGCACTCCTCGCACACCGCACCCACGCCGGTGCGCCTGGACCAGGGCACGCGATCCGACCCGTTTACTCGGTTCTGGAAGAGCGTGCCGAGAGTGGTTTACACAGAGAGAGAGATGCACGGGTGTGGGTAGAGGGTTAGGTTTTGCTGTGCGTGGTTGTGTGCAGGACGCAGGGACTTAACCGCTGCAAGCAGAGGAAGGAAGAAGAAGAAGGAAGGAGGCTTTGCCAAGGAAGAAAGGCAGAAAGAAGAAGAAAGGCCAAAGGGAAACAGAACCAAGGAAGGAAAAGGAAGAAGGAAGGAGGCTTTGCAGAGGAGAAAGAAAAGCAAGGCAGAGAAGAAGAGGCAAGGCCAAGGAGAACAGAACTGAAGAAGAAGGCAAGGGGTAGACGAAGATTCAAGAAGACAAAGGAAAAGAAAAGGAAGAAGAAAGAGAGAGGAAAAGCAGACCTTAGTGGCAGGAAGAAAAGAAATAAAGAAGAGAAACAGAAGTAGCAAGGGAAGAGAAGAGAAGGAGCTCTACTTTAAGACGTCTGATATTGTATCAGACATCCAATTTTTGTTCCCTTTGAGCAATTTCTTTCTAGATCTCTCATTGAACTAGTCATTTCTTCTCATTTAAAAAAGTTGTGTTCTCAAGTTTTGGAAATACTTAGATTGCTCCCTGTGTTCGACCTCGGATACTCTGATTTTTGAGTTATATATCTTTATTTGTTTTCGTGGAAAGTTCGTATATATTACAATGCAATATTTGTTAAAACACTATCTAGCCACGTCAACACCTTCCTTCTTTTCTCACCTCTACTAAGTGCTAAGAACACAAGTTCTCAAGCTTGCTCTAGTGCTCCCAGGTTATGGGAAGCTCTACTAGAGTTAAAAAATAAAATTTTCCACTTCTCATCCCATTCGTGGAGCTCTTGCTAGTTTTCTTCTCGTTCTTATTTAGGAAGAGAATCCCACGATGATGACATCCTACCTCATCCCATTCTTCCAATTTCATTCTCTTTCTTCTGTCCCAATTTTGCTTCCTTCAATGTCATTCGACCAGCTTGTCCTCCAAGCATTCGTCGAGGAGGATAATCTCTCTTCCCTTATCCTTTTATTACCTTCTAGTGTAGATTTCAATTTCCAACATTAGATTTGTAGCAAGTAGCTTGCAAAAACATTCTCGCAACTAAAAAAGTTATTGTTCTTCTCTCTTTCTCTCTTTGTTTATATTGCAAGTAGAATCTCTCTCTATATATGTTTATATTCCAAGTAGAATAGAATATTGTAAATATTTTGAATCTTTCTCTTATACAGTAAACACAAAAAAAGAAATATAGTCAAGGATTTATAATCGATGTAGCCTCCCCATGTAAGGATTGGGATTCAACTTGAGTTTAGGCAAATTTATTTGATTAGCAGATTTTTTCACAACTACAACGACTGGTTTTAAAACTCAATCTTCCTTGCATCAAAATCTTTCTTATCAGCCCATCACATTCCAGAGCACATTCAAGCCTAAGCCTAATTAAAATTGAGTAGACGTTGGCCTTAAGGATTGACCCCCTTTTTGGGCCTCAAATTGAGATTATTTTCAATTAATCTGCTTCTAATAGTGCATTTGATGCCGAGCTAGGGGAGTAGTGTCAAATGATTGTGGTTGGGGAAAAAGGAAACTAGAGGCGCAAGCTAAAGGAAGAACCTTCACCCCAATCCCTACTTCTAACTGGCTAGATTGACTGGATATAAGTAGACCAAATCATCTATAATCTTAAGACAGGTTCTAGGAGTTTGTAGGTCTTTAGGCTACCCACCTAAGGACATGTTTGAATTGCTTGTACTTCAAGGCAACTTTCTCTTCTCTGTTTTCCCTCTGGTTTCTCCATGTATCCTTCCACATCCTACACACACTTTCAATCCTACCCTCCTACCATCACTTATCCTCAAGATGATTACTATACTGACTTGGCCTATGACTACCCATCCATTAGTTGCGATAACTCTGATTGGGGATATGATTCTGGACCTCCGTGTTCATGACCTAACCTAGGGCATAATGACTTTAGTTATTATCCTTCTCAGAGCTATAATGATTATAAATCCCTGCCTCCATATAAACAACCCAACACGATCTATAATAAAAAAGGATATGATTACAACCCCTACCCTCCCCATGATTACACTACATTTAGGTCACCTTCCTTTAATGCTCAACCTAAAATGGCCTACTATTAGGGAAACCAACCCAACCCTAAATCGAACTATTTAGCTCAGGTAGACCAGGTCTATGATAGAGTCCTGGATAACTTAAGGAAAACCATTTGATCTTTAAAAGCTCAACCAACACCCTACACTGAAGAATTGGAGAGAGCCATTGTTAGAATCTGCTCAGGTAGCTGTACAGGGGGACACATTTTCTGAGACCTGGGATGACAAGGTTGATTTAGAGCAACAAATTAAGGATGAATTGATTTCTTCACTTGAGATCCTTGAACCAGGAAGCGAAAAATGTCTCTGCTGGATGAGGACTAATAAATGATTATGAGAGATGTTAATGATGATCCAGAGTTCTTTGATTCTAAGGGAGAAGAATCTTTAGGTAAAGTCTCACTAGAGGTTAAAGGAAATGAATTTAGTAAGACGAATGAGCTAGGGGAATATGATGAATCATTTGAGGGCCCTGTAATTGAGGATTGTGATTTAGTTGGGGCTAACCTGGAGGATCAAAATCTTCATTTGATGGATGATCTAATCAGTAACCCCATTCCTTAACCACACCCCTAAGGGATTAATGATGATTTTGTTTTTGAAATCATTGAATCCAAGTCAATTCTGATTTAGCCAGAATTGCTAGACTTGGATACTTTAGATGGGGTGTGTTCCAATCTAGAGGTCCTAGAAACTTTGATTTTGGAGGATAGAAATCTGGAAGTGAAATTATGGGAAGCCAACTTTGGGGGAGATAGAATTTTGAATCTAAGGGTTCCTATATACCTTAAACCACCAACCTTTTACCGGAACCCTTATGATATTTTCTGTTTCGAGGACATGAAACCCAGGTATAGAATAATGAATGATCATTTTGAGTTGAATGTTAAATGGACAACCACTCCTATTAATTTAAGCCTAACCACTGTCTGACATTATATACTTGGGTTACATGATACCAAACTGTTGACCCTACTCGATAAGAAGAAAGATTTTGGGTAATGGGTAATTTTCATTTATAAACTTAGATGCACTCAACCCTGGGGATAGGTTTGCATCACAATCTCATCCACATCTGTGGACATGCACTTTTTGCAAGACTTAAGGTCAATCTTTTTATTCTGATCTTAATCCGCACTTCTCATTTCTTAATTTCTTCACTTTATTTGTATACAATGGCTAGTTGAAGGCACTAAACTCAGTAGTTGTAAATTCTATTTTTATCTTGGAACTAATTAGATCATCGTAGAATTCAAGTGGTTTCTTGTTTACTCTATTCCCTTTCATGCCTTTATTTTTACAATGAAGACATTACGTCATCTAGGAATGAGGGGGTGGATATTCATATCTAAATTATTTTGTTAGTTCCACAGATTACTTTTTTTTATTTTCCCTTTATTTACAAAAATAAAGAGAATTAGGAAAAGAGAACTTAGGCATTAGGAGTTTTTTGACTTTAGGAAATGATATAGTAGGACCTAAACTCTTAGACTCTTCAGGCCTACAGGAATAATTAGCCTGGGTGTCCACTAAAATGTGGACCTATTTCTCAGGTCCTCTCCAACATAAAATTTATTTTAAGCGGTTAAATAAATTAGGGTGATAAGTATGTGACTTATCCACCCACCCTCTCATTTGAGGAGACTTATAGTCTACGCATCTATACACTATTTGCGTTGACTCACTTCTCAAGCGATTTTAATAGAAATTGGGTAGCTAATAAGCTTTCTTGGGTGGTATGGCTAGCACGTTGTTGTCACTAATCCTTCATGGTCGGGTGTCTAAAGCCTAGCCATGAGACCCATTCTCTCTGGTTGATGCCTTTAGGTAAATCTTAGATCAGGGAACCCACCTACTCATAAAAAAAATGAAAAAAAATGGAAAATCAGAAAGAGGAGAAAAAAATAAATAAGCTAAACTCCACCGCATAGGTATGGCTGGCAATTTACTGTGAGTAACCCCATTGTTGGTTGTCGAGAACCCAGTCCAAAAAAAGTGCACAAATAATTCCTAAACACTTAGGAAGAAGCGAGAAGTAGAATAAGCCAGAGAGATATACACTAGGTTCACCCTTGTGTTGACCCCATAAAAATAAAAGTAGGGAGAAAGCTACTTGTTGAAAAGACACACCTTTAGGTAGACTTTTTTATTAAGGGTTACCTAGGGTTTGTAGAGACCTGAGGTTCATTTTGATTGTCATTTAGTGAGTCTATCACATTTTCACAATAAGATGCTTGCACTTAGAGTTCTTTCGAGTCTTAGGTAGGTTAGGTAGCCAAAGAAAGTTGCCCCGAAACTCTAAACTCGAAAAATTTGAAGAAAAATTAAAAAAGAACAAAAAGAAAAAAAAATTTGTCTTCTCTTTTGTAAGGAATAAGGTAGGGACTTGGGTGGTCTGCATTTTGACAGGCACCCAGGCGTTATTGAGTCTTTGTTGTTTAAGTCCTTAGTAAATTTTTCTTTCGTTGATAAACAACTTATGCCTAAATATTCAGATCGTAATTCCACCTTGATATATGGCATTTAGTTTAATTTTTCTTGGAACTAGGAAAAGATAGGCATTAGGGTGTGATAGATATACAATTATTTGTAATAAAATTCCTATTTATGCATGTCCTTAGGATTAGTAGATGCATTTAACGTTGTGAATATTGAATTACATGCATCATCATGCATTTAGAAAAGATAGTATAAATTGTATATTAATTTTCTTATTTTAATGGATAGGGGATAGCGCGATACATTCTGAAGCCTCGGATTGAAGATCCAACCAAACGGCTCTGATCTGGGTAACAATCGGAGTTTAATGCCTCCAAAATTGCCCAATCAAAGCTGCTCATGTTTTGATTTGGCATTGACACATGGTGAGATCCACACCTCCTATTACACGCTAAATCATGCACTCATAGATCTAACACACCAAGTAGTGCATTCTTCGCCAGTGGATCAACATCGGGCAGTCCATGTCATGTTCCTTTTTTCATGAGATTGTGAGTGTGTAATGAGGATCCAATCTAGAGCATGCAATGCTAATCCAACGGTTGAGCTTCTTCCACAGCTATGTGTGAGTGAGCATGCACGCTATACACACGGTGGTTGAGCGAGTGTGTAGCTGGGCAGGGGTGCCACGCATGAGTGCAAGTGTTGTGCGTGCCTTTGCTACATGGTGTGTCAAACGATCTACCCACGACCCTATAAATAGCCCCTACCCTCCCCCCTTTCATTTCATCCCTTCCTGGTGTTCTCTTCCTCTCTATAGAGCTCAAGATCCCTCTCAAGTTTGTGTCCCAAGCCCTGGGGTGCGCCACTAGAGAAAATCAAAATCATTATTCCTGCTTCTCATCCCCATTCATGGAGCACTCGTTGGCTATCCTCTCACCTCCATTCGAGAAGTGGTTCCGCTATGACGTAGCCCTGCTTCATCCTCCTTCCATTGACTTCATCCTCCTTCCTCAGACTCCTCACCACCTTCTTCTGGGTGCTTCGTTAACGAGGCTTGATGTGAGAGAATCTAGCTTGATTAAGAAGAAAATAGAATGATATGTCGTAATTTATGTGGTGGAAATCTCTCAATCAAAGATTAAAATATATATCAATTTAAACCATAAAAAGGATGTCGTATCCACAAGGAGGAATAGATCCAATAAATTCATGAGTAGAGAGTCATCATGTTCGCAGACACCTTTGCGAAATCAATTAAATGAATATGCTACCCTAAATGGAACTTGCAATTTCATGAGAAGTTATGGACTATTTATGTAAATTTTACATCAGAAATCATACCCACAAAAGTATGTAGATGATGCATGTGTAGTGGCATATCATGTAATTTTGAATCGCATGCAAATCTGAAATCAATTTCAATGTTAAATGATGAGCATAACATAAGTTAAGCCAATTCATGAAATTGTAAGTGCACCCATGCAATTTCACCTGAATAAAATAATCCAAATATTAAATTGACAATGGAAAAAAATGCAAATTTTAATTCACTCCAAAACAGACGAAACTTCCTCTCTCTTCGTCGCACAATGGAGGAGGCGTCACCTACAGTTTGCTCAGGTGGAGGAGTTCCATTGGAGGAGCGGATCTCGTAGATGATGACGGTGTGGCGGGAGATGGCCGGTGGCATCTGGTCGGACAGTAGGTGGCAGCGGAGAGGAGCGGCAGGGGCTACAGCCGCACGTGGGTGGTTGCTGCACATGGAGGTGCTGCGTGCACACAAGGGCGTGCCTGCCAGCGGGCATGGCTACGCCCAGGCACGGCTACGGGTGGGCATGGCCGGTGAGATGGTTAGCTGCAAGGATATGGTGGGTTCCTTCGGTTTGGTTGTTGGCGAGTTGAAGGAAGTAAAGGAAGAAGAAGAAGAGGGGACCGGCTATGGAAGTGGGCCCGCGTGGGCGTGGCTGCGCAGTGAGGGGGACACACATAGCAGGGCTGTTGTTCGCTGGGTGAAGCGGCTACTGCTAGGTGGCTGAACACACGTGCTTGCTAGAGTGCATGTGAGTGGTTCAAGCCATGAGGGGGCGCTGAGTGGCGTGCGCAAAGAGTGTGGGCAGCGTGTGGAAAGGAGACTGAAGGGGACGTGCGTCCTGGTGAGCACTGTTGGCTGTGGGGCAATGCGTAGTCACCGCATTGCCGATCGATGAGGAGTTCGCGGTGGCACCCTGGTGTACACTGAGAGGTCCACAGTGCACGCGACTTCCATGGTGCGGGCTCTACTTCATGGTGGAAAGGAAGGGAAAGATCCCCCCAGGGCTAGCTGTGCCTCTTTTTAAGTCTTCTCAGTTAGTTTCTTCTGCCGAGATCCTCTCCAACAGTCTTGGTGATGGAGCAATTTGGAGAGGTTGTTGTTGTGAGATTGTGGGGTGCACTATCACCTTGGATGGGCACAAGTGCGCTGTTGGCCAGTGGTGGGAGTGCGAAGAGGCACGTGAGCATTGCATTGAGTTTGGAAAGAGTTGCACATTTTGCGGGAAGGAAGAAAACAAAAGAAAAATAGATAGGGTTTTTTATAAAAATCATCTAAACTGATACATGAAATGCATGTATGCCCCTATATGCAAACATTAAGTTATTTACATATTAAAGTATGCTTTGTATATGTAGATGCTACCATAATAATTAGGCATTTACGTATTAATTAGACCACAAATGTGGTCTGATCAAATGCTCCCAAGCCTAAATTTTGCTAGTCCCTTGCAAAAGTGAAAAACAATGGAAGTAACGAAGAGATTTCTTCTTCCAGAAACTTAGAGATCTAGACAATTGTGAAGTGATAATAGCCTAAGTAATGGATTCAAGTGAAAAGCCAACTTTCATTTGCAGTTCGTACTTATCCCTTAGTAAATTTTATTGAGATAGGCAACTTCTTCCCTCGGGGATAAAGTAGAAAATAATCTATAGTTAGACCTCGGCCTTTTGGCTTAGGTAGGAAAGACAAAGTCAAATGGATTTATACTTGGTGGCTCACACTCATCTGGTGCTACTTGTAGTCTAGTACTGCAAACTCTAACTCTCCAAACTATTAAGTGAGTCAACCCAAGGAGAAGCTAAACAACTATGCTCTCTTGATGTTTCGTTGTGCTCACTCTTTTCCTTGTTTTCTTTCCGAGATCACGATTCTCACCAGATTTGGTAAATGTACTCATTGTTTGGTGGCCTCACATGGCATTCACACTTCAACTAAAGTCCTAATAACTCTACAACTAAGTTAGAGTCCTTAGCTAGTATTCGGACGATCAGAAATACTCAAAGGTAGGTATGGGTCATATTTGGTGGATCGCGATTGGTGTTTTCATTGCCTCAAAAACAATGCCACGAAGATAAAATTATAAACTTGGACTCTTTTCTTTTTCTTGTCTCTCTCTCTTTTCTTTTTTCTCTCTTTTTTTTTAAATATAAATATTTTTTTTCTCTTGTTTTCTTCTTTTTCTTTCTTTAGAAATCAACATAACACGACGTAGACTTTTATTTACGAGGAATATTAGGGATGATGATGGTCAAGAGGATATTGTGTGGCTTATTTAGTGGAAGTGCCTACTCTTGGCACCGGGAAGGAATGGATAGGACAAGTGTATTTCTGACCTTTGACACTATTACCCTCTTTCAACCGAGGACTCTATGAAGGATGGTCGTAACCATCGACCACAGTCATAGCTTTATTAAGACTCAATCGCTATATATCTCCCTTATTTGGTGACTCTCAGGAATTCACACAATGCTCACAGGAACAAAGAGTGAAAACTATGCCTAACTCTGAGGTATCATCATTTAATTGTCCAAAACTTAAGAGTACTTGCACTAGACTTAGCACACCAGTAATCTCTCTACTTTCTTCTAACAAATATGAGGTGGATCTACTAGAAGATAGTATGCCTGACTCCCTATTAACTGTCCAAGGGTTCAGTCGACTAAAGATGCTTATTGGTTTTCTTCAAAGATCCATTACCCAGTCTACGTGCAAGTGAAGTAATGTACTGGATTCTAAACTTAAGAAACAATTAAAGAAGAAAAATCTTTAATGACACCACCATAACAAAGATGTTTTGCTAGGGACTAACCAATTCAGTTCAAGAAAATAAAAGATTTTTTTTCCTTCTTTATAACTATCCTAAATGTATGGAAATATTTATAAATGCTATAAACATTCTCAAGTTATACCCCCCATGCCTAAGATTGGCAATGTCCTCATTGGAAAAATGCAGACATAGAAGAATATCACTTGAGGAGAGTGGGAGGAGGTAAGGCTCCTCAAGCTGAAGTGCATCCAAAACCTGGCCATTTGAAAGAGTAATAATGGCCATTTACCTTAAAGCTCGCACTAGAAGTAGGATTCCGAATTTCTACAGCTCTATGAGGGAAAGTATTGATAACAACGTATGGCCCATCCCAACGAGACTTGAGCTTTCTTGGAAATAATTTAAGTCTGGAATTGAAAAGCTAGACCCATTGGTTGGGCTCAAAAGTCTTTATAATGATGTGCTTATCATGGAAGACCTTTCTACGTTGCTTGTAAGCTTGAGAAGTTTCATAGTCTTCATTACGAAGCTCCTCAAGCTCACTTAACTCTAACATATGTGCCTTTCCCGCTTTATCCAGATTCAAGTTAACATTTTTAATAGCCCAATACGCTTTATGTTGGATTTCAACGGGAAGATGGCATGCCTTTTTGTAGACAAGATGGAAAAGAGACATGCCCAAGGGAGTCTTATACGCGGTTCTGTAGGCCCAAAGAGCATCTTTTAGTTTTTTAGACCAATCTTTACGATTAGGCCTGATAGTTTTCTCTAAAATTCATTTATTCTCCCTACTAGACACTTCAACTTGTCCACTCGTTTGGGGATGGTATGGTGTGGTTATCATGTGGCTAACTCCCAAATTTTGGAGTAGTCTTGTGAGGTGTACGTTCTTGAAGTGAGGTCCTCCATTACTTACGATCGTCCTTGGGAACCCATACCGAGAAATGATATTAGCCTTAACAAAACCCAAGACCATAGAATGGTCATTGGTTCACGTGGGTATGGCTTCTACCATTTCGATACATAGTCCATAGCCAGAAGGATGTACTCATATCCGAAGGACACAGGAAAGGGACCCATGAAGTCGATGCCCCAAATATCAAAGATCTCAACAGGGAGGATAGGTTGCTGGGGCATCTCTTCCCTTTCTCCAATGGTTCCCATCTATTGGCAACGTGGACATGTGCCCACATATGTATGTGCATCTCAAAATAATGTGGGCCACCAAAAGCGAGACTGAAGAATCTTATGAGCAGTCTTTTTCCCACTAAAATGTCCCCCACAATGGAGGTCATGGCAGAATCTCAGAACACTTATTTGTTCTTCGTCAGGGACATAATGGTGGAAATGTTGGTCAGGGCCTACTCTAAAAAGCTTGGGTTCCTCCCAGTGATAAAATTTAGCATTAGCAAGAAACCTGTCTCGCTTTTGCTTGTCCCAAGTACCGGGTGTAATGCCCGTGACCAGATAGTTCACTATGTCAGTGAATCAACGATTTTGGCCTCCACGGCCATCAGAGACTCATCAGGGAAAGTCTCTTGAATACCTCTAGTAGGGTTTGATGCCTCAATAGGGATCCTAGATAGATGATCTGTTGCTATATTCTCAACTCCTTTCTTATCTTTAATTTCCATGTCAAACTCCTGTAGTAGCATAAGCCAATGAATTAGGCAAGGTTTGGTGTCCTTTTTACCAAGAAGATGCTTTAAGGTAGAATGATCAATGAACACCACAACCTTGGATCTCAAAAGATAAGATCGAAACATTTCCAAAGTAAATACTACAGCAAGAAGTTCCTTTTTAGTTACCATGTAGTTTTACTGAGGATCTGTAAGGGTCTTGCTGGCATAATGTAGTACATGAGGTTTTCCATCAACCCTTTGACTTAAGATCGCTCCCATTACAAAATCAGAAGCATCACACATTAGCTCAAACGGGAAGGTCCAATCTAGTGCTTAGAGAATCGACGTAGTAATAAGGGCTTTCTTTAAGACTTAGAAAACCTCGCCACATATATCATCAAAATCGAAGGAGACATCCTTCGCTAACAGGTCGCAGAGTGGCTTAGACATTTTACTGAAATCTATAATGAAGCACCTATAAAATCTAGCATGGCCAAGGAAAGATCTAACCAGACGAACATTGGCTGGCGATGGAAGCTTAGACATGGAATCAATTTTTGCAGTGTCCACCTCTAATCCTCTCTTGGAAACTACATGCCCTAACACAATGCCCTGCTGGACCATAAAGTGCCTTTTCTCCTAGCTACGCACCAGTTTGCCTCTTCGCAACGGGTTAAGGCCTTATCAAGGTGCGAAAGGCATAGGTCAAATGATGAGCTGTAAATGGAGAAGTCATCCATGAAAATTTCAACAAATCATCGATCATATCAAAAAAGATAGCCATCATACAATGTTGGAAAGTGGCAGGAGCATTACATAACCCGAATGGAATTCGGTGGAACGCAAATGTGCCAAACGGACTCGTGAAGGTGGTATGCTCCTGATCATCAGGAAAAATGGCTATCTGATTATACCTAGAGTACCCGTCAAGAAAATAGAAGTACTTGTTCCCCGCTAGTCATTCCAAAATCTGATAGATAAATGGTAAGGGGAAATTGTCTTTCTAGGTAGTCGTGTTCAAACGGCAGTAATCAATGCAGACCCTCCAACCAATTGAGGGTGTAGTGGTCACCAACTCTCCTTGGTCATTCTCTTCCATAGCGATTCCTGCCTTTTGGGTACCACATGAATAGGACTGACCCATTTACTATCTGAAATGGGATATATAATGCCAGCATCCAGCCATTTCAGACTCTCCTTTTTAACAACCTCCTACATATTAGTGTTGAGCCTTCTCTGCATGTCTTGGAAAGGTTTCACGGACTCGTCCGTGTATATATGATCCATGCAAAGGGAGGGATCAACATCCTTAATATCAGCAATTGACTAGGAAATTGCTTCCTTGTGCCTTTGTAAACACTCAAGCAGAGCTCCCTCCTACAATTCAGATAATGCAAACGAGATAATAACGGGGAGCGTGTTATTACGGCCAAGGAAAGCATATTTCAATGTGCTCAGGAGGGGTTTCAACTCCAACTCAGGAGCCTTTTGTATTGAGGATTTAAGTTGAGATGTTCCTACCTCAAGTAGGGGATCTACCTTCCCGATCCAAGGTGGGGACAGAGACTCAGTGTGTATATCCAGCAACTCTTCTAATTCGGGTATTTCCCTTTCAGTTTCTTTAATAATGGGAGGATGGTCCTTAGATATGACCTTTTGATGTGGATCTCTACATAGGAGTGCTGCAGTAGTCTCTTCAATTATTTCATCAACACCTCAATCTGAGAACAATCTTCAAATCTGGATTGCTTGTAATTATCAAAAACATTCAACCGAATCTTCTTGTTCCCAAAGCCCATTTTAAGTGCCCTTGATCTACAATTGATGGAGGCGTTGGCTGTGGCCAAGAAGGGGCGTCCCAGAATAATGGACAGCTTTGTGGGATTATTAGATGGGTCAGTATCTAGCACCAGAAAGTCAACAGGGAAGAAGTCCTCGACTCGCACAAGGACATCTTCCAGTAATCCCCGTGGTGTCTTAAGTGATCTGTCTATGACCTGCAGGATGACTGGACTGGGCTTTAACTTGCCTCCTCCAAAAAGGTCGTAGACATAGCTCGGTAAAATGTTCACCCCCACACCCAGATTGAGTAGAGCCTCATCAATGTTTTGGTTTCTCATAAGCACTGAAATATACGGGGCCCCTGGGTCTTTCATCTTTGGGGGTGTTCCATGTTGGAGCACCGAGCTAACTTGGTCACGCAGGATGACCTTGGTTTGGACCTGTTTCCTAGATCGGCACATTTGGTGCATAGGTCCTTTAGAAACTTGGCATAGGATGGGATATGTTTGATAGCTTCCAACAGAGGCAAGTTGATTTGGACTTGCCTAAAAGTGTCCATAATCTCCTCCGTCCTATCCTTGGCTCCAAGCGAGCCAACAGAAGATTCCCCATGAGTAGATAGGCACTCTTGATAGGGCACCCTTGGCTTCTGGGTAGAAGGGTCGTCATGGTGGGAGAGGTGTGGTGGAAGGACGACATCCTCATTTTGGGTGATTTCAAGCGAGGGAGAGTAGTGTGGCTCTTCCTCGGTGGAGATGGAAGTCAGGTCTAGTGTAGAAGGGGAATTCTGACATGTAACCGTAGGAGTGTTATTAGGCTTATCAATTTTCTTTCCACTCCTCAACACGGTCACAGCTTGGGCATGCTCCCTGAATACAACACCCTTGCCCTTAGGGTTCTCCTCAGAAGAGCTAGGCAGCTTCCCTAGATCATGTTGCCTAATTGCCTTAGTAAGATGACCAATTTGGGATTTCATATTAGTAATCATCTTATTCTAAGATTGGATGACCAAATTCTAATGCTCTTGCATCACTTTCATCATGGCTTTAAGTTCATCCACCTCACAGGGCTTATTCTGAGGAGGGTTTTCATAGGATAGTTGGTATATGGATTGATGAGGTAGGGGTCATGTATTCCCTGAGTTAGAAGCATCACCTTGCTTCCAAGAGATGTTTGGATGGTTCTGCCACCCCAGATTATAGGTATTGGAATAAGGGTTATTGCGAGGAGGTGGGCGGAAACCTTGGGCCGCGTTCAAGTCAGCCTGAATCAACTCAAGGAATTGATTTTCCTGGTGGCACTCCACAGTGGCGTGCGTTGTGCTTTGGCAAATGGAGCATTCACTTGAAGCCTGGAAGATAGAGGCTACTTGCAGGTTCATGTTGGGGTTTACTAAAAGCCTGTCAAAGTTTTTATTCAAAAATTGAATCTGATAAGCCAAATCCTGAGAAGCCCCGGCTTCATGGGCCTCAATCTTCCTCTGCAAGATTGATGGTTTTCTTTCTTGATAGGCAGAGGACAAATGTATGGAGTTGTCACTTAATGTTTCAAATAATGCCCAGGCTTCATCCTCAGTTTTGGTCATGAAGGTTCCTCCATAGGCTGCATCAATGGTTTGCCTATGCCTATCAGATAATCCGTTATAGAACCTTTCGACCAACTGCCATCTTGGCACCTGATGGTGGGGGCATAACCTAAGAAGGTCATTAAAGCACTCCCAAGTCTCATGAAATTGCTCCCCTTCCTGTTGAGTAAAACCCATAATCTATCTTAGGTAATGGTTGGTTTTACTCATAGGAAAATACTTTTTCAAGAATTCTCCCTTAAAGGTGGCCCAATCATTTACCCTTGCATCGAGGGTATGATACTAGTGCCTGGCCTTATCCTTTCGGAAGAATGGAAATAAAGTCCTTATTAGGGCTTCATCAGTAAAGCTCTGGAGCTTCACCATGGAACAGACCTTGGTGAATTCCTCCAAATGCTGGTAGGGGTCCTCCCTAGTAGTACCATAAAAGGAGGGCAACAAAGATATGGTATTTCTCTTGATCTCATATGGATTATCCCTTGCCGATCGTCTCAATGCTTGTGCGGGTTGGTTGGAATAAAATAGTCCCTCAAGGTCCTTTGTTGATTTGCTCCTTGATCAGCCATGCCTTCTCTTTTCTCTCCTAGGTGAGCTCTCCTAAGAATTCTCTTAGGCTCAGGATCAAACACTAGACTGCACTCAAGAGAGCATCTACCAAGCATACAATATCAATCACAATTCAAGTTCTTGTTGATTGAGTAAGTGAAACCTCCCCTTCAAAGATAGGTTAAAAGGTCAAGGCTTATCCCTCCATTCCCATGTAAGTGGTATAAGAGGGGTGATGACTTAATATCTTAACCTTTTTTGTTTCGGAGGTAGAATTGGATGATATAGATGGCCAAACAAGTTATTTATTGCAATTACATGACCAAATTCAACCTTCGAGTGCCCTAGGACCTATACTTTGCTTAGATGATACTCCCAGGTGATCAAGTGAGAAGTTACTCCAAGGACAAACAAAGGGATGCAAGTAGGGCAAACCCTTCCTTTGAGGCGATGCGTATGCGGTGCCTCTTAACTACCCTTTTATTCCTTTAAGGGGTGTCCCCCTCCGTGAAGTATCAAAACACTTGGTCAAAAGATAGTACCACCACCACAAAGCATGATAGGAGGGTCTACATCAATAAAGAGTTCAGTGCCTATAGCCTTAAGGGATCGAGCCTTAGTGCAGTGCCTAATGTGAATGCTTAGTGTCAAAAGTGTGCATCACACAGCAAATCATTTTTTTTATTTTGAAAATGCAAAGAAGTCCCTTTGAATCATATCAAGTGTGATTTGATTTTAAGGTCGAATCTGATTATCAGTCCCAATTTCAGTTAGGCAACCACTGAATTAGTAAATTCAATCAATTTGGTGGTCTTGAATTTTCATTCGAATGCAAATGTGTGAACAGGAGCGGGATACAAAAGTTAGAAAGGTGTCTTTGTCTCCAGCAATCTTCGTGCCAATATGCTCGCAATGCAATAATGAGATCTAATGTGCTGCTCAATCACCCCTAAATTCGCACACCTAAGGTCATACAACTCCTAAATAGGTAGCTCGATATTTTCTTTTGTTTGTTTTAGAGGCAAGCAAGCAAAAAAATGAATCACGCACGCAAAAGAATGTAAACCATAGTAGCTAAAGAATGTGGAGATAGACCCCCAAAAATTTAGCCCCAATTACTACAAGGGAGAGAAGACAGAAATAAAATTTGTGACGAAGGAGAATCCCCTGTGAAAGTAGGATCTAGGTCTCCTGCGTCTTCTCCTCACGCGGGCGATGCTCAAGGTTGATGTCGCTGCTCTGCTGTGCCTGTAGCCCCGTCAGATTCCTCGCACAAAAAGATAAAGAATGATCAAATAATTGTGCAACTTAGAATACTTAGAAATAATCAGGTGAATCTATTGCAGCTGTTGCCTCCCCGGCAATGGTGCCATTTCATGTGAGAGAATTTCGCTTGATTAAGAACATAATAGAATAATATGTTTTATTTTATGTGGTGGAAATCTCTCAATCAAAGATTAAAATTGATATCAATTTTAGCCACAAAAAGGATGTCATATCCAAAGGGAGGAATAGATCCAATAAATTCACAAGTAGAGAGTCATCATGTTCGTAGACACCTTCGCGAAATCAATTCAATGAATATGCTACTCTAAATGGAACTTGCAATTTCATGAGATGTTGTGGACTATTTATGTAAGTATTATGTCAGAAATCAAGCTCCCAAAAATATGTATATGATGTATGTGTACTGGCATATCATGTAATTTTGAATTACATGGAAATATGAATTCAATTTCAATGTTAAATGATGCGCATAACGTAAGTTAAGCCAATTCACGAAATTGTTAGTGCACCCATGCAATTTCACCTAGATAAAATAATCCAAATAGTAAATTGACAATGGCAAAAAATGTAAATTTTAATTCACTCTAAAACAGAGGAAACTTCCACTCTCATCGTCGCACATTGGAGGAGGCGTCGCCTACAGTTTGCTCGGGTGGAGGAGTTCCACCGGAGGAGAGGATCTCGTAGATGATGATGGTGTGGCGAGAGATGGCCGGCGGCAGCCGGCCGGACAGCAGGTGGTGGTGGAGAGGAGCGACAGGGACTATAGCCGCACACGGGTGGTTGCTGCACGTGAAGGTGCTGTGCGCGCACAAGGGCATGGCTGCCCATGGGCTCGGCTACGTGCGGGCGTGGCCGGCGAGATGGTTGGCTACGGGGCAATGGTGGGTACCTTCTGTTTGGTTGCAGTCCAGTTGAAGGAAGCAAAAGAAGAAGAAGAGGAGGGGACCGACTGTGGAAGTTGGTGCACGCGGGTGTGGCTACGTAGTGAGGGGGGGACGCACACAGCAGGGCTGCTGTTCGCTGGCCGAAGTGGCTACTGCTAGGTGGCTGAACACGTGTGCTTGTTGGAGCACAAGTGGGTGGTTCTGGGGGTGAGGGGGCATTGAGTGGCATGCACAGAGCGTGCGTGCAGCGAGTGGAAAGGATACTGAAGTAGACGTGCGGCCTGGTGCGCAATGTTGGCTGCGGAGCAGTGCGCTATCACCGCACCGCCAATTGATGAGGAGCTCATGGTGGCACCCTGGTGCACACTGAGAGGGCGATAGTGTGCGTGGCTTCCATAGTGCAGGCTCTGCTTCACTGTGGAAAGGAAGGGAAAGATCCCCCCCGAGGCTGGCTGTGCCTCTTTTTAACTCTTCTCAGTTTATTTCTTCCACCGAGATCCTCTCCAACAATCTTGGTGATGGGGCGATTTGTAGAGGTTGCTGTTGCGAGATTGTGGGGCGCACTATCACCTTGGACGGGCACGAGTGCGCTGTTGGCTGCTGGTGGGAGCGCGAAGAGGCGCGCGGGCGTTGCGTTGAGTCTGGAAAGAGTTGCACATTCTGCAGGAAGGAAGTAAACAAAAGAAAAACAAATAGAGTTAGTTATAAAATTCATCTAAACTAATACATGAAATGCATGTATGCCCCTATATGCAAACATTAATTTACTTACATATCAAAGTATGCTTTTTATATGTAGATGCTACCATAATAACTAGGCATTTAAGTATTAATTAGACCACAAATGTGATCTCAAGAAGGCTCATCCTTCAAGTAGCCGTCGAGGGGGATTTCTCTCACTTCTTTCTCTTTTACTACTTTCTAGTGTAATTTTTATTCTCTGTAAGTTGTAATGAACACTGATTTGTTTGTATGAAATATTTGCTGTCTCTCTATCTCTTTCTATTTTACTCTGAAAGGTAGGATAGCATATTCTGATATGATTTCTTCCCTAAAAAATACCAAAAAAATTATATAGCCAAAAAATATGAAAAAGAAATAAAGCAAACGTGGATTTCTCTAGAAAATGAAACATGGGCCTCCCCATGTTTGACCCGAGACTCACTGAGTCTTGGTTATAAATATTATCTAATAAGCGGATTTTCACGATTGAGATGATGGGCTTTCCCAACTTGATTTTTCTCATGCAAAATCTCACCTGTCATTGGTCAAGTCCTACATGACTTGACAAAGCAACAATGGTCTAGGCTTACATCCGAGGCCAAATATTACTTTTGTGATGATTCTAAGCTATACCACATTGGCACTAACCAAATTATTCACCGATGTGTTCCAGAAAATGAGTTTCAGAGTATACTCTAGTTCTACTATGCATCTGCATGTGGTGGACATTTTTCTAGAAAGAAGATGGCTACGAAAATACTGTAATCTGAGTTTTATTGGCCATCTTTGTTCGTAGATGCCCAGGAATTCTTGAGGTCACATTCCTGAAGCCAGGCACTTAGGAGCATAGCCAAGAGAGATATGATGCCCCTAAACTCAATCCTTCTTGTCGAAATTTTCGACGTTTGGGGCATCAACTTCATGGGACCCTTCCTTCATTTGGATGGTAGTATATTGTGGTTGCTATTGATTACATGTCCAAATGGATCAAGGCTATTCCCATCCGAACCAATGACCATAAGGTGGCCATCTACTTTGTAAAAAAGAATATCTTTAGTGGTTTGGGATCTCTAGGGCCATCATCAGTGATGGTGGCACCTACTTCACCAATGCCCAATTTTGAAACTTACTAGCTAAATATGAGGTGAATCATCAAATTTCTACACCTTACAACCCCTAGACGAATGAACAAGCTAAGGTCTCCAATCGAGAGATCAAGAATATCCCTCATAAGACAGTTAGTCCTGCTAAGACTGGACTCAAAAGTTTGATGATGCTCCTTCGGCCTGCCATATATCATATAAGATGCATATCGGCATGCTTTCGTTTCATCTGGTGTTTGGTAAGGAGTGCCACATACCAGTAGAAATTGAACACCAGGCATTCTAGGTAATCAAGAGACACAATTTTGACCCAGAGTTGGCTAGGAAGACCAGGAAACTCCAACTATTTGTGCTAGAGGAGCTTAGAAATGACGCATACAAACATGCTAAGATCTATAAGGTGAGGACCAAAGCCTTACATGATTAGATGATCTCCTGTAAAAGGTTTGAGCCTAACTAAAAGATTTGGCTTTTTGATTCCCGACTTAAGCTCTTTCCCATCAAGATTAGGTCCAAGTGGACCGACCCATTCATTAATGATTGCATTTTTCCTAATGAAACCATTGAGATTTTTGACCCGAAGACATGTAATTCCTTCAAGCTAAATGGACAGTGTCACAAACCTTATGTTGACCATGTGATTCCCAAACCTCTCTTAGACAAGGTTGCTCTAGCCTTGGTTTGACTTCTTCAATAAGACTACGCCTAGCTGACGGCAATAAACTGAACACATTGTATGGTCTATATATATTCTGAGTTGACCGGATTTTGACTAAATTCAGGTGCTATCTTCTCTATTCTTCCCTTTTCATGCCTTTATTTACAATGAGGACATTGCATAAGCTAAGCATGGTGGGGTGGATTCATTTCATTTCTAAATTATTTTTCGTCAGCTTTGTAAAAATCCTTGCTATATATTTATTCAAAAAAGCAAAAGTTCCAAAAAGAAGAAAATTGAGAATTAGGAAAAGAGAACTTAGGGGTTAAGAGTTTTTAAACTTTAGGAAATGATACAGTAGGACCTAAGCACTTAAACTCTTCAGGTCTACAGGCTTAATTAGTCCGGGTGTTCACTAAAATGTGGACTTGTTTCTAGAGTCCTTGCCAATTTTAAGTTATTTTAATTGGTTAAATAAGTTGGGGTGATAAGTATGCGACTTATCAACCCGCCCTCTGATTTAAGGGGACTTCAATTCTAAGCATCTACACACTTTTTTTACTAACTCATTTTATGGGCAACCTTAATGAAAATTAGGTAAGTAATAAGCATATTAGGGTGGTATGGCTAGCACATTGCTATGACTAAACCCTCATAGTAAGGTGTCCAGAGCCCAACCACATGACCAAGTCTCTTTAGCCATTGCCTTTAGGTAAATCTTAGATCAGGGAAGCCACTTGCTAAAAGAAGAAAAAAAAGAAAACACCTGAAAAAAGGAAAAAAAAGGAAAAAAATTGTAAAAAAAAAGTAAAAGGAGAAAAAAAATAAGCTACACTTCACTGTATGGGTATGGCTAGCAAGTTGTCATAGATAACCCCCATTGTCGTTTGTCTCAGCCCATGAAAATGCATGAATACTCCTAAAACATCAGGAGAAGCAGGGAAGTAGATTAAACTCGAGGAGCTATACACTGGGTTCACTCTTGTGTTGACCTCATAGAAAATAAAATAGGGAGAAAGCTGCTCATTAGATAGATAAACCTTTAGGGAGAATTTTTCGTTTAGGGTCACTTAAGGTTTGTAGATGCCTAAACGCTGTTTAGTTTGCCATTTAGTGAATCAACTAGATTTGCATATAAAGATGCTTAGCACATACAGTCTTTTCAAGTCTTTGGTGGGTTGGGTAGCACCAAGAAATCTGCCCTGAAACCTTAAAAAAAATTAGATAAAAAAGATAAAGAAAAAATTCTTCTCTTTTATGTACAGAATAAGGCGAGGACTTGGGTGGTCTGCATTTTGGCAGGCACCCGAGTGCTGTTGTGTCTTTGGTATTTTAGGTCCTTAGTATAATTTCCTTTTTTAATAGGGAAAGAACTACTACCATTCATTGTAGTCATCTAAATATAATATTATGAATCAATTACAAATTCTCATGCCATAACTTTGCACTCAACGCTACATCCCCACAAATGTTCTTCAGCCACACATTACCCCCATTGAAGGTTACATCATTTCGAGCTATCCAAAGCACCCACAAAATTGCGACCATGACCACACGTGGCTTGCCACTAGACATAAAATGCACCCACAGCATTTCCCACTAAAGAAGGGGAAAGGAACAAAACATGTGCCACACCTCATTAGTCACTAGGCACGTACTGAAAAGATTTTTGGTGTCATCATCCTCAAAGCGAGAAATGGGGCAAGGCGTGATGTCTGTCCCATTGATCCTCCTCCTAAACAACTCTATGGCCAAACCTCCACATGTAGCCAGGCACAAAAAAGTCTGAACCTTCATTGTGATCTTCAGACTCCAAAGGTTCAAACAAACACGGTGATGATCATCACTATCTTGCACATCTGAAAGGACCTCATAAGCGCTACAAGGGGCATAGACCCCTATCTTCCACACAAGCATATCCAACCCCTCTCTTGGCCTGAAGACAACCAAGGCTAGACATATAGAACTCGCCTCTTTGCCAGTTCTGGTGACATAGCTATCAAAAGAAGAAGGAATCTTCCACTCTTCATCAAGATGCCACATATCAGCCATAGAAGCCTGCTTCATTTCAGAAGTCTCATACACATGTGGAGAAGAGTCAACAAAGCAACCCAAACCACTCTAGTCATCCTCCCAAAAATGCAGCTTCTCCCCACAACCAAGTACTGACTTAAAAGGATCCCAATGCTCTAATAGAGTTTTGGAGATAGAATCGAAGAATGGAGAAGCTGACTCGTGGAGCACCAAATCTGTCATCATGCCACCCATACCCCCATAGGAGTCTTTAAAACTAGATTGCCACATGTCTTCATCCCCTCTAAGGATAATGACTCCCCACTTCAGTAGAAGAGAATCTCCAAACTCTCTAAGGGATCTCACTCCCAAACCTCCCCTCTTCTTTAGAGTACAAATGGTTCTCCATCTAATAGGCTACATGAATCTTCCACTATGTGAAGGGCCCTTCTAGAAATATCTTTTGCACATAACATCAATTTTCTTCAAGACAGATCTAGGCAGTCTAAACACAGATAAGAAGTAAACAGGAATAGCTGAGAGCACCGAATTCAATAAGATCATCCTACCACCTTTAGATAAAAATCTGCTACACCAACCCTCCATTTTCATGGTGATCTTCTCAAAGAGCCGGGTCCAGTCTTTTTTCTTTATCTTCTTGGCTTGCAATGGTAAGCCAAGATACCAAATAGGGAGAGTAACAACTGGCATCTATAGACATCACCAAAGCAAACAAGATAGGACTTGGAGCCATTGATTTTCAAACTTGATATCTCACTAAATATGTCCACTGATAGAGCGCTGGCTTCGCGAGAGATAACTCGGTTTTATTGTTATGTCGTTGTAATATAGCCAGTTGTTGCCATCATTTCAAATATATAAATTTTTTTACTCGGAAAAGAGTTCCCGAGGTCGAACTCAGGGAGCAAGTTGTATTCTAGAGATATACATGTTTCTTTTACAAAAAGAAAGAGAGAGGGAAAGAATTTGTTGTCTTCTTTTCTCTTTGTTTTCTCCTCGTCTCAGATCTTCTTCTTCTTTGTCTGCAGAGGTGATGTTCTTCTTTCTTTCTTTCTTCAGATCTCCTTCTTCTTCTTTGTTCTGCAGAGGTGATGCTCTTCTTTCTTTCTTTCTTCAGATTTCCTTCTTCTTCTTTGTTCTGCAGAGGTGATGTTCTTCTTTCTTTCTTCAGATCTCCTTCTTCCTTCTTTTCTTCTTCTAGCCAGGGACGTCACCCCTCCTTCTTTCTTCTTTTCCCTTCAGGCCGTCGTCTGATTTCCAAATCAGACGACTTAAACTGCCTGTTGCTACAGTGTCTCCCTCAGCTTCCTTCTTCTTCCGCGGTTCTTCTTCTTTACCTGTGCCTGCACACTTCAGAGCTTACGTCAGAGAACAAAACCTACTATACCCTCTCCCCCCGCGTCTCTCTCTCTCTGAAACCACTCTTGGGAAAGCTCTCCCAGAGCTGCCGGGTAATCGGGTACGGGTCGTGCCTGGGTCCAGGCCCACCGGCGTGCGTGGTGGGTGAGGAGTGCAGGTCAGTCTAAGTCGTGTCGGGTCGGGTCAGGTCCGCGGGGCGTGAGCGCGGACGAGACCGGGTAACCGGGCGGGTGAAGGGGACCTCATCCCGTGTGCTGAGGCAGTAAGCCTCCAGCACTTTTGCATCTTATATCGCTGCGCCTCTTCAGGCTTTTCCGAGGTGGGATTAAATGTCCCACCTCAATTGCGCGCCCGCAGCGGGGAAAGCAGCGGGAGATCGCGGCGTCACGCGAAGCCTTCTGCCTTAGCTGCGAGCCTGGTGTTTTGTCGAAACGCCTCGCAAGGCCTGGGAGTTGAATCTGGGCGTGGCGCTGAGCGTGGCGCACCTGTAGCTGCAGGCGGAAGCAGCTTCTTCTGCACGGCAATGGCGGCGGAGGTCGGGTGGCCTGTTCACAAGAAAACGGCCTCTCGGCCTAATCAGAAAGTGCCAGGAGCTTCGCCAGGGTGCGGCGAAGCTCGTGTGGGTGGTGGCGAGGCGAGGGGCGGCGTGCAAGGGCTGCCCTAGGTCGGACTGTGGGTCGGAGGATGGTTTGTTCGGTGGGGTTGCAGAGGGTGATGTGGGGGAAGTGGCAGGGCGGGGGTTGATCAGGGTGAGGAGGCGGAGGTCCTGCGGTGGTCGGCGAGCCGTGTGGGTTGCTGAGGTGATGGGAGCGGCTCGCCGGAGGATGGCCGGAGGCGGAGAAGGTGAGGGTGAACAGGAGCGGTCGAGGGTTTAATCAAATAAAAGACAGTGAGGAAAAGAAAGAGGGGGAGATGGGGAGGAGTTCTGACCTAGCTACGGAGACGAAAGGGGCCGGGGCAGGGCGACAGTCGTATCGACTGTCGCCGGAGAAGAAGATGCCCAGGGGAAAGGGCGGCGGCGAGCAGAGGGCTGGAGAGGCGCCAGCTGGGTACGGCGTGGCGCAGGAAGAGCAGGGGAGGAGGTCTCTGCTGCTGGTATTGCGGCAGAGCGAAGAGGAGGAGGAGGAGGAACCGCCGGAGCTGGTGGGCGTCTGCCGGAGGGAGAGGAGAAGAAAGTTGGGGGTTTTCTCCGTCAGACCCGAGCTGCCCCGGTTGGTGGAGCAACGGGGGGTATTTATAGGGATCAAACAGGGAGGAAGGCGGAGGGAGACGACGTGTCTCCCTCGCCGGAGGATGGTCGGAAACAAGAACCCATACCGTCCGTGCGTTCGCACGGCCGGTATGGTGGGTTATAACGACCAGGGGGGTGTCCCTGCGACGGCTGACGACGTAGGGCACCCCCGGTTTACTTGCCAGGTCCCCCCCCTCACCCTGCGCGGCGCCATGCTCCGCGCAAGGTCGCCGGAGCATGGTGGTGGCAGGTTTTGCAGGGGGGACCCGATCGCAAAGAACGAAGGAGAGTTAGGGGCCAAAATGCGAGGGTTCAAAAGTTGAGGGCCAAAAAGTAAATATATGAGGACCAAAGTGTAAAGTTGGTCAAGGAGGTTTCTTCTTAGGCTCAAGTTTTTATACATGACTGATTAGGACCTAAGGAATCTGATGGTGAATTTCATTTCTATATTAAACCTTGTTTGACCGGTCAATTTATGCGAAAACCCAAATTAAGTTATTAATTGGGCATGGTTCTCAATGTAGGTCAAAATGGGTTCTGAAGGCCAAATTGAAGGTTCTAAACCCTAGAGATTATTTTTCTATGAATTTTAGAGGGTTTATTCTATTTTTACTTTGCCTTGAACCTCGTGAATTGAAGTGGGTTGTTTTAGGGTTACAGATTATCATTTAGTTTCTTGGAATTGCTGTAGCCCTTGCTAGATCATTTCATCCCACTTTTATTCTTATTAAGCTGCTTTGACCTATGTTTGGGCCCTGAATTACCCTGTATGCAGATTATACTGGTAAAATTGCATTTTTACCCCTTATGACTTATTTTCTTCTCAAACTCAGAATTCTCTGAGTTAAGCCTTTCCTTGAGATATGTAGGAGCTTTTATCCTTTGTATTAGGTCAAAATGAGCTAGTTATGGCTCATGATGAGGTTCTCATCATACCACATATTAAAGAGCCTCTGCCTCATTGCTTCCCCCTTCTATAAAAAAAAAATGGTATCATCAGCAAACTGTAAAATAGGGGTCAAGGTCCTCTGGGAGGAGAGAGTATAGCCATGTAAATAGCCACCCAAACATGCCTTGAAGGCTAGCTGTGCCAGTGTATCCACTGCTAATATAAAAATGAGGGGTGCCACTAGACATCCCTGCTTGACCCCCTCCTACAGTTGAATCTACTACCCTATAGTATGCCCATTAATAAGTAAAAATAACGAGGAGGTGGTAACACACCACTTGATCCACTGCATCCATATCTCAGGAAACCCCTATCATCTGCAGATCTCCTAATGATATGCCTAGGAAATTGAGTCATATGCTTTGGGGAAATCTATCTTCCATATGAAGGCATTCTTCTTCCTTTTTACCCACCTTGACACCATCTCCTGCACCAAATTGAAGAACTCCTGGAGAGATTTGCCTTTCAGAAATGTGGACTGGACCAGGAAAATGATATCCTTCATAACCTCTCTCATTCTATTTGCTAGCACTTTACCAATATCCAAGTATATTGAGTTGGAAAGCACTATGGCCCGAAATCTGAAAGTGCCTCTGCCCCTGGTTTCTTTGGTAACAGAGAAAGGAGCGACCTGTTGATTCTCTCTAAACCAAAGTTTCCCCTCTAAAGCTCATCAAGCACTTCTAAAACATTGGACTTTACTACTGACCAAAACTCTCTATAGAATAGAAGTGGAAAACCATCCGGCCTAGGGGATCCTTCCACCTTCAACCCCTTCAAGGCCGCCACCACCTCCTCCTCTCCAATACACCTAAATAGATGTTGCCCCTCATCCACACCCAACCTTGGCATATCTAAATTGGACAACCTCCATAATCCCCTCTATCTAGCTAATGTGGTCTCCACAAAATATTTTTTGGCCGTATTACAAATATCAAGTGGAGACATGGCTTCATGGTCATCATAACGAAGAGATATTATGAGGTTATATCTTCTTCTTACACTTGTTGCCATATGGAAAAACATAGTGTTGGAGTCCCCTTCCTTCAACCACAACTGTATGGATCGCTGGCACCAATCAATCTGCCTCTGTAGATCTTCATTTGCAATAACATTTAGTAGTTCTTTGTGGTGCACTCTCTCTTCCTCATTTAGCCCCAACGACTCCTCCTTCTCATCCAACCTCTTCACCCCATCTGTGGCATCCTTCCTCTTTTGTGCTTTCAAAGTGCCCATAGATCTCTTATATTCCAGCAACAAAAAGCGTAGCCTTTGTAAATTTGGATGCCAGTCTCTGCATAGCCATCCCAACAACCTCCTGAGACGTCCATCAATAGGAAACCATGTCTTTAAACCCCTCTTCAGTAAGCCAAGACTTCTAAAATTTAAAGTAGGATCCAACCTTCACACCCTCCCCACTCTCCCAAATAAGAGGACTATGGTTAGAAAATGGGTGGCCCAAAGCTGCCATAGAGGCCATGTAAAAGGACCCCATCAACTCCACATTATACAAGAACCTGTAAATTTTAGACATTTGGACACCACCTCCCCTCCAAGTGAAGGTAGCCCCTGAAGAAGGAAGATCAACCAATTCCAAGTCTGAGATGACGATTCGAAAATAAAATGTAGAGGAGTCTGTCCTCCAATTTGGATGGTCATCAGATGACAACGTGGCATTGAAATCTCCCCCCAGGAACCATGCCACCCTCCACACCCAAGTAGCCATGTAATGCAACTCTTCCCACAGAAACGGTCTCTCCCCCTGATTGCACGGCCCATAAATAGATGTAAAAAATATACAAGTGTTGTCCATCATTCTAGTGAATCTACATGTAATAGAGAATCGACCAACTTTTGTATCTTCCAGTTGGAGCACAGTAGGCTGCCACCAAACACACAACCCCCCTACTCTCCCACTGGATGTAATGCATCTTAAGGCACCTGTTTGGTTTAGGTTTATGTGGAATTTATTAAATTATGTCATAGTATAGTAACATATCAAACCTAAACAAAAATAATAATGAAACTCGTGGTGAGTCCCGGTTGATCTCTGGGAGGCGAAAATGGTGAAAACCATTCTAATTTAGTTTTTCATTCTTTTGCTTGCAAATCTAGCCTATCTAACCTAAAATCGCAATTAAATTTTGAGGTTATGCAAATACATCTTGTCGGTAATGTTATGAACTCGAATAACATGAGTGCGCATGATGAATATAATAAATGTGAATGTGTATTTATCAGTGTCCACAATCTCGACTGAAATCGTGTCATTTTCCATTTCACTTATATGATCCGGTACTACCATTTTTTTTTGCATTTTTTTTAGTTCTTTGATTTTTTTGTTGTTTTCAAATAAGGAGACTAACTAAGAATGATCCAAAATAAAGATATGAATTTGCATTTCATTGAATCATCCATTACAAGAGTAAATCACAAAGCGATGGTAGATGAATGATTGTACATGGAAAATAAATCAAATATGACTAACGCCATGCTAACAAAAAACCATCCTGCCAGGAATGCTCATAGAGCCATTGACACTGGAGGATGGTGGTCGCTAGACCATGGGCATGGAGACCCCTCTAAACCACATAGAGAGGAGCATGCCTTCAACCTAAGGAGTGCCTAGGTGTGCAAAAGAGGATGGAGAATATAACTAGCCACTTGCAAGAATTATAAATGCAAAATTAAAAGCAATAGAAGAACAACTACTAATGCAACTAAGGTGGAGGGAGGGAGGAGGACAACCACAAGGTGGTGGTGGTCGGCCTCTTAGATGTGGTAGGGAGTACTTGAGGTGGAGGAGGAGGGGACAGTTGTGGAGGGTGGAAGCAGATGGCCAAAAGGTGGCCATGGGTGGTGTTTAAATAGGGAAGGGGAGACTTAGATGGGATGCCATTGGGTTAGGGTTAGGGTTTAAGGTGGCACCCTTTGAAGTGGTCTTTGGTCGCCACCTTCGGAGAGGAGGGGGGTGAGGTGGCATAGATTAAGTTTTGGTGGAGTTTAAGGGTTGTTCGTAATGCTTTCCATAGGTGGAGTTGTGTTGTGTTGGGTCCTAATTAGGTTAGGTTAGCCTAGGTCCTAAGGGGTTAAGTCTAATAGGGTGTGTCCTAGTCTAACTAGGTGTGTGTAAGTCTAATTGGGCTAAGGTAATCCAATTAGGTGCGTGTGTGGTCCTAATAGGTCTAGGTCTAGTCTAATCAGGTTCAAGTGAACCCAATTAAACATAAATGGGTAGGGATGGGTCAATTGGGTCCTAGGTGGATCCAATTGGGTTTAGGTGCACCCAATTAGGTGTAGGCTAATTGATTGGGTTTGGATAGAGTCCAATTAGACTCTTATGAGCCTAATTGGATTAGGGTTAGCGTAATCATGTCTAACTAGACCCAATTAGAACAGGGTTAACCCAATCAACTCAAATTGAGGCAATTAAGGTTACTATGGACCCAGATAGGATTCTAAGGTGTGGATTGGGTTGTGGATAGGACTTGGGATATGAATATTGGGAATATGGATAACACTATCCAAGTTTTAGCTAAAGTGGAGGAAATTCAGGGTTAGGAATAGAGATATCCCAGGTGGGGGATAAGAGTCAGGATAGTGTGGATAAGAGAATGGATAGTACTATCCATGTTTTGGGTTTTAGGCCAAATGCGCCTAATAGGAGGATGGCTTAGGGATAAAAGTAGGGATAAGGTTATCCTAAGGCCTATGGATAGGGATAAGGTTATCCTAAGTTCTTTACTTCAATTTCAACATTTATTCAAACAATTAGCCTAGTCTATCTCTTTACTCTCTGCCTTCATTTCTTCTTTATTTTCTGTTTTATTCCAAACTCCTGCTCCGACTCTGTTGTAGCTCCAACTTCTATCCTGCTATTATTCAGCTTCAGGACATCTCCTAAGGACCTTATTATCAAGAAATACAATTATTCATTAATTAGTAAGGTAAAATAGCACTATTCTATAAACATCTAAGTAAAACAGCTATGATGCAAAGTATGTAGCTTATGCATGTATTATTCCTAAGTTAAGCTAGGATTTAACTTAATTCAGGTTGATTAAGTCCTATGATTGTTGCGCAATCTTACCCTCATGCCTAAATTTTGTTAGTCCCTAGCAAAACCAACATATGAAAATCCCATAGAAAAGAATGCAAAAACCAAATATGCAGACTTTTCATTTATTTTCAAAAGCAAAGTTAAAATAAACTTTTATTGTAAAACGAGTTATTGTTAAAGACCTAAGTGAGTCAGCATCAAAACATGCAATATGATTTTTCACCAACGAAAAGAAATTACTGGCAATTCCTTAACTACAAAGACTACAACAGCCGTCGCATATCAACTTAAATTTCAACCACCCAAATCAAATCAAGAATCCTATTAGCCCATAAACTTGGGTTGCGATGACAGCTTTCCCTGACTCAGTCAACCCGCCCAAGACTTAAAGTGAATGTGAGAAACAAGCATCTTGTGTGTGAAATAATTGACTTGTGATAAAGGACAACAAAATTGACTCCTAGTATTCAATAAAACTTAGAATATTTCTATGCTCTTTCCTGGACAATCCTATCTTTGGTTAGGCCATACTTGGATTTGGTAGCTTTCTCCTAACCACTTTTCCACCCCAAGGTCAACACACTAGGTGTATATCTCCTCGACTGGATCCATTAGTATCTTATTCCTAATTTTTTTCTTTGTATTTTTTTTCTTTCTTCTATAAGATAAACACCCATTTGTAGCGAGGTGTTTTTATTCAGAAATGTGAAGGGATAGCATTCATAGGTAGTGAGATGCTTTTATTTGGTTGAATATATATTTTTTCTTTTTTTCTATATATATATTATTTTTCCTTCTTATATTTTTAGCTGAATATATTTTTTCTCTTCAACTCATTTTTCTAGGTGAGTGGCTCTCCTTCATCCGTTCTAAATGCATCCTCTACAAACAAGAACAATCCTAAGAACTAGAAACTCGGCAAGGTCATTTGACCTACAGGCCTAAGACTAAATCATATTGACCACTAAGGTCTGAATAAGGTTGTCCAAAAGACAAGTTAGTGGATAGTGTAATTGAAGATGCTAGGGACTCAAAGACCATCCAAATCAAAGGGCGGGAAGATAAGTTATTCACTCATCACCCTTTTTGACTTAATACTTTAATCTTTTCCAGGTCCCTTCAAAAACTTGGGCAAACAAGTCCAAATTTAGGTAAATACTTGAAAAATTAAGTTTATTAAGACCTGAAGAGTCTAGGTGGAAAGACTTTGTTCTGAATTTCCTAAAGTTGGTAAATACTGAAAATCGAGAATTCTTGATTCCTTTTAACTTAAGTTCCAAAACAACACTGAAAACACCTTTTTCTTTCTTTTATATATATATTATATATTCTTCCTTTCTTTCTTTTGAAAACCTTTTTACAACAAATACCACGAGAGATTATGCAAATGCGAATGCAGTAATGGAAAATTTTCACTGAAAATCTTAGGTGTTGGAAAAAATATTTAGTGTATGTGTGTACTACCCCCCATGCCTACATTATTGCATGTCATCATGCATGACAAAAATGAAAGGAAATGAAAGGCAAGAGGTATAAAAGGGTAGAAATCGCTTGGAATAGCTCCTGAATTTTTTCTTTGGCTTATTCTAACACCTATGAAATAAGATAAATATGGTATATATAAGAGGTTATTTACAAATATAAAGATGCTTAGTTTAATTACTCCAGCTAGGTGAAAACTCAATCACACGTCATCCAAAAGGCTGATGACTTCATCAACAGGATGAGGTACTTGGGCCAAAATTGGCTGGTGGCGCTAGCCATTTATAGTAGAAACATGGCCAGTTTTTGGGTACAGTATCTGAATCGCTCCATTAGAGTATGGGCGAATCACAATGAAAGGGCCAATCCACTTAGACTTTAGCTTGTTCGCAAAGAATTTGAGATTAGAATGAAATAACCAGAAGTGCTGGTTAGGCATGAAAGTTTTGTTCGGATGTCATGGTCATGAAAGGCCTTGGTCTTATCCTTATAAATCTTCTCATTCTCATAGGCCTCCCATCGGATCTCTTCTAATTCACTAAGTTGGAGCTTCCTTTCATAACCTCCTACATCGAGGTTTAAATTACATTTTGGCACAACCCAAAAGATGCAGTGCTCCAACTCATCAAGAAGGTGATAGGCCTTTCCATACACCATGCGGTATGGTGACATTCCAAGTGGGGCCTTGTATATGGTTCAATATGCCCATAATGCATCAATCAATCAATCAAACCAATTCTTCTAGTCGAGTCTAAACATCTTTTGAAGAATGAGTTTGATTTGACGGTTAGACATCGTAGCTTGCCCATTGGTCTGTGAATGATATGGGTGGAAATGCGGTGATGTACCCCATACTTTTTCAATAATGACCAAAAAAGGGCGTGAATGAAATGACTCTCCCTGTTGCTAATTATAGCACGAGGGACTCCAATTTCCACAAAAATAAATTCCCTAATGAAAGATATGACGATTTTATGATCAGCTCACCTTGTTGGGATAACCTCAACCGACTTTAGGACATAATCAACTGCGAGAAGAATGTACTCGAAGCATACGAGTTTGAGAATGGGATCATAAAATCAATGCTCCAAATGTCGAACACTTCTACAATCAAGATAGGTTGGAGAGGCATCATGTATCTCTTGTCATAGAACTGACTGACTAGCATCACTTACAGCATTTGGCGAATTCATGTGTATCTTTAAAAATGGTTGGCCAAAAGAAACCTGACCGCAAAATCTTTGTAAGGGTTATTCTACTAGAGAAATGACCACCACAGACATTGGTATGACAAAAAGATAACACATTAGAAATCTTAGAGTCAAGGACGCACCTCTTGATTATTTGATCAGATCCACTATGGAAAAGTAAGGGGTTGTCCCAAAAATAAAATTTGGCTTCGAACAAGAATTTGAGTTTCTAGTCCTTGGATAATCCCGCAAGTATCTTGCATAAGACAAGATAATTCGTGATATCTGCATAGTAGGGAAACTCCAATGAATTTATATCTAGCAAAGATTCATTTGAAAAATTAGCAGATATAGGCTGGGAATTCGGGATGTGGGTTGGGTCAAGTCTAGATAAGTGATCACCACTACATTATGTGCTCTAGCTTTATCGTGGATTTCGATATCAAATTCCTACAACAGAAGGATCCGTCTGATCAAGCGGGGTTTGTCATCCTTCTTTGCCAACAAATGCCAGAGGTCGGAATGATTAGTGAAGATATTGACTTTGGACCCTAATAGATAAGAGTGGAATTTCTCTAGCCCTAATACTATGGCTAGTAGTTCTTTCTCAGTGACTATGTAATTATGCTGAGCCTCATTCAGTGTCATGCTAGCATAGTAAATGATGAAAGGGTGGTGCTCTCGACGTTGGCCAAGAATAGCTCCGACAGCGAAATTGGAGGCCTCACACATAATCTCAAAATTGAGGGACCAATCGGGTGGCTGGAGAATAGGAGAATCAGATACAATGCTTTGCAAATTCTCAAAAGTGTTGAGACATGAGGAATAAAAATCAAATGGATGATGGCTAGAAGAAGATTCATCAATGGACGAGCGATTTTCGAGAAATCTTAAATGAATCCTCTGTAAAATCCAACGTGGCCCAAGAAAGATCTAATTTGTTTGATTGAGCAAGGTGGAGGTAATCAAGAAATGACATCTGACTTCACTTGGTTGACCTCGAGTCCATTTATAGAGATCTTGTGGCCTAGTACATGCCATCCCTCACCATGAAGTGGCTTTTCTTCCATGACATTACAAGGTTAACCTCAATGCACCGCTTCAAGATCTTAGTAAGGTTATCAAGACACGATTGAAAGTCATCTCCAAAAATGGAGAAATCATGCATGAATACTTCCATGAAGTCCCTATCATGTCAGAGAATATGGTCATCACACAGCACTGAAAAGTTGCAGGTGCATTGTAGAGGCCAAAGGGCATTCGCTTGAAAGCAAATGTACCAAAAGGACATGTGAAAGTTGTCTTGTCTTGATCTTCCAGGTTAATTGCAACCTGATTATACTTTAGTATCCATCCAGAAAACAAAAGAAGCTTTTCCCAGCTAACCTTTCGAAGATTTTATCAATTAAAGGTAAAGGAAAATGATCCTTTTTGGTAGCCATGTTCAGCTTACCATAATCAATGTAGACCCACCAGGAAATTGCGATGTAGGTTACGATGGATTCGCCTTTCTCATTTTTTATTATGGTGAGTCCAACCTTTTTAAGCATGATCTGACGGTACTTACCCACTGACTGTTAGATATGGGATATATAATATCAACATCCAACCATTTGATGATCGCTTTCTTAACAACCTCCAGCATATTCGGATTTAGCCAACTTTTAGGTTGTTAAGAAGGTTTTGCCTCCTCATTTGTGTATATATGATGGGTACAATAAGAGGGGTGAATGCCATGGAGATCAGAAATGGTCCACCCAATAGTAGTCCTATGCACTTGAAGCACAGAAATCTTTTGCTACTCCTGTTTTTGGGTTAAGTGAGAACTGATAATAACTAGGTATGTCTCACTATTGCCCAAGAACACATATTTTAAAAAAATAGGTAAGGGCTTGGGTTCAATCATAGGTGGAGAGGATACAAAGTCATTTGTAGGAGAGGGTTCCTGCAACGAAGGAGAAGAATCAGCGGCATACTTCTGATAATCCCGATATGCATTAATGTCTGCTGATCCCATACCTGAAGGGAGGTTAGCATTGACCGCATTAGTGAGAAAGTAGAATTCAAATCCTGCACCATTATGACCATAGGGTCTGAGCGAGGGTGAGCATGACCAAAGGTCGATGTGTAAGTGCCTCATCAAGTGTCCCAAGTCTTCCCCTGTGCAGAGGCAACAAAAATTGAACTCATGCACCCTACACTATGGTTTGGAAATGCCATCAAGGGCAAACATAGATTGAGGATCCCATCCGCATGTCACTCAGGTGGACAAAAATAGTCTGGAGCAATCACGCCATCCTACACTAGCAGGGGCGAGTCAGAAAATGATATATCAACAAGATCAAAATATAAATAATCTGGAGTGTCAAGGTCAAAGAGACTCCCCAAACAATTAGATCCCAGGTAATGTAAACACATCCATTTTGGTTAAAATGCCTATTCCTGCATGTTCCTAGGCATAGATTTGCATTTCATGTTATAAATATTGCATAGCATGCATCATTCGGCATTTAGGCTAGTTGTATATAATTTAGGTTAATTACGTCCTTTTTGTGGTCAGGAGAGAAGGATATTTATTTTGGAGCTTCAAATGACAAATCCAACCATGTTGATGGATTTGGGTTGACAATCGCAACCCAACGACGTGAAAATTGACTTAATCCGATCTCTGTAGCAGCCCTTACAATGAAAAGAAGATGGACGGTTCAGATTGCACCATGTGGCACAACCCAGGCCTCCCATGTGCACGCATGCACTATCACACACGCATAGCAACGCAGGTGCACGCGCACGTGCGGAGGCATGCATGCATATAGTGCAGCGCCAGCGCGTGAGTATGCACGCACGTGACAAAGAGAGTGCACAGCGTAGCGCTAGCGGAGCATGAGTAGTGGGAGGATCTTCAGCGATAGCATGGCGAACATTTAGTACGCCTACAACCATCGCTAATTGTTCGCAGGTGTAAGGGCAGCTGCGCGTGCCAGCGGGCATGAGCTGCCTACAGCAACACTTCCAGCAATGGCTTGGAGGTCACTAATGATCCCATACCTATTTTAGCCTCTTCTCCTCCACTATAAAAGTACCTACACCCCCTCCCTTCCAAGCCATCTCTACCTATTCTACTCCCACCTACACCCAAGCTCTAGCAAGCCTACCAATGCTCTGTTGGAGCTTCCTCTCAAGCTCCCAAGGCACCTATTAGTCTAACGAAACTCTACCCCACCAAATACTCCCCCAGCTTCCCATCCCCATTCGTAGGTCGCCTTAGAGCTATCCTCCCACCTCCATTTCTGTAGCAGATCACCTCCACCTTCTTACCTCCATTTCGGAGCTATGTTGAAGCTTTCCTCTACCCAACGTCCTCCTGTTTCTCACCTCCGTCTTGCTTCCCAACTCCTTCATCCGAGCTTTCGCCAGGCGCCATTGTCTCACCGAACAGCCGCTTCGGGAGATTTCTTCTTACCTCCCTCTCTTTTTATGTTTTCTATATTATTGTAATTGACATTCATGCAATATATCAGATTCAATTCTATCTCTCTTTTGTGATTGATTGTCATTTTATTTCAAAAACAAAAAAATAACAAAACCCTAAAACTCCAAAAAGAAATAAATCGAAGTGATGTTTTCATTCAAAGTAAACGTCGCCTCCTTGTGTTCAACCCGGGACTCCTTGGAGTTTCAATATAAATTTTATTTGATCACGAGTTTTGCACTACGATGGCAAGTTACTCATAACCTCGATTTCAAACATGCGAAACCCATGCGATCAATTTTGTACTATTGCCGGGGAGGCAACAGAATTTACTTTATTATTTTCTACGCTTCTTTACATTTACGTAGCACTAACCCCGCTTGTCTTTGATCTACTATCTTGCAGGTACCCCTAGCATGGAAATCCAAGTGTGGTAGATCGAAGTAAAGTGAGAGTAGATTGTTTTGTAGTGTCCCCCACATTTCCCCCCCACTGGTTCATTTTGCCACAATCATAACCAAGACCTAATCTACTTAGGTGTTTGCATAAACCCTAGGATAGATTTCGTTGCTTGTTTGCCACCTCTACTCACCTCGCCATCCATATAAAGAAAAAAATATAAAAAAAGTGTTATCTGACTGTGGGATTTTCTGAAAGCTACACACTTAACACCCACAACTTCTCACCCTAAGGTGCACAATTACATTGATTCTACCATTTAACCAGGATCTAACCTGTAGACCTGGTACACTTAACTCAACACACAAATAAGTGAGTAGAAATTTGATTAGGCTAAGACTTTTTGTGTGCCTTAATAAAGTGGTGCAATAGGCCAATTGCTTGAACTGTTTGGGCCGCACCACTCAATCTAAAACCAATCCATCAAGTAGCCTACCACTTAGGGTCGATTCTTAGGGTTGAACCAGGCACTCCACATTATTTTTTATTTTTAAAGGAACATATCATCACCCATGCTTTCAAAACTTGGAGTGTTCCACTAAACCTTGATTGAACCAACCTAAGAATTAAACCCTAAAAGCTACTAAACAAGGTTAAACCCTAAAAGGCACATCATCAAATAACCTTGTTTGCAAACCCTAGTTGTTCACGCACAAACATTTCAACTGATCATTAAGCGCACAACCCATCTAAAGGGCCCATCACATTCCAAGAGCACAATCATCCCAAGCCTAACTAAAACTAAGTAGACGTTGGCCTTAAGGATCGATTCACTCTTCAGGGCTTAGATAGAGATTTTCTTCGATTAATCTACTTCTATCGGTCCATATGATGTCTAGCTAGGGGAGTAGCATCAAACGACTGTGGCTGGGGGGTACACTAGGAATCGGAGGCGTAAGCGAAATGAAGAACCTTCTCCCCAGTCCCTCCTAACTTGTTGGATTGACTAGATAAAAGTAGACCAAATCATTTATAATCTCTGGATGGGTCTTGGGAGTTTGTAGGTCTTTAGGCTACCCACATAAGGATAGGATTTGTTGATTGTATTGTAGGGCTCCTTTCTCTCTTCTGATTTCCCTCCTACTCTACAATGTATCCTTCCACATCTTTCACACATTTCCAATCTTACCCTCCTACCACCACTTATCCCCAAGATGATTGCTCTTCCGACTTGACTTGTAATTACCCATCCACGAGCTGGGATGACTTTGATTGGGGATATGAATCCAGACCTCATTGTTTAGGGCCTAACCCTGGACAACAAGACTATGATTACTAACCTTCCCAAAGCTACAAAGATTATAGATCTCCACCCTTTGATGATCAACCTATTCAGATCTACAACCATGAAGGATATGCTGATTATAACACCTACCCTCCCTAGTATTCCACTGAATATAGGTCACCTCCATTCTTTGAACAACCTGAGATGACCTACTATCAAGGAGGAACCTGAGAACCTTGACATCTTAACTCCCTTATATTTAAACCAGAACCACCCAAACCTGAATCGAACTAGTTGGTTCAGGTGAACCAGCTCCAAGATAGGGTGTTGGCTAATTTGAGAAACACTATACAATCTTTAGAAGCTCAGCCAACACTAGGCATTGAAGCACTGGAGCCTATGATCAAAATGATTGATGAACTTAATAGTTCTCTTTTAGATTTACTCCAAAGTGTTAAGGATAGGGACTTGGGTGAGTTTCTTCTTGGGAAATTATCGAGGTTGAGGATGACATTTATGGTTGCCCTAGTCAAATCTTGGGATGATTCTCAAGATGAACCTCCTTCAGGAGAGCCAATGTCTGAACCCGCTCAAGCGCTTGTTAGGGGCGATGCATATTCTGAGATTGGAGATGACCAGGTTGGTCTAGAGCAACCCATTGAGGATGAACCGATTGATTCACCATAGATCCTCGAGCTAGGGAGCGAGGAAAAATATATCTCTTTGAACCAGGAAATGACAGTCAATTTTGAGACATATATAAATGAGAATCATCAATTCTTTGACTTTGAGGGTGAAGAATTTTTTGGTGAAGTCTCACTTATCCATAAGCATGATGAGTTTAGTGAGACAAACGAGCTTGAAGAATCTGATGAACCATTTAATAGCCCATTCATTGAAGATTTGGATTTGGTTGGGGCCAACTTGGAGGATTTGAACCCTCATTTACTAGAAGGTTCAATCAATAGCCCCATTCCTCATCCACACCCCAAAGGAATTTATTTTGATTTGGAAATCATTGTGCCCAAGTCAATTCTGAGTCAGCCACAATTTCTAGACTTGGTTAAATCATATGGTGTGAATGATATGCTAGAGGTTCCAAAACCTGAGCACTTGATGTTGGAGGATAGGAAGTGTGAAATAAAAATCTGGGAAGCTACTTCTGAGGGAACTATGAGTTTGGATTTATAGGTTCCTATTGACCAAAAACCATCTACTTTCTACTAGGACCCTTACGATATCTTTCACTTGCAAGCCAAGTTCAAAATAACTGATTATTTTTCTGAGCTGAATGTTAAGTGGACTTCCGCACCTAATGAACCATCTTTACAGATTGTCTGACACCTTGGTCTTGGGTTGCACACCACCAAACTGCAAGCCCAGTCCCACATGCTCAACAATCTTCAGTTCTGGATGATTTTCATCCAGAACCTAAGAACTACTCGACCCTGGGGCATGGGTCTGCATCATAATCTGGTCCACGTCTGTGGACATCTTTTTCTGGAGGGTCTGAGGATTAATCTTTTGATTTTGATTCTGACCCGCACTTGTGAATTCTAAATTTCTTCTTTGTGTGTATGTTATGCCTAGCTGAAGGCATTAAATTTAGCATGTGTGTATATTCCATGTTCTCTGTGGAGCTGACCAGATTTTCATGAAATTAAGGTGATATTTTGTTTACTCTACCCTTTTCATGTCTTTGTTTTTACAATGAGGACATTGCATCATTTAGCCATGGGGGGTGGATAATCAATTCCTGAAATCATTTTGTTAACTCTATAGAATTTCTTTTAGTTACTTATAAAATAATAAAAGAATTGAAAATTTGAAAAAGACAAAAAAAGAAAGAAATTAGAACTTAGGCATTTGGAAGTTATTAACTTTGGGAAATGATACGATAGGACCTGAATACTTAGACTCTTTAGGTCTTCAGGTTTAATTAGCCTGGGTGTCCACTCAAATGTGCACTTAGTCTCGAGTCCTTGCCAATTAAATTTTATTTTAATTTAGTAAATAAATTGCGATGATAAGTATGCAACTTATCTACCCGCCCTCTAATTTAGGGGGATTTTAAGCCTAAGCATCTACACACTTTTTTTGCACTGACTCACTTTCCGGTAGTTTCTTTGGAAATTGGGTAGCTAATGAACTATCTAGGGTGGTATGGCTACCAAGTTGTCAGTGGTAACAGTTCATTGGCCGGTTGTCCAGAGCACAGCCACAAGACCATTTTCGTCGTACTACCTTTAGGTACATCTTAGATTAGGAAAGCCACCTGCTTAAAAAGAAAGAAAAGAAAAGAAAAAGAATAAAATATAGGAAAATAAAGAAAAAGGAGAAAAAAAATAAATAAAACCATACTTCACCGCACGAGTATGGTTGGCAAGTTGCCATGGGTAACAGCAAATTGGCCAGTTGTCCAGAGCCCAGCTAACAAAAATGAACAATAATTCCCAAAACACTTAGGGAAGAAGCGGGGAAGTAGAATAAGTAGGGGAGATATACACTGGGTTCGCCCTTGCGTTGACCCCATAAATAAAAGTAGGGAGAAAGCTACCGTCTGAAAAGATAAACCTCTAGGCAAGGTCACCTAGTGTTGTAGAAACCCGAAATCTGTTTTAACGGCTGCCTAGTGAGTCTTTCACTATTTTCACAAGATGCCTAGCACTTAGAGTCCTTTTCGAGTCTTGGGCAGGTCGGGGAGCTATAAAAAGATATCCCGGAGCAATCAAACTCCAAAAGTACAAAAAAATTAGAAATGAAGAAAAATAAAAAAATGTATCTTCCCTTTTTCAAATAAGGTGAGGACTTAGGCAGTCTGCATTCTGGTAGACACATAGGTACTGTTGAGTTTCCATTGTTTAGGACCATATTTGAAATTTTCTATTGTTAAGAAATGAGTTAGGCTTAAGTGATCTAATCCTAATTTTTCTTTTATACATAGCATGTAGTTTAATTTTGCTAGGGACTAGCAAAAGATAGGCATGGAGGTATGAAGTAAACACATCTATTTGCATTAAAATGCCTATTCATGCATGTTCCTAGGCTTAGATTTGCATTTCATGCTATAAATATTGCATAGCATGCATCATTCTACATTTAGAGTAGTTGTACATAATTTAGGTTAATTATGTTCTTTTCGTGGTTAGGAGAGAAGGATATTTATTTTGAAGCTTCAAATGACAAATCCGATTGCGTAGATGGATTCATGTCGACGATCGCTGCCCAACGACATGAAAATCGATTCAATCCAACCTCTGTAGTAGCCCCAACAATGAAAAGAAGATGGACGACTCAAATTGCACCACGTGACGCAACCAAGGTCGCCCAAACACACGCACGCGCCACCGCACATGCATAGCAATGTTGGTGAGCGTGCGCGCGTGAAGGCATGCTTGTGCACTGCACAGCACCAGCACGTGAGCGACAAAGAGAGTGCACATCGCAGTGCCAGCAGAGAATGAGCAGCAGGTGGATCTTCAACAACAGCCTGGCGGACATTTAGTGACACTTACAGCCGTCGCTAATCGTTTGCGGTGCAAGGCCAGTTGCACATGACAGCTGGCATGAGCTGCCTACAACG
Organism: Thalassia testudinum; assembly: GCA_037157565.1. NCBI lineage: Eukaryota > Viridiplantae > Streptophyta > Magnoliopsida > Alismatales > Hydrocharitaceae > Thalassia > Thalassia testudinum. The sequence goes on from JAZHRO010000063.1 coordinate 60,321,980, forward strand.
ACACTTCCAATGACGGCCTGGTGGTCGCTAATGGTCCCATCCATATTTTAGCCTCTTCTCCACTATAAAAGGACCTACACCCTCTCCCTTCCAGGCCATCTCTACCTACTCTACTCCCACCTAGTCCTAAGCTCTAACAAGCCTACCAATGCTCTGTTAGAGCTTTCTCTCAAGCTCCCAAGGCACCTATTAGTGTAACAGAACTATGCCCCACCAAATACTCCTCTAGCTTCCCATCCACATTCATAGGTTGCCTTGGAGCTGTCCTCCTACCTCCATTTCAGTAGCAGATCACCTCCACCTCCTCACCTCCATTCTGGAGCTACACTGAAGCTTTCCTCTACTCGACATCATCCCACTTCTCACCTTTGTCGTCCTGCTTCCCAACTCCTTCATTCGAGCTTCCGCCAGATGCTGTCATCTTGCCGAACAGTTGCTTCGGGAGATTTCTTCTCACTTCCCTCTCTTTTTATGTTTTCTATATTATTGTAATTGACATTCATGCAATATATCAGATTTAATTCTATCTCTCTCTTGTGATTGATTGTCATTTTATTTCAAAAACAAAAAAAAACAAAACCCTAAAACACCAAAAAGAGACAAATAGAAGCATGGTTTTCATTCAAAGTAAACGTCGCCTCCCTATGTTCGACCTAGGACTCCACTGGAGTTTCGGTATAAATTTTATTTGATCACCAGTTTTGCAACTATGACGATGGGTTACTCATAACCCTGATTTCAAACGTGCGAAACCCATGCGATCACCGGCGATGAAATCTGCAGTACATCTGTCTTAGTCTTGTGTGGATCATTGTCCAAAAACCTTGAAAGTAAAGATAAATGCGACAGTGGATCGCTATAGAGAAGGCCAATGTTTCCATAATAAATTCGGTTCTCATCTTCACCATCCTCCTCGATTAAATCACAATCAAAGTTCTTAGATGCACTGGAAATGTCCAATCTAAGTCTTTCGTTACATAAGTGATGATGAACCTTCCGGATCGCATGTTAATTAAGGGTTGTTATGTTGTATTATAGATGCAATCAAAATGGATGTCATGTCATTTATTTAATTATAATTTTTACTAGTTTATTACAGGATGTCTATTGAGAGGTAGTTATTGATATACATAAATCTCTATATTCTGAAAATGTTCTCTTATTCCAAAAAATGCTAATTTTATTTACAAAAGAATCAATCAATCTAAGTCAATTATGTACAAAGTGAATCAATTAATGTTAATCACAATTCCTCAAATGTATTTATAAGTGGAAAGGCATTAAAAATCAATCTAAAGTACTCCATGTTACTTCTTTACAACAATCAATAAGTAATGCCTAAGTATAAGGCACAACAAGAATATATAAATACTAAAATAAGCATTACGAACATATATAAATACTTATACTAACACACCTAAATGTCACCAATGCCTTGGAAACATATATATAAAACTAAACAAGGCAAAAATAATGCACACTATACTATACACATATGTATGTTAACTATACTAATAGATATATATTAACTATATACTTATACATACACACACGCACGAACACAGCACTTAACATTATACTACATATATACACATACTCAAATAACATACACCCGCACACTAACTCTAACACTACACAGAGCTCACAACACTTAGTTCATTTTTATGTTAACTTAACTTATAACTTAGGAAAAAATTATTGGCTTGTGGGCCCATGATGGTAACACCATCATTCATCATAGCTAGCTTGAATTACTCAAAATCAAATGTTAAATGCTCCTTAATAATCATCTAACAATCATAATTCTATGCTGAATTGAATTGAGAAGGCAGGAAAAAGGGTTAATTCTATTGTTTTAACATTCATTCACAAATGCAAATTAACCAATTAGTTGATCAGGAATTAATTCAAGGTCAAATGAACTTAAAAGACCAAGAGTAGGCACAGAGTAACTAAATCAGGATTTTACGCATTTCGAGGATTAAAATATCACTAAAAATACTAATTATTAGCCTCACTCAAATTGAAAGTGTTTTGGTCGAAATAAATTCAATGTAAACCTCCTAAATTAATTGAAAAATATTTTAAGAGGTTAGGTACCTTCACTTTGATAATCAAAACACATTTTGACCAAAAAAAGAGATTCAAGCTGGAATTTGCGCTAATTTGGGCTTCTATGTAATTTGCCTAGTCAAATGTGGTCAAAACCTAAATCTAAGTTCACCATTAGATTCCTTGGGTCCAAATTTGGTTAACACCAAAAATTTGGGCCTAATCAGAGTCCATCTTGACTTAGTCTGCAATTTAGTCCCCATATCTCTATTCATTTCAATTAAACCCCCAACTTCTAGGTTTTTCTCACAAAAATGACCCTATCCTCTCGTCACTTTCACAAATGGGTCCCTGCCGCCTTCTCCTTTAGACTTTCCTATTTGCAACAATAGAGAAGAACAAACCCAGTTTCACCGACTTCTAATTGAGGATTTCTCAATCAAATCTTCACTAAATCCCTCCAAATTTGGAGGGATTAGTGTTCGGACCACAGGAAGCATATTGGACCATATCCGAGATCCTACTTTAACAAGGAGACCTCAAGCAAGATTAGAATTTCCTAAATTGAAAGTTTCTAAAAACTTAATTCAAACAAGTGAATTCTTGCCGACTCAGACCAAATTCGAGCTCTATATAAGCTCTATGTTGTTCCATGATCACGAGTAGTCGATTCTTGGCTAGAATTCCTCTAATTCCTCATCTCTGGCCAACCCCATAGTTGACTCCGACGAGCTTCTTTGATCCCCTTCCTCCGACCACCCAACAATCAAATTGGTTGGCGTAATCTCTTCCTCTCTTCCTTGTGATCCTTGCCAATCAAAGCATGAGCACCTTCAACCTCTTCTTCCTTGTTGATTCCTCTGCTAGATTTCATCAGCTTCTTCACATCTGGTAGGTCAACATCGGACGCTCCCAGCCTCCTCTCTCCCCAACAAGCTCCCTTTCTCTTTCCTTTTCCCTACTAGAGTCCACTTAGCTCCTTAGACTTAGGCTAAACCCACTACATCACCCATTCCACCATCATCTTCTCTATCTTCGTCACAAGCTCTAGTGAGCTCATGCTGACACCTCCATTCAACAAATAGCAAACCGTCACCACCAAAACATCCCTTATGCTCCTGCAATTAAAAGCCCTATCCTTATTGGGAGTTTCAACCATTGACCCTCCTTGCTGGACAAACCGAAACCTTACAGTCATCTCTGGCTATGTCCACCAACTACACCTCACAAATCACCCAATAAATATCACCACCACCTTCCTTGCTTCATGTTGAGGCTTTTGAGCTATCTAACTGGGGCTTTTAGCATGTGTTTCCTTCCACAGGTCATTGCTGGATCTTCGCCTTTTGTCGCCTCAGTTCGCCGTCGACTGGCCATCTTCTTCATCGACTCCACATCCAAGAGCCACTGAACACATCCGCGAAGCCATCTGCATCTTCAATTGAGCAACACAGCAACAACAGTAGCTATAATTGACTAAGAGCCTTCATGAGTAGCTCACGGAGGAAGTGGACTGAAAATAGACCCACATTTGGGGCTTTTAAAAGAAATTTTGATACTTAATGAATTGCGCTCGTTGGCTTATAGCCCAAGCCACAAGTGGTCAAGTCCCTCCTCATGAGCATATGCACTCCAGCTTAGTTGGTCCATGCCATTCTAGCTAAGCCAACCCTCCTACTGTGTGCTGAACCGAGTCTAAGCCTGTCTTGTCTGGTATGGGTTTGAGAGGAGAGAGAGAGGCGACTTTGCTTAGAGGAAAAGGGGGGTTTTGCTCTGTGTTACAACCAGATGGCTATACTTAGGTCTGGTTTGGATATTTAAGTCATTTGATGATTGCTATCGACTTCTGATATTGTTGAGTCTAAGGCTCTGAGTTTAGAAAGAGTAAAGAGTTAAACTTGAGATTTGGCAAAGTGTTAAGAAATAGAGAAGAGAAGAGAAATGGTTGATACTTGCGATTAAGCTTAAGTGTTAATTTGGTGGTTTCAGCCACCATTCTTTTTACTCACTTTCTCTATATTTGGTGCCTGATATACAATTTGATTATTCACTGAATATATTGAGTTTTGAATATTGAATATTATTCATTATGATCATTTCATATACACTTGATTAGTGGATTGACTTGCACTTGTTTGCTCCCTACGAATGACCATGGAAATCATTATTTGCGAGCACTATAAATTTAAATGTTGATTCGATTTTCATTGCTATACTACGACACATTTTTCTAAAGAATGACGATTGCTGCTCCAACATTTTGGCATCTTTGCCGGGGTGCAACATGCATTTTAATCACTAATTGCACTCATCCTAATTTGATTCTTACTTGGTATCTGTTTTGTTATGCTTGTGCGAGGTGAACCTGTTGATGGGCTAAAATGGGAGGTTTTTTAAAAGTCCTTTCATTGCAAAGCCTCCAAAATATCACAATCAACAGATAAAATTTATAACTTAGAATCTAAATTGAAGTTTGAGGTCGAACATAGGGAGAAAATATGGAATTCATGCGCTAATCTTTAATTGCATATAAATGAGCACAGGAAATTAAGCACAATAATAATATTCATTGAATACTAACTTGTCACATTAAATATTCAATGATGCTCATTGTATCTCAAGACAAAAAGAACAGAAGAGAGGCCAAAAGTGGTGATTTAAATCACCAACTAAGCCCTCTAAGCATGCATCACAAATATCTCAATTATACCAAATAACCCAATAGTAACTTGAATGCTACAGTGATCATACGTCAGACATGAGTATCAGATGGCTTAAATGATCAGGCTTCTTAAGGCTTTTCTCTTTGTTTCAACTTCCTTCCTTTCCTTCTGCTTTCTTCTCAAGCCCTCCTATTCTTCTCTTATTCTGAGCCTTCCTTTTCTTCTTCAGAAACTCTTCTTCTTTTCCTTCACAGCTTTAAGGGAACCAATCTCCTCCAAGCGGCTAAGTGTTGGGAGTGCACCCATAAGGGTAGACTTCAGAGAGCAAAACCCTCCCTTGCTCTCTCATAATTTCCCCTTCTCTTCCTTCTCTCTCAGATAACTGGGTCGTAATCGGGTATTTAGGTTAAGTAGTATCAGGTCCAGGCCTATGTGTGTGGTGTCGCAGGCGAGCAGTAAGGCTTAGGCAGGTAGCAGGTGTGCGGGTAATGGGGACCTGACCCCCGTGTACTTGGGCAATAGAGATAGATGACAAAAACATAATAAGCATACTCAAGTGATTTTCCATGCCTGATGTGGCACTATCAGTGCCTGCTCCCTTCATGTGAATGCAGCAGCTAGAGCTCATTCTAATTGAAGGTGCCTGCTACTACTAGGAAGCCAACGGGAGACGTGGATGGTGTCGTGAAGTGAAACCACATCTCCTGATGCTAAAGGAAGATGGTTTGATAGCCGGAGGACTACGAATGAAGGCAGTGGCGAAGCACGACGACAAGAACCTGAAACACTGAATACGGCCTCACGGCCTCATTAGAATACCTCAGGAGCTTTGCCAAAGAACGGCGAAGGTGGTGGTGGGTGTTTCATGGCTTGTGAGTGTGTGTGGCAGGTGAACGGTCATGGAGAAGGTGGTCGGCGATGGGTGTGTTCGGGGGTTCATGTGAGTGGATGGAATGGCAAATAAAGATGGGGGTTTGGTTCATGGAGGTGAGGCGATTCTGGTGAGGGTATTGGCGAGGAGTGTGGTGTGTTGGAGAGAAGAGGAGACCTTGTTGGAGGTGTGGTCAGAGATGGGGAAGATGATGGGTGAGTGGCGTGTCGAGGGTTGAGTTGAAGTTTTAGATAGAGGGAAAGAGAGTAAAGAGGGAGAGAAACCTAACTAACCTAATTCCAACAGAAGAAAGGGGAGAAAGGTCCTTGTTGGTGGTACGCCAAACTTGGAGGAGATGAAGTCTCCGGTGGTGAAGAAGCCACGAGGAAGACGAGGAAGGAGGCATTCACCGATATTGTGAGATGCGGAAGCACAAGACGAAGAGGAATCTGCTGGCTATTGTCTATGATGGCAGACAATGAAGGTGGATGGAAGATCTCCATAGAGTTAGTGGAGATGGAGGTCAAGGAGAAGGGAAGACGGGGAATCCAACCTCCAAACCAAGCTAAGGAGGACGGTTTGTCCTCAAGAGGTCTTTTATAGGGTTTAGGGAGGCATTCCAAGCTTGGAAAGGAGCTTTCAAGCTTCGGCCAATTCGCAAACAACGGATACCCACATCTCCAATGCATTCACATGGGAGATTGGGAAGATAATAGGATTCATGGCCGATCTCAATTGGAAGAGAATTCCTCAAGGAATCTCTCTTTCAATTTAGGGACTGATTGATTGAGAACTGAGCAAGGAAATCTCTCTCAAATCTCAACGGTGAGATGCAGCTTACTCTTAATGACGGCAGGGGCATCTTGGTGAAGAAGACAACAAAGTTAGGGCAGTCTTTCTAACCATTTTCTAAAGTTGAGGGGCTATTTGAGAGAAAAAGAGTCAGACTGGACCAAAATGCAAATTAGGCCAACATGATCTCTGACTATGCCCAAATTTGGTGCAAACCTAATTTCGACCCAAGGAATCTGACGGTGAGGTTGGATTTCGATTTTGACCAAGTTTGGTTGGGCAATTTACGTAGAAATCCAAATTAAGGCAACTTCCTGTCTGATACTCTATTTTAGGTCAAAATGTATTCCAATGGTCAAATCGAGGATGCCAAACCTTATAGAATATTTTTCTATGATTTTTAAAAGGTTTAGGTGAATTTTATCTCAACCATAACCTCTGTTAATTAAGCAGGTCTGAAATTAGGGTTTCGGATGTCCATTAATTCTCAAAATGCATGAAAACCTGTTTTTGTCTGCATGGACCTTCTTGTTATTCATTAATGCTCATTTCACCTTCATTTAACTCCTGAAAACCCCATGATTGTTCTGTATTTCTTATCTTCTGTTAAAACTCCAGATTAATCCCTATTTTAATGCATTCTTCTCAGAAAGGATATGTAATGAATTATGACTCTCCGGTGATTATGTAGGAGCCTTTGTCCATTGATTCTGACTAATTAAAGCTAGTTATGGCTGATGATGACATTACCATCATACCCCCATGCCTAACTTTTGCTAGTCCCTTAGGAAAATCTTATGAAAAGAACTAGAGTTATAGATCATGCATTGATATTCAGCTGCCTCATTTATTTCATTTTCTAGAAATTAGGTCAGAATGCTAATAGTAGGCCTAGGGGTACTCAAGGGCCAATCAAGATCCAGACCTGACCAGTTTTAGCCTCAGTCTACCGTGAAGGTTTCTAAGGCTCATAAAAACTACTTAGAGGTTTGTTGAACTCAGCGGTTAAAGCACCCGTGTGTAAACGTAAAATGTCTAGGTTCAGTTTGCCAGTGCATTTTTTAAAGAGAGGGATAGAAGAATTTTTTTCATTTGGAGAGTTTTCTCTCTCTTTTCTTTTTAGATTTCCCTAGATCCAGCCTTGAATTGGCCATAAATATGGTCTGTACCGGATTCCTTGTGCCCATCATCAATCCTCGAAGGGTCCCTAGCTTTTGATGCTTCGAGATAGCACCGCCCATGGCAAACCCCAAAACCTTGGCTTCCGACACTTCGAGATAGTGCTGCCCATGGCATTCTGTAGCTAAATTCAAGCCCTGGCAATCAACATTTCGGGATAATCCTGCCCATGGCACCTAAACCAGCATAAGGTGCTTACATGCCCCCGTTAGGATATTTAGATATCCTAGGAGACAAGCACCAAGGAGTCGGTATGTTATTATGCATCTTTGAGGGGAATTTCCCACCTCTCTGCGTCAGGAACTTGTCCAATCAACTTGTGTTGTCGAGTTGATCCTAAGCTTAGATCTTCAAGATGGATTTTCATAATACAAAACCTTTAGCAAATTTTTCTTTATTAAGTGCACTGAACCAAACTAAGTGTACGATTTTGGGTGCTTAGGTTACCAAGTCCTGCAAACAAAAGGACAGGCAACGAGGCTAAATAATCCCTAAGCCTTAGACCTAATACATCAGCTTCTCACTTTCCTCAACCTCTTGAGGACTAATCCGGATCTTAACGGATACATGAGTGTTTAAGCCCTAAAACCAGCCCAAGAGGCCTAAGATTAGCACTCATACTAATCTCCTTGTGTCTTTATTTTTTTTGGACTTAATTTTTCTTTTGATTAGGTTTAGAACGTAAGTAATCTCAATAATCAAGTGCTAATCGCTATCATTTTTGTTTCAAATTGTTGCTCCTTTTTGACATTTTGAATCATTTCCTCTTTTCCTTCTCATGAGTGATATGCAATCAATTCTCAAAATTTTCTTCCCCTTTCCATTTTTTTGTTCTTTTTTCAATTTTTTTATTTTTATCATTTTTTGAATATGTATTTTTTTGTGAGAACCCCTCAGAGAATTTGAGTTTTTATGTGTTTTCACTTTAACACCCCCCCAAGCCTAAGTTTTGCAATGTCCTCAATGTAAATCGGAGGATAAGAAATCAACTTGGTTCATGGGTTAGAATAGGTTCAAAGGGTGGGTGAACAGGTCGAGATGACTATTGCAGACGATTTGAAGGTTTGATATGAATCCCAAAGGTGGAGTCGGCTGTTCTAACTCTGATCTCTAAGTGCAGTAGGAATGTAGCTCAAAAGAATGATTAGAGGGGTCTCAATTTTTTAGAATGATAGGTTGCCTCTCGTTAAGCTCTAAATTCAATGCTTTCAACTGAGTAGAAGGTGGTCGAGGAGAAGGGGTGGTCAAATCAGATGAGTTTTGTAAAATAAGCACCTTGATCAATAGCTTGGTTGGTCCAACCAGGTGCTTGTTCAGATCTACAAGTTGATGATGCAGCCCAAACCCAATCAGTCTGGTGGGTTGATGGATGTGAATCAATAGATGCAGAGCCCACCAGATACTTTGAAGCTCAAATAGATATGGAAGTGAGAATCTGGGGTTTGGATGAGTCGATTCAGCCTGGTCAGAGTAGGGATCCTTAAAAAAAATGGATCTGAAAAGGATATAGGAACCCTACTAGTAGGATCAAAAAGGGATGGGAAGTGATTATCGATTTGATCAGAGTCCAAAGCCTGATCAAAAGATGGAGAAGAATCATATGCGACCGGATTAGAGAGAGGTGAATCAGAGTATAAGTTGATTCCAGTGGTGGGTGAGGGTTGAGAATGACTTTTGGAAGGTTTTGTATGTATTGCAGAAGAGGTGGGTTCAATGAGAACTGTGTGTGTTGAGGGCTCCTCTAGAATGGATTCAAAGGTGGGTTCATCTAAAGGGTCCTCATCAAAATCAATGGTAAATGCTTGGAGAGTGCTTATAGGATCATGGAAATATGAGTAAATAAAAGATTCGAATTCTGGATTGCAGATACTCTCGATACTTACTGTTTTTGATTCCTGTAGATCAAAAAGGAAGGATTCCATCTCAATGGAACCTGATTTTGAAATAATGATCTCAGGATCAGGAACCTCAGAGTCAATGTCAAAGAATGGATCATGGATGTTGAGGTTGTAAATTGGTTCGTAGTCGTCAAGAAACAAAGGCTCTCCGAAATCATAGTAAGATTCGAAATCGTCAGAGGATTTGTGAGTATGAGTTTTTGAATCTGATTCTAGATTGGAGGTTCCACCATAGAGAGAATCAAGATGTGTAGATTTAGCAACCTGGCTTGGATCTAACCTAATTTCAGATTCTGAGCTTAGAAAGGTGTCCTTATTAAGCATAGGCTCGGGTTCTTGGCTCTAGGGTAGACCCAATCGATTCCCAACTCTTCCAACTCCTCGATTTCTATATCATAGATCAACGTGACTTTTGAAAAATTAATTCATATCTCTGAGGAGTCTGGGGAAGTGTACTCATCAAATACAGGCCCAAAATCATAATTCAAATTCAAAATCTGACTCTCGTCACATGGGGCCTCATAATTATCCCAAATAGGCTCGAATCCAGATTCTAGGTTAATGGTAAGGGTTTGATCACTAGAATATAGGCTAGGCTCTATTGGGGTGTCAGAGTTACTCTTCAAAGTTATCTTAGTAGAATAAGGAGCGGAATTTGCATTCTCGAGAGGTTCTGACTCAATCTCATCATCACAGGTGTCGGGGAAATCCAGGATTGGTGGACCAGCTTCATGGCTTTCTATTGCTAGTTCAGAGTTGTGAACACCTGCAATTGGATCCCTCCAACCCATCTCAAGAATAGGCATATCAATCTGCACATAATTTGAATCATATTCCATTTGGGTTGGGCTTCCACGACAACCTTGATTCTTGAACCCAGGATTTGGAAAATCATTTTGATCCTCAATGTTACTCAAAGGTTTTTCATCAATTTCTGAAGGAATGTAAGGATATCTTTGATCAATGGTTTTATGTAATGTGTTTATTATGTACCCACGTTTCTCTATGAGATCTTGGTACATCCCCCAAAGCATTGGGTCTGACGCGCATTATAGATATTCATAGCCATGTAATTCCTTCAATTCAATGTATTCTAACAAGAGATCATCCTGAGTTGAACCATGTGTCATTTGTATCAACATCATCTGAACATGGTTCATAATGTGGGTTGTTGTTTCTGGAGCATTAATTGAAATCTCGTTAATTGGATTTGAGGTTCTCTCATGTTCATAATATTTCAGGGCATCCTCAATCATTCTATCCTTAATGGACCTTCGGGATTTCCTAATTGGTCTTCCTAAATTGCCAGGTTGCATTTTCAAATCTGGTGGTGGATCAGGATGTAGAATCAAACTAAAGTTCAGATTGAAGTAATCAGATCAAATCAGAAATCCCATAGAAGATCTAATGAGGCCTCTTAGGTTAAAAACCTAATGACCTTCCTGTGTATGTGCTCTATAGAAGGGATGAGTGATTGGGTATGAATTGGACCCAATCAAGGCACCCAAAGATTTTTTGATAACTAAGGCTTGTTTCGAGGTGAATGATGCCTTTGAATAAAAAATCTGCACACCCAAAAATTACTTGGGCAGCTAGGAAGGGAGAGCCCTGCAAAGACCCCTATACGGTAGAGGGTCCCCATAGGTTATAGGGTTTCCCCCACCTGACCTTCCTTGCCACTGTTGTTCCAAGTAAACTAGTATGTGTGAATTGTGACCTTAAGTCTACCAATTTTGTCCTATTTTTGTGCCTTGAATTTCACTTGATTAGAAGTTGATTCAATTTGTGACTTAATTTGGAGGTTGATTGGCACACAAAGTAGACAAACTTCACCAGACCTATCCTAAAAGATGAAGAATGAAATCTTGGTCAAGACCCAGAAATCACCCTGATTTGACTCTCAGGTTATTAGGCCCACAACTTTTGAGGTTCAAGTTAAATTAGAGCCAAATTTTAGGGTTTAAGTGATTAGTTCATTTCAAGCACGGGTTTGGGTAGCACACAAATGTAGGAGGGTCAATTTTCTATAATTCAAGAAAGGGTGAACTAGCACTTTAAACCCTATAGTAGAAACCCTAGTTTGCTCTATTTCAAGTCCAATTAAATCTCAAGGTGTACACCTTGGACTTCAAACAAGAAGGTGAGTAGTCTAAGATGCTTAAAATTAGGCGTAAATCCCTAGTTGGTATAGGAAATCATGGTTGGGAATATCTAATCAAAATCAGCTCAAGCTTCAACCAGATAAAAATTTTTTTTTTTGCAAATAAGGAAACTTGCCTTTTTAAGTGATATTTACTAGGAAAGTAAGGTAGATGAATCCTAATTAGTTTGTTTCCTTTCTCTCTCTTCCAAAGATTAAGGTAATGATTATCGAAGAAGAGAGAGTAACTGCCGTGGGAGTGGCTAATTTGTGTAAAAGATTGCCTTGTGACGTACCTCGCAAAATCACAACAAAACAAATAGGGCAAGTTAGTGCTCAAATAGAATCAAGTAAAACATGAATAATGGTGAATTGCATGTTGCTCCCTGGCAACGATGCCAAAATGCTGAACGACTAAAATGGGAGGTTTTCTAAAAGTCAAGTCATTATAACAAAGCCTCCAAAATAGCTCAATGAATAAATAAAATTTATAACTCAGAATCTAAGTTGAAGTCCGAGGTCGAACATAGGGAGCAAATATGGAATTTACATGCTAATCTTTAATTGCATATAAATGAGCATAGGAAATTAAGCACAATAATAATATTCAATGAATACTAATCTATCACATTAAATATTCAATGATACTCAATGTATCTTGAGACAAAAAGAAGAGAAGAGAAGCCAAAAGTGGTGATTTAAATCACCAACTAAGCCCTCTAAGCTTGCATCACAAATATCTCAATTATACCAAATAACCCAACAGTAATTTGAATACTACAGTGATCAGATGTCGAGCATGTGTATCAGACGACTTAAATGATCAGGGTACTTAAAAACTTCTCTCTGTTTCTGCTTTCCTTCCTTTCCTTCTTCTACTTTCTTCTCAAGCCCTCTCCTTCTTCTCTTCTTATTCTGAGCCTTCCCTTTCTTCTTCAGAAACTCTTCTCCTTCTTTTCCTTTATAGCTTCGGGGGAACCAATTTCCTCCAAGCAGCTAAGTGTTGAGAGTGCACGCACAAGGGTATACGTTAGAGAGAAAAACCCTCCCTCGCTCTCTCACAATTTCCCCTTCTCTTCCTTTTCTCTCAGATAACCAGGTCGTAATCAGGTATTCGGGTTAAGCAATATCAAGTCCAGGGCTGTATGCGTGGTGTCGCAGGTGAGGGGTGAGGCTTAGGTGGGTAATGATGTGCGGGTAATTGGGACTCAACCCCCATGTACTTGGGCAGTAGAGATAGATGACAAAAATGTAATAAGCGCACTCAAGCGCTCTTCCATGCCTGATGTGGCACTATTAGTGCCCGCTCTCTTTACGTGAATGCAGCAGCTAGAGGTCAATCTAATTGAGGGTGCTTACTACTACTGGGAAACCAATTGGAGACGCGGATGGTGTCGTGAAGTGAAATTACATCTCCTGATGCTAAATGCAGATGGTTTGGCAGTCGGAAGACCGCAAACGAAGGTGGAGATGGAGGTGGCAGCGGAGCACGACGGTGAGAACCTGAAACATTGAATAAGGCCTCACAGCCACATTAGACCTCCGGAGCTTGGCCAAAGCATGACAAAGGTGGTGGTGGGTGGACAGTGACAGAGAAGGTGGTCGGCAATGGGTGTGTTCAGGGCATTGCGTGAGTGGATGGAATGGCAAATAAAGATGGGGCTTTGGTTCTTGGAGGTAAGTCGATGCTTGTCAGGGTGTTGGCAAGGCATGTGGTGTGGTGGCGGGATGGGGAGACCTCGTCGGAGGTGCGGCCAGAGATGGGGAAGATGACGAGTGAGCGACGTGTCGAGGGTTGAGTTGAGGTTTTAGATAGAGGGAAAGAGAGTAAAGAGGGAGAGAAACCTAACTAACCTAATTCTAACGGACGAAAGTGGAGAAAGGTCCTTCCTGGAGGTACGGCAGACTTGGAGGAGTTGAAGTCTCCGATGGTGAAGAAGCGGAGAGGAAGATGAGGAAGGAGGCATTCACCAGTATTGGAAGATGCGGAAGAACGAGACGAAGAGGAACCTGCCAGCTATTATCTGTGATGGTGGAAGGAGGAGCTCGCCGAAGTTGGTAGAGATGGAGGTCAGGTAGAAGGGAAGCGGGGGAAGTCAACCTCCAAACCAAGCCAAAGAGGACGGTTTGTCCTCAAGGGGTCTTTTATAGGGTTTAGAGAGGCATTTCAAGCTTTGAAAGGAGATTTCAAGCTCTGGCCAATTCATGCACAAGGGAAACCCACATCACCCATGTGTTTGCATGGGAGATTGGGAAGGTAATAGGATTCATGGCTGGTCTCAATTGGAAGAGAATTCCTCAAGGGATCTCTTTCAATTTAGGGACTGATTGATTGAGAATTGAGTGAGAAAATCTCGCTCAAATCTCAACGGTGAGCTACAGCTTACTTCTAATGGTGGTAGGGGCTTCTTGGTGAAGAAGACAACAAATTTAGGGGGTCTTTGTAAGGATTTTTTAAAGTTGAGGGCTATTTGAGAGAAAAAGAGTCAAGTTGGACCAAAATGCAAACTAGGTCAAGATGATCTCTGATTGGGCCAAAATTTTGGTACAAACCTAATTTGAACCCAAGAAATCTGATGGTGAAGTTGGATTTTGATTTTTACCAAGTTTCATTGTGTAATTTACATAGAAACTCAAATTAAGGCAACTTCTTATCTAAGACTATTTTAGGTTAAAATGGGTTCCAATGGTCAAATCAAGGATGCCAAATCTTATAGAATATTTTTATATAATTTTTAGAAGGATTAGGTGAATTTTATCCTCACTAGAACCTCTGTTAATTAAGCAGGTCTGAAATTAGGGTTTCGAATGTCCATTAATTCTTTAAATGCATGAAAATCCATTTCTGTTTGCATGAACCCTCTTGTTATTCATTAATACTCATTTTTCCTTCATTTAACCTTTGGAAAACCCAATGATTGTTTTGCATTTATGATCTTCTGTTAAAAATGCAGATTAATCCCTATTTTAATGCAGTCTTCTCAAAAAGGATATGCAATGAATTACGACTCTCCGTTGGTTATGTAGGACCATTTGTCTATTGATTCTGACTAATTAAAGCTAGTTATGGCTAACGATGATGTTATCATCAGAACCTGAGATTGAAGATTGATTGCTCGAGCAACCACACTAGGGACAGGTAACCACATTTCCTTCTTTTTTGAGCCCCTCCTCTCTTAGAAAGAATTGAAAAAGAAATCAACCAGGACGAACTTGGCTTACTTGCTTAGTAATCATTATTCAAATTTCCTAATTTGATTTCATTGATTGATTAGAGATCCCGATCTTGACACTTGCACCTATTAGGGACATAAGGTTCCTTGGGCTATTCATCTTCTTAATTGAGCCCATTATACCATCTTTGGAACAATTGGACATGGAAATAGAGCCAATCTAGGGTTTTGACATTAGGGTTTCAATAAGTAGTATAGACTTTCCTACTTAAAAAGGGAATATGTTTGATGCGAAGAAATGCGTGATTTGTAATTAAGGATTTTATTTTGTTGTAACACGCCAATTCACAACCACTTTTATAATTTATAAACCTAGATAGTGGTGGTATCTAGGGTCGTCCAAGGAGGTAGGAATGTGCCTTAAAATTCTTGCTTGACAAAAAGTTAATCAACTTTCTTTTTGTCAATTTTAAATATAAGAGTTTTTTGTATTTTGAAGCAACAGGAAAATACGTAATTGTAAGCAGGAAAACAATTACACCTAAATTTCTAATGCTAACACTAAAGTGATAAGATAATCTTCTCTCTAAGCTCACCCTAGGTATGTGGCGACCAAGGGTAATTAGAGAGAGAGAGTGAAAAGTGCTAGAACAAATAACTAATAAAGATGCAACAAGAAATGAAGAGAAGGCAACAATGATTAAGTAGAAATATGTTTTACAAAAAGACAAGTAGAGGAATGCTTCTATTCTAAAATGAAAATACAAAAGAAGTAAAACACAAATCCTCTTGATGATATTGGTGAAGAAGAGAGGCTTCTTGCTCCTAGCTCTGCTGCTCTTAGGCTTGAAAAGTTCTCCTTCTTTTCTTTGCTTGAAAAGCTCCTCCAAGTTGGCGTCTAATTGGATTTTTGCACAATTTGTAAAATTAGGGTTTTATCGTTGTAATGCACGAAAAGCAAGTCGCTTTTAAAATTTCTAACCAAGATAGTAGGGTATCTAGGGTCGTTCAAGGGGGCAATTTGTTTGCAAAATATGTCTCTTGCTTGGAAATGATATTCACCTTTCTTTTCGATGTTTTAAATATATAATTTTTATGTTTTGAAATATGAAGGCAAAATGCGAATTGTTGACGAAAAAGCAACTAACACCTACAATCACTAAGCTAAAACCTAAGTGACAAATATGACCCCTCCGTAATCTCACTCTAGGCACGTGGAGGCCTAGAGTAATTAGGAAGTGGAAGTGAAAAAGTGCTGGAACAAAGATAAAGCAATTGCATAGAAAATGAAAAGAAGGCAAAATGATTTAGTAGAATTTGTGTTTTACAAAAACATGTAGAGGAATGCTTCTACTTAAAATGGAAAATATAAAAGCAATGAAAACACAAATCCTCTTGCAAAATCTGGTGAAGATGAGAGTCTCCTTGCTCCAAGCTCAATGGCTCCTGGGCTTGAAAAGGGGCCTTCCAACTCCTTCCTTGCAAAGCTCCGCCAAGATGATGTCCTCCAAGGCAAGCCCTAAAGGGGGGCATGCTTATGCTTCTCCCAAGGGTGGACATGCACCACCATTCCTCCTCCAATTGCCTGGCCATCCTCCTAGTGGAATGCTCCTCCTCCTTGGCATGACACAAGAAGAAGAGAGAAGGGGAAGAAGGCACCAAGGGGGCGGGTAGGATGCCCCCATAATCTTCTTCTCTCCTTCTTCTTGGCCGTGAGATGTAGGTGGATATAGGGTAAAAAATATACTAATAGAGGTTGGGAATTACGTGTTGGTAGGGTAGGGTATTTATAGGATGGGAAGGAGGGTGGTTATGGTGATTTTTTGGAGGGAAATGAAGGGGTGCTTCAATATTTTTGGAGGGAAAAATGGGAGAGAAAAGAAGAGTTGCCTTGGTTTTCCCTCCAAAAATACCTTCTAGAAGGTATTGATTTTGGAGGGAAAAAAATGAAGGGTGGAGATGGATTTTGATGGTGGATGTAGGGTGGTGATGGAAGGGATAGTTAACACCAAAATAAAGTAGGAGTAGGTGGTCTTTCTATGGGAGCTTAGGTAATAGGATAGTAGGGTAGTAGGTTTTGGTGCCATGAAGGTGGACTAGCTAAGCTAAGCTATCTTAGCAAGCTTAGCTGGTAGGGAGTAGGGTTGGAGGCATTTGGAGCTAGGGTTTTGAGGGAGAAGAGCTGGAGGTAGTCATCTTGAGCTGCACTAGAGCTGGTGGTTGTTGAAGAGAGCTGCAAGGAGCTACCTTAGCTGGCTTAGCTTGCTAGTTCTTTGCTAGCTGCTAAGCCAAGCTAAAGCAAGCTGGCTTCTACTAAAAGGAGCTGAGGTGAGCTAAGTCTGATGCTCCCACGGAGGACCTAACTAGTTGAGGTGGCTAAGGTAGGTTAGCTCAACTAAGTTGAACTAAGTTGAGTCCCTGGGAGCTAGACTTGAGCTTCCTAAGCTAAGATGAAGTCATCTTCAGCTGGCTGGAGTTGAGTGGAGCTGGATGTAGCTATCCTAAGCTGCGGTTAACTCCAGTCAACTCAGCCGAGCCAGCTAGAGCTCCCAGTGAACTAGTGGGAGCTAAGATGAGCTAGACCTAGCTAAGTTGAGCTGGATCTGAGCTGACTTGAGCTAAGGTGAGCTAAGATGAGTCTCTTGAGCTACCAATCAGCTGAGATGAGTGTTTGTGATGCGTAGAGCATGTTTTGATAGGGAAATGTCGTAGTATTGTGCATAATACAGTCAAACAAAGATTTTTAATAAAGGATAACAAGACTTGAGTCCCGGTCATTTGTCTCTGGGAGGCATTTGTTTTACTTTTGAATTTGATCTCTTACGACTCTACTTTGTTCAATATCGCACACTGGTTAATGATTATTACGTACTGAAGTACGACATGCTTAGTTGCAAGTATATCAAGAATTGAAAACAGGCAACATTAATCGCACAAAAGATATTACAATGAGCTCATGGTGATTCTCAACACATAGACATATATATATAGAAAATATATTTTTCATTCATTCATTTGGAGAGTGTTTGCAACATGAACTTGTAGAAGAAAGCTTGTACATGAATGCTTAAAAATGTAAAGCTAGCTATCAAAAAATAATCACATACAAGAATCTACGGGGGGATTTTGCATTCATCATTGGGGGAGAATAAGAGCTACACTACTAAGTATTAAATAAAAGTCGTAAATGCAAAGAGCTAGCTACTAATCTATCAGAAGTGAGGGCATTCAGAGGTGGGCTCCAATGGCCTTGGAGTGGTGGAGAGGAGAAAGAAGGGCGGCTAATGGAGCTTAGGCCGACCCTTGGAGAGAGGTTGGAGATCTAGCATCCTGGCATGGTGTCCTTCATGGTGGTGCTCAGCTCGTGGATATGGAGTGGAGATGGTGGTGGCTAGCCTAAGTGGACGTGGATGGAGCTAGGCAAGTATGGCCAAAGAGTGGATGGGTGCAAATGACCACCCCTTAGGTCTTTTTATAGACCTAAGGGAAGCTCTCTAGAGAATTATGGAATTCTCCAGCGAGGCCTATGGTGGGAGCTAGTGGGAGACTGAGAAAGAGAGGATGGATGGTGGTTTTTAGATCCATCAAATGTGGATCCAAAAATTGAATGGCTCTTGGTTGCTAATTTTAGCAACCAAGGCAACCACACATGGTAGAGAGTTCTAGAGAACTCTAGGCTATGTATTTTCCTGTGGATGGTACGTGTGGGTGTGTGTGGGTGTGTGTGGGTCGAAACATAGGTGGCTAGGTTGATTAGGTTAGGTTCTAGTGGGTTTAGGTCAAGTTATGTCTCAAATTAGGGTTATAAACCCTAATTCACTAAGGTAAAGTGCAATTAAACTTAATACAAGTTTAATTGGGTGAGTGGAAACTTAATTGGGAGTAAAAAAACTCTATTAATTTAGGTCTAGGTCAATTGGACTCTCATTGAGTCCAATTGGATAGTGTGTGCTAAGATCAGGGCTCAATTGGACTCAATGAGTCCAATTGAATAGGCTGATGGAATTGACTAAGATACAAGTCAATTAGGTTTAGTGAGGACGTAATTAGGTCCTTAGGGAGGTCTTGAGGTGATGTACTAGGGTTAGGGCACCTTAATTTAGGTTCCTATGGGGTTGGAATTGGGTTTAGGGACCTAGAGATCCAAGATCAAGTCTTAAATCTCAAAGCAGGAACTGGAGACCAGTATCAGACATCTAATAACAGTGTCAGACATCTTATGCTAAAAAATTAGAAGTCCAGACTTATTGTCTGGACGTCCAATCAGAGTCAAGAAGGATTCAAGGTTCTGTCTTGGATTTTCTGTAGAAATTGGACGTCTGACCAAGTGTCTGGATGTTTAATAACACTGTAGAAGTGGGTTTAAGGTGTGCGGGAGTTGTCTAAGGGTTTTGAACATCCTATAATTCATCTGGACGTCCAGATAAGGGCTGGAACTAGGGTTTTGAGCCTTCCTAGGGTGCTGTGACCTAATCTAAGGGTGGCTAAGGCTTGGGGAAGTCTCTAGGCTATCCTAGGGCTAGGATGGACCTAAGCTCTTCACATTTTACTGCTTTATTCCTACTTAATAGAATAACAAACCTTAACTCCCTTACATCATTATTCCTATATCTAATCTAAGACTTCTGCTCCAGCTCTACTGCAACACCTGTTATTCCTGATCTAGCTTCAGATCCTACTCCAGATCTAGCTCCAGATCTAGCTCCTGATCAGCTTATTGCCTGCAATCGACATAATGTACTTAATCTGCACATTATAACATTATTTTATGCATAGCTAAAGTAAAGCAGTAAAGATACAGATAATGCTTATGCATGCATGAATTACCCTAACTTATGCTTAGTCCTAGCATAATTTAGGTCAATTAGGACCTATGATTGCTGCGCAGTCATACCCCATGCCTAAATCTTGCTAGTCCCTAGCAAATGCAAGACTAAATTATTTACGGCAAGAGTCCTTAAGAGACTGATTATCTTATCAAGTGTATTCTTAGAGATTTTTCTCCTTTTTGTTTTCATCCTATGCTCTCGAAATCCTGACAATCGTGAAAGTGCTGCTATGTAGCTTTTGCAATGGATTCGAGTGAAAAACTGATACACCTCTGAAGCCTGTACTTGATCCCTAGTAAAAATTATAGCGAGATAGGCAGACTTCTTCCCTCGGGGTATTCAAGATATTCTGTGAATTTCACCTTAGCTTTAAGCTTAGGTAGAGAATCTCTGAGGGAAAAGAATATATATTTGGTGGCTCACTCTCACTTGGTGCTACATAGAGACTAGTACTACAGAATCTAGATTCCTGGATTACTAAGTAACTCAACTCAGAGAAAGATGAGAAAAACTATGCTCTCTTTTGATTCCTTTGTATTCATTTTTTCTTACTCTTTTTCATTTTCTTTTCTTCTTTTTTTTTTCTTAGAGCTCACAATCTCACCAGATTCTCACACATATGATCTGTATTTGGTGGTCTCAGTTGCCACTAACACTTTAATTGAGTTTCCATAACCCTAACACTATGTCAGAATTCCTCAACTAGTATTTGGGCGGTCAGAAACACAAGAAAGGTGGGTTAAGGCCATATGTGGTGGATCTCAAATTTATTTGGTGGTATTACCTCAATACAACTGAACTAAATATTTACTCTCTTTTTTCATTGCTTTTTCTTCTTTTTCTAATTTTTTTCAATTTTTCTTTCTTTTCATCAATTTTTTTTCATCTCTTTTTTTTTTTCAACATAACACATCCATGAACTTTATTGAGGGGGCATTATTAGGGATTGGTGGTACTCAAGAGACATTGGGTGGCTTATTTGCTGGAAGTACCTACTCACGATACTGGGAGAGATGGATAGGATTGTGTATTTCTAACCTTGGCATCAATACCCTCCTTTAGTCGAGGATTCCGTAAAGAATGGTTGTAACCATCCACCTTAGCCCTAGTTTTATGAAATCTAGCTCTCCGCGTATTTGCCTTATTTGGTGGCTCTCAATATTTTGCACAAAAATATATACCCAGGAACTGAGAGCGAAAACCATGCCTTATCTCAGAGTATCGTCACCTAATTATCTAGGATTCTTGATTCCTTGCATTAATCTTAGAGCACCAGTGCACTCTACTCTCATCTCACACTATTTAGTGGATTTTTGGAAGAAATCTGCCTGACTCCCAAAACACTGTCCAAGGGTTCAGGAAAAGAAGCATTGCTTCTTCTCGACAGACTAAAGACGTTTATCAACCTTCACCATGAATCCATTGCAAATTCTACGTGTGTGTGAAAAGGTGTACTGGATTCTAGATTACAGGAATCAACTAGAGGATAAAATCCCTAATGCATTCTCTTAATAAAATAATCTTATTCATGAATGCAATATATATATATATATGCTATAAACAAGTAACCTCATATAATTTGTACTTCATAAAATTTCCCTTTCAGGTTACATTCAGCTTGACCCTAAATTTAGAACAAGAGGTGAGCGGGTGCGTCGGAAGTGGTTGTTGCGGACAATTTCTAGCTCCAATGAGAACATTGGAGGTGGAGTCGGTTGTTCTTTTATTTAGGGTTCTAAAGTACATTTTACATGCAACTCCGAGGTTTTCCTAAATGTTGGCATAAAATTTTCAATTTTGTTGTATCTACCCCCCAGGCCTAAGTTCTTGCATGTCCTCATGCATGAATATAAAAGAAAATAAGTACTCTAAGGAGAGAGTGGGTAGAAATCACCTATAGTTGCTCCTGAAATTATACATTCAGCACCGGCCAACCTGTCAGTATACAATATGTAGAAAGAAAATATGCTAAAAGAAAAATATACTATGTATAATGCGAGTATGTATAAGGTGATGGATGAATGTGGGGTAGATGCTATGTTTAACGCCTCCAGCTGGGTGAAAACTCAATCAGATGTATCAGTTCTTGCATAGGAGCCAATCAAGATTAGGAGAAAGATGTGCTCATATGCTCCTAGAATCAGTGGTCCGAAGATGCGAACCAGTTGATTGTGCACCCCTACTACAAAAAGTCTAGCTATAAGAAAGTGTGGAGTAGTGGAGAATAGAGGATAATCAGAGGGGGGGTCATGATTCAGCTGATTATCATGTCCCACAATTCAACAGGAAGTTGCTGAGGGAGTTGATCAACATGTATCTTAGAACCAAAATCTGAGTCATAGGGATCCTCATAACGATAATTGACATCAAAGATCATGCCCTCCCCAAGCTCTGGGTCATATGGGGGTATCCATGAAAGTATAAGATCTGTGGGGAGGTCACTAAAATCCTTGTCAGAAATTACTTCATCCTCATCAGTACTCATCTCTAATTCATCGAAGGCTGTCTCCTTAGACTCAGAGTCGAGCCATTGACTAGGATGATAGGTGCGTACCCAGCTCATTCTACTCAAAGCTTCACCCTCATATGCATTGGGTTCCTCAGTAATTCCCGCCTCAGGTATCATATTATTTCTTCATTCAAGTCATCCATAGCTACTTCTGGTCTTCGGATGTCAGGATCATGGATAGAAAGTGTCATCTCAGAATCTCTAGCATCCAAATTAGGGATGTAGGTGAAAGAACAGTGCAGATCAGAAGATGTTGGCTCTAGCACAGGTTCACCTACAATGGGAAGTGGCCTAGATTGATCAGTAGTGTCGCATGTAATGTTTGCCTCAAGATCCATATCCTCAATTGGATCTAATTCCCTTATCACAGTTGGGTTTCTAACCCAAGAGGTATCTCCCAGGATTTAGGATAGTCTGATTGTGGCTCAGTTCTGGAGATATCAGTCCTTTCCTCCCCAATTTCCTGAAGGGAGTTCTCAGATGAACCCATTTGGCATACTTCCTGCTCTTGTCTCATATCCAAGCTAGATTCTTCTTCCCCTAAATGAACTTCCAGCATCTGCTCCTGAGAATCTTCTGTGTGGCTTTCTAGCGTAGTCATTTCAGATTCTTTGAGGTTTTCATGGCTATTTTCCACTTGATATCTCAAAAGCAGTAGTTCTTAAGTTTCCCGATTTTGTCCAACTAGCCTTGTTATCTCTGTTGTTTCCTGAAGGAGCTCCCTTACAGCCTGTTGATGCGGAATCCAGCTTCTTCTTTGGTTTGGCTCAATGATAGCTTGGATTTCGTGCAGATAGACTGAGGCCTTCTCCTTATCACTTGCTATAGCTCTTTGTATTCTGTAATGCGGTCACATATGCACCGGTAGCTCTTCAGGGGTTCCAGGGGGTGAATCAAGTCTACCCATATTCCATGGGTGAGAAGCAGGAGTATGAAATCCATATCCTAGGTTATAAGATGTGGTCCTTTGAGGGACCAACTGGTATGAGTCATAATATCCATGGTTAGTATATGGGTTAACCATTTCGGTAACCCGAGGAGAAGGATCAAGTGAAGGGAAAAGTCGTCTTCGCCACCTTGGGTACTGATCACAAGGTTGAGCTGATTCAGTGACCTAGGCTCTCAGATAAGCTTGTGGGTCCAACTCTTCTGGATCCTGATTAGGTCCAGATCTAGGGTTAGCCATTGCAGCTAAGCAGATAGAAGAAGTGGGGGGGAAATGGTCCTGGCGAGGTGACTCGCTTCCTTGGGAGCGGCTCCCAAGGTCCAACCAGTCGAGGTTGGAGTGACCTCCTTCCTTGCATACACCACCCAACCCCTGTGTTGGTGTAGCCAAGCTAGACAAGGCTAAGGCCCTATCAATCAGATGGTCCTTATGATCATGTGATCAAATTTTTCATTTTAAGTTCTAATTCTTGAAGAAAATTCGTTGTACAACTGACTGAAAGCGATTCTTGCCTCTTCGCTAACCCAGCCAAGAGGTTGAAACCACCTAGTAGTACGACAACGAATCCAGGTTTTATTTCGTGTTTTAAAATTTATTTTAGTTTGTTTTCTTCAGTTGGGGTTTTCTCTTGGTCAGTGGCCCACAAGGTGACCAACTCATCAACTAAGTACTAGACTTGAATAAGTCTAGGTTATCCCAAATGTGGTCTCTAAGTTGTAACCCTGAAGATTTACCCTAAGGTTCATCCGCTTCCAGGGTTTTGTTTTGTTTCAGCAAACCACAAAAATAAAGTTCGTTCTTTGACAACAATTGGAATCTCATTAACTTGAAATTTGGCGAGTAGATTCCTTTTTCAATTACCTTTCTAGAGAATATGTTTTTAGAATTTTTACTATTTCAATCGAATTTTTAGGAATTTTTGAATGTCAGGGGGTAAGATCTGGAATTTTGACCCTTGGTCGATTTTCTACTTTAAAACAATATCAAATGACTTTCAAAAATTTAGAAAAAATATGGAACATAAAGCCAGTGATATCAGCTTTCAAACCCCACCATTTTTAGTCAAAACAGACTCGCGGATTGCTCGTAATTGCATTTTGAAATTTGAAAAATCTTAAATCTGGGTCAGTCTAACCCCCTTGCACTTTGTGAATTTTTGATAATTTTGTACTTGGAATTTTTTCAAAAGAATGGTGGAATTTGAAAGATGGTTTGAGAATGAAGGCTTAGCTGGCATTTCAAAATTTTTTGCCCACTAATTTTTTGGCAATTGAATTTTTAAATCAGACTTGAAATCTGGCCGAAAATCAGAAGATTGTGGAAGGACTTTCTAAGGAGGGTTTGGGTTTAAAATCCAACCCTTTGACCAAAAATGTTTTTTTTTTTCGAAAACATTTGCAAAAATACTCTTTTTATAGAAGGAATTTTTTTTCGGAGGGTTTTCAAAAATATTTTTTTTTTTTCTTTTTTTTCAAACTATCCTAGGATTCAAATGAAACCTAGTTTATATTTTTTTGAAATTTTTTTTATTTCTTTTCTTTTTCACAAAAATGAATAAATTTATTATTATTTTTTTTGAAAAGAAATTACAGGAAGTAAATCTACTCCTAGGGTTCAGAAGAAAATCTTAGTCTAATGAAGAGATGATGTGCACTTGATTTTTTTCTTTACTGCATTCGTTGTGTGTGCTAATCCCGTTTGTCTTCCGTGTTGTCCTACACATCCAGAAATAAAGTAGAGGCAAATTTGTCAGTGATGGTTTCAAAGATCGAAATCAAAGAAAATGACGTTGCCTCCCCGGCAATGGCACCATTTCTTTGGCATGCATAGAGCGCGTGTTTGTTAGGAAGATGTTGTAGTATAGCACGCAATACAGTCAAACAAAGATTTCTAGTAAATAGTAACAAGACTTGAGTCTCGGTCGTTCATCTTTGGGAGGCATTTGATTTACTATTGAATTTGATCTTTTACGGCTCTACTTTGTTCAAAATCACACGCCGATTTATGATTATTATGTATTGAAGTACGACATGCTTAGTTGCAAGTATATCAGGAATTGAAAATAGGCAACACTAATCACACAAAAGACATTGCAATGAGCTCATGATGATTCTCAACACATAGACATATATATATAGAAAATATATTTTTCATTCATTCATTTGGAGAGTGTTTGCAACATGAACTTGTAGATGAAACCTTGTACATGAATGCTTAAAAAAGTAAAGCTAGCTATCAGAAAACGATCACATACAAGAATCTATGGGGGGATTTTGCATGCATCATTGGGGAAGAATAAGGGCTACACTACTAAGTAGTAAATAAAAGCAGTAAATGTAAAGAGCTAGCTACTAATCTATCAAAAGAGAGGGCATTGAGAGGTGGCTCCGATGGCCTTGGAGTGGTGGAGAGGAGAAAGAGGGGTGGCCAATTGAGCTTAGGCTGGCCATTAGAGAGGTGTTGGAGGAGTGAACCAGCATCCTGGCATGGTGTCCTTCATGGTGGTGCTCAGATCATGGAGTGGAGATGGTGGTGGCTAGCCTAAGTGTAGGTGGATGGAAACAAGCAAGTATGGTCAAAAAGTGGATGGGTGCAAATGGCCACCCCTTAGGTCATTCTACCGACCTAAGGGAAGCTCTCTAGAGAATTATGGAATTCTCTAGAGAGGCCTATTGTGGGAGCTCGTGGGAGAGTGAGAAAGAGAGGATGAATGGTGGTTTTTAGATCCACCAAATGTGGATCTAAAAATTGAATGGCTCTTGGTTGCTAATTTTAGCAACCAAGGCAACCACACATGGTAGAGAGTTCTAGATAACTCTAGGCTCGGTATTTTCTTGTGGATAGTGTGTGTGGGTGTGTGTGGGTCGAAACATAGGTGGCTAGGTTGATTAGGTTAGGTTCTAGTGGGTTTTGGTCAAGGTATGTTCCAAATTAGGGTTATAAACCCTAATTCACTAAGGTAAAGTGCAATTAAACTTAATACAAGTTTAATTGGGTGTGTGGAAACTTAATTGGGAGTAAAACAACTCAATTAATTTAGGTCTAGGTCAATTGGACTCTCACTGAGTCCAATTGGACAGTGTGTGCTGAGATCAGGGCTCAATTGGACTCAATGAGTCCAATTGAATAGGCTAATGGAATTGACTAAGATCCAAGTCAATTAGGTTTAGTGAGGACCTAATTATATCCTTAGGGAGGTCTAGAGGTGATGTGTTAGGGTTAAGGCACCTTAATTTATGTTCCTATGGGGTCGGAATTGGGTTTAGGGACCTAGAGATCCAAGATCAAGGCTTGAATCTCAAAACAGGACCTGGAGAGCAGTATCAGACATCTAATAATAGTGTCAGACGTCTTATACTCAAAAATTAGAAGTCTAGACTTGTTGTCTGGATGTCCAATCAGAGTCAGGAAGGATTCAAGGTTCTGTCTTGGATTTTCTGTAGAAATTGGACGTCTGATCAAGTGTCTGGACATCCAATAACATTGCAGAAGTGGGTTTAAGGTGTGCGAGAGTTGGCTAAGGATTCTGGACATTCTATAATTCATCTGGACATCTAGATAAGGGTTGGAACTAGGGTTTTGGTCATTCCTAGGGTGCTGTGACCTAATCTAAGGGTGGCTAAGGCTTGGGGAAGTCTCTAGGCTATCCTAGGGCTAGGATGGACCTAA
Source organism: Thalassia testudinum (assembly GCA_037157565.1). Lineage (NCBI taxonomy): Eukaryota > Viridiplantae > Streptophyta > Magnoliopsida > Alismatales > Hydrocharitaceae > Thalassia > Thalassia testudinum. The sequence goes on from JAZHRO010000063.1 coordinate 60,348,701, forward strand.
GCTCTTCACATTTTACTGCTTTATTCCTACTTAATAGAATAGCAAACCTTAACTCTCTTACATCATTATTCCTACATCTAATATAGGTCTTCTGCTCCAGCTTTGCTGCAACACCCGTTATTCTTGATCTAGCTTCAGATCCTGCTCCAGATCTAGCTCCTAATCAGTTTATTTCCTGCAATCGACATAATGCACTTAATCAACACATTATAACATTATTTTATTCATGGCTAAAGTAAAGCAGTAAAGATGTAGATAATGCTTATGCATGCATCAATTACCCTAACTTATGCTAAGTCCTAGCCTAATTTAGGTCAATTAAGACTTATGATTGTTGCGTAATCAATGGGCTGAATGGAGCTAGGATAAGCTAACCCTAGTTCAAGTGAGCTGGATTCCAGCTATGGTGGGCTGGATCAAGCAAAGTTCTAGTTGGTTTAAGCTTCTCCTTCACTGGTTGCCTTCTTGAGTGCTAGGGTTCTAGGGATCTAACAATCTGTTTGTCCCTGACACTCACAAAAACACATCAAAAACACAATAGAAAATGCAATGCATGCGTAACCTAATTAATGCCTAAATGCAACCCAAAAACCCATTTGCGGAGGAAAATCCTAAGAGCTAGGTTTGTTTTAATGCAAAAGAATGATGATAAATTGGCATTTATTAATGTCATCCTTGGCACGCCCTAGGTGGGTGTGCCGTTGCTCCTTTAAAGGTGGAAGATTTCCACCCACAAGACCTCCTCCTAGGGCAGGTGCTCCTTTACCTGGATGTCCTTCTAGTGATGTTGTTTCTTGGCTTGGACCAGGGAAGAAGGGAAGAAGAAGAAGGCACCAAGGAGGAAAGGGATAGCCTCCTTAATCTTCTTCTCTCCACTCCTTCCTATGGCTGAATATAGGTGTATCTAAGTGGGAGTTAATGTAGCCAAGGATGATTTTAGTGGTGGTAAAATGGGGGGTATATATAGGGCTTATGATGGGAGGTTGGAGTGGACACATGTAGGGCTAGGATGGGTTCAAAGGGTAGTTATGGGTGGTTATAAGGATCCAATGGAGCGGTTAAGTTGGCACCACCTAATGGGATGCTATGGGACTGGTTATGGTTGGCCAAGGGGTGTTTAAAGTTGGTGTCAACCATGGAATGGTGCCATGGTTTGGCACCATCTAAAGGGGATTCCAGAAGGAGGGTAGGTGGATGGCTAAGATGGCTTGTAGGGGTCGGTGTATGGTGTTGATGGAGAGGGTTTTTGGAGGGAAAAGTGGCACCACTTTTTTGGTGCCCTTTGATGGTTGTGGTTATTTTAGGCCATAAGAATGATGATAAACTAGCATTTATCAACATTGCCGCATTGTGTGCTACCCAAGCCCTTATTTGAATTGATCTAATCAAGTGGTCCCTAAAATCAAGGCTCTATAATCACTTGGATCATTAAATTTTGGGACCTGATAACCTATTTGAAAACCAATTCATGGTGATTTAGATGTTTGTGCCCAAACCTCATCCTCAACTTTAGGACTAGTTAGGTGAAGTTGGTTCACATTGTGAATCAACCAACCTCCAAAGTAGGTCACAAATCGAATTAACTTCTAATTCAAGTGAAATTCAAGCCACAAGTTAGATTAAAACTAGTTGACTTAAGGTTTAGCTCACACATTCCGGTCTACTTGGAATCGCGGTAACAAGGTCAGGTGGGGGAAACCTTAAAACCCGTGGGGACGTTTTACCGTGTAGGGGTCCTTATAGGACTCTCCCATCCCAACTTCCTAAGTAATTCTCAGGTGGGTGAGTTTTTGATCTAGAGGTCCATCTACCTTGATCTACCATAGTCACCAATCCTTGTTGGGTGCCTCAATTGCATCTAATACACATTCTGTCCTTCATTTGATTCCATAATGCATGTATGGGAGGAGGTCCTTAAGGCCAATCTTGAGACCTCCATTAGTAGTTCACTCTCGTCAGGTTAAAGACCCAACTCAATTGTTTGGGTTCCCATCCAATCAGATCGAAATCTATTCTCATCATTCCACATCTGAGTCCATTCTCCATTCTCAGCATCTATGGAGAATCAAGATCTTCAAGGAGAAGGCCTGGTGCCCAACTTTCAAAATCATTTGCAGAATCTCACAAATCTACTTAATGCATTCATGAACCCTTGACAGCATCCGCAGATGCGAGATCACTACAATCCCACAGTGGTAGCTATCAAACAAGGGTGCAAATCCTAGCTGGAGGACCTGATACTAAATTGAAGCCGAATCTGATCAGTGTGATAGCCAAATTTCACGGCTCAAACTCTGAAGATCCTTTCTAGCACATCAAACAAATGAAACATCTAGCCCAAACATTTGGACCACTTGTTCAAAATTGGGACATCCTACTCATGAAGATGTTTTCCTTCTCTCCTATGGACAATGCTAGCCATGGGTATCAAACCCTGGCTCAACTAATCAACACTTTGGAGGAACTACAAGCTAAATTCCTAAAGAAATTCTTCCCGATGGGTCACACTAATGCCTTGAGACACCAAATCACACATTTCACGTAGAATGCAGGAGAACCACTTTATGAGGAATGGGATCACTTTCTGGATCTCATGTGGAAATGCCCTCATCACGGAGTTCCTAAATGGGAACAAGTCTAGTCCTTTTAGCAGAGACTCCGTGAGGACATTAGATTATTTATCAATGCAACCCATGGTGGCAACATCATGGGTCAACATGAAGACACCATTTGGGAGATTCTCGAGAACATGTGCGAGAACTCCATAAACAATGAGTCTACGGGTGTATTCGATTGGACAACCACCCATGCATTGACAAACATTAGAGGGGCACATGAAACATGAGACCATCCACTCTTGTCACCAAGAGTTGGTGGCCAGTCTCATGGTTAAGGTCTCCATTACTGAGAAGACGGTGGACGAATTGACTCGCCATCTACAAAGAGCCACCTCTTCACAGCTAAACACGTATGCACATTCACCCTCAGTTAGGGAGGCAGTGCATTACGTTCACCACCACGCATATAAGGGAATGGACATGTATCCAATCCTTCTCAATCCTATTTTCAGAGGAAACTTTAGACCAACCTACTCTAGTTGGGGGAACTCTGAACCCTCATACGTTGATTACTCTGGAGTTCCTCAGACCTGTAAGGATCTCCATGCCATCCAAAATGATCCATTCTCCAACTCATATAACCCTTGATGGCACAATCATCCTGTTCGTCACTTGATATCGAGTTTTAAATCATTGCATTGACGTATAGTCAAAATCTCACGAAAGATAGATAAAATTTATATCGAAAAGTCTAAGGTTGTTCGCTGGGAGCAAATAGGAATTTGATTCTCAAGATTGCAATTTTAAACAATAGAGATAAGAAATTATAATCAGAAATTGATTCAGAATAATGTGGCAATAAAATCAAGTGTCAAATTGCAAAAATAATGGAGTAAAATGATGATTTGAATCACCAATTACTCCGTACAATAATAGCAAGTGGAACTCAATAACTATATAGAAATAAACTCAAATCAGATGTCTAAATGAATGATCAAACGTTTAAGACGTTTGACGAATCGTGATCTCTCTTCTAATTTGCTTCTTCTTCTCTTTCTCTGTGCATGTCTCTCTTCTCCTTTTGTGGCTCTTCTTCTTTTCCTTTCTTTCTCTGCCTACCTTTTTTTCTTCTCTTCTTCACGTAGAGGGGGAAAGGGTCTTCAGATTTGGCTAAGTGTCAGCCACTTCTTTAGAGAGCAAAACCCCCTTAACCCCCAAACGCTCACCTCTCTTTCTCTCCTTGGGTCACACTCTCCCAGAGCCTTCAACAGTACCAGGTATACGGGCAATCGGACCTAGAGCGCACCTGGGTCTAGGCACACTAGTAGTGGGTGGTGAGTGAGGAGTGGATAGCGTAGGCAGGTAGTTGGATGCATCAGGTGAGCGGGGTAGTGTCGAGGATGAGGCAAATGAGAGGGTGCGGGGACCTCACCCCCCAAGTGATTTGAGGCGATAAGGCTCTATCACTTTTTCGATTTATGTGGGCGTAGGCTCTCCTTAGCTTCCTAGGTGGGACTAAAGTCCCACCCTTCTTCGCACATCCGCTACTGCAGTAATGATGGCTTGAATTGGTATAACTACAGAGGACGACACCTCCAACTGTTGCCCTGAGATCCTGCCTGGGAGTATTCCGCATGACCTAGGATGGCCACGTAGAGCTTCAGGTGCTGAAGAAGGCTTCAAGCAAGCTTGAAGCTTGCCTGCTAATGGCAGTCGAAGCACAACACCTGAATCAAGCAAAATGGCCTCTAGGCCCTATTAAGACACTTCAGGAGAGTCATCGTGGGTCGTGGAATGTGGTGACAGTGGTCTTGCGGTGTGTGTGTGATGAGTGCTAGCGGAAGCAAAAAATGAAGGTGGAGGTTGTTGTGTTCAGTGGAGGGTTTGGGTGAGTAATCCCCTCAATTTCTTGAGGGGTTTTACTCTCGTGGATAAGGAGAAAGTGTGGGATGTGGTAGCAGTGAGTTTGGGCATGTGTGGTGGCTGCTAAGGCACACTAGAGGACTGCCGACGAGTTGGAAGATGGAGTTGCAGAGGGCGTTGGTGAGGTTGAAACAATATGTTGGAGATGCTGACGTGATGAGGAGAAGCTGAAGAGTTGATTGAGAGGGGTAGTGGACAATGGGGAGCGGAGATGGCACCGTTTGCGGAATAGCTAGCATCGGAGAAGAAAGCTACTCCGGTAGGGGTTGGACAGCAAGGACGAGGAAGATAGAGACACCAGCTGGTACTACGCGATGCGGAGGAGAGATGAAAGGATAAATATGTTTCCTATATTGCGAATGGACGATGAGAGGAGGTTGGGAGAGTCAGTAGACGTCGAGGAGCACTTCGACCGAGAAAGAGGAGAGGAATTTGAGGTGTTCTAGGCCGAATACGAGCATGGGAAGTTCGTTGTGCCCCACGGGTTTTTTTATTGGTCATCAGAAGGCGAACAAAGCTTGAGAATCAAGCTCTCAAGCTTGGAAAGCTTCGTCGGAGATAGAAACCCAAATTTCAACTGACTCACATGGCACTTTGGGCAAGACTTGGAGCCCAAGATGTGGCTCAAATGGAAGGCAACTTCATTAAGAATCTAAGTATCTATTTTGGGACTGATTGATTGAGAATCGAGCCAGAAATTCTTGCTCGATCTCAATGGTGAAGCTCAGGATTGCCTTTAATGGTGATAGGGACCTTTTTGAGAAGTTGACGAAGAAGTTGGGGGGCTATTTGTAAGGATTTTGAAAGTTAAAGGCATATGTGTGATAAAAAAGGACCAAGTTGCAAACTAGGTCAAGACAATCTCAGATTGGACCTAAATTTTGGTATAAACCTAATTTGGACCTAAGGTATCCAATGGTGAACTTGGATTTTGGTTTTGATCATGTTTGGTTGGGTAATTTATGCAAAAATCTAAATTAGGGCAAATGTTTGTCTGAGAATCTGTTTTGGCTCAAGACAGGTTTTCATGGACAAATTGAATGTAACAAACCCTAGAAAATATTTTTCTATGAATTTTAGAGAGTTTAGGTGAATTTTATCTTAACCAAAACCTCAGTTATTTAAGCGGGTCTATTTTTAGGGTTTCAAAAGTCGTTTAATTCTTAAAACATGAGAAAATCTTTTTCTGTCTGTTCTAACCCACTTGTTAGCCTTTTAGGATCATTTGACCTTTAATTACCCCCTGGAAATAATTGTGGTTGTACTACATTCATGATATGATGGTAAAATTACAATTTAACCATAGTTTCTTATCTTCCTCTCAAGATGATTACACAATGAATTGCAGTCCTCTGGCGATTATGTAGGAGCATTTACTAACTTAATTAGATCAAATTGAGCTAGTTATAGCTCATGATGGTGTTCCCATCATACCCCCATGCCTAGCTTTTGCTAGTACCTTAGCAAAATCTCATGGAATTAACTTAAATTCTTGACCATATGCCGTTTTAGGCTTAGAACTCTGATATGTGCTTTCTTTTGTAGATTAGGTTAGAGTGCCGACAGTAGGCCAAGAGGTATTCAAGTACCAACGAATATTTGGACCTGACCAGGTCTAGCCTTAGTTTACTGCAAAGGTTTCCACCAGAACTAACCTAAGGTTCATTGAACTCCTCGGCTAAAGCACCCATCATTGTAACATGTTTTAGCCTAGGTTAAATTTGAGTGCATTTTTGTAAGAGAGAGACAGAATAATTTTTATTTTTGGAGAGTTTTCTCTCTCTTTTCTTTCTTTATTTCTAGCTTCGGATTGGCTTTACAACATGGTCTGTATCGGATTCCTAACTCTCACTATCAATCCTCACAGGGTCCCTAGCAATCAATGCTTCAAGATAGCATCGCCCATGGCAACCCTCAAAACCCTGACTTTCAAGATTTCGAGATAATCCCAGCCATGGTGTTCTGTAGCTAAATTCAGAACCTAGAAATCAACATTTCATGATATTGCTACCCATGGCATCTGAACCAGCAAGGGTGCTTACATGCCCTCGGTAGGATATTTAGATATCCTAGGAGACAAGCACCGTGGAGATGGTATGTTATTGCGCATCTTCGAGAGTGCCTCTCCGCGTCGGGAACTCTTCCAAATCAACTTGTGTTGATCAGCCACTCCTAATTTAGGTAGCTTTTCCAAAACATAATTAACACATTTGCATGATTTTGATAATTAAGCACACTGAACAAGATTGTGTCTGGATTGGGGTGCTTAGGTTACTATGTCTTGCAAACCAGAGGTCAATTAACGAGGCCGGATAATCCCTAAGCCTTGGACCTAATACCTAAGCTTCGTATTTTTCCCAACCTCTTGAGGACTATCCAGATCTTAACGAATACTCGATTTTTTAAGCCTAAAATCATACCCCAAGAGGCCTAAGATCAGCATTCATACTAATGTCTTTTTCTCTCTTAGCACTTTTTTCTTTCATTTCTTTCTTTTTGATTTGGTCTAGAACTAAGTCAATTCCTTAATCTTTTATTAATGACTATCTTTTTTTCTTTTCAAATTGCGCTCCTTTTTGGCATTTATATCACCTCCCCTTTTCCTCCTCAAAAATGATATGCAATTAATTCACTCAAAATTTTCTCCCTTCTCCATTTTTTTTGTTCTTTTTCAATTTTTTATTTTTTTGGTTTTTGAATATATAATTTTTTTTATGAGACCCTTTCTTGTGAAGTGATTCTCACAGCGTTTTACACTTTAATATGCCCCCATGCCTACGATTTACAATGTCCTTATTGTAAGTTAGGTGGGTTCGAATTCAACTTAGAACGTACATTAGAACAGGTTTTGGGTGGGTGGACGGGTTGAGGTGACTGTTGCAGACGATTTCAAGCTCGGGTACGGGTACCAGAGGTGGAGTCGGCTGTTCTAATGGATGAGCCCTAAAGTGCAATATTAGTTCAACATAAGATGTGTGAAGAAGGGTTTCAGATTTTTTCAAAAAGATGACGGGTTGCCTCCCGTTAAGAGCTGAGTTTAACGCCATCAGCTGGGCGTAATGAGCTCAACGAGATGTGATTGTCTTCACGAATGATATGATCATGATGGATGATAATTGGATGGCCATAGATAAGTATCAAGGCATGGTGGAGAGTCATTCCAGAATGTCTCAGATATAAGTCCAGCTGATTTGTTTCTAGATGATCTTTCTTAACTTTTTGTGGAGGAAATAGTTGGAAGGTGTGGTGATTCCAAGGCTCAATAGAAATGGATCTAGTTAGTGTATCCTAGATGTATGGTTCCTCTCATTCTCTGTGACTTATCAAATTGATACCTGTTGAGTCATTTTGATTCTTTCCCTCTAGGTTTGAGATTATCTCCTCGAGAAATGACTCATAGATTGGGTCTTCAAATGAATTCCCTATAATCATCATCCCAATTAAAAGTGAATGCTTGGAGAGTGGCTTTTGAATCATAAAACTTGAAATCTGTAAAGGATTCATATTCTGGGTGAAGGTCACTCTCAATATCGTCCAATCCTAATTCTTGGTGATCCTCGAAACAAAAAGTCTCCATATCCATGGACTCTAAATCTGGTCTGTCACCATGATTCCTGACATTCCAAGGTATATCCTCGAGTTCAAAGGTGAAAGCCTCCACTGTACTCATGTCATTATGCTCAACTAGATCATCATCTAGGATGTGAAAGGTTTCAAATTCAGGTTCTAGGTTTTCTATTAATGATATGGTCATGAGGTCCTGTATAAAACCTAGTTGTTCTATCAAGCATTTTCCTTTTGTTGCCTCAAAAATATTAATCTCAGTATGTTGATCTGCTGAGGCAATTGTCACATGCCTTGATTCACAATTGATTATGGCTCTCACAGTGGCTAAGAATGGTCTTCCCAAAATCACAGGCATATTCTGTATCTGTTGTCGTGTCTTCATGTCAAGAATTAGGAAATCTGCTAGGTAGCTGAAATCCTTAACTTTAATTACCGCATCCTCTATCATCCCAATTGGTGTGATTAGGGTTCGATCAGCTAGTTGCAAGGTGACATGAGCGGGTTTTAGCTATCCAATCTGTAATTTTTCAAATAGGTTGGTAGGGATGAGGTTGTCTGAGGCACCCAAGTCTAGTACAGCCTGCTTGAAGTTTGTATCACCGATTTTACAAGGAATTAGCAGGGTGCCTGGATCAGATTTCTTAGGGGGTAGACAATTTTAGATTATGGCACTTATATTTTCAGACAGCACTACCATTCCTAGTGTTTGTTCTTTCATCTCCCTTTTGGGTAAGCCAGGTGAGTTTGGGTTGAGGGTGAGGATATCAAGTAGTGGAATAGTGACTTGTGCATTGCTTAAAGTTCCTGTTATATCAATTTCTAATAATCCTTTAGTGTGGAGGTGAGATATGACCTAGGATAAGGGAATAGATTGGCTATCTTTTAGGAAGGTTTTCATAACATTGATCATAGCACAATCATGGTAGGCAGGTGGATTGGGAAAAGTCAGGCCTTGCTGTTGCTATAGGGGTGGTGTTGGATAAGTCATGGTGTGTTTTGGTTCAGCTTAGGCGGATGGAGAAAATACGGAGGTATGAGTCGTTGGACCAGGTTGGGTATAACATGTTTGACCTTGGATTTGGTTTACATTGTGTTTTTGGGTCAACATGTTAGGATTTGACAGAGGTTGGGAAGGAAGTGCACCAGGTTGGCGAGGATTTGCCATCTGGGTGAGTTGATTTCATTACTCAGAGGGCTCCTCTTTATGTTGTTTTTGCATGTCAACCAAGGTATGGAGAATCAAAGATGTATGATCTTCCTTGGGTGGTCCAAGTTGGAAGTTTTGAGTGGGCCTTGGTTGGGTGGGCTGATAAGGCCGTGGAGTCTATGGTCAGGGTTGGAATTGACGTCTTAGATTTAGGTTATTTCCTGGCCACGAAAAGTTAGGATGATTATGCCATCCAGAGTTCTAAGTGTTGGAGAAAGGATTATTCTAGACGATGTGAAGATCCTTGCAAGTCTGAGGAGCTCCGAGATAATCAGGGTACAGGGGTTAAGAGTTCCCCTAACTAAGGTGGGCTGACCCAGAGTTGCCTCCGAAGCCATAATTAGATGGAGGTGGATATACATCCATCTCTGGGGAGTGGTAGATGTTGTTCGTAGCCTCCCTTCCCGTGGGCGGGTGTGCGTATGTGCTTTGAGGTGCAGAGGTGGATTTATGTAGATGATGAGTGATGTCGTCCACCTTTTTCTCGATAATGGAGACCTTGTCCAATTGACTGCTACCAACTCCAGATCAACGAATGTGGAAAGGCCTTGGGATTCATGTACCCACCAATTTTTTGCCAATGTGTGGGTGGACGTCCGGTCGTATGCACCCAATGACTCATTGTTCAGGGAGTTCTCACACATATTCTCAAGAATTTCCCATATCATGTCCTCATGTTGACCCATGATGCTACCACCACAGGTTGCATTGACAAAAAGCTTGAGATCCTCACGAAGACCATGGTAAAAGGATTGGACTTGTTCCCACTTTGGAACTCCGTGATGGGGGCACTTACACATGAGATCTAGGAACCGATCCCACGCTTCGTGTAGAGATTCTCTCGTTCCTTGGGAGAAGTGTGTGATTTGGTGCCGCATTGTGTTGGTATGACCAATGGGGTAGAACTTTTGTAGAAAGGCGGTTTGAAGTTCTCCCCATGTGTTGATTGTGTGTGGTTGAGTCTGAAACCAGTGAGTGATTTTGTCAACCAAAGAGAATGAGAAGAGCTTCAAGAGTAATCTGTCTCGATTCTGTACATCTGCCCCAAAAGTGTGGGCCAGATGTTTTAGGTTCTTGATGTGCTAGAAAGGATCCTCAGAGTTCAAGCCATGAAATTTTGGGGTCATATGAAGCATGCTAGGCTTGAGATCTACCTGGGGTCCTCCCACAGGAATGTTGATTCGGGGTTCGATCTCCACCGCTGCAGGATTATAGTGATCTCTCATTTGAGGACACAGTGGTGGGTTGATGATGGCATTGATTCGATTTTGGAAATCATGGAATTGTTGCTCAAGATTAGGTTGTTCTTCTTGGTGATCCATAGTTGATGAAGGGGTATTAGGTTCTAAATCAAAGGATATGTTAATGTGATCAGGCTGTTGCACAAACACGGAAGTCGAGGCTTGACCTCGATGAGAGTGAATAGCTATTGGAGGTCTTAAGGATGGTCTTAAGGACCTCCTCCCAACTACGCACCGATGGAATGGATGAGAAGTAGAATGTGATGGACCTAATCAAGACACCCAAAAATTTTGGATGACTATAGAGGTTCGGAGCAGATGATACCCCTTAGTCAGAAAGTCGTCCACCTGAGAATTACCTGGGCAGCCAGAGTGGGAGAGTCCCATGAAGACCCCTACACGGTAGTGCACCCCTACGAGTTACAAGATTTCCCCCACCCGACCTCTCTTGTCATTGATGATCCAGGTAGACCAGAATGCGGACTTGACCTCTTAAGTCTACCATTTTTTTTTTTTTGAAACAAAAAGGAAAGCTATCATCTTATGATAGCAATCCGGAGAGGTATATTATATAAAAAAGTAAGAGGAATTACAAAACAGATCCCCACATATGTATGAGGGACCAGCACTCTCACAATTTTTTCACAACATACCGGTCTCTCCTAAAAAAGCCTAGCATTTCTCACCTTCCACACACACTAGAGAGTGACAGCCATATGCACATGTGGCTTCTCGCTCATACCAAACCCATGCCAGATAGAAGCCCATGTTGGTAGTGGCACTTGGCAAGTCCTCCTCCATACA